>CAWUFW010001478.1:0-1402382 GCA_963921515.1 Calotriton arnoldi | reverse complement strand
AATGGAACTGCCATCACTGCAAAAAAGGGCACGGAAATAATCACCAGGAACGTCTCTTGGTTCAAGAAGGTTCAACATTCGGACCAAGAAGAAGCTGATCCCGGATACACCCAAGACAGGGAGGTGTCAGCTGGAGACACCCCATCTATCCGCACCGGTGAACGGAGCCCGACAGACTCTCCCCGGCCATTGACAACGGTTGCTGACACAGATGACAACATGACCACATCACCACTATACAGTCGGCACTCAAGCCAGCGGTCCAGCCAGCTGAGATACAATTTGAGACCAAACCCAACTCCCAGTCAGCACTTCAAAGACTTTATTTGTTAATGTTCTTCCATCTGACATACAATTTGAGACTGAACCCAACTCCCAGTCAGCACTTCAAAGACTTTATTTGGTAATGTTCTGTTGCTTTGTTTTAAATACCAACTTGGGAAGGGATGTAATGATCCGAGTTCCCGCGAGAGCGGCACCCGGAACCTGACCCGGAAGGGTCTGCATACAATGTATCACTCTCTGGCCAGGCGTGGCGAGAGGGATTAAATAAACAGGCAAGGGTCGCTCGAGGCCCTTCCGCCCAGACCAGTAAAGCGGAGCGTCTGTCCCTTTTGTAGCTGCTACGCTAGGCCCCAATCCGAGTGAGGTGACCCGCAACAATCAGCACAAGATGATGTCTGAGGCAAGTTCTTGCCTAGCATGTGCAAAGTGTTTTTCCTGTATCCTCTGCGCGGTTAACAAACCTTTGAAAAAGGTTGGCGTAAACCTTTTTAGTGTTTAGTGTGACTTATTCAAAATGAAGTCTCTTTTGTTGTTGCAGAACTACCATGGTGTAGTAAAAGGATTCTCAGTCCTGTTGGCATCCCTTCTTTTTGGCTATTTGTGCTCCATCTTTAAGGTATTCAATACGGCACGTATGTTGAATGTATTGCTTTCAACACGGAGGTAGTTGTAATTTTAAACATATTTATATTTAAGAACATTGCAGGACTTCCTTTACATGAATGGCAGCTTTATTTAATGTATTTCCGAAATAGTTTGTTTCTGGTAATTTTCACCCTTTGTAAAACTCATGAAAATTTTCTATTTTCCTGGGCAGAGCAGGCTTCAACGTCACTGGACACAGCGTGAAAGAAAATGCAACAGGTTTACAGCACAATTAACCTGCCTGTGTAGATTTGTCTTCCCAGATGTGAAATCTAATTGACTTTTTCAAGTGGCGAGAAGGTTAAACTTTTAACTCCACGTTTTTTTCAATTTTATTGCTATTTTGTAAATTCAGCTTTTTATTTTTCTGAGTGTGTGTATTGTTTACTTGCAATGCAAATTTAGATATAACTGTCCATTTTTTCTTCTGTCTTCATGATAATGGACCTTTCACATCAGCCGACTTGACGTGCAATGCAGGATAATGGAGTCATATTTGTTAACAGGCCACAAATGAAAAAAACAAGATTATCTAGAATGATAGCTTAAAAAGATAAGCTGCAAATAATGTTGGACAGTACTATTACTGACTGCGCCTTTGAAGACCTTATCTGTCTGTCCTTTGTTTCTAATGCCTTACGCATACTACCTTCTTACATGTTCTATTGTGAATTCGCTATTATTCTACTCTTGATTTTCTTTGAACTATGCTCTTACCCCTATGGATAAGTCAGTGCCGAAGAAACAACACTCTACGCCACTGCACTCTATGTCACTGAACTCTAAGCCACTCTACTTGACACCACTGAACTCTACTCCACTCTAATCTGCACCACTACACGTTATCAGCCGCGGTCCATGCAGGTAACGGCGGTGGGGTGGTGGGGCCGGGTAAGGGGGGATTTCAAGGGACGATGCCGAGGGAAAAATAAATAATTACTTTTCCCTCTGCATCGTTTCTCGAAATCCCCCCTTATCCGGCCCCACCGCCCCACTGCTGTTACCTGCTGGACTGCTGCTGCACGTTAAAAACTGCACTCTACTCTGCACTACTCCACTCTACCCCACTCTACTGCACTCTATGCCAATTCACTCTATGCCAATTCACCCTATGCCATTACACTCTACACCACTAAACTCTATACCACTACACTCTACACCAATACACTCCACGCTACTCTAATCTACTGTGCACCACTGTACACTATTACATTGCACTCTACGCCACTCTATTCTACACCTCTGCACTCCAACATGCACCACTCCACTCTACTCCTCTTTACTCTACTATTCCCCACTCTACCCTATGCTAATGCACTCTACCCCACTTTACTATACACAACTGCCCTCTTTATCACTGCACTTTACACAACTCCAGGATAGGCTGCTCCACTGTTCTTTACACCACTCCACTCTATGCCATTCCATGCTACTCTACTCAGCAAAACTACACTCTATAGCATTGTACTCTACGCCAATCCACTCCACTCTTTACCACTCCACTCTATTACCACTTCACTCTACTCTAAAACAATCTACTCTACACCACTACACTCCATACTACGCCACTCTAAGCCACTCTTTTACAATCTGTGCCACTCTACTCCAGTGCATTCTATTCCACTGCAACATACGCAGGGCCACTCTATGGCACTATACTCTACACAGCTTTACTCTACACTACTGCGCTCTACATCACATAATTACTATACACATAATTCCACTGCACATCATGCCTCATATTTACACTACACAAATCCAGTCCACACCACACAATTACAGAACTAACAATTCCAATCCAATCCACATAATTCCACTTAAACCACATACATCCACTCCATAACACCAATAGCTCTAATTCAAATAAATGTGAGGCCTATTGCATTTTTAATGCTTGTTTTCACTGGCATGACCAGTATTTTAATGTCCTAGCCGGTACAAACAATGGGAAAATTCGCTAAAGCAGGTATTTTTCCTCTTTTCAGTAAATACTTAGAACAGCAAATATAAGATTAAACCACTTTAAAAAGTGTTCTCGGGAAGCCTTAATAGACAAGAACCGCTTCTATTTGCCGCGAGGGGACCACTGATCCCAGACTGCCCTGCTGACCTTCGCACCAGGAGGTGCCGCCATTCTCCCGCGCCCGGAGGCGCATAAGGCCTGCGCGGCTCCCGCTCGCGGGAACCGCTTCTATTTGCCGCGAGGGGACCACTGATCCCAGACTGCCCTGCTGACCTTCGCACCAGGAGGTGCCGCCATTCTCCCGCGCCCGGAGGCGCATAAAGGCCTGCGCGGCTCCCGCTTCGCGGGAACCGCTTCTATTTGCCGCGAGGGGCCCACTGATCCCAGACTGCCCTGCTGACCTTCGCACCAGGAGGTGCCGCCATTCTCCCGCGCCCGGAGGCGCATAAGGCCTGCGCGGCTCCCGCTTCGCGGGAACCGCTTCTATTTGCCGCGAGGGGACCACTGATCCCAGACTGCCCTGCTGACCTTCGCACCAGGAGGTGCCGCCGTTCTCCCATGCCCGGAGGCGCATAAAGGCCTGCGCGGCTCCCGCTTCGCGGGAACCGCTTCTATTTGCCGCGAGGGGACCACTGATCCCAGACTGCCCTGCTGACCTTCGCACCAGGAGGTGCCGCCATTCTCCCACGCCCGGAGGCGCATAAAGGCCTGCGCGGCTCCCGCTTCGCGGGAACCGCTTCTATGTGCCGCGAGGGGACCACTGATCCCAGACTGCCCTGCTGACCTTCGCACCAGGAGGTGCCGCCATTCTCCCGTGCCCGGAGGCGCATAAAGGCCTGCGCGGCTCCCGCTTCGCGGGACGCGCGCGGGCGCGCGCCGGGCGAAGCCCGGGCCAAGGGCGGGCCCGTCTGAGCCCGTCCGTGACCGGATAAGGCCGGGCTGGGCAAGGGCTCTTGGTTGGTTGCCCAATATGCAGAGAGGAGTCTGAACTTTAGTGGATAACAAGACATAAAAGGTAAGAAGATGGGGAAACGCAAGACTGTTATGACCACGAAGGCCAGGCCATTAACCTCATCAATTACGAACTTTTTAGCGATGGGGGCCATAACAAGTGAGATAGAGTCTGTAGAGGAGAGGTTGGGGGAAACGCATCGGGCCCTGCAGAATGGCACTACAATGACAATAGTAGGCGAGCATGTCAGAACATTAGAGGATAGAATATCGTCTACCAGTTTGGAAGTTAGTGGTGATGAAGTTAATATTGGTACTGTTCAGGAGGGGGGATTCGTGGACACTCTGTGCCCACCGCCATTAAAAAAACCTAAGGCGTGTGGGAAACCCAAGAAAGACACAGACCCTATTGTGACACGAAAGAAGACCCTGGCTTCAACACGCAAGCCAGTAACACGAGCAACAGGTACCACTAAGGACCTTACTAACATCGAGTGCATGGGGGACAAGGTATTATTCAACCACTATACAAGCTCGATGGAGGCTATCATTAAATCAATCTTAGACCCCCTGGTAGGTGTACTGAACAGCATTGATGCCTCGCTAAAAACATTAATTGGTTCAAGTAACTCAAAGATCAACACAGGCCCTGAGACTTTAATAAACTCTGTCCCAAATACAA
Organism: Calotriton arnoldi; assembly: GCA_963921515.1. NCBI lineage: Eukaryota > Metazoa > Chordata > Amphibia > Caudata > Salamandridae > Calotriton > Calotriton arnoldi. Next base: position 1,397,856 of record CAWUFW010001478.1, on the reverse strand, counting down.
ACCTGGACCTTTCTCAGGCAATTCCACTCTCCCAGACATCAGGCCCCGGGGTCGGTGAGGCAACTAATATAGTGAGCACAAGGCATACATCTAAACAACCTGATAAAGTATGGCCGGAACCTTCATTAGCAAATATAGAACGAAGCGATAACATTTCTACTGGCAGAAATCATAACACTTTCTTAGCTGGTGTGAATAATAGCCCAAGAACACTCCATTTACCCCCGGAAGCTACCCCTTATGTCGTTGTTCTTAAAAACGTCCCACCTCTGCCTCACAACAAGACAGAAGATTCGAAACAGCTTAAAAACAAAACGGTGCACTGGTTGGCGAAGACTTTGGATTGGCTGGGCTGTGAAGTTTTAAATGGCAAAATTAACAATGTAGAACGTGTGTCATGGGTGGGCTCTCAGGTGAAAACGTAAATGGGTGATTGTATTGTTGTAAATTTCAGGGACAAAAATTTTGTGCATTGGCTCACGGACAAACTCTTTTTGAGTAATAACATGGGGGGAACTATCGAAGCTGTACCACTAGGTTATTTTTACAGGCCACCGCCAAATGCGGGCATTGACCAGGCACACTCCCAAAACCAAATATTTCCCCATTCAAGATCTCAACTTTTAATTCTTTTTCTCCTCTAGAACAAGTGGATTGACTGAATGGCCGGCTGTTTAGGGAGCCTGGTAATCAAGATCTAAATTTAACTCCTTTGCAAGCCCTAACTGACATGGAAAGAGATATTTGTCTTGTACCCTTAAATAGCCCACCGTCTCTCCCTAATATCAAAATCTTAAATAATCGCCCAAATGAGGAATGTTTACTGACCCCGATAATCCACTTTGGGCCCATTTCCTCTAGTCCACTTAATGATGGAGCATTAGAAGCTGTGAACCCTACTGCAATAACCAAGATGATGACAGTAGAAGGGTGCACAATAGATACCGGCCGTGTCGAGAATAAAGATACTTCACATATCAGTACATCTACATATGGTAGTCTCTTCTGGAATGTGGTGGGTTTGTCAAACAAATTAGGTATTAATGACTGGGTAGAGTTTGTTACTAAATTCAGCATAATTTGTTTACAGGAAACTTGGATGCGTGAATCAGCGTATATAAATGGTTTTTACTCTGTTTATACATCGGCTAGACCATCTGAGGGTGGACATGATAAAGGCGGCCTACTAACTCTGATTTCTACAACATTAAATGGCAGAGTCAGGAAACTGGAGCTGGATTCTCCGCACTTCCAGATCATAAACATTATATTGAAGAGAAACTTAACCCTTGTGGTTATTAATTTTTATCATAATAATTTTAACAGTGCAAATATCACTATTGCCCGGGAATTTGAAATTGCACTTACTATACACATTGAGGAGTTAAAAACGGACTATGTAATCCTTTGGGGGGGTGATTTCAATTGTAAACTGTGCTCACTGTCCAAATGCGAGGCCTGTCATTATCTAACGAGGGATATGAAGGGCGGTTACCACTTTGAGCACACTCCTTGTGGGAACACTTTCAATTTTCTACTGTCAAAATTCTCACTTTTCTTGACTTTAGATCTCATTGAGTTTTTAAACTCTGATGTGGTAACATATGTTGGAAGAGGTATGGGTACGTTGATTGATTTCATTATTTTGTCCGATTATTTTAAGTCTGAAACTATGGTTTTTAACATATCTAAAAATCATTTTAGTGACCACTACCCACTAACATTACAATTATCGATCCTAGTAGATTCTCCCACCACACCAGTCAAGGTAGTTCCCTTATCCTATACTAAAAACAAGGGGTTAACTCGGAAGTGGTCCACTGTTAATCCAGATAGCATTCTGGGAAAGATTATAGAGAGTAATTTTGTGCAAGTACTGGACTGTCTGGATGAAAATGTAAGTGCTACGTCCATGATCAGATCGTTTAATGTAATAACTGAGACGATAAAGGCACTCTTAACTAAAGATCAATCAAATATCTCACAGAAATATAAAAGGTGGTTTGACAGGGAATGTTCCCAATTACATAGTAAACTAATCAAGATCTTAAAAATCAAACCACGAGATGGGGTGGGAGTGAGACAGGCATGCACGGATTATAAACGCGTACTGGAAAAACGTAAGAAGGAAATTAGGCAAGAGGCATGGGGCAAATTATATGTGGCATCCCAGAGTACAGATTCCAAACTATTTTGGAAAACTGTTAATGATGAGTACTTTGGTGATACAAAAAATGGTAATGTTGAAGCAACAATAATGCCCGAACTGTGGGTAAAACATTTTTCCGGCCTCTATAGCAACAGCACTGAAAGATATTGTGCTGCCCCTCCCAATATGAGGCATGCCCTTTAGAACCCCCAAATCTAGATGAGTTAAATAGGGCACTTTCTCAGACTGTAAAGAATAAGGCCCCTGGGCCGGACGGCATACCCGCCGACCTATTTCTAGCAAATATCCCCCTCTGGCTCCCGCTATTAACAAATATATTACGATGTTATGCAGCTCAGGGCCCACCAGAGTCATGGAGATCAGTTACAATAGTTCCCATATTCAAAAAGGGCGACAGATCTGACCCAAAATGCTATCGACCAATTTCTTTAATCGACAGCACCTGCAAGATTATGGGTCGAGTAATACTGGAGAGACTGGAGACTTGGGTCACAGAAAATGGGAAGTTCTCCGCTGTTCAGTATGGATTTAGGAAAGGCCTGGGCACTGTAGAACAGTGCCTTAACCTGCACCTGGTCATCGGTAAATACACCATGGCTAAGTCAGGGTCCCTATATATGGGATTTATGGACCTGACATCCGCCTTTGACTGGGTGCAGAGGGGGAAACTGTGGGAAAAAATGCTCCTTATGGGCATTAACCCTTCAATCGTCCATTTTTTAGCTGCAATGCATCAGGGTGTCACAGGGAGAGTACGCTATGGAGCAACTGGCGAGCTCACTGGACCTATAAAGATGGATTGTGAGGTCCGACAGGGATGCGTACTCGCTCCCTTCCTATTCTGCTTATATATAAATGATCTAGAAAGCTATATCAGAAGTGGAAATGTTGATGCCCCCTCAATAGGTCAGAGGATTCTACCAGCCCTGTTATACGCGGATGATTGTGTCCTAATGTCAAGAACTGGGGTGGGTTTACAAAGGCTTTTAACCAGTTTTAATGAATTTATGAGCGATCTTGGGCTAAAAACAAACGTTGGGAAATCACATGTGTTGGTAGCAGGAAAGGCTCCCTCTAGGATGAAAACCTTTTACATAAAGAATGATATATTACGTCAGGTGCCAACTTTTCCTTATTTGGGTATTCTTTTTAATGAAAAAAATACATGGTCCCATTTAGTTAATGCCAGGATTGGGGGTTTTAATAAAAATATGGAGGCCATCTTTAGGTCCACCAAAAAATTAGGCACTCGCCCCATAAAAGTAATTGTTGACATTTATAAGGCACGAACCTGCGCCGTTACACTATATGGCGCTGGAGTTTGGGGCTGCTCAAACATACTGGGCCTCCAAAGAGTAGAGAACTTAACACTAAAACGTGTGCTGTCATTACCTAAAAGCACCCCCGCCACTATGTGTCACAACGAATTAGGCATTACTCCACTATCTTTTCGTATGCAATTAGCCCCATTGATGCTTTGGCGTAGCATCTGGGTAAAGAAGAACCAGCCCTGAATCGTGACATAATTTTAGATTGCTTGAAATTGGACCATGTCAAAAAAATCCCATGGCTCTCTAACTTGCAGGATCAACTGGTGAAGCTGGGATTGCAGGACTGTTTTAAAAGCCCGGGAAATATATCAGCAATTCCCAAGGCTAAGCTTAAAAGTGATTTTCTTTTACTTTTGAAGCATGAAAGAGATAGCCTAGAGTTGGCAAAAAAAAGAGTTGTTGAGCATTCATTGTTAATCAGCTCCCCACGAATTGAATCTTATCTTTCTTTCTATTTTAACCAAGCAAAGATGTTTTATCTGATCAGGTTCAGGATGGGTATAGCTCATTACCTCCCGTCCCTCCCTCGCCTTCCTTCATTACCAATGAGGCCCCGCCTCCCACCCAGACCCACCCCCAGCATAAAAACTCTGCCCGCCCCACCTCCACCTGTTTTTTTCTGTCTCCCTAGTGAGACTTACCTTCAGTTCCTCCCTGTGGCGGTGCCGGGGAGTCTTCGCGTTGGTTCTCTGCGACGGCGGTGCCCTCGACGGAGTTCTCCTGGCGATGCCTCCTCTCCTCGTCTCCCTCGTGGATGGGGGCGGAGCGGTGGCTCAGGAAGCTGCTGCGTTGTTTGGCGGTCCTCCTGTGGCTGGGGCTGTGTTTCCGGGTCGGGCTGTCTTGGCTGCCTCCTCTCGGACTGCACTCTTCTGGGAGACCTGGTAGGACGGGTTTGTGCCCGGTCTTTTATTTTAGATGGCGTTTTTGTGGTTTTATCCTGTTTTTGGCTGTTTCCTGGCCTGGGCTTTCATTGGAGGGTTCCTGGTGGGTTTTTCTCTACATTTAGGGGTCGGGAGTTGCTTCTCCATTCCTCTGCTGCCATGGGTCGCAAAAGGGTGTTCAAGAGGAACAACCTGGTTTCTTCTTCCTCTTCTTCCTCTCCTGATGGTTCTCCTGTTCCCCCCAAGCGCCCTCGGGGTCGGGTCCTTTCTGGGGGTGATGTGCCTCTCATGTCCAAGGATGAAGTGCAGGGCATGATTGAGGCTGCGGTGGCTAAGGCTCTCTTGGCTCGTCCGGTGCCTGCTGCTCCTTCGCGTCCTCGCTCGCTGGATCCTGCTGGGGCTGTTTCCCTGTCGGACGAGGAGGGTCCTTCTACCTCCTCTGGGGGAAAGTATATCTCCAGGGAGGAGCGCTGGGATGTTCTGGCTCATGTGCGGGACAATTTGGGGTTCCCTCCGTTCCAGCTGGGGGAGAGGGATGGGAGTCTTTTTCCTCAGTATGCTTCTCCCTCCAAGTTGGGCATGCCCTTTCAGGGTCCGGTCAAGGACATGGTGTTGAGGAGTGGCGTGAGATCGATAAATTGCAGGTCCCTCGCTTCCTTCAGAAGCTGTACCTTTTGGAGGGGAGGATCCCTTGCCTCACAGTTTGAAACTAGACTCTATCCTGGCCACTCTGATTGGCAAAACTGCGATTCTGCCTGAGGATTGTACCCGGCGGATGCTACTGATCGGAAGGTGGACTCTGGCCTTAAACGCTCCTTTGCTGCTGGGAACCTGGCGCTGCGGGCTAGCCTTTTCTCTGCCTACTCGGCGCAGTCTCTGGTGCAGGATTTCGGAAAGTTGGCTGCCGCGGTTCAGGTGGGGTCTGACTGCTCTGACCTCCTGGCTGCTATGGAGCAGCAGGCTCGGCTGCTGGCGGACATTTCATCTGACGTGATCAAGTCTTCCGCTATGTCCACTGGAGCTTTGGTGGCGGCGCGTCGTTCCCTCTGGCTCCGATCCTGGAAGGCTGATCCTGGTGAGAAGGCGGCTTTGTTGAAGTTGCCTTTTGATGGACTGGCTCTGTTTGGGGAACAATTGCCTGCCCTGATGTCGAAGGCTTTCAAGGAGCGGAAGCATGCCTTGCCCTATAAGGGTGGTTCGGCTCCATCTGGCAGGCCTTGGAATAGGGCCCTCGTTCTTCCCTAAGCGTGATTCTCGTCAGTCTTTTCGCAGGCGGCGTTTTCAGCCCCGTTTTTCTCCCAAGCACGCTGCCTCCGCGCCTAAAGGCCCTGCCAAGAAGGGTCCCTGACAACTACTGTCTGGCCGGTTCCCTGCCGGTGGGTGGCCGTCTTCGGCAATTTCTTCCTCGGTGGCAGCAGGACGTTTCGGATGGCTGGGTCCTGAGCACTGTGGGTCATGGGTACGTGATCGACTTTGTGCTGGTTCCGCCGGATTCGGGGGTTCGACTGACTCCGGTGCCTGTCTCCGGTCCCCGCAGGGTGGCTCTGCTGGACGGGGTGTCCTGTTTGCTTGCCAAAAATGCCATCTGCCGGGTTCCTGTCGCGGAGATAGGGACGGGGACCTACTCCATTCTGTTTCTGGTGCGGAAGGTGACCGGCGGCTTTCGGCCTGTCCTGGATCTCAAGTGGGTCAACTCCTGGGTTCGGCCCGTTCACTTCCGCATGTTGACCCTTCAGGCCATCATTCCTCTGGTTCAACCTGGCGACTTCCTGGCTTCCGTGGATCTCGAGGACGCCTATCTCCACATCCCTGTGGCCGCTTCTTGTCAGCGTTTCCTGAGGTTCGCTGTGGGAGACGCCCATTTTCAGTTTTGCGTGCTTCCCTTCGGCCTCAGGTCAGCGCCCAGGGTTTTCACAAAGGTCCTGGCGCCTCTCATGGCTCTCCTTCATGCGGATGGGGTTTTCATTCATCCTTATCTGGACGACCTCTTGCTGCATGCTGCGGGGGAGTCTCTTTTGCTCGCTCACATCGGGAGGGCCTTGGAGGTTCTTCAGGGGCACGGGTTCTTGGTGAACTGGGGAAAGTCTTCTTTGGTCCCCTCTCAAGACATGGTGTTCATCGGGGCTCGTTTTCAGACTTTGCTCGGCCTGTTACCTTGTCCGACAAGCGCTTGCTCTCTCTTCAGTCCCAGGTTCGGGCCTTGATGTCCCGGGCGGCTTCTCCGGTGGTCCAGTGGCTGCGGGTGCAGGGGCACATGGCTTCCGTGGTGTTTCTGGTTCCTTGGGCTCGTTTTCATCTCCTCCGCCTGGCCAACTGGATCCTGTTGGGTTGGTCTCCGGGGTCTCAGAGTCTCCTGTCCCTGCTGCCCATGTCGGACCGGATCCGGGGGGAATTCTCCTGGTGGCTCTGCCGGCGTCACCTTCTGGCCGGGGTTTCGCTGGCTCCTCCGGCTCCGCTTGTGGTGACTACGGACGCCAGCCTGTCCGGATGGGGTGCTTGGCTGGGGTCGGTTCAGGTTCAGGGGTGCTGGTCCCTTCTACACTCACGGAGGTCCTCCAACTGGCGGGAGTTGAGGGCGATTTGGCTTGCCCTGGTGCACTTTCAGGACTCTCTGCAAGGTCGTTGGGTGTTGATTCAGACGGACAATCTGGTGGCGAAGTCCTATGTCAACCGTCAGGGGGGGACCCGGTCCCGGTCCTTCAACTTGATTGCCAGCGTCATCTTTCAGTGGGCTCAGGTCTGGGTGCTGGGTCTGTCGGCTCTCTACATTCGGGGGTGGACAATGTGAGGGCGGATCTGTTGAGCAGGAGATTCCGTCGTCTCGGGAGTTCTCTCTCCTTCCCGGTGTGTTCGTCCAGTTGGTGAGTCGTTGGGGCCTCCCTGTGGTGGACCTGTTTGCGGATCCGGGGAATGCCAAAGTGGTCCGGTTCTGTTCTCTGGGCAGGTGTCCCGGGTCTCGGGGGGTCGACGGCTTGAACTGTCCTTGGCCTCGGGGTCTGCTGTATGCCTTCCCCCCTTTCCGCTGCTCCGCTCCTTTCTGGTGCGGGTCCGCAGGGACTGTGCTCAGGTGTTGTTGGTGGCTCCCTGCTGGCCGCGGGCGAGTGGTTTCCTCTCCTGTCCGGGCTGTGTTGCGACCGGGAGTGGGTCCTTCCACTGGTTCCGTCCCCTTTGGAGTTTCCGGCCCTTCCTCTGGATTCTCTGCGGAGGTTGCACCTGATGGCCTGGCGGTTGAACGGCAGGGCTTAGCTGGGTTGGGGGTTCCTGCCCCTTTGGCTGTTACTTTGCAGGCTTCCCGTAGATCCTCTACTCTGCTTTCCTATGCTAGGCATTGGCGGGTCTTTTCGGCCTGGTGTGCTGGCAAGGGTGTTGATCCCACGGTTGCTGACCTCTTTGTGGTGATGCAGTTCCTGCAGGATGGGGCTCTTCTGGGGTTGTCGGTGGCTTCTCTGCGGGTGCAGTGGGCGGCTATTCAGGCTTTTCGGGGCTCCTGGCGTAATTTGCGGGATGAAGGGGCTCTGATGCCGCGTTTTTTCAGGGACTGTTGAATTTGTTTCCCCGCCCTGTTAGGTCCTTCCCTTTGTGGGATTTGCATTTGGTGTTGGATGTCCTGTCTGGTCCTCCCTTTGAGCCCCTTGAGGGTCTTGAGTTGCGTCTCTTGACTTTTAAGACTTGTTTTTTGGTCGCTATCACCTCGGCGCGGCGCTTGGGGGAGTTGGGGGCCTTGTCTTGTAAGTTTCCCTTCTGTAAGGTCTTTTCGGATCGGGTGGTTCTGGTTCCGGTTCCGTCCTTTGTCCCTAAAGTCAATGCGGCTTTTCATCTCAGTCAGGAGGTGATTTTGCCTGAGTTCTGTCCTGCTCCTTCCTCGGCTGAGGAATGTCGCTTGCATTGTTTGGATGTCCGTCGGGCTTTGCTGTGGTACCTGCAGGTTGTGGAGTCCTTCCGGGTGGGGGACTCTTTGTTTGTTAACTTCGGTCCAGCTAGGAAGGGTGTTAAGCCTTCCACGGCTACTTTGAGTCGTTGGATTCGGTCCACGGTTTTGATGGCTTACCATCTTCAGGGGTGGCTCCTCCTGTGGGGGTTCAGGGGCGTTCCACTCGCAGTATGGCGGCTACGGTGGCTGAGTTGCAGGGGGCTTCGGTGGTGGAAATCTGTAGGGCGGCGACCTGGTCTTCTCCCTCTACTTTTGTCCGTCACTATCGTATTGCGAGTCTGGAGCGTTTGGATAATGTTCTGGGCCACAGGGTTTTGTCCTCTATGCGGGACCAGGGATGTTGATCTGCTGTGTTTGGGGCACTGTATTAAATTTTGGTGTTTCTTTATCACTCAGTTGTCCGTCTCTGTTTTCTTCTGCTTGCTATGTCCTCATTGGTAATGAAGGAAGGCGAGGAGGGACGGGAGGTAATGCTTCCATTTCTAACGATAATGGAATTACTCCTAGTCCTACTCCCTCGCCTTCCTTCGAGGACCCTCCCTCCCTCCCGGTGCGGTTCAACTGAGTGCTAGCTCGGCTTGTTTACGTACAGGTGGAGGTGGGAGCGGGCAGAGTTTTTATGCTGGGGGTGGGTCTGGGTGGGAGGCGGGGCCTCATTGGTAATGAAGGAAGGCGAGGGAGTAGGACTAGGAGTAATGCCATTATCGTTAGAAATGGAAGCATTTATTGGTCTCATACACACGCGATGCATATTGTGACGCCAAATTAGATCTGTGCCCATGTAACTCAACTTCTGCACAAAGCACCTTGCACTTTATGTTTTTGTGTAAATTGTATTTTAACCCTAGACGCATTTTTTAAAAACCATTATTATTCAGATTTTTAAATATTAGAAAGTGTCAATCAGCATTATGTCATTTACTTCTTTTAAACAATGAATTCACTTGCCTCATGGTTTATAAGTATATTTCTGCTGCAGTTCGACTTCGTAAAATTGTTGGGAAATGAATTCACGGGTAACATCTGAGTCGGTTAAAATTTTATTATGTGTATTATTGGTAAAGTTTTATCTGTTCTTTCATGGCTGTCATTGAGCCGAATAAAGATTTTTGACTGACTGACTGACTGAGACAATACCAAGCTGAAGGATTCTGGTTTCTATTTCACGGACTAGGATTATGTAAGAAATTAGTTTTAGCCTAACTGGACTTGTTTATTAGGTTGCTATAAGTCACCCCCCTAGAAAGTTAATAACCCATGTTCTTGCAAAAACTATTAAAAAGTTAAAAGAAGTATAATATGACTATTTATTTAGCAAAAAAAATATTTCTATGAGGAAAATACATGCATCTAGGAGGGCAGGAAAAGTATTTTGAACTTGAAATTCTACTTTGATCGAGTCCTAACAATGACTTGTCTCCTGATTACTGTGGGGATCGGCTTTAATATTTTCTGACAGGACAGAAGATAAAGCAGAATATTGCTACTTTAAGTAAATCGAATTCCTCTGAATAAAGGACACAAGAAAGCCCACAGTTCAGTTTCATGAGTAAGCACTCAAACTCTCAAACTGAGCTACAGGCAACTAGTTATAGTTGAGGTCTATTATCTTATGTAAAATATCAATCTGACACATTCTGCAAGAGATCTCTGCCCATTAAATGTAGTCTGAGATTTTGCTAATTGGCTTTTAGCAACCATTACAGAAATAGTAAACAGTCCGTTTAGTGTTCCTTAACCAGGTCTGGTGCACTCTTTCTTTTAAAAAGCAGTCACTTGAAGCCATTGACTGCAACATCTGCTCATCCATTTCAAATGTTTCATTATTCCTCCCTCCTCTGACTCTCTGGCTCCTTGCCCCATCCAGTTCCACTCTGTGAAATCAGCTCGCTTGGTTTTCTGGACTCAGCCCCCTTGGCTTTTGGACTTGGACTCATATGTACCCCACCATTTTGGGACTATCTTCTATTGACACACATGTCCTAGATCCGCCATCTTAGCGACCTTTGTCCTTTCCTCCTCCCCGCTGGTCTCCATCTGGGCGACCTTTCGATCGTCTCTCTTTTCCATGGACCTGCTCCACGTTTTCGATTGTTGTTGAATCCTCTGGTCCCACCTCCCTTTCGTCTCTCTCTCACTTTCCTGTCCTCATCTGCTTTCCTTACCCTTTCCTTACTGTTTTCCCCCTTTTCCCTCTCTGCCCCTTAGGTTGTTTTTGTCTCCGCTTATCCTGCGCTAATATTGTTATTCCACTGTGTTACGTTGCTTCATCTTATGTCTTTTTTGCCATTCTCGAGTAATCTTGTGTTTTTAATGTTTCACATTGTGTAATGTTTAGTAACTTGCTTCTTGCTGACACTCTTGTAAAGCACTCTGATACCATCGGGTCTAGCCAGCGCTATATAAAACTCATCAAATAAAATTATTACTCCGCTTATTGTAAAAGACAGCCAGAATTTTAGTTTCAAGCGTTCCTTAAAATTCACAACATTCTCATGCAACACCAGCCCCATTTTAAACCATTTGAGGTACAGAACCAGAACGAGGTTTTCCTTACTCCATTTTAAACTCCACATTGAACTTTATTAAGGAGATGCTCCCGTTCTTATGCTACGAGATTAGTCAGCAACTGCTGATGCCCTGAACCACCCTATTCTACTGTCTATAATGAGGCATTGGCGTGGCGTCTGGTCTAGCTGGTGACCAGTTTCGTGGAAACACACAATCTAGCACAGCAATAGGAAATATGACATCTCCCTCAATAAAAGTTCATTAAAAATCCACCACGGACCCTACTTACCTTAATTTTCAGTACAGCCCAGCTCACCTGAGGCACGAAAAAAAAGGTTCCCTTCATTTTACTCATGAATCTATAATAAAATTGCTATTCTGGCCCTCTTGTGTTCTAGAACTCTGTTGTGAAGCTGCAGTAGAACACTGAAAAAACTGTTGACAACCTCCTGCTCCTGTGGGAAGTGCATGTTTTACTCAGCATATCAAACTTTTCACTTTTATGGCTGAAGAGCATATTTGTGAATTGATATCATTTACCCCCATTTGCATGAGAAAATCATCTGAGAAAACCATTTTCTCTAAAACATGGTTTATCAAATCCCAAAGGACGGTCAGCATTTTTCACATAATGAAATCACCTTACAATGCACCACAATTATTAAAATGAGTGTGTCACCATTTACAAATGGTTTATATTGTGACCACAATCTAATATTAACCTTTCCATATGCACATTTTTCGAAGCCTCTCATCCAGGTTGTCACTACAATGCATTTAAATAGGGAAAAGGTGGACACATCAACAAAAGTAATCCACCAGCTGTGCTTCTTGTAAACTTCCACCTAAATTGTCCCATTAAAAAATACAGCATCTAACAAAGTCTTTTGTGACTCTCACCCAAGATTATAACGTCCTGATTTAGAGGAGCAATGTTAACCAACAGGGAGAGCTCTCTCAGTTAAATATTGACTGGGGTGAAGTACAGCCCTTAGCTTTGTTTCGAGACCCTCTGAATCCATCGTTGTCAATATCTAACTGGAAGTGCCCTCCCCCTTGGATAATATTGCTTTGTTATTGCACCTTGGCCACTCTGTTGTCATTAATGGAGCTCCCAACATTCCAATGTTTCAGATGCTAAAGGCAAGTCCTTCTTTCTTAACCCACATGTATCTGCTAATCCTCAGACACACACTGGGTTGCAAGGGGGTTGGAATAGTACACCCCTACAAGTGAGAAGAATAACAAAGTGAGGGAAATCTATAAGAGTTCAGGCACCAAGCACTGGAGAGCATCTCTCTGTTAAGCTGAGATATCAAGGATCACCTTTTAGTGGGGACCACTAGACTTGTGTATGTGTATCCCAAAGCAAACAAAAGACAGTAAAATGTTTAAACTTCTGGAGTTTCTCAGAAAATCAATACCAAGAAGTCGCCCACAAAGCAAATATAAGCTAATGAAATCATAAGCACATATACAGACAGCACATAGACTCAAAGGCATGCAGAGCCATCAATTGAAGCAGTAAAATTCTATGGATCAGTTATTGCCCTGTTTGGTTACACTTTGAGCACATGATGCAAGCCGGTGTTCTTTTCACTGGCAAATGACAGAGGAGAGATGCTTGCTCATTCATTTTGATTTTTTAAATTTATTATGAAGTGCTAGTTTTCTTACTTTAGTTCAAACTATCATGCCCATTCAGTGGAAAGCAATTTGTTAAGAATGGTGGAAAGGTACCCATGCTCACTGCGAAATGTTCTGCATAGTTACTTCACAGAAGGAAAGAGACAGGGCAAACCATAAACTGTAAAAGGGTTGACCGCTTTTTCTTTGCTCAATTATTACCTCTTTCATGAGTCTAATATTTACTCTGTCATATGATTTTCGCTTTTTAACCGACTAATATAGCTAATTAATTCAAGGTTGTCTTTGGAATAAGAGTTTGCAAACCTTTTGTCCACAAATTGAGATTGTATATTCTTATTGTTTGAGATTTTGCAAGAGACTAGTTGTTATGATATTATAATTTTTTTTATTATTGATATTAGAAGCAATAGAGTAGAGGCATAGTTTCCAAACAGAAAATTCAGCATAAGTCCCGTGTTCTGTAGCTTTAGGGAGGGTGTTTGGGGTGTTACACCCCAAATGTATTGAAATAGTTGGGGCCAGGCGCTTTCAGTCGGGTATGGTGCAGTTTCTGTTGGATTGCACTAGGAATTTTTATGCACACAGAGAAAAATGCACACACTCTCTCCCTCACTCTGTTTGGAAATGCTTCAAAAACCTTGATTATTTCACAAAATAATGTGCTTTCTGTCACTTAGTACCCCTGTCAATTCGCATTTCTCTCCCTTTCCCCTGCCCCTTAAGTCCCTCTCGCCTACCCTGCTTGTCTATAACGTATTTTGACATTATGTGCCAGCATGATTGTTGGGAATTTTGAAGCTGACCCCCCCTCCCCCCCATCTTTCTGCCTAAGCTACACTCCCGCCTTTGTTTTCCATATGTTGGTGTTCGAGGTTAAGCTAGTCGGGTTTCTACAAAAAAAAAATGCTTAAGACTCATCAGAAAATACTACTTCTGTTTGCCGGGGAATAAATATGCAAAAAAGATGACATAGCAAGTTTATTGCCCGATATGGAAAGTTGTCATCTACAAATAACAAACTTGAATCCTTGGATGGCTAAATCAGAATTTCATCCTTTTGATTTTTATACCTTGTGCATCATTAAATTGGGCAACAGTAGTACCTACATTTGAAAATGGCAGAACGCTGCATTTTTAATGGACCGTTTTATTATGTCCATGTTTTTGTGGTAAACAGTCAGGAATGATTATTATTCATATTTCTGTGGCGCAGCTGATATATGTGGTTATTGAATGTATAATGGCCTGTAAAATAGTCATACGTCACACAGTTGTCTCAACTGTCCCTGTTGCCCTGAAAATCAGTAAAAAGGTGCTAATAGAAGGTGAAGCTTTTTTCGACAAAAATAGGTTATGTTGCAATGCAGTCCAAATGTTCAGCATAACAGTATCTATGAATGACAAAATCTCACCTGCCATTGTGTTAAACCGACACGATGTTTAGTATTCATGTATACCATACATATGGGGAAACAAAAGAAACTGAGCAAAAACTTAGGAGCTAAAAATTCATGATGTCAAGATATGTGCATTGAAAATCACTTTGAAATGTGTATTAAAGAAGCCAGTGGTGGTTCTGAAGTCTTTCATATATCCCACAGGTGCGCTACCCATCACTGTCAAGGGGTTATTCATATTTTATGACAACGCGGCGAGATGAGTCAAGCGTCAGCTGTCATGCTAAGAAGAGACTGCTGAGCATCAAGCGCTCTCTCGCGCTATGTGGAGTCTGTCTCCTGGCCGGATTTCAAACAGCAATCTTCACCCTGATCATGAACCCCGAATGCATGGCAGAACTTCAGAAGCATAAAGTAACAGAAGCAAAAAAGCCAAAGCAAAACAAAGCATTATTTTTCCACAACAGTGAAGGAGGCAACGAGGTTCATGCGGATTCACTTCTAATGACTCACCATAATCGCTGTCGTAAAAGACGATGAACTTCTGCCACCGGAGCTCTGTGACGAGCTTCAGCATGACGTCATTGAGGCGCACCGGTGGTCGAGCAGCCAAGGTGTACTCCTCCCCTTCCATGCTGGGATTAAAGTGGCAGACAGTCCGCGGGGATCCTCCCATGTGGCGTTGCACGAAGAGGTGGGGGATGTGCATTGCGTCCGTCAAGGACTGCAGGGCGTTTGCTGAGGCACAACCAGTGGACGTCACTAAGGCTAAGATCCCCTGCGTCATCAGGTCACAGGCTGCAAGGAAAGAACAAGGCCAGGGTTACCAGGCAGTCAAGAGTGCAAAAGCCAACCAGCACATCTTCCTGAGGGTGCAGGAGAGTCAGATACTGTATTGCAACATTCAGTCAGTGCTTTAAATGGGCAGTCCGGCTACTGAGTACCTGCACTTCTTTAATTTGAAAGGGAGAGTACCGGCACTTCTACCCAGGAGTAAGGAGGTACTCTAAATAATGAGTGCCTGCACTTCTACAGTACCATTTAAAACACTGAACATTCTGCCAAGAATGTGGTCAGTTTCATCCCAGAAATCGTAAAAAAATGGATCCATGGGACAGCAAGGACTATGGGGCTTATTTCAAAGGCCCCTGCGCCACCTGTACGTCACTTTTTCCCATATTAAAAGTGACGCAGTGATGGCGCAAGGGGCTTGTAAATAATCCCCTATGTTTATAAATACGCCATATGTACCAGTGCTTAATTTATACTGAGGCTGCAGGTGGTCGGAAATGGCACTCGTTTCATTACTAGACGTTTATTCAGAGGAAGCGGGAGAAAGATATAGAAAGGAGAAAGAAAGGGGACTAAATAGTTAGGAAAACTGTGACACAGGGAAAAATGTGATGATGAAAAAGAACCTGCAAGGGTGAAATAAAGAGACAGGAACTATAACACATGCTTAACAATCTCCTAATACAAAATCAAATAAGTAAATTCATGAATAAAAAAATAGTAAAACTGAAAGTGATGCAAAAGGCTTTGTAAATGAAAAGGAAAAATATAATTATGATGCACAATTGTTTTCTTTGTACATTGGCTGAATTTTTAGATTGAGGTTAAGTTGGCAAGGTATTTCAGTACTTGCTCTGAAAAGATTACTTTATTTTGTTCAAAATCTCAACATTATTGGCAATTAAATGTCAATTTCTAGGAAAGCTGTGTTTAGGCTCAAGATCCCCATATGTAAATGAGAGAAAAATAGTCTAGTAGATCACTCGGTCTTCGCTTTTGGAGTTCCTATGCTCATTTGTAGTATTCCTGAGTTCTGACTTAGTAAGTGACTAAACTTTCAGGTTTGCAGTCTTGCTACAGAGAGCTTTAGATGGCCCATCTTGCTAACACCTATTCCCCTTTATCTTACTGTCTGGAAGTAATACACAAGACAAGACAAGAAAATGGCACCTTTTTAAATGCTGCATTTTCAGAATTGTGACCGGAAATCAAATTGCCAAGTCAGTTCCTCCCTGAACCGGAACACAAGCAACCCAGGATCCGTTTCACCCTAGTTATGGGCTCGTTAGCCATGTACAGCTTAGTTCCAGTGACACAGTGAGCACGGGGCTTACATCTGGGCATACCCCTGCCACTTAGGGCAGTACATGAAACACACAAAAGGTTATGCTTGTAATAAGTCTAACCACTGGCAATAGCTTGGGGTAGCACTCCAGCCCATCATTCTTTTGCTCAACATTCCTCTGCAGTTTGGACCCAGCTATATGCAAATCAGTCTCAACCCTGCTCCAATAGTAAAAGCCCAGCCGGAACTGCCAAGCCAGGTCCTCTCTGATGCAGATCTCAACCCAGCCCAGGACCGTTTTTTCCCAAATTATGGACTCATCAGCCGGGTACAGCTTGGTTCCAGTGACACAGTGTGCACGCGACCCACATCTGGGCATATGCATCCCATTTAGGGTGACACAATAAGTATACAAAACATGATGACATGTGGTATGGTGTGCAAAATAACAATGGATTGGGGTGTGGCCCCAAGTGATTTCAGTGGCTGGGATTAAATCAAACATTCTATCCATAACTGTTGTATACTTATTGTGTCACCCTATTTGGGGCGGGTATGCCCAGACATCGGTCCCATGCACACTGTGTCACTAGAACCAAGCTATACCCGGCTGATGAGCCCATAACTAAGGCGAAACTAATCCTGGGTTACTTGCGTCCCAGTTCAGGGAGGACCTGGCTTGGCAGTTCAGGCTGGAGTGTTCCTAGTGGAGCAGGCTCGAGACAGATTTGCATATAGCTGGGTCCAAACTGAAGTGGCAAGGTGTGCAAAATAGAGATGGATTGGGGTGTGGCCCGAGTGATTACCAGTGGCCGAGATTAATTCAAGCATTCCATCCATCACTGTTTTGTATACTTAATGTGTCGCCCAACTGAAAGCTAGCATTTATTAAATGTAATAAGGTAACTCAATGTTATCCTGTGGGAGAGGCAGGCCTTGCAGTAGTGAAAAATGAATGTAAGTGTTTTTCACTAGCAGGACATGTAAATGTTTAAACTACATGTCCAGTTTTCTAGATAAAGTGCAATCCACGCTATGGGCTGTTTATGGCCTACCCTAGGCGGGACATAGGTATTAAAAAGGAAGGTGTTAGACTGGCAAAATGTTTATTTTGCCAGGTCTAAACTGCGCACACAGGCTTCAATGGCAGGCCTGAGACATGTTTAAAGGGCTACTTAAGGGGGTGGCACAATAAGTGCTGCTGGCCCACTAGTTGTATTTGATTTGCAGGCCCTGGGTACATGTAATACCACTTTACTAGGTACTTACAAGGAAATAAATATGCCAATTTAGCGGAAGCCAATTTTGCCATGTTTAAAGGAGAGAGCACAAGCACTTTAGCACTGATTAGCAGTGGTAAGTGTGTAGAGTCCTAGGGCGAGCAAAAATGAATTGAGCAAATACAGGAGGAGTAAGGACAAAAAGTTTGGGGATGACCCTGCAGAGAAGGCCAAGTTCAACACCGATGATTTACGTAAGCATATGTGGATATGTAGGGGCATATTATCAAGGAAACGCGATAAACATCGCATTTCCCGCTTTGCGCGATTCCTGTTATTGCCGCGTATCGCAGGATCTAATCGCCGAGATATCACGTTATTATCAACGCATATCTCCATGGCGATTAAATCCTGCGATAGCGGCGTGAAACAGAATCGCGCAAAGCGGGAAATGCGATGTTTATCGCGTTACCTTGATGATATGCCCCGTTGCCTCAGCCGTACAATCCACCTGCCATAATAAGTATGGCTAAGTCGGATTCAAACCAGGCGTTGCAAACCCACGATAACCGAGGTTAGCGCGGTTAATTCTATCGCATCGCGGGTTTACTCGAGGCTTGTTAATAGTGCGCTGCCGTGTCAGCGCAGATTTCCAGGGAGGAATGGAAAGGAACGCCCACTTTGCATGTCATTAGCGATATTCTTCACTGACATGCAAAGTGGAGTTAAATGGGCTGCTTACTCAAGGAAACACGCGTTAGCGTGTCCTTGATAATTGTGCGGAGTAAAATTCGGCGCTTTTCGGCCGAAAACGGCCGCTAAAGCGGCGATAATGGGCTTGGTAATATGCCCCGTAATCTTTAAATACAGACTGATGGTAAGCCTAGGACAAATTATGTGTTTGCAGGAGGAAAATGTTACAACCCCAAATACTGATGTATGCGTTTACTTGCTGCTGAAGGATGATGCTCTAGAATAGGCTATGAAAAACCCTAGGAAAAAAACAGTTTCTATGTTTATACAAGTCTTTTTCGCTAAAGAGCGACCGCATTTAGTGTTTGTGGCGCCACTTTTTAAAATTAAATTTACTGCCTGCAATATGTTTCACCCTTTTACAGAATAAGTTATATTATTAAGATTTAGATTTTTTCATTTACTAAAGTCCTGTGCTATACCTGAAAGTAATGAAACAAGCAGACTAACAGACAAATATGCAATGCAATAAAGATACAGACCATCTCAATGCAGAAGATGCAAACGTACAGAGATGTTTGGATGGACATATAAATATATAAATATATAAAAAGATAGAGAGATCAAGAATGAAAAGAAAGATGGATGGATGGATGGGTGGATGTGAGACAGTGTTAGAGTTAGCAAAACAAGTAGATAGATAGATAGATAAGCTAACACACTAATATGTAATTGCTTTATTTGCTGACATAGATTGACAACTAAAAGGAGGAAACGATGCAATGATAATTTATATGATGAACTGGAAAACAAGATATTTTAATCTTGAGTGGGGAGAAGAAAATCAAAATGAAATCATGTGTAAGAAATTATCATCCCTTTCACTTCTTATGACAAGAAGACAGTGCAGAGTAATGAGGACTTGGTGTGCATCACCTTCCTGATTAAATAAATACTATTATTAGTCATTTCAATTTTAGATGTCTAAAATAAATGCCCTCCTTCTGCGCCCCCCCACACTCATACAATAGCAGAAGTTTCAAGACAATCTGTATGAAGAGACTGCAAAATCCTGACAGAGTGCAATAATGCGGAATGACAGCACTACTTCAAATTAAATCAAGCGATAAACAAACCTTGCAAAAAATGGCGAATTGGAAAAGTACATATAAGAATAGATGCAAACTCACTGTTTAGTATAGTGCCTTGTACCCTAAAAATGAAAACCCACCTACTATGGCTGAGCAGAGGGCGTCTTCGTTGCTCTAGTTGTTCTTAATATAGACCGGGTCTTCTGAGTCTAAAACTACATGTCCCAGAATGCAGTGTATTGTTGGCTAGTAATAAACAAGGATTGGCTCACGCGGTCATCCAAGAGAAGCACGCAGCCAGAAGATATATAGGTATGACATAGTTTCTCGAAGCTCTCAAAATAGCACGTTCATTGTGTGAATTACCTAATTCATGAGAAGTGTAATATCACTATCCAACTGATATTTCTTTGAAGCTATTTGAAATTGTGACTTGCAAAGCAAGCACTGATCCATACTTCAGATTCACTAGTTCTGAAAAATGGAATCAGCTGCTGAGTCCTGTTACTTAACCTATTGGAATAATAGTAAATTTGCGAACCCACAATGACATGTACAAAGGCAGTGCTTAATTTGTAAAAAAAAAAAAAGTGCCAGGGCCCTTGTCAGGAAGCTACTGCAGCTTGCCCCAGCCATTGCACCTGCAAGTGCTGCCAGAGAAAGTCCCAACACAATTCTTAACTATCGCACTCCTAAAAGTGTGACAAGTCAGACTGTACCAGGCACCCAAAGATACAAGAATGGCTTGGGCGGCGGGTATGAGTCATTTTTCATGTATACTGAATTAATAAATTTCTGTTGTGTTAATCCCTAAATTAGACAGACAGCGCCACTATGTGGCAGACTGTCATAAATGATGGTGTTGACAACTAAAGTGCCTGTGCTGAGCATCAGAAACCACTGGCTTAAATTTAGCACTGTAGGGAGAAACCTTTTCACGGCAAAGTCCCGTTTTTCATTTGGCTGCTTTGCAAAACTGAGTGCAATTTCAATAAGGCGTTCGCTGGAATTGTGCCAGCAAGAAGCATAGAACATGCCTCACAATATTGCTTTCAATTTTGTGGTTTTGGAGGTAATATCTAAAGCTTTATCATCATATTTTAATTCAGGTTGTAAGTGCCTATCATAGTGCAACTTTGGGAGTAACTAGCAAGCAGACTCTATTTATTAGCTTTTTTTGGTGGCTGAAACGGGAACCCTGTAGGTGACCAATGTGGAGTGCAAGAAGGCCTCCATATGAAATCCTCATAACTTGTTTTTGTACCAACTCAACCAGCCCTCTTAGAAGACTGTTCGCATGGAAAGGTCAATGGAGGACACAGGACAAAGTGCTATTTGGAGGTGATTTGTCATAAAAAGTGGAATTCCATCTGCCTAATTTGTTTCCTCTGTTTCTTTTACTTTGAAACTATCAATGCTCGTTTTCTGATGTAAACATTAATCTACTGAGCAGGTCTCAGCCCCATGTGCTCTGCCAATTCTGTGCTCACTGCTTCTCCATGCAGATTCTGCTACTATGACCCTGGCCCTTCTTTGTGACAAAAAACCAGACCGACAATGGAAGTGTAAAACAGCAACATCTCACATATTATAAGTCAATTGTACCAGTTAAGACTACCCAGAGCAGAGGTGCATTAGGTGTCCGGTGGAATAATATATGCCTACTCTTAAAATTGTCTTTTGTGACCTGCAAAAAACAACAGACAGGGCTAACAGACTGACCTGTCAGTTCCTATTCGTGTGGATTTAGCCCTGTTCTCTAGATTTATTCTCTTGGCAGCTGTTGATGATACCCACATGTCAGCATTAATAAAGCTTCCTCTGCTACACACGTTTGAAAACAGATTTTGAATATCTAATTTTTTTCAGACATGAGAAACAGAAATATTGTACCTTTTTTCTTCCTCTGTAAAATAATGCCCATACTCTAAACAAGCCATTGCATCTCCTAGCGTTGACTACTGGAAGCCCGACTGATGATCTAGACTAATCAAAAACTATTCAGCTCTCTTATTTGCCAGCATCAAAAATGCATCATACTAACCATTCAAAGAATGGGAAGTACAACAAATAAAAGGCCTGATTTATAGCTTGGTGGACAGGGTACTCCATCGCAAACGCCGGTCTCCACACTTTCAGTTCGTCCATCTCAGTTAAGGTCGGATAGACCTTAAGCTTTCTGTTTTCAGACCCCAGCTGTCTCTGTCTACAGAGAGCGTCCAATGATGGCTTGGCAGAGTGGGGGCCAACAGAGGATGGGCAGTACATTGGCCACCTCACTTAAGTTGGATGGTGTGATGTTCTGTTTTTTCTGCCTGCCACTGCATGGAAACACCAACCAGTAAAGGACAGAAAAACATAATGACCATCCATACCCCGGGAAAAAACTCCCCAGATGTGGGGGGTCATTAGTGCTTTGTTTTTTTTAAAAGGGACTCCCACTTTGGAAGTATGTTATTGAAAAACAATAAGTGTTAAAAGTTTGATGGATGGGCATGAAAAATGATGGTGGCCGTCCATCAAATATTTTGTACCACGAAGGGAAACGCTTTAGATGGCAGTTCTTTTCAGCATACAGAGATGATCACAGGACTGGTGGTCATCTCTAAATTTGTCAGGCAGTAGTCCATCAAAGTGGTGGAAGTAGTCTCCTCTGCCACCCTGATGGACTGCACTCCATCTGCCACAGCCTCAATCAGGCCCTAAGTATTGACAAACAGCACTTGGGATCTTTGTCGCTGCACTTCAGGCATTTGCACATTGGGACACAATTAAGAACGACAGCCATCCTACAAACATGGCAAATGGATCTTCATTCATTAATAGATTTCACTCACATGAAAAAGAGAACATATTTATTGCTCGTTTGAAGCTTTTCTTTTACTCCCTCTCCCCATCCGTCTTCCTCTCTTGCTTATTTATTCTGTCTTTCTCACTCTCTCAGCCTCGCTCTAATGTAGCCTCACTTCCCTTAAATAGCCCTCACTTGCTCTCATTATTTGTATCCTTCGTCTTCTTTCCCTGCCCTCATCTCCTTTATACCCCTCTCGCTGCTTATTTTACCAGGGTTAATATCTATTTCTTCCCTACACGATCACCTCTCCCCCTCCAATGTTTAAGTCTCTACACATTACGCCCTCTCTTTTTATTCAATTCCTTTTCACTTGTCACTGTCTCCACTTGTTTCTCACTTTTGTCATAGCTCCCATTCCTCTCTCAGCCCCTTTCTCTTGGAACAGTTTTTCATTATTCCTCATTAACTATCTAACTTATGTATATTTCTTAATATCGTTCTTCCCACCATCACTTTCTTCACTTTCATTAGTCGCTGTGCTTTCTTTTCTCTTTTTCCATCTTAATATATGGATTTATCATTTTCATTTGTCTACAGATCCCTTCTTTCTTGAAACTTCTTTCAACAGATGGAAGGTTTGTGTACTTCTTCTGTATCCTAATATAGCATTCTTTCAACAATATTCAGGTTTTAATAAATTAATGAAGGGTTTAAGCGTCACTGATACTTATGGGGATATATTTTAAGATACAGAGGGGCAGATTTATGACGACTGGCGCATCCCTGCAAATCAGCAGGGATGCGCCAGGTAAGATGCGTCACGCAAGTTTACCCTTGCGCCACCACAGATGCGCCGCATTTACAATGCGGCGCATCGTGCCTGAGATAAACAGATGCGTGACGCATCTCCCGTCGGAAGGGTGGCGCATTGCTGGAGTCGTGTCGCAAGCGCGATGCAACTCCAGCAATGCTCGTGGCCTGCCCATACATAACGTGGTACGTCACTGAGTGGAATCTTGTAGATTTCACTCAGGCACTTTTCCGAGGCTTTACTGCGCCGGAACGCCCCCCCCTGCGCCGGAACGCCAACATGAAACCTGACGCAGGTTTCATGTGGCGCAGGGCTTTACAACCTGATGCATCTCCCTAGATGCGTCACGTTGTAAATAGGGCGCAACGTGGTGCATGGTTTACGCCGCCGCTGCGTCACAGAAGTGACGCAACGGCGGCGCAAAAGTGGCGTAAGGGGCTCGTAAATCTGCCCCTAAGAGCATAGTTGAAGAAGGCAGCTTGTCTTCTTTTTTTTTTTTTTTACTCTTATTTATGTCCACTCTGATGGTGTCCCAGCTATTAGACCAGTTCCCAATTTTTGTGTTATGTAAAATTTCTCCTAAAACTTCCCCTCCTTGTGTACTTTTGAGCACGAATTATGCCTTTATGCCCAATATTAATTTATTGCGACCATAAGTTTGCTCAGTTTCACAGAGGCCTACTGTCCAAACCGCTGTTAACCCTAGTGAGTTAGAATTCTATTTTCTACCAAATTTATTTCTCTTCTTCTCTCATTCTCCCTTCTCTTTCAATGGCCATCTCACTACTCTGCGTGTATCCTTAACTTTATTTTTCTGGAATCCTTTCTCTCGCACCACAAAGCAAAAGTAAGAATCCTTCTCTCTAAAATACAGCCCAAGGTGTTTCTATTTATGATCAAGGTGCGGAGGAAGCTCAGTATCTTGCAAAAAGATAACATCTTTCAGCTTTAAAGTGGCAGAGCGCTGCTGAACTGATTAAGTCCCCCAGGAACCGTTTGCCAACAATCACAGCACACATCTGTGCTCTAATATATTCAGCCATGTGTATATTTCATAAAAAATGCAATAAAACAACAAAGACAGTCAGACTCTGTAAGCACAGTCTATAAAACCAAGCCGAGCAGCCATTACCGTTTAAACCATAGGTTAATAACTATTTCCCAGCTTTCCAATGCCGAGCACTGCCGAGAGCTGTTTATCGTCCCAGGTGTATTAATTTACAGAGGGAAAAACCTGGACAGTACACAAGTGCAAGGGTCCTGAAATCAGGGCAGAAAAAAGCAGGAAAAGCAGCAAAAACTGAAAACCACAGGGGTGATACAGCATTTGGCAATTAATGCGAAAAGGACCCTGATACTGTGATAATATGACAAGTTTTCTTAAATTTTGCTCTGCCGCAGACAGTATTGTATACAGTGCTACACAGTCAGCTCATGATTAGATGACTTTCTTGTCAATCTCGGTTCCCTGCTTTTTATTGGTGGCAGTCTTCCCTATTCTATTTTAATTCCCCATCTGCAGCAAAACCTGGTCACCGTGGCTTTTGGCTAGGCTGTAACTTTGCACTGCTGACGTCACGGAACTACTTTTCTATTTTTTTTATTTCATTACTTGTTTATTACTCTATGGGAGTGGATGTCTTGATTTCCTGAGCGTTCTCCTAACAACCTTCGGTGGCACGATGGGCACCATATTGTGGCCTTGGAGATGCCTTGCACGTGAATGGAAGCCTTGGTGTTACCCTGGACGTACTCTTTAGCTTGCCCTCCACTCCTGGTGCTTATTAACTGCATGCCTTGTGCCGATGGCAGCCTTGGTGATGCCCTAGATGTTATCCCATTGAACAGTCCAGTGCTTCTTCTCTCTGTAGTGGTAGCCGCTACTGGCATTGCCAATGTTGGAGACTTTTAATCTCTGCACAGCCAATAGAACAAATGGGCATGTTAAATGTATTGAAACAATGGTAATATTGTTTCCTATTCTTTCAAGATGGCCTCCACGTTCAGTGACTCAACATGCATTTTGTTGTCATGGCTTGGCAATGACATGTTGTGTCATGCAACATGGTGGCCATCTTTTAACCTGGCCAGTCGGGAATTATCAAAGCCGATCACGTCACTCCCTCAACACTGACAAAGCGATATCCATTGGCTTTCCCAATTCTTATTTTACTTAAGAGGAAAACTCTAATGAGCAGCAGTCTGCTTCAAGATTATTTGTCTGTGGTTTAGCAAATGCATGTGTAGTGGTGATCACTTTTGCACACCATCATGTTTGCTTTTATAATCTATATTTTTTTGTTTTATTTATTGACTTTCTGAAGACAACATGTTAGCCAATTTTTGAAACGGCATCCTTTGTATATGTACACAATCCCACCATTCATACAAAGCAACATTAAAGTTATAAAGTATATGTGCATTGTATGTCATATATGGCATTCTTCCTTCCATTTAACAGTACAGTCTTTTTTGCAGTCTCATTTGCACCGTACATCCGCCATTAAACTACACACCATTGACTCCTACACAGCTCTGATCACTTTGCAATACTATCTAGCCATGATAAAACTCTTTTACTAGTTATCACGTCTCTGCTGCACTCCGCATATTAACCCATTTAAAAAACACTTTACGGATTTTCCTTCTCATTCTGTATGTCATTTAATTTACTTAATGTGGAACAACAGTGGCCTTTAAAAAAACAAAAAAAACAAAGGCATTAAGAGCAGAAGTAACAGTAAGCCTTTTAATTTATGCGTATTAGACCTTTAACTCTGACCAGGGTTGTTTGTTGAAATATTTGCACCAAACACTTATGTTTTGAAGGTGGAGCGCCACTTGCCTAATACTAAGATGTTTAACTCCAACACAAAATTAACCAAGAGTGCAACTTGGAAGAGGGAAAATCCATCTTCCAACCAGCTGTTAACACAATACAGTTTTGCCATTTCCTGGACCCTCATTGGGCAATCCATCATATGCAATTTATTTTGAATCTATGTAACTTCCAAGAAAGATATTGGTGGAAATCAAACAAAATATTGAACTTTGCCATTAATCCTACCAATGGAGAACAACTAAGACAACAGGGCAACAGACATTAAACAGATAGGTAATTCTTCACTAAGGACTGTGCTAGATCAAAGTAGAGCTTCTGTATTTGCTTGGCCTTGGCCCTTGCTTTCTCAATATGTACACATTGAAACATAGTCTTTGTCCTATGTACATTACTATGCTTCCAATCATTCCTTTGTGAGTACATGAGTACATAAAGAGGTAAAAATGATTTTTTTTAAAGTGCAGTAAAACGAGTAATTATATTTTTCTTACAACAGAGCTGATGGTAAGTGGAGGGAAATGTTGATGGGATGAAGGGATATGTTGAAAGATAAGGAGGGTTTAAAGTTGATTCCTGAAGATGGGAGGGAGAGAAAAATTCTGAGATCAAAGGGGGAATTTTCCCATCAAAAGAAAATCTGTCTTCCTGTCTTTTTCTGTCTTACCCTTCGAGACCTGTAGTTTCATCATGTTGTACTGAACTTGAATGAAGCTGGAAGTGATAGCCACTGAATGTCCTTGGTGGTTAGCGGATGTGGTCATGTTTGCTCTGATTATGGACTATGATAGTGGAAGCATGAAACTTGACCTTTGGAGGAAGAAGTGGACTCAGAGAGGCCTGTGAGCAGGGCATTGTCCCTATTTGCACTACATTAATGAAATTATAATGACTGCTTCGAGATTCTTAAATATCTTTGCATGCTTAACATTACTTAGTTGCGCATTAACATTATTTTGAAAACTGTGAATTTTACATTCATAAGATGCATTATCAATCATTCAATTAGCTTTATCCAAGCATTTTAAATATGGTCATAAAAGCATATTCATTAAAAAATACACCATTTTAAAACCATTAAATCCATGCATTAAAATCCAGCCCTTGGTACATAATTAAATCAAAAGAACATATGACTCCTAACACGGACAGCGCCGTTCAGAGATGAACTGAACCTGAAGCAAATCAGTGGTGAGCTCAGTGACTGTAGGTGCAGAAGGGCGGGTCTACATCTGATTATCCCTGAGCCCGTCAAAACTGGTATTAGATAGCGTATTGTAAAACAAGAGTAAAATCTTCAGGAAAACACAAAATGCATAAAAATCAGTGGCAAATTTTCGTTACATGGGCAAACCTGGAAGGATGGAAGAGGATTCATACTGCCCAAGGGGGAAACCAAGCTGCCATCTAATATACCCAGGCCTCAATCTAGTTAAGAGGACCCTATCCCAAGATGCCTAAAATGCATTAATGCATGCTGATATTCTGCCAGTTAGGTGAACTGATGCAGTCATACGTTCAGGATTAGGGAGTAACAAAATTAAACGTTTTTGGGTTCTTTGCATCGATTCAGACCTTTCATCTGGGCCAGCTTTCAGCAATCTGGATATTTTTATTGAATATATTTGACAGCATCTTGTGAGAAGTTGGCCTGGTATATGCTGTTCACTAATTAAAGTGGACACCTTGCACCAGAACAATTCGACTCTTATGGTAGATAGGTTTAAGACAACCTTTATAGAAAGCTATCCTAGTGGTAGCTGTGGAGAGCAGCCTTCAGGCTAAGTCTTGAAGGAATGTAAAGCAGCTTGTTTTACCACACAATCTCTTGAATCACCAAATGAAAAGACACCACACAGGTATATATGTCAAATATATCTGTATTTATTAATAAACACTCTCTACTAATCTCTTTATGAGATTAGAAGTCAGGAACATATGTACAAGTCAAATCTTATCAAAATAAGTTTAGCACAATCGAATATCACAATCTTAGTTTGCTAGACCTAGGTCTAGGGCATCTAGAATCGAGGGACCCCAAGAACCACCCCAGGTAGTTGTAGGAGACCCACAGGGGACGGACGCGGTGACCTGGCACCGGTGCGAGTCCTGTGCGAGTCTATGCGCTCAGACGCGATATGAGATTTCAATGTTAAAGGTCCCTTGCGTGTTCGAGGTGAACACACCGATCGGTCCTTGTACGAGTCGAAGGACGCGGTCACAGATAGAGATGCAAGGGAGATGGACGCGCTGTGTCTAACACAGACGCGAACCTTGTGCGAGTCAGTGCAATGAAGATCTCAGAGTTACAGGCCCTTTGTGTGTTCGAGGCGAACACCGATCGGACTCAGTACGAGTCGAAGGATACAGTTTTAGATAGTGTTACAAAGGAGATGGACGCGGTGTGTCTAACACAGACGCGAACCCTGTACGAGTCAGCGCAATTGTCGCACTTAGAAAGTTAGAGTTTTAGGAAAATTCTAGGAAGCTACAAGCAAGTCACTTACAGGGTAAGTAGTTCTAGGGCCCACACTCCACAGGAGCACCGTAGTGCTGAAGTTACCTCACCCAGGGGGAGCCGGGCATAGGTGTTCTTTGGTGTCGGGTCGCGGTGTCGTTTTCAATGGGAGCCAGTGAAGACTTGCTGCTTGCGGCGACAGGAGAAGTGTCCGGAGGAATCCAAGCCTGGATTCGGAAGATGGAAGACCTGAAAGCAGAGGGGACAGTGTTCAAAGTCACTTGGCAGTGACTCGGGGCAAGGAAGATGGATGCCCACCGTCGTCGCAAGATTCAGGTCGTTTGCAGTTGCCTTGACTCTTCAGCCACGAGGTCCAGGACGCGTCGACGACGACCAGGAGCTGGATCCGGCATGTACCACGATGTTTGCAGCTTACTGCAGTATCGGCGACTCGATCGGAGCCAACAAGCCTTGGTAACAGCAAGTCTTGGGGAAAGTGTAAAGAGGCAATGGCGCAGACCAGCAAGGTCTGGGGGACTCACCCAGCAACGGTAAGTCAGGGCAGGCCTGGAGCAACCAGGGGAGCCCTTTGGTTTCTTTAGAAAGTCTTCTGGGGACCCACAAGCCAGCTGGCAAGAGATCGCAAAGACGCCTCAGGAGGATTCACTCACAGGGGCCCACGGTCACTCGGGATGTGGTAGGCCTCTGATCTTAGGAGGGATTCCTGCTGGAGGCTGGGACCATACGTGGTCCAAAGCACAAGTTCGTGGAACGTTGTGAAGGGGTTGCACTCGACAATAGTGCACGGTACCCAGGGGTCGTGGTTCCTCGTTACTCTTGGAGTCCACTGGCTTCAGCTTCGCTGGGGACTCACGATGGCATTTGAGAAGTAAGGAAATCTACTTCTTGGGCTGCAGGGACTTCGGACTCCGGCGGGAGCGGCATAGTTTGCGACTGTCGTTTGTAGTTTTTGGTGCCTGCCAAGCAGGGGAGTCACTCCTTGACTCCAAGGGAGATTCTTCAGTCTTCCAAAGGTAGTGGAACGTCGAAGGTCCGGGATTCTTCTTGTGGAGCGTCGTCCAGGGAAATCTAGGGTGCAATGCACAGGTTCCCCCTCTTATACTAAAAGAAAGGGAGGGTCTAGCTCTATGACCCTACCTATGGGAGGGTCAGGGGAGTGGGCGGCTACACCCACTTCCCTTTGTCCAGTTTCGCGCCAGAGCAGGGACAGGTAGCCCCTGAGCCGGTTTGAACTGGGATATGCACAGAGGAGCCTTCTGCTCCCCAGTGCAGGACTTCAAAGCACTCTAAGAGTGCACCCACCCGGCCCCAATACACTAAACCCTGTCTGGGAGGTGGTCACACCCCCTTGGGACAGGATATCTATTGTTGGGCTTCCTCCACTGCGAGTGTTGGTCATCAGCAGGAGGGCAGCCCAGTGTCTGTGACTGGTGGCATCCATTTTGTGATGCCCGGGCTCTGCAGGATTCTACCGCGTTTCCACAGTAGGTACATGTCTATCCCTCTAGAAGGGTGGAATGCTACCCCTCCGCCAGGACTGGCGGGGGGTAGTATTCCAAGGTGTTTGACACCAAACACGACATGTTTCGATGCAGCCATTCCAAAGTTAGCATTTTACCGCGAGGATATAATGCCCTTAAAAGTATATGGTTTAACCGCTTCCACAAACAGCACCAGAGAATGGACTCTGAGAGCTGCAGAGGGGCCCTGCTCAGGCAGAGGCACCCCCTCACATAGAAGCCAAGCACCCTGCCCTCAGGATTGATAGGGCCTGCCTAAGGGGTGACTGATAGGGTTATATGTGTGTGTAGGAGAGATATAGGGAACCTATATCTCAGTGAGGGGTGCTAGCACTTCCTCACTCAGGCTGCAGTAGCAGGCCTGTGGTGTCAGATTTAGTCTGCTTCCCAGGGGTGGCATAATACATGCTGCAGCCCCTGGTAGGCCTGTGAAGCACCTATGCCCTTGGTACCTAAGGTACCATATACTAGGGACTCATAAGGTACCACAGTATCCAATCACTAGTGCACCTAGAGTGCACTCCAAATCGTTTAGAGAGAACAGAGAGGCTGGGGCCCTGATTAGCAGGGTCCCAGCCTGACTATAGCCAGAAACCAGTGTAAACATCAGAAAAAAGTGGGGGCAACATAAGAGGCAGATCCTACTCTCCTACACAACCCCCCAAACGCAGGGACACTAAACTAACCTTGACCAGTTGAGTCTTCGTGTTCAAAGTGGAAATACCTTGAGAGTCCATCTGCATTGGCATGTTGGGTCCCAGGTCTATGTTCCACTGTATAGTCCATCCCCTGTAGGGAAATGGACCACCTCAAAAGTTTTGGGTTTTCTCCTTTCATTTGTTTAAGCCATAGGAGGGGCTTGTGGTCGGTCTGAACTATGAAGTGAGTACCAAACAAGTATGGCCTCAGCTTCTTCAGGGCCCATACCACAGCAAAGGCCTCCCTCTCTATAGCTGACCAACGTTTCTCTCTAGGGGTCAGCCTTCTGCTAATAAAAGCTACTGGCTGGTCTTGACCTTCATCATTCAGTTGAGACAGTACAGCTCCCACACCCAGCTCAGAAGCATCTGTTTGGACAATGAACTTTTTGGTGTAGTCTGGACTCTGTAAGATGGGGGCAGTGCACATGGCCTGCTTTAGGTCTTCAAATGCCTTTTGACAGCTAGCTGTCCACTGAACCTTTTTGGCATTTTCTTTGAGGTCAGATCATTCAAGGGGGTCACTATAGATCCATATCCCTTGACAAACCTCCTATAGTACCCAGTCAGGCCTAAGAAGGCTCTCACCTGTGTCTGGGTGGTTGGAGCAACCCATTCCATTATGGTTTGGATTTTGCTCTGTAAAGGCTGAACCTGGCCTCCACCCACAAGGTGGCCCAGGTATACAACCTGACTCTGCCCTATCTGGCACTTAGTGGCCTTGATAGTGAGGCCTGCTTTCTGCAGGGCCTCCAAAACATTCCTGAGGTGGACCAGGTGATCCTGCCAGGAGGAACTAAAGACAGCAATGTCATCTAGATAAGCTGAGCAATAAGTTTCCATCCCTGTCAGAACTTTATTCACCAACCTCTGGAAAGTGGCAGGTGCATTTTTCAATCCAAAGGGCATCACCACAAAGTGGTAGTGCCCACCAGGGGTCGAAAATGCTGTTTTGGCTTTTGCATCATCAGCTAACCTGATCTGCCAGTAGCCAGCTGTTAGGTCAAACGTGCTTAGATACTTGGCTGAGGCCAAAGTATCAATCAGCTCATCTGCCCTTGGTATGGGATAGGCATCAGTCCTAGTGACTGCATTGAGGCCTCTGTAGTCTACACAAAACCTCATTTCTTTCTTACCACCCTGGGTATGAGGCTTGGGTACCAGGACTACTGGACTAGCCCAAGGGCTATCTGAAGGCTCAATTACACCTAGCTCCAACATTTTCTGGACTTCAGTCCTGATACAGTCCCTGACATGGTCAGGTTGCCTGTAGATTTTATTCTTGACAGGCAGACTGTCTCCAGTGTCCACCTCGTGGGTGCACCAGGAAGTCTGACTAGGGGTCAGGCTAAACATATGTCTAAACTGTTGCAGAACTTGTCTGCACTCAGTTTGCTGATGGTCAGTGAGGCTGCTTGCCAAAGCAACACCATCTACTGACCCATCATCAGGGTTCTGAGAGAGCAGGTCAGGGAGAGGGTCACTCTCCTCCTCCTGGTCCTCATCAGTTGCCATGAGCAAGCCCATGTCAGCCCTGTCAACATATGGCTTTAATCTGTTGACATGGAGCATCCTCAGGGGGCTCCTGGGAGTTCCAAGATTCACCAGGTAGGTGACTTCTCCCTTCTGTTCAACTATTGTATGGGGGCCACTCCACTTGTCCTGGAGGGCTGCTGGGGCCACAGGCTCCAACACCCACACTTTCTGTCCTGGCTGGTATACAGTCAGTACAGCCTTTGGTCATGCCAAGCTTTTTGTAATTCTTGGCTGGCCTCCAGGTTTTTGGTTGCCTTTTTCATGTACTCAGCCATCCGGGAGCGGAGACCAAGTACATAGTCCATCACATCTTGTTTGGGGGCTTGAGAGGTAACTCCCAGCCCTCTTTTACCAAACACAGTGGACCTCTCACAGGATGCCCAAACAGAAGCTCAAATGGGCTGTAACCAACCCCTTCTGTGGAACCTCCCTGTATGCAAACAACAGGCAAGGAAGAAGAAGGTCCCATTTCCGCCTAAGCTTCTCTGGGAGACCTTTAATCATTCCTTTCAAGGTTTTGTTGAAGCGTTCAACTAAACCATTGCATTGTGGGTGATAGGGGTGGTGAACTTGTAAGTTACACCACACTCCTTCCACATTGCTTTTAGATATCCTGACATGAAGTTGGTACCTCTGTCAGAAATGACCTCCTTTGGGAAACCCACTCTGGAGAAGACTCCAATGAGGGCTCTTGCCACCACAGGGGCTGTGGTGGTCCTCAGAGGAATTGCTTCTGGGTACCTGGTGGCATGATCCACTACCACCAGGATAAACCTGTGCCCAGATGCAGTTTGAGGGTCAAGGGGACCAACAATGTCAATCCCTACCCTTTCAAAGGGTACCCCCACCACCGGTAGTGGTATCAGGGGGCCTTTGTTGTGCCACCTGCCTTACCACTGGCTTGGCATGTGACACAGGAGCGACAAAACTCCTTTGTGTCCTCTGACATATGTGGCCAATGAAAATGTGGAACAAGCCTGTCCCAGGTCTTGTTTTGGCCCAAGTGTCCTGCTAAAGGGATGTGATGTGCTAGGGTCAAGAGGAACCCCTAAACTTCTGAGGTATTACCATCCTCCTGGTGGCTCCAGGGGCTGGGTCTCTACTCTCAGAATATAGGAGTCCCTCATCCCAATAAACTTTATGGGACCCACTAGCACTCCCAGCAGCCTCAGCAGCAGCCTGCTGTCTGAGGGGTTCAAGAGAGGGGCAGCACTGTTGCTCCTTACTCAGATCTTCCCTAGAAGGGCCCCCTGCCCCCAAGAACTCAACCTGATCAGGCTCAAGTCCCTCTGGGGCAGTTCCTTCTTCAGGATCTGCTTCACCTCCCTCTGGGGGTGAATCTGTGATCTGAGACAGAGGGGAAGGCTCTGCCTTTACCCTACTGCTCCTCCTCTTGGGAAGCATCTGGTCCATTGTTCCAGGATCCAGAGCTTGTTCAGTGTCATGCATTCTTGCTTGTGACCTGGTCACAGCAAATACCTCTGCAGGGATGCCCAACATCTCAGCATGAGTCCATAACTCTACTTCAGACCAGGCTGAAGTCTCTAGATCATTGCCCAATAGACATTCGACAGGGAGGTCTGCACTGACTACAACCTTCTTGAGGCCAGTTACCCCTCCCCAGGAGAAATTCACAACTGCCAGACTATGGTTGGTCTTGACGTTGCTTGCATTGGTCACCTGGTACATTTCGCCCAGGATGATCTGTCCAGGGTCCACAAGATCCTCTGCCACCATGGTGACACTAGCACCTGTGTCCCTAAATGCCAAAGCCTGTTTGCCATTTATTACAGGCTGCTGTTTGTACTTGCCCAGATTACTGGGACTCACTAGGAAGGACATATTAAGGTCTCCCTCACAAATCAGCATTGCCTGAGTGGGCACTCTGACTAGGTCAGAGTCTACTTCAGAACCCAGGGTCAACCCTACTACACCCTTATTCTGCGTACCACCCCCACCAGTAGCTGAACTAGGGGGAACAGTTGCCTTAGGGGCAGGAGTGGTGGTGGTTTGGTCTTTGGACTTGTTGCAGTCAGAAGTCCAGTGCCCTTTCTGTTTACAGAACTTGCACCAGGGCTTCTTTTGGCCTTTTCCCTTGTTGGATTGTGACTCCCCACCAGATGCAGATTTTTGGGGCCCTTGTGAAGACTTCTGGTCTTTTGACTTATCCCCACCTTTCTCAGAACCCTTAGGATCTTGCTTCTTGGTGTCACCCCCTTGGTTCTGGGGTTTCTGCCTCACCCTGGTTCTGACCCATTTGTCTCCCTTCTTTCCCAATTCTTGGGGAGAGGTCAGATCCGAGTCCACCAGGTACTGATGCAACAACTGGTTCTGGCAATTATTAAGGATCTGTTCTCTCATCATCAGATTATACAATCCCTTGAAATCAGTAACCCTACTGCCAACCAGCCAACCCTCCAGAGCCTTGGTTGCACAATCAAGAAAGTCAGTCCAGTCCTGAGTCTGTGCCTTCTGGGTCTCTCTGAACTTCAACCTGTACTGCTCAGTGGTTAAGCCAAACCCATCTATCAGTGCACTCTTCAGGACTTCATAATCGTCAGCATCCTCTTCTCTAACAGTGAGGAGCTTGTCTCTACCTTTATCTGAAAAGGAGAGCCACAAGATTGCTGCCCACTGCTTCTGGGGGACCTGCTGTACTCTACAGGCCCTCTCCATAGCAGTTATCCACTTGTGGATATCATCCCCACTTTGGTAGGGAGGAACAACCTTGCTCAGGTTCCTATGGTCTGGAATAGATTCTCTGCCTCTAGGGACACTGTTGCTGCCACCAAGGGGTTCTAACCCCTCTCGTCTAGAAGCTCTCTGGATCTCCAGGGCTTCTCTATCCAGTGCCAACTGCTTGGTTCTGAGGGCAACTCTTGCTTCCTCATACTGCAGCAGTTTGCACATTCTTTCAGAGGAGGTCTCTCTTATGGGAAAGTATGAGTTCCTCTGGTGGATAAATTCTCTGCCAGAGTGATAAGAGTGCTCAGATTCTCTGGAAGGGGACCTATGCCTCTCATCCACTCTGTCAGTTCTCTTAGGGAGAATTCCTCTGTCCTTTTCAGGCCCCTTGAGGCCTGGCCCTTCAATCACAGAGTCCTGGTCATTCTGATTTTCATCATCTGACCCAGATACTGTAATTGACCCACCCACTGATTCAGATCCATTAGCTCCTAGAGCCAATCTAAGATCATCTGCTGTCAGCAGATCTATCAGGTGTAGGGTTGAGGGACTCTGTCCTAGCCTCAGGTGTCTTTCAACACACATGGCTCTCAAGTCAGAGAAAGCCATGTCCTTATACTGAGGCTGAGTGGATCCACTGGTTCCACCCTTTAAGGACATTCTAGTGTTGTGCAGTGTTGTACTACCTACACTAGTTTGTGGCCTACTGATACTAGCTTGAGCTGTAGAAAGGGTGTGCTATCCCTTGGCACCCAGCTCTAAGTTCAGTAGAACTTATTGATACTAAGCTTGACTTTATATGTACCTTAAGTACCTATAGTGGTTTTCAGTTAGTAATTCAAATAGAGATTTTCTGGTAAAACAATAGCAAGCTGGAATCCCACACGCTGCCCACCAATGTGAGAAGTTGGCCTGGTATATGCTGTTCACTAATTAAAGTGGACACCTTGCACCAGAACAATTCGACTCTTATGGTAGATAGGTTTAAGACAACCTTTATAGAAAGCTATCCTAGTGGTAGCTGTGGAGAGCAGCCTTCAGGCTAAGTCTTGAAGGAATGTAAAGCAGCTTGTTTTACCACACAATCTCCTGAATCACCAAATGAAAAGACACCACACAGGTATATATATCAAATATATATGTATTTATTAATAAACAACTCTCTACTAATCTCTTTATGAGATTAGAAGTCAGGAACATATGTACAAGTCAGATGTTATCAAAATAAGTTTAGCACAATCGAATATCACAATCTTAGTTTGCTAGACCTCGGTCTAGGGCATCTAGAATCGAGGGACCCCCAAGAACCACCCCAGGTAGTTGTAGGAGACCCACAGGGGACGGACGCGGTGACCTGGCACCGGTGCGAGTCCTGTGCGAGTCTATGCACTCAGACGCGATTGAGATTTCAATGTTAAAGGTCCCTTGCGTGTTCGAGGCGAACACACCGATCGGACTCAGTACGAGTCGAAGGATACGGTTTACAGATAGGATTTGCAAGGGAGTTGGACGCGGTGTGTCTAACACAGACGCGAACCATGTACGAGTCAGCGCGATAGTCGCACTTGGAAAGTTAGAGTTTTAGGACCCTTCGAGGGAAGCTACAAGCAAGTCACTTACAGGGTAAGTAGTTCTAGGGCCCACACCCACAGGAGCACCGTAGTGCTGAAGTTACCTCACCCAGGGGAGCCGGGTGCATAGGTGTTCTTTGGTGTCGGGTCGCGGCGTCGTTTTCAATGGGAGCCAGTGAAGACTTGCTGCTTGCGGCGACAGGAGAAGTGTCCGCAGGAATCCAAGCCTGGATTCAGAAGATGGAAGACCTGAAAGCAGAGGGGACAGTGTTCAAAGTCACTTGGCAGTGACTCAGGGCAAGGAAGATGGATGCCCACCGTCGTCGCAGGATTCGGGTCGTTCGCGGTTGCCTTGACTCTTCAGCCACGAGGTCCAGGAGGCATCGACGACAACCAGGAGCTGGATTCGGCATGTCCCACAATATCTGCAGCTTACTGCAGTGTCGGCAACTCGATCGGAGCCAACAAGCCTTGGTAACAGCAAGTCTTGGGGAAAGTGTGAAGAGGCAATGGCGCAGACCAGCAAGGTCTGTGGGACTCACCCAGCAAAGGTAAGTCAGGGCAGGCCTGGAGCAACCAGGGGAGCCCTTTGGTTTCTTTCGAAAGTCTTCTGGGGACCCACAAGCCGGCTGGCAATGGATCGCAAAGACGCCTCGGGAGGATTTGCTCACAGGGGCCCACGGTCACTCGGGACGTGGTAGGCCTCTGATCTTCGGAGGGATTCCTGCTGGAGGCTAGGACCACACGTGGTCCAAAGCACAAGTTCGTGGAATGTTGTGAAGAAGTTGCACTTGACAATAGTGCACGGTACCCAGGGGTCGCGGTTCGTCGTTACTCTTGGGGTCCACTGGCCTCAGCTTCACTGGGGACTCACGATCGCCTTTGAGAAGTCAGGAAATCTACTTCTGGGGCTGCAGGGACTTCGGACTCCAGCAGGAGCGGCGTAGTTTGCGACCGTCGTTTGTAGTTTTTGGTGCCTGCCAAGCAGGGGAGTCACTCCTTGACTCCAAGGGAGATTCTTCAGTCTTCCAAAGGTAGTGGAACGTCGAAGGTCCGGGATTCTTCTTCAGAGCGTCGTCCAGGGAAATCTAGGGTGCTATGCACAGGTTCCCCCTCTTATACTAAAAGAAAGGGAGGGACTATCTCTATGACCCTACCTATGGGAGGGTCAGGGGAGTGGGTGGCAACACCCACTTCCCTTTGTCCAGTTTCGCGCAGAGCAGGGACAGGTAGCCCCTGAGCCGGTTTGAACTGGCATATGCACAGAGGAGCCTTCTGCTCCCCCAGTGCAGGACTTCAAAGCACTCTAAGAGTGCACCCACCCAGCCCCAATACACTAAACCCTGTCTGGAAGGTGGTCACACCCCCTTGGGACAGGATATCTATTGTTGGGCTTCCTCCACTGCGAGTGTTGGTCATCAGCAGGAGGGCAGCCCAGTGTCTGTGACTGGTGGCATCCATTTTGTGATGCCCGGGCTCTGCAGGATTCTACCGCGTTTCCACAGTAGGTACATGTCTATCCCTCTAGAAGGGTGGAATGCTACCCCCTCCGCCAGGACTGGCAGGGGGGTAGTATTCCAAGGTGTTTGACACCAAATACGACATGTTTCGATGCAGCCATTCCAAAGTTAGCATTTTACCGCGAGGATATAATGCCCTTAAAAGTATATGGTTTAACCGCTTCCACAAACAGCACCAGAGAATGGACTCTGAGAGCTGCAGAGGGGCCCTGCTCAGGCAGAGGCACCCCCTCACATAGAAGCCAAGCACCCTGCCCTCAGGATTGATAGGGCCTGCCTTAGGGGTGACTGATAGGGTTATATGTGTGTGTAGGAGAGATATAGGGAACCTATATCTCAGTGAGGGGTGCTAGCACTTCCTCACCCAGGCTGCAGTAGCAGGCCTGTGGTGTCAGATTTAGTCTGCTTCCCAGGGGTGGCATAATACATGCTGCAGCCCCTGGTAGGCCTGTGAAGCACCTATGCCCTTGGTACCTAAGGTACCATATACTAGGGACTCATAAGGTACCACAGTATCCAATCACTAGTGCACCTAGAGTGCACTCCAAATCGTTTAGAGAGAACAGAGAGGCTGGGGCCCTGATTAGCAGGGTCCCAGCCTGACTATAGCCAGAAACCAGTGTAAACATCAGAAAAAAGTGGGGGCAACATAAGAGGCAGATCCTACTCTCCTACAGTCGTCCAGGGAAATCTAGGGTGCAATGCACAGGTTCCCCCTCTTATACTAAAAGAAAGGGAGGGACTAGCTCTATGACCCTACCTATGGGAGGGTCAGGGGAGTGGGCGGCTACACCCACTTCCCTTTGTCCAGTTTCGCGCCAGAGCAGGGGCAGGTAGCCCCTGAGCCGGTTTGAACTGGGGTATGCACAGAGGAGCCTTCTGCTCCCCCAGTGCAGGACTTCAAAGCACTCTAAGTGTGCACCCACCCAGCCCCAATACACTAAACCCTGTCTGGGAGGTGGTCACACCCCTTGGGACAGGATATCTATTGTTGGGCTTCCTCCACTGCGAGTGTTGGTCATCAGCAGGAGGGCAGCCCAGTGTCTGTGACTGGTGGCATCCATTTTGTGATGCCAGGGCTCTGCAGGATTCTACCGCGTTTCCACAGTAGGTACATGTCTATCCCTCTAGAAGGGTGGAATGCTACCCCCACCGCCAGGACTGGCGGGGGGTAGTATTCCAAGATGTTTGACACCAAACACGACATGTTTCGATGCAACCATTCCAAAGTTAGCATTTTACCGCGAGGATATAATGCACTTAAAAGTATATGGTTTAACCGCATCCACAAACAGCACCAGAGAATGGACTCTGAGAGCTGCAGAGGGGCCCTGCTCAGGCAGAGGCACCCCCTCACATAGAAGCCAAGCACCCTGCCCTCAGGATTGATAGGGCCTGCCTTAGGGGTGACTGATAGGGTTATATGTGTGTGTAGGAGAGATATAGGGGACCTATATCTCAGTGAGGAGTGCTAGCACTTCCTCAGCCAGGCTGCAGTAGCAGGCCTGTGGTGTCAGATTTAGTCTGCTTCCCAGGGGTGGCATAATACATGCTGCAGCCCCTGGTAGGCCTGTGAAGTACCTATGCCCTTGGTACCTAAGGTACCATATACTAGGGACTCATAAGGTACCACAGTATCCAATCACTAGTGCACCTAGAGTGCACTCCAAGTCATTTAAAGAGAAAGCAGATAGGCTGGGGACCTGAATAGCAGGTTCCCAGCCAAACTAAGTCAAAAACCAACAAAACACCAGGAAAAAAGTGGGGGCAACCATGTAGTCAGATTCCACCTTCCTACACATCTTATAACATATGTTGAGTTACCTGCAGCCTAGTACTTTCTTTATTTTGCATATCACGTTTGTCCCACACAATTGCTTTACTGCATGTTACAGATACGCGCATCACTACAAAGAATGAGTAAAACTAACAAGAAAATCAAACTAGGAAGATGTGAGAATTCACTGAAACTTTTTTGCCCTTTTTTAGTGTATCTCTTAGTGAACTCAAGTTTTAAGGTACCAAGTGTTTACAAAATTTAGAATGCAGAACTGTTAGTAAAATAGGAGAGTCTAGTCCACCTGAAAGAACTTCTAAAATATTAAAGGGACTGTCAAGTGAAGAGAAAAAACATATTTCTCTTTACCCGGTCCACAGTACTAACAATCACCAATAGGCATTGAGGAATTTTGCTTTGATTGATGAAGTCTGATGAAGTTTTGTGGTTTATTATGACATAATTCATTTGGTGGGCCCTTTAAATTATTCTGACTACCAGCAAGTGTGCTCGATCAGCAGTAAACGAGAAAAGATAGATGTGAAAGGAGGGGAGCCAGAAATCAAGAGGAAAGAGTATGTGAAAATAGAATGACCACCGAAAAATCATGGATGAAGTCAGCTATCATCGAACATATCTCAGCATAGATGACAAACATAATTTGAAATACCCTAAAGTTGTGGAAAAGTCATCAGAATGGCAGTGCTCCTATTCCGCCTTCTTGATTTATTATTTGGCATCAATTTGTGTTGTCAGGCTCTTTTCATGCACGGCCACAACTCGCCTGCAGCCCAATAACTCAATGCCCTTCAGCGTGAAAATGTTATTTCCTTTCTCGATTCATCCAGGATAGTGTGTAACATTTCTACCAGAGACTGAAGGATACAGAGTAGCATTTAATGCAGCCCTTCTTATCGTGACTGACCATCGCCTGCAAGGCGCGCAGATACTGCTAATAAATGCAAGAGTGAAGGAAAGGCAGATCTTTGACTTCCCATATTAGTGATTGATGCCATCAAGTGGTCACCGGGTGCAAAGCTCCCAGTCTTCCTACATGTTCGATGTGGCTAACTCAACAAACGTTTTGCAATAATATGTATTAGACACATTGGGCCTCATTTACAAGGAGGCTGCGCCAACGAAGCGCCACTTTTTGGGACGCTCCGGTGGCACAGGGGCCGGCTCCATATTTACCAGGCAGCACCAAGCCACTTTGCGGGGCTTAATGTGGACCTGAAAATATCGTTCCCTTTAACGCAGTTTTCTGCATTAAAGGGGCATGCAATGGGTGTTGCTGGGGGCGTTCCCAGCAACACGCATGGATTTTTGACACTACCCCAGATTTACAAGGAATTATAACTGAGAGGCAGTACCAAAAACGTACGCCTACCTTTATTTCTCCTCGTTTTTCCTTTTTCTATGTGTGCTGCATCTTCCAGCACACATAGAAAGAGGAAAAAGCATCTTGTGATTGTTTTTGTGCAGGAAGGTTTCCCTTCCTGCACAAAAACAATAATTCCCACAACGCAGACACCCTTGCATCATGGCGCAAGGGTGCCAGCGTTGGTGCATGGCAGTCCGTTGTGCACCAGCACAGGGGAAAAGGACAGGAATGCCCCATTTCTGATCAATACTGTGCATTCCTGCCCTTTTCTTTTGCCGTTGGGCAGCGCTGTAGGAAGGCCTACGGTGCTGCCCTACGGCAAAATCTTGTAAATAAGGCCCATTGCTCACAAAGGCATTTATGGCTGTAAACCAGCTTAGTCAATGCCAGGAATTGTTTACCTGGATGACTGCTTTACTTGATTCTCCTGCATGACTGAGACTCAACATTCATGCATTTATTGTTTTGCTAAGTTAGTTCCTTTTTCTAGGGCTGGCATGGAGCTTTACCTTCAACGGTTCTTCAGCCTTAGAGATAAGATTCTGACATGGTTTTAGAATTTATGGACCTGATCTACCATGCCATTTTGCTGCCACAATCTTTGCGATTCTCAAAAATACTGGGTTTGCGAATGAAGAATATGTTAAATCAATTGTGCATTTTGGAAAAGCATTTCTGAGTCGCCATTTGGGTTCACCCACCCATACTTAATAGCATTTAGCAAGGGGTGTCAAGGGGCATCACCTCCTAATGGTGATTTGGTATGGCATACATTGTCGTTGCAAATCTTTGAACAGTTACTGACTCTAGAAAGGTGGTGGTAACTGATTCGCAAAAGGGAAAGTGTCACAGTTAGAAAGCTTCCCCGCTGCAAATCTTTTTAGGCGGCCTCCAGGGGAGCTGGGTCCAGATGTCCACCGCCTGCCCCCACCAATGTGCTTCCAAACTGGGTTTTATTAAAACACCACTGTTCCTTCAAGGAATGCAGGCTTGCTAAAAATAAACTCATTTGGGAATGAAGACGTAGCGATGGTGGTATTCTGAACCTTTCATGCCACCATCCCAGTGTTTACAGCTAATCGCAGAGAGTCGCAAATAGTGACCTGCCTAATCAATAATCATTAGACTGGTCATTCTGCGAATCCCTGCGACTGGAGCTTTTATAATTCCCCCAATTAGAGTCTGGTCGCAAAAAATCAGTGTGAAATTCGCTATCACTTTTAGCAACCAATCTTTTAGTACATGAGGTCCTTAGCTTTCCTGGGTGGGAAATTGCACTAAGGAAGATTTTGTCCATTTTTTTTCTCTTTTTTAGCTTGAGCATGGCTTCTTCCTCATCAGGGTACTTGGAGCTCTGGAGAGTGGGATTCGGGAATAAATTGGATATCTTACTAGCCATGCATCTTCTGCTATTAACACCTCTCAATCTTACGCCAGGGATCATGATGGGTATCGCAAATTCAAAATGGTACAATAAATGGCTTTAAAAAACATTGAAATGTGTCAGTCATAGTGAGTAAATTAATCATAGCCCCTGTATGCACTGAGTATGACTTTACAGCAGTACCAACAGTTAAACTACACACCGCAAAGGACTTTGATGCTAGCTGTACCTATCAACTTCTAGGGGGAGTGGGAGAGAGATGTTACGAAAAGAAAAAATATTTTGTAAAAAATACTACGAAATTCAGGAGTAATACAAAGCTAGGACAGGAGTAAGACACGCTTAATCACAGAAAACATCTTATAGACTTAAACCGGAAGGTTTTCCCACTTTAAAGTTATATGGGCTACAGTATACCTACAGCTCCAAACATCTCAGAAGCACAAAAACAATTAGAACATCCTCTGCCTGACCCTAACATGATTTGCTAGAATTTTGACATAAGTAGAAAGGAAGTGCACTAAAATACATCTAGTGCAGCACAGAAGGAGCAAAATCTTCATGGATGGGTTCCACTTAGGGAAAAGTGACAAAAAGGTAAAATACAGGTATGTAAAATACATGTTCAGATACCATGCAAACGGAATACAACACACTCGTACAACCTCCTGATGTTTCAAACTCAGAATGCCAAAGCCAGTTTGTGGATAAGATATAAATTCAAAGACTGCATGCTCTTAACTGGGGAATCGTGTCTCACATGGGAACAGGGCAATCAGCTTGAGTTGTTGGCCTGAAGGAGCAGC
This sequence comes from Calotriton arnoldi, assembly GCA_963921515.1. Lineage (NCBI taxonomy): Eukaryota > Metazoa > Chordata > Amphibia > Caudata > Salamandridae > Calotriton > Calotriton arnoldi. The sequence goes on along the minus strand of CAWUFW010001478.1, from coordinate 1,355,100 downwards.
ACAATCGAAGAAATAGAGAATACGCATTACCGGTCACTAGATAACAGAAAAAGGGTTTCTCTCTAATCGTTCAATTTTCTCATACTCCTGCAGTCAAGTGGCCGAATGCAGAATAAAAAATAAAATGTAACAAACAATAACCAACATTTCTAACACACTTGTATTGAACAGGGGATTGTAAATGAGCAGTATCCTACACCTTTACAGTCTCTTTCCCCGCCCTCCTCATCTACTGAATTTTAAACATTTTAAAATAAAATACAATAAATATTACACAATTTATTTCAATATTTCATGAGATACCGTGCAGTTGAACGGAGGGTTTCACCAAAAGTTGAGTTGTGCTAAGACAGGGAGACACAACCATAATGTGTTCTGTATTACAGTTATCAAGGGCCCTATATCTGCACCTGATACAGGTATTCCTGCAATCTGTTCAGCAACTCTATGTGCTAAGTGCCGCTGGCCGCCTTATCATTTCCTCCTCATTTACCGTAACCATGTACTAATTTGTGATCCAACAACATGAAGGTAACCGATGAGTGTAGATTCCAGAGAATGTGGAGCGCCTGTAAGCAATGCTCAGGGCTGGTTGTATGATTATACAACGCATGCATTCACATCGCATGCTATTAGATCGCGGTTTTTACCACGCAAGTCGTTACAACGACTTTCGTTGGAGGGCGCTGGACTTAGGAGTAGTTAAATTTACTATTCCAACTCCATCCTACGTACAGTAGGGAAGGTGTTGGATAGTAAATTAAACTATTCCTTGTCCTATAGCGCCCTCCAGCGCAAGTCGTTGTAACGACTTGCGTTGTAAAGACCACTATCTAATGGCATGCGATGTAATGCATGCGTAGTAAAGGTTGTTTCCCCTCAGGGCTCTATAGAGCTGGGGATGAGCCATTACCAGAAATCAGCGTTTCAACAGCAATGACTGGTCAACCTGATCTGATTAGGTTGGGTGATATACTTTTATATTGCCATCTGTAATGAAACCCGCTGACTGTTTCAAACCCCTGTGTGACACCTCTGTTGCCTTCCATCATAAAATTAATACTTATGGTAGAGTAAGGACATTAGGATCTCTGAGACACACCATATGTCCTCTTGATAACAGAGGATACATGTTCTTCCACCTAGGTCTATCAATCACATTTTAACACTGAACTGATTTAAGCCTAGAAAAACATATTTAATGTTTCCATTGTATGCTTACAAACACTACTTCGAAGCACCCCTTCATGGACAAAACTGTGAGAACTGCTTAACGTTCAAACTAATGGTAGTCTTCCTAAAAGCGAAATCCCCTTTTTTTGTTTCTACCAATGCCATATTGGTAAATTTCAAGCAGATTATTAGGCTGTATTTTCCATATATGATCTTGGCACAGATATGAGGTAGAAATTTCTCTGTCACAGGTTTGGGATCTTAAATTTAAAACCTGAATCTATCCCCTCAAACTAACTAGGCTAGCCTAATTATTTTAAAAGAGCAACAATAACATGAAATAATATCTGAATTCTCTCCACTCTCAATTTTGAAACTGAGACGTGGGTGTGTAAGTTTTCTTTAGCATTTGTGATTTATGAACTCATATATTGTCTATGAGTCCTATCAAAAGCTTTTATCATGAACAACTAGATAGAAATCCCATTGTTCACCACAGTGACTTCAAAACAGTGCTTAACTGCTGTTATAACATCACACAGGGGAAACGCTTGCTTCCTTGTTCTGCTGCCTAGGCCAAGTCTCCAGAGACCGGACTGCAGTGGTGGAGTGACAGTCTCACCCATTTTCTTCTGTTTCTTCTGAGTCGCCACACACTTGAGGGAGGTCGCATAATATTGGCAAAAGAAACAATTGATGGACGGAATGCTAGACAATGCAAACATTCCCCCCCAGTCACAAGGATCTGGGTTTAATCCATCATTCTTTTGCTCACCACAACACCCCAGTTTGGACCCAGCCATATGCAAATCAGTCTTGACCCTGTTCCTTGTGGGAACAGTCCAGTCTGAACTGCCAAGCCAGGTCCTCCCTGGACCGGAAGCAAGAATCCTTGGACCGGTTTGAGGGCATCATCCTTCATCAGCCAGGCTAGCTTGATTCCAGTGGTGTAGTGAGCACGGTGGCACTGTGCCTGTTACAACCACCTTCTCCCGTATCATGTGAGGACTCTAGAGACCCACGCTGAGAGGAGAAATCAATGTGTGGAATATCAGCTCTCATAGAGCTGCAATCAACATGGTGCCGGCTCTAGCTCTGAGTGTGAGAGTGGGGAGTGTGGTATTGTGTGGCGTGTCATGGGGTGGATGGGTGGCAGAATGCCAAATACATATTTTGCAGTTTGGGTAGGTGTGAGGGTTTTGAAGAGGATGGTGGGGTACGTGCCAGGAGGTCAGGTACTTTTTTGGTCCAGTTTGCTTGAAGAAGAGGTGGGTATATATTTAGAGGGTAGTGTGGGTGAGTAGGAGAAGGTCAGGTCTATTTATTTGTGTCTGAGATGTTAAGAGACGATATTGTCAGAGTGTGGTAAAGGTGCATGGCAGGAGGCCAGGCATTTATTTGTAATTTGGGGGAGTGGGAGGGCATATGAAGAGAGTGGTGGAGTGTGGGTGGCAATTTCCAGTTTTTAAAAATATTTATTTACAAGTTACATATGGCTCCTCCATTACTCCTCTGTCCCTGCGTATATGTTTGAAGCAGGAGCAGATAAATGGGAAATGGGGGGGGCACATAGAACCTAAAACTATAGATGTTTATTCTTTGAATAACTGGGATGTTTGTCATCTCAGGTTTGTGAGTGACTACATAAGCAACTTGAACTTTGCTCTTGCTGTCGATTTGATGTCAATCAGAACTCCTTTGTGAAAAACATTCAGTTATTCACAGTTTACCACCTCTAATGTTATGTATTCTGTATGGCTCTCACTGAGAGTCACTACTATGACATAGCAACAGTGTAGAACAAAAGTTGTTTACCACTGTTGCTACATCATAAAGGAATGCCAGGCTGCTCTGACAGAGGTCTCAGAGAGCCTGTGGTGCGGCGCTGGCTCTAACAGCTTGGGGATGGGGTAGGTGGGAAGGATGCCAGGTATTGTTTTTGATACTGGGACAAGGAGGGATGTCCGTGTTATGCATGGCTCTCCCATTACTGCTCTGTCCTTACGTAGCAGTTGAATACAGGGTGAATGATTTTGGGGTTGTACACAACAAAATTATAGATGGGGAAAAAATTAAAAACAGGGATGTTTTTCACCTCAGAGATATTAGTGATATCTTAGACATCTCAAGCGTTGCTCTTGTTGTCTATCTGATGTCACTCAGAACCTCTTGGTGAAAAACAACCCCGCTATATGCTGTTATCCACCTATGTATCTTCATGTTATGTATGACTTCCATTTGAAGCATCCTCTGTGAACACCAAATTCTACAACTGGTAAAATATTCACTGAAACGATGAAGCAACTGTGGGCAATAAAAGATGTTTCCCAATGTTGCTATGTCATTAAGGAATCCCGGGCTGCTTTGAAAGGGCTTTATGAGAGCCTCTCATTGCAATGCAGGCTTTAATATAAATTTGGGAGTGGAAGGCACAGTGGCTGATGGGAGCGAGAAGGGGGGTGGCAGTTTTCTTTTTTGCATTTGAAACAAGGAGGAGAGGACACATTAAGTAATTTTCCTTTCAACTGATATTGAAACTTGTCATGTTTATACCATTCTTTCAATGTCACCTCAATTGCATGCTTTTGGTTTCTCTGAAATTACCTAGTAGGGCAGCTTTGTCATCTGTTTAGAGGTCTTCTGTTGATGGAGAGATTTTTGCACTTTGTTCCAAAGAAACATCTAAGCAAAATGTATGCTTAAACAGAAGATGGTGCACAATGTTACTGCTTGTCTGCTCCAGAATCTGGTACACACAGATTACAAGAAGTCATTATTGAAGGCCTTGCTTCAGATACTTATCCTGGTTAACTCAACTTTCAGGGCACCGTCATTTGTACTTCATGCAGTTTAAAAATTAGGCAAACAATTCTAAATAAGGTCTGATTTAGAGTTCGAGGGATGGGTACTCTGCTACAAAAGTGACAGATATCCCATCCACCTTATAACAAATGCATAAGGATATAATGTATTTGTAATACAGTGAATGGGGTATCCGTCACATTTGTGAGGAAGAACCTGCCTGCCAAACTCCAAAATAGGCCCGAAACGTTTTAATCTGTTCCTCAAAAATGATTTAGTTAAACTTGTGTTAGATAATGAAATGTCCTTAATTTGAAAAGCGTCATGATCTATGGCTTCACTAATTTGGTGGCAAAGGCTTGACATTGGATTGTGCTCCATGTTTAAGACTAGTATGCACTGTGCCCTGTAAAGTTCAGAAAATAGTTTCACAGTCTCATTCTCACCATGGCTTTTGAAACTGACTGACACTTGCACATGTAACTATTTCTTCTTTGCAATCAAGCCCAGAAGAAAAGAGTTGTGAAATTATTAGTGCTGCTTTCCTTTTCTAGGTGTCTGACTTCGAGGAATTGAATGAGGGCAAAGCATGTTAATTGCTAGGCAAGAATCTGCTTCATTAACGGGATTGTCGATTGTCTGAACTAGATCCTTCATTTCTGAGGGTAAGCGACAAGACAAAAACATCCTCTAGTATGAACTAGGCTTAGCTTACAGGTGGCCATCATGAGGAAACTGACAGCATTAAGGCAAAGATCAAGAGTTAAAACCACAACATTGAGATCATTGGAATCCTCCTCAGAAGAACCATTGTCATTGGGTAAAGCGAAGAAATATGAGAAATTTCCAATGTCTGATTAATTTTTTATCTTCTTTTGTTCCTTTAACACAAGCAGGCAGCATATTGAGTCTTAGCAAAACAAGCACAGAATGACAGTCATAGTAAGTTTCTGTGAGAGGAAATTGGAAATTATTGGTGTTTCTTCAGGTGACAGAAAAGAGCTACATGATGGTGTGGCACTTTAGCTCCTATCGGCAGCTACAATCGAGACATGGTAAGTTTCCGCTACTTCCCTATGCCCGGGGGGGGGGGGCAAGATTATAAAGGAGAATGCCACCATCGGTGGGCCATGTTGAAAGTGAGAATTGCACTGTGTAATTGTTCTGTTTTTCAGTGAATAATTCCGGTTTGTTTCATTCTATGTTTTTTATGTCCCTAAATTAAAAGCTGGGGGTTAAATTACGATCGCTGTGGAAAGGGGAAAGGCAGAGAAAAACGCAAAACATGCAGAATTTGGCATGTTAAATATCGATTCTGCATGCTAAGCCTCATTTTTATGTTGATAAATCAGAAAATTAGATATTTACCATTCCTATTAAATTCCTCACCCATGGGCTATGCTATTTATGTCACCCTCATCTGCACAATTTGTAATCAGTGCCTTGTAGTCCTATGTTATAGCAGGCAACAGGACAGACTGTTGGCTTACACAGCATCAGCGACATGACTCTTACTTGGTCACTTATGTAAATCCACTCTACTTGAAAAAACTTGAAAAAACTAAAAAGTGATGGGTGGAATGCTTCAATTAATCTTAGCCACTGGTAATTATTTGGACTGTAATCCAACAGTCCAGTTATTCTTTGCCCATTATGTCACTCCAGTCAAAGGCCAGATACATGCAAATCAAACTTGGAAACAATAGAAACAGTTGAGCCGAACTGCCAGGCCAAGTCCCCTCTAGAATTGCTGGGATTCATTCAAGCAATCCACACGTCACATTTTCAGTGCCAAGTCTGAAATGCACATGGCTGGTCTCTTTATGGGGTGCTATAGTGGACAAATACAATGGAATGGAATGGGGGCCTGAGAAATTACCAGTGACTGTGTACCCCACTCATCACATTTTTTTCCCAAGTAAATCCATCCAAGGTTCGCAAGGTCAGTGGGTTTGTTTTGAACGTAAGTGAAAAGCTTGTTATGGGTGCCAACGTAATATAAAAGGAATGGCTGGCATTATATCAAATTAGCCCTACTGGATGTCCAGTTCATTCGTAACCATCATTACTAAAAACCACCACCACACTTGATGAACACAAAATATCTTAGGGAGAAAATTAATCTCACAATTAATAAAAATGAAATGTTAACAATGCATTTCAAGGACCAGTTTTAGAATTAAATGTGACATGACTCTAAAGGCAAATGTCATTTGATTCCACATTGTTAGTGCATTGTCTGTGAAAGGATGGGGATCACAGCATTAATGCAGAATTATTATAATTGCAGCTAAAATTGATTCCCGCTACCAAACATGATGGCACCTTCACACCTTTTCAACTTGTATTTTATATCAATATCAATATCTTTATTTGTTTTGGAAAAGATGGTCTTGAAGGTGAAAGCTCATTGAATGTGATGTATGAGCGGAGAAGGAGCCAGTATAATTGTTTCAAGACTGGCATATGTGTGACTGTCTCCTTACACCCACATTGATCCTGGCTGCGGCAAAATGTGCAGCTGTTGATTGGTCGTGGCTATCATGATTTAAATTGTCAGACTCAATGAGTGACAGTACTGGTATGACACAAGTGCTGAACATTTGACTGATTTTACTTATCAGAAGGAAGGTAGACAAAAATTCAATCTTGCAGTTGTGTGGATAGACGAGAATCCAGGCACAATATCAGCGAATTTGTCACCAGGGCCTAAATGCACAGGAAAGAGGAAAATTGCAACCAGCTCTAAAACTAGATTAATAGAACGCAAGAAAACCTGTTTGGGATTTGGAAGACATAAAGGTTGTTGTATCTGGCACAGACTTGGATCCACCCAATCAGTGGCTTTTGAATGAGGAAAATGAAACCAGCAGAGTGCCTCCAAACCATACAGTTTTAAATATTATTAACAGGTAACCCATAATCAATCCTGTTAGTAATTTCAGTTGTGCCAAAGGCCACTGAGAGATCTAAGAACAGAAGGAAGCATGTGCTCTCTGTGTTGAGTGTGAGAAGGGCATCTTCTCACACCCTCTTGCTGCTCAATCAAAACTTTCTGTTAATATATTGCTATAGTCTAGATGAAAGCCAGATAACGTATATGGCCATACTCACAATTTAATCAGAAGAGACCTGATTTTTGAAGTACAAAATGTCTTTATGTTAGCTTTCTATGTTTTGAACCTTCCTCCCGTTGCATTCAAATTAATGGGGAAATTACATCCTCAGGACTTGATTTTCTAAATCTTCCTCGTATGTTCCCAAATGTTGCCATGTATGCCGTTGGTATGGGGCTAGACTATTCTGGCCGAAGAAAAACTAGGTTGCCCACCAGGGTCGGAATGGGACAGAAAATAGGCCCAGGCGCCAAAATAAAAGTGCCCCCCCTCATTAGCCAACCATATATCTAAAAGAATGGCCCACGTTTGCAGATCAGGCCACTTTTGAACTTGTAAAGAAAGACATGCTGTATAGGTATTTTGCACGGTATGGGAGACAGCATAAATGTATGTTTGCTGCAGGCAAAGGTAACATCAAGTAAATCAATAGTAGCACCCAGCCCACCTGGCCAAGAAACAGGACCACAAACTGCTACAAATCCAGACCACACACTGACCTGTTGGAACAGCCCTTTGGGCACCTCCAGATTGGCCAGTCCGACCCTGGTGCACACTGGTATTATCTTCTAATACTTTTTATGTGCCTCTAACTCATAAATGCCGTTTCTATACGTTCTGTGCAATTATGAAAGAATGCATATAGAAGCACATTTGAAGAGACAGAGCTTCACACAGTGCTGTTGAAGATTTGTATATAAAAAGAACAACTCGTAGAGCCTCTCTAGCAGATTTCTCACTCACAAATGATGAATGCTGTCTTGAAGTCAGTGCGCACCTGTCCCATGTCACATCCCACAGATGGAAACAGGAGGCACCTGTCGCCTCACGAAAATCATTTTTCTGTGATCCACTTTTACAGCATAATGTGTTTGAACACTCTTTTCTCTCGTCCATTATTTCATTTTAAAAAGTGCCGCAAAATAATTACTGACAACAGGCAAGTAGGCTTGCAAGTTGCAATATTTATATTTATGAATCTTTGCTGCAGCAGCTTTTGTGTTTCATTTTATTTCCGTGGCGTGGAAAAACACAAAGCAGACTTGGCAGCACACCATCGCAAACAATAAGTGCCTGGTACAAACCAATTAATTATTTGACAAAGAGACGCGGGGGTCCTGTCACTCACAAAGTTAATCATTATTCCAAGAAATTCAACAAGGCTTTGTGATGGGAGTGCTACAGAACAAATGTGAACAAAATTAATAAATGTTGTACAAGCAATAAAAAATAATGAAACAAAAATCTACATTATATTATATTGAGTGCAGCTTTGCCTCATTTCAGGGGGCTGGTAGTCCCTTATGCTCGTTTTCTAATCACAACTCCACCATTCGTAGTCTTCGGCAGCTAGTGCTGTTGCAGGTTTTGTTGACTTAGGGGACAACGTTGCAGTTACTTCACAAAAATGAGCCAAAAAGTAAGAATTTAGAGGAAGCTTCCAGTTTAATTGTTCTTCTGAGTGATTTGAATACATGTCAAAGAAGTGCACATTTGTGTAGGGTCTGAACATTGATTTCAGTGCTTTGCTATCTCGGATGGGATCCTACCCATTCCTGAACACAAGAGGGGAGTGAGCTGTTCCCAATGTAGTCCTTCTTCTATGCTGAGGGCTACCTGTCTCTGGGCCGTAAGGGATGCTTCAATAAGCTAAGTGCAGAATGGGCCTTTCAGCCTGAGCTGCTCACCCACTGCCTGTTCTTGGACGATCTGTGATGTGCATGTGCTGGTTTTATTTTTAAATTAAAGAAACTGTGAGTCCATCAGAGAAGAAATACGGAAATTCATTGAAGCTGATACTTGCTGGCACGTTGTATGTTACAAAATGTTTAACGTGTTTTCATCTATCTAGGGTGGGAATTGCCATTATAGCCCTCGTGTCATTTATGTCAGTGATTACTTAACTGTGTTGCGGGTGTCATTTCTCATTCTGATAGAGCTGAGAACAGTGCTATTTGTTATTCAAGCACGGATGCACTTTCACATGGAAAACTGTGTATACTAGCTGCAGCAGAAGATGTGTGGTCATCGGTGACTGAGGAAGAAAGAGAGGAATAGTGCCTTAACTCCTTCTGGAAGATTTTTCTTCAGGCAGGCTTCTTATTTATTAACCACCGCCTTTCTCACTTCACACTCAATATTAGTTCAACCTCACTCTCAACTCAACCACACTTCAAACTAACCCCCATTCAATCTTGACCTTATCCTCATCAGCTCAGCTCAACCTCCGCTTAACTACACCTCATCAACATCACATTCAACTCATCCATCCTCACCTCTACATCAACCTGATCTCACCTCATCCTTAACCTTACCTTCTCCACACCCTAAATCTATCTCAGTGTCATTTGCCATAAACTAAACTTAGCTCACCTCACACCTTCTTAGCCTCAACTTCACTTTAAATTAAATGTAACCTCTCCTCACATCACATCAACACAACCTTATCCTATCCTCAACTTCACCTCACCCTCTCTCTCAGCTGAACCTCCTATCACCTCACCTAAGCATCACTTCACCTTAGAATTAACTTAACCTCATCACATGTTCACTTTTCACTTCATCCTTACCCCATCCTCATCTCATCCTCACTCCAATCTCAACTCAATATTGCCATAACCCAAATATAACCCAAACACACAGAAACTCTCATTCAACCTCACTTCACCCTCAACATTAACTCAAACTAACCTAACTACCTCAGCTCACATAAACTTAAATCTATTCTCACCTTACCCTCTCCACAGCCTCACTATAACTTCGTACAACCTCACTCACATCTCACGGCAAGTTTGTTTTAACCCAAATTCACCAGAACCCATGCTTAATCTTCCTCCAGTCTATAGCTCACCTCAATACCTCATGATAGTCTCTCCTCACCTTAAACTAATCTCAGTCTCATTGCTAACTCAACAAGCCTTACCTCTAATTCAAATCAACATCATTGTAGCCTCAACTGTCCCCATTTTAACCTCACGTTACATTCAACTTCAACTCAGTCTTACCTGAAGCACCTAATCTTAGGCTGAACTCGCCTACAGCACACTCCAACTTAACTTCATTTGAACCGTACCTCAAACTCATCTCAACTTCATCCTCACCTAAATGTCACCTATATTTTACAAGAACCCCCACTTAGCCATTTCCTTAACTCATCTGCAGCCCAATCTCAGCTCAAAATCCCTCCAGTCTCACACCCACTTCTTCCATATTTCTTCTTTGCTTCAACCTTGTCTTAGCCTTACCTCAATATCAGCATCACCTCCTCTTCAGATATGCCATTCTCACATTACCTATTTACTATTTACTGCATCTCACCCACTTATATGATTGCTTGTTCATGTTTCCAACATGAGGCTGCTACTTCCAATGGTTTGCCATATGATTTTATTTAGGTATTCGCGATCCATATTCTTTTTTGTTTAATACATGTACATTCTACATGGTTTACATTCTCAATATAGCAATGCTTCACATATAAAATGTTGCTTGGTACATTTTGAGGGATAACCCGAAAATTAAAAGAAAGGAATTTAGGAGCAAAATCACATTCCAAAGGCTTCATGTTTCTGCATCAAAGTTAGCAATTGATGTAAAAAAAAATCCTGTAACTTTTTGAAGAGTAAGATAGCTGATTAATTAGAGGATAGTGTAATGCTGCACAAAAATGTTACAAACAACACTAAAAATCTAAGTGCATCTCTAGTTTCATTGAACTGTTGCATGACATCACTTTCCTCTTCAACCAGGGGCGGCTCCTCCATGTGGGCGGAGGAGCGTCGCCCCACTGCTTTCTCGAAGTGCGAGAAACATAAACATATAATGGTATTATAAATACCATTTTATATTTCTGCTTCTCGCACTATGAGAAAGCAGAAGGGTTTGGTTGGCGGCGGGTGGGTAGGTGGTCCTGCTCTAGGGCAGGGGAGGAGTGGCTTGCCCACTCTGAGGGTGCTGACAGTTTGGTCGGCCCCAGGCCCGACCAAACCAGTCATACGCACTCTGCCTTTTCTCCATGTAGGCTGCATGCAGCCTACATGGAGAAATTGGCCTCCCCATAGATGCCTGTGTGGTCGGCGTCCCAATCAATCACAACGCTGCCATTGCAGTGTTGTGGTTGGCTTAGGGGAGGGGAGGGGAGGGAGGCTGCCTGCTTCCTGTGAGGAGCAGAGAAGCAGAGACGACGTGGGACCGGACCGGGCCGGCAAAGGTAAGTTAACTTTTTTTTTTAATTACCCCCCTGTGCGACCCCCCCCCCACCCGCGAGTCATTCCGGCCTCAACTGTCTTCAACTGCACCCAGACATTATCTAAATATCAGTGATATTTAAGCACACATACTCCAGCAGCTCATAAATAACAATGTTGTAGCTACTATCTGCAAACCTGTACTCCTGATTAAATCTCCAGTATTCCATAGGTGGCCTCCAGAACAATATGCACTAGGCAAAAGGGAGACCTAGGAAATGTACACAAATCATTAGATGTGCAAAAAGAACAATTGATGGACAGAATGCAGAACAATGTCATACATTCACCCCAGTACAGAGATCTGGGCCTAAATCCATTGTTAGATTAGACCACCAGATTAGACCATTAGATGTGACCACCAGAACTGAACATCACATGCCAGGTAAGAACTCCAAAACTGAAAAAGATGACCCCAGGTGTTTTCTTTTAAAGGGCACAGCTGTCAAGGTGAAGTGTACAAAATTGAAAACAACACCACATTGGTGGTATCCAGATAGGAGCACATAAATACAGTTGCTTAGATGAAACCAGAAACAGAATATGACAAAGGTGGCCTCTAAATTATGACATCAAGATATGGTGCCATACATTAGATGAACCCCCTCAGAATTAGACAATGAACTTTGGATTTTGCCTTACCATTAGTGTATGCACTATTGTGAGAAATTGGGTTGTTGGTTGGGGGGGATGGAACCCTACTCAAGCAACAGACACAATCCTTGAGATGGGAAACCACAAAAAGTCAATAAATTAACTCGTGCTTAACCCTCTGGTAGCTTGACACAAAAGCAGTCAGGATTAATTTAGAGGCAATGTGTAAAATAATTATGCAGCACACAAACAGTAATAAAGTGAAAACACATCTCAAGGTAAAATCCCACACCAATTTACAAAAATAGAGTATAATCTAACAAATTATTTGACACCAAAACAACAAAAATCCAATCAGTAACACCAGACTTATGTAATTTCAAAGATTTAAGGTAAGTATAGCACCAAACAGCACAAAGTGCCACTCACTGGTATATGGTCGTATGAAACTCGGTGAAGGTAAGATGTTTAGGCCAACAACGTTGGAGCATGGGCTAGATACAGTGACCAGGTTAGTCCAGCTGAAAAAGCTAAGCCGCGAAGAGTCTAGTTTGCAGTGGAGGAAGCCACGAGGAGCAGGGAGAGCATTGTGGATGGTCATTGCTGTAGCACGAAGAGCAGGCCAGGCATCGCAAATAGTCATCGCTGCAGCACTAAAACCCTGTTAGGCCTTGTGGATGGTTGTTGCTGGAGCTTCGCATTGGCAGTCACTGTGGGCTGTCGATGTTGTAGCGCAAAGTGCTGCCGGTCATCGCTGGCAGTCACAGTAGTGCAAAGAGTCGTATTCACCGGAGCTTCATCTTGGCACTGGCGGTCAATGTTGGTGGCAAGATCTTGGTGCAAACGGGTCCAGTTTGTGGTTGTGAAGAGCCCAAAACTTCACAATTTCTCCTTTTCATCCAGAAGGATCTCAACTGAAGCCACACCAAGGGTCCAGGAACTGGGAGGCACGTCTTGGGGATCAGGAACTTACTCCAGTAGTGCTCAGAGAGGTTCAGTTGCAGGTCCAGCGCAACAGGTCGAGCGCAGCAGGTCAAATGGGCAGTTGCAAAGAGCCTCAGCTGCTTGTTGTCTCCCTGTTGCTCAGAACAAGAGGCCAGCTAACAAGCCCTTGGAGTTACTCAGTTAGACTGGGATGAAGGGAGCAGGTTGAGTCTTCCTTTTCAGACAGTGGGCAGGCCTCAACTAGCAGGGCAAACATCTGGAAGCATGGCAGTCCTTCTTCTGTAGTGTCCATAGGTCCAGGAGTGTACTAAAGAGTGGGTCTGAGGGGGTCCTAGTTTTATACCTGGTGCCAGCTTTGAAGTGGAAGCAACTTCTGGAGTGTCTGGAATTTCCTGCCTCCCTGCCCTGGCCCCTGGATGGCTGGGAGCACAATAGGCTAGTGTGACCTTCTTTGTGTGTGTGCTGAGGCAGTGTTTTTGAAATGCAAGTGGGGATGTGCACATCTCCGTGCTCCCATCCTTCCAACAGCCAGCCCCTCTATTATGTGGGTCTCTGGGAAGAATACACAAAGCCCATCTGACAATTACATCTAGTCATGTGACCCAGGAACCAGGCTGCAGGCACTGAATCGTTAGGACAAGAAAATGTCAACATTCTATAAGTTAAAGAAACAGGGGAGTGATTCTATTTAGGACTTAAGAGGCTGGAATCAAGTATACGTTTCATCTAATGGGTGCCTCTCAGACCATGGATTTTTAGACTTTTAAACTTGGAGGTCTCCTGCTCGTCCCTCTAAGTCTGTTCAATTAATGAACATGGATTACTTTTATTATTTTCTTATCATCAATCTATTGTTTTTCCATCTCAAAATTCACAAGGTACAACGAGTGAAATTAGTATCAAATTTTCTTTGTATTTCATATACATTTACTATATCTCATGTACATTTACTGTATTGATCGTTTAAATTCTTAGACCAGACATTAATAGAAGCACAACAATAAATTTACATAAATGACAAAACAACTGATGTAACCCATACACGGAAAGACTTATTAACACATGCTAAAAATAACACATTATAAACAATACAACATACTACTAATAAATCAGACAGGACATACATAAATTCAATAGGCTGGTAAGAGTTTAATCTGTCCTACTTTATTCTATTGTTTCGGGATCTTTCTCCTTTGTAGCCTCAATACTAACTCAGTCAGAGGTCCAAATGAGGTCAGAGTGCTGTTCAATTTAGTCTTTAAACTATACCAGGTTATTCTGGATTAGACTTTCTGGCCTATGAGCCACTCTTTAAAAGTGGGAGTTACTCTTGGCCTCAATGTGGGATGTGCCGACACGTTTCGACCTTATTGATGGGACCGTTAGGGTTTTCAGAAGGTCTTCCTGAGGGCTAAGTGTACTTTGGTGTAGGACACGCATTTATGGCATAATAGTCTTAAGCCATATATTGGGGAACCAAAGGGGGATGCCAGTTCGTCAAGGTTGCAGGTTCTGTGTCATCCCGTTTTTAGCTTTTTTAAGTATTGTCTCTGGTGGTGATTCTTTAACGTTTCCTCACTCGGATACAGTTCTTCCTCAACTTTTTCCTTTTTCTCGGGAATAGATTCCAGTCGAGAGAGGCATTCGGGTGGCTTGTACTTCAGCGGCCTTTGCTCCTTGCTGTGAAGTGTCCCTGAAAATGTAACAGGGCAGAGTGCTTCTTTATGGAAACATTGGGGTAAATTGTTACATTTATTAAATGCTAACATGTGTTTGGTAACAGCTAGGGTCATTTTTCAAAGACTCATTTTAATAGTTATTCAAAATGTAATTGGAAAATGAAATTTAATTTTGTCTAACTGCTAAGCAACTAGTACTTTTACAAAGTTACCAGTTTTGTGCCTAAAGCTGCCAAGCCTTCAAATGTCACCTGGCAGCTGAATGGCTTTGGTGAGATATGTATTGCTCCCAGACAGAGGATAAAGGTCTTGGTTGTGGGTAGGCAGGTGCTGGCCTTCTCTTGACACGATAGCCTGGGGGCTGTGCTCCAGGACTGCACACACTTCAAAGAAGCCTCTCCTATCACAAGTAGATGAAACTGGCACCAGGTCTGTCCTCTTCCTTTGTGCCTTTTGCCAACTTGGCTTCAAGCCCAATGGGTGGAGGGGGGCTTCCCCAGAACTGGTTTGGAGGGAGGACAAAGAATGGTTTGCCCACTATCATACTACAGCTATTGGTGAGCATAGCTTTCTGTTCTATTGGACTGTCCCAGACTGCTGTGCAGGAGGGCCAGGGTGGGATGGAGGGATGAAGTGGCATCCTAAGATTAGCCAGGGGTGTCTGGCAACTACAACTTTCTACCCGCACTTTTAAACCCCTGCACAAGGGGCGAGACAGAGAGCAGGATGCTGGACCTAGAAGGCGATGACACCAGAATCAAGGTCAGCTGTAAGGACTAGCCACCTTATTCCCTGATGGACTAAGGACTTTGCCAGCAGCTGACCCTCAAGACTAGATGAGTTTGTTGAGAGTCAGGGGTGCTGGCCCCCTTAAGTCCCTGAGGACTACTTGGGGTAAGACTTGGATTCCACTGCCACACAGATGCCCTGCAAGATGGCCAGAAGGCCATGGGGTCTGTGGAGGGCAAAGCAGAGGAGAAGGTTGGTGCAGGGAGCCAGCGAAACCAGCTCCATGTAACGGTCGCCCTTTTGAGGCCTGTTGGGAATAATCCAAGTAACTAGAGTTCACCACCAGGAGCAAAATCAGCCCAAGAGCATCAAAATCAGCCCAATGGGGAACAAAATATTCACTGTTGAAGATTTTGAGCTTTGAACCCCCTTTAAAATAAGAGAACCAGTGTGTGGCGCTCCGCCGTTTCTTACAAGTTTATCCCTGGAGTGGGCCAGTCCTTGGTGGGCAGCACAAGGAACACATTCAACTATCCTCTACTATTTTCAAACAATTATATGTCACCCTATTCAAATAGATATCTAGCAGCTCATCAATGTACCTAAACCCTTTTTAAATGCATTGCTGTCACTCATGCAGCAATGTGAATGTGAATGACACCGAATCTCTTTGCACTTGATAATCTACAGATTGAAGTATATTGGTGCAACGGTGATCCCCCCAGCTGTCCACTATACCTCCAAGTAGCACCTTGCATTTTACATGAAGTAATTGTGATTCAACAGATGTCAAAGCATTTCTAGTAGAATTGGACTATTAAAAAGGAAATCCACTTTTCTATCCAGTTGTCATCAAATGTTTTATGCTTGTATATAATCTGATTCCATTAATCATCACTAATGTATAGTTGCATTGCATTTCAGCATTCTCCATGTATCGCAGCATGCCTTTAGTGTCTGAATATAAGAATGCTGCCTTGATCTAACGGTGAGATGGTATGAATGACGTAGATTGATACATTTTCCATAAGACATCGCTGACAGGAAGCGGAAGGCCTGCCATTGGCTTTTGCAAAAGCATGTCCCACCATGTAGAAAACAGGTTTCACATGAAACCATTTTAAAGAAGAAAAAAAACACCTCTCATATATTAAATAAATTAGTAGCATGCAATTTATTCATTTCAACAAAACCCACTCTTTGAAATTATCATACATGATTCCTTGTTATTTTTTTTACGTTTTAACTTAACTAGCATTCCAAGACATTTTTCTGATTATGTCTTTGCTGCATGATTTTTGCCACATTCTTCAATTGTTCAATATTATTCTAAGTTTGATAATTGTGCACTGATCAATATCTTTTTATTTGAAGTTCATCTGCGTAGCTTAACCACTCTAGCAAGAGATCTCTACAACTACACTATATCAAGCTTCATTTAAATTCTTCTCTCCAACCTACTTAAATTATGACACACGTCGTGCTTTTCGTTAAGTTCTTCAGATGCATATATAGTTCATACATTTCAAATGGAAATGCCAAAGTTACTTCTGCATGGAAGTGACAGTATCTTACGGCAGGGCTAGGATGCATATCAAATATGTATAAAAAGTTTGATGTGGTCAAATCCAAGCTTACTTCTCACATTAAAGTGTGTGACATACCTGCAAATAAAAACTAGTAATGTTGACACAAGCTATGCTCATTTTAAAATAATGTTCCTACCCTCTTCAACTCTTTCAGATATGTCCACAATGAAGATAATATGAGTGTGCGACTCAAGTGACTCCTACTATTGGAAATAGAGAGTAGAAGCGAGAATAAACAGATTCTACAACTGCACTTTCAGCAAGGGCTAAATGTTTGAGATAATTAATTTCACTGGGCACTATTTGACTCCAATTCATCTACCCTAAGGGGCATATTTACAAGCCCCTTTCGCCACCGGGTCACTTTTTCTGAACCTCAGGTGGCGTAGCGCTATTTCACATATTTACAAGGTGGCGCTCAGCCACTTAACATGGCTAAATGCCACCTTGTAACTATGCCACTTTCCACCACAGTCTACTGCAGCAAAGGGGAATGCAATGGGTGTTGCAGTGGGTGTTCCGCCGCAACGCCCATTGCTTTTTGATGCTGCCCCAGATTTACAAGGTTTGGGCAGCACCAAAAACGAAGGCCAGGTAATACCTGGCCTTAGAATGGCAATTCGAGGAGAAATTATTTAATTTCTTCTCGTTTTTTGCTCTTTCCATGTTTGCTGCATTCTGCAGCACACATAGAAAGAACACATTGGCATTATTGATTGTTTATGTGCAGGAAGGTGTCCCTTACTGCACATAAACAATTGCCCATGCAGCACAGGCACCTTTGCACCACGGCTCTAGGGTGCCTGCGCTGGCGCTAAGCAGCTTTTTTAGAGCCAGCACTAGGGGAAATGCAGTGGTGCACCACATTTTTGTAATTACGGCGCATCCCTGCATTTAAAAAATGTCAGAGCGCAGCGTTACCAAATTTGGCGTAACACCGCACTCCGACATTTTTAGGTAAATATGCCCCCAAGATTCTTGAATACTTTGGCTTTACCCACAATGAAATCAGCAAGTACAGATTCTGGGCCTAATTCACAATTGAAAACGTACACTTTTGTGTGTTTACAAGTTTTTTGCTATTCAATTTTACGAGTAGTGTCTGCACTCGTGGCGAAGACTCCGCATATAAAAAGATAGTACCAGTCATAAAATTTGTTAGTGAAAAAAACCCGATAATAACCCTGCATTTATTATTGTTTTTGATTGTTTACATGAGTCTTGGGACGGGCTAGGGGAATAACAGGCACCCACGGGTAGTGGTATGCACTGCTATCAATGCACATTATGGTTTGGGTGGCTGTCTCAGGCCAGCCAAACCATCATGTGCATTGATCCAATTTAAATGCTAGAAGTGTGGGCCATCCAATGTTGCACTAGCATAAATTTCTAATCAATGTATTGATCATCAATGCTCTACTTTTCATGACCCCACTGCTTTGAAGTCACCAATAACACAAACAATAATGAATAATAGTGAAAAGGGTTCCAATAACCAATGTATCTTCAAGTAGTAGAAAAAAATGGATGAAATAGAATCCCGAACATGTTTAGTTCCAATGTGTTTGTAAGGTGTAGTACCCTCTGGTATGATCCGCCTCATCCGAGCCGGAATTCCAAATAGCCAGCAGCCGATCTGTGTTATTTGGAATTCCGGCTCGGACGAGGCGGATCATACCAGAGGGTACTACACCTTACAAACACATTGGAACTGAACGTGTTCGGGATTCTATTTCATCCATTTTTTTCTACTACTTGAAGATACATTGGTTATTGGAGGAGCATATCCAACCCTGATGAAGTCCTGTTGGACGAAACGCATTGGCTGGGCTGATGTACGCTTGTAAAATGACTTCAATAAAGTGGACTTGAATACAGATGAACAAGAATCCTTGATAAACAGAATTGAATATAGTGGATTAATGTATCTTATTGTACTTACAATTAAGCAATCCATATAGAAATATTATACTCCTTTTCACTTTTGATCATTATCATCATGCACATTGATGCTCTCTCCAACCCAACTGCATTGCTGGGTTGGAGACAGCAAAGCACAGACTCCCACTCTCCCTTGGAGCGCAAATCATTGCCTCTCAGGCCAATCCTGAAGCTGCTCTCATGCATGAGAGCAGCTTCAGGATTGGCCGCAGGGAAGTCTCTGTCTGCAGTGGAGCCACGAGAGGAGCAGAAGATGGCAATGCGGTGGGCTGCAGGTGGCAGGTAAGTTCTTTCTTTTCTTTGTTTGTCGCCCCCCACCTCAGCCGCTACTGAGTTTACCTTTATGAATCAGACCCTAAGTCTAATTGAAGGTGATTAGACCAGGCAATGTTGTTACACAGCACTTACAACACCGACAGGGATAGGAATGCAAAGGGCTCCTGGCCATCTTCTCAGTAAGATAATTTGGAGAGAATGTATTGAAGTCTAAATCGTCTCTCAGACTACTTACACACCTACTAAGCAATAGCTGCTTCCACAGCCTCCACTGCTGCTGTACTCAATCTCTCATATGCAACTCCCAATCGATCACAGCTTGCGGTTCATTACATCAACAGACGGTTATAACTCACAGCTATAATGTTCTGTGAAGGTAGCCAAACCTTTGCTCTTCAGGATGTTCTTTCCCTCCTTGAAATACAATGCTCCTAAAAGTTGGGAATCCATTTATCTACACTTTTGTTCCAAGAACAGATATGAAATGGAATGTCAAGAGTAAGTCAGGAGTAAATGTATGTACATTGCACCTTGTAGCATGAAACTCTTTGTAAAATGGGTCCATACCATAAAAAAATAGGAAATCAGGACTCAAATAAACTCATCTTGAAACACTGGATAAATTCGGGAAGACTGTATTTTTTGGGTTTGTCTGATCTAAGTGTTCTATTTCAATATTTTTTGTTTCTTTTTACAGTGCTATTTTATGAACATGCAGCAACAAAGCTATCTCTGTATATATTCAGATCGATAAAAAGACACAAAGTCAAATGGATGGTCGAATATCAAGCTACAAATATAATACTGATTGTGAGAGAGACTTAAAACATGTGAAAAGAGGGAGTAAAAATAAGAAGAACTATATGTAAAGAGAAAATATAAACGGGAAAGAAAGAAATAACAACAGACAGAAAGCTATAGAATAGGACATTTCTGAGAAAATGAGAGCGAGTGAAAAATATGATAAATTAAAAAAATTAATTACATGCTCACAGAGACAGAAATGGTATATAAATTGATTTTAAAAACTCATGGAAATGCTGAGGAAAATGCGTTTTAACTTCGACAACTGTACCTTTATGTATGTGCTGATTTGTGTATGACTAACGTCCTCTTTTAAGCTGCTAGTATGTGACTGTGTTACGTCTAATGAACATTTAATGTACAGCGCTCCAACACCTTCATGGAGTTTATTAGCGCTATTTCAAGAACTTCTAAAATAACGAAATAAACACAATTTGCTACTGCACTCATATGAGAAGATTCCGGTGCTCAAGAGAATGAAAAAAAAACCTTGGTGAAGTCTGTATTATAAATATCGGCTGGGAAGACTGCTTTTGAAATGTACAAATAGACCAAGAAAGGGAAAAAAACATAGAAATGCTGGCTTATGCAGTTTCGCTGTTCTCCTACGAGCCCTCTGTATTCCAGATGCTGCAGCGATGAAAGAAAACACAATGAATCTTTTCACTGATTCGGCGACTGCCTTGCTATGTGACATAATATATTTGTGCACATAGGAGATAAGGACCCTATAAAAACATTATTTCAACAACCATTTACTTTGTAAACGTATTAAAGTGTCTGATGCAACTAAATGTGACTTTGTGAAAATAAGATACTTAGGTTCAATATATCTACCTTCTTCCACTTTTCAAGACAACAGTATATCTGCTCTACTCACTTGATGAAATTACCTTTTTGCTCCATGTGTTTCAGTTTCGTGAGAATGAATTGTTCAGCTCAGGGTTGTTTTTCCCTGCTTGTAATGCCGTTGCAAAGTGATTTGATCTCGGTGGGAGCCTGCGGTTTCCTGTGACACAATGGCGGCCTTGAAATGATGGTGTTGAGTCTCTGTACGGAGATGAAGACCTTTGTGACTCCCTACGCCCAGAGGCGCTCAAACTAGCACAAGAAACCAGCAGCGTGTCAGAAATTGGAACTCAGTTCAAGCATAAATCACCAGGCACAGCTGAGACTACACACCTGGAAATGCCACCCTGCCTATGCTCCTTTCCAACAATACTTGAAGCCTCCACTCACAGAGCTACACTCTCACCTGAGCAGATTTTTACAACTTTTAGAAAGTCAAAAAACTTTGTAGAAGTGCTCAGGAAAACTGCACCAGGAGAAGGTTTCCAGGCGTTTTCAGGTAAGTGTTTGTGAATTGCTTTTTCCACCTACCCCTGGGCATTTTCTCAAGCCAAATTGTAAATGTTGTGGAATTCCATACACTAGAATGCCATCATCTTTCTGCAAAGGCACATTTAAAAAAAAAATCTGCACTGGATTTTGCCCCAAGAAAAATCCTTTCCCTTGCACCACTACCAGTTTCGGTGATGTTACTTTCCTCTTTTCACCCTGGAAAGGAATTTAACCTGCTCTACCAATTCCAGCAAGGGGTAGGGTCAGAGAGAGGTTTGAGGATTCCCACAAACTCAAGATTTTAAAAGTTCTCCTCCCTTTAATGCCTGTCACCCAGCTCTTGTGTGGGTTTTTACCAATTTACAAGTGCAAGGTTTCCTTAAAAAACCCAGCCATTTGGGTGCATATTTACGAAGAAGGACATTCAGCGCAGCAAGTCACCTTGCTGTGCTACGCTGCGTGACAGGAAAGGGCAGGAATGCACCAAATTTAAAAGAATACTGCACATTCCTGCCTTTGTCCCTGCACTGGCGCCGTTTTGGCAGCCTAGCCCCAACGCAGGCACCCTTGCACCATAGAGCAAGGGTGCTGTGTTGCATGCAGGATTGTGGTTGTGTAGGAAGGGGCACCTTCCTGCACAAAAACAATCCCGACAGGCAAATTCCTCTTTCTACATGTGCTGCAGAATTCAGCACACATAGAAAGAGGAAGTAGCGAGGAGAAATAAAGATATTGGGGACCTCGGGAGATGTATATTTTTGCACATTCCCATGTTTACCGGTTCTGGTATATCTGGGAATGCGTTAAAAACCATGGGAGTTGAGAGGGAACACCGACACAATGCCCATGGATAGCCTTCCTGGTGAAGAATAAGGCAACACAGTGATTTGCACTGCATTGCTTCACTCGAGATTTATGAAGCCGCTCAGGGCTACGCAAGGTGGCTTTCCGTGGCTTCATAAACCTTATTTTTGAGTTGCGTCGCTCTTGCACCATGTTGAGTGGTGCAAGAGCGTTGCAACGGGGCTCATGAATATGCCCCTGGGTGTGAAAGTAAAAGTTACATGCTTTTGGAATAGTCTCCTCAAACTTCATCAGACTATTTCGGCACACTAGTTTGGATTACCTTTCATGTTGTTGTATGCGAGCACCCAAAACCACAGATAGAACAGAACTGTTGCTAATACTGCCAGACAATACACTTATACACCCATGGGAGCCTTGATGACTCCCTGTGCCATTAAACCCATCTCAAGTTCAAAATAATGACCAAGATTCATGTTGTATAAACAGTTTTATGAAGTTGAAGGGACCAATTGTCAAAGTCATTATGCATGTGGAAGTGCATCGTCATGATGTACCACTTGGGTCAAACGCTTTTGTAGAGCTGGTGGTAGATGAATTTCCTTATGCTTACACAATGAATTGATGTTTAAGATTTACTAATTCATTCACTCAAAAATTCTATTGGTATTTTTTTCTGCATGAAGATTATTCCTTAAATTAGTTTCTCATGTTTCTAGTTGTTTTAAAATCAGCCTGATTACATGTATTGTATTTGTTATTTTATTCTGATTTTATGCATTTCTTGTATCTTTTCGATTTTAATGTCCAAGTGCTTGGTATTGTTTATCTATGGGAATGTTTTCAAGAAACAAACTAATTTATTGATCAAAAGTAGGAAACTACAGTAACAAAATGGAGGGAAGGCATGGGAGGGGAATTCTGTTCATTTGGAGCTTGGTACTTCGATGGTCACAAAGTGATGAGGCGGGTATTTAGCTCCTTTTACCAGTGGAGATAGGATGTAGCCCTATAGATCTGCAGTCGGATGGAGTTCCCGACTCTCGGTATATAGCAGTAATCAGTCCATGGTCTTTTCCACCCTTCCTGCCTATTCTGGATTTACACCTGGTGATGCTGCTGCAATAGGCATTGAACCACCCACCAGAGATCTTACTCATAGTTGTAGGCATGGTGGGGTGTTGGAGTGGACCTCCTTGGAGATGTTGCAGCAGATACTGAAAGTAGTGCTTGTGGACAGGCAAGATCCCTGTAGTAATATATTAATTAGTCTTAACTTGCTGCTGTGGTCAGTACTCGAAGGAAAAACGCATTTTTAACAGTGATGTTGCTCGAATTTAGAAAAAGGAAAAATGTGCCATTACAAACTAGGAGTAAAGAATAAGAGTACAGGACCAGATGAGAAAATTATCAGGAGCAGTGAAATTATAGCTCCATGGATTAACGCTGATCCGTGACTGAATTGTGACAGTGGGGCAAGCTCTTTAACACAGATGGTAGATAAATGTTTTGACTTAGAAGGTAGATGGGCCATTATTTGATATGTGCCAGCAGAGGCAGTGCCAAACACTGCTTCCCCATCTGGTCATGCAGTGACATCCATTTGAGAGACAAGAAATCACATCCCTCAAAAGTCATCCACAACAGCAGGCTACGGAATGTGAGAGTGAGAGGACGCCAACTCCAAATACCTTGTCCCCACGCACCTATTAATGAATAAAATATGACTTACTCTGACTCTGAATCAGCAATTAATGAATAAAAAATGATATAGACGTACTCTAAATTGCAAACAGAGGAATCATTATGAAAAACATGCTGTATTTTTGGTAAGTAAAAGTTGCAGTGTTGCTTGGTGCTTTTTACATGCTCTCCGAAATTCACCCTAATTGTATGCAACAATGCACAAATGCCTAAAAGTTGGCTTGAGAATCTTGTTTACAGTGCATATTAACACTGCAAACCATCCAGTTAAACAGGACATCTTTTTTAGAACAAATAAGCAGCAGTAGAGCACACATATTAGTGCCCCCTTGTAGTGTGTAGTGCTAAATATATTCAATCATCAGTTGACAAAATCACCCCCTGCATAGCATGAAACTTATGAATATTCATGAAATACATTTCTGATTTTTATAGTTTATGTATTTATTTATAATTTTTTGAAGAAGGAACAATCCCAGCCGAAGTGCTTTTGTTGTCGGCATGGGCCTCTGTCTATCTAAACCAAATATCTGATGCTTTGCATGGGGAGTTTTTTCTAACCATTGAGATCTAATGAGAACAACAGGCCTCCATTTGTTGAGGATAATAGAAATGCTTGGTGTTAGACGTGTCAGTCTTAGGGTTGTCTTCCCCTAACGTTTTGCCTGCTTACCTCCTCTTTCAGTAGCCGCTGGTGTGTGGTCAGTGTAGCGGGCTGGGGGGGTGGGGAGGTAGGGAGGAGGGGGTTACTTAAAACAGCAACACACATAAAAATAAGAAAAAATACAAAGAACTTACCTGCTGCCCGATGCTCATTTCCGTGTTCTCCTGCCGCAGGCTCTGGATGCGGTCTCCTTCCTCATGGCTCTCCTCAGCTGACTCGGGCGGAAAGGGAAGGACTTCCACCCGAGGACAACACGAAACCAGCCAATCCTGGAGCTGAGATTGGCTGGAGCAGCCTAACCCAGTGCTCATTTTGAGGCTGGGAGCCTGTGGCTGCAATCCCTTGGCTGTTTCTCAGCCTTGGGATTGCAGGCTCTGAAGTGTGCAGGGTCAGATTGGTCGGCTGAATTCCTTAATTCGCTTTTAAGCTGTACTTCCTGATCAGAAAGGAGTAGCTGCATCATGTTTCATATTTTTGAAATGGTAATGATAAATCCTCTTTACTTGTAAAGTTGTATTTAACAATACTATTTTAGAAATGCCACTTTTAGAAAGTGGACAGTTCTCTGCTCTTACTGCTCTGTGTGCCTGCAGCCTGTCTCCAATGCACGTCTAGGGTGGGTGACAGCTACACTCTGTGCATTCTCTCTAGACAGCCACAAACACAGGAAGGGTGGGTGTGACTGAGAACTCATCTGCTTTCATCTGCATTCTGATAGGTCTTCCTGGGCAGGAAGAGAGAGGCGGAGCTGACACTTACACCTGAATAGGCAGTGTCCTGTTTCCCATACAAAGGGCTGATTACCCCCCACTGATAGTCTGGAGCCAGGGCTGGACAGAAATGGGGACCTGTGCACTTAAAGGGCCTACTTTGAAGTCACCCCAATTCAAAGGCACATTTGGGTATAAGTACTGGGTCTCTGACCCTTCGAAGACAGTACACTACTCGACCTATAAAGAACTCTTCCAGAAGTAAAGACTGCTGTGCTACCAGGATTGACACTCTGCTTGACTGCTGCTCTGGAAGAATGGCTTTTCTGCTTTTCTGTGTTGCCGTGCTGCCTGCTGACCTCTGCTCTGCTGAAGACAAGGACTGGACCATCTCACTTGAACTCAGAGTGACTCCAAGGGTTGCTGGCTTGCCTCCAGTTCTGAAGTCTCAGGGCCATCAAAAACTTCCTTCAACCCTGCAACAGCACCTGGACTCTGCCATCTGTAAATCATGCCCTGCCGAGTGGTGCCAATCCAGTCCTGGCCCCCTGAAAGGTGACATCTGCTGTCCAGAACCATCAAAATTAACACAGTGATGACTTTGCGCCGATCAGAACTGGCACATTGCCATTCGATGCCGATGCAGGAGCCGATCGATTACATCGTGATGACAGACTGTGCAGCTCGATGACGGCAGACAGAGCGGCTTGACGATGACTCGGCACCTACATTGTAAAGGGGTTCGTCGATGAAGCCTTCATTGCCCGCTCAGCTCTGAACTGATGCATCAAGTCTTCTTCGTCAACGCTTTCTCCATCCAAGACACTTTTTCAGCAGGACTTGCATGAGTCCTGTAGCCGGCCTGTCCTCCATCACAGGTGGCCTGAACTTTGGATTTACCCCAGTCCAGCATGACTTCAAGTAACCCCTAAGCGTACTATATAGTTTCAGAGCACTACTTTTTGATTTATTCTTTAAATATTCATAACTCCGGATCTACTTATTGGATTTGTGTCCTTTTGGTCTTGTTTTACCCATAACAATATAATCTATTTTTCTAACCTTGTGTGGAGTATTTTTATGGTTTTCATTGTATTCTTGTGTGTGTGTGTTGCACAAATACTTTACACATTGCTTCTTTAGATAAGCCTGACTGCTCTGTGCCAAGCTACAAGAGGGTGAGCACAGGTTATCTTTTAGTATGTATCTAGCTTACCCTGACTCGAGTGGCGGTTCCTGCTTATAAAGGTTGCATAATTTGACAACCAGAAACCCCAGTTCTAACACTTGGCTTTGTAAGACTCCATATTCTTAAATTGACAGAAAGAACAATGAGAGCGATACTAGTCTACACCACTAACCAACATGTATATGGTAACCAGGAGGAATGCTGATATGGTTTGAGATGGGTCACATCAGCTGGTTAGATTTTGAGTACTCTCTCTAAACTCATGATAAGGATCCCATGGCAGTCCATGCTGTAGGGAACATTGTTTATTTGTAGCTAGTGGCACTTTACTATTCTCCAATGTAGTTTTGGGAAAAACACTTTAGCCCAACACCTAGGCTTCAGCCACTTTGTTTGAGCCATGTGCAAAAAAATGAAAACATCCTCTTTCTATTGCCAGTTGAGTGCTGGTGTGTCCTTCGAACTGAGGGGGAACCTGTTGGAATACACATTCACCTGCAGTATTCCCTATTTTTTCCTAAAAGTCCAATTCAAAGAAACGAGACTTAGTCTGGCAAATACGTTCTATACCGATTGATCAGAAAGGGTCACCTGCATCAAGTGTCTGAAAATGCAAAAGAAGATGAGGAATAAGACTCATAAAGACAGACACTCACAGGCATGAATGAAGAAGAAGATGAAGGTGTTGCTTAGTGGAAAAGTGAAACATTAATACTTGGATCCCACAGGATAGCAGTGAAGTAACAGCCCTAGTAGAACAAACAAAGGCAAAAACAAAAATATTTGATGAGATAATTGGGGAGTTCTGGTGCTGTGAGCACAGCAGTGTTTGTGGTGAGAAGAATATCAATCTAGGAGATATTGGGCGACCGCACCCTGGCAGTGTGCCTTAGTAGAGAATGTAAGTGGCTTATTTAGGAGAGTGATTGTGGAGAGTGAGAGAGTGAATAGGTGTTGTGTTTGTCTACTCGTTTTAAATGTCTTCTAATGATCCTATCCTTTCTTCTTCTGGAGAAATGGGAGTCCGCGGATGCCTATTAAATTAATACTTTGTGTTTTTTTGATTAGGATCTAAAATTATCTTAGACTAACAAAACAAACTGTATCATGTTCACTAGAAAAAAAATGTACATCCTTGCCTAAACACATGGACATGAAAAGATGAACGTGAGATATGCATGGTTAACATAAATATAGAGCACACAGTTCACAAACAATTTTTTCAAGGCAATTTGTCATTACTCCTAAAAGTTCAATGCTAGGTTAGGAATAAGTCAAGAGTAGTCACACCAAGTCACATAAATGTGTTTGCGGCTCAAGCCATCTGTAAGCGAGATTTACTCTTATTGTATCCTTATCGTGTTCCTGAATTTTCCATTGGTAAGCAACTCCTAATCATGTAAGGACATTTTTGAGTCAAGTCCAAAGAGATATGATGATGAGGAAGGACATTCTAGTACCTGTTTATTAACCAAGTTCTGCAGTAGAGTTTTTGCTGAGTGAATTTTTTAAGTGTGTAACATATAGCCCCCAGTGCTGTTCACTCAAGTGCTTAACTCTATGCTCCACAAAAAACCTCTACAAGCACTTTTCATCTCCCTTGATACCCATTGATGGTGACCAGGGCATCGTGGCCCGGGTTTGGAATATGTTCATGGACACCCTTAATAACCTTTGCTTGGCATTGGGGAGTCCAATAAGTTATATTCTGCTCACACAACATCATGAAGTGCATGCTATTTTAGTAATAATTGATGGCGAACAAATAATATCATAATAATTACGATGTGCATAGCATATGACATTATGAGAACCAATTCTAGCTCTTATGGTCTATGTACAAGAGCTCTGTAGTGAGAGCAGTGAAACTGATATTTAAAGATATATGTCCACAATAGGGACTCTTGAGCAATTCTGTTCTGACATACGGTCTAATTACAAGTGAGCAACAACTCGTGTTGCAAAAATTTCTGTTTTGGCCTGAAACAAAATTACAAGAGTGCCATTCATTATGGCCAGAAATACACTTATTAAAAGCACGTTTAATATATACCCATAAAGGGTCCTTGTAGTCTGCAAAACATGCAGGTAAAAGTGGGGTTTAACGACTCCCTACATGTTATTCACCATTCTTGGCCCGAAATCCATAATGCTCTGATAATGGTGCACCAATATTGCTCCATAACAGTAATACCAGCTGAGGTATTGCTAAACCATTATCAGTTCCACACTTGGAAAGAGACCTATAGTGAGAATTCTGATTTTAGGTGTATGTTTGGTGCATGATCATTAAATTCAAATGCATGACGTATATCTTTTCCAGTTACAGGTTTTTCACATGTTGCTCAGTGTTAGAAATGGGGGTCTCTAGTTGGCAGAGGTAGGTACCTTTGTCCAAATAGGGACCCTTGCTTCTAGTCAGGGAAAGGGGGACACACACTTTAGATAACCCCTGCTCAACCCCTTGGTAGCTTGGCACGATCAGACAGGCTTATCCCAAAGGCAATGTGTAAAGTATTTGTACTCAAAACACAAAGTAATACAAATGGACACCACACCAGTTTAGAAAAATAAAGTATCTTTATCTAAACTTAACAAGACCAAAAAGACAAAAATCCAACATACAAGTATTAAGAAAAATGGCTTTCCCCATTTTTCTTAAATGAATCTATTAAATGTCGCATATTTTCTGACATGTCAGCTGTCGCAGCGCGTAGGCGAAAGGAATTTGTGAAGATGCTATATCTGTTTAAAGCTCAGGGTGCCCAGGCCTCAATAGCGCAACAATCAAAGCTCCGTGTTCTTGTGAAAGGGAAGTTTCATCTTTTCTCAAATTTAGAAGACGCCCAGGGCTTATTGAAAGAAATTTCTTCTAGAAGTTGAAAATGATTTGTGGGTACAATAGGAAGCTTAAGCTTCTTCATTGCGGGGGGTAGCAAGGTCACCAAGGGTGTAATTCCATGACACCCAATAGGTTTGCAGGGAGGGCTGAAATGTGGCTAGCGTGGCTAGTGGGGTTTTCCACATTTCAGGGGGAGGGGGTTCGGGGTGGGGGGGGCGTGGGATTATGGCAGTAAAAAGAGCAGATGCAAACAGGACTTAGATGATTGGAATAGGAGTCTGATCCAAAATATTTACTGTAGATATTGGAAACATGAATATAGCTAGAAGGTGTTGCATTATATCGTTAAATGCTAATGGTATGTGATAAGATTAATGTGTTAGCCTGTAGGAATACAGGATGATGATGGGGAAAGTGTCCTTCATTTCTGTCACACGGAGTATGGTAACACCTTAAATAGATTATTAACAATAAATAATCTTATATTTTTAAACACTTCTGAAAATTTAACTGGTCAGTTAGAATTTACCTTTTTAAATCATTCTTCTTCTACCCTTGACTATGTGTTGGTCTCTGACTCTATAAAACGCATTTTTTCTCATTTTGAGATTGTGTTTTACCCATTCAGTGATCACGCTGCAATAACCTTTTCTATGCAATCCGCAAAGAAAGTTGATTGTGCCTTTAAACTCCCTATAAACCCCGTAATTGCAAGAGAAGCAGGATTGTCCTAAAGTGGGAAAAAGTAGACACTGGGAGATTTATGGCCAACCTAGTGTCCAACCGTCTTGGGGAGATAATGCTATGTTTAGAGCCAGTTTTACATGACAGCATGATTTCGGATTTTGAACTAATTTTAAAAATAACTTAATCCGTGTTATTCGTAATGGCCGGCGCAAAAAATATAGTTGGTTTGATGACAATTGTGATAAAACATTAAAAAGTCTACATTTAGCCGTGAAGTCCAAACCTCGAAATATAATATTAGTCAAATGTTTACGTAAAGCTTATAAAAAAGCAAGAATCACTAGGCTTAAGACCTTAAAGGAAGAATGGTGGGAAAACCTGCAGAAGGCTGCAATATTAAAAAGTTCACAAGCATTTTGGTCTCTGATTAACGCTCCGTTTTTAAGAGATGAGCAGGCTATGACCACAGATATCAACGTTGACCAGGAAGAATGGGTGACCCACTTTGAAGGTCTTTTGGAGGCGGGCGACATGACAACTCTTCAATCAAATTTCCATATTCTAGAAAGAGTTGAGGTTCCTGCTAGTTTTACACTTGCTGAAACCAAGCATGCCCTAAACCAATGCAAACGAGCAAAGGCTCCGGGACCAGATGGAGTCCCGATTGACCTGTTCCTAGATAATCAAGATCTTTGGGCTCCACTTTTAACAAACGTTTTTAATAAAATTGCCCAAACAGGTGCACCGCCATCGTGGAAGACAACTGTAATTGTCCCAATATATAAAAGGGGGATAGGTCGATTGCGAAAAACTATAGACCTATCTCTCTGATAGATTCTACTGCAAAGCTAATGGGTCGATTGATTTTAAATAGACTAGAGGATTGGGCCTTAGAAAAATATTATTATTCCATGCCAGTTCGGCTTTAGAAAAGGAAAAGGCACTGTGGATCAGTGTCTGAACCTCAGTCTAATTATAGCGAAATACACGGCTGCAAAAAGGACATCTCCATTTGGCCTTCATGGATCTGTCCGCAGCCCTTTGACTGCGTGGCACAGCCTAGGCTGTGGCAGACCATGGAGGCAATGGGAATTGACTTGAATATTATTAATATCATCCGTGACCTGTATTCAGGTGCCTCAGCCTGTGTTCGCTATGGAAAGGATGGTGAGTGCACCAGATCCTTCAAAATTGCAAGAGGTGTGAGGCAGGGCTGCGTTCTTGCCCCCTTTTATTCGCACTCTATACCAACGGTGTAGAATCTGCACTCTTAGGTTGCACTCTGGATGTCCCATATATTAATTCAGTGCAGGTGCCAATTTTATTATATGCAGACGACGCAGTGCTTTTAGCTCGTACTAGTAATGCACTGCGCCGCTTAGTCCTGGAATATACGCAATTTATGAATAATCTAGATATGAAAGTTAACTATTCAAAGTCTTTTTATCCTAGTAGCAGGTACTAAACAGCGAAATCATCCGCAAATTATTACTGAAGGGGGAAAACTGGGAGTTGTCGATTCTTTTAACTATCTAGGGATTATGTTTGACCCCCAAACTAATTGGCAAAAAATGATCGGTAACAGAGGGTCCCAGATGGAAAAGAATATTGGTGCACTAACTAAATTTATTAAAAAAAATGGTTTAAAACCAATAGATGTAATTAAAACAGTGTATCAACTAAGACTGTATCTGCCGCCACCTATGGAGCAGCTGTTTGGGGAATGAGAGATTATGCAAAACTACAGATTATTGAAGATAACTTTTGAAAAAGGGTCCTTTCCTTACCAAAGTCATGTGCCAACTATAAGTGCCACATGGAATTGAGAGCACCTTACATTACTGATAAAATTGCAGTGGCTCCGATCCTAATGTGGCACTCAGTATGGCGAAAGGAGACCCTTGCTTTAACAAGAGACATTATAAAGGATGTTCTGAAATTGGATGGGGTGGGTAACATTCCTTGGTTAACTTATGTTGAAACCACATTGAAAGCAGTTGGGCTACATCGTCTTTTTTGGATCCTAGTACCTGTTGTTCTATCTCTAAGGATGATTTAAAAGCGCAATTGCTTTCTAATAGACACATAAGAAGGGAGACTAAAAATATTAATCTGTCGACAGTAAAAACATACTTGGCTTCCCTAGTATAGTACAAATGGACATAAATACAATATATCTATCCTTCGATTACTAATTTACAGCACAGGTACATCTTGGTGAGATTTCGTTTAAATTATATTCCCCTTATGTTGGGTTCTCCCGTAACGTTTATGTTGCTTCTGATCTCCCATTTTGTTCCTGTGATCAGCGATCTGTACAGAATGATCTACATTTTTTGTTCTTCTGTAAATTTTATTGTGATGAAAGGAAACGATTTATTATCCCCATTTTACGTAAAATGAACTTCAAACAGTGTCGTGTAGCCCTTTATTACCTGCAATTATTACCTGACCCCTTTATCTGTTTTTCTTTGGGGTCCTTTTTGTTATCTGCTTTAAAAAAAGAGGTGTACAATCTGCTAAAATTATATCCCGAACAATGATCGATTTTACTGTATTGTGTAAATAATTATGAACTTGAATTTTAATGCAATAATTTTTATACTTTTTATACATTTTAACCTTACTGTAATGCTGTGAAATGTTGTGAAACGTTTTTTTTTTAACTGTAGTATACTTTTTATGCCTACATTGTGTTGGCGAAATAAAGTTATTCTGACTGTAGATATTGGAAACATGAATATAGCTAGAAGGTGTTGCATTATATCGTTAAATGCTAATGGTATGTTGAATAGACAAAAATACGGGGTGCTTATAAGATGGCTCACCACGTTAAGGCCTCAAGTCCTCTTCATTCAAGAAACCCACTTAAAAACAAATCTACCAAAGCTTTTCATCCCGGGGGTGTTTACTAGAGCCTTTTTTGCCTCAGCCGGCGTGGCGTTGAGAGGGGTAGCAATTTATTTTTGTAGAGATATGGCCTGGGAATTTGTCCAAGTAAAGAGAGATCCCCAGGGAAGATGGATATGGGTCATGGTGAGGATTATTAATTACTATGGTCCAGTTATGGACGATCCATCTATATTATCAACGTTACATGAACTTCTTATTGGGGTCACCGGTCAGATTGTCTTGGGTGGGGATTTTAACTACATTCAAGATTTAAGAGAAGACACCTCAAACAAAAATAAAAAACAGCTGAAGCTAAAAGACTAAAAAAGTCTTTGAGGCTTTAATACAAGATCTTCAGCTAAATGACTCATGGCGAAAAGTTAATCATGGTATTCGCGATTATACCTGCTTCTCTCGCCAATTTCAGACAGCTTCACGAATAGATTATTTTTTAACATCTCGTTCCCTAGTTCTTGTAGAAGCAGAAATCGGTGTGAATGCTTTCTCGGACCACTCCTATGTTAGAGTGGAACTAGAAATCGAGGATGTAGGGAGGAGGAGCTCCAGGTGGCAGATGGACCGCCTCCTTCTTCAAGATCTTCAATGGGTAGAAGGATTTAGAGACTGGATACTTGATTTCTTTAAAAGGAACGAGGGGTCGGCTGAACTTTTCTCAGTATGGGGTGGATTCAAGGCGGCAGTTCGTGGACAAATGATTGCCGTTTCAGGAGCACAGGCGAAAAGTCGACGCATGAAAATTGCGGAATTACAGCTAGCCCTGGAAAATGCCTCAAGTTTGCGAAATTCCCCCTTACGGGGCCAGTGGGAAAAAGCGAAGAGGGCGCAGAGGGATTATTTTATTGTGGAGGAAATTAACAGTTCACGGACCTATCAACATCAGGTTTATGAAGAAAGTCAGATGGTGGGAAAACTTCTAGCGTGGTCCACTAAGACACGTCAAGAATCGGCCCTTAACATGGAGGTAATAGATCCTAAGACTAGTTTGGCAGTGACTGATAGGGAAGGGATCGCTTGTGTTTTTGTTGAACACTATCAACAGCTCTATACCACTAAATATATGGTCAGCTAGGAACTAGGAAGCGATACATGAATATTTTGCAAGGGTAGAACTTCCGAGGCTATCCAAAAGCTTAGTTGATCAGGTGCAACGGGATATACTACCAGCAGAGATTTTGGCAGTCTTAAAGTCTATTGCTGGAGCGAAAGCTTGTGGTGAAGACGGAATGCCTATTGAATTTTATAAAGTATTTGCTAACGAGCTGATCCCCTTTTTGATGAAACTGTTTAACTATGTAAAGCTTGGAGGTATTGTCCCGCCTGAGTTTAAGAGGTCGATTGTGGTGAGTTTTGTGACAAAGGGCAAGAACCCCAACAATGTTAATTCATATAGACCAATCAGTCTGTTAAACGCTGATTACAAGATTTACATGAAGATATGGGCACAGCGATTCACCCCACTAGCCCAGGAAGTGATTTATGGTGACCAGTCGGGGTTTGTTGCTGGGAGGACTATGTCATCCAATACAGGGTTTTTGATTCAAGCGCTCGATTATTTTAGTATCAATAAGACGCCGGCTTGTATTATGATGGTTGACGCTGAAAAAGCGTTTGATTTGGTTAATTGGGACGCCCTATTCTTTGGTCTAGGTAGGTTTGATGTTCCGTCTCAAGTTATTACTATGCTTTGGAACATCTATCACGGGGCTCAGGCTCAGTTGGTAATTAATTATACCCAAGTAGGGTCAGTAGATATCAATCGAGGGACCAGACAAGGGTGTCCGCTTTCGCCCCTATTATTTACGTTCTTTATAGAACCTCTGGCTATTAAAATCTGAGCTAACACAGATATCCAAGCCCAGATTCAGGGTATGGCAAAACTAAAGCTGTTTGCTGATGATGCTATTTTATATCTCAGCCCCGAAAGGCAGAATTTAGACTGGACCCTAGCTGAATTTAGCCAATTTGAACTTATTGGGGGCTATAAAATCAACCAAAACAAAACTGAGCTTTTAACGTTGAACACCGGTATGGATTTTCTCCTGGCAAATTTAAAACAGCAGGCTCTTAGATCAGATCCTATACGGTATCTGGGGATCTTTGTTACAGGTCAATATGGGCAGCTATTTAAATTGAACTACGAGGCAGCAAGTAGAAAAATTCAGAAATTATTGGAAAATTGGTCAAGCCTTCCGTTAACCTTGATAGGTCGTGTTGCACTTATTAAGATGTCTATACTTCCTCTTTTAATTTTTTTGTTTACTAACATACCTATTAAGATTAATATCAGCTACTTTAAAGGGCTTGAATCCATGATCAGGTCGTTTGTATGGAATAAGAAGGTTTCCAGAGTCAGACTCCCAGTGTTACAACTCGACACGAATTTAGGCGGGCTGGCACTACCGCATATTAGAACATACTATGAGTCAGCAATTTTGGATTTAACAGCATGTTTATTGTCCAGTACAGGGCGATTAGATAATTTCTTTTTGGACAGGATGATACAAGAAGCTGGCTCGCAGACCCCAACATTTCTTAAAACTTCAAAACTCCCCCAAAAAACTAGATATAAAACTCTCCTGGAATTTTCTAGTAGATTACAGTTTTTTTTTAAACAAAGTTGCTTTTCTGGGCTTCACGTATTAAAGTTAAGCGAGTGTAAAAGTTTGAGCCTGCATATTCACTCCAGTCATCTTAAGATTTGGAAGTATTGCGGTTTGGAAGTATTGGGGCATTTTATTATTCAGGAAAGAGTGATCACTTGGCAAGAAGTACAAATTAGATGTCGTGATCGCAATAAGCCTGTCTTTTTTGAATATTTACAAATTGTACATTATATGAACAAAAATAATCTTTTATCTTGTGGTATTCCAACTAATTTGGCGACTGCGTTATTTACTGTTAATGTTGGAGGGTTGGGCAACT
Source organism: Calotriton arnoldi (assembly GCA_963921515.1). Taxonomy (NCBI): domain Eukaryota; kingdom Metazoa; phylum Chordata; class Amphibia; order Caudata; family Salamandridae; genus Calotriton; species Calotriton arnoldi. The sequence goes on along the minus strand of CAWUFW010001478.1, from coordinate 1,319,429 downwards.
GGTACCGGCTGCTGCGCTCCCAAGGCGAATCGCCAAGTTTTTGGAGAGAGTAACCCAGGAGACCCAATGTTCCTTTTCTAGTCTGGAGTGGCAGGCCTTATCCCTAACAGGTAGTAGGGCTTTAAGAGCCGCCAATTTTAAAATAATGGCGTTCTTGTCCCGTTGGATGGCTTACTTTACCCCAAAGCATTGAATAAAATCTATCCTGAGGTGGAGAATTGATGTTTTCGTTGTCTGGCTGAAGGTGAAGGGGGATGGAGACATACATTCTTCACCTGTCCAAAACTAGGGGTGTTTTGGGATAGGATCTTTGGGGCCATAAGTTGGGCATTCCAGAAACCGTTTGCTCCAACAGCGGAGGAGGCCCTCTTTGGTATAACGAGCCGGGGGGCTAATCTGTCAAAATCAGAGGGGACATTTTTAGCTATCTCGACTCTAGTTGCTCGCTCCTTAGTTCTACAAAATTGGAGATTGACAGAAGCGCCTTCATATGAGAAATGGTTAAACAAGATGAAGCGCACCAGGAACTTTGAAGAAGCTTATGGAATGCGCGTGGGGGCAACTAAAAAGTTTACTGCAACTTGGAAATACCTAGCTGCTGTCGAAATTTAAGCCAGGTCGTTTGTTGCACTTTAGCACATTAGAAACCCAGAAGATTTTATTCTAGATAGCTATTTGTAAGATGGGGAGAGAACAAAAATCTTAAATTGAATGTAAATGTATATGGGGAGAGCACTGCTGGTCGGCTTGCGACAAGAATTTGCTTTTAACTCGTATTCAGATCTTTTTACGGCTGTATTACATCAATTCAATTGAAAAATTCGCCAATGTCTATTTATGCTTTGTTATCATGTATTTAATGAGATTGTCAGGCACAGTTGTTTTGTAATTAATATGTTTTTGATTACTTGATTTTTATCCTTGTTGCTCTGCTCAATAAAAATATATAAAAAAAAAAAAAATGGCTTTCAAAAGGTTTCAGCAACTGAGCCCATAGAAAACTATGGATGCATGATTTCCTGCAAAGTATCTGTCGTTGCGACAAAAATTTACCAAGCCAAACAGCCGCAGTGATGGGAAGCATCGAAAAACAAAGAGATGTGTCGTTTCCTGAGACCTTCGTGGATGCGATGCAACAGTTCCACTGGGCACAGGGGAGCGGTGCGTCGGGTCCGGTCTGTACGGGGAAGCAATGCGTCGATTCTGAGACGAATCCGATCCGCGGGGGATGCGACAGGGTAAACTTGCTGCACAGGGACGATGCGTGGAAATCCAGGATGCGTCGGCAAACGATGCGGCAGCATCGAGCGGTGATGCGTTGATTTCTTCATCCGCGATCCCTCGATGCGTCAATTCTTGCAGCGGCGCTGCGATGCGTGGAGATTCTTCTCGCACCACGGCATTGCATCAGAAAACTGTTGCAAGAAGAGCGATGCATCGATTTTCTTGTTGTTGTGTTGCTTTCCCGCTCCCAGCAGCAGAAACAACCTCCAAAGGCCCCACACAGGCACATCTTGGCAGGTCAGAATTCCCAGCAAGGAAGTTCAGGGGAGCTGGGGGAAAAGTCTTTGTGTTCCTGAGACTTCAAAACAGGAGGCAAGCTCTACTAAAGCCCTTGGAGACAGACCTTAAGCTGGGGACCCAGCACACAGCAAGGTCCTTCTCCTTTCCTTGCCAGAAACAGCAACTGCAGGCCAACCCCAGACACACAACAAGGGCAGTACTTCTCCTCAGTTTCTCCAGCTCTTCTCCTTGGCAAAGGCTCCTCTTGATTCCAGAAGTAGTCTAAAGTTCTGGGGTCTGAGCCCCTATTTTTATACATTAAATGTCTTTGTTCTCTGAAGGCAGAGAGTGTCTGTGCCCAGCCAAAACCAGTTCTGTCCTCCCTGGTGCACCTGCCCGGAAAGAGGTGGAGACAGCATTGTGGAAGGCAGACCAGGCCCATTCAGGTGAAAGGAAATCTCCTCCCCCTACTCTACATGCAGCCCAGGTCTATTCAGCCCAGCCCTGACTCATCCAGACTCTCTGGAGCCACAGCACCTCCCCAGCTCCTGTCACTCCACAGCCAGACAGTCAATCTACATCCTAGCAGAGGCACACTGGATGGTTAGGCAAGAAAATACCTACTTTCTAAAAGTGGTATTTTCAAACACAGAATGTACAAATCACCCTCACTAAAAGATGCATCTTAACATTCTGAGTTCAGGCATATCAAACTTTATTTTTCTATCTTGTTCCCATGAGCCCACTGCACATTCTATCCTATGGGGACAGATAGCCTTACAATGGTGAAAAACGAAATTGGCAGGATTTCACTATCAACACATGCCACACACCTCAGGGCTTGGCCTACCTTTCACATACACTGCACCCTGCCCACAGGGGTATCTTGGGCCTACCTTAGGGGTGACTAACATGTAAGAAAAGGGAAGGTTAGGGCCTGGAAAGTGGGTGCACTTGCCAAGACGACATGGCAGTTAACAACTGCGCACAGGCACTGCGGTGGCAGGCCTGAGTTACCTTTTCAGAGCTACTCATGTGAGTGGCACAATCAGTGCTGCAGGCCCACTAGTAACATTTGATTTACAGGCCCTGGCACACTCAGTGCGCTTTACTAGGGGCTTATCAGTAAATCAAATATGCCAATCATGGAGAACCAATTGTAACAACAATTTACCCAGGGAGCACTTGCACTTTGACACTGATCAGCAGTGGCAAAGTGCCCAAAGCCTCAAAGCCAGCAAAAACAAAATCCTGCGCAGCATCAAAAATACAGGAGGTAAAGGCAAAAAGTCAGGGGAAACCACGCCAAAGATGCCAAGTCTAACACTAAGGTGTTATGTTCACCGCCTATTTGACTGCTAATACCTAGACCCTTCATTTCAGTGTAAAACTGATTATGGTGTCATGGTGTCTGCTTTCCAATAGCCTCTATAATTAATATATTTCCACACTGTTAGACTTGGCATCTTTTGGCGTGTTTCCCCTGACTTTTGGCTTTCTGACCTCCCGGTTTTGACTCTGTTTTTGCTGGTGTAATGATTCTGCGCACTTTCCTCACTGCGGTCCAGTGGGAAAGTGCAAGTGCTCCTGTATAAAATGTGTTATGGATTGGTGTTTCCATGATTGGCCTATTTGGTTTATGTGTCAGTCCCTTGTAAAGTGCACTGCGAGTGCCAGGGCCTATAGACCAAATGCTGTTGGTGGGCTGCAGCACTGGATTGTGCCACCCACGCAAACAGCCCGTAAAGTGTAACTCGGGCCTGCCATCGCAGAGCCTGTGCGCAGCCTGGGGCTGCCATGTCGACTTGGCAAGTGCACACACTTGCAAGTCCCTAAACCTTCCCTTTGCTACATGTTAGTCACCCCTAAGGTAGGCCCAAGGTACCCCTGTGGGCAGGGTGCGTTGTATGCGAAAGGTAGGACATGCCCGGGTGTGTGCGGCATGTCCTGATAGTGAATTACAGCCTAGTTCGTTTTTCACTATTGCAAGGCTACCTGTTCCCCCTAGGCCAGAACGGGCAGTTTTGATTATTACAGCTTATAATCCTAACTGACCCCGGGAACATGGTAGAAATTCGAGTTTAGTATGCCTGGACTCAGAATGATAAAATGCATCTTTTAGTGAAGTTGGTTTTAACATTCTGTGTTTGAAAATACCACTTTTAGAAAGTGGGTATTTTCTTGTCTAACCATCCAAGCCTGCCTCTGCGAGGTTGTGTATTCCTTGTCTGGAATGTGAGTGACAGGGGCTGGGGGATGCCAGGAGACAGGGTGAGTCAGCACAGGGCTGAATAGCAAGATCTACATGTAGATGGGTGGGAGGGGTCGCACCTGGGCCCTGAATAGGACAGTGCCTTCCCTCCACAATGCTGGCTCCACCTCCTGTGGTGCGTCTGATGTCCCTGGCCTACTCACTGAAAGAAGGGACGGAGACTTGTCAACAAAGTGCTCCAGAACTGGTTTGGACTAGGCAAAGGCCTCTCTGCCTTCAGAGAACAAAGGAATTTGGGATATAAATATTGGGGCCCTGACCCCATGAATTTAGATCTCGCTGGAATCAAGGAACCTGCCAAGACGAAGAGCTGGAAGAGCTGCCAGGAGGAGTACTGCCCCTTTGCTGTGTTGTTGCTTTGTTGGGTTGGCCTGCAGCTGCTGCTTCTGCCTTGGGCAGTGAAAGGACTGGACTGAACTTTCTACAAACTTGTGCTGAGTATCTCCAAGGGCCTGAAACCGAGCTGGCCTCCTGTTAAGAAGTCTCAGGGACTACAAAGACTTCACAAGCCTCTGGGTACCGCTTCTGGAACGCTGTTTCAGTTGCCACAGAGGAAGGGAACTGCAACCGACTCCGTCAACCGAATCCATCCCTGGCCGGTGACCTGTTTGCACCGCAGACCGCATCGCCCCGCTTCGCATCGCAACCCTGGTCTCACCGTGGGCGACGTCCGACGCCGCCAACATCGAGCCGCTGCTTGCACCGTGACCTGTGGGCACCGCAGTTCGCATCGCATCGCTTCACTGAACCAACCGGACCCGACCGACGCGGTCGCTGCAACTGGCTCAAGAGTCGTGACCGCACCGCATTTGGGGCACCGCTCGCACGTCTGCGACGCACCGCTCCGACTCGCACCGCTGTCCGACGCCAGCTCCCGCACTCCGGCTAGGTCGCCTGCATCGCAACCTGTCAGCACCGCATCGAGCATCGTCTCACCCTGCATCGCACGCCTTGGACTCACCGACTCCGTCTGCACGACGCTCATCGAGCCGCTGCCTGCACCGCATCGAGGGACACCGCACCTTGCATCGCTCCGTCTTGCACCGCAACCGCGACGAACGCCGACCGGCTCGTACACTCCGTACCAGCCACAACGAGAAAGGTACTGTAACCGAGTCTGTTCACGACTCTGCTGGCCCGTATCGACGCGGTCGGCTGGAACTGTTAGACTCTGTGGTTTTCAGCATCACGGTAGGCTCGGACGGAGCTACCGACTCGTACGAACTTTGCTTTTGTGCTATTCCTGCAAAGAAGAAGTTACCGTATCAAGCATTCATTTTTAAAGTATAGTATTGTGGATTTTTGTCGTAATTGGTCTTGTCTTGAGTATATAAAATATTGGTTATTTTTCTAAACTGGTGTGGTGTCCGTTTGTAGTGCTTACACTGTATTACTGTTGGTTATGTGCAAATGCTTTACACACTGCCTCTGAATTAAGCCCGACTGCTCGTGCCAAGCTACCACGAGGGTGAGCAGGGGTTACTTCACGAGTGTAACACCCTTACCCTGACTAGGAAGAAGGGTCCCTACTTGGACAAAGGTGCAAGCCCTTGCCAACTAGAGATCCCATTTCTAACATTGGTTGTCAGCGGTGAGGATAGGACTTGTGTTTGCACTTGACTTACAGTGATTGGTGTGCACTACTACCATATCGCAGACCATTACGTACCACATACTGGTTCTTTTTCTTTTGGCCTATTTTTGATCTTGCCAGTTTTCAACTCACTACTTTTGTCATGCCTGAATCAATTGCATCATCCGTTGCATCTCTGGAAGTTATCTTTGAGGAGGATAGGTTGGAATCCTACGCCGTAAAGGAGCTACGAGCGATTTGTAAAAACCTGAAAGTCCAAATTAAAGGCCTCACAAGGAAGGAGGAGCTACAGAAGGCGCTGAGGGCCTGGGTAGCAGCCAGACATGCCAATGGGCAGCCTGGTAATCTCAGTGAGGAGGTGGAGGAGCCTATTTCCAGGGTGGATGTGCTTTTGGGTAGGGGGGAACCCGCCAGATCAGGCAGCAGCAGTCTGTCCCCAGAGGAGCTGGAGGACAGGCGGGAGGCAAGGCAGTTTGAGCTGCAGAAGCTCAGGCTGGAGAGTGAGCGGGAGGAGAAGAGATTGGCCATAGAGGAGAGGAAGATGCTCTTAGAGCATGAGAGAGAACTGAAGGAGCTAGAACTTAGGAGTAAGTCAGGCTCAGATGGTGGCAGCAATTCGTCCAGAAAAGCAGACAGGATTGTGCACATTCCCAAGAACGTAGGCAAGGAGTTCAAGAAGGGGATGACATACAAAGGTGGTTTCAGGGTTATGAGGCAGCCATACACATGAATGGGGTCCCTGAGGAGAATTGGGGAGCAGGATTGTGGCCACTTTTCCCTGAAGAAGCAAGGGATGCTCTGATAGCTTTGGGTAAGGGGTATCACCTCACCTATGCTGACATGAAGGATGCCCTTCTCACGAAGTATGGTCTTACTCCTGAAAAGTACAGGGATCAGTTCAGGTCCAGTAAGAAGTCTGATGCCAACACTTGGTTGGAATGTGTGGATGTGTTCTGCAGGTCGCTGGATGGTTGGGTAAAGGGCAGTAGTGTAACAGATTTTCAGGGGCTCTACAACTTGATTGCATGGGAGCACTTGTCTAGTCTATGTTTTGCAGATCTGCGCCAGCACCTAGTTGATAGTAAGCTAACTGACCCCAGGAAGCTTGCTATGGAAGCGGACCGCTGGGTGAGTACCAGGGTCCACAAGAAAGCGTTTGGGGGAGACTCAGCCAAAGGTGGGCAGGGTCCCCAGCAGAAAGGTGGGGGGACAAGGGTAAAGCACAGGAGTTCTCTAAAGGGCCCCAAACTAGTACCCAGGGTAAAGGTTCCCAGCCCCCGGTGATAAGAAGAAAGGGGTCTCCACAGGGAAGCCTGTTGAGACCGGCCCCCGCAAGTGTTATGCATGTGACCAGGTAGGTCACTTTAAGGGGGACCCCAAGTGCCCGAAGGGGACACAGCCACCCACCGGTGGACAGTCCAAAGTGTTGGCTAGTGTAGCGCTTGGGGAGGAGGGGTGCCCACAGGAGGGTGGGGATCCCGCAGAAATGACCCTTGTCTCACTAGGGGACAGTGAGATGGTCCCAGGAAACCAGGTGCCCCCTAACACAAAGAAATATAGCACCTGGGTGACCATTAATGGGAACAGGGTAGAGGCTCTCAGAGATACTGGAGCCAGTGTGACCTCAGTCCGGTGTCACCTGGTGTCTGAGAAGCAAGTAGTCCCAGGAGCATTCCACCAAGTAGTTGCTGTAGACAACTCAGAGCGCCAATGTATGGTGGCGCAGGTTCCCTTTGAATGGGGGGTCTCAGGTCCCTTGAGGGTGGTTGTGAGCCCTACCATGCCTGTAGATTGTCTGCTAGGAAACGACCTGGAGCAGTCCTCATGGAAGGAGGTTGAGCTCAGGTCTCACTTGGAGATGCTTGGGTTGCCAGAGTGGGCATGCGTGTCTACTCGGTCAATGGCAGCCAGAAAGAGTGATCAAGAGGACTTGGAGCCTGAAACAGTGGCCCAAGTCCCTGCCAAGTGAAAGGGCAGGAGGCGCGGGAAACCGGCCCCCGAAGTTCCCACGGACCGGGAGGAGGCGGACCTCGAGGGGGACGCCCCGGTGCCTACAGGGGAGCAGGTAGCCGAACTGGGAGACATCTCTGAGCTGACCCATTGGCAGCAAGAAGGGGGTCCCACCAGGGAGGAGTTCTGCAGGGAGCAGAACGAGTGCCCTACTCTGGAGGGTCTGCGGCGGCAGGCTGCAGACCAGGCAGCTGGTAATCAGTCCGGGTCACATCTGATCTACTGGGAGAGTGGTCTCCTATACAGTGAGCCTAAGGTTGCTGAGCCTGGGTCAGCCCGTGTGCTGGTGGTACCCCAGCGCTTCAGGACCTTCCTACTGGGTCTGGCTCATGACGTGCCTTTGGCAGGACATTTGGGGCAGGACAAGACCTTTGACAGGCTTGTCACCCACTTCTTTTGGCCCCAAATGCGAAGGCAGTCAGATGCACACTGTAGGTCTTGCCAAACTTGCCAGGCAAGTGGTAAGAGTGGGAGGAAGGTCAAAGCTCCTCTCCAACCTTTTCCTGTTGTTGGAACACCCTTTGAAAGGGTAGGGATGGATATTGTGGGGCCACTGGATCCCAAGACAGCCATGGGCAACAGGTACATCCTGGTCTTGGTGGACCATGCCACCCGGTACCCGGAGGCAATCCCTCTCAGGACAACGACGGCGCCAGTGGTGGGCCGGGCGTTAATGGGGATCTTTTCCCGTGTGGGATTCCCCAGAGAGGTGGTTTCTGATAGGGGGACCAATTTCATATCGAAGTATATGACATCCCTGTGGAAGGAGTGTGGTGTAACCTACAAGTTCACCACTCCTTACCACCCACAAGGAAACGGTCTGGTGGAGAGATTCAACCAGACCTTGAAAGGCATGATCAAGGGTCTAACAGAACCCATGAGGCGTAAGTGGGACGTCCTCTTGCCATGCCTGCTCTTTGCGTACAGGGAGGTGCCTCAGAAGTCTCTTGGGTACAGCCCCTTTGAGCTCCTGTATGGCCACCCTGTCAGAGGACCTCTGAGTTTGGTTAAGGAAGGCTGGGAGGCAGCTCCCAGGAAAACTCCCCAGGATGTATTTAGCTACATGCTGGCCTTTAGAAACCAAACTGCCCGCTTCAGGAAACTCGCTCAGGCGAACCTAGAAGCAAGCCAGGAAGAAATGAAGAGATGGTATGACCAGAATGCCACTCTGGTCGAATTTCAACCTGGGCAAAAAGTGTGGGTCATGGCCCCAGTGGCACCTTGTGCCTTGCAGGACAAGTGGACTGGGCCATATGAGGTAAAGGAGCGCAAAAGTGACGTCACCTACCTGGTGGATTTGCAGGCTCCACGGAACCCTTTGAGGGTCCTTCACGTGAACCGCCTCAAGCCCCACTTCGAGAGGTCCGAAGTGAGTATGCTCTTGGCGACAGATGATGGGGTGGAAGAGGAGAGTGAGCCTCTCCCTGACCTCCTGTCTACCAAGGAGCATGATGGGTCAGTAGAGGGTGTGATCCTCTCCCCTACTCTGACTCAGGAGCAGCAGGGGGACTGTCGCCAGTTGTTGGGACAGTTCGCCCCACTGTTCTCTCTGACCCCCGGTGTTACTCACTGGTGTACCCATGACGTGGACACTGGTGACAGCCATCCTGTGAAGCACAAGATTTACAGGTTGACTGTCCGGGTCAGAGCCAGCATCAAGGAGGAGGTCTCTAAGATGTTGGCGTTAGGGGTGATTGAGCCCTCCCACAGTCTTTGGGCCAGCCCAGTGGTCTTGGTCCCAAAGGCTGCGGTGCCCGGTGCCACTCCAGAACTCCGGTTTTGTGTGGACTACCGTGGGCTCAATGCCGTCACCAGGACTGACGCGCACCCCATCCCCAGAGCTGATGAGCTCATTGATCTGTTGGGAGCTGCCCGGTTCCTCAGCACGTTTGATTTAACGTCTGGGTACTGGCAGATTGCCTTAATCGATGGGGCCAAGGAGAGATCAGCATTCTCCACCCCAGAAGGTCATTACCAATTCCGGGTGATGCCCTTTGGGTTGAAGAATGCCCCTGCCACCTTTCAGAGGTTGGTCAATCAGGTGTTGGCCGGGCTGGAGGATTTCAGTGCCGCCTACCTGGATGACATTGCTGTGTTCAGTTCCAGCTGGGAAGAACATGTACAGCACCTTGAGAAAGTGTTGAGGGCTCTGCAAGGTGCAGGCCTCACGATCAAGGCCAGTAAGTGCCAGATCGGGCAGGGTTCTGCGGTGTACTTGGGACACCAGGTAGGAAGCGGCCAGGTGGCGCCCCTACAACCCAAGATTGACACCATTCTGGCTTGGGAGCCCCCAAGACCCAGACAGAGGTGAGAGCCTTCTTAGGTCTCACCGGTTACTATAGGAGATTTGTTAAGGGCTATGGCACCATCGTTGCCCCCTTAACAGAGCTGACCTCTAAGAGGCAGCCCAGGAAAGTGATCTGGACTGAGTCCTGCCAGAAAGCTTTTGATGCCCTGAAGGCAGCCATGTGCACGGCGCCCGTGCTCAAGGCACCTGACTTCTCCAAGGAATTCGTCGTGCAGACTGACGCTTCAGAGCATGGTGTGGGAGCGGTGCTCTCACAACTGAACGAAGAGGGCCTGGATCAGCCTGTAGTCTTCCTTAGCAGGAGACTACTTCCCAGGGAACAGAGGTGGAGTGCCATAGAAAGGGAAGCTTTTGCCATGGTCTGGGCGCTGAAGAAGTTGAGACCATACCTGTTTGGGACTCACTTCCGGGTTCAGACAGACCACAGGCCCCTCAGATGGTTGAGGCAAATGAGGGGTGAGAATCCAAAACTGCTGAGGTGGTCCATCTCCCTACAGGGAATGGACTTTACGGTGGAACACCGTCCTGGTACAGAACACGCCAACGCAGATGGTCTGTCCAGGTTCTTCCGCCTTAGTGAAGAGAACTCCAATGGGGTTGGGTAGTTCTCCCTACTTTCAGCTGGAGGGGACATGTGTTAGACTTGGCATCTTTTGGCGTGTTTCCCCTGACTTTTGGCTTTCTGACCTCCCGGTTTTGACTCTGTTTTTGCTGGTGTAATGATTCTGCGCACTTTCCTCACTGCGGTCCAGTGGGAAAGTGCAAGTGCTCCTGTATAAAATGCGGTATGGATTGGTGTTTCCATGATTGGCCTATTTGGTTTATGTGTCAGTCCCTTGTAAAGTGCACTGCGAGTGCCAGGGCCTATAGACCAAATGCTGTTGGTGGGCTGCAGCACTGGATTGTGCCACCCATGCAAACAGCCCGTAAAGTGTAACTCGGGCCTGCCATCGCAGAGCCTGTGCGCAGCCTGGGGCTGCTATGTCGACTTGGCAAGTGCACACACTTGCAAGTCCCTAAACCTTCCCTTTGCTACATGTTAGTCACCCCTAAGGTAGGCCCAAGGTACCCCTGTGGGCAGGGTGCGGTGTATGCGAAAGGTAGGACATGCCCGGGTGTGTACGGCATGTCCTGATAGTGAATTACAGCCTAGTTCGTTTTTCACTATTGCAAGGCTACCTGTTCCCCCTAGGCCAGAACGGGCAGTTTTGATTATTACAGCTTATAATCCTAACTGACCCCGGGAACATGGTAGAAATTCGATTTTAGTATGCCTGGACTCAGAATGATAAAATGCATCTTTTAGTGAAGTTGGTTTTAACATTCTGTGTTTGAAAATACCACTTTTAGAAAGTGGGTATTTTCTTGTCTAACCATCCAAGCCTGCCTCTGCGAGGTTGTGTATTCCTTGTCTGGAATGTGAGTGACAGGGGCTGGGGGATGCCAGGAGACAGGGTGAGTCAGCACAGGGCTGAATAGCAAGATCTACATGTAGATGGGTGGGAGGGGTCGCACCTGGGCCCTGAATAGGACAGTGCCTTCCCTCCACAATGCTGGCTCCACCTCCTGTGGTGCGTCTGATGTCCCTGGCCTACTCACTGAAAGAAGGGACGGAGACTTGTCAACAAAGTGCTCCAGAACTGGTTTGGACTAGGCAAAGGCCTCTCTGCCTTCAGAGAACAAAGGAATTTGGGATATAAATATTGGGGCCCTGACCCCATGAATTTAGATCTCGCTGGAATCAAGGAACCTGCCAAGACGAAGAGCTGGAAGAGCTGCCAGGAGGAGTACTGCCCCTTTGCTGTGTTGTTGCTTTGTTGGGTTGGCCTGCAGCTGCTGCTTCTGCCTTGGGCAGTGAAAGGACTGAACTTTCTACAAACTTGTGCTGAGTATCTCCAAGGGCCTGAAACCGAGCTGGCCTCCTGTTAAGAAGTCTCAGGGACTACAAAGACTTCACAAGCCTCTGGGTACCGCTTCTGGAACGCTGTTTCAGTTGCCACAGAGGAAGGGAACCGCAACCGACTCCATCAACCGAATCCATCCCTGGCCGGTGACCTGTTTGCACCGCAGACCGCATCGCCCCGCTTCGCATCGCAACCCTGGTCTCACCGTGGGCGACGTCCGACGCCGCCAACATCGAGCCGCTGCTTGCACCGTGACCTGTGGGCACCGCAGTTCGCATCGCATCGCTTCACTGAACCAACCGGACCCGACCGACGAGGTCGCTGCAACTGGCTCAAGAGTCGTGACCGCACCGCATTTGGGGCACCGCTCGCACGTCTGCGACGCACCGCTCCGACTCGCACCGCTGTCCGACGCCAGCTCCCGCACTCCGGCTAGGTCGCCTGCATCGCAACCTGTCAGCACCGCATCGAGCATCGTCTCACCCTGCATCGCACGCCTTGGACTCACCGACTCCGTCTGCACGACGCTCATCGAGCCGCTGCCTGCACCGCATCGAGGGACACCGCACCTTGCATCGCTCCGTCTTGCACCGCAACCGCGACGAACGCCAACCGGCTCGTACACTCCGTACCAGCCACAACGAGAAAGGTACTGTAACCGAGTCTGTTCACGACTCTGCTGGCCCGTATCGACGCGGTCGGCTGGAACTGTTAGACTCTGTGGTTTTCAGCATCGCGGTAGGCTCGGACGGAGCTACCGACTCGTACGAACTTTGCTTTTGTGCTATTCCTGCAAAGAAGAAGTTACCGTATCAAGCATTCATTTTTAAAGTACAGTATTGTGGATTTTTGTCGTAATTGGTCTTGTCTTGAGTATATAAAATATTGGTTATTTTTCTAAACTGGTGTGGTGTCCGTTTGTAGTGCTTACACTGTATTACTGTTGGTTATGTGCAAATGCTTTACACACTGCCTCTGAATTAAGCCCGACTGCTCGTGCCAAGCTACCACGAGGGTGAGCAGGGGTTACTTCACGAGTGTAACACCCTTACCCTGACTAGGAAGAAGGGTCCCTACTTGGACAAAGGTGCAAGCCCTTGCCAACTAGAGATCCCATTTCTAACACACACTGTACACAAAGAAGCTTTTTACAAATAGAATGTTTAGAAGTAAAGAGAAAGAGCACTGACATATTTGAGTTACGGAGCAGAAGCAATATCTCCTGAGGATACTGAGTTCAACACTCTGGAAATTTCCAGTGTTTTACCCACATTTATGGGTTTACTTCAGGTATAAATCTCATTTTAGAGTTAACAGTGTTTTTATTATTGCATAAAGCCAGTGGTTATTTTGTGGTAGAATTCAGCACACATACAAAGAGAAAATAACAAGGAGAAAAAAGATATTTCTCCTTGTTACGCCATCCTCAGGGAAAATCAAGATTTTGGCTCAAATCTATGTCCGCAAGGCGTTGTAGATATGGGTTTCCATCAAAATCCATGGGTGGATACACGGGAACGCCCGTGCACTATTCATGGAATGCCTCCCTGACGCAAAGTAGAGCAAGGTAGTGCAACTGCGTTGCGTCACTTTTTTACTCTGCAATTAAATTAGCCATTTGTGTTGGTTTGTAAATACCAAAAAACAAATTTGAAACGAGTCTGTTTTAAAAAGTAACGCAAACCCAACCCTAAACCTCTATAAATCTGGACCCGCATGTCTAGCGGAAGAGCACTGTAAAATGTTGGCTGAAGTAATGTGATCAGCGAAAAATGGTCTATTGATGCTAAATAAAATGCTGTCCATGTGGGTAACGAGGGTAACAAAGCCTAACTTGCTGCAGCTGAGTTTTTCGCGCTACAGACTCTATTTTTAAAACTGTATTGTCCTCTTTTAGATGTCCTTTGTGCTTTGTTTGCTTTGCTTATGGTTTTAACGATTAGTTAACTATCTTACCTGTCAGTCCCTGCTTTGCCTCCAGCTCCAGTCCGCCGCGGCATTAGTGCCGTTTGAGCGGAGATCTGAAGACACGCCCCCCTCCACTTCCATTACACTCGACTTCCTGGTTGTCATTTCTGGGCGGATAGGTAGCACTCTATTTGTTTCTCCCCTCAGCCTGCATGATTGGGCTGACGCGATGCTGGCGTGCCAAAGGCGCGCCTAAGGCAAGCCCGTCTGCGCCCGTCTGCATCCGGCCGGGGCCAGGGGCCAGAGACCCTGATCCTTTTATCCCTGACCCCTTAGTCTATTCCTCACGGGCCCTCCACGATTTAAGGCCCATGGTTTACGCAACGTGTCAGATTTCCTCTCCAGAGGCCTACCCACTACCATGTGCATGTGGCCAGCTTGAATGGCAGCCTGGTCACCCTCAGGTGCCTCCAGCCTGTCCTGATCAGGTAGCGGCCCCCAAGCTTATGGCGAAGGAAATAACTCACCCCCCCCCTCATAAACGGCTCAAGTGCTTTAATATTAACTGTTGCTCCCTTTCCAAAAATCAGCTTCACCTATTCAACTTTATTTGTGATAGGGACCCTGACATTATTTTCTTAACCGAAACGTGACTTCATGAGGGTTCCTCACCATACATAATCTCGGCCCTCCCTGCCAACTTTGCCCTTATGGGGCTAAATGGTCCTCACAGAGTAGGTGGCGGCATTGCCATCATTTATAAAAAGGACTACAACTGTAGTATTAAAGATCTTCAAATCCCTAACTGCGAGGCGCTCCATTTTTCTCTTTCGATTTCACAGAAGTTGACACTTTCTAGGGGCCTCATTTACCACCCTCCAGGACTGTCTTTTGCCTGGTGTACTAGCCTAGCTGACTATTTGGCGCCTTTCACTTTACAGGCAGCAAATTTCACTTTGCTTGGTGATCTTAATTTACATCTTAAGGATCCCGAAGATAAGTTATCGAGAGCCTATATTGAGGACATGAGATCCCTCAATCTCCCGCTCTTGAACTCTTCAGCCACCCACATTGCAGGCCACCTTTTGGACCCTGTTTTTTTCAATCTTTCACTTATCGCTGTTGACCTTCCGATCCAACTTAGCTGGACTGATCATTTTGCAGTTCCTTTCCACATTACAGTTCCTTCACCGCTGGCAAATTGGTCGCCCCGTCAAACCTCTAATAGGCACTGGGCCAAAATGGATATGAGGGAATTAAACAAAGTTCTCCTCCATACCCTTCCGGTTTTATCGTCTAGACCACATTCTGACCAAATAGCAGTTCTTCATTGGCTCGAAAGAGCTACGGCCTGAATTCTGCCACGTTCGTCAAAAACACAGAACAGAGTGCGCCCTCCGGCCCCGTGGTTTAACGACAGTCTCCACTTAGAAAAAAAGCCATGCAAAGCCTTGGAAAGGGCCTGGAGGAAACACTATGCATCTACAGCTAAGGCTGCCTATGTGTTGGCCTTGAAAAAATACCATGCCTCCTGTAAAGCTGCACGGGCAGCTTTCTACACTGAAGTAATTTCTAATGCCCACAACTGCCAAAAAACCTTATACAAAATAGTAAAAGACTTGTCTGCAGTCTGCTCTTTCACACCGCCCCCCTCTCTATCCCGGCAACAATGTGAAGAACTGGCTTTGTTCTTCCTAAACAAAGTTGAGATTATTCACCAACAACTAGAAGTTGGCACATCCAAGTTTGTGACCCCTTCTCTGGAAGCTCAACCACCCAGTCCATCAGCTTCTCTGCTTGGGGTTGGCCAGCATATGGCGAAGTCTGACACATCCTTGAGGATTAATGTATGGCCTCCCCTTGATCTTGAACGGCTACAACCTTACTGGCTACTATTAAATCTGGCTCTCCGCTCGACCCTTTTTCACCATCTAAATTCAGCCTATTTGAGGATGCTGTCCTCAAGGTAGTGCTGGATCTGCTGAACTCCTCCCTGATCTCCGGGGAGGTTCCCCAGAATTGGAAGCATGCCTTGATACTCCCTCTGCTTAAGAAGAAGGACCTTGACCCTCAGTGCTGGTCCAACTTCAGGCCAATCTCACTTCTTTCGGACTTCTCCAAAATCTTGGAAAAACATGTCAACACTTACCTTTCTTCATTTGTGACCACCGCCAACGTGTTGCACCATTCCTAGTCTGACTTCAGGGTGGGTTTCAGCACGGAATCCGCTCTACTCGGAGTCACTGAACTTTTGAGGAAGGCTCTTGATTCGGGGGGGGACAGCCGCCCTCATCCTTTTTGATCTAAGTGCAGCCTTCGACATGATCTCACACTCTATTCTTTTGGATAGTCTGGAGGCTCTAGGCCTTACCGACACTGCTCTGAACTGGCTATCCTCCTTCTTAAAGGAGCGAACTTTTCAGGTCTTTTCAGCAAATAACACCTCTACTACTCTAACACTATCCTCGGGGGTGCCACAGGGGTCCATTTTGAGCCCTCTGTTGTTTAACATTTATGTACGCCCCCTGATGGATGTGATCGAAGAGTCTGGTCTCACCATTTTTTCATATGTGGATGATTCTCAGATTATCTTCTCTCTATCCGAGGCTCGTAGTAAAGACCCCTCCCCCTCAGGCAGGGTTTGGTTAATGTCGCTCACTGGATGAATAAAAACGCCCTTAAACTTAATGGCGACAAAACCGAGGTTCTGATTCTGGGAAATAACCCTGGTCCTTGGGGAGTCAGGCACTGGCCTGCTATTTTGGGGCCGCTGCCCATGCCGGTGGATAAAGTGAAGAATCTTGGTTTCATTATGGACAAAAATCTCTCCCTGTCTCCACAGGTTTCTAAGCTTACTGCCTCTTGTTTTTCCATGCTGAAATGGCTGAAGAAAATATTTTGGCTGATTCCACCTGATGCTCAGAGAACCGTGTTGCAAGCCTTGGTCACATCCAGACTGGATTATGGGAATGTCCTTTATCTGGGCACTGACAAAGCCGTGGTTCGCCGTCTGCAGATCATCCAAAATGCAGCTGCTCGTCTTCTCTACCGGCTGCCAAGATTCTCATCCATTTCCCCCTTGTTGCAGAAACTGCACTGGCTAAAAGTCGACAAAAGGATCAAGTTCAAAGCCCTGTGCTACATGTTTCACACTAGACACAGTCTCATCCCCTCCTACATCCAAGCTCCGGTGTCTCCATATGTCCCCACCCGTGAGCTGAGATCTGCCAACCTCGCTTTGTTTTCAGTGCCAAGGTTCCACAGAGCTCGTCTTATGGGCCGCTCCTTTTCTGTGTTGGGCCCGAAACTTTGGAATGCACTGCAGCTCTCTCTCAGATCGTGTGACTCACTGCTTCAATTTCGTAAAAACTTGAAAACCCTACTTTTTAGCAGCCCTGACTAAATGCTTACCTTTCTCAGACCCTGCCCCTGCTACTGTCTCCCCCAATAGCGCCGGGAGACCCTTTGGGGTAGCTGTGCGCTTTGCAAGCTCTTTAAAAAAAAAATTAACGAGAACACAGAATTTTGTGCATAGGAAACTTAGGTTGGCCTAAAAGTATGGAATACGATTAATAGGTGTATGTAAGGTACAACGAAACTTGAATGGTTTCGGAAATACTCAGTACCATAACTGTTTCTGCTAAATATAAACCTGCGTGCTTCAGGCATACAGAGCTGTTTATTCCGACGTGTCTCACAATTCTCCACAAAATGCTGATCTCTCTTCATATTTGTGCACGTAGAACAACGTTATTATTCATAAAAGTCGCACGCTAATGAAAATTCATTTGGCTCTCTGCTGTATTGTACTTACTCATTGTTTTTAATCAGTGCCTCTGTTACAGAAATCTCCCAAGGTTTAGTTCGAGCTCCACGGAGTGCTAAAAACAGCTCTGTTGAGCTTTGACTACTGACGTGTTAGTGGGACCCAGAGAATAGTCAGATAGCTCTGTTACACACAGCATTGCTCCTCTGAGAGCTCTGGGGCTTGGCTGTGCAGATTGAGGCGTGCTCATGAGGGTAATGCAGTCTGCGCGAGCTCGAATTAGCACAGGCGATGCATTGAGAAAATTGCTATACTGCTGGTTACTCTAATGGTTCCATCAGACAAAGCTTTAGAAAAAACATACACTCTATCAAGTCCTGCTTGAGAGCTTAAGGTTTTCTTCCTTGAGTGGGTAAAATGTAAAGATGCAATTACTGGATTAGGTACAAGGTCACCTTCAGGAGATGCGGGTTGCCTATCCAGTAAATTGGCTAATAGTGTCTGTTGTACAAAGATGGGTTGGAAAGGCAATTAATGCTTTTTGCACAATTAATGTTTTGCAACTCCATCCACATTGTTTGCTGCGACTGAGTCAGTCGCAGCAGTCGCAGCACAAGATGCTCATTCACAGAAGTCATGAAAACTCCTGTCTTATTAATGTTTATAAGGCAGGAGTCTTTTTGTAACTGCCTCCAAATGCTATGCATGCAGGCATTGAAGCCTGTGAGACACAGAAAACCTCAATCTCTTCATTCATATTCACTGAATACCGACATTTTTAGGTCTCAGTCACAGACATCTTTAGGCAGACATATTGTTTCTAGTACATAACATGTACTTAGGGTGGAATTTGGGCCTGCCCCTTGATATGAGTGGGTGGCTTTTATCTCTATCTCAGTTGTGTGCTCTTGATTTAATGGCGCCCCCTCATTCTTTTGTTTGTCTTGCACAAAGGAGCAATTTGGTCTCACAGTTTTCTGACTGGATGAGCTGTATCTTTCCACTGCACACTTGAAGTGGCTCTTTTTATTTTGTATTCAGCACTACATCGGAGTGCACGTGTTTCATTGCTCTCCCGCTTTTTCCTCTGACAGCCTCTGCTACTCGTCCCGACCCCCATGTTTATTTTTTTTAATTTTACTTATTTACAAGAACCAGGTAGCTGAAAATGATGTGAGACTGCATGTTTCATAGGCATTTGTTTTTTACTTTTCATATTTTACTTTGCTGTTCTAGCACTGCTGTCTGACATGTTAGACGGTAAATAAAAATGACTTCCATGCATTTCAACACATAAACATGCACCGGTGAGGACGCACGTCACAGTGCATACATGCACATGCGTCACAATGCATGAGTGTACATTGTCGGCCAATATGGAATGTGTGCTTTTTTAAGAAAGTCATTGCATGATTGCCTTTCACGTGAGCTCCCATGGATCTTGACACATGCACTGACATGTGGTTGCCAAAAAACATTGGCAAAACCAATAGCTCAGCCAAGACCTATCGGGTTTACCAAAGTTTGTTGAAAATCAGCTCCTCTCCTTTTAAGTGAGAGGGTCTTTTTTCAATATTAAAAAGTGGCATTCAGTTATGACATCGGGGTAGCATTCAGTGGTTCCCTGGACCACTGTCGGTACCCTATGCTCAAAGCACATTTTCCCAAATTTGAAGTTGTACACAGTTTGCACTTTGCAAATTGCATACTATCTCTTTTACCTATCCCAGCCTTAGTTTGTGAATCACATCAGTTGGACAGTGCATTGCGAAAGATAGAAATTCATTACCAACTTGCATTATGTCCTTTCTACATTGCAACTTGCCTTCTTGTCTTTTCGAGGCCTGCAATTTTGTTAATTCAAAAAATGCTTAGCACATCGGGCCCATAGATCGCTGGAATTTGCTTTCACCTGCTGGAAATTCTTTGAAGGCAGGGTCATATTTTGTTTTTATTAGATATATTTATATCATGATGTGCAAAAATTAAAATGTTAGCGCTTTATGTACAGGTAAATTTACTAATATCAAAAAAGAAGAGGGTGGGGACCAGGAGCTGATTAAAGGTCCAGTGCCCTTGCTCCAAGTGTTAGACGTAAGGTCAAAAAACGGGGACACTGTTCCTGGGGAGTGGTGCAGCGTGTCACTCACTCCAAAGAAAGAAAAAAAGAAAGAGGGAAGACGGGGATCCTAGGCCTAGAACCCACTAGTGAGAGGGAAGAACAAGTTTTGTCTCTTGTTGCCCTCACACATCCCGAAAGATGTCATGCTTCATCATCGGGCAGTTGCTCCTCGTCGGGCCGGCGCTGCAATGCCCTACGGGTCCCCCGAAGGGTCGCTTTGTCGGAGATCTCTGAGAACTGCCGTATGATGCATGCGGGTGTGTGGGGTGAGTCCTAAAAGAAGTGTTAAAGTGCGTGCAGTGATAGTAAAACTGACTAAGGGTTACCAGGAGAAATATGTTTTAATGTGGCGGTACCCTTGTCAGAGTAAAAAACCCGTAGGTTGAATGTTACCCCACAAGGCGTAATGTGCACGGGTAACTCAAAAGGTCGACATGTTTCGTGCCTCTAAGGTCCCGCGGGATCCGTGGCGCTTCATCAGGACCAAGTAAACGTGGTGTGGTGTGTGGTGCACGTGATTAATAATAGATGATAAATAAATAAATAAAGAGGGTCAGTCACCCTCTGAGGGATCAGGGCAGGCCCAAAACTGTGAACCCTACAGTTGGGCTACAACTCAATAGTTGAAACCGCTTCCTGATCGTGACCTAGGAAAAGGAGAAATAAACAATAAAGTAGAGATATATCAGGCAAGTATATGAGGCACAATGGCATGCCAAGGATATACGTAGCTTAAGAACCGCGAAATGCGTTATGTAGAGAGACATGAAAGGCAAGAAAGGTAAAGGGTACCATAGGGCCTCAAGTCCCTGCGTGGTGACTACACAAAAGCGGGCGGTGGGCACAGCAGTGCCAAGCTAATGGCAAGCGAGGCGCGATGTTCCGTCGTCCACCAAGGAGCAAACCACGTCAAGAGAGGTGCCATGCATAGGAAGGCCTAACGTGTGTGCCCATAGACGCGCTGGTCATATAAAGCGCCTGGCACATGGCGGCGCTTGCAACAAAGCCGCAATAAGGATGGCTGGCGTATGGTGAAAACTACAACAATGCGCGGTGCAAGTACGCCAGAAGAGACTGCATGTTTCATAGGCATTTGTTTTTTACTTTTCCTATTTTACTTTGCTGTTCTAGCACAGCTGTCTGACATGTTAGACGGTAAATAAAAATGACTTCCATGCATTTCAACACATAAACATGCACCGGTGAGGACGCATGTCACAGTGCATACATGCACATGCGTCACAATGCATGAGTGTACATTGTCGGCCAATATGGAATGTGTGCTTTTTTAAGAAAGTCATTGCATGATTGCCTTTCACGTGAGCTCCCAAGGATCTTGACACATGCACTGACATGTGGTTGCCAAAAAACATTGGCAAAACCAATAGCTCAGCCAAGACCTATTGGGTTTACCAAAGTTTGTTGAAAATCAGCTCCTCTCCT
The DNA here is from genome assembly GCA_963921515.1 of Calotriton arnoldi. NCBI lineage: Eukaryota > Metazoa > Chordata > Amphibia > Caudata > Salamandridae > Calotriton > Calotriton arnoldi. Next base: position 1,298,599 of record CAWUFW010001478.1, on the reverse strand, counting down.
TTTAAGCGAGAGGGTCTTTTTTCAATATTAAAAAGTGGCATTCAGTTATGACATCGGGGTAGCATTCAGTGGTTCCCTGGACCACTGTCGGTACCCTATGCTCAAAGCACATTTTCCCAAAGTTGAAGTTGTACACAGTTTGCACTTTGCAAATTGCATACTATCTCTTTTACCTATCCCAGCAATAGTTTGTGAATCACATCAGTTGGACAGTGCATTGCGAAAGATAGAAATTCATTACCAACTTGCATTATGTCCTTTCTACATTGCAACTTGCCTTCTTGTCTTTTCAAGGCCTGCAATTTTGTTAATTCAAAAAATGCTTAGCACATCGGGCCCATAGATCGCTGGAATTTGCTTTCACCTGCTGGAAATTCTTTGAAGGCAGGGTCATATTTTGTTTTTATTAGATATATTTATACCATGATGTGCAAAAATTAAAATGTTAGCGCTTTATGTACAGGTAAATTTACTACCTTTGGTTCTTTTTCATGCAATGTCACTTTTTATGAAATAGTAGATCTGTGGCTATATTACAGAATACTGTGTGTTCTCTTTGCACCAGACACACCTTTCAAAAGGTGCATCCTGCACAAACAAGGAGAGTGAACCGTATTATATTGATGTGCTGCCCCCGCGAAGTCGTGCTGCCCTAGGGGCAGTGCGTTTAAGTGAAATACAGAGAGGCTTTGAAGCAGCCGCTCCATGTTTCACTGTGTAGTCGGCGACCCACCTGCACTTTTAAGGGGGATTATAGATCCCCTTGCAGGCGGGTGCAGCGACTGCCCTTGTATTGTTTACTTGGCATGCACCATATACTGTCCTCCTCTTCAAATGCTGGTGCAGCAAGTTACATTGTGTGATTAAGTTCAGAAAACCCAGCAGGGCAAAAATGCATTACGTGTGCAAAATCACAACACAAAACAAGGGAAGTAGGAGGGCAAAGCAAGCTTTCCAAAAAATACTTTTTAAAGTATCCAGCTTTCCAAATTTAGGGGTAGTTTTGGATTTCTAAAGTTCTTGCCAGTATATCCTTGTTGTGAGACACAAAAAATATATTCAGTCAGTTGGCACACTCTTTAATTTGATCCCTCCTGATAGGTGTCAAACCTATTGCTCCATTGCTCCATTATATATATATATACATATATTATCTACTGGCGGTCGCCAGTAGATAGTTATAGTTAAAACCTATTATCCATAGGAAATCCGCGACATTCTATTTGAAATAACGTTGGCGCCGGTTGATGAATCTTCGCGAAAGTTTCCAACTTGTTGGGGCGCTCCGGTCCGCTCCTATCCTGAAAGTCTCGGGGTGATACGTCAAGCGGGGGCCGAGAAAAAAGGGGGGTCCCAAAACGCGTTTTCCCCATTCATTTTCCCATAGGAACCTTTAGTCGAAACTACAGCCCGAACTGCTGAACGGAATTACACCAAATTTGGCAAAGAGGTAGCCCTTGGTTCAGTGTCGTGCCTTTTGCTTAAATGGTGTAAATCCGTTCAGTAGTTCCTGAGAAAATTAAAAGTAAAGTCACATATATATCTGGGCGGAGCCTAACCACACATGTCATCGTGAGATCTGATTGGCTGTCAGCACTTCATCCTGGAATTGCTGGCAGCCATCTTGGGACCAATATAAATGATAGTACCTCATTGAAATGCATTGTAGTGAATAGAAGATTTTGAGGGTCACCAAAAGGAGAACTATAAAGGGTGATAACAGGCTTTAGTTACATTAGAATTTATTTGTTGATGGTACCATACTAATTTTAGGAATTGTGGTGTATTCTAAGGTGATTTTACCATGTGAAAAACCTTCTGCTGGGATATCATGAATCATGTTTGAGAGAACACTATTTTCTCATGCTTGTCCCATGTAGGTTTGGAAGGTGCTCCAGAAGCTAGAATGAGAGCATAGTTTCTGTAAATTCACATTATCTTTCTCACTCATGTGAGAATGAAGTCTGACATTCTCAGTAAAACATGTACATCCAACAAGGGCAGAGACTGTCAGTTGATTCCTTTGTGTTCTACTGCAGCTTCCCAGAGTGTTCTAAAGAACAACTAGAGTGCTAACAGCCTTACTTATGACAAAAGTATGGCACACCTGAAGCCATCTTGATTGGAATAAACTGGTAACACTTAAACAATTTAATTTAAAAAGAAACAAAATGATGGGGTTCATTTTGTCATAGAAATTATGGTTAGTGCTGTAGAAAGAAAAATTAGGACATGTTTCAAGTGTGATCTCAAATATCTTCCTGTTATATTTCAACAGGAGCAGCCTGCCAGTTGATGCCTTTGTGTTCTACTGCAGCTTCCCAGAGTGTTCTAAAGAACAACTAGAGTGCTAACAGCCTTACTTATGACAAAAGTATGGCACACCTGAAGCCATCTTGATTGGAATAAACTGGTAACACTTAAAACATTTAATTTAAAAAGGAACAAAATGATGGGGTTCATTTTGTCATAGAAATTATGGTTAGTGCTGTAGAAAGAAAAATTAGGACATATTTCAAGTGTGATCTCAAATATCTTCCTGTTATATTTCAACAGGAGCAGCCTGCCAGTTGATGCCTTTGTGTTCTACTGCAGCTTCCCAGAGTGTTCTAAAGAACAACTAGAGCGCTAACAGCCTTACTTATGACAAAAGTATGGCACACCTGAAGCCATCTTGATTGGAATAAACCGGTAACACTTAAACAATTTAATTTAAAAAGGAACAAAATGAGGGGTTCTTTTTGAAAATAGAAATTATGGTTAGTGCTGCAGAAAGAAAAATTAGGGCATGTTTTAAGTGAGATCTCAAATCCTCTTCTATTTCATTAGAAAATTCTGACATGCAGACTGAAACAATCACTTTCAATACCAGCAGCAGACTACCAGTTAACTCCCTGGTGAGCAGTAGCTTTACTCCAGTGATCTAATGAGCAACTAGAGTGCTAACATTCTGAATTTATGGTAGATGTGAGACACATCTGAATGCCTTCTTGATGGAATCAAAGTAAAAAACTGAAAGCATTTCCTACTGAGGAGACTGCAGTAAATGAAGAAATTAGGAAACTTCATAACAAAGAAGTCTTCCAAGATGGCCACCAGTGAAAAAAGAGCCCAAATGTAGCACAAATATTACCCAGATGTAGCCCACATATAGCCCAATGACAAAAGTGTGCAAAACACTTTTTATTTTTAGTTTTTTTGCAGTTTTATGTAGTGCAGACTGGTCAGGTATTGGAGCATTGCATCTTAAAACATGACCCCCCTACACTACAAAAACACCACTGCACTACCTTAAACCCTAAAACACTACCCCCAGCACGACCCCCTACACTACCCAAACACCACTGCACTAACCTAAATCCTAAAACACTACCCCCAGCACGACCCCCTACACTACCCAAACACCACTGCACTACCCTAAACCCTAAAACACTACCCCCAGCACGACCCACTACACAAGCACCACTGCACTACCCTAAACCCTAAAACACTACCCCCAGCACGACCCCCTACACTACACAAACACCACTGCACTACCCTAAACCCTAAAACACTACCCCCAGCACGACACCCTACACTACCCAAACACCACTGCACTACCCTAAAACATGACCCCCTACACTACACAAACACCACTGCACTACCCTAAACCCTAAAACACTACCCCCAGCACGACCCCCTACACTACACAAGCACCACTGCACTACCCGAAACCCTAAAACACTACCCCCAGCACGACCCCCTACACTGCCCGAACACCACTGCACTGCCCTAAACCCTGAAACACCAGCCCCTGCATGACCCCCTACACTGCCCGAACACCACTGCACTGCCCTAAACCCTGAAACACTACCCCTAGCACGACCTCCTACACTGCCCGAACACCACTGCACTGCCCTAAACCCTGAAACACCACCCCCTTCACGACCCCCTACACTGCCCGAACACCACTGCACTGACCTAAACCCTGAAACACCACCCCCAGCATGACCCCCTACACTGCCCAAACACCACTGCACTGCCCTAAACCCTGAAACACTACCCCCAGCAAGACCCCCTACACTGCCCGAATACCACTGCACTGCCCTAAACCCTGAAACATCACCCCCAGCAAGACCCCCTACACTGCCCGAATACCACTGCACTGCCCTAAACCCTGAAACATCACCCCCAGCAAGACCCCCTACACTGCCCGAACACCACTGACCTAAACCCTGAAACACCACCCCCAGCACGACCCCCTACACTGCCCGAACACCACTGCACTGCCCTAAACCCTGAAACACTACCCCCAGCATGACCCCCTACACTGCCCGAACACCACTGCTCTGCCCAAAACCCTGAAACACCAGCCCCAGCACGACCCCCTACACTGCCCGAACACCACTGCACTGCCCTAAACCTTGAAACACCAGCCCCTGCATGGCCCCCTACACTGCCCGAACACCACTGCACTACCCTAAACCCTGAAACATCACCCCCAGCACGACCCCCTACACTGCCCGTGCACCAATGCACTGCCCTAAACCCTGAAACACCAGCCCCAGCACGACCCCCTACACTGCCCGAACACCACTGCACTGCCCTAAACCCTGAAACACCAGCCCCAGCACGACCGCCTACACTGCCCGAACACCACTGCACTGCCCTAAACCCTGAAACACCAGCCCCAGCACGACCCCCTACACTGCCCGAACACCACTGCACTGCCCTAAACCGTGAAACAACAGCCTCAGCACGACCCCCTACACTGCCTGAACACCACTGCACCACCCTGAACCCTGAAACACCAGCCCCAGCACAACACCGTACACTGCCCGAACACCACTGCACTGCCCTAAACCCTGAAACACCATCCCCAGCACGACCCCCTATACTGCTCGAACACTACTGCACTGCCCTAAACCCAGAAACACCATCCCCAGCACGACCCCCTATACTGCACGAACACCACTGCACTGCCCTAAACCCTGAAACACTACCCCCAGCAAGACCCCCTATACTGCACGAACACCACTGCACTGCCCTAAACCCTGAAACACTACCCCCAGCAAGACCCCCTACACTGCTCGAACACCACTGCACTGCCCTAAACCCTGAAACATCACCCCCAGCAAGACCCCCTACACTGCCCGAACACCACTGCCCTAAACCCTGAAACACCACCCCCAGAAAGACCCCCTACACTGCCCGAACACCACTGCACTGCCCTAAACCCTGAAACACCAGCCCCAGCACGACCCCCTACACTGCCCGAACACCACTGCACTGCCCTAAACCCTGAAACACCACCCCCTGCACGACCCCCTACACTGCCCAAACACCACTGTACTGCCCTAAACCCTGAAACCCCACCCCCAGCATGACCCCCTACACTGCCAGAACACCACTGCACTGCCCTTAACCCTGAAACACTACCCCCTGCACGACCCCCTACACTGCCCGAACACTACTGCACTGCCCTAAACCCTGAAACACTACCCCCAGCACGACCCCCTACACTGCATGAACACCACTGCACCGCCCTAAACCCTGAAACACTACCCCCAGCAAGACCCCCTACACTGCCCGAACACCACTGCACTGCCCTAAACACTGAAACATCACCCCAGCAAGACCCCCTACACTGCCCGAACACCACTGCCCTAAACCCTGAAACACCACCCCCAGCAAGACCACCTACACTGCCCGAACACCACTGCACTGCCCTAATCCCTGAAACACCACCCCCAGCAAGACCCCCTACACTGCCCGAACACAGCTGCACTGCCCTAAACCCTGAAACACCAGCCCCAGCAAGACCCCCTACACTGCCCGAACACCACTGCATTGCCCTAGACTCTGAAACACCAGCCCCAGCAAGACCCCCTACACTGCCCGAACACCACTGCACTGCCCTAAACCCTGAAACACCACCCCCTGCACCGCCCCCTACACTGCCCGAACACCACTGCACTGCCCTAAACCCTGAAACACCACCCCTGCACGGCCCCCTACACTGCCCGAACACCACTGCACTGCCCTAAACCCTGAAACACCACCCCCTGCACCACCCCCTACACTGCCCGAACACCACTGCACTGCCCTAAACCCTGAAACACCACCCCCTGAACCGCCCCCTACACTGCCCGAACACCACTGCACTGCCCTAAACCCTGAAACACCACCCCCAGCATGACCCCCTTTACTGCTCGAACACCACTGCACTGCCCCAAACCCTGAAACACCACCCCCAGCATGACACCCTACACTGCCCGAACACCACTGCCCTAAACCCTGAAACACCACCCCTGCATGACCCCCTACACTGCCCGAACACCACTGCACTGCCCTAAACCCTGAAACACCACCCCCAGCACGACCCTCTACACTGCCCGAACACCACTGCACTGCCCTAAACCCTAAAACACCACCCCCAGCACGACCCCATAAACTGCCCGAACACCACTGCACTGCCCTAAACCCTAGAACACTACCCCCAGCACGACCCCCTACACTACCCGAACACCACTGCACTGCCCTAAACCCTAAAACACTCCCCCAGCACGACCCCCTACACTACCTAAACACCACTGCACTGCCCTAAACCCTAAAACACTACCCCTGCATGACCCCCTACACTACCCAAATACCAATGCACTACCCTAATCCCTAAAACACTACCCCCCACACAACCCCCTACACTACCCAAAGACCACTGCACTACCCTAAACCCTAAAACACGACCTCCTACACTACACAAACACCACTGCACTACCCTAAACCCTAAAAAACTACCCCCAGCACGAACCCCTACACTACCCAAACACCACTGCACTAGCCTAAACCATAAAACACTACCCCCAGCAGTACCCCCTATGCTACCCAAACACCACTGCACTACCCTAAACCCTAAAACACTACCCCCAGCAGTACCCCCTACACTACCCAAACACCATTGCACTACCCTAAACCCTAAAACACTACCCCCAGCAGTATCCCCTACACTACCCAAACACCACTGCACTACCCTAAACCCTAAAACCCTAAAACACTAACCCCAGCACGACCCCCTACACTACCCAAACACCACTGTACTACCCTAAACCCTAAAACACTCCCCCCAGCACGACTCCCTACACTACCCAAACACCACTGCACTACCCTAAACCCTAAATCTACCCCCCGCATGACCCCCTACACTACACAAACACCACTGCACTACCCTAAACCCTAAAACACTACCCCCAGCACGACCCTCTTCACTACCTAAACACAACTGCACAATTTGTTACAGGCGTTGCAACACAGGCCTGTGGTGCTTACTGGAAGTACCTGGTGGGCTAGTTGGGCCCCAGGGACTCTCAGGATTCAAGGTGACCTAATCCCCCAACTTAAAACGCGCCACGGGGCGCGTTTGCACAGTGGTGAAAGGAGGGAGCGGGGCCTCAGGTGACATGTGCGCAAACACGCCCTGTGGTGCGTTTTAAGTTGGGGAGTTAATTCCCTTTGAATCCTGGGGGCCAACTAGCCCACCAGGTACCTTCAGTAAGCACAACAGAGTTGCGTTGCAGAGAGGTGAAAAAAGGTGCGTGGCCTCGGAACGCCTCTCTGCAACTCAGCTCTGTGGTCCTAACTGTAGGTACCTGGGGGGATAGTTGGGCCCCAGGGACCCTCAGGATTCAAGGGGACTTAATCCCACAACTTAAAACGCACCACGGGGCGCGTTTGCACACATGTCACCTCAGGCCCCCCTCCCTTCACCACTGTGCAAACGCGCACTGGCTCTGGTTAGTCAGAGTCAGTTACCACCAGTACCCGTCTGAAAAAGTTGTGGGCACAGGATGATTTTGCAACAAGGCCTCTTTCTGCTCCTCTGTTGGTTCTTTCTGCACATCTTTTGCTTCTTTCTGTGCGTTTTTTCTTCTTTCTTCACGTCCTACCTCTGTTGGCATAGTTAGAAATTAGCATTTAAAAAACCTTTGAAATTCACTGAAAAAAACCATAGGTTTCAGGCACGTTATAGTTAGAAATTAGCATTTAAAAAACCTTTGAAATTCACTGAAAAAAACCATAGGTTTTAGGGACAGTTATAGTTAGTTGGACATTGCACTCGTACAAAACCCGTGAAATTCCCCTGTTATAGTTAGTTCAGCTAACTATAACTCGCGCCCCGCAATGCACTGCTGATGACGTCACATATTACATCACTCATGACATGGTCAGTGACATCACTGATGACATCTCAAATGACATCACTGATGACATCATCCATGTGATAATTTCATGCATCTTCTCACACCCTAATATAACTTTTGATACACCCACTCTAAATTACAGAATGCCATTCTCAAAACCATAGACACTCCAACACCAAAAACTACATACCCACTCACTGATTCTTAGGTCTACACAGACATCCACTCACTCACCTGTACAGTCACTCATACTTACAGTCACTCAGTACAGGACTATCATATGCACTCATACACCTATATAAATACTCACACACCGCCACTCATCCATAGAGGTACTCACACACCTAGTCAGTCATGCAAAAAATTAATCACACACCCATTTACTCACCTATACAGTTACACACACACCAGCTCACTTACTCATACAAATACTACCACATTCTTACGCTCTTATACAATAACTGATACAAGCACACACGCATCCATACAGCCACTCTCACAATAACACACTCTCACTTATAGCCATTTAAATACTCTAACACACATATATACTGCCTTTTACATATGTAGTTACTCGCACATGTACCACTGAGATATACATTCACTCACTAACACACCCATACACACACTCACCCACCCAAGCAGTCCATCACAGATGCACTCTTGAAATCATGCACCCAGTGAATCACCCACTCACACATCTATGTATAGAGTCACACACACCCCACCCACACAAACACTCAGGCAGCCATACAGATACTCAGAGAACCAATCAATAACCCATATAGACACTCATGTAGCTATTCGCAAATCCATGCATCCACTTACACACCAACAAACAGACGGATACAGACATTCACACAGTTTAGTCACTAACCCATGCATTCAGTAAGATACGTTTAATCACTCACTTGTAGAGTCAGTCACTCACGTACTAAATCATCCATTCAGACACTTATACACCCACTCATTCTTCAATACGCCTTTCCCTATATATATTAAACATATTTAAACTTTACAGAAACACACAGTCACTGGATGATGTCATCAGTGATGTCATCAGGGATGTCATCAGTGATGTCATTTGAGATGTCATCAGTGATGTCATCAGTGATGTCACTGACCATGTCATGAGTGATGTAATATGTGACGTCATCAGCAGTGCATTGCGGGGGCGCGAGTTATAGTTAGCTGAACTAACTATAACAGGGGAAACACCAGTCTTTCTTCTACAAACATTTATACTTGCCCACGTGGCCCTAAGGTGGCATTGTGGGATTTGTAGTTTGGAAGCGTAATTTTAAAACTTTATACATATATACAAGAAAGACACAGCGTCTTATGTCAACATTGGCGATCATATGCAGCATTATATCTTGAATAATTCAATTTGCCTTGTTCAAACCTTGTCATGTTATATGCACTTTTCAAATATTAAACATGGTATAGTACCAGAAATATTCCAATATAATCAATAAACTACAGTCTGCATTGTAGTATACAATATCAATGCAGACTGTAGTTTATTGATTATATTGGAATGTTGACATAAGACGCTGTGTCTTTCTTGTATATATGTATAAAGTTTTAAAATTACGCTTCCAAACTACAAATCCCACAATGCCACCTTAGGGCCACGTGGGCAAGTATAAATGTTTGTAGAAGAAAGACTCACTGACCGTGAGAAAAGCCGAGTGAGGCTGAAACGCGTTGGTGGAGTGACCATCTGGAAATACATTTGCACGAAAAAGTCTGCTTAAGAGTGCCGCATCCTTTGTTTTGTGAATTAATACATTGGGCCTGGATCCGGCCCCTTTGCAGAGCACCCGCTGTTGAGCGCATTCGGAACATAAGGATCACTGTTGAGAAATGTTTAAGTGATTGAGAGCGCCCGATTTTCTGCGATACGTACAGCGTAATCAACCTCCTAGGAAAGAGCTGACTGACGACGTCGGAGGACGCCGCCAGAAACGAAATTCTTCCATCGGAGGTGAGTGACACTGTGTTAGTAACATTGTAGCAGAAACTCGAAGCGGCCGAGTTATTGTGTTTAAAGTAACCGCACACGTATACCATACGAGCGGCAACACAAGATACTCTGGCTCTAGCAGACAATTCGTAATATTGAAAAGAGTAAGGCTGGTTCACTCCAAAAGTGATGCGCAGTCAACAAGATACAACAGTATAAATTTTAACAACAACATTGACAATGGAGGCTCGAATGGCAACACGAGCAGAAAAAGCAGTGCTTATGTTCAAACCTGGGGAAGTTAGTTCGAGTGCTGGCAGCAGTAGTGATACTAGACAAACGACAATGAATACAACAATTAAACAACAAATGAATCAAATTGAACGACTATATAAAAAGGAGACGAACAAAAGCTGGGAAATAATAGCCCTAGAACATTATATTGAGGTCAAGCGTATCCCTCGTGGTTTAAGAATTTTTACTATGCCCACACACCCTGATACGAAAATAGAATTGTTGAATGAATGGGTTGAGAATAATTCACAGTGCTCAATGAATATGATGCGCATACTTATTAAACATGCCAAAATTGATGTGGATGAAACAAAGAGAAATTTGAAAGAAATGGAGGAAGCACTTAACAACGAAACCAATCAAGAGGAAGTATTGAAATTGCGCAAAGAAATGGAAACCAGACTTGATAAATACGAATTGGAGATACAAGAGCGCAAAACTCGTAAATTCAAACGTGATGAACAAGATTATCTACATGGTAGAATACTAACGTTTGCTAGGCGATTTGATACCTTGAAAAAAACGTACTCTGGGCATTACATTCAACCGACTATAGTGAGCACTAGCGAATCAGAAGCAAGCAATGGTGAAACATCTAGGGACATAAGTGGTATTCCCAGAACCTCTTTTTTAGAAGAGGTGAGACTGATAAATTTAGACAAGACCCTAGCAAGGGGGGGCGGCAGAGGAAGAGCCGCAAACCAAGGCCGAGGAAGAGGAATCCAAAATCCCCCGTCGGCACAAGAAAAACAAGAAGGGCCAAACGCAAGAAAACAGTACTCACTTCGAAGTCGCAAGTAGAAAAAGTCAATTTGATTATGAATATCTCCCAGTATCTGTTGACACAAGATGAAATATCAGTCCTGAATAAAGGATTATCGTTTTGCCCAGAGTTACATTTCAACTATACGCAAACACGCATAGATCTCTACAAATACATCAGGAAACTCAAGCTGGCCAAAATACATGCAAATAAAGCAAGCAAAGTTCTTGATTCAAATCAGGAAAATAATGAAGAGGGTCTAGCAATAACAATAGACCAAATACCGGATCTCAAAAACATCTTTGATCTATTATATGACTTGGAGGATGAGGCAATGACAGAATCACAAGTATTAGAACATCTGGATATTCAAACAAATATACGACCAGAGAGTGGATTACGTAGAAAATCCAAATACTGCCCCATACTGTCTCCTGGAAATAAAATAGACTTGTTTTCAGATGCAATAATTGAGGAGTTGGATAAAATGCAAACAATAAGTAATCCTAAACATCGTGAAAATTTAACCTCTAAAGAAAGAACAGCATTAAAGAACTTGGTGGAAAATGAAGCAATTACAATCAAACCCGCTGACAAGGGGGGAAATATTGTGATAATGGACACTTGTGATTACATTCAAGAAGCACTACGACAGCTAAATGACACGGGGAATTACAGTAGATTACAGAAAAATCCAATAGACAAAATGATAATAGAATTGAATCAAAATTTACAACATTGGTATGAGAAAAGCCTAATCAATGATGATGAAAGGAAATTCCTGACTAAGGAACATCCAACAATACCATGTATATATTTTTTGCCTAAAATTCATAAGACTCTGATCAATGCCCCTGGCAGACCTATAGTTTCAAGCTGCGATTCACTGTATGAAAACTTATCTCAATATGTGGACAAATTTTTAGCACCTATTGCTCAAAGAATGAGTTCCTACTTGAAAGACACTGGAGACTTCCTCAGGATCCTGACAGGTATGGTATGGAATCCAGGATACCTGTTAGTTACCATAGATGTTGTATCGCTTTACACGTCAATAAGGCATGAAATTGGATTAACAGCATGCAAGTATTTTCTTAAACAACGTAATGTATCTGAACTAGAACACACGGAAATGCTTCTCAAAATGATACAAATATGTCTAACTAATAACATTTTTCTGTTTAACAAGCAAATGTTTAGACAAGAGTGTGGTACTGCCATGGGAGTTTCTTTCTCCCCAAATTATGCAAATATCACCATGGGGTGGTGGGAAAGGATGTTTGCATGGGACTCAGACAACCAGGATGCCTTAGATAAGATCATTCTATGGGTACGATACATTGATAATCTATTTGTGGTTTGGAATGGAACAGAAATGGGATTTCGAGAATACTTTTCCAAACTAAATAACAATCAAATAGGTCTAAAGTTCACATGCATAACTCACAAAAGAGAAATTGATTTCTTAGATGTCAAAGTGTATATAGAGGATGGGAAAATACAAACTACCTTATTCAGAAAGAAAACTGCCACCAACAGTGTGTTGCATGGGACATCTTTTCATCCACGTCCATTGATCAATAGCATACCATATGGCGAATTCACACGTATGAAGAGAAATTGCTCAAAAGAATCAGATGCAGAACAAAAGATTGATGAAAGCAGGAAAAGATTTAAACAGAGAGGCTACAGCGATCGAACACTGAAAAAATGTAAACAACGAATTGACAATAAAACAAGGGAGGAAATCTTAATTGAGAAACCAAAGAAGATTACTGTGAATCATATACCTCGATTCGTTACTACATACAGTAAAGAAAGTGGGAGAATTGTGAATAAAATGAAGAAATACTGGCATTTAGTCTCAAAAGACCCAGATATAGGCAAACTGGTGGGCACAAAACCGGTAGTGACCTATAGGAAAGCAACATCACTTCATGACCGAGTAGTAAGAAGCTACTTTCAACCCACTCAACAAACTAACTGGCTTACAGAGCAACAGAAAGGATTCAGAAAATGCAATTCATGTAAAGCTTGTAAAATAGGCAAAAATGTCACCTCCATTGTGGAACCAAATGGTAAATCGATTATGATAAATCAAACCATTACATGCATTTCGAAATTTGTGATCTACGTCATAGAATGTAAATGTGGAATGAAATACATTGGAAGCACCACGTGCATGTTGAAAAACGCATATTAGAACATATACGCGCAGTCAAAAAAATGCGGATATGACATATGCAACAGCTAAACACATGAGCAAATGCCAAAATGGAGATTGGAAATCTATGGTTTTTTATGGAATTGATATGATCCCACAAGGTGAACGTGGTGGGGATAGAATTAAAAGGTTAAGACAAACAGAATCCTGCCTTATTATAAGACTCAGGACAAAAAGCCCAAGGGGGATCAATAATGACGAGGAACTTTTTGTACATTTGGACTAATTGACATATAAGTATGTTATTCATTGTCTCATAATGCCAATTGCATATTATACAGGGGTACTATACCCTGTTATACAGTATACAATATCAATGCAGACTGTAGTTTATTGATTATATTGGAATATTTCTGGTACTATACCATGTTTAATATTTGAAAAGTGCATATAACATGACAAGGTTTGAACAAGGCAAATTGAATTATTCAAGATATAATGCTGCATATGATCGCCAATGTTGACATAAGACGCTGTGTCTTTCTTGTATATATGTATAAAGTTTTAAAATTACGCTTCCAAACTACAAATCCCACAATGCCACCTTAGGGCCACGTGGGCAAGTATAAATGTTTGTAGAAGAAAGACTCACTGACCGTGAGAAAAGCCGAGTGAGGCTGAAACGCGTTGGTGGAGTGACCATCTGGAAATAAATTTGCAAGAAAAAGTCTGCTTAAGAGTGCCGCATCCTTTGTTTTGTGAATTAATACATTGGGCCTGGATCCGGCCCCTTTGCAGAGCACCCGCTGTTGAGCGCTTTCGGAACATAAGGATCACTGTTGGGAAATATATATATATATATATATATATATATAGTCAGCTCAGTGGGGTGTGTCCAACGTAGTATGCCGCACTCGAGTCAAGGTCTGCTTTCCCCAACGCCTTTATTGGTATGTACAGTTGCGTTTACCAGTCAATTAAAACACCTGACGGCAGCCCGACACGTTTCGGGATCATCCCTTCTTCAAGGGCTTTGAGCAGTCAGTAGAGCGCATGGCGATTTTTAGCCCCCACGTTCTGCCAATATCGTACTCCATGATTGGATGCTCCTTATGAGGCTGTACGGTGCATTATGGGAAGTGTAGTTTCGCTGATGAATGCGCCTCATAAGGAGCCAATCATGGAGTACGATATTGGCAGAACGTGGGGGCTAAAAATCGCCATGCGCTCTACTGACTGCTCAAAGCCCTTGAAGAAGGGATGATCCCGAAACGCGTCGGGCTGCCGTCAGGTGTTTTAATTGACTGGTAAACGCAACTGTACATACCAATAAAGGCGTTGGGGAAAGCAGACCTTGACTCGAGTGCGGCTTACTACGTTGGACACACCCCACTGAGCTGAATATATATATATATATATATATGCGAATTTATTCGTGGGCTGGTGGGAGAAGCACGTGGCCTGGGGGGAAGTGAACGACCCTTGGATCGAGAAGATAACTTTGTGGGCAAGGTATATTGATGACCTTTTTGTTGTTTGGCGTGGCAGCCGCTCCTCGGCTGAGGAATATGTTGCCTCGCTTAACAACAATGATTTAAATCTGAAGTTCACGAGTTATATTAGTGACAATACTGTAACCTATTTAGACCTGGAAGTGTATATTGAAAATACAACTTTATTGACCCGTCTGTATAGAAAACCTATGGCGGGCAACGCAGTCTTACATGCAGGAAGCCATCACCCGATAAGCCTTGTAAAAAATATACCGTTTGGGGAGCTATTACGCCTTAAAGGTAACTGCACCACGATGCAGAGCTACAGACAAGCTAAAGAACAGGCTCTGCAACGGTTCAAAGAGAGAGGCTATACCAATGCAGATTTAAAACAAGCAGAAACTAGGGTAGAATGTGTCAACAGAGTGGACTTATTGGTAGCTAAAGGACCTAGTAAATGCACACAAGAAGGTCCAGTAAGAATGATAACTAGCTACAATGAAAAATCAAGCAGCATTCTACAGATCTTTAAAACGAACTGGCATATCCTGCAGACAGATAATATTTTAAAGAAAAACCTTCCAGTACGCCCACTGATAACATACAAATGATGTCCCTCAGTGGGAGATCATCTGATCCATAGCCATTTTAATTCAATCCCCAAAGTCAAAAACCGTATGAGCGTTGCTGGCTTTTTTCCGTGCAAACGATGTAAGGCCTGCAAACAGAGCAGTAAAGTTACCAACTATCCAGGCAGACCAGGGGATCCTAGGCCTGTCCGTACGATCAAAAAATTCCTGAACTGCAACTCTGAATTCATGGTTTACTGTCTGATATGCCCTTGCCTTAAGCGATACATTGGCAGTACGATCCACCCTACAAAAAAACGCATCCTAGAGCACATGCATGCCATTTCTAATAAAGATGCGACCTATCCTGTTGCTCGTCATTTTGAAAAATTCCATCAGAGCAACAGGGATCTCCTCAAATTCTATTGTATAGACCAGATTGAAAAACAAGTGAGAGGAGGATACAGGGTGCGATAGCTTCGGATTTTGGAGTCAAAGTACATCATTGATCTCCAAACCAAAGCTCCGACAGGGCTTAACAATGATGAGGAGATGTGGGTGCACCTAGAGTAAACCACAAAAATGATTGAATTATTTTTCACCTATAATCCAGTTTGGGAACATCTTAGCTTAGGAAACCGCAATCCCAATAGGCTTGATTTTTTGAATGCCCATTCAGGGCGCAATTATGAATGCAAATAGATGACGCTTACATTCGGTATATACAAAAAAAGACATATAACTGTTTTTAGCTTAATATCCCAAAATTTGGAGGAATGCTAAATTGTCTATAAATTGGAATAGATCTATTGATGTATATACATGAATAAATCAATTTGTTATTAAGTGCACATAAATAGAAACATATATCAATGTGAGTCTTTAAACTTTTGTCTTTCATCTTCATTTGAGCCTCAGCGGGCCGCATCGCAGAGGAGTGCCAGTTTCATCGTGACGCCAGCGAGGGGGGTCAGAACTACACTTCCCTGTAGTCCTTGCGGCGCGCACGCCGCGCTCGAGGAGGAGAGCGCCAGAAGGCGCTCAAATAGCTGACAGGGCTCCCGCAGCACGGGACGCGCGCGGGCATGCCCGGGACGCGCCCGGGCAAAGCCCGGGCTAAGGGCGGGCCCGTCTGCGCCCGTCAGAGACCGGACAAGGCCGGGCTGGGCCACATCTCCTGGTCCAGTGGTCCTGAAGCCAACTATACTGGTAAGGAGCTGTTCGAACGCATAAGCAGTCAGGTTGGAGTGCTACAACAGAAATGGGGAAAAGAAAATTAGCCTCAAATAAAGAGAAGCCCGCTGGGAAAACAGTTCCCATCACAAACTATTTGAAAAGTGCAATGGGGATCATAAATGATGAAATTGTTCAAGTTGAAGAGCAATTGGCAGCCACAAAAACAGCCCTAAATGTTGTACAAAGGGAGGCCAAGATTACAATTGAGGATTATGATCGTGAAAATAGCCTTGGCCCAGAGAGTTCAGGGGGCGGGGTACAAGACCATGATCAGAGGAACAGTAGTAATCGGAGTAATAGTTCCGACATCCCTAAGGTAAATCCTCTAAAAACTCCGGGCCCATGTGTATCAAATTCTCCATTGGAAATTTCAACGACATCTGATGCACTCGATCAGGCCTCTCCACCGGCCAAAAGGAGCAAACAGCACACTGCACCGATAAGTCTTGCCCCAAGAAAACTAAACACAAAAAAGGGAAAAGCATAAATTATGATGGAAATGGCACAGGGATGGAAGATGGGGATTTACCGTTTAATAAACTTGGCATTGATACCCTTTTTAAGAAATTACACTGGAAAATTGACACCATTGAAAGGCGCATTATGACTGAAATAAAATCAGTACAAAAGGATATCTGCCAATTAATAGAACTGATTACAGATCTTAGGCAACAAAATATCCCTAAATCATGCTCAGATACCTTGCCAAATAGAAACCCCGTTAAGCAACCTCTACCCAATAAAAATAAAGGAACTGACACTGATATAGGGAAGGTGGTTCCTGATAAACATCCTGTGAAGTTTGCAGTGGGAACATCTGGCTCTTTTGGTTTGAGTACTGCTGATAAAGGGATAAACGGAAGTCTACAAAAACGCCCGATTAATGAAATTGGTTCTGAGGATTACCAACAACCAAAGAAGCATCAGGGTGTCTTTTTAAATCTGCCCCCTCAGGTCACCCCCTATGTTATTATTTAAAAAAATGTCCCCAAATTGTCTGAAAATTGTATTTAAACATGGGAATCTCTGAAAAATCGTGTGGTACATTGGTTTGCTATTAACACTTGTTGTAACATTGGACTCCTGACTTATGAAATAATAATGCTAAGGAGAGTGAGTTGGGTGGGTAACATGGATAAAAGATGTGAGGGGGATTGTGTTGTTGTAAATTTTCGACATCCAGATCTTGTGGCCTGTTTACTAGATGAGGTTTTAACAAAACAGGGATGGTCAAGAGAACACGAACGTGCTGCCATTACCGCAGTACTGCTTGGGTATTTTTATAGACCCGGATTTGTGCAACACATTAAATCCAGTAGAGCACAACATAGTACTACAAATGAAATAATTCCACCCATGCTAAACAGGTTTGATCTTTTGAGAAGATGCAGTGAGGTGGATTGACTGGATATAAAAACTGCACAAATGGTTGACTTTCAGCCGTTTAGAAGATCTTTGAATAGTCCTATAGAAATAACCTGTGTAGATGCTCCCCTTTTGAATGAAGGAAAACGCCTTCCCCCTAATGGCATCGAGATAATGTCAGCAGAATTTAACTCTTCCCCTCACCCTATTAGTATTAAAGTTGGGCCAGTAGTTGAAGGCATGTCGCCTTGCACTAATAATGATCCTATTCTTTTTAGCAATTCTATTGGTATTGATCCAGCAAGTAGTCAACCGGCCGGATCACTGCAATTTCTGTCATGGAATGTTGCAGGGGTCAAAAATAAATTGTCCGATCCATTATGGCTTAACTGCATACAGAACCGAAACCTGATTTTAATGCAGGAAACTTGGCTTGTAGAACCTTTCCATGTAAACGGTTTTATAACCATTTTTACTACAGCAACCCCATCTAAGGCTGGGAGAGCGAGTAGAGGTCTGGCTGTACTACTTTCGGTAACTTCCCCACTGACCCTAAAGAAAACTTTCACTAACTCACAACACTTCCAGTTTCTACTCCTTAGTGTTAAGGGAAAGCAAAATATTGTAGTGATTAATTACTATAATAATGTTTTTAATAATACGAGATCGGGGATAATCACTACGCTGGAGGAAGAACTTGATATTTTCTTGAAGAGGCAGGGGGATGAATATATAGTGATATGGGGTGGCGATTTTAATATTGAATTATGCAAGTCTTCGACAACGGATCGATGCGGCCATACAGATGATTTAGGGGATCATATTACTCACTTTTTACATAACCCCTATGGTGAATCACTTAATTGCGTCATGTATAAATATGGCCTGGAAGTAATGATGTTGGGTGCCAACGATGGAGTTGTTGATGAATATACTTATGAGGGGGCTAGATCTTCTTCATGTATTTATCACTTCTTGACATCCAGGAACAGTAGGCCTTTTGTGAAAGATTGTATTATATTGCATAGTTTACTTAGTGATCACCACCCTCTTCGGTTAACACTAATTTCCAGCTTATACTCCATTGAAAAGGTATGTGTTTCTGCAGCTGATATCAGAACACAAGGAGAAAACGGGATTTCAATTAAATGGACGGGTGTTAATCCTGCTAATTTTATGGAAAATTTAGTTGCTAGCAATTATCATGACATAGAAGTCTGCCTAGATGGATCCTCCAATAATATTGAGACTGTTACTGCTTTTAACAACATTTCTATGGGAATTAATAAGAATTTGAGATTAAAAAACAAAAATTATAAAAATAAAAGGGATCATTGCCCGCCATGGTTTAACCAAGAATGTTCGAAATTGAACAGAGATTTGAAGGAAGCTTTGAAAGTGAAACCTAGAAACGGGGAAATAATTAGAAACCTTAGAAAATGCTATAAACAAGCTCTAAACACAAGGAAAATAGAAATGAGAGAGATTGCATGGGACAATCTGGTCCAGGCAGCCGAGACCAAGAATTCCACCCTTTTTTAGAAAACTATAGACCAACCCCTGTTTAAGGACGTTTCCTCGGCAGGGGTTGACACTGTAGTTACACCAGAAGATTGGTTATTGCATTTTGGAGATATTTTTAACCCCACTAAATGTTGCAATAAAAAGGAGAATGATGGCAATGTCATCTTATTAAAAATTAGTAAAATCGATATCATTACTGCAGATGAGATTGGAATTGCCCTACAAAATAGTGCAAGTGGGAAGGCCGCCGGCCCGGACGGGGTCCCGATAGACATTTTTAAACATAATGTTGACTTTTGGTCCCCCATTTTAGTCAATTTTTTTAATGCTATTACTGATGGGGTGTTACCCGCAACCTGGGCTGAAAGTGTGATTGTCCCTATTTTTAAAAAAGGTAACAGAGCTAGTGCAAAATGTTACCGCCCGATTTCTCTTCTTGACTCCACATTTAAACTCATGGGCAGAATTCTGCTAGCCAGATTAGAATGTTGGGTTAAGGATAGAAATATTCTAACTGAAACCCAATATGGCTTTAGAAGGGGAATCGGTACGGTTGAACAGTGTATTAACTTAGACTTACTCATAGGGAAATACACCCTTGCAAAAGCGGGTTTACTTCATCTCTGCTTTGTTGACCTCTCCAGCGCGTTTGACTTAGTAAACCATACCATGTTATGGCAAACGCTGGAAGGGATGGGTGCCCCACACAATATTATTAGTCTTCTGTCACAAATTTATGCCCATCTAACAACAAAGATATGATATGGACAGAGCGGGGAATGCACAATGCACTTTAGAGTAACCCGAGGTATCAGACAAGGTTGCGTCCTTGCCCCACTTTTATTTTCATTATACATCAAGGGTGTTGATTTTTTATTGCAGGGTTTAAAGGCTGATGCCCCCATCGTTGGTAAACGTGTTACACCTGTTTTGTTATATGCTGACGATGCAGTCCTGATTTCCAGGACTGCTAATGGTCTTCAACTCCTGATTGATAATTTTACAAAGTTTATGACTGATAAAGACCTAGCGATTAATTTATCCAAGACCTTAGTTATGACGTGTGGGAAAAGTAAAACCAAAAGTAGAACCCACTACATCAATGGTGTACCAATTGAAAGGACTTCATCCTTTTCTTATTTGGGATTATCTTTTAACTGTAAAGGTAATTGGAATGCACATATTAATCTATGTAAATTGAAATTTTTAAGGACAAGTGAGGCCATTTTTAGATTTTCGCAAAAAATAGGTAACAAGCCAGTGCGAGAGATTTTAAAATTATATGGGAGTAAATGTGTAACAGGGGTATGCTATGGTGGAGCACTATGGGGGATGGCAGACACCTCCCCATTACAAATATTGGAAAATAAATTCCTACGAAGAGTGTTATCAGTCCCTAACTCCATGGCTACCTATATTGTCCACAGAGAAACTGATGTACCTTTTTTAAGTGACTTGATTAGTATGTCTGCTATAACATTGTGGTATCGAATATGGACAAAGGACGAAACTTTACTAAGGAAATAATACGCGATTGTTTAACTCTTGACCACTCGAAGAAAATACCCTGGTTAAAATATATCCATGGTCTCCTTACTGAGTGTGATGTGAAACCTGACTTTAGAGATCCAATGAGTATTGAGAATTTTAGTAAGGGGGAGTTGAAAATGATACTCTTTAAATATAGGGAAGCAACAAGGGAAGCCGTGTTGCGTACTAAATCAAATGTTAGATTATACTGTGAAGGGCCTTTATCACTGGGCACTCAGCCTTATCTTATTTTTATTAGAAACACGCAACATAGATTTTATTTAACTAGATTAAGGCTGAGAACGCTGCATTATCAGATAGCATTCCCAAAGATGGGTAAATGGAGCGCAATTCTTCCAATGTGCCAGTGTGATGGTAAATCTGCCCAAAGTACCCTGCACTTTGTATTATTTTATTATTTTGCAAATTTTATAGGGATTTAAGGAAATCAATTTTACGCCCACTTTTTATCTCTAACAGATTATACTCCTATAAAACCGCTTTTTATTTTATTTGTAATTTAGAACATGTTTCGATTTGTAATGCGGTAATTGCCTTCACTCGACTGGCCATCAAGCGAAGGAAGGAACTCTCATATCTGGAATCACTTGTCTATGAAACAGAATAATCCATAAAAATTCTGTTTTTTCTTAATATATTATGTATTTCTTTTTAAAGATCTTGTAGTTTTTATGTGCTTTTATGAAAAATTAATTGATTGCTATGGTACTTTTTATATTATCGTTGAAACATGTATTTCTTTTAAATTTTTAATAGGGGGAAAAGGTCACAGGAGAATGTATATTGGTGAAATAATTTGATTATTGTAAAATTTATGATGATTTGTCTATCTTTTATGCAGAATGCTTTTATGGATATACTTTTATATTCCGAATAAAGCTTGTTTTGACTTTGACTTTGACTTTATATCAATGTTTTAGCAAAATTTCTATATATTTTTAGAATGCTAAATGGTTTATTAATGTGTACATATGAATTTATTGGTCATCTAGTCAGAATTGCAATCATGTCGCTTTTTAATTTTGCACAGCACTAAGCACTTTTGGTTATAGCACTTTTGTAAATAGCACGTTTTAAGATGGCCGCCATGAATTTTTACATCGAATGTTGCTTAAGTCCAACTTTTATGTTTAGTGACAACACGTGATGTATGATGATTTTAAATACTGTCGTGAACGCTAAAGAAACTGACATTGAGGAAGCCGTAAGGCGAAACGCGTCTGTCAGGGGGGTCTGCACAATAAAGTATCCAGCTTTAAATCCTTCCGAGTGTGCTCTCCGATTTTGGCTTCTGATGTGTTTGCCTGGTTTGTTGAATATATATATATATATATATATATATATATATATATATATATATATATATATATATATATATATATATATATATATATATATATATATATATATATATATATATATATATATATATATATATGGGTTGGAGCATGGAATATGCTAATGCTTTGCACTTACTGAGAAAGGAGAATTGATTCTGTTGATGTCGCCTCTCTTTTCAATCTAAAAGCCCGTACCTCATTTGTTGCGATGAGTTAGAGCTGCTATTTTCTGAGGATTCAATAAAAGTTGCCCTCTGATGCTTTAGTTGCTCATCTGGAGTAATCCTCCTGCCATGTTTAATCATCAGTGAGTTATTAGGGATTGCATCAATTGTGATTCAGGGCTGAATATTCCGTGGTTGCCCCATGTCAAGCTCTCTTTTAGGCAACAGGGGAGGTCTTTTCCTTTTGAGAATCCTTGTTCTGTTATTAAACAGGATAAACTCTGGCTAAAGTGAACCATTTATGAGTCTAAGGGCCATATTTATGTAGGGGTTGCGTTGCTTTTGCACCATGCAATGTGGTGCACGCACGATGCAACCCTAAAATGAGATTTATCAAGCCACACAAGACCACTTTGCGTGGCCCTGAACGGCTTGATAAATCCAGGGTAACTCAATGCAGAGCAAATCACTGTGTTGTGTTACTCTGCCCCATGGAGGCGTTCCGTGGGTGTTTTGTGGGTGTTCCCACGCAACACCCCTGGAATTTGACTCAATCTCAGACTTATCATTACTGGTAGATCTAGGAATGTGCTAAAAGCTACGACTTCCCAGGGGAGGCGTAACAAGGAGAAATATCTTTATTTCTCCTCGTTAGTTCCTCTTTCTATGTGCGCTGCATTCTGCAGCACACATAGATAGAGGAAAATGTCCAAGGGTATTGTTTTTTTGCAGGAAGGTGGGCCTTCCTGCAAAAAACACAATCCTGCATGCAATGCAGGCACCCTTGCACCATGGTTCAAGGGTGCCTGCGTCGGGGCTAGGTAGCCTGTTGTGCACCAGCACTGGAAAATGGCTCGAATGCCTCATATTGTGATAACTTTGGCACATCCCTGCTCTTTCCCTGTCACACTGTGCAGCAAGGTGACGCGCTGCACTGCGCAACTTCTTAATAAATATGCCCCTTGATTTTTTAAGAGCGAGGACAAAGGATTACCCAAACTCACGATCAAACACTATATAGCCTTACAGATCACAATGGGCACGAACCTTATTTATTGCACCAATTGGTCACTGGCAAAGTGCCCTACTATTTAGATTTAGATCAGGTTCCTATGTAATCATCTTCATTTTTCCTTCAGGTCGATTGTGATTGACTGTGATATTGCATGTCCCTGTAATGGTTCCTCTCAACAATCATTGATGCATTATATCATTTTCTTATAAATTTTATGGAAAATATATGAAGACATTTTTAATAACTCTATTGAATAACTTTAAAAAACTGTTTATTACCTACAGACATTAAAGGACCAGAAGGAATGTTTTGCTGTAGGATATTTTCTTAAATCAGTTCTTCGTTGTTGTAATTCTATGTGTCTTCAAGGAACTTTTGCAAAATGTTAATGACTGTACTTTTATGAAACAAAAGTGGTACATGTAGTACATGTACTTTCCAAAACTTGGCATGCAGTTTACTAGAAAAAATGCTTCAGGCAGGTTTGCACCACCACAAGTTCACGCAAAGTGATGGAAAGCAGCACAAAGTGTTCATGAAGTATTTACTTTACAGTGCAAAACTTTCTTAAGCTGGAAAGTAGCCCTTAAATTAATATAGGAAGTTCTATGCACTGCTTTGTTTTGAGGGGGTGTCCATCAGTGATAAAGGGGTATTCCCACGCTACCACTCCCAATTCATTGATGCAAATCCTTATCTACTAAAATTGTTAGATAGGGCTTAGCGCAAAGAATAATGCCCCTCCTATGCAGAGGCTAAATTGGTGCAATCTTAATGTCTCCTAACTTTTCACACATTGCATGTTTGCTGCATTGTACAGCATGTTTCCTTTTTTTTTTTTTAATTGTTTATTTCTTTTTTCAATCCATGATAATTACATTACATTAAACATATAAAAACAATAGTTTTTTTTAAAAAAACAAGGTCCTAAAACCAAGAAAAGCAGTTAAATGGTGGTTAGCAGATTAATCACATACAGTACATACTACATCGTTACCAATTTAAAAATCCATAACAATTCATTAAAGTGCAAATGCAAGATAATTTAATGTTTCACCCAGATGATTAATCACGTACAGTACATATTACATCATTGCCAATCTAAAATCCTTAACAATTCATTAAAGTGCAAATGCTAGATAATTTGAGGTTTCACCCAGATGTAAATCATCATTCTTCCATATATGCCAATACCGGCCCCCATATCTCTATACCCAATTTTTTTTTTTAGAGCCTTTTAGAGCATATAAACTATGCTCAAGATTAAATATGGTAAGAAATCTGGCCCTCCATAATTCAAAAGTCGGGGCAGCTTTCTGAAGCCACATTGAAGCAATGCATAATCTGGCTGTGGCTGTAGCTATAAAAATCAAATAACGAAATTTATAAACCAACTGGTCACACCTGCCACTCTCAGCCACACCCAGCAACACATGAGTAGCGGACAATCTTACTGAACCCCCTATGTTTTCCGCTAAGAATTTCTCCAGGTGCTCCAAAAAATTACTTAAGTGACTGCATGCAAAACAAATGTGCACAATGTCTGCATCCTCCGTTCCACATCGAAAACATCTTCCGTCATTTACCCCTCCCCATTTTAACAACCTGGCTGGAGTGTAGTAAAGGATAAACATGGTCTTATAGTGTTGTGTGCGGAGATTAGCCGACATCAAAAGCTTCCCGGCCAGATCGATAGAATGTTCCACTCGAGTACCTTGGCACCCTAACCTATTGTCCCACTTAGTGTTGTGTATATCCAAATCACCACCCTGCATGTCCAATAGAGAATTATATAAAACGCCAATGCACACATTTTTTCTTACAGCCTCAACTAATGGGTTCAGTTTGATCTTCCATCGGCTTTTACATAAATAATCCCGAATTTGTAAATATTTTAAAAATTCGGATCTAGGGAGACAATATTTTTCAGCTAACATCTCGAAGGACATCAAAACCCCATTAGCGTAAAGATCACCAATATGTTGGATACCTTTGATCCGCCACCTATCAATAGTCCTATCCCAAAATATAGTTGGCAATAATACTGTAGCTGCAAACGGGGTATACTGAGAAACCCTCTCAAGTCGATAACATTTTCGCACAGCTTTCCATACCTTGTAAGCGGCATTTGAAACCTTAAACTTAGTTTTTTTATAATAACTTGGCTCTAGGTTAATAAATAATCGATTTTTGGCATCACTGCCCAATAACATTTGATATATAGAGGGAGACTCCGCCATACTAAGTGGTTCTTCTCCGATTAATAATATATTCATATGTTGCAGTATACACACATAGTAATATAAGGTAAAATCCGGTATTGCCCAACCACCTTTCTCGCGGGGGAGGACCATAAGGCGCATCGCTCTGCGAGGCTTCCCCTGCGCCCATAAAAACCTTGCGCAAATTGACTGAAGTGCTGACAGTTGGACACGGGAAATTTCTAGCGGAACAGATCTAAAATAATATAAAACCTTGGGTAATACTAACATTTTAAGAACATTGCAGCGCCCCACTAATGAAAGATGCAGACATTCACAACGATCTAGTTGTTTCCGTACAGTATTTAAAATATTGCCCCAGTTGATCTCCACGAGTGTCTTTAGGCATGTCCTCAGTATAACCCCCAAGTATGATACCTCACTCAGAATCCGATGATCATTATAGCCTTCTTGATTTAAACACAAAATTTGCGTCTTTGACACATTGAGTTTATATCCTGAGGCTGCTCCAAATTCAAGCGCCAGCTGTTCTATCTTAGGCATTGCCATCATGGGGTTTGGAGTGACAATTGCCACGTCGTCCGCATATGCGAAAACCCGATAATGCTCTTGTCTCCAAATTACTGATTCTATCGCTGCATTTCGCTCTAACATCATTAAAAAGGGGTCAATATATAATGAAAACAACAAGGTGGGAGCAAGGGCATCCCTGCCTTGTGCCCCGTGTAATGTATACAAGATCTGATTCGAGGCCCATTATGCAGATTTTAGCTGTCGGGCGCCGATATAGAGCCTGGATAGCTGAAATAAAACCTTGTTTAAAACCTAATCGTCGTAATACTGCCCATAAAAATTCCCACGCGACCCGATCAAACGCTTTTTCAGCGTCTAATAAAATCAAACTGAATTTTCTCCCCATGGTGTTAGCTATATCTAATAAGGTTACTACCCTATTGATGTGATTAATTGTACTCCTCTTAGGTATAAACCCATGTTGTCGACTCGATACCAACGAGGTTAGCACATCCGCCAATCGGGTCGCTAGGATTTTGGCATAGATTTTGCCGTCCGCATTTAATAACGATATTGGACGATGGGAGCCCGGCTGTTCAGGTGGCTTGTCTTTCTTCTTAAAGACAATTTTACTTGCCTCATTCCAGGTCAGCGGTGCTGCACCTATCTGTGCCTGCAGAAAAGTAACAAGCATATCAGCCTTGAGCTCTCCAAAAAAGGTTTTTTATACTTCCAGCGGAAGTTTGTCGGGCCCTGCTGCTTTACCAGTGGCTAAACGATTAATTGCCATTTCCAACTCTTCAATAGTTATGGGTGACTCTAATATTTCTGCATCCTGTGGATTCAATTTACTACAGTTGAGACTCTGTAGCAGTGTTTCAACAGCCTGTATATCAAGACTCTCGCGAGTATAAAGTGCCTCGTAAAAGTCATGGAAGACATTTAAAATACCAACATCAGTTTCTACAATATTACCCATGGGGTCCACCACTGATACGATTCTTTGGGCCGCCTCTCGTGATCGTAGCCTTTGCGCCAAGCAACGTCCGGTTGCCTCCCCGTACTCATAGCTTTGTTTCTTACTGGTAGAGTACTTCCTAGCTATTTCTTTGCTCCAGTGTAGATTTATTTTAGCTTTACAGCGAGCTACCTCTGTCTGTAAAAGAGCAATCTCCCCCCTTGCTTGGATCCCCCGCATAAGATTTTCTTCAGCTGTTGTGAGTTTGCCATACAGCTCCTGAAGTGCCAATTGTATCTGTTTCTGTTTATATAACCCAAAGCTAAGTGTCTCTCCTCTAAAACCAGCTTTTAACGCATCCCATACAAAGCCAGTCCCTGCAGAGTTGCGATTTATAGCTAAAAATTGCCTAATCCACTCCTTCATGTGTGCTACATACCCTTCATCCAGTAATAATTTCCTATCAAACGTGAACAATCAAGGCTTAATCCCTGCCTTGAGCATATGCAAATTCAATACAAGAGGTCCATGATCTGATGTGATCGGCGGATACACTTGAATATCAGCATCCGAAAGTAAAAGGCTTGATAAAAGAAAATAATCCAGTCTCACTAATTTCTGGTGTGGATGTGAGTAAAATGTATAACCAGGATCAGATCCCCGTAAGGCCGTCCACGCATCCACCAGACCTTGGTCCACTAATAAAGAATGGAGCGCTTTAAACACTTTAGGCTTCCTGCCATTATAACGCTTAATATCATCCTGTAAGCCCTTTGGCTCAAGGTGTATATTTAAGTCGCCACACAAAATTAACGGGGTTGGCCATGATGCTAATTCCACATTCAACCCTTCTATTACGGATGCCTCATCAAAATTTGAACCATATATAGAGCAGACTGTGCACTTACTGCTGCCAATCATACATTTAACGATAGCCCACCTCCCTTGATTGTCCGCCAGTACTCTTCCTGTCCCTTGTATGCGATTCTTAGCCAATATCGCTACCCCGCGTATGTTAGTGGATTGCTGAGTACATGCTAATGTGGTTAAGCCTAGTTCCGCCAATAATTTTCTTTTGCCCCATGGGATATGGGTTTCTTGAATACATACCAAATCTGGTTGAAGAACCCGTAATTCAGTCGCAACCCGTTGCCTCTTATTAAGATTATTTAACCCACATACATTCAAAGAGCAGATCCGGATACCAACATGTGTGTTCCTATCCCCATCTATCTTCCATGCTTCTTTATACTCTAGGACCGTGAACCTAAAACCATTGTATTTCATACTTTGTTTCAATGCACTATCATGGATTATTTTACCCAGTCCCCCCCCTGTGCCCACCAAACCCCCCCCAACTCCACACCTTCCCCACACAAGGCTTCAGCCGAAGCCCTGACCCACCCCCACCCTTCCCCAGACAAGAGGCTTGGAGACTCAAGGTCTCTGAGATGGGACGAGCTTCTACCCCCCTGGATCCCCCTACCCCACAAGAAACCATGCATAGTTAAACAGTGCCCCTCACACCTCTTATTCATAAGAAAACAAAAAAAAAAAAATCCACATTTAGAAGAGGAAGAAGAGGAGCAATCAACGTTGCATTTGGCGACAAACCCAAGCCCAACTAAACCCAATACATGAAATCTGTGTAAGTAGCATATAGTAAGCTGTCCTTCTCATTATTTTTTTTTGTTTGTTTTTCTTTTTTTTTTACAAAGACTGCAATTATTCTTTAGCCGCTAGTTCTGCTATAAAGAATCGCACATGTTCCTTGTGAATGATCTTAAGCTTAGCTGGATTCAATAAATAAGCTTGTGCGCCTTTATCTTGAAACGGGGTAATGAGCTGGCGTAATTGCCATCTTTTCTCGACAGTCAGTGGGCAATAATCTGGACGAACAAAGAACTCTATCCCTTTCCCACTTTTCTTTCGGTCAGGTCGCACCAAATCGTAGATTGCTTCCCGCGCCAGAAAGTTATTAATTGATATCAGAATAGCCCTCGGTCTAATAGTGTTCTGGCCAGGTCTATTGCGTAGTGTAAATGGGAACCTGTGCGCCCTCTGGATCTCCCGATTCCAGTCCCACTGGGTTAGCCCTGGAAAAGCCTTGGAAAAGAGTTCAGTAATAAACTTCCGCGCATCTTGCCCCTCAACCCCCTCCGGAATATCTAGCACGTGAAGGTTATTACGCCGAAGGCGGTTCTCTAGGTCAGTGATCTTCCAGAGGGTATCGTCCTTTGCAGTGCGCAAGGCTTCCGTCATAGCTTTCTGCGCAGCTAATTCATCCTCCAGGTTTGAAATGCGTGTCTCAGCCTCGTTAAACCTGTCCACAAACTCGGAGCATGACTTAGCTATTCTCCGTACTGAATTCTGGAGTTTGCGACATGCCCCCTGTGTACGCTGGCTCTCATTGTGGGTCTCCTCCCTGTGGGCCATTATACTCTGGTAGATAACAGCGAGGGAGTTGTCTTCAGGTTTCTCCACGACATCTCGATTTAATTGTGTCCCATTGATCACTTCATTAGTCCCAGACTCACCCATAAAAGAGTAATCCCACTGAAAGGGGTCAGTGCTCTCGGCCAACTGGAAGCCTGCACCTGAGCCGCCCCTCTTGCGCACAGTTTTGGGGCTGCTCTCCGGTGTGCCAGGAGAGTCGGTCCCCCACTCTCTTGCATCATCCATCTGCGTATTGCTGAACCCCTTACGCCTGGTACCGATAGTGCCACCCTTTTGTTTGCCCAGTGTACTTGGATCCGACTCGTCACCAGAGGTGTCTGAAGGATCAGACATTGAAAAGAAGGGGCAATCCCCAGAGTCATTTTCTTTAGTGATATTTTGGTCTGCTGTAGTGTTTTCCTTAACCACCAAATCACCGCTCTCTGGGGCCAGTTCACTACTCTTTGCTCCATTCTCCCTCAGTTCAAACCCTTCATCTGTCAACATGTCCCGGGGAGTATCACAGACTTAGCCCCCCTTGTTAGCAAGAGTATCTAGAGGAAGAGTCTCCCCCTTATTGTCAGTGCCGTTGCTCTGCCTATTACCAGGGCTTATTGGTGCAGAGAGAAGCTGTTTTCATGCTTTCGCCGTTAAAAACAGTGCAGGTACTGCTTTCTTACCAGCGCCCTCCACACGAGTGCCGTCTTTTTTCTACCCGTTCAGTTCAGGCTTCTTTTTTGCAGCATCTCGCGCCCCCGCAGTATCGGCGGTGTGAGAAGTTGGCCTGGCATATGCTGTCCACTAGTTATAGTGGGCACCTTGCACCAGTCCAAACGATCTTTATTGATGGTAGGTTAAAAGACAACCTTAAATGAAAGCTATCCTAGTGGTAGCTATGGAGAGCAGCCTTCAGGCTAAGTCTTGAAGGAGTGTTAAGCTATTTGTTTTACCAGTCTATAATCTCATGAATGACCAAATGAAAGGAGAACCACACCAGGTATATATATAAAATATATGTATTTATTACTAAACACTACCCACTAGTCTCTTTATGAGGCTAGAGGTCGAAATACACAAGTTACAAGTCAAATAACACAGTAAATTAGCACAATATACGATTAGCCATAGGGGCGTACCAAACCATATATTAAGAAAGTGGTATAAGAACCACGACTTGACTAGACACAAGGCCTAGAGCCTGTAGAATCGCTGGGACCCCAAGGAACCACCCAAGGTAGTGACACAGGGGACCCACGGGGGACACGTGCAATGTGAGAACACAGCCACGAGCTCCGTTAGCGTCTATGGGGAAAGTCGCGGTTAGAGTTTTAAAGTTTAGGGACACTTCGGAGTGGACTAGGAACAAACCCTTTTGGACTTAGAGGGTTCTAGGGCCAACACCCACGGGAGCACCATAGTACTCGTGTTACCTCACCCAGGGAAGCCGGGTGCACAAGTGTCAAATGGTGTCGGGCCGCGCTGTCATTTTCAATGGCTGCTGGCTGAAAAGTGCTGCTGCCGAGAAGCTGCGAAGTGTCCGAAGAGATCCAAGCCTGGATCGAGGATGAGAAGAACCTGAAAGCAGAGGGGACAGAGTCTAGGTCACTAGCCAGTGACCAGGGGCACGATAGTCGAATGCCCACCGATGTTGGGTGCTTCAAGTTCGAAGAGGTGAAGATTGTCTCTGCAGCCACGAGGACCAGGAGGTGTCGACGATGACCAGGAGCTGGAACCGAGCTGTCCCACAAAGGCAAAAGCTGACTGCGGTGTTGGTGCCC
This sequence comes from Calotriton arnoldi, assembly GCA_963921515.1. Classification (NCBI taxonomy): domain Eukaryota; kingdom Metazoa; phylum Chordata; class Amphibia; order Caudata; family Salamandridae; genus Calotriton; species Calotriton arnoldi. The sequence goes on along the minus strand of CAWUFW010001478.1, from coordinate 1,267,068 downwards.
AGATTGGAACCAACAAGCCTTGGTAACAGCAACCCATGCAGAAAGAGAACAAAGGCTTCGGAGCAGACCAGCAAGGTCTGAGGGACTCCCCAAGCAAGGGAGAGTCAGGGCAGGCCTGGAGCAACCAGGGAGGCCCATTGAAATTAAAGATGTCCTTCTGAGGGACCCACAAGTCGATGGACAAGGGATCGCAAAGGGACCTAAGGTGGAATCATGAAATGGCGGCCCATGGGTCACTCGGAGAGGCCAGGCCGGCAATCTTCAGATGATTCACTGCTCGGGGTCAGGGCTACAAATAACCCAAAGCACAGCCTCTAGGATTGACCAAAAGCTTATGCGCTTGCAAATGTACACAGTGCCAGGGGTTCCGGTTCCACGGTACCCACGAGGTCTACGGGTCTCAGCTTTGCTGGGGTCTCGGGTCAGCCTCTGGGAAGTCTGGAAATCTACCCTCTGGGTTGCAGGGTCATCGGCATCTGGCGGGAGCTTCGGAGATGCAGACCGGACAGATGCATCTTTGGTGCCTGCCAAGCAGGGGAGTAACTCCTTTACTCCAAGGGAGATTCTTCAGTCATCTGGCGTTTAACAGATCGTCGAAGGTCCAGGATTCAGTTTCAGAGTTTCGTCCAGGGATATCTAAAGTCCTGCTGCCAGGGGTTCCTTACTTATACCCAAGGAAGGGGTTGGACTAACTCAGGGGACCCACCTATGGGAGGGTTTGGAAAGAGGGGTGGCTACACCCATTTCCTTTGTCCAGTTTCACACCAGAGCAGGGGCTGGCAGCCCCTGCAACCGGTTTGAACTGGGGTATGCACAGGGACACCAAATGTGCCCCCAGTGCAGGACTTCAAAGCACTCAGAGAGTGCACCCACCCAGCCCCAATACACTAAAGCCTGTCTGGGAGGTGGTAACACCTCCCTGCGACAGGAAACCTATTGTCCAGGCCTCCCTGCCGGAGTTTCGGTCAGCAGTGGGAGGTCAGACTCGTGTCTGTGGCTGCAGCATCCATTTTGTGATGCCAGGGCTCTGTTTAGCTGGTACCGGGTATACCGGTGCTGTCATGTCTCTCCCTCTAGAAGGGTGGGATCATACTCCCACACCAGGGACTGGTGTGGGGGTATGATTCCAAGGTGTTTGACACCAAACACGACATGTTTCCGTGCAGCCATCCCAAAGTTAGCATTTACCGTTTAAGATATAATGCACTTAAGAGTATATGGTCAGGCTGCACTCACAGACAACCCCGGAGGATAGATTCCGAAGGCTGCAGAGGGCCCTGCTCATGCATGGGCACCCTCTCACATAAAACCAGGCACCCTGCCTTCAGGATTGATAAGGCCTGCCATAGGGGTGACTGATAGGTTTATATGTGCAGTGATATAGTGAGATATAGTGAACTTATATCTCAGTAAGGGGTGCATGCACCACCTCACTCAGGCTGCTGTTGCAGTCCTGTGGTGTCATTTTGGAGGGCCTTCCAGGGGTGGCATAATACATGCTGCAGCCCCTGGTAGGCCTCTGGGGTACCTATGCCCTGGGTACATAGTATACCATATACTAGGGACTCATAAGGGCATCCCAGAATCCAATCTGAAGTGTACCTAAGGTACTAGGAATCTATTTTAGAGAAGAAGCAGCTAGGCTGGGGTCCTGGATAGCAGGGCCCCAGCCAGACTAAAGTCGAAAAACAGTGAGACATCAGCAAAAAGTGGGGGTAACCATAAGAAGCAGATCCTACTCTCCTACAGGCGGCATCCATAGTATTGCGTGCTCTGCCGCGGCCAGCTTTCGGGGGCATTGTAGCGCCGTGCACCGTCAGCCCGACTCCAGAGTTTCTTTCACCTTCACCTTCCCTCGGGAGCCACCGTAGCCCTTGGAGACTGATGTGCGTGCACCCGGAAGTCCGCCTCACAGATTCTAGCAACCGCCAGAGAGCCACACGGGAAACCACAGCCACAGGACAAGCACTCCACAGCATGCCAGTAGGTTTATTTTGTCTCCAACCTAATCACTCCATGCTTCGCTCCGGATTTAGCATAGAGGTTAACAGGATTTAGCAGGGTTAGAGTAGTCGCACGATGATTGGGGCAGGGGGGAAGCTCCGGGAGCTCGAGCTCACTCAACCGTGTTCACGGCCGCCATCTTGCCCTCCTTACAGCATGTTTCCCAAGCGTGGGAAGTTTAAAAGATTGTGAGGGCATACTAATATGTGCTGGAAGGTCACCTTTCTGGTACAAAACTCATACTAGACACCATGCACACCCCTTAGCACTACAGAGCAAAGAGGTGTGAGTGACACTAGGCAGCTTGTTTGTGCTCCAGCGCCAAGGATGAAAGCAGCAGCTCCATATCTTAATAGACACACCTCTGTGCTACTCTCTCCCCCTTGCTCAAAATGCACAGCACTTTTGGTTGTTGCACTGCGTTTCGCTGTTTTTTGTAAATAAAACCCTTTACTTGCCAAGTAGCGTAGACATCTGTAACTCATCATTCAGGTATCCAGGACTCCATGATTCAAAGACTAAAAATTAAGAGCCAATTTGTTAATCGACCATGAATTGAATGGTTTCCACCATTTTAGGGATTCATCAAAATCCAGAAAGGTTTTCAGTGAAATCTATGCATGTTGTAGATTTCCATGAGTAAGCCTGCGGTTGAGCGAATGCAGCCAAAGATCTAATATTATATCATTGACTTTCCTGGAGGAATGTTGTGATATGACATCTTTTGTGAAATGGTATCTCTTCCCCCATAGTAAACTGTAAAGAATACAAAAACATGTCTCTTACAGTGCGTTTTCTTAGTAGTTGACACTATGCGCCTGTTGACCAGCCATGTTAACCTTGAGCCGTGGTTTTGTAGAGCAGCTTCCTTGTATCTCATGCACTTCATTTCCAGCATTATTTTCAGGGATTAACTACAGGACCCTCTGATTGCAAAGTCATGACTTTGTGCACACACATGAGATCAATACTGAATCACTACAACAGCTTTTAAGCTCAGGTAATGATGGTTCACGACTAGAGGTCATCATCATGGTACGCTCTAGCTTTGTCCCGGACGGTGTGGTGATGACGGAGGGTGGCGTGTCACAGCATACCATGAAAATATACAAAATCTACGCTTTGAATAAATGCTTATGCGTTGATGGCCGTACAATGAACAATTTGTCACAGTAGCAACATTTTTCAGAACAAAAGAAATAGAAAGCAGCATTCACAATACCAATGTAGCATAGTCTGCAGTGAATGCAATTTATTTTCAAAGCAAATATTCACTTCAGTTTCGGCAATGCAGTTGCTCTTTCATCTAAAGTCAATTCAAGTATTTTGGGTGCTCTAGTGTTGGGAAAGGAAAGGATGGGGTGTTTAGAGTTAAAGTGAGTAAGTGAAGGTGGTGGACAAGGGAAAGGTGATGTGACATATATACATCAAATTCACATAGTGAGACCAATCCAGCCTAACACAGGTCAATTGTTCCAGTTATATCACATAGCATTGCATAGACAATGATATGAATTTCAGTCGTCGGGGCTTGTGCAGTAGTAGTAGTCAACGTTTCGACCCCTCAAAAGTTCAAGGTGAATCAAGCCTTAGTATGGGGTCTTCATCAGGACTGTGTGAACAGGGAGCACCTAATCATTCCACCAGCGCATAAATTTCACCTGGGTGGTCAGTGAGAATGGGCTCAGCTGAGCTCTGAATAGAGTGAGAGGTGCGGCCAAACATGCATGTATGGGCCTCGGTATTCAACTGTGGATCAAAAGATCCCTCACAGTGACAAGATAAATCTGCGAATCGGTTTCTGTTTGAGACTGCTTGCTTGCTGTATCAGAAATGGACTGCCCCATGAACTTTTGAGGGGTCGAAACGTTGACTACTACTACTGCACAAGCCCCGACGACTGAAATTCATTATCAGTGTCAATGCAATGCTATGTGATGTAACTGGAACAATTGACCTGTGTTAGGCCGGATTGGTCTCACTATGTGAATTTGATGTATATATGTCGCTTCACCTTTCCCTTGTCCACCACCTTCACTTACTCACTTTAACCCTAAACACCCCATCCTTTCCTTTCCCAATACTATAGCACCCAAAATACTTGAATTGACTTTAGATGAAAGAGCAACTGCGTTGCCGAAACTGAACTGAATATTTGCTTTGAAAATAAATTGCATTCACTGCAGACTATGCTATATTGGTATTGTGAATGCTGCTTTCTATTTCTTTTGTTTTGAAAAATGTTGCTACTGTGACCAATTGTTCATTGTACTGCAATTCTGACCCGGTTCTGGTAGCATTTCGGGTAACCCCATTGATACATAACACTTTGATGGCCGGCAACTTTTACTGGGCGAGGTAAAGATTCAGCTTTACGATCCTGCCTAGTGGTGGCACCACAATTACTACACAGGGCCGGACACAGGCATTTTTGTAGTTTAGTAGGTGGTGCTCTAGGAGGCAAAATATTCTTTTTTTCCTGTCACTGTTGTTTCGCGAGACTAAATTTTTCAGTTTTATTTATTTTTCTCAGTTTTATGTATTATGAACTCGACCTGAAGGTACTGGAGTGCTTTACATGAGCACCAGTCACATTACACAAGGTCACATTCTGTTTTTTTAGGCACAGGGAGTTTAAGTGTATTGTATTTATTAATCACGATACAGTTAATTAAAAACTTCATATGATAAAAAAGAGCAAGTTGCAAATATTAAAATGGATAAAAGACAAGTGCATCAGCAAAAGAACACTTTTAGAGCGTATGTAAAAATACTATATACTATCAAGATCGAACCGGTGCCATGATTCAAAGACATGCACACAAGAGATAATAGTCCATTTCAGCATTGTCCTTAATAGCGCAAAACATGTGAGATAAAAGTGACAGTGCGTGAGAAGGGCAAATAGAAGGAGGGGAAGTGTTTGGCTGTATGATTTTCAGGTAGGTTGTACACCAGCTTTAAATAGCTTCTCCGCAATGATGGTAAACTTTACCACCAGGCTATTACTTGGGCACTCAAGCCTTGCAAGCAGAAAAGAAGGTCCTTACGGCATGATCTTATTCCATGAGTATTAAAGAGGTTACGTAAAAGCTATCTGCATGCAAATTGCAAAGTGGCAAAAGTGCACAGTGTATGCAAAAAAGGTTTTTTTCTGGCCCCTGACTTAGCCTGCATATTGGCGAGCTAGGTTCTGGGGCCCACGGTGGCAGCGCATCCCTCATTTGGTGTTAGGTCGAATCTTAGTGCTAAAAACCTGGGGGGCTTATTTACAAGGCCCTTGCGCCACTTTTGCGTCATTTTTAACATGGGAAAAGTGACGCAAAAGTGGCGCAAGGGGCTTGTAAATCTGCCCCTGGATTTGTAGAAACCTTTGATAGATTTGAATAGGTAACTCTGTGAAGTAAGCGATTTGTATGTGTTAATGCACAGCCATGAGTGTATGCGCTTCCGAAAGCGTTCCTTTTCTTGCGCCCGCGATAATAGCTTTGTTTGTTTGTTCATTGCGAGTTTAAAGGTACTAGAGGTAAGTGTGCTTCCCAGAGATGTTTCGAGTCCAGCGCTTCTAAAGCCTCACTGCAAGCATGGGCCAGGCAGCTCTTTTTACTGTTATCCTGAATCTCTTTCCAGATGAGTGCTTTTGCTGTATCCAAGGGGCCCGTTCTTAGGGATGACAAATAAGAGAGATTAAATGATTTGCCTAGAATAATGTCAGAGTGGTTCAAGACGCCAAGCACCCCAGCTACATGTTGTTACTTTTTTCGTACTTGTAACGTAATGATTCAAAACCACCAATCAAAGTCTTCTCTCGTAATGGTCATACAAGCATAAACTCCGAAATCGTCATCATCAAAACATATAAGAGCCTTCTGCGACTTAGCATACTTCTATACAGTGTTTTCTATTTATATTTCTCTGACTCACAGGGCCCTGCATGATGAACGTGATCTGAGGTTACAACTACTCCGGTAGTAAGTCTGGCCATGTTGCTGAAAGAGCATGTGAATGCCTCCGGCCAAATGTTAACATATTTCCATTCTTCTGCACTAGAGTGGTTTACATTACACCATGTGCTCTTTCTGAACGTGACAAGTTGTCTCTTCCCATTACATGGGGACCTCACAGAGGCAAAGCACTCGGGGCATAGGCTTATCCAAGTGGCGCGTGCTTTGTCAAGACCGGGAGTGGTCCAATCCTCAGCTTTTAGAATTCATCGCTTGTCGCTAAGCACACAGAGTGGAAAACATATTTCTTAGTCTCACAACATAAATGTTGCAATCAGATACTTAATGAAGCTTTGAGCCTCATTACAAGTGCCCGGGATTTTGCTGGGGGCATCTGTGACTGAGAGGGGTTGGGAGGCAAATTGAGGAATATAAGGTATAGGCAGGGCTTCAAGTGGGATGAAAAAACTGAGGGGTCTCTCAAAGGGGCGTGGCCAATGTAATTAAGGGCGTGGCTTAAAAACACCTAAGCTAAAAATCTGTGCTTAGCATAGTGTGCCGCCCGATTTGTATTTCGCTGTTTCTGTCACTGCATCCAGATATATGATACAACAGGAAACATCATACCGCAACTAGTCAGGACTATTGGCTTTGTCAATGGTTGTTAGTTGCATAAGATAAATAAGCAGCAACTACGGCTTATATATAATATTGAAAAAGCTTCCACTTAAAGCCCTGGTGACACCGCGACAATGTTGCTGCTCCCGAGTTTCAAAAAGAGAAGGGAAATCCAGAGAGAAAATGACTCTCTTTAAAAGATTTCCCTTCCCCTACAACGTTCACCTGGCATGACAGCATGCCGTGACTTCTCCACTGGTGAGAAGTGAGCAGTGTGAGCAGCGCACATCGATGTGCCTGCTGTCACTGCAGTCCGGGAAAAAACGGACCGCCTATGCCAGGGCACAAAACAGAGCCCGATAGAGACCCGTTTCGAGGCCCCCTTAAAAAAACTGCCGGTGCTCAGACCCGGTGAGACCCGACCCACTTAAAGCCCTGGGTATAGGTATCAAAAATAGGGTATAACTAGGAGAATTGGCAATTCAGCACCCATTCCACCACTAAGTCCCTATTTTCTCTGTTTTTTCACCCATAGAGTCTGCCTGCCAATTGGGAGTAACTTCCTGTTACCGACCATTAGGATGACCTCGACACTCATAATAAGAGCCATCATCTTCTATGCTGGTAATCAATCATATATATTTATTGTTTGAAGCAAATATACTTTTACTATTGGCTATCAGCTTTTAGAAGAATCTCCTTTAAACTCCTCGACATTGCTCACCAAGAAATCCTTGAAGTAGTGCCAATCGTTGTAATCGTTGCATTATTACATGCAGCATTGAGCCATGGGACAGCCCACTTTATCCATTAGCTCACTTTCATTCTGAGAAATAGCGTTTTCTTGACTACATGTGCACATCCAACTAAAAAGAAGCACTCTACAATGTTAGGGCCTGCTGGTCAATACATTATGTTTTTTCTTTACATTCTTTTTTTTATAATCATTCTTGCGTGTTTAAACTATGTCTTCAGGTTACAGTAATCCATAGCCAATAGTTCCTCTTCTTTATACCAATAATAATAATATTTTCACGTGATGCACATTAAAACTATAAATTGATTCTATATATGTTTTAAAACATCTTTCTGGTAGAAATCACAGATACTGTTCTATCAGTCTTATATCTGATGGTTAAGTCTTGTTTTTAAATGAAACAATAAATTGCAAGCCTGTAGTCTCCATATTTGTGTGGCAGCATGTTTTTGTTGTTTATTATTTATGTGACATATTTGAAAATATATTTTAAAAATGTATCCATTGCAGAAGCTGGTGGAGGCCAAAACTATTGTCTTTGCCAATGATTGTTGGATTTATTTTGAAGAATGTGATTGCAGCCCTTTTCCGCCTAAAACGTGTTGAACAAAAGATTCAATGATTCTCTGCAAGGAAACTTGTCTAGGAGAAATCAACCTTCACAGCAGCTTGCAATCAGAAGTAACTAAAGTTGTGTTTGTTTAATTCAACTGAATGTCTGCTAATCGTAAAATAATCTCAGGAGAAATTAGGTACCCACATGCAAACATCATAGAACAAAAGGGAACCAGTGCTTCAAGAGACAGCCTGCCCTAAAAAAGATGTGACATTTAATGTGATACTATTTAAAATCAATCAAAGAAGTTTTTGATAAGATTGGGATGAAGACTCATGTTTCTACATAGTCTACCCCAGGTTGATATCTGAGTCAATTTTGTAATTTGACCACACTTTGGCTTTCCCATCTCCCACTGGTGTTGATGACTCATCAATATTCATATTGTTTTTTTAAGATTTCTGAACATGTATTTTTTTTTAACTACACATTTAAGACGCACAGAATCATTACTTTTGAGTTGTGTTCATTATTTTGCACATATGACTGCAATCACCCCTAAACCCCATCTTTCACTTAAAGTCAAGACTCGAGCTTTTACCTTACTTGCCTTTTTGCTAGTACAGCTGGATCTGGATGTGTTGTTTCAATAAATGTGTGTGTTTTCAAGCTTTCAATCTCCTTAGAAGATAATTTCAAGTGTGAATCTCTGTGGTATTTTAGGGGTGGCTGCTGCACTCATGGTTTTAATTAATGCTGCCTTAGACGTTATCACAGCTGTTAAACAGGCCTGGCCGAAATTCAAATTATGCCAGCCTAATTCACGTAATTTTGCTTAGTTCCCAAACTTACACCACTTTGTGTATTTACATGCTATTTGTGGTAAAAATTTTCAGCGAAATGCGCCCACTACAAACTCACAGGAACAACCAAATGCGAACAGCTGTTGTTCGTGGTACTTTTATTTCTTTGCATTTTTTTTGTGAAAAATGTTTTGTGCCAAAAAATTGATGCAGGGACATTTCTGGATAATATAGTCCTAAAAGATGGGTTTGCTTTTTGCATAATTAGGCATAATTTCTGTTGATTTGCCGAAATCTTGAGTAATTACTCAAAAGCAAATTACACAAATTTCATATACACCTACTGTTAAACTAAGTCACATAGTATAATTTTTAAGAGTAGTGTGTTGAAATTATTATATGTGATATGCTGGGGAAGGAAGCAATGGATGTTTTAACATTGTTTTTCCCCTGTAGAATTAGGAGCTCATCTGTGAGAAAGTGACGCAGTGCTGCGCAGCAAGTCACCTTGCTGCGCTGTACTGTGTGACAGGCAAAGGGCAGGAATGCGCTGTATTTAAGTCAATACAGCACATTCCTGTCCTGTCCCCTGTGCTGGTGCCCTTTTGACAGCCAAACACCAACGCAGGCTATGGTGCAAGGGTGTCTGTGCTGCATGCAGGATTTTTTTGTGCAGGAAGGGGCACCTTTCTGCACAAAAACAATCCTGAGAGGCATATGCCTCTTTCTATGTGTGCTGCAGAATGCAACATGCATAGAAGATCAAGAAATGAGGAGAAATTGAGAATATGCCTCCCCAGGGAAGGTATTATATTGTGGCGCATTCCCAGGTCTACAAGTTCTTGTAAATATGGGAGTGGGTCAAAACCCATGGGAGTTGCGAGGGAACACCCATGCAACTCCCATAGAATGCCTCCCAGGGCAAAGTAATGATGCAGCGATTTGCGCAGCGTTGCGTTACTCCAGATTTATGAAGCCACTCAGAGCCATGCAAAGTGACTTTGCGTGGCTTAAAAAATCTGACTTAGAGGTTTGCGTCATGCATTTACCATGTTGCATGGTGCAAACGCGATGCAAGCCTCTCATAAATATGTCTCTTAGTACCTTTGTAGCAGGCTGCAGCATTCTGCAGAGAGCACAGTATGTGCTATTAAAACTGCACGCAGGCAGCAGGTCTTTGTAACACTTTTCTCACTGTCAGTGCCTCTCTCAGACTTGTACCAGCTCGCAAAATTCCCTGTACTCTTTGAGCACACAGAGCCATCTACAGTCCAAACAATTTATCATCTGAAATCATCTCTATGTCAAAGTGGGCCATGGTTTCTGCTGGCCAGGTTGCCTTTGTGTGAAACCAATTAAATAAAGGCTTTCACATTTTGCAGAAGGTAGCCGCTTCTTAACATTCAGGGCAAAATGTGTGCGAAGGCGGTCAGATATCAGCAACAACAGATCCAATGATTGTAACTATTTCTTCAAGGAAAACCCCGGTGCCTTTAAAGTCGAAGATAACATGTTAAGTGGGCGATTTGTGGCCAACACTGAATCATGCGCTGGGAAAGCAGATAAAACCGTAAAGGACAAAATGTATTTTCAAGACATTATTGTGTGCACACATCAAGAAATTGCTCTAAATCGAATTATCAGGAGAAAACGAGACTTGTGTGTGTAACACAGAGAAAAAATTACTCTGTGAATCCGCTTTCGATAGCTAGAAAAGCCCCTTTCAGTTCAGTGCATTGTTAGAAAACAGGCGTATAGGCGTCTATATTGCTAGTTTTTCATATTGATTTAGTGTGCATTTATTGTGTATCTTTACGCGGTTTTAGACTAAGCTGACCCGTGCTTCATACTCATTGTTTCTCTCTCTCAGGAACATATTTACAAGCCCTCACCGCCACCGAAGCGTCACTTTTTATGACGCTCTAATGGCGCAGCGCCATGTTCCATATTTACAAGGTTACGCTAAGCCACTTTGCATGGCTTAACGCCACCTTGTAAATTTACCCCTTTCCGCCGCAGTCCTGTGCTGCAAAGGGGCATGCAAAGGGTGTTGCTGTGGGTGTTACACTGCAACACCCATTGCTTGTTGACGCTACCGCAGATTTATAAGGCTGAGGCAGAGCCAACAACTGACGCCGTGGAATACCAGGCGTTAGAATGGCGATACGAGGAGAAATAATTAATTTCTCCTAGTTTTTGGCTCTTTCCACGTGTGCTCCATTTTGCAGAATACATAGAAAAAGTGCAAATTGCCATTATTGATTGTTTATGTGCTGGAAGATGTCCGTTTCTGCACATAAACAAATGTCCCTGCAGCGCAGACACCCTTACAACATGGCAGCAGGGTGCCTGTGCTGGCGCTAGACAGTTTTCTTTGTGCCAGCTCTAGGGGAAACACAGGGGAGCACTGTATTCTTGTGAATACGGCGCATCCCTGCGTTTTGAAAATGTCAGAATGCGGTGCTGCCAAATTTGGCACAGCTCAGAAATTGTTTTGTAAATATGCCCCTCAGTCTCCTTGCATCAATCTATGTTTTTCACAATTCTTTTGTATTTTCTCCCTCAATTTAGGTATCTTTCTGTATATTTTACCAATGTGCCCACGTATATGCTGGTGTGTCTCTTTTTCTCATTCGCTGTTTCTCAATTTTTCTCTATCTTTCTCCTTCTCTCATTCTCTCTTTGAATAGCTTAATACTATTATCTGTTTTTTGCCCTTACCTCTTCTCATATGTGTCTCACTATCACTCACACCCGTTCTATCACTTTGTCACTCTCTCTTACTCGGTCTTTAAATAATTCAATGCCTTTCTATATCGCATGTCTCTTTCTCTGTGTATTTGTCTCTATCTTATTCTTATTTTGTCCCTCTCTTGTCTTTCTTTGAAGGGTTTTGACACTCGTTAGGGTCTCACTTTTTTATCTATGTCTGTGTCTCGAGCTTCCCATTCCTGCTCTACTTTCATCTTTAAGACTCTTTATCAGTGTTATTTAGACAAACACACACAATTTCACTGCTCCTTCACTGTTAACCGTCTCCTTCTAGATCATATACTTACAGACATTGTTCCTCACTCTCTTTTACATACCTCTCTTGACCTCTGCCCTTCTCTTTCTTTCTGGCTTTCTTTGTCACATTCTTTCATTGTCTCTCCATCTTTTTCCCTCGCCTTCTCTTTCTCACACATTATCTCCTTACAAACGCATACTACTTGAATTAAACACTTTGATAAAGTCTATCTTAAATTGATATTCATAGCGCTGAGTTTGGCATCTTTCTTGTGGCAGTGAAAAATGTTTCCTACTGCTATTCAGAATTTTTTTTTTAATCCGAAAACAATATTCAAATTCAGCCATCAACGTCTTTCTTCATAAATTGCACGGGGATTTCAAAGCAGTACATGTTTTCTATTTTGAGTTTCAGGTAAATCAAAAGAGAGTTCGCGCAATTAATTTCAGATTTGTTTGTTCATGTTGTGTCGGTGAACACATAAGGCTATGCTACAGAAAGTGTTGCAAAATCGAAAAACATGGAGCAAATTCACACTACTCTGGTATCACCTCTGGCTTCATAAGCAGTGAAGAAAATAGAGGGAGCTCCTCCGCTAAAGAGGAGGAGCGTTGCCCCACTGCCTTCAAGCAGGAAAAGAAAGGAAAAAATAAAATGATAATAACGTCATTTTCTTATTATTATTTTTTTTCCTCCTGCTGCGGCAGCTTGTGTCAGGAGGCGAGCGGGGCTGAAGAGCAGAAGAGGAGGGTACAACCCTCCTAAATGTGCAATGACTGTTTGAGCCGACCAAAACAGTCATGCGCACTTCCCTGTTCTCATGCAGGCTGCATTACAGCCTGCATGGAGAACATGCCCACCCCTACAGCCCCGGGCTGAGCACCATGTCACGGAGCTCAGACCAATCACAATGCTGCCTGCTTCCTGTTCCTGGAAGACGAGAGCAGGACCAGAGACGCGCGTGACCCAGCGGGAAGGTAAGTGTTATTTTTTTTTATTGTTGTGACCAGTGGCCCCCTACCCTCCTGCGCCCACCCCCCGCCCACCTCGCCTCCCGAGAGCCATGCCGGCCGCCACTAGAAGAAAACACTTTGTCCCCTGTCATGACTGGCCCGATCATTCCGATGGGCTTGCTAAGAACAGGGGTTATTCCAGGCCACTCGTAATGAGGGTCTCTGTGCTTCAGTCTTTTGATTGAAGTACATAAAGGCTATGCCGCTCGTTTCAGGGTCGGTCATGGCCTGCGAGGCTGCTGGTGTGGAGAAGCTCTTTCCATCCCCTGGCCCGGTTGAGGACCGCCTGGCCAGTTTAGAGATCCTCACATGTTGGTGGCAATTGCTTTATAAAGTGTTTCTGCTGCTCATAGGAAGCTCTTTTCGGCAATACTCTAGGTTGAGTGGGATGACGTTGTGGTCGTCAATTGAGCATTCATTTCGATTTTCAGGAGTAAGTACTAAATGCTGGAATTTGTTTTTTAACCAAAATATAAATGACCGTGACATGTGTGAGTTTTCTCCCATAACGTTGGGGTTATTTTGTGTTTTTGCAATACCACCTGACTTTTCTTGTTGGAAAGAAATAGGAAAAATATATGTTGAAAAGTCTACTCTGTAAAGACACATTGGAATATCTGTCAGTTACAGCATGGTAGATCTGTCCCGAAGTGTTGATTTTCACAAGGTGGGGAACACCCCCATGTTAGGGAAGGATCTCACCTCTTAAATGACGTTTGTGTATATTATATACCAGTATGGCCACAAGTCATGACTCAAATTACAAAGCATTTGATGCACAAAGAACTACAAGTTTACCCAATGCACCGCATGTGATAGGGCCTCATAATTGGTTATGCGTTCCAACAAAGTCCTCAAGGCAAAGCGTATAATTGGACAAGCTAAATGAAGGAATGCTATTTTGCATTCTTTTACTGTCTATTCTCATGGATGTCATTTAGAGGTCACCAGGAGTCGCAGTTGGGATCTCTCACTTAAACTTTGCGACTCCTAGCACTGTTTATGCAACCCCTGGTTTTAGAGCTGTCTTATTCAGGGCTGGAGCACAGGGGATGCTCGCCCTTAACGGCGTCAGTGTTCGAGAAGAACATCTTTTCCGTGGAATTCCCCCAGAGATTAGCTTCCATTTGACTGACTCATTTTCGCTGGCCATTGGACTCTGCAATTTACCCCTACCACCAGAGGTAAAGCGCTTGTGCTCTCCCTTCTAAACATATTTATATTGGCATCCCTCTAATTGGCACATTTAATTTACTTACAATTCCCTAGTATCTGAAACTACACATACCTAGGTCCCGTAAATTAAATGTTACAGGTGGGCTGCAGCACTCATTATGCCAACCGCAGCAGTAGCACAGTAAAACATGTCTCAAGACTGTCACTGCAGCCTGTAGTGCAGTTTTAAACTGCCATTTTGACAGGCAAAATAAACCCTTTGCCAGGCCTAAACCTTCCTTTTTAATGATCATGAATCACCCCCTGGGAAATTTTGCCCCATTGGTTAGGGAGTGGCCAGAAGTTTGCCCCACCCACAGACTGACACTGGGATAAATGCGGCATCCTCAGTACCCTCCCCAGATCACTTCTCAACCTGTAGAAGCTCAGAAGAGCACTGGACCTACTGTCTATGACCTGCGATGAAAGTCTTGAAGAATGGATCTATTCTCCCTGTTGTACCCAAGACAAAGAAGTAGATTCCACGGGTCATGAGGATGACCTCCTATTTGGGTTACAGGGACACAACAAGCTACAAGAGGCCTTTTTCCCGCATTCCCAGCTGACCAGTTCTACCGTGTAAGAAATTGCATTGAAGGTTGACTGGGGTGTGAACCCTGATCAAGCACCAACAACAGTCCTTGTCAGGGTAAGGCACACGCAAACCCTAAGTTAACCTGTGTTCAACCCCCTGGTAGCTTGGCACAGAACAGTCAGCCATAGCTTAAAGGCAATGTGTAAAGTATTTGTACAACACTTCAAACAGTAACACAGTGAAAACACACCACAAAAGGATCCCACAGCAGAGTTCGTAAAATAAAGTAGTTTTTAATAAATAAAACAGGACCAAAATGACAGACATCCAATAAGTAGAACCGGAGATATTGAATTTAAGATTTTTTAGGGAAAAAAGCGTCAAAAGGCCTGAAGTACTGTGGATACCTGGTCACACCAGATGATGACCAAGTGACAAGTTCTGGCCACCTGCAATGGAGCACGGGCAGGATACTGGTATCTAGTTAGGCAAGCTAAACAGGGTACCTTAAATCCTGGGTTGCGAAGCGTTGCGTGGATCCGCATCGAAGATGTGTCGCACAGCAGAGGGAATGCATTGGTTCCAAGCTGTGGAGAGGCTGCGGTGCAAGATCCTGTTGCGTAGACGTTGAGGATCCCATTGATGAGGCTTGCGATGCGAAGTCTGATGTCAGGGATGTGGCGCACAGTCGGAAAAATGCGTTGGTTCCAAAGAGCTGTGAGGTTGCGATGACGAGTCCAGCGTCATCATCGAGGTTGCCATCTATGAGAGATGTGAGGGCCTGCGCCGATGATGCACCGCACAGTGGCAGCAGCTAGGAAGATGTGGAGTATGGCCATGATGTGATTCCTTGTGATGGGTCCAATCCATGCAGCAGTGGAGATGTGTCAGTTCTGCTCAGGGTTGCACCGCGCACCAGAGGTGATGAGTCGGTTCTGCTGGATCCACAGACACAGCACCCTAAGCCCACTTCCAAAGGCCCATCACCAGGGTGGCACCACTTGGCAGGGTAGACTCACAGATGCAGGGCCGGTGCTCAGCATGGGCACTTTGGGCAACTGGCTAGGGCCCTGCACTCAGCACATCAACATGGGGCCCTGGACCAGTGCTTCACAGTCAGGCCACTGCACACTGGTCCTCTCCTGACTTGGACCATCCCAGCCATGGTGTAGCACATTGAGAACTAGGGAGGGACGCCCTCCTATTGGCCCAGTTGCACAGAGACACGTTTTGCAGATTTGTCCTGCAATCAGGCCTCCTGCCATGCTGCCCATACAGAGGCACAACAGGACACCCATTGTCTGCAGTTTTAATTCTCTCTGCCCACAAGCAGCTCTTACACATTCTGCCCTTTATGAGCTTTCAGGAGGTGCTAGTAGGTGGCTGATAGGGAGGGGCTGTAGCTTAGGAGGATTCTGAATAAAGCATCTTCAGGAGCAGGATCGCATTGAGATGCTAACAGCACTGAGTTTGTCACCTTGCATGCACATTATAGGGGCCTTGTACATTCCCTTTTTGCCCGGCGCCCCAAAATCCTAGAACCGGCCCTGCACAGATGGCAAAATCCAGGTGCAGATGCAAGGTTGATGGAAGCCTGTTATGTCCCTGAGGCCTCAAATCAGGAGGCCAGCCAACTAGCCCTTGGAGTCACTCTGGGTTCGGGTTTCAAGAGATACAGGTCCAGATCTTCTCACCCAGGCAAGAGGGCAGCAGGTCAACTCAGCATAGTAGGAGTCCATCAGAGTGCATTTCAGCAGAGTGGCAGTCATTCAGCAGCACAGCAGTCCTTCTTTCTGGCAAAGTATCCCCATGTCCAGTAGTGTACTAAAAATTTGGTTTCTGAGGTCCAGTATTTATACCTAGTTGTGCCTTTGAAGTGGGGAGAAGCTTCTAGAGGCATGCCTTTGAAGTGCACAGATTCTCTGCCTTCCCTGCCCTGGCTCCAGGGCGTATTCAACCCTGGGTGTGGAAGCAAGACAGAGCCTTTTCAGGTGTAAACGAGGCTGTGCTCAGCTCCCCCTCCCATCATGCTAGTGAAGGCCGATCCAGTCACACCTAAGCACCCACTCTGTGTGGCTGTCTAGGAGAAATACACAAAGCCCAACTGCCAACTACACCCAGTCATGTGACCAGAGACAGTTGGCAGCCACCAAATGGCTAAGGCAAGAAAATGCCAACTTTCTTAATGTGGCATTTTCAGAATTGTAATTTAAAATTCGACTTCACCATAAGTTAGGATTTTAAATTAGGATTTCAGAGACAACAAAGATGAACTGGATATCTCTTTCCATTTAGCAATTACAAATTATAAAAATGTAACAAGGCAACTCCAATGTTATCCTATGGGAGAGATATGCCGTGCAGTAGTGAAAAACGAATTTAAGAGTTTATCTCTACCAGGACATATAAAGCTTAAAAGTACATGTCCTACTTTTTAAATACATTGCACCTTGCCCATGGGCTTTCCAGGGCCTTCCCTAGGGTTTGACATACATATATTAAAAAGCGAGGTTTGAGCCTGGCAAAAGGTTTATTTTGCCAGGTTAAAATGGCAGTTTAAAACTGCACACACAGGCTCTGCAATAGCAGGCCTAAGACATGTTTAAAGGGCCACTCAAGTGGATGGCACAATCAGCGCTGCAGGCACCCTAGTAGCATTTAATTTGCAGGTGCTGGGTACATAGAGTACCACTTTACTAGGGTCTTATAAGTAAATTAAACAGTAGCGGCCCGTGGTGGGAGTGCTGCTGGGTGGTGACGCGGGGTGGGGGTAGTAAACTACGGAATACGGCCGCACAGAGGTACGTAAACAAACAAATAAATAAAACGAATTTCGTTGCGCCCGCTGCATCGAATTTGGCGATGCTGCGCGCGCAACGAAATTCGTTTTATTTATTTGTTTGTTTGCTTACCTCTGTGCGGCCGTATTCCGTAGTTTACTACCCCCCACAATGCCCCTCCCCGCCCCGTGTCACCGCCCGGCAGCACTCCCACCACGGGCCGCTACTGAAATTAAATATGCCAATTGGGTATAAGTCAATCTTACCATGTTTAGAGTAGAGAGCACATGCACTTTAGCACTGGTTAGCAGTGGTAATGTGCTCAGAATCCTAAGGCCAGCAAAAACGTGGTCTGACAGAATGGAGGAGGAAGGCAAAAAGTAAGGATGAAGACCACCCTAAGGTTGATAGGTCTAACACACCTGGACCTATCCAGGACCCTTCTGCTGGTCTCTGCTTGAGTGAGTCTAGACCCCCAAGTGCTATTGTAACAGCCTTGGACCTTTGGCTGGTGTCAAAGTGTATTCCTCCTGAAACCTGGGACTTAAAACGTGTTGTCAACTTTTTTGCTCTAAGAACCAATCAGGGACCAGGACCAACATGCCAAGCTGATCCGACGAAGGTGCATCACCACTAGGCCAAAGTTTCAGGTTGCTCCTGCTATGGTCTTCTGTGCTGCAGCAAATCTCATTCAGTTGGACCTCACAAAGAAGGAGTCCGGCCTCGTGGAACCCTCTTCAGCTACAGCCTGCAGCCTTGCCCCACCGGAAGCATCCTAGCTCCAAATAAAGTGACAAAGTCCTCCTAAGGTAGAAATCTATATAGAGCCAAGGAGCGATAAGTATCTGGCCAGCAAGGGACATTCTCTGGGAGCAAAATTAAAATTCTTTCCATCCTGAGTTTTCCTGCTAAAAGTCAACAGCTTCACTGAGAACTTGTCCATTGACTACCTGCCAACGTGAAGACCACTTGAGCCACGATCTGCTTCCTTGCCCAGCTGAGGATTTTTGACTTCCTCTCCAGAGACGAAGTCCAAAGGTCAAACTTTCCTCTGGGGTGAACATGATCCTGTACCTGACTCATATTCCATTGCGGTTTGCCTTAACTTTTGACTTTTTTAGGGTCACCCAAAACTAGATGATCGTGTTGATGCTGAGTGCTTTTTTACGCCATTTTAAACCCTAAACTTTAAACATTCAAAACTCCAGTTCTACTCATTGGGTATTTGTTATTTTAGTGTCATTTTATTTATTAGAATGTACTCTATTTGTCTAAATTGGTGTGAGATTTTTGTTTGTGTTGAAGTTTCATTTTATTACTGTATGAGTACTGCACAAATACTTTACACATTGCCTCTAAGTTAAGCTGACTGCTTTGTACCAAGCTACCAAAGGGTTAAGTACAGATTTATTTAACGCCTTTTGTGGACAAGGATTGCGATTATTATTTGAAGTGGTTTCTCACCCCCACCTCTTAACTCCAATCTCTTACCTTCATGCTCTGCTGTCCCTTGTTTGTTACCTTTTTTCTTATACTAATAGTGAATAATATTCTACTTTGCACATTAGTGAAATTTAAAAAAAATGGAGCTTCAGGAGCTGAAACGGAACCTTTCCTGGCAGTCCTGAGGTAAGTAAAAAATGCTTTTAAATATACGTTTTGTATGTGTTTGTGTGTGTGTGCGCGTGTGTGTGTGTGTTTGTGTGAGAGATAGAAAATTAAAGTATGAGCATGCATGTGTGAGTGGAAGTGAGATTGAGTGACAGAGGTAGTGAGTGTTAATGTGTTACTTTGAGTATGAGCATGAGTGAGTCATTTTAAGTGTGAATCAGTGAATGAGTGTAAAAATGACTGCATGTGAGTGAAAGTGAATAAGAAGGAACATAAATGTGAGTGAGAGCGTGAAGGAGAATGTGTGTAGGTGTTAATGAGAATGTCGGTGAGTGAGTGTAACTATGAGTGAAAATGAATGAGTAGAGTGAGTAAGTGCAAGTTTGAGTGAGAAGTATGAATACGAGTGAATGCAAGTGAGGGTGAATGAATGAGTGAGAACAAGTGAGACTGGGTGTGAGTGAGTAAGAGTAAGAGTGAGTGCAAGAGTGGGAGTGAGAATGATTGACTGCAAATGAAAATTATATGAGTGAGTGAATATAAATGTGAGTGACAATGTGGTGTTATGTTTTTTAGTCTGCCTTGGACCCTTGCATACTGAAGGTAATTCTTGACCTATAGAGTCATTCATGGCAAAATGACATACGGGAGGCAATTCTCAGTGTGCAGGCATCTTTAACAAAATACTGGCCCTTTAGGTAGCACTTGGCATAAGGGACACTCATGGTAAAGTATTGACACGGGCAAACTAGAGGTAATTATGGCACATGAGGCACCTAGGGGAATTCTTGGCATAGGGTGCACCGTGGCAAATGGTTGGTGCCAACTCATTGGAGTTCATTCTAGGCATAAGGCAGAACAACTGTGAAATATGGCCAGGGACAACCATGACAAAATGCAGGCCCTGACACACAAAAGGTGAATCTTTCATGTAATATGGATGGCATTAATGGCAAAATTCTGTTTCCGCATATGTTAAGTTATTTTTTGGCTTAAGGGGGCACTCATGGCTTACAGGGCACACCTATGAAATAATTGTGGTTATGGTAATAGTGGTAATTTTTAACATATGGGGTAACCCATAGCACATTTTGAAAAACAATGAATGAACTCCTGGGAAGCATCAGGTATCATTGGCTTAGCACACCATGAAAGTGCATGGAATTTAATGATTGCCCTTTTATAGTCTGTATCTTTTTTAGCAAATGTATGCAAAAATTGTACTTTAAAATGCACTATTTCGCTCCTATTTTGTCACCATTTTTATGGGAGAGTACCCCCTGAGTTCCACTAGGTGAGGTCTGGCTCAATCTCTTGCTACAATTCATGGCTAGTTATGCTCCACCACTTTCAAAGATCATGTCAGCACCCTAATGTAATTGGAATTTAAAATATACAATTGACTGTGTTGTGTTGTTATTCACACAGTTATTATGAAGATTCAGCAATGTCAATTATTATGACGTCAACACAATTAAGTTTATGTGATTTCACTGCCTGAGAAGATGCTGGGTCAAACGTTATATGATGTCACTTCCTGTGAAGTCATTAAGGTCTAAGGGTGTGTGATACCCCTGGCATTTGGGAGAACCGACCTTCATGTCAATTCCTCTCCCTTTCAGCTTGGATAAATGGATACCTAATGCAAATTGGGAACATGGACACAGACATCCATTAACTAAAAATATTTCCTTCTGTGCACCCCACGAGTAAGTGAATCCTAATCTCTCATTCACAGAGCGGCACCTGAATTAAGCATGCGTATTTTGCACATCCCCAAAGCCCAACTACATTTTTTGCTTACAAATTCTTATCTGTATTTAATTATGCATTGCATTAGAAAGAAGTCACTCTTGTATGCTATCCAATGTCACGCACGACGAATGCATATGAATGCACGAGTTTCACACGTTTGAACACTGAATAAAGGTGGCACAGTAAATACATGGGAAAAACAGAAGTGAGCAGTCTCTGGAGAGAATGTGACGTTGGAGGTTTCATTGAAATGCACTGTATTCTTTTTTTAAATTATTTTCTGTGTGAACCTTTCAATTGTGAAGCGCCATTTATATTCCCAATGCAGATCTCAGCAGCGCAGTCACAGGAAATAATGGAAATGTTTCCAAGATATTTGCGCAACCGTAGAAAAAAAAAATGAACCTGGTAATACAGCTCAGTTGGGAAGTGTACCTGCTCCAGAGATGTCTGTGCAATGTATAGGCTACACATTAAGGGATCGATTACGATGCCATTTGGAAGGGCTCCGGATCGGATTCAGGTTTGCCAAATCCGATTCGGGACCCTTGTTTCCGACTGAATCGTACACAGTTCCCAACTACCGATTACGATGCCCGTAAACCGGTAGGGCTGTCTGAATCGGTTCCGAAAGGCATTCGGACATGTCAAGTCTTTCGGAGCCGAATCGTACAGCTCTATGGACTCGGTTTCCGAGCGAGCAATTACGATGACCGATTCGGACAGCCGTACCGATTCAGTTTCCCCAGAACTAATCGGCTTCCGGAATCTGTCTTTGGGGACTCGTAGCAGGCCTCCCTTCACCCGGGGCACTTCGAATCGGGACCGTGGAGGTACCCAAGGGACCCCCCTTTCCAACCATGCACAGTGTGGCAGGCACCATGGGGTGGCCGCCACAGGGTGCACGATTTTCCCCAGCCACCCCTTACTTCAATGGGAGCCTCTGTTCTCGTTCGGAACACAGGCACCCATTGAAGTCAATGGGAGTCCGAGCGAATTGTATCTGGAAGCATCTGGATACATCCAAATCGCTCGGTCGGACGCACCCGATCTAAGTCGTCCAGAAAGCATTCTGGGACCGATTCGGTAGGAATGCTTTCCGGACGAGATCGTAATCGGCCCCTAAGATGGCATTGGAGACAATAAAATTAACTCCACAGGCAAGGCAATCATAATAATTGGTATTCTGGCTCTTAAAACAGGAAAATAAGTGTACAAAAAAATATGTAGAGCTATAGCTTAGGAATAAAATATGATACAATGGCAACAATATTGAGCTAAGCCTCTAGACTATATTCAATATATTACCATATTATTTGTTACTTTTGTAGGTACCAGGAAACAGATTCCTCATTTTGCACCCATATTTTAGAGTTACACACATCATACGTCTGCCAGTGGCATTTTGGTCCAGCAATTGCATTCACACTTGAACTGACTGACCACTGAAAAATTTCATCTTGCAATGATATGTGCGAGAAAGTGGATTATTAGTTGGTGTGGAGGGTAATCCACCACAAGTAATAATGTCACTATTCTCATTAGGTCCAGTAAAGGTTTCAGAAATTTAAACCTGAGCTGAAATCCTGGGAGCTATTTCACCAGAGATGTTTTAAGGCATGGGCAAAGTGTGGTTTGGCCCAGGGCCCCAGCCTTTCAGGGGGGCCCTGATAGAGCCAGTTCTGTCTGCAGAAAGTCTTGTCCTTGTGACCTTGAATAATTCTTAAACAGATTGTTCTAAATACTGTTTTCCTTTAATTTATTTTTAATGTGTGGGTTGTGTGAGAGTTTATTACAAACATTTTGCAGAGAAATGTTGTGTTTATGTTTAATGTAATATCCATAAAAAACTTTCTTTTAGATCAAAACAGGGCCTCACAATGAGAAATAGGATGGTGTCGCAGAGATTATTTGCAGCAATAGTACACGTCACAATCCCTGAATATTAGATGTAAAAACATTTAAAGTTTGGATGAGTGTGTCTGTGCACTGTCAGTGATCCGGCCAAAAAGTACATGAAAGAGTTGAAATTAGATCATCAATTGAAAGCTATTCCGAGCAGGGGGCCCCAAAATACATTTGGCCCAGGGCCCCAAACATCCTTAAGATGTCCATGTATTCCACATAGTAGACAGGCTTAATTTAAGAAAGGTGTAAAGCATTTAGAAGTACCAAAAAGTCAAAAATGCAAAATAATAAAATAACAATCCGAGTTCAAAAATGGAGAATAATTTAATGAACAAAATGATATCAAAATGGCAAAAATCCAATAAGGGGAACCAGAGATATGAATGTTTAAAGTTTAAATTTAAAAATAGCATTAAAAAGCATTAAGCGCCAAACGAGATAATCTTGTCACGCTGGACTGCTACCTAGGTGCAATTTAAAGCAGACTGCGATGGTGCACCAGTCGGCTGCAGAAACCAATTTTGTCCCTGTCAGAAGATTTACCTTCTGACTTTGTATCTGAAATGGAAGTTAAAAAGCATAAGTGGGGCAAGGCAACAGGCTATGGCTGAGAAGGGCTCCAAGAGGCCAAATAAATATTATGAGGACTTGGTGAACCTGTTGACCTTTAGCTGGAAACCGCAGAGCAGGAGAAATTCAAAATTTGCACCCACGGAAGGTCCTTCGTCAGCTGGATCCTGTTGGTGCCTTCACCCGGTATAGGTAATAATTTCTTAGTTTCTTTCAGTCAATGCAGGGAGAAGTCGGCTGCATGCTCCCAGCAGGGAGGAGACAAAGTGGGGAGGAGGACAGGGATTTGTATAGCATTAGCTATGACAGGACCTCTACCCTGAGACCGCTTGCCCTCCTCCCCACTCTGTCTCCCCTCTGCTGGGAGCATGCAGCTGACTTCTCCCTGGATTGCCTGAAAGAAACTAAGAAATTACTTAAGGGTAGTGTATATCTACTTAAGGAGGATCTATGCACACACACAAACACACACAGACACACACACACCCACTCCCGCCCCTCCTACCCTACGCTAAAATGGGGACAGGCCACACATGAAAGTAAGGTGTTGTAGTTGCACATCTTTGATGTCTTGAGTTCCTCTTAAAGGAGTGCTCAGAGACATGTAATGTGCACACATTACAGCCCCGATTCACTTCACACTAAAATCACCTTTTGAATCTCTAAGGGGGTGCATGGCAGTATCCAAATTAAAACCAAAGTGATTGCCTGCCAAAGAAACAGTATGCATGGATTAGAAGGAGAGGAAGTCCAGGCTCGAGTCATATCAACAGAGGTACAAGCACAGATATGACAAGAAGAGCTCAGTAAAAAGGAAAAAAATGGAATGTAGGAGATTTGGTTTTGGTAAAAAAAACAAGGTGTGAGAGGAAAGGAGTGACTGAATTAATGTGATCTCTGCCATCAAGATGAATGTGGTGACTGTGAACTCGGATGGTACTTGGAGCATGTCCAGATTGATGAAGTTTATGGAGGGAGGTACTAATTCTCATGGTGGAAATGATGATGTGAGCTCGAAGAGAACTTCAGCAGGAGGTTCTTACATGGAAAGGGTCTCAGGAGGTGTGTTGACCAAACCACATTCTACGAGATCTAGGAGAGCCCCTGGTTGGGTTCAAAGATTATATTCTGAGATGATTTCCCTTTTGTTGTTATTTCTGTTATGTTATTTCTTTTGATAGTCACTTATTTTTATTTTGTATTTTACCTCGATTTCATTAATGCTGGGTACGGGGTGTTGTAGTTGCATATCTTTAATGTAATTCCTTTGTACATGTCTTTAGTCTGTTTCTTTAAGAATTGTAAGTGGCACCTGCCAGAAATGTTCATGGTCTCCATGATAGCTATTCAGTCTGGATGGCATTAAAGACTGTGGGGCATATTTATGTTCCCTGGCGCATCCCTGCATATCAGCAGGGATGCGCCAGGGAAAATGCGTCACGCAAGTTTACCCTTGCGCCACGTCCGATGCGCCGCATTTACAATGCGGCGCATCGTGGCGCAAGGATAAGCAGATGCGTGACGCATCTGCCGGCGGAAGGTTGGCGCAGTGCTGAAGTTGTGTCGCAAGCGCGACGCAACTCCAGCACTGTTCCAACTTTCCCTATCCCTAACATGGTGCGTCAATACTTAAGCCTGCTTAAAGCAGGCGTAAGGATTTGACGCACCAGCGTCGGAAAAGTGACTGCGTGAAATCTTGCAGATTTCACTACGTCACTTTGCCGAGGCGTTCCTGCGCCGGAACGCCCCCCCCCTGCGCCGGTACGCCCACATGAAACCTGACGCAGGTTTCATGTGGCGCAGGGGTTTACTACGTGACGCATCTCCCTAGATGCGTCACGTTGTAAATATAGCGCAACGCGGCGCATGGTTTGCGTCGCCGCTGCGTCACATGCGTGACGCAACGGCGGCGCAAAAGTGGCGCAAGGGGCTTGTAAATATGCCCCTGTGTGCTGACCTAGGTGTCTGGCGCTGTAGGTAGTGCATGTATTGGAAGAAATAAACCATTTTTAGAAGCTACTGGAGTCTACTTCTTAACATAAGCGAATATGCTTTAGTTTTACTTTTTGTCTGTCCTGTCCCGGTTTTTGTCTCTCAAAATCTGGTCACCTTACACTATGGTGAAGCATATTTCTGTTGTCACAGAAACACATGATGTCTCAGCCATCAGTGATGGTAAAGAGCGTACACAAATGCAAAATGCATGATGGGTCACACTACACCAATTTATTTCCCACTACCTCTTTAATTCTTGTTTCCTTAGTCTCTTTTGGCACATATTTTGCTCCATGGTGTGATGAATCGCACTGTCCTAAGCAAAGTTTGCAATGGTATATTTGATTTTTACTTGATAATTATTGATGATAACCATTTGTGTACTGGAATTGTCTCAAGATTGGACACTTCCACATTCGCATGTCTGTTGTAGTGCAGGGTGGAAGATAAGCTCCCCTCCTGGGGCTGCATAACACCCTTTGCCCCTTCATGGCGGAAGGTAAATTGCCATCACTATGAAATCTTTTATGCATCAATTTGACGTGATTATGGCATGAAGATAGTAGAGGTCTGCTTTACCATGCAGCCCACTTTAAAATACTTTGCCTGCTCTATGTGTAACGCGATGGAGACCCAATGAGCCGGTCACTGCACAATGTTGTGCTATGGAGGTGCTGAAAACTCACTGTCTCCTTAATACATTTTGCACTATGTGTTTATAATTATCCCATGGGAAACCAAACAGAGTGTTCCATTAAACCATTTCCATTTAAATTACATATTTATTTCACATATATGTATTAAATGTCACAAATATATGTAGTGTTTGGTAAAACCTGACAATGGTGACTTGAGACATTTTGCTCAGTGGGGCTGGCATCAAAGGGAAGGGGGTGCGGCCGCCAGCTCAAACAAAATAAAAAATATATAAAAATAAACAGGTGCGTGCAAATATAAACTTAAAATATAAGAAAACATTTACCTGACAACAGGACTTCCTGCTCCGGAACTCGATGCGCAGGAGCACAGCCACCAGGAAACTCCTTTGACCATTCAGGCCGCTGCTCTCACCAGCATGAGAGCAGAGCCCTGATTGGAGGGAACAGCCACACTCGGCACTCCACAGCACTCTGGAGGCCTGCACTTACTCTAACCCAGTTGTCTTAAGACAGCTGGGTTAGAGGTTTCAAAGTGAGCATGTCTGACTGGCCATCGCAAGACAGCTGGCCAAAAAGAAAATGCACACTTTTAAAAGTGCACATACAACCCACTCTCTTCCCAGTCCCTGCTGCCCGTTCAGGACGGGAGGATTTCAGGATGAAAACTAAAATGGTAATGATGAATTACCATTTTATTTTTCATCTCGGGGGCAATTAAGTGGGGCGACGCTCCTCCGCTCCAACAGAGGAGCCGCCTCTGATTTTCCTCCCGGTGTTATACTGCCATAGCTCCTTTAAACAATATTTCTGTGTAAGTTATGACCAAAAGAGAACGTGCATTTTTTGATAACTTACATGAGAGACTGCCCCAAAACACGTCATAAAAATGAAATATGTTCCAGTCGAGTTCTGCTTTTAAAAACATACCTGCAGCCTCGATCCTTAGACGAACAATTTCAAGAACACTGCCATTTTGGGAATGAATGTGGGTTGCTCTATTTTGAGACTTCTTCAAAATATGTGATGTCGCCTTAATATTTTTCGTAGTTTCATCTTAATAAAATCAGAACCATTTCCTTTAATGCCTGACTTTTCCATGGACCTGTCTGCCTAGCCCACATTGCAGCTTATTCATATTGAATTTATTATAGCAGCTAACATTGCTTTTCCAGTTTTTATTTTCAGACAAAAGACTACCTTGCTCTTTTCTCTTTAAGTCATTTTTTTAAAGTTCTGGGACCTATTTGCACAGGCACTGGAGGAGTGGGCATCATTTTACAGCAGAGGTCTTCAAACGGAGAGTGGTGGTGCCAGGAACTGGCCAAGAGGATGGATCATCATGCTGAAAACAGAGCTGTACAGTGAGACATTCTGCAATAAGCCATTAGCAACATCTTTTGTCACTAATGTCCCGCCTGCAAGTAGGTGTCTACGGGAGAATAGGGGTTCAAATAACCCTCAAAGTCCCTCCCCCATTTCTAATCATTTATGATAATAAAACTGCGGGTACTTTTACACTTTAGTTGACCAGGCTGCCCATAGCATGTTGTCAAATAAATAATTCATTGCATTTTTAAAAGAGCTCTTTGAAAATAACTGCAATCTTGGGAATTGTTAAGTATGTTTGAAGTTGCAAAATTTATAGTATAATTTGGAAAAAAATGTTTGAAATTCTGGGGGGGGGGCGCAATATCATTTTTTTGCACGAGGAGGGGCATGGAATTAAAATTTCTGAAGAGTCCTGAATGGTGATGTTTCCACAACAAGTTGACAAAAAGGCAAAGGTGGGCCACATTTCACCACTATGCCCTTCCCCGCCAACCACGAACCTCCCATAAAACAGTGCAGCCATTCTATAATTGCTTTGATGCAAATCAGAGCATCAAAACAGCCTGCTTTTCTTTGCTTTGTCAAAGCATCGAAGGGTACCATTTCACAGACAAGTGTGAAAGCTGGCAAAGACATAAATGACAGGATGGATTATGTTGAGGCATTGATTTAATGACTAGAACCTCACATCAAAACAGTCGAGAGGATGGTGGAGCAAGGAGAGACTGGCGAGGGCACATGCCATCTGATTCACATGTGCACATGAACTGTACCTATCTCAGAGGCTCTGTACATCATTGGAGTACTAGCATGACGGCCTACTAAGACTCAACATACATTAACATATATCTCCCAATGGTATAGCCATCTAGACATATTTGGGACAGGTGAGCAGTTAATGAATGTAATGTATTTAGAGATCGCCAGGCCAGATACAGCCCTAGAAAGACTCTAGGGGACATACATCCCACATTATAGGATTTAATTTCCTAATTAGATTGGCCATTCTTTGTCCCCATCTCGCACCGGTCTGGGCATATCTTCAGTATCACCCAACAAGCGATGCAGATTTGTGCACAGAGTGCACCATTAAATTTTTAATGATCTTGGGTAGCTCTCAAAAATAAGGTCACATTGATTTCACACCACGGAGTTAGAGTTCTGTACTTCGAGTTAATTTCTCCCTTCTCCCTGTCTGTCCTTGAGAACACACAACTAACCTCTGAAACATATTTCACACCCAGGAGTTAGTTGTTAAATAAATCAACATAAAAGCATACTTCAGCAAAGGGCATCTTATAATTGATGCTTGGCCTCTTTAAAGTACATTGCTTAGTGCTGAGAATATGTAGGAATTTTCTGCTGCGTTCTCATGAAGAGAATGAAAAAATCCTACAGACCCCAAAGTCATTGATGTTTCTGGTGTTATTCTGAACTGTGTAGAATAGCTTTCGGGTAAACAACCAACATGCGCTCATTAGACGCATCAACACATGGCCAGAACACACACACACACACACACACACACACACACCCACCTCATTCCAATATACCTCATCATAAATGCTTAGCACCACATCAGCACACACGAACAAATCATCATACTCACACATATTACCACACAAATACATTTCACACAAACCTTTACAAACAAACAGCTCCATCACGCACATACAAAACACCATACCATTACTCAGACTCTCTCATACACAACATTGTGTACACAGCTTCACATACTCACAAAAACCACACAGCAACCAACACACCTCATCACATTCACACATATACCATCAAGGAAATCCACACATCATTGCACACATTAACACATACCCCAATCCACACACATGCAGTATCACACCACCTCCAACGTGGCAACATCTCACCCGTACCATTAGGTACAGTCGCATACAGACTAACCATCATACACACACCACTAAAAACATTCACACATTGTATCTCACAGTCACACATAATCCACATAATATTATAAACACATGTACAATCATGCCACTACGCATGCACATCATCACAGCATTACATACACCAACCCACCACACAAGCATACATCATACCCACACACACAGGCACACACCATTGCTTACATTATCCCACAAAACCCGTGAAGAGCAGTTCTCATCGATCTCTGGATAAACAAAAATGTCATCATTAGCAAAGCATGATTCCCAGTAACGTTCCAAAAAGTTACATCAGATTAAACCAATATTGAAAGTTGTATAAATGTATAAAAACAGACAATTAGAGAGCTTTGAATCAGCAAGAATGCTTCCTCTGACACTGAGTATTTCTGAGACTTTCAAGTCAAGGCACACAAAAGTTATGTTTCAAAATATGATAAATTACATCTACTTTTGTGTAATTCCGCCTGGTAGGTTCTTTTAATGAGGGCGAGGAGAGGGCAGCTGACCTGGGAGTTCTTACTGGAAACAGCTTATACTTATTTCTTTTCAAGAAGGGGTCTTTGCAAGCCTGGTGTTTGTAAGAGCCTGCGTGAATCCCCTGGAGAGTGTT
The DNA here is from genome assembly GCA_963921515.1 of Calotriton arnoldi. NCBI lineage: Eukaryota > Metazoa > Chordata > Amphibia > Caudata > Salamandridae > Calotriton > Calotriton arnoldi. The sequence continues at coordinate 1,237,477 of CAWUFW010001478.1, read as the reverse complement.
AGCAGGAGTGGCTTGAATTCATCTTTCATAGGATTGGTTGGACTGATTGGAAGTGAATGAAAAGTCCATTAGTTTCGGAGCTCTGCGTTGTAATCTTTGATTCTGTAGCACAAATACGAAGCTGGAGTTTGCTGTCACTCATCACAGGAACTGATTCAATTTGCTTCAAAATTGAAAGTTGGGAGTCCGTGGTAAGGTCTTATAGATTATTCTAGCGGGTTTAGCCCCGGCAGTTCTATAAAGCAAGTCCTGAGACAGGCCCCTATCGGGCTCTCCATTGTTGCCCTCACTCTCTGGGTGAGAGAAAAAGTTGACTCTGAAGCAGTACCACCCTTCACTGCCTATGAGGTAACTTCAAAAAGACTTGTTTTAGTTCTTTCCGTCTCATCATTTCAAAACGAAAGCATTTTCAATGTTCAATACAACGAAACCATAGTTGTTGTTTAATTTTCTTAGGCAATTAACAACCATTGACAAAGTCAATAGTTCTGGCTTATTGTAGGTGTATTGTTACATGTTGTATTATATATTTGGATAAAATGACAGAAGCAGCAAAATACCAGTCGGGTGGGACACTATGCTAAGCACAGATTTTTAGCTTACGTGTTTTTAAGCCACACCCTTAATTACATTGGCCACGCACGCCTGTTGGAGAGACCCCCAGTTGTTTCATTCCGCTTAAAGCCCTGGTCTTGGATCACTACGAACACATGCTAGTTCCGCTTTTAAGAATGTTTGTAAGGGCAAGTGACACTTCAGAACTAGCTTAGATCACTAGAAGAGAAGAAGGTCCCCTACCTGCTGATAGAAGTACTTTATTCACCTATCAAGGAACATAGATGGATTGTTCTGCTCACTGACTTGAATCAATGCACCCAGGGCTGATCCACAACAGGAAAAGCCAGTTTCATTACTTAATTCTTTCAAAGAGAGGCACTAGCAAGTTTCAAAGGTGCTGGGATCCAGGGAACCGTGCTGGCTGCAGTGAACGCTGAATTAAGTGGACCTCCTGCTGCAAATCTAGTCTTCAGATGTGTGACATTTGATCTGAAGCGGCCCATGAAGCTAAGAGAAGTCATGTTTCACTAGAACAATTGACGGTAAAACTGCGAGGTACTGAGAGAGACAGAGCAGGGAGGTGAGGGTTTGGTGAATCCCCACTTCATTTTGCTAAGGATTTCCATGCTCTGTGGAGCTCACCGAGAAATGTCTGAAAATTGCTACAACTTTGATAACTTTCTGGAACATTTCTACAGTGTTCCCATAAAAGTAATGTGCATCACGTCAAGGTAACTGACTGCCCCGCTGTTGTCTTTGAAGCACCCCTTCCGCTATCTGCCGCAATTAACAATGTCACTGCACCAATGGCCCTAATGAACATTCTGCATATAGGATTTATATTTCTTGTCCTTTATTTTTCCTCCACTTCCAATTATCTCCCTTATCTCCATTAATGCCTTAACCTATAATCCTATTGTTGCCATTTTTAAAGTATGTTGTAGAGTCTTATATTTTATCTACATTTAGTTTGGTTAGAGCTTGAAGTTCTTTATTTCTTAACTCTATTTTGTTTGGAGTTCCTGTTACTGAACACCTCACATAACACCTCACACATTTCCTCTGAGGCTTAATTACCTCCTCACTCTGTTCTAGCTGCCAAAAGCTGGCCAAGGAGCCCTAAGGGAAAGAAAATAAATTCTCTGAACTGCCCAGTGAGTCACTGCTGAACAAGCCAGTTTCTGAAAGTACATTAAAAATGTTTGTCCATTAAAATGTCACGAATGTGTTCATTTTCTCATTTTGTAATAATTCTATTTTAGAATATCTGTATGGACTCTAATGTTAGTTAGCATCTTTCCTATTCTGAAGAAATATGAAGGATTTACATTATTGAATACGTATTTTGTACCCCAAAATTGCATGGCTCTTCTGCTGCAATACTCCATTCATAATAATGTTAATTAACAAAGCATGTAAACTGTGGTGGTCTGGTCATATGGACCCACTCAAATTCTTAATTCCCAAATTAGGAATTTGGGAGAATGATGAGAAGTAGCTTGATTAGTCAGTAGTTTCTATTACTTGGCGATTTGGTTTACCAAACAAGTGCCATAACACGTATGCTAAATACCAAAACTGGTACTCTGAATTATGCACTTTTTTGGTGGAATTCACTTATGCTTAGTCTGTATGAAGGCATGCCCTGATGTGTTTATTTTACCCAGTCTTTATTCAATAGCATTTGAATCATGAACGTAATTAATTAATCACTTCATACACCTATCCACAAGTTTGTTGTATTCCCTCAGATGGAGTTGATGCATCAACTCCATTTTGGAGTTGCTGGGCTGAGTACTCTGTATATAGTAAAGGGAAATCTCTGGGAGGCTAGTGGAAGAGTGAGATAATTTGATTTCAAGACTGGATACACTGAGGGGTGCTCAATGCATCCTGCTTGATTGTCTTCCTGCAGGATCAAAACATCATTTTCTCAAAGCCACAAACATGTTTTCCTTGGAAAAATGATGTTTCTGTGTAGTGTTACAAATCGTGGAATATTGGAAACTTTCTGGAGTTACTCTTCAGGACAGCTTGCAGACTCAATGGCTTTTTAGATAATACATTCTGAAACGTTTAGGTTATAATGAAGTTAAAGGAAATCTGTTCTAGAAGAGTGTTTTTCATTAATCTGTAAATCAAATGCTTCCCAAAGAATGGCATTCCTGGGAATTATTTGCTAATTTAATTCAAGTTGTTCATAATGAGCTCATATGACTAAAGAATGCTACAGAGTTTGAACATATCATCAGGAAGAAAACAGAAACACAACAGGCAGGGAAAAGTCATTCAGGAAGAAGCCCACAAGGGCTAAAGCCCTTCAGGAGCAAGCAATTGGAGGAAGAGGGGTGTCTTCAGTTGCTTTTGGGATGGGATGTCAAAAACATTCTGGAGAATGCCCTTCATGCCAAACAAATTCCCTGCCCGGATCACATAGATCCCTTTATAACCTTTCTCGGGAGGGTAACCCATTGTAGCACACATTCTTCTCCTGCTTGTTTGCCTCTCTTTGTCTTGTTTGTGAGAGAGGCAACTCCTATTTCCCTCTTTTTTCCTCTGCTTTTCATTCCTCTTTCAATACCCAAGTTGTATGTTTCTCCTACTCTCTCACCTATGTCTATTTCTGTATACCTGTCCTAATCCCTGTCTCCACCCAAATACCTGATCACCTACCTTTACCTTTGTACCTCTAGACCAATCTATATGTACCCTAGTATCTCTCTCCTACCTATACTCTTGTGCCTCTGCCGGAACCTATACCCTTGTGCCACAATCCCTGTCTATGCTTCCTAGTCTAGTACCTCTACATTTACTGATACTCTAGTACATTTATCCCTCTCACTCTACCCTCTTGAACCTGTAACCCTATATAATCCATAGAGATTATGTAGGCACATTCACAACCACCCAAGTCAAAGTGCATCTACAATTACTAATGCTCTATTACTTCACCCCTTCCTATACCCCAGTATCTCTATCTCATGTACCATTGTACATATAGTCCTTGCAGACACCAATAAATCACTAGCCATGTTTATATCCTAGTATCTCTACCTTACAGAGTATTTCTTTCCATGTTTATATCCAAGTACCTCTACCATGCCTATGAAATAGTACCTCTTGTCTACTCCTTCTCCATTATTCCTGCCCTCTTATCTCCTTGTCTTTTTTCTTGTGCTGTTTCCATTTCCACTACTTTTCTGGGGGGTTTTTGCTGTCATGTTTCCTCAAACTTTTTGATATCCTCATTTTGGAACATAACTAAGATTGGCATTCCCCATTCTGTTTTTTGTTTTCTCTTCAATGAGGTAGAACTGTAAAATCAATGGTGTTTTGAACTCTAGGAGGGTCAGGTTTGTTTGGTTTAATAACAGACTGAAATTACAACATATTCTAGGGCTGCCACTTTCTTCCATCCTAGCCCTTTGTGCATCAGGATATAGGAGGAAATGACACACAAACTGCAAGTTGCTAGAAATTCAGGGGTCCAACTGGCAATATGTCTAATGCGACTGGATCACATCCCAGAAACAACGAGAAAGCTCAACTGACTTGCTACATCCCTCTCTTACTTGCTACATCTAGAAGAGATTTCAGATCTACAGACATAGTTTTGCTTTAAACTTTCTATTTTCAAGTGTCCTTCAGGGGAGTCCAGAGCGGTTCAGCTGAAGTATAGTGCTGATCATTATCCTTCTGTAAAAAGTAAAGACTGGTGCCCTCTGCTGGCAGATTATATTTAGTCATCAAATCCTTCTTGTTATATCCATTCTATGTTTAGGGCTAAATTGCCATTTGTTTGATAACTATCAAACTCTTGCAGTTTTTCCCTGATAAATTCTAGCAGATCAAACCTGCAGAAATTTATTGGAGAAGAACAGTCCATAAAATGAGCAAAACATGCAGAATTCTGGTTCTGCAAGTTATGCCCCATTTTACAGTGGAAAACAGAGAATAAGAGTTATTTACCACACGTGGTAAATATAAATACCTCATCCTGGGGCATTGGCATTTGCCACATTTGGTAAAAAAGCCCACCCAATTCCAACCTACTTATACGCTTAGGTCTGTTACAACTACCACACATACAATCTGAGTTATTAAAAAGCCTTGAGAAAATATCATAAACCATTCAATGTAAATGGACGTAACTTCACTCTCCCACATTCTGGTCCAGTAGAAATTAATAAACTTACTGTATGCCCAAATGTATTGCAACTCAGCTTACTTCTTATTGCCCATGCATTTTGTTCACAGCACACAGCAGTATGAGCTCTCCCTATTGTTAAACTTCCAGCTCATATTGTCGCGCTCCCTAATGAGGTTTCAATCAAATAATTTAAAGAACACTTAAGAAGTCTTGTTATGTGAGTATAACACGAAAGTAATCCTGGAAAACTAGGCACTTATAATGAAGGTCTAATGTCTTAGTATCTCATCATCTTTATTGTGACAACTTCTGCAGAGCTTTTCAGAGTTAGCATCTAGCTGGATGCCGATAAATATCCACTCCTACACAGAGACCGTTAAAAGATAGTTTCTGCACACTGTACTAAAAACGTCTCTGGATTTAAGCAGGTTCTTAGTAACAAAAGATGTGAGACTCCAGGGGCAGCTGCTGCTGCCAATCTGACGTGGGGGGGGGGTGGGGGGCAGCGCCGATAAAAAATAATAAAAAAATAAAGACTTACACTTCGCTGCCTACTGCTCCGAACTTCTGCTCCCGCACCGCACCTCACTGCTCCTCTGCTCCCGACACTGCAATGCCCATTAGCACAGGCTCCCAGTGCTTCTCTCAAGCTATTCCTCCCAGCATGAGAGAAGTGCTGGAATTGGGTGGAGCTGGCCGGTTTCACACTCCTGCAGGGACTGGGAGCCTTTGCCCCTAAGCACTGCGGATATCTCCAAGGAACAGCTTGGAGATGTCCAAGTGTACATGTCGGTTTGGCCGTCCTAAGTCAGCAGGGCCAAATCGGCATGCGCACTTTCAGTGCCTACCACTCCTCATTCCCCTGCTGCTGATACTACTTCATAGCCCCGCCCCACCCTAGACTGCACAACTGGAAGTGAAAAATAAAATGACAATAAAATAGCTTTATTGTCATTTTATTTTTCTTCTGTCTGCTGCATTTCAGCAGTGGAGCGATGCTCCTCCTCCATAGTGGAGGATCCACCCCTGTAAGACTCATGACCAAGGTTTCTGGGGCCGTTTCAGAAAATCACTCAGGGCTCATTCTTAAAACCTTTTGCACACAATTAGTTTACAAGCTTGCAAGATAAAAAAATTGACTCAGTGAGCAAGGCTGGGAGAACTCTACATTGGCTTCCACTAAAACAGTGTATTCAACACTGTGGGGCTGATTTAGATTAGTGGACGGGTTGCACTATCACCAAAATGATGAATGTCACATCCGCCTTATTACAAGTCCATTGGATATAATGCACTTGCTGATTGATGGACAGGATATCCGTCCCATTTGTCACAGAGCAGCCCGTCCGCCGAGCTCTAAATCAGGCCCTCTGTCTTATGTACAAAGTCTATTACAAGTCTAAAAAATCCCTGCTCTCATATTATTTTACTTCCGTTGCTACTGGAAGACAGTCGCGATCAAGCACCCAAATACTGCTCACTAGTTCAAAGTTTAAATGCACTACAGTTGGAGGATGGACCCTGTCTTCTCTCGGTCCACGACTCTGGAACAATCATCTCCTTCAACTCAACTGCACCCGCTCTCAGCTGAAGTTTAGGGCAATTTTAAAAACTCACCATTTCTGTTTGAACTCTTGACCCACACTACTATTGTGTTTCCAGCGCCAAAATGCATCTGTTGGTGAGCCTGCGCTGAACAATAAATAGTATTGGAAAACACTTACATTTTACTTAGACATAGTCGAAATCTCCCACTGAAAGATGAGTGTAATACCGGAGAGTCTCGTTCTGGGTAAATCAGGAATTACAAGAAGCAGGAATACCAGTGGATATTTCACCAGCATGAGCTGGTTAATTGGTAAAGGGCTTAAAAACCTGGACTTTGGGTTGACTGGGTGCAGTAATTGCAATTTCCCCTGTAATTGCAATTACTGAAGGGCCCATGCAATGCAAGATGTTATACAATGTGATTTTTGCATCCCAGAATGAACAATATTGTGGGGATTGGTAATTTCTGGTGCAGGAATACCGCACACTATTCCCATTCCCTCTATATGAGGGTCAAAATTGTATTTGCAAACTGAAAGCTCTTGATTCATAGAATCACAATCTGCAGACATTTTCACTTGCAGATACAACTTATAGAGAAAATCGATCAAGTGGCTGGTATTTATTTCATCATAAATAGTTTCAATTAGTTACAATTACTATTTATGTTCAAGAACTAAATACCAAACTTCTGCTATTTCTATGTGCTTTTTATGGTAATCAAGAAAAACACAAATCAAAACTGCACACACTCACTAAAACAAGGCACCTGCAGACCGTCTATCAATGCCATGAATGGTGTGCTCCTGAAATTACACAACTGCAAACACAATAATGGTACAGCCCTTTGCATAATGCTTAATATCAGCCGGTGGTTTACGGTGCTCACCACCGACACTTATTACAGTCTGCCACATGGTGGCGCTAGTTATCTAATTTGAAGATTAACACAACAACAGATGTTCATTACTAATACCTGTGGCCCAAGCCATTCTCATAGCTATGGAGGCCTGGAATAGTTTGAATTATCACACTTGTAGGAGTGTGATGGTTAATAGGTGTGTTGGCTCTGTCATTGGCAGCACTGGTAGGTGCAATGGGCGGTTTAAGTTGTGATGGCCTCTTGACGAGGCCCGTGGCAGTTACTTTTTTACAACTTAAGCACTGCGTTAACATCCACAATCACCTGCATCACAGAGCAGCTTGTCATGAATAATAGCATAGCAAGAACCTGCAGAGCAAATTTCACTCTTGTGCACATGCAAACAATTTACCCTCATACAGATGCAGAGCATCCTCTCAATCGACACCCGAGGAGGAAGAGGAAAGCAAAAAGGGAAAAAGTAGTTCAGGCCAAGCACAGCACTCCAGGGGCCCTATTATGTGTAGTGTCCCGGGTGCAGTGGTGTAGCAAGGGGGGGCGGGAGGGGCAGTCCGCCCCAGGCAGCGTGAGTTTTGGGAGCGTCCCCCAGCACTTACCTCGGCGGCCGCAGGAATCGCCACCACCCCCCGCCCCACTCTCAGATTCTGCCGCTGCGGGCTGCGAATGCAGGGGCCACCACAGGCAGCCTAAGGCCTAGCTACCCCACTGCCCGGGTGCACCAGGTGTATGGGCTTGATTTGTGTGAGTACAAAATATTGTAGTGTAATGACCTTTACGATCTTCAAATATATGTGCATTATTCTGGACCTCCCCAGTGCCTTGTACCGACACATGCTTTATCTTTGTCAACAATCAGGCAAAAAGTATACATTTATTTAAGGGTGTTTTTTACAGCACGAAAACGTGTGTCTACTTGTGTTGACTTCAGACCTCTAGGTAGTGTTAAATATATAATCATGCATATATGGTAATTGCTTGACCTAGAACCCTATCCACCCCACCCCCAAACAGGTACCGCTCAGTCAACGTTTTTTAAGGAACATCATAATGGTCTCTACTTTGCTTCTCCTTGTCCATTCCCGCCTTTTGTGCGAAATCCTCTACCTACATAGACACTACTTGTAAAGCAGCAAATTAAGAACAAATAATTTAAGAGCTTTTAAATAACTGCTCATTGAGTTAAAGCACTGGTAGGCCGAAGCCAGCATTTAAACAGCCTTGCTGACTTTATCTTCTGAGGCTTGCTGGCACATTAATAAAACTGGCCAGTCCCACATGTCTTTAACGACATAAATCCCAAACGTTCTGCTTCTCGCGCAGGTCAATCTTAGGGCTGTTTTAAATGCACAAACTAGGAGAAATAAGCTCACAGCACATGTGCCCATGAATAGTAATTAATTGGATGTATCTGACTGCTGGCACATCTCCCAAAACATGCCAAAAACTAGTTGGATTTCATTGAGGAGCGCGCACAGCACCATGGGAGAAATGAATCTCTTAATCAGTAGCAGATTGTCCCAGCGTTTAGAGACGTCCCACTGGCTGCGGCAGTATGGCCATGCAACTTATTGACAAAATATTGTTTGTTTTGAAGGTAAACCATGAGTGTTGGGATATTAGAGGCAGGTTAATATGGCATTTAATCTCATGACCAGGTGTTCGTTGCAGTCGCTTTCCTCATTTGCTAGCAGTGCACTCTCCATTGCCAAAGGTCCGCACAGGAATGTTGATATTTCGTGATCATACTATGAATGGTAGGCGAGCATACTTTGAGTAGCAGTTTGCTAAATTTGTGCATTTTCCTACAACGAAATACGAAAAATGTGGATAAAAATAAAGGGGCAGATTTACAATAACTGGCGCATCCCTGCATATTATCAGGGATGCGCCAGTTATTGTGCGTGATGGAAAAATAGCCTTGCGCCACCATGGATGCACCGCATTCACAATGCGGCGCACTGTGGCGCAAGGATAGACAGATGCGTGACGCATAACCCTCCTATTTCTTCCCTCAAATGGGGTTGCATATCTCATAATAACACGTTCAACATGGCGAAGGAAAAACTTGGTAATGATTGAAAGAAGTTGCCAGTAGCCTAATGGTAGAAGGGGGCAGGTCTGTCAGGTTTGAAGGGGAAACTTGGTAATGATTGAAAGAAGTTGCCAGTGGCATATATATATATATATATATATATATATATATATATATATATATATATATATATATATATATATATATATATATATATATATATATATATATATATATATATATATATATATATGCCACTGGCAACTTCTTTCAATCATTACCAAGGTTTTCCTTCGCCATGTTGAACGTGTTATTATGAGATATGCATTTTGAATGTATATTGTCTTATAATCATATACATTTCCCCTTCAAACCTGACAGACCTGCCCACTTCTACCGTTAGGCAAAAAGCTATTGAGGGGCTGGTTTCTGAATAGCCTGCAGTAGGATTCCTAGAAGTGTCCAATGCACTCTATGCCTGTAGACCGAAAGAAAGTATGCATCACTAACCTTGTCCGCCAATGTGGGCATGAGTGAGCACAAACTAAATAGAAACAGGAAGTGAACGACATACCCAGTGATCACACTTCAAAGAGACCATCACGCAGCCCCTTTCCTTCTTAAAGTGATCATTTGCATGCACTGATGAGTACACAGCGTGCAACAGGGTGACCTTTGGAGAGCGCACACAACAGTGCCGCTTTTTGTTCTGATCTGATTGTCTGCAACACGGGGATTTCGTGTCAGGAAGTTTACGTTTCAAACATCTCTTGAAAGGAGGCAGCTAATCACGAATGTGCTATTTTTCGCTTCAAGGCGACAATGTAGACAGAAAAAGTCATGAATATTCATGCCGCGCTTTATGAAGTTTCGAGATATTCCTCAGTGTTTGATTTCGTTTAAGACGTGTGTTTGAGATGTTGGCTCGGAGGTTCCCTGGGCAGGAGCGGTGGAAACATGGCGATGGCGCTTTCCAAGAGGCAATATTCCATCGCGTGGGTTTCCTCAGTGAAAGCATTAGAATGACGCAGTTACAAAATCTCGCTGCTGAGATATGCAGTGATGTGCATGTCAGGGGCCGTATCTGGACCCGTTCAGGGCAGCAGAGCGGCGCGTCTGTATTTTTTCTTTTTTGTGCGTATGGCGTCCTAAGTTCATACATATTACTCAGAAATGCTCTTAGTTAATTTATGAGCTTTACAGAGAACACGTCAGAAATGATGAGCAGAGGTTTGGAGAGCAGAATCCCTCCTCACCGTTTCCGAATATTTTTGTACGGTTCATAGAGAAACTCAGACAAATTCTGAGTAATACTGATGAACTTTAGACGCTTCAGAAACAAAAAAAACAGGCCCTGGGATCTGGCCTGACCATCACAGCTTATCACGAAACAGCCCGCAAGTTCGAATCCCTTGAGGGCAGGGCTGGACTGGCCGTAGCGGGCACCGGGCGTTTCCCCGGTGGGCCGCTAGGGTGGGGGCCGGTTTTGGGCCCCTGGGGGCCGTTTTTGTTACCGGGGGTCAGCAATATCGGCCCCCTGTAACAAAATCGGCCGAAACCGGCCCTCGCAAACAGCTCGGCTGCACCCCCCTACCCCCAGGGGGGGGCGGCCGAGCAGTTTGACAGGGCCGGTTTCGGTTCCCAGTCCGGCCCTGCTTGAGGGAGAAAACAGACTTTGTGCTTCTGAGGTCTTTAAACTAAGTACCGCTACAGTGTGTGATAGTGAAACCTGTTATTTACAGCTCTCAGCAATAACGGAGGCATTTAAAAAAATGCTGTTAAATAAATCAAGCAGTGCTGATGTGGTCATACTACTAAGTTTAAATGAGTTCTCTGTGAAGATGTTACAATAATACTCAAAACCCAAGGAGACATCATCAACCAAAGGAACATTCTAGAAAGTTGCTTATTTGTGCTGCAGGACTGGGTAAAGATAACTTGTTTCCTCTTCATTAGATTCCCTCTTTAAGGAGACGGAAATTTATCTATCTTTTTTTCTGAAAATATGATGTTAATGTACAAGCCTTACCCTGGTTCACTGCTGATGCTGTGCTTAGACTGAGCCCTGCTCAGCACAACTTCTTATGCTACAAAATCAAAGGGAATAAGCAGCTTTCTATCCTGTGAGATCTGAGGTTTTATACCAATGGAAGGTCTAAATCTTGGGGCACAGAACTTTTATTAGTCAGTTGATAAGTTGCTTGGAAAATGGCTACCTTTTAAAGACAAGGCTGTAGTCTTCCTCATTCTTCAAATACTCATATGATATAGTTTGTTATTATGCTGATGTTTAAAGCTTTTTCCCTCTGTAAATCCTAATTTTTTCTAAATTGAAAGCTATTTCAATCACCTCTTTCTATCTCTCTGCCACCTCCCTCTCTCTCTCTGTCTCTCTCTTTCTCACACAACTGGTAATACAGTGACTGTTTTCGCTTTGCCAATTCCTTTTGAGCCCTACCTCCTGGGTTTCAATAACGGGGTCGACCCTGCCACCTGATAGGAACTCTAATATTCAGGTAGAATGAAGACATGTACTTTGATCACTGCTGGAGCTCAGATTAGAAAATTCCCTCCCCATTTTCAAGGTAAAATTGACCAGAGATGGAGGCTGAATTCTCACTGCACCTGGGTATGAGCTTTACCCATGGCATGTTGTACAGCTAATATCACCTACAGTCTGGCATCGATGAAATCAGATATGTTCTAGAGCTATTGTTAGAAATTGGGTTTCTGGTTGACTGGGACGTGAGCCCTAGTCAAACAGCAACCACAATCCTAATTAGGGTAACTCACAAGCAAACCTCAAATTAACCTGTGCACACCATTTGGTAGCTTGGCACAGAGCCGTCAGGCTTAACTTGCAGGCAATGTGCAAAGTATTTGTGCAACCCTTTAAACAGTACAAACAGTTAAAACATCACACAAAAAGACCCCACACCAGGTTTAGAAAAATAGGGTACATTTTAATAAATTAAACAAGACCAAAAGAACAAAAATCCAAATAGTAGAACCTGAGATATTGATTTTTAAAGTTTTAAGGTAAAATAGTGTCACAAAGCACAAATCGCAAACAAGCGATATCTGGTCGTGCCAGACCAGGACAAAGTCACAAGTTTAGACTGACAGCAATAGATCGGGGCCAGCAACAGGGACCAAGGTTAGGCCAGCTGAAAATAGTAACTTAAATCCTGGTTGCGGAGCGTTGCATGGATCCGTGGCAACAAGCATCATGCACTCCAAGCGAAGCATCGGTTCCAAGATGCAGTGAGGCTCCAATGCGAGGTCCTCTGTGTCATCATCAAGGATCCCATTGATGGGGCTTGCGATCTGAAGTCCAGTGTCGAGGATGCAGTGCGGAGCTGAGGCGATGAGTGGGTACCAAGGAGCTGCAAGGCTGCGATGCGGAGGCCATCATCGAGCTGCCGTCGAGAGGTGTGAGGACCTGGGTTGGATATGTGCAGCGCCATCGATGATGCATTAGTTCCAAAGATCTAAGGTTGATGAAGACCTTCGGCACTGAACTCAATCCACGCAGTAGCAATGATGTGTCAGTTCTGCTCTAGGATGCATCGCTCAGTCAAGGAAATACGTCGGTTCGGCTCCAGAAAGCGCCGCTCAGCAGATAAGATGCTCTGCTGGTAAGCACCTTAGGCCCACTTCCAAGGGTCCACAACTGGGGTGGCACCACTTGGGAGGGTAGACTTACAGATGGCAGAGTCCAGGTGCAGTTGCAAGGTTGTTGGAAGCCTGTTATGTCCCTGAGGCTTCAGATCAGCCAACTAGCAGAGTCACTCTGGGTTTTAGGTTCAGAGATGCAGGTCCGGTCCTTCTCACTTAGGCAAGAGGGAAGCAGGCAGCAGGACAGCACAGCAAAGCAGGAGTCCAGCAGAGTAGCAGTCCAGCAGAGGGGCAGTCCTTTCAGCAGCACAGCAGTCCTTCTTCTTGGCAGAGTATACACAGGTCCAGAAGTGTACTGAAGTGGTGATGTTTTAGCTCTAGTACTTATACCTAGTGGTGCATTTGAAGTGTGTGTGGACCGGGCACAGCCTATTCCAGCTTCTCCTTTCCATCCTGACAGGGTGGCCCAACAAGTCACACCTAAGATCCTATTGTGTGTGGCTGTCTGGGTGGAATATACAAAGCCCAACTGCAAACTACACCGAGTCATGTGATCTGAGACAAGCTACAGGCACCAAATGGCTAATGCCAGAAAATGCCAACTTTCTAAAAGTGGCATTTTCAGAATTGTAATTTAAAAACCTACTTCATCATAGGTTAGAATTTTAAATTAGGATTCCAGAGACACCAAACATGAACCAGTCATATCTTCTCATTTGGAAATGACGCTTATAAAATGTAATAAGGTAATCCCAATGTTGATCCTATGGGAGATACAGGCCTTGCAGTAGTGAAAAATAAATGTAGGGCTTTTTCACTACCAGAACATGTACAAACTTAAAAGTACATGTCCTGCTTTTTAAATACATTCCACCGTGCCCTCTGAGCATTCCAGGGCCTAACCTAGGGGTGACTTATATGTATTAAAAAGGAAGTTTTGGGCCTGGCAAGAGTTTTAACTTGCCAGGTTGACATGGCAGGTTGAAACTGCACATACAGGCTCTGCAATGGCAGGCCTGAACCATGTTCAAAGGGATACTTAAGTGGGTAGCACAATCAGTGCTGCAGGCCCACTAGTAGCATTTAACTTACATCCCCTGGGTACATGTAGTGCACTTTTTCTAAGGACTTTCAAGTAAGTTAAAGATGCCAATTGGATATAAACTAATGTTACCATGTTTTAAGGAGAGAGCACAAGCGCTTTAGCACTGGTTAGCAACAAAAGCCAACAAAAACGAGTTCAGCAAAAAGACGAGGAGGAAGGCAAATAGTTTGGGGGTGACACTGCATAAAGGGCCATTTCCAGCAGTACCGTTTTTGAAAGTGAAACGATAATATATAGACTCGGTTTGTATTTTGGCTTCCCTTGTAGCATTTATTCATTTAGAGGAATTATAAAGTGCTATATCTCATAGGTCATATCAAACTATAAAAACAACAACAAGAACAAAAACAGCAAGGCATTGAGAGTTTTGAAAAATATTAGTGGTAGAGTCCAGCTAGATATAAGAAGGGGCTAGATTTGGAATTCATTAGTCATTGCCATGACAATAGGATGCTTACCTTTTTGAAAAGTTTTTTTTTCTGTACTGAAGGTAACAGGCTTCCTTTAAAGTTATGTACTGAGGCATTTCCAAAGTTTTAGACCCTGGAAGCCCAAATCTCTGCATTACACTTTAGTCCATTGAATGAATGTACTGGGTCAGATGATCCAATGATGACTGCAGGTTTTTGACTGGAACAATTTGGCTTCAGTAACGAGATTATTTTGCATAATGCAGGTGCTTTCATATTTTATCATAAACTCAAGCAGGAGTGTCAGTGGAAAGGGTTTGTGGGTGATTGCATAACCTATCAAGGGAGCAGCAGTCTGATTATCTACTTAATGATGTTGAGAGTGAAGTAAAGTATATTCCAGTTTGTGGAAAGTGATAATGAGAAATTCCTGAACTTGTAGGTAGGACACAGAACTTCTGCTGCTGAATTAGTTGAGGGTTGGCATACTGAAGAGACAGCTGTAAAGAAGTGGATCATTGTCTGAGCTGGGTTTGTGGTGATGATGGGTTTGGAGTTGAGACTTATGAATGTTTGAAAAATAGAGACAGAATCTATGAGAAACCATGTTTGGGAGGCCCCTGTGTTTGTGATTGCCCTGTGACCTTTTGACCTGTATTCCTCACAGAAACATATACAAGGGATTAGTGGTGGTGGTATTGTACTCACATATAGTGGTGGTGCCTATTCTTGCCACATATAATTTAATGAAATCAACAGCATAATTTATTCCTCCATTGCCACATAATTCCACTAGCCCTGGTTATGTATAATGCATATATCAAGTAATAAACCAGCAAGCTATCATTGTTCCTATTTTTAAAAAGGGCAATAGGCAGGATCCTCTCTGTTATAGGCCGATCTTACTTTTGTATTCAGTGGTTAAGGTGGTGGGATAGATTATCTTGAGCAGGATAGAGGCTTGGGTTAAAAAGAATGGGGTCCTAAACAATGTTCAGTATCGATTTAGGGAGGGCCTGTGGAACCAGGAACAATGTCTCAATCTAAGTTTATTGGTGGAGAATACACCATTGCTTAGAAAGGCTCCATTTATCTTGCCTTTTGGACCTGTGTAGTGCATTCGAACACATTAACTGATCCAAACTGTACTTATCCTTCAGCAGATGGGCATGCTGCAGGATCTGGTGGACCTTCTATGTGCACTGCATCATGGGGTTTCAGCCAAGGTGTGGTAAGACACTGATGAAGAATGCTCAGAACTCTTTCCCTTGTCTGGAGGTGTCTGCCAAGGATGCGTTTTGGCCACTATTTTATTACTCTTGTATATAATTGACATAAACGCATTCCTTATAAGAAACTGCAATGACTTACCTAGGGTAAAATCAAATTTCTTTCAGCCTTACTGTATGCCGATGATGCGGTTTTGCTTTCACGCACTCCTTACAGTCTTTGGGCTTTGGTTGAGAACCTTGTTTTATTCATGGATAATTTGGATCTAGATACCAACATTACCAAAACACACTATATGGTGTGTGGCTCACAGCGCACTAAAGCAAGACCTATTTCCATCAAGAGCAACAATATCACTCAGGTCAGAGAATTTTCCTGCTTAGGAGTGATGTTTGAAGCTCATAATAATTATTTGCCCTGCCTCTCCAATCGCTGCTTCAGCTTTAACCATGCTATTGCGGCCCTGTTTGATGTATTCGCTAAAGTTGGTAAGAAACCCATACTGCCCTTATTGGAAATGTATAAACTGAAATGCTTACTGGTACTTATGTATAGGGCTAGCATATGTGGATTTTTTTTTTTTTTTAAACATATTTTATTCGTCAATTTGCACATATAACGCAGGGCTCTGCACACCAGAGACATCTGCCAAATCAGACTATGCTTAGGCATTGAAACAATCGACTTTTGTTTTGCCAAATCAACTATACATAACAAGAACACATTAAATGATACTAATCCCCCCCTAACTCCCTCCCTCCCTCACCCCCCCTAAAGATCGCACTGATACCACAGAATCTCATCCACCGCCTTGATGTATATACAGATATCCTTAACACCAATATACTCGCCCTCCCAGCTCCCCCCTCCCCGCCACCTTCACAGACCCAGAATCTCAACCCGGTAACTGAGGCTCCACCATCACTGGCGGTTCCAACCATAGGCCCCGGTACTCCGCCCATCGTTGCCATATTTTATAATGCTTACGCGGGCATCCCCTGGCTACAAAGATAGGTTGCTCCAGTCCCATACAAAAATCTAATCCATTTTTCCAGGCAGCCACCGATGGGCCCCGCATTGCCTTCCACCCCTTAGCAATGTCTCGCTTTGCCAGTGTAAAGCCCAACACCAAGAGATGTCGTTTGCATGCATTGCCACCTATTCCTGCCATAACATGCAGCAGGGCCAACTGCGGTGTGCGTGGAAGCTCCCATCCCAAGACTTCAGAAAGACATGTGAACACCCCCCTCCAAAAGCTATCCAGCGATATGCACCCACAGACTGTGTGTATGAAGGTACCCTCCTCCCGTCCACAGCGGAGACACTCCCGAGAGGCAATCAATCCCGCCCGCCACAACCTTGCTCTAGTAAAATAGACCCTGTGGAGGTATTTGAACTGTATCAGGCGGAGTCGCATTGCTATAGCCGCCCCACGCGGGGCTGCCAGGGCTTCCGTCCAGTCTTCCTCTTCCAAACCGCCCACGTCTCCCTCCCAGTCCCCCCGGAGCTTCTGAAGTGCGGGGGAGCAGTGAGTGACCAGGGACTGGTAGATTTGGGAAATCTTCTTTTCTTTTAAGTCCCCCATAAAAACTTTAGCTTCTAAAGGGCTAAATTCAGGGAGGGAATCCAGACCCTGCAGACTGGGGGACAGGGCATGTCGGAACTGAAGGTATCGATAAAATTGTGACTGCGGCATGAGGAACTCCTTTTGGAAATCCCGAAAAGGCTTTAGTGTCGTGCCCCTCAGGACATCCCCCAGGGTGGAGACACCAATGTTGTCCCATCCCTGAAAGCCCGAAAGGGCCGCCAATTGGGGCAGACGCCCATTATTCCACAATGGGGTCTCCTGAGTCAGGACATTCCACCAACCCATGCGCCGCAGTGCTTGTCTCCATATCAAAAAGACCACCCGTGTGGCCGATGGCAGCGCACCCCGCAACTGAGCCGAGTACAAAAGCGTATGTAGCGTGTGGCGTCCCATAAGCTGTCGTTCTAGCGCATACGCCGGGTCTCCCCTATCACCGTACCACCATTCATTAAGGACCAGCAAGTGCGAGGCCTGATAATATGAAAGAATATCCGTGGATGCGAGGCCTCCACAATAGGTGAGACAAGAAGCATGTACGCAGAGCCACGCGTACCTTTCCCCCTCCCACAGAAACTGCCCAAGCACAGAATTCACCAACCGGAACCATCGAGGCGGGATCGGGTACGGGTGATTCTGTAGCTGGTAGAGAAGCCGGGGGAGCGCCACCATCTTGAATATGGCCGATCTGCCGAACAATGTCAGGGGCATACGGGACCAAGACTTAAGGTCTGCACGGACCCGCTCCCACACTGGTGCCAGGTTTCGCTCCCAGGCTATTACCGGTACATCCGTGAGAAACACCCCCAGATATTTCAGTTCTCCTGCTGCCGCCTGGATCGAGGACACCCATGCGCCCATTCTCGTCCTATCCCCCAGGGCCCACAATGTGGATTTGCGGGGATTCATGTATAGACCCGACGTTTCCCCAAAGATCTGCATAATACGCAGAAGCCGTGGCCCCGTCCTGTCAACCGCTGTGAGAAAGAAGAGGACATCGTCCGCGTATAGCGCGATCCTATCGGACAGTCCCGGGGCCCATTCGAAGCTCCGTATCTGTGCATCCATGCGCACCCATACTGCCAAGGGCTCCATGGCTAGGGCAAATAAATATGGAGACAGGGGACATCCCTGCCGTGTGCCCCTCTGAATACGAAAGGTTGAGGAGGTTGCGCCCGCCACCCGGACCGATGCCGTCAAATCCGTATACAGGAGTTTTATGTAGGAGAGAAAGTGCGGGCCCAGATTGAGTCTGCCCAGCAACGCGAAAAGGTAGACCCAGTTCAAGGAGTCGAATGCCCTATCCATATCCGCCAGGAGAAGTGCCGCCGGTTCCCCGGTCTGCCGGATAGCCGCCACCGCCACATGCGCCCTCCTTATGTTGTGTCTGGTGGCCCTCTGGGGCATAAACCCCGCCTGATCAGGGTGTACAAGTGTGGTAATATGGGGCAGCAGGCGGTTGGCAAGCGCCTTTGCTAGAATTTTTGCCTCCACATTTAGGAGAGAGATGGGGCGGTATGAGGCGTGCTGCTCCGGGGACGCCCGGCTTATGGAACACCACCACCTCAGCGTGTCTCCAGTCTGGAGGGAGCAGGCCTTTTCCCGGGCCTCCTCCACCACCGCCCGATAATACTGGGCCAGCTGTACCTTATAGCGACAAAAGAACTCACTAGGAAACCCATTGGGTCCAGGTGCTTTCCCGGGGTTAAGTTCCCCAGGGCCGCCCCCAGTTCCTCATCTGTCAGAGGGGCCTCCAGCTGATCCCGCACCTCATCTGACACCGCTTTGGGTGGTAAGTCTGCCATAAATTTGGCAACGGTGGACGCCGGCAGACATTCCCGGGGAGCATAGAGATCCGCAAAGTATGTGGCAAAGCTCTCTGCAATGGCAGGCGGGTCTGTGATCGGTATTCCCGCTGAGTCCCAAATTCCCGGGAGAACCTGGGAGTGGAACGTGCCCTGACACAGTCGATGCAGCATCTTGCTGGACTTGTCTCCCCATTGGTATATTCTGCTGCGCGTCGCCAGCCATACCTGGCGTGCTTCGTCCATCAGCAGGGCTGCACAGGCCTGTTGAGCCAGGAGCAATTGTCGCACCCCCCGGTCACTCCCGTCTCCCGATTCTGCTGTTCAAGGACCTCTATGTCGGCCTCTGCGCGAATCAGTTCCTCCCTACGCTTCTTGCGAGCCGCCGCGCACCAGGATATATCCGCCCCACGGAGAGTGGGCTTCAGTGCCTCCCACAGAGTGGCAGCGCTAGAAACCGACCCCTCATTTGTCGTTAGGTACTGGGCAATTGCTTCGCTCATATTAGTCCCATATTCTTCATTCTGCAGGTTCCACGCTGAGAGGCGCCACCGAAATGGTTGCCTCCCCCTGCCCATATTAAGCTCAATGGATACCGGGGAGTGATCCGAGAGACCCCGAGGCAATATCTCCGCCCCAGCCACTCTACCAACCACCGCCCGAGGAACGAAGATATAATCAAGCCTGGAGAAAGATTTGTGGACCGCTGAGAGATAGGTATACCCCCGGGAATCCCCGTGAGTGCGCCGCCATGTATCAACCCAATCCAACCCCATCACCAATGAGTGTAGCTTCGTGGGAAGACCACTTCTGGAACTTCCCCCCACCCCTGTCCTATCTTTAGCCAAATCCATCACGTCATTCCAGTCCCCACCCACTGCGGACAGTACTTCTGGCATATCGGCCCACAGGGACTGCAACTTTTCTATCAGATTCCACTGTAGGGGAGGGGGAGTGTATACACTGCCCAGCACCAGGGGGTCCTCTCCAATCTTACCCCGGATAAACAAATAACGCCCCTGTGTGTCCGTCCACTGCTGTGCCTGTACGTATGGGACCCTTCGATGCACTAGGATTGCTACACCCCGCAAACCCCTCGTGAAGCCAGAGTGGAAAACCTGATGGAACCCGTACCGTTGCAGACAAAGGGCCTTCGTGCCCATAAGGTGCGTCTCCTGCAACAGGAGAACATCGGCCCTCATCCTCTTCGCCTGTTGGAGGATGGCCCCCCGTTTAATTTTATCCAGGACCCCGCGTACATTCCAACTAATAATGCGGAGGCTGTCCAGGGTCACCCGACCCCTATCAGGTATCCCAGCCATGAGGGGGTGCATCCTCTCTCAACACTGGCGGCGAGCTGTGGCGATATGTGTGCAGTCTGTGCCGAGCTTGTATGTGAAGTGCGATCTGCGAACTTGACCTACCCCCCCATCCCCCCCAACAAACCCCCAACTCCCTCCCTCGAGGATGTTGTTACTTCTGTTACTGTATGACCAACCCAAATCCCCAAGTCGAACATCCCCAACAAACCCCCCACCCCATACCTCAAAAACACTGAAGCATCTGTCGCGGCATGATTGACCCGTCCCCGCCAACGGGAGGAGACCGGCCACCTCATCCAATGAATCCCCAACCCCAACCCCATAACGATTGGGCCCGTATCCCACCCAACAAGGTGTGGCGGGAGTCCTGGCCCATCACAACTGTGCTCCTAGTACCCTCAGGAAAAAAGAACCCACATGGGCCCCACCGGCCCCTCCCTCAGTCCTTCCCCGGCGGCAGCAATACCGTGTCCCCCAGCTGTGATGTGGCCCCACAGGAAAGCGAGCGTTGCTTTGACCGAGACCGCTTGGCTCCCCTACGGCCTGATCGCTGCCTCCTCCGGTTCGTCTCACTCGCGGAGGAGTCAGACTCCCTCCCGGCCCCCATCCTGGGCGGGGTGTGTGCCCTGACCCTCACTGTTTCGTCTGTCCATTTGAACACTTCCTCCGGAGTATCAAAGAAATGTATACGTGACCGGAAGACCACCCGCAGTCGAGCAGGATAGAGGAGCGAGTATTGCAGATTAAGTTCTCGCAGGCGGGCTTTTGCAGCCTGAAAGGATTGCCGCTGCTGCTGCACTAGGCACGTGTAGTCCGGGAAAATGAGGATCTTCACGTTTTCGTGTAGAAGGGGTTCCTTAAGACGGGCCTGTTTCAAAATCGTGTCCCTGTCCAAATAATTCAGTATTTTCGCAATTATGGGACGCGGGCGAGCCCCCACTGGCGGCTTCTGCATGAGCGCGCGATGGGCCCTCTCCACCACAAAGCACCGCGATAGTGCCTCCGGGGGAATCCAGCTCTCCAACCACTGTGTGAGAAAGCGCTCCACACTACCCCCTTCACTGCCCTCAGGAAAGCCAACAAAGCGGAGGTTGTTGCGGCGGGCCCGGCCCTCCGCGTCCTCCGCCCGCAGGGCCAGCCCCCGCTGGGTCATCTCCATCGCGGCCACTTTCTTCTTTAGGGTCGTGACACCGTCTTCCACCCCCGAGATGCGGGTCTCGGCCTCCGTGATGCGGGAGACTGCGTTGCGCAGGTCCTGGCGCAGGAGCGTGACCTCCGATCCCACTGCTCCTATCTTCGCGTCCAGCATATCGCGGGACTGGGTGATCGCTTCCATGAGAGCCGCATTGTCCGGCACAGCCCCTTGTTGGCTCCCAGACCCACTCGGGCCCGTGAACTTGTCGATCGGACCCTGCTTCGCCGGTCCACTGCCACCTTTGTCGCGAGTCATGATCGCCTGCAGGATCCCGCCCCGATTTAACAGGCTGGCAAGATGGGCCCCTCTTCCGTGATGGGGACCGCGCCCCTGCGAATGCCCCGCGGTCCGACCCAACCGCCGATCAAAGACTGGGAGAGGGAGTCCCCCCCAGTCGCAGCCGGCCACCAGGGCCTACACACCACCCAACGACGGGCGCCGCCACTGGCCGACCAGTCCAGCTCCCCTGCGGGCGCAGGACCCCTCCAACCCTCGGTATGCCCTCGGGCCCGGCCGACCCCCAGTTCGGGCCGCCTATTGATCCAGATGACTGGGCCCCAGGGGCGGCCCCCATCCACTCGACTGCCCACGCCACTCGTCTGCGGCCCATGCCGCCTCCCTTCGCCCGTCCGGCCCTCCCACGCAGGCCGATCGCACCGCCGAGGGGAGGAGAGGAAAGCAGCAATGGGCGTCTCAAGGAGGCACTCAGTCCCAAGTGACCCCCCCCCCAGTAAGGGTCGATGTATTGCCTGCTAATGGGGGCAGGAGGGGAAGGCTCACCCCGTCAGGCCCACTCGAGGCCCTCTCCACCACCGCGGCCCGCAGTAGCCGCCGAGCCACACCACCAGCACCACAGTCACAGCGCCCCAGTCACAGGCACCTCCAGGATCGCCTCACTCACCCGGCACGGGAGCGCTGCCGTGCCGCCCGTCCTCCGGCGCCCGGGTCGGGTCCCGCACAGGCGCCCCCAGCTGCCGCCGGCACTCGATCTCCCGGCTTCCCCTCACTCTCTGGGCCGCAGACTCGCGCTGTCTCTGCGCCGCCGCCCGGGGGGCCACCGCCGCCGCGTTCGCCGCTGAGTCTCCACCGCCAGGGCCCGGTGTCACCGACACTCCGCTTTGCAGGTAGCAGGTACTAGGGGCCAGGATAAATTGCTAATTTATGGTGGGCTGGACGGAGCTCGCCTAGCACACGTCCGCCATGTTCGGCTGCTAAGCCACGCCCCCAGCATATGTGGATTTTGAGAACGTACCTGTCTCCAGAGGAAAGAGAATCGCTTTTGCAGGCACCTGCTAGGGTAGGCCCAGGAAGTTCTCAATTCTCCTTACATCAAGAACTGGATTTGCCCTATGTGATTGATTTGGTGGGGCTTGCTCCACTTCTTTTATGGGCTTCTATCTGGAACAATTATAAAGCATTGTTTAATTAAGAAATTAATAATGATTGCTTGTCTTGCAATTTCGGGCTAAGGATCCCATGGCTTAATTACATATGGAAAACTGCGGTAGCCTTAGGCTGGTCAGAGATGTTTACCGAACCTCGTGCCATCTTAAAAAGGGATTTAAACAAGATCGAAGATCTATTTTTGAGTCAGACAGTTGTTAGTAGAGAAGTCAGGGACATTCTGAAGCCTAATACGAGAAAGATGATCTCTATTCTAACTGTAAAAGGTGTAGAGCCGTATCTCTCCTTTGTAAACAATACAAGGGACAGGGCACTCTTAACAACATTTCTCCTGGGAACCATAAGATGTTGCTTATATTTTCCCGTAGATCAATTCAACTCTAAGTCTATTTTGCTCTGTCCCTATGATGAATTCTTTTCCCAAACCTTGGAGCATTTTGTAATTTTCTGTGTATTTTATCACAAGTTCAGAAGTAAATTTTAAGCCTCAGTCCTTAAAAGTCAGCGGGCCAGATGTATGACGCATTTTATTATGTACAAACCCTATTTTGCGAGTCAGTAACCTATTACCGACTTGCAAAATAGGGTTAGTGAGTCGCTGTTAGGAAGAGGCTTGCCAAGACAGTGGCGGCTGGCATCAACGGTGAGGGGTAGCCGGGCGGGCGCTCGTGCTCAAATAAAATAAAATAAAAAAAAAAAAAACATGCATGCGTGTGAAAATAAGCACCACCTGCTCCGGATCTCTTGCAACTGTAGCTCGGCCATGACCAGGAAACTCCCATGACCAATCCTGGTGCTGCTCTCATGCTGTGAGAGCAGTGCCCTGATTGGAGGGAGCGACCTCACACGAAGCTCCCCAGCACCCTGGAGCCCGGCACTTACTCTAACCCAGCTGTCTTAAGACAGCTGGGTTAGAGGTTTCAAAGTGCGCATGTCTGGCTAACCGTCTCAAAACGGCCAGCCAAAGGGACATGGGCACTTTGATAAGTGCACATACTGCCCACCCTTCTCCCTGCTGTTGTCATTCAGCTGCGGCCCCGCCCCCCATCCTGACACTTGGTTCAGGACAGGAGGATGAAAAATAAAATGGTAATGAATTACCATTTTATTTTTCATCTTGTGGCTTTGGGGGGATTTTTAAGTGGGGTGATGCTGCTACGCTCAAATGGAGGAGCTGCCCCTGTGCCAAGGATGTCCCTTCCTAATAGCTAGTCGCAGGGGATGTACGATTGTTTCGTGACCGGAATGCGGTCGCAAACCAATTGCAGTTTATCGCCTACTTCAAGTAGGTGGCAAGCCAGTCGCAAATGGGAAGGAGTCCCCAAGGGACCCATTCCCCTTTGTGACTGGCAGAGAAAACTCTTTTAAATAAAAGGCAGTGGTTCCATGGACCACTGCCGACTCTTAGAACATGAAACAGAAAAATGTAATTTTTTTTTTTGAAACATCCTGTTTTCCTTTAAGAAAAGCGGGCTGCATTTCCCCCCAAAAAGTTGCTTTATTTAAAAAGCAAACACAGACATGGTTGTCAGCTGTCCCCAGCAGGCCACCATCCCTGTGTTATTACCTATGCCCAGTGGGTTGCAAATTGCGACCTCCCTCATGAATATTGATGAGGCAGATCATTTGTGACCCCAATAGGAATCGCTAATGTGTCTAAGACACATTAGTACATTTCATTTTACGAGTCTCTACTTGCAAGTTGCAAAAAATCGCAATTGGAAACTCGCAAAATGAAGTGGTCGTACATGTGGTCTAGGGTTTTAATCAATGTAAGCGTGCATTTTATTATTTCAGAATGCTGCCTGACTAAGATGTACGCTATTCTCAGGTTGCCTTTTTGAAAAGTTCTTTTTCCTGGCGAAAGCCTATTGCTTTTTAGATTTTCTCAGCATTGAGTTTTGTATACTGAAGTGGGAAGGATTTTACAGGATAAAGCATTGTAGAATGGCCACATCATTTCCCTTATTCCTTTTTAACGTTGGTTTTAGCGTTTTTAATGTAACCACATATTGCATTTTAAAAGTGTTATTTGTTAATGTGTGCTCTTTTATTAGTAACCAGCAGTGAAAGTGTTCAAATGGTTCAGTATTCCCTGCAGAGGAAATACTATATCTTGTGATGGTGCTTTTTTGCTGCAATCAGAAATGATATCATCATTGATATTAAATTTGAAAAGTACTGACTAGTCCATGCTGTCAAACTTGCCCAAATATTGATTTCTACGAAAAAATTAACTTGAAGTGTGAAGACTAGCACTACTTTACAATCTTGTTATGGTAATAGATGTGCACAGCAGAGATTGATCTTGGAAGGGCCTTTAACTTTTTTGGTACCATTAACATTTTCCGATACTTTGCTTTTATACTTCAGTAATGCTGTGGTGAATTATTTTTAACACATCAGAATTATTTTGCACACATCATCCAAGCAGTCCCGGGTCCCTCAGTCACTTGACAGGAGGTTGCCAAGAAGACATTTTGTCATCAACTTAAACATTTGATAAATCTGCTTGTAGCACATCAAAGTTATACATGGAAACTTCTTAATGGTCAGAATGTTTACTCAGGCTACGTCATTTCATGAGAACTAGCAGGACTTAAGCAAAAAGTTATTAATACAGAGCAAGTGTGTATTAGACCAAAACCCTTTGTAAGTAATGACCAGGACCGACCCATCAATGACACATGTGATTGTGTAAATACCCAATTTCGCCCTCCATTGCAGAGATCAGAACACTACTGTATGCCATCCATCCCCACCGCGGTGGGTTTGTTACCAATTATTACACCAAAATGGTATAATTACATTGATACTGCAGGTGTTATGTCTGCAAGCGGACAACCAAAGAAAACAATTTCTCAGTAACTTTCTGTCCTTGCTTGACAAAATTGGTGTTTCAGACCAACTACTAGACAGTGCAGCTGCCAACAGCCCTTTGGTCCAACCGCAGTATTCTGATACTGGCGGTCGGACCCTAAGCTGCTGGACGCAAGACCGCTGGCTCCGCCCGGATCATAGATCCCGACGGGGCAGCAATCGGATTGTCCTGAATGTTGGTGGTGCTGAGGCAGGAACTGCCTTCGGGTTTACAATATCCCTTTCCAACAGTCTTTTCATGGGGGGAATCCCGCCATGAAAAGGTTGTCAGGAAGGGATATGGGGGCCCCAAACAGGGCCCCCGTCTGTCGTGGGCCACTGAAAAATGGCCCTGGGGGCACATATAGTGCTCCCACTCACCTCTGTGCATCGTGTGCCATGCACAACATGGTGCATGGATGTGCAGGAGGTGCTGCACGGCATCTGCATGTGCTAAAGCCCATTTTCCATGGCCACAGCATGACCCCGCTGTGTTTCTGACCGCCAGTCTGGCGGTCGCATCACTAAACGGTGGTTGGACCACCCGCATGCTTGTTGGCAATCTTCTGACCGCTGCAATAGCGGCCGGCGGTCCAACAGACCGCCATTGTAATCAGCTCCTTTCTAGAGTTGTGTCTGTGTTTACCAGACCCAGCCAGAAATGCTCAGGACCAAACTCTGAGATTTACACTTGTAACCATTTAGCAGGACTGGAGATCTTTAGTTTTGCTTTGAATTACAAATGAATAAATACATGAATGAATAAATGAACGCATCAGTCAATTTATAATAGCATATGTTAAAGAACACCCTACTCATTAAAGGACTTGGGATATAAAGGATTGGATAAAGAAGCACTATGTGGATGGAATGCCCTGCATGGGGAAGTTACAAAATCAGTGGCCATGTTGGTTGTTTACCAGTTAATTCAGGCTCACCACTTGACCCTACTCCCATAGATATTCTATTGAAAGGGGGAGATGTGATGCTCTCCACCTTGACAGATATGTAAATTCTGTCCTTAAATAATTGCAGTGTTCCAGAGAAATGGAAGCATGCTATTATTCGCCCTTTGCTTAAGAAATCTACTCTGGACCATGAGGTGTTAGAAAACCATGGACCCATATAATTACTTCCAAGAGTTAGTAAAATCTTAGAGAAGACGATAAACAGGTACCTTACAGAATACTTGGAACCCAACAACATCCTTCACTCAAACAGATTTCCATTCCAGTTACAGCAGAGAAACAGCACTTCTAATGACCACGAAGATCTTAAAATGGTCCTGGATCAGGGTGGCTCAGCAGCACTGATCCTCCTTGATCTAAGTGCTGCTTTTGACATGGTCTCCTGTCCCATCCTACTCCATTGGTTAGACGAAGTGTGCATCATGAAGAATGCCTTAAAATGGCTTGACTCATTTTTAGATGAGTGAAGCTTTCAAGTCAACGAGGAGCCTTTCCTTTTGACCAATCTCTAGTTGAAATGAGGGCTACCACAGGGCTCCTTTGTGACCCCCACACTCTTTAATGTATGCGTCCGCCCTCTATCCGATTTTATCTCTTCATTTAATTTAGGGTGGTGTCCTATGCAGACGGTACTCAGATGATTGCCTCACTATTTCCTGATATAGATTATACCTCTATTAGACTCAATAATTACCTAGAGAAAGTGTTCAACAGGATGGCAGCTAGCTGTCTAAAACTAAATGGGTAGAAAACAGAGATCATAGTAGTGGGGAATAACCAAATGTTCTGGGACCAAATTAGCTGGCCTCCCTCCCTAGGAGAATGCCCATCCCCTAAGCTGGAAGTAAAGAGCCTAGAGATCACACTGGACAACCATCTCTCCTTGGCCTCAAAAGCAGCGGTGGCCGGCTCAGGTAAGCGTGGTGAGGCAGTGGGGCAGGGCAGGGTGTGGCAGGGAGGGCAGCCAACAAACGACAGAATAGGTATTATTTATTTATTTAATTATACCTATTCCATCGTCTGTCCACTTCCCCCTCTCACCCCGCCCCCGCCCCGGCCCACCATCACACCACGTTTACCTGTGCCGGCCACCGCTGCTCCCAAGTAAAGAAGGTTGAGGGCAGCTGCTTTGGCCTCCTTTGAGCCTTATGGAAGACTCTGAAATTACTCCTGATGTAATCACGTAGAATTGTGATTCAAGGCACTATGTATGACACATCGGGCAAAACACAAAGTGGGCCCACATGTTCTCCATCAGCTGGTCACCTCTCACCAGTCCAACAGAGCTCTTAGGTCCAACAATCTTGATCTTCTGGTAATCCCCAGAGTCAAGAAAGCCAGAAGTGGAGGTCACTCCTTCACATATCTTGCACCTAAACTCTGGAATTCCTTGCCGGTTAGTCTGAGAATGGATGACAACTTCATGAGTGTTATTCAGACAAAATATAGAGTTAGAAATAAAATATTGAGTTGCAGAAATATCAATTTTTTTATATCGTGACATAAATATCGTGTGCAAAAATTTGTTGACAAAAATATCGATTTTTTAAGGTAAGGAATATATTTTTTTATTTTTTTATGTGTTTAAATTATATTTTAATTATGTATGTTTTATATTGTTTGTGTAATTGTAATTAAGGCTCCCAGAAATCCTTTTTGACGGATTTTTACAAATAAATACAGACAGAAAACAATGTGTTTCCTGTCTGCATTTATCTTTAAAAGTGGATAAATACAGAAAATTGGGCTTCTTTTAAGTGACTTTCCGTGCTGTGCTGTCTTTCATGAAATGTAGCCCAACAGCTGAGCAGATGGACAGCATGGGAAATTAAAAAACAGGTTGAAATTTCTAGAAATAACGGCATATGTCAACATACATTTGTGGTAAAATGCTCATATTTACCAGGGGATGTACTGTTATGTAATATTTTGCATCTATGTAATATTTTGCAGGTTAACTAGCTAAAACACGACAGACATCAAATTATGACTGCGCGTCTATCAGTTAAATAAATATGGAAATGTACAGTTTTACAACTTAATTTATCTGAAAAACACAAAATAAATATGGATAAATACAGATAAAATGGCCCAAAACTAAATATGGATAAATACAGACGGAAATGTAAAAAAAAAAATACCATAAAACTGGGAGCCCTAATTGTAATTAATGTTTTTAAATACAGTTTGTAATTTTAAGTTATTTATATTTTGAATGTAATTGTAAAATAGTCATTTATAGTGTTGTAGCGGGTTGTGAGGTGTATAGGTGTACAGGGTGGGGAGCTATTAAGTAAAATTAATTTATAATTTTTTTAAATTAATATTAATTATTTATTTGATTACTAAGTACGCAAATTGTGTAAACAATATTTTTTCAAGTTATATTTTAAGTGCGTATGCTGGTTGTTGAGTTTGTAGGGGTATAAGTTGAGAAGTTCATTGAATATTAATCGATTCATTATTGATAAAGTATTGATTAATTGTTAATTCATTATGTAAATTGAGTAATTATTATAATTTGTTTACTTACATTTTTGGTGCGGGTTGTTGGGTTTGTAGGGGAATGGTGTGGGACGTTAATTTAATAATAAATGATTAATCACAAATCATTTATTTTTTATTTATTAATTAATTGTTAATTAATTATGTAAATTGTGTAATTATTATAACTTTTAATGTAGATATATGTTAAATGTACGTTTCTAGGTATGTGGGACTATAGTGTGGGAATGTAATAAAATAATTATAAATTAAAAAAAAATCTTACATTAAGTAATAAAAACTGTATATTATTTTAATTGTTTAATAGTTTTCTTAATGTATATATATCATTTTAAGTCAATAGTTTTATAATTTTATGAAATTAATACTTGTATTAAAATAAGCTGTGTGTTTGAAGTGGAGTACTTTCCCTATGGTTGCATAGACTGGAGTGGGAAGAGTAAAATGTACCCCTCCTGAGTCCAAAGCTTTCCCTACTGTTGCACCGACTGGAGTGGGAATAGTAAATTTGACTCCTCCAGAGTCCAACGCTTTCCTTACTGTTGCACCGACTATAGTGGGAATAGTAAATTTTACCCCTCCTGGGTCCAACGCTTTCCCTACTGTTGCACAGACTGGAGTGGGAATAGTAAATTTCACCCCTCCTGGGTCCAACACTTTCCCTACTGTTGCACTGACTGGAGTGCGATTAGTACATTTAACCCCTCCTGAGTCCAACACTTTCCCTACTGCTGCACCGACTGGATTAGGAATAGCAAATTTTAGCCCTCCTGGGTCCAAATGTTCCCTAGTTTTGCACAGACTGAAGTGGGAATAGCAAATTTTACCTCTCCTGAGTCCAACACTTTCCCTACTGTTGCGCAAAATGCAATGGGAATAGTAAATTTTACCCCTCCTCAGTCTAACGGGGTCCCTACTGTTGCACAAACTGGAGTGGGAATATTACATTTTACCCCGCCTGACTCCAACACTTTCCCTACTGTCGCACCCACTGGAGTGGGAATATTAATTTGACCCCTCCTGAGTCAACGCTTTCCATACTGTTGCACAAACCGGAGTGGGAATAGTAAATTTTACCCCTCCATAGTGTAAAACTTTCCCTACTGTTGCACAGACTGGTGTGGGAAAAGAATATATATTATTCTTAGAATTTTTTAGTTTTGTTTATATTGTTTAAATTATATTATTATTATGCTTCTGTGTATTTAAAATTATATTTGTTTAATTAGTAATGGTTGTAATATATAATGTATTTTTAGTAAAATGTATTCTTTTATATTGCTTACTGTTTTATGTGTGATAACATTTGTATTGTTTCTAGTTTATTTCTTATGGTTTCTTAATGTATTGTGTGTGTATATATATATATATATGCTATCAACGCGCTCTGATTGACTGTCACACTCTTGGTGGGGATCTGTTTAGAAGCTGACGCGCTCGCATTCAGGAATTACTTTACTTTGTGGCCTCTTTACTTACACAAGATGTCTGCCGCACGTTGACACCAGTGTGCCTCTTTTGTGTTCATTACTCTGTCCATTTAATGTGCCGACATGGTTTTCTTTTTCACGTGATCAAGCCTGTTGTCAGGCGAAACGCGTTGTGAATAAACAGCGGTGATTCATTGATACAGTGTCTTTCCTCTCTGAGAGCGCGTTCATACGAAGTTTCGAAACTGGATATATATATATATACACACATTTAAAAGAAAATTATAAATTATAATATTAATTACATTTTTTTTTTTAAATAGTTTTTCATTTTATATGTGTAAATAAACATACACACATACATATATATGTGTGTGTTTGTTTAAATAAGTACATATTAGTGTAGATTTTTTATATTGTTTAAATATATTTTTAATGTACATTATATTACTGATATGTTTTAAAATATTTAATGTTTACTATGTTTAACTATATATATATCTTAAAAAACTATATTTTTGTATATATTTTTCAGTATTAGTGTAAACGGATATTTCTTTCCGATATTTTTGTTATTTACATTATACTTATAGGAGAATGATATTTTCGTGTTAGATATTTTTGACATGATATTTTTTACCACGATATTTAGGGATGGGATATTTTGTCAGTGAACCTTCACTGGGATGCCAGGTCACAGGTAGCCATGCACTTTATAAAACAGGTGAATTTAATTATTTGGGAAATTAATGAATGACAGAAAATGTATGTATAGATTGTATAAGTTAGGAATTCGGAGTTGTTTGTAATTATCACACCTCTAATATCTTCCAATGACTGATTCGGCAGGTCATATGAGCCAAAATTCTTTGGTCAAGATTGCAAAAAGTGGATTTTTTTAATTTCAATTAAGCAGCAGAATACATCTGAAACAGAGCATCACAAAAAAGCAAAAGGGAAAATCAGTGCATTAATTTTCCAAATTACATTCCATTTTCAACAGGAAGGGAAAGCAAAAGGGACACAAGGTAGCTAAGCACAAGTAATCTTCCTTCCAATCAGATGGATGGAGATGGGCACCTGGTTCCAGATCTAAGGAACCAGAAGTGAGAAAGACCTTCCACATAGGTGGACCTTTAAAGGGCTGATCAGACATCGGTGGTAGAATACCTAACAAATGGTTGAGGGATGAGCTGACAAAGTTGAGAAAACTTGGTGCCACAGTCCCATTGAAGCTGCCCTGTGTTGGAAATGACTTATTCTTGTGGCTAAAATGTTGGAATTGAAATGTGTTACGGTCACATCACTCATGCTTTGCATTGTATTATGTTAGCATTTATGTAGCTATTTCATAATAATCTTTATTGTCAATACCTGCAAATACTCTGCGAGTTAAAGTTAGCATCTGCGCCACCATTTTCTCTCATGCAGCCACCATTTTGCTTTATGATTGAAACTAAGCTTTTGTCTCATGTTGCTTGTCTCAGCAGAAAGCATTTGTATCTCCAAGGTTAGGCCTCACTGAAGCATGAGAAAGTCGCTTGTTAACGCATACCTTTCCCTGTGATAGAGGTTGCTCTCACTATTCCAGCTACAAGTATAGACTGTATGACCTTGCCAGAGAGATAGTGTGTGCCCGGTCTCAGACTCTTAGCGCATCTTTGTGTGCCCCTTTGTTCAAGCTGTCTCCCTGTGGAAAGTTACAGAGTGGGCGTGTCACTGCCCAGTTGTAGAAATGTATAACTGTTACCTTTATGCTGGGAAAAGTTAGTCCCCTCGGTAACATCTAAGAAGGCTAGTCTGACTGGACTCCGCTGCAACGCATTTACAATAAAATAGCTTGGTTTGTATTCTCCACTGCATCACTGACTCTTCATTTCTTGGAAGGCTAGTGGAGGTCGAGAGTGACCCGGGTGACCCTATTTGGGTCATTTCCTTCAGTTGGCGCCCGAACAGGGACTCCACCAGGTGACCCATCTCGCCTGTAGTCGGGGTGTGGAGGTCGGGGTTGCGTCCGGTAAGATGTGCGGATCGGGGATCCCCACACGACCAAGCTTGGTTCTCGCGGCTGCCCTGCCTGTCTGATCAGGCGGCTCCTCGTCTAGTGGTCATCTCGGCTGGGGTCCTGAAAAGGCAAAACCCTTGGATCTGACCGTTTGGTCAGAAGAGTCGGCAGTGGAGAATAACCTTGTTTGACCTGTGTGCACCAGGTGAGTTCATCTTGATTCTTGGTAAATATGGCGCCATCTTGGAACTTGGTGGGTCTGCGGACCCTTGAGATACGGAGCATTTGCGAACGCTCTGCCAGGCCACCTGCTGAATTTGGTTTACTCTTGAAAAGGCCGGGGGCTAGAGCATGTCGCCGTGTCTTGGTATAGTCTTCGGACTGTCTGATGCAGTCTCCGGACTGTCTTGTCTTGGTACAGTCTTTGGACTGTCTTGTTTTGGTGCAGTCTGAGGACTGACTTGTGGTTTCCTTTGCTTGACACGGTCTGAGGATCGTCTTTGGAACAAGCGCTTGAATTTGTTTGTGAATATGGTGCACCATCAGTTTGTTTTTGGTACGGTCTGAGGACTGTCTTTTGGGAAAAAGTACTTGCAATTCCTTTGCCAGGCAAAATAATGAACTTGGGCCCTTTCTTGAAAATGCCTGGAATGAGCTTAATTTGTTCTCTTGTTGTCGTTGTTGCTTTGTAGATGCCCATTGGAAGTAAATCAGCCGGCGCCTCCAGGAGGCGCGCGAAGAGTAGTCTTGGCCCTATTATATTTAGTACGTGGGCTTTTTGAATAAAATGTTTTTTAAAAAAAGGAATATAGTAATAATGTATATATATATATGTTTGTGTTTGCATAGGATGAATGGTTTGAGAAAGGACGAAGGAATGTGAAATGGGGGAGAATGTGAAATAAGACAGTTAAAGAGCATGAGGTAATAATTTAAAAAAAGAAAGAAAAGCAGGGGTGCGCTGATGGCGCCCAGATCTCGCATCTAGCGTTGGACATTGCAAAATGACAAAAGCTGTTTTGAGCTACAGACATGAAGTTGCATTTTAAAGGTTTGGTGTATGAAAGTAAAAATGAATGAATGAGCCCTGCTCAGATGCTGATGCTTTTAGTCTGATGGGTAGTGTAAGGAATGCTCAAGTAATTAATTCATGATTGATTTGAGTGAGTGTGTTTAATTTGGATTTGACCTCGCAATATAACGTGTATTTAATTTGGAAAAGGTGTTTCAAGCATTTCAGGCAGCGCGTATTTATGCTGAATTAAAAGGATTTTCAAAGTTGAAACCCACAGTTCGTGATTCAGTTTGGTTTGGCAGGCTTACTACGGCCTTTGGCCTTGAGATAAGAAATGGAATTTTCTCCCTGTTCCTCCTGTCTTCATGAAAAGACCTTTCTTATAATTTACATTTGTGGCTAACTTTTGTTGGTTTGCAGTTTGTTTAAACAAAGGTTTCTTCACTTCATAACGTAGAGTAAAAAGTGCAAAGCACACATTTTTCTTCTTGATTATTATAATATGTATTCTCTGTTTCCGCATGATTAATACTTTTGTTGGAATATTGGTTGCTAGCTGTGTTGTGGGGGCTTTTCCTTATTTATTTTAGCAGGATGCTTGCAGAATATACAGCCTTTTTTTCCCCTTTGAGTTCTGCAGACAGGGAAAAATGTGGGGGATTGGGCAGCTTCTGAGCACAAGCACAGAGAGACTGCTGTGATACGAAGTGCGGAATGAGGACAGATTTAGATGCTAGCAGTCTAAGTTTTATGTTTTGACTAACAGGCTTTGTAAGGTTTTCATTTGTCCTATGCATTTATTTCTCTTCATGGGAGATTTTGCAATCATTAAAAATTGATCTAGCTATATGTTGAACTCACCCTTGCATTATATTTCACAAGCACTTTCAGAGTCCTGACTGTCTCTTATGTCTCATTTTCCATAGAAAATAGGTTTACCTTCCTTTATGGGGTACTTTGTGTACAATATGCTTTGTGAGAGCATAGTTGAGCTGTTGTTTCTATTTCTGCTGTTTCTGCTCCTGCCATGTTGCCCAGGCTGTGTAGGCGATGGCATATTTTGCTTTCCTTTGTCCCCGCCATTTGTGGCCATTATACCAGTTAGTACCCCTGACTCGCATATTGCCTCTGCGTCCTTTTTCGCTAACGCGTATACTTGTGGCATGGCCAGCAGTGATGATAATGTCTGTTATTTCTGCTGCTATTCCCACTGTGGTTTTTCATCCCCTGATATTAGTGAGTACAGGGCCACATGTATGTGGATTTGAGGATAGAGACTGGATGCAAATGGAGGAACGTGTGTGATCTGAGGTGGGGAATGCAGAAAAGAGGGAACTAGCTATTTCAGTTGCTGCCACCAGGGGAAAGATGAGAGAGTGAAGGTGTTTCTAGATTCTAGTGGGCAGGATTTGTGTCTTAAAAGGGGATTTGATTGTTTGTTCGCAGATTTGTTTTTATTGTGTTTTTTGCAATTGCGACTTGGTTGTAGACATTTGAGAGCATTTGGTCTACATTGCCTCTTTCAGTTACATATTTAACATAGCACAGTGTTATGAGTGTTTTGGTGGGTGTTTCAGACGCATTAGTTGTAGCACATGTTTTGAGCCCTCTTGCTCAGATTATTGGTCCTTTTTACCGTGGATTTTCCGTTTGTGCTAATGTCTAATTGTGGTGAGGTGATGGGTTTAGTATCTTACTATTATTGCCTTCCAGCAGGTGAATGTCTGATGATGGGTCTTAATGTAAGTAGTACATAGTGTTTGGTCCCCCCCCTTGAGTTTTGCAGATAGGCTGTTCACTTTGTGGGCAATGGGCGATACAGTGGTGGGATTGCTATAGATATCTCTGGTTTGAATATAAGGAATAGGCAATGTTACATTGCCTTGAATCCCTTATTGTCGGATACAATGGGCGGGGCAGCGAGCCTTGTTGTGTATGCTGCAGGATTTGGTTGAGAAAGGTGTGGTTGAGGAGATGAATTGTAATAGTCCCAATATTTCGGTTGTGTTTACAATTTTGTGACTGAATGGTGTGCAATAAATGAGAATGTGGTTCTCTAACTTTCTGCTGTTTTAGTCATTGCTATGTTTCCTCTTGCTGCTCAATGTTTTCCTGTCACTAATATAACATACATTTTTGGTAGTATTATTTATTTCAATTTCAGACCGGGGTAACAGATGTAGGGTCAGTGCAGTTGAATAGTTATTGCATTTGGCTTCTAATGGCCATGAAGAATGCTTTTCAAAAGGTAAGTATTGTCGACAGGAGGTCACCTGCTTAGGTCACCTACTGTCGAAGGGGGGTAGGAGATTAGCTCCTTGGCGAACTAACACATTAAAGAAGTGCATGAGGTGCATGAGCCTTTATTCTTAATGCATGAAGCAGTCTTTTGAGCAACTGACACTTGGGCAACTAACAAACTGCGCTTTCATCGGCTTCTGTGCTTGCTACATATACTGTTGCGTGCCGTTTTGTGTTGTAAGTACACAAGACGGCTTGTTGTGTGCTTTCTGTCTTTGATGCTACCGCAAGAGCACTTTCGAGCTGCCAAGGGGGCACTGATCTCACAGTTATGGTACACCATGCTGTGAACATGCCCTTGAATAAACAGAGACACAGCACCTCACCAGTGCACATCTAGCTGGCTATAAATTAGCATTGTTTGCCAAAAGTGTCATGATTAAAGGATGTGCAACTTTGAATTCAGCCATGTTACTGCCCCTCCCTTCTGTCAACTGATGGAATTGGAAATGAAAAGGAGATGAAAGGACGGGTAGACTAGACTGATTTTCCCTTATCTGACCCTCAAGGGGAACAATATGTCGATGGCTTTTGAATTTTGAATTCCCAGGTGGCACCACCATTATTGCTTACATTACAGCACCACTACATACAGTCGCAGAGACACCACGAGTCCTTTATTAGTTAGTCCGAGTAACTGGGTTGTGAATTATAAGTAAGTGTAGTGCCCACCGGAAAGTAACTGATGATGTGGGAAGGGATAATGCGTTTGCAGATCAGGCGGCTAAGGAAAATGATCAAAATGAAAAGTAAGAATGTTTGTAGCAGGCCCTGCTGGGTGGGTACCGGAAGTCACGATGTCTAAGTTGAAAGTATGGCACATTTGAAGGGATGGTGAATTAATAGGCCAGGGAAGAAAGAAGAATGTTGCCAGATGCATATGTATTTCCTGTGCTTATGATGAGAAATTGCTCAGTTTGTGTACTGTATGGTGCACATGAAACACAATTCTGGAAGGGGTATCCAGATGCCCCCCGTAATTTTGCACCACACATTTTTCCCTTTTGAGGTTCTTCAGATGAATAATATAGGAATAGACAGACATAACAATTCGAAGAATGTCCTGATTGTTCTTTAAGAGTTTAGCAAATGGATTGAGGCTTACCCCACTACTTAGGGGCCGATTCCGATTCGGGCCGGAAATCTCTCCGACCGAGCCGGACCCGGAGAGATTTCCGACCGAATCGGACTCTGGCAGTCCAACCGGACGAGTACGATGCATTCGCATGCTATCGGACTCGATTCGGTCGGACTCCCATTGAAGTCAATGGGAGCCGGTCGTACAACGCGTACGCGGGCTCCCATTGACTCAATGGGTGCGAGGCGAACAAGGGCGCCCCTACAGTGGGTACGCGTCCATGCGCATCGCGGCGTACATGCACAGGTAGGGGGACCCATGGGTCCCCCTGTGTGCGACTCGCGCGCCTACTCGTACAGGGGGTCCGACGCGGACCCCCAAAGTCCGGCTCCGACAGCTCTTTCGAGCCGGACGGCGCGAGTCGGTCGGACTGCTTGCGGCGCGCATCGTACTTACCCGGCCGGGAAACGTCTCCATAGCGCGGTGCGAGTCGTGTCCGTGCGAGTCGGTCGGAGCGTCTTGAAGCCGCGTGCGAGTCGGTCGGCGATTTCGCGGGAGCTTGCATCGTACTCGCTCGGCCGGACCCGCGTACGATTCGGTCGAGAAACTGGGCTCCGAATCGGATCCGGTAAATCCGAATCCGATTCGGAGCACTACCGGCCGAGATCGGAATCGGCCCCTTAGTGTTGAGGAAAAAAAAATTATATAAAGTTTTATCCTTGCCAGTTAACTGAAAGTTTGCATTCTATCCACTAATAGGTCCGGAACGCCCTGCAGTCACATCAGAGGGGTCCGGACACGATGCACAGCCAGGCTGCTTGTTATGGACCATCCACTTGAATAAGATTGAGGCGGAGCTGCAGAGCAAAGAAGTGCTGGACGAGGCAAGACCACCAAAGAAAGGAAAGAAAGAGGGGCTATCCAGGAGCCCCAGTTTGTTGGTCCACCTGTGATTAAGTCCCAGCCCATTGAGCCCCTGCCCCTTGGTCCCCTTGAGTCTGTCCCCCTTTTTCCTGATCCCTGTATGCCTGGAGTGTTGAGGTACAATTTGCGCCCCTGCAGGAGGAACAGTGCACCAAAGGGAAAGTCAGATTAGTAGAGATGCACTTTATTGCGGAAGAATAGGGTGCATGTACCCTGCCCGTGGTACCAACGATAGCTTAGGGAAAGGGAGATTGGTGCATTGTTTGGACAGTCAACGAACAGGGCAAATGGACTGTGATTCTAAAGAAAGAAATACCTTGCCCTGCAACATGGGATCTGGATTCGAGCTAGACGAACAGCTCCACCGCCGGTGCAACAGCGCCTACGCCTAATAAACAATAGGGGTCCGCCAGCTGGACTCAGATGGATGCTGGGAACTTTGTCCCATTTCCTTGCTTTTTCCCCATTGGCTCCATTGCATGTCCTTTCCTCTGATTCAAGAAAAAAAAATGTACCCATGTGGTCACTCCATTAGAGAGGAAGAACCGCTCTCTGCAGCCCCGCATTCTGGGAAAAATGAGCCTGTTTGGTCAGGGTGGTCTGTTAAGATACTCTGTGCATTTTTTTTTTATTGGTGTGATGCCTGTTCCCTCCGAACATGTTTGCTATTTTGGTTCCTCACAGAGGAGAGCACAGGAAGACATACACTGCCAATTTAATTATTTCAATTGGTGCACATTCAATTCCTTTTCCCCTGTTCCAGATATGACATTTATTGATCTCCGTATTGCAAATGAATGTGTACATTGGGCAAACGTCTATAATGATGGTTAATATGGCAGTTTGTTTTGTATCCAGGGGGCGAGGGAGACTAAGGTGGGTAAGAGCACATGTGACTTCACTTATACCTTGCTTGACAACAAGTCTGCCTTGGATCTTACTTCATAATGTTTACTTTCACACTTATGTTTTGCCTATGAGGGAATGGTCTGACAGATGTTGTCTCTCTTTTCTTTTTCCCTAATACGTGTTGCCTTGTCTATGTCTCATACATCCTATTAGCTACAACGCAAAAGTATGTTTCTACCCTGAGCCAAAAGGGTTGCTGACACGAAGAA
The DNA here is from genome assembly GCA_963921515.1 of Calotriton arnoldi. Taxonomy (NCBI): domain Eukaryota; kingdom Metazoa; phylum Chordata; class Amphibia; order Caudata; family Salamandridae; genus Calotriton; species Calotriton arnoldi. The sequence goes on along the minus strand of CAWUFW010001478.1, from coordinate 1,198,429 downwards.
TATGTCCCTGCATACACTGTCTCCTAGCCTGTTGTGCCTGCTGTGTATTAATGCTGACACCATGCGTGTTTAGCCTCATAGAATATTTAGTTCTGACGGATAGTTCATAAGTTAGCAACAGTAGCCTGTGATTGAACAGTTTTTTCTACTTTTAGAATTGTGAAGACCCTTACCTGATAGCACTAATAAAGGCGTTAGCTAATAAATGCTAAAAGGAGGGTCTGTTGGAATTGAAATGTGTTACGGTCACATCACTCATGCTTTACATTGTATTATGTTAGCATTTATGTAGCTATTTCATAATAATCTTTATTGTCAATACCTGCAAATACTCTGCGAGTTAAAGTTAGCATCTGTGCCGCCATTTTCTCTCATGCAGCCACCATTTTGCTTTTTGATTGAAACTAAGCTTTTGTCTCATGTTGCTTGTCTCAGCAGAAAGCTGCTGGGATGCATTTGCATCTCCAAGGTTAGGCCTCACTGAAGCATGAGAAAGTCGCTTGTTAACGCATACCTTTCCCTGTGATAGAGGTTGCTCCCACTATTCCAGCTGCAAGTATAGACTGTATGACCTTGCCAGAGAGATAGTGTGTGCCCGGTCTCAGACTCTTAGCTTATCTTTGTGTGCCCCCTTGTTCAAGCTGTCTCCCTGTGGAAAGTTACAAAGTGGGCGTGTCACTGCCCAGTTGTAGAAATGTATAACTGTTACCTTTATGCTGGGAAAAGTCAGTCCCCTCTGTAGCATCTAAAAAGGCTAGTCTGACTGGACTCCGCTGTAGCGCATTTACAATAAAATAACTTGGTTTGTATTCTCCACTGCGTCATCGACTCTTCATTTCTTGGAAGGCTAGTGGAGGTCGAGGGTGATCCGGGTGACCCTATTTGGGTTACTTCCTTCAAAAATGCTGGTTTTGCAACCAAGGGCACATTTTGAATTTGCCCCTGAAGGTTTGTCTCATGTGTAAATATACTCCACTTCTTACCCAGATGGTGCTCACTGGATGATTCAAGAAAGTAGAACATGAGCAGAACTTTTGGGAACTTGAAAGTGTTGGAATACCAGTGGACAGATGCAATATGTTTGTGCATGTGTTTCCCTCATAACATTTACACCATCATTTCTATCTAATCACAGGAGTGGGTATACATCATCATTTTTAATAAGGTGCAATTATGGCTCAGGCGGTATCATGGTATAATTTTACTAGCAAAGCTGTGATTAATAGTAGTAGAAAACATATTATCATCAGTACACGTTTTCAAATATGAAACAAGCACCGCTTACAGTGTTTATCCAGACAATGGAGCAGGTGCATTTCTGAGAATACCTGTATATCATGCCACTCGATCAAGATTTACAGTATTTTGTTGGAAAATACTGACCGTTGAATTTATTTCAGTAATTTCATCAATACCCATTTAACGATGTCCCAAATATATATTTTTAAATGTACATCTACATTCCCAAATCGTGTGATATAACTGTACATAATTGCAACATCCAGTTTCACAATGACAAAAAAGTTTAATATAAAATAGTAATAGATCTTGATTGTTGTCACCTCTTACATTTTTTTAAATATTGGTTATTCAAGAACTTTCAGAACAAGATCCATATTTTTCTGAGCAAACTCACAAACATATTTGGGTTTGGAGTAAGATATCTGGTTCAGCGTGATTTAATGATCTCCCCAAAAAAGGGTTAGGAACCAGGTGCTTAATCACTCCACGATCTGGGAAAAGCTGTGAAATACTCATTCAGTTCTTCCTTCTCAGAAGAGCTTTTGATCTGTGTCAAAAACATATATTAAGTAATGCTGCAACACTGAGCTTGTGATCCACCAATTACGAAACGATTCCAGGGATGTAATAACGGATCATTCACTATAGGTATTTGGAGGCACATGGTACCCACATTTAAATAAAAAAGACGCCAATTTGAAAGGCACTAGGGTATTCACATCAACCCAGCTCAATCAGATGTATGCAGTTAATTACAAGCTGGATGTGCTAGTGTTATGCAATATTCTGTACCCCCTGCAAATTTCAGGGCAGTACCCTAGGCAGGCTATTATAATGTTCATTGCAGTAGTATCAACTGGGGTTTTGAATTACCCTCAAGACGAATAGCGACATATAGAAAAATAGATGGGTACACAGGGTTCCACTGAGGTGTTTATGTGACCTTAAAGACAATGAGAGCAACACGTGTGCTTCCCGTGGTTTCACTTGGGAACTTGAGGTGGAACCCCAACCCATTATTGACAGCTTTCCCATTGCTATTTTTTTATTGGACATGCCGCTCTAAAAATAGCAGCAAAAAAATCAATTTTCCATGCACAAAAGCTATTTTGTGCTGACAGATGACCCTAATATTGTACCCATACTCTTTGCTCCATCCCATGCTAATATTTGCAAGGGAAGGGCATGTCAGCATTTGACTATCACAAAAACTTTAGATTTTGGCACAAAGCCATATCTACTAAAATTAAGGGGGATATTACCTAGGAATAGCGATAATTATCGCAAAGCGCGCTTAGCGCTGTTTTTTTTATCGCCGGCTATCGCTGAATTTCATCACGGAGATAACGCATTATTATCAACGCTCATCTCCAACGCGATAAAAAATCCAGCGATAGCGGCGAAACTCAGCAATAGCGCGAGGAATCCAGCGATAAATTCTCTGCGCTAATGAAAAGCTTGCTAATGGGCAGGTGAGGTCTTAACCTTACAATCCACCTCCCATTGACAAGAATGGTTAAGTCAAGTTTTTAGCAGGTGTTAAAATCCAGCGATAATCGCGGTTAGCGCGACTTTTTTTATTGCTTCGCGGGCATTGCTAATAGGGGGAAGTTGTGTTTGCGACTGTTTCCAGTCGCTTTTAGTTGGGAACGCCTACTTTGCAAGTCATTAGCGATAATTATCGCTGACATGCAAAGCGGCACCAAAACGGTCGCTTTCTCCATAAAGCTGTCGCTAACAGCTGTTAGCGACAGCTTGCTAATAGGGTGATAGAAATATCGCCGCTTTAGAGGCAAAAAGTGCCGCTAAAGCGGCGATACCGCCCTTGCTAATATGCCCCATAGTAATCTGGTTTTGTCCTAGACCTAATACCATGGATAAGCAGAAGCAAGAAAGGTTTCAAGTGGTATATAGTCTATATTCCTACATGTAAGATATATGCTTTGCCCTAAAGCATACATCTAACATGTCTGACCTCAGCGCTGTTGTCTACACTTAGAAATTTGAAGTGGAAAGTGCACGTCAAGTACAAAAGCTAGGCTAGAAACTACAGGCTTACATTCACACAAGATAGTGAGGGCGAGCGTCAAACAGAGGAACCAATTTTAACGAGAGCATTACAGAGATATAATCAGTAGGCAGCTCTTATTAAATGTGATGCCACGCTGTTTTTTGCCCTTTTCATTTTTTCATGTAGCTCTCCCTTGCATGAAAGATAGCAAATATGTGCCTAGGTATATTGTTTTTTCGAGGAAGTGTATAGTAGATACTGCTAAACATTCTAATTTCCATAGAGAAGGCTATGCAGTAGGAAGGTTTTCCTATAACCATATTGAAGAAGGTGTTCCTTAAACTGTATCGGGTAAAGTATCAGTACAGTACTAGTATCAAAATAATGCAACTGGCCTTTGGTGTTCTCTTCAATTTTACATCAACGGCCATTTACAATAACTGTGCCTTGAGTCCCTCTAATTTAAGTCTGAATATTTGGAACACTCAACATCATGCTTCAAAAATGCAGGAAGATCAAGGGATGTTCGGGATGACATTAAATTGCTTTTTTCACACTATTTTATTACCCACAGTCTGGCCAAATATATTTGATATTTGATTTGATAAGAGGTTTTCAGCTTTTGATCACTTCATCCAAATATAATGGGCTGTCTAGACTTTTCTGCTCATTACATGACACAAGGTCTTGCTAAATTCTAAAACCACCAGTATAAGTTGCGAGATCTTGTCCAATAGCTGTCCTTGTACCCCATAGCCATCAGGACTGCCGCAACCCGGCTCCACTTTTAAAAAGAGCTCAAGGCACAACTCTTTAAAGTGCACTGCATCACAATGCCGACTTCATAGAAAGCAGCTTCACTCTCCAATCACACATTGGCTGAATCTTTGCCTTTGACCTGTACAATGCTTCACTTTCCTTCAGCTAAATTTGCACTCTCCAAATCCTATATATATGTGTGTGTGTATATGTATATATATAATATGTGTGCATTTTCTATGTGTATATATATATATATATATTTATGTATGTATATATGTGTGTATACACACACACACATATATATGTATATATATCTTAATAGTGCTCACTCACAGTTTACTCAAACCTCTCTCTATAGTAGCGTCGTTCCGTATAGATATTATGCACTGATTTTGATAAGTATACAATAAACTGCACATCAATACTCTTTATCTCCAAGAAAATTGATTGTATTACAAAATGACATAATTGATGGCATCTTCTTTTCAAATATCACTCGGAAGATGAAAGGAACAGCACACCAGTTGAATAATATGTTTTTAAATCGACACCTTTGGCAATTCATATCCCTTTTATAGATACAATAGAGCGCCACAGGACCCGCTTTGTATCGCCACAATTCTTCTTCTTTAGTACTGGAAGGCATGAGACCATAGGGCACACCGAAGAAAACAATTATTCTACAACAATAGCAACCTACAATGTCCCACTGTCAAATTGCAGTGCTTTGCAGAGAATGCCGTGGATTTTTTATCATTACATACCACAATTCATAAACTGTAGTTATCACAATGTACAAAACACGGAAATCTCATTGCAGAAAGGAGAAATGGCAATATCGCTTGGAGATAGAATGAAAGAGCTGAAACCCAGCAATGTCACCCATACGCCAGGATTAAAATGCACCGAAGACGTGAGGCCAGTGGCGTAACACAAAATGCTTGTGTAACCCTGCACAATGAGTTGAGGGGCACCTGACACTCTCATATATCAAAGAGATTCATATGCTGTTGGTTTACAGGACCTCCTGAAGTATGGGGCCTCTCCTGGGACGCAGGGGCTGCAGAGGCCTGCATTACGTCTCAGCTGAGGCTACAGAAGATTAAAGGTCCGCACTGTACACACACGGATTGCAACAAAATGTGTTTTCTGCATCCAAACTCCAGCAAAGCAAAATGGCAAACCATATTTAAGCATATTTGTTTCCCTTGTATGTATTCAGGCACATAAAATGTAGGAGGTGGTGGTCTGGGGTACCAATTACCAAAATATTTGTTGGACTAAGGATACATCAAACATCAAATGCTACATGCAATATTGTCCTGAATCCAACAGTATAGTCAGAAAGATAATTGAAATGTTATCCCAACCTTAGAGCATTCCTATTAATGCTCATTCATTATATGATTCAGCAATGGTTTCTCCTCCTTTCACAATTGGTATTGTTGTTTCTGCCTGAACAAATCCATGTCTTAGTAGTTACTGTGATGGCCATTGCGAGAGCTGTTCACGGACATTTAAGTTAAGTCAGTCATCTGATGAAAACCTTGTTGTGGAGTATAAGGATGTCCCCTTCTTAACTGGGTTGATCTGGTACCTACAAGTAGACACATAAATCAATTTTTGAGAACTCCAAGCGCCACCTTGATGGAACATCTTGCCAAGGCATGTTTCTTGTTGTGCCTCCTCTATAGGGTGAGGCGTTATCTTTTTTAGGAGGTATTCACTGTTATTTGTGACTTTAGAATTATTTTCTGAGAGTAATAGGATGACAGAGAAGCACCATAATGTATTTGTCTACGTGTCTTAGTGCTTGCATTATTTTGCGTGATTTCTGTTTGCAGGTGTAAAGGTTTGGCCATATACGATTGTAGTTCGTCTTTGGCTTCTCTACAACCTTGGGGACTGGTGGTCTTAGAAGCTGGTTGTACATCTGGTGCCTCCAATGGATATTACTGGAAGAAAAAGTAATTTATTGAATCCGTGAATTAACATCAGCCTCTGTTAATTATTCAGGGTTGCATTCCAGTCCATTGTTTTTGGATCACTCTTCACCTACAGACTGGGATCAACCACAGGCAAATCAGTCTTGGTCCTGCCCCAATAAAAACACTTCAACCTGAGCTGCTAGGCCACCTCTTCTCTGAATGGAAACACAAGCATCCCAATATTCCATCTTTTTGGGCCTCACATTTAAGGTGAAGGCTGAGTCTCATGGCAGAGTGAACACTGGACCCATATCTGGGCACACTCTTTATATTCTGGGCCTGGGTGACTGAAAACAAAGCTCTAACTGCTGGTACGAATACTGCTAGTCCTTGCCTATTAGGGTACAGTGAAAAATGAATAATTAAATGGATTGCGATCCTGTGACTGAGATGATTTAAAGAGTTTCAACAATCGCATTTTTTTTTCAGTGAGATGCCCTTAGTGCAATGGGTATGCCCACACATGAGCCCCATACCTCAGCTCACTGATGAGAGTCAACAAAGCTACTTGTGATCGCATTTAGAAGGGACTTGGCCTGGCAGTTTGGGTTGGGCCAAAGGCGGATTTGCATAAGGTTGTTCCAAGTCTGCAGTGGCACAGTGAGCAAAGGACTGACTGACTTAAGAGAAGCCCAGAGTAATTACCAGTAGCCTTTTGCCAATATTACCTTTTTATTTCCTTAGTGAGATGCATTCCACTCATTACTTTTCTTTTTTTTTTTTTTTACACAATATTGTAATGCATGTAGGAGCTTTGTCTCTGTGGTCATAAATTGAACATACTCTTTTGAGTCAGAAAGATGGACCTGTAAGCTGAATGCTTGCTCCAGGGTCTGCTATGGACTGCATGTCATGAGTTCAAATTCTTGCAAGGATAACTCAGACTTGCGTTTACTAAGGTCGGTAAAGTGAGTACTGTTAAACTGGGCGAAGTAAGCACCTATTATTTAAAATGGTAATTAATTGAAACACTTCAGTAGGAAACAGTATCAAGAGTTATAATAAGAATGAGTCATTAGTATGATTAGAAGTGGAACTTAGCATGTGATATTTAAAATAAAGCCCTTAATGATCTCTATTTAAGTCTGAATTTCTGTAGCCATTCTTGATTAGTGTAGCCCTGAAGTGTTGTGTGTCGGCCAAACAGTATTTTCTTCTGTGATTTCCAATTCCTTCTGAGGTGCTGCATGAGTACGTATGCCAGGCAGCACTACATAGGCATTGGGTTGTCAATGTCGTTCTCCTTTGCTCGTTTGTTTTTAAGAAAGGGGAGCGTGTTGTTGGAAGTGCCTATACGCGTTCGGTGTTTGCAGGTGGGTTGTCGCTGGTGCCCGCCATCCAGTGCATTAATTGTGATTCTGCAGCTGCCTCCGTTTAAGGGACGTGTGCAGTTTTGTGTTCCTTTCTTCAAGAGTCATAAATGTTTTATTTTCGCTTTCTGTGTATGTTTTTACTCTGAAAAAAATAAATGTCTTTTTGGTGTTGTTTGTTAATCATTGTAAATCGAGGTATGGGTGTTTAAATATTATTTAGTGTGCTGAACGTGTTTTTAGTATTATTGAGCTGTTGTATGTGTCCCTATCAATGAGTAAATCTATGCTATTGGTGTTGGTGTATTTTGTGTCACATTTGTTGTCTCTTAATTGCGGTGAGCACTTTCTGGGTGGGCCTGGGACTGTGTTGGTGTTTAAGGACTTGATTTCCTGTTCATCTTGGCCGAGACAGTCAATATGAGTGAAAGCTTTACAGTGCCAAATACAGACATTTTAATATCTGCGCCCTGCATGGAAACTCATGCTTCTCAATTTACAGCTATTTGGTCTTTTCTTGTTTGGGTCCAATATAATTCAATGTCCAACAACCCATATACTGCAACTGGATCCAGGGGAGACCATTTGTATTTGGTCAACTGGAATTTCCACCAGGAGGCAGATGCACCACCAAGAACCAAATGATTCCTAGGAAGAGGCAACCATTGATGTTCATGCCTACCTAAAGGTGGAAGGTTGTAAAATAAGTTATCTCTTAATTTAGTATTTTTATTATTATTCAGCGGACAACTACCATTTGCATATAGCCCACCTAATGAATATTGATAAACTACCTAATACGGTGATTGTAATAGGATGTGTTTGTCCTGTGATTTAATTGGATGCACAGCCTATCAAAAAGTCCAGACGTGCATTCTGGCATACAGAACAAGATGTCCCTATCGAGTTATTTTACAGGGAGTCAGTTGGGAGCTAGCTAGTGTGTGGAAAAAAAGGGTAACATAGAGAGGGAAAGAAGAGAGGGAGTGAGAGAGAGGGGGAGATATCTTACAAATTCAAGGGCATATTATGGGATCAGTGATATATAATAAAACGGATACTTAGCAGTAGGCAGTCTAAAACAGCACACATTCATTAGTACGCTGTAAATGCTGCAGAAGGGTAACCATACTTTGTGTACATAGAAATGCATAATGAGCTTTGAAGAAAAATGAATAGTATTTACTACTGCAGTTTCCCTATACGCCTCCCTGGAGGCACAGAGTGAAATGAGCAAGTAGGGGATTTCTCCATTTCCATCCACACAAGGGTCTGATTCTATATTCGCTTCCGGATGAAAACTCATCAGTGTGCAAAAGCGTCGGCAATGAGCTAAGCGGCAAAGAAATGGTCCAGCTCAAAGCGCGCACCGCAGGGGACTCGGTTCTGGCACGCTTGTGATTTTAAATCACATTAAGAGATGAAGGGGGCTTGCGCTAGCTTCCCGATGTAACCATTTCTTTGCTGTTATTCTTTGGTTTTGGCTTATGTTTTTACAGCAGACTGCAGCAATCCTTTCACATGGATGTATAAACTGCCCTGCTCTACTCTGTCTGGGATAGTGTGGTCATGCACAGTGATGAATTGGTCCCAGTGGGTGAATGGATAATGAGTTCAGTGGAGACAGGCTTGCTGAGGAGGATGGGGACATGTTGATTTAACACTTGGTGAGGAGTTCAGAGCCAACATGTGTCACCTGTTTCATGAAGAAATGTACATCTTTCTGCACCTAAAAGTGTATCTAGTCTGCAATGTGAAAACCCTATGGTCCAAGTCATGAAAAAACTTACTGAAAGAAAGACAGAGATTTGCATCTCTGCATGAACCATTTTTTACCCTTTTTTATTTGTCACAAACATTTCCAGAAGCACACCTGGAAAGCCATGCCAGCTTAGATTTCGAGGCATACTTCTAGGAATTTCATGTATCATCTCCCAAAAATTCCTAGTCCTGTTGATCCAAGTTCTCCATAGAGGAGATCGCCACACAGAGGAAAAGCATATTTTATTCTATGGGTAGAACTGTTTCCCCCTTTAAAAAAGCCCTTCCACAAGACCCTCAGCAAGTCTGGGGGTGATATGTTTCCTTTTCCATCCTGGAAGGTGAGTCCATCTCCAAATATTTCTGGGGTGGAAAAGGGTCAGAAATGTAAGAATGCCCATACACGTACAAGTTTGTGGGCACTCCCAATTTTCCAAAGAAAACCATTTCTTGGAATACCCACTTCCCACCCCTTGAGGGGGATTTACTATTGTGGGCTTCTCAACACATGAGGAAGAGAAATCCACACTAATAAATGGCTCTACATACACCATGAATCCCTTTGTGAATTCCTAGCAAGTATAAAAATCGGGACATTCAGTTGAGAGCATACATTTACAGTCGGATTTACCTTTGTGAATAGGTCCCCTTATTTGTCCACTGGCAAAGATACATTAAAATGCATGTCTGAGAAAAGAAGTCAGAAGCCTGTTCAGTCACCTATATGTGGAGTAGATGAACAGAATCCTCTACACTTTCTGGTGGGTGGAGGAGGTACCAGAAGCTTAAATAGTCTCCTATATGTGGAGCATACAATTAGAAGCTCTTAGAGTCTCCAGTAAGAGGAAGAGATGATCAGTGCCTACAGTGTCACTACTGAGTGAAGGAGACTTACAGTGGGTGAGACTTCATTAGGTGTTCCCAACTCAGCAGAGGTCCAAAATAAAACATTGCTGGGGTTTTGACAGGTAAGAACCCAGTTATTCAATTTTAAAAAAACACTCTCCAGAGCCAATGCTACCTGCAGTGCAAAATCATTGGTCAGCAGATAGAGCAGTGGTGATCTGTCTCCTCACACAGAGAAGGAAATGAGCCTGATCACTAGTAAAAATAAAAACTAGGCTGAAAAAAGGGCTGAGTGGATAAAGGATCATCTCATTGGGGGAGTTATAGGATCAAAGAATCTTTCAATGACACAGGAAACTGGTACCTCAAAGTGCTTCATGATTGAGTCAATACCTGCAATATTTGCTGGCAGATGATGTATTCCGATTGGTTGTCAAAACATGAGCAGAGTTAGAGGTAGGCGAGACAACAAATTAACAGGAATAGGTGAGCCAGAGCTGAGCCATTGATTAGCTTTGGCTCTAAGAGCCTGTGCAAGAGCCAAGACTTGAAAATAGTTGGTATGTAAATCAAGCAACAAATATCATGTTAGAATATGGCAAAGTGTCTTCAAAATGGAAAAAGTGTATTTGTTTTACACACAGAAGCATTTCACCTTAGTGCTCAGATGATATCTCTGCATTGAGAAGCATTTTTTAGAAGTGAGAGTTTTTAAACATGCACTTAGAAACAATCCTGCTCCTGCCTTAATGACAATGCTAATATGTTAAGAGGCAAGACAGATGTCATGTATACCGTGTATGTGGCCTAGTGTCTTAATATAGATGGAGCAACATTATACTCTATTATTTTAAACACTAGAGAAGTTTTTATACAATGGGCACCCTGAATGCAAGAATTTGGAAGAGGTCTAATATGCACTAAGAAACACAAAGGAGCCTTCATGTTACTAAGAATTTGCCTAAGATCATACAATTTGGTCAAGCAGGGAAACCAGGCTTGGTCCTAGATATTCCAGTTTCACACTGTGCAATTCCGCCTAGTTAGGAAGCTCTTTCTGACATCAAAGGTCAATGCTTTTTCCTTAATCCTTGGTGGATGAGATTAGAGCATGGGTGACAGGCAGACACCACATTTTATTTTTGGCAGGTTTACATAGTGCAAGCCTTGCCCAAGGACATAGGAGCACTTCACAAATGGCACAGATTACATTACAGCTTTTTTTTTAGTACAGAGGCGTTTGCCAGGATTCACAGAATGCTGAGCCGAGGCCATGATTTTAACCTAGTTCCCTATGATGCATGGTCAGCAGCTGTAGCTACTGCGCCACATTGCCTCCTGTGAAAGCTTGGCTCATTTTGGGCGTGAGGGTCCAAGAGGATCTCGTGCTAAGTGAGAGCAGGGCTGACTTTAGCACTGATGGCGCCTTGCGCAACAATCTTTTTTAGTGTCCAACCCATGACCTCCTCCTCAGATTCCCTCACTACCACCCGGCAAAAGTGCCCCTCATCTCTCCAAAGCCCCTCTCTCACATACATGTAATTTGTTTTAAGGCGCTGGTAGAGGTTGGCTTTTCTAATCCACTCAGACATCCACTTTAAATACAGATCTGCTCTATTTAGCAGGCACATTAACCCTCTGCGCTACTTTACGGTGAGTCAAAACAAAACTCCAATCTCTCTTTCTCTAGCAGGAACATTAATCGCAAGAGTTATCTTGAATTTTTTTATTGCTGCCTGAAATCTGGACGCACAAAGAACTCTGCATCAGCTGCTTTCAAATCATAAGTTATGCTAAACACAGCGATCCCACCTGAGGTCAGCGCCCCCCTCCGGGTCAGCGCCCAGTGCAGCCGCACCGGTCTCACTGCCCTAAAGCCAGTCCTGAGTGAGAGCCAGGCTTCTGGCTCGCGTCTCACTTCAACTTTCATTGGTTCACCCACCTCTAAGAGTTCCATTTTGTTTTGCCTTTTAAATCATAAACTCACCAAAAAAAAAGGTATGCAATGTAGGTACGCAGGGATATAGCTAGACTTTCAAACCAATTTGGAATAACATCCTAATTTTTAGGAAACATATTTCATCAATTACTATTGCAATAGGATAATTTTGAAACAGTGTGCTCTTCTAAAAAATGATCAGCATTTCATCTTGAAACATATCGTTGGGCCATGTGGTCCCCTACCCCTGATTGATTCTATCTTAGAATGCAGTGTGTCACCATGTATTTTGCTGTATCAGTTGTGAGTCATGCTCATAGGAAAGTCTGCACAGGGGAGGAACCTCGCATGACCTCCTTTCTGGAGGAAGCAGATGTCGCTTTAGTGTTCGTCTTATTGGATGCTAAGTGGATTCATGATGAAACACGAGCACGCAAATCCCGTCGTTAACCGTTAAGACCACTGCATGCACATCCGTGCGCGAAAAAAGCAAGGAGGGGAGTTTAATACATTCACGTCCTAAAACAGATCATAATTAAAGCCTAAAAAGTTTAGATTGGTCTATTCCAGGTTCTTTCCCTGCCAGAGATAGGTTATATCTAAACAATGAAGGGAGCGAATGAATTCCACAGATATCGGGGCTTATTTACAAGCCCCTTTCGCCAATTTTGCGTCATTTTTAACATGGGAAAATAGGCCCCATCATGTTTACTCAACTGGCAAGGCAGCTAGTGAGTTCAGCCGTTGTGCCGGGCTGATGTTGTTACTTGGAGATCTGCGTTGTGAATCCAGGCAGTGCTGAATGAGCTTTACATCCTTCAGAACTTGATGCATTGACTATTATTAAATTGTGTCATATTAACACCTGTTTCCACGTGTTTAAAGAAATCGAAGGCCAGATTAAATAAAACCTACACAATAGAATTGGTCTTACATAGTTGTCTATTTCCACGCGTCTTTCCACTGGAAAGGCAGAGTGTGCAGCCAAATTATCCAGTGCATGAGCAAAATACAAAGCCAACCCTTCAGTGGAAGGGGGGGTGGCAGAGCACCATCACTCGGGGTGGCACATGCAGCAGGGTTGCTGATGGTCAGTCAGCGGCGGTCCGTGTAGGTAAGCGCGGTGAGGCGGGCAGCCTGGAATTTCTTGTTGAAAGACAGACTGTTCCATCCTCATCACCAGAAGGACTGAGATCTTAGGTGCAGATGAAAGCTCCAGTCACATAGTGATAGTTCAGCAGCAATAATATATAATACATTAATACATAATAATAAACATAATAGTCTTGGAGACATGGACAAGAGGCCTGGTCTCTCTCTCTCTCTCAAACACACACACACACAAACTGACATATCCTGAAACATATACTCCCCCAGTGACATCGTACACATGCCCAAGGCCGCACACTTTGGACCACACATGTTTCCACTGCCATGCACACACCCAGTGCCTCACACGTGCTCACATCCGTACACATCAAGTACCACATAGATGGCAATTGACTCAAACACAAATGACAATTGTACACACACAGGCCCGCGCGCACACACGCGCAGCTTATATGTGACCGGTGCCATTATCAAAGGCATGCCTCGTGCCACGCAAATACTTTACGACACCCGAGGATTATTGTGCAACGTGAAGGAGAAAGCAAAGCGTATGCCATTTTTGTTTTTCAGGTTTCATATAATTTGGGTTTCTTTTCTTTGCCATGTCGCCTTTCCTCCAGTAAATATCGTGACTCAGCGTACTACGACAAAAAAATGACACTACACGTTTGCATTTGTAAAAAACTATAACACTGTATCGTTTTTCGACTACAACTTTTTTATTTTCTTCTTTAAAATGCCTTGGTGTTATTACTTTTATTGTACTGAAGCAAATAGCCCAGTACTGCTTTTAAGTTTATAATGAAAAATGCGAAATGTACTTGCACTCGAAGAAAAACGTGCAAGGTAGATACACAGCGTTCTTCACCCCTGTGCATGGCTGCACAAATTCGAATTACTGTCCTCGGAGGGATGTGCTCCCGTATGCCTCCTATGCATTTCCGTCACATTGAGTAGAAGCAGTTGCTGATTCCTTACATCCCTTATAGGGTCAAAACCAATGACTGAGAGGGGAAGACATCTCGCGGCTATGCACGTGGGGTCCTGTAGAGTACGTGTACGAGGAAAACAAACTAAGCGTGCCTACGTATTTCTCAACCTCAAAGTGAATACTCACCCAATACAACAGACAGAGCAACCCTGTCAAATTTATATGCCTAGCACAAAAAAAAAAAAAAAAATATATATATATATATATATATATATATATATATATATATATATATATATATATTATCTACTGGCGGTCGCCAGTAGATAGTTATAGTTAGGACCTATTTTCCATAGGAAATCCGCGACATTCTATTTGAAATAACTCTTGCGTCGGTTGACGAATCTTCGCGAAATTTTCAAACTTTATGGCCCGCTCCGGTCCGCTCCTACCCTGAAAGTCTCAGGGTGATTCGTCAAGCGGGGGCCGAGAAAAAGGGGGTCCCAAAACGTGTTTTCCCCATTCATTTTCCCATAGGAAACTTTAGACACGGCTACAGCCCGAACTGCTGAACGGAATTACACCAAATTTGGCAAAGAGGTAGTTCTTGGTTCAGAAAGAACCCTTTTGTTAAATGGTGTAAATCCGTTCAGTAGTTCCTGAGAAAATCAAAAGTTAAGTCACATATATATCTGTGGCCGAGTAGGGTCCGCGTACCCTCCCGACCACGAGCTGCATGCTTATTGGCTGTCAAGTGGCTGTCAACACTCCAAATCAGGAAGTGTTGGCAGCCATTTTATCCCTCGGTAGAACCGAGGGACAGAAACAAGTGCGCAAGCGCAAAAGGGGCAGGGTAGAAACACCCTGACCCCTAGGTCTGCTCAGGGGTCCCACAAGGACCCCTGGGCAGAAAAAGCATTTTTTCTTTTTAAATCGGCAGGATGCGCTCAGGGTGCGCGGATCCTGCCGATTAGGAAAAAAACAGAAGAAACAAGTGCGCAAAACGCACAAAGGGGGCAGGGTAGAAACACCCTGACCCCTAGGTCCTGCTCAGGGGGTCCCACAAGGACCCCCTGGGCAAAAAAAGGCATTTAAAAAAAAAAAATCATCGGGATGCGCTCAGGGTGCGCGGATCCCGCCGAAAAAAACCAAAAACGAAGCGCGGTCTCCCGCGCTTGGTTCTTAATTGGCCCCCGGGTGGGCCAAGTCCCGGGGGCATGGGGGGGTTCCTTTTTAATATGTGGGGGGCCTCTAAGGCCCCCCCAAGCCCCGGGGACCGTCACCCCGGGGCTTTAAAAATAATGGTGCGGGAGGGCTCTTTGCCCTCCCGCTGCCCCGGGACCGCCACCTCCCGGGGCTTCTTTTTAAATGATTTAACCTGTGTGGCGGGGCTCCAGCCCCCACACGCCCGAGACCGCCACCTCCCCGGGGCACTAAGAAATTTAAAATGGGGGTCCGTTTTGGACCCCGAAGCCCCGGGACCACCACCTCCCGGGGCTTTCTAAATGTGGGGAGGGGGCCGCGCGGCCCCCTCCTGGAGCCTGTGGTGGCCCTGGGGACCACCACCCCCAGGGCCAGCTCCTGCAGTGTCCCGGGGTGCCTACCCCGGGACACTGCTGTTTGCAATGACAGGACGGGAGCCTCGCGGCTCCCGTCCTGTCATTGCAAACTTGCTTTGGATATTGGAGCGAGAGCAGGAAGCCTGCTCTCGCTTCCAGTATCCAAAGCAAGTGCTTTCCACATGGGGAGCAGCATCTTAGCTGCTCCCCATGTGGAAAAGCAATGCCGGCTCCCAAGGGATGCGGGGAGCCGGTGGGACTGTGGGGGTTTGGGGACCCCCACAGTCCCCAACGAGGCCAGGCCCGGGGGATGGGGTCCCCGGGGCCATAAGTGGCCAGGGAGGGGGCCACGCAGCCCCCCTAAAAAAAATAAAAAAAAATATTTAAAGGCCGGCCTCGGGGAAGGGGTCCCCGGGGCCTTAAATGGCCTGAGGAGGGGGCCACGCAGCCCCCTCCAAATTTTAATTAAAAAAAGAGGGCTTGCCCCGGGGATGGGGTCCCCGGGGCCAATACAGGCCCAGGGAAGGGGGCCACGCGGCCCCCTTCCCGTTTTTTAAATTTTATTTAAAAAAAAAAAAACTTTTCAGGCCCCGGGGGATGGGGTCCCCGGGGCAAAAAGTGGCTGAGGGAGCCCCCTCCCAATCAAAAAAAAGACCGGCATCGTGCCGGAGGCCCGCCCCCTCCCTGCAGCAGTCTGCAAACGCGCCCCCTGGCGCGTTTTGAGAAGGGAAGTAATTCCCTTGAATACTGGGGGTCCCTGGGGGCAAACTAGCCCACCAGGAACCTCCAGTATGCGCCAGGGAGCTGCGTTGCAGAGAGGTGTACAGAGGCCACGCCCCTTTTACACCTCTCTGCAGCGCAGCTCTGTGGCGCTTTGGAAGTACATGGTGGGCTAGTTGGACTCCAGGGACCCTCAGGATTCAAGGGGACTTAATCCCCCAACTTAAAACGCGCCACGGGGCGCGTTTGCACAGTGGTGAAGGGAGGGGCGGGGCTTCAGGTGACATGTGTGCAAACAGGCCCCGTGGCGTTTTTAAGATGGGGAATTAAATCCCCTTCAATCCTGAGGGTCCCTGGGGGCCAACTAGCCCAACAGGTACGTCCAGAAAGCGCCACAGAGCTGCGTTGCAGAGAGGTGTAAAAGGGGTGTGGCCTCTGTACACGTATCTGCAACGCAGCCCCCTAGCACATACTGGAGGTTCCTGGTGGGCTAGTTGGCCCCCAGGGACCCTCATGATTCAAGGGACTTAGTCCCCCAACCTAAAACGCGCCACGGGGCGCGTTTGCACAGATGTCACCTCAGGCCCTGCCCCCTCCCTTCACCATTGTGCAAATATTCCTCTAAAATCAGCCGAAATACGAATTCCGATTTACTCACCTGTTATCAGGAGAGACCTCAGTGCTGCATCTTTCAGCCCAGTACTGGTCCTGAAAAGTAATTCTAACCGTACTTACCAGTAACTTGAATTTCCTTCCATAGGCTAACATTGACTGGTTTCACTTGGAAATTCTTCTAAGTGTGGAGTTTTGGAACTTTATAATATTCCTCTAAAATCAACCGAACTACGAATTCCGATTTACTCACCTGTTATCAGGAGAGAACCCAGTGCTGCATCTTTTAGCCCAGCACTGACCCTGAAAAGCAATTCTAACCGTACTTACCAGTAACTTATATTTCCTTCCATAGGAATCCATTGTCTGGTTTTCAGCAGAAAAGTTTCAGTGTCGATTTTCACAAACTACAAATATTCCTTAAAAATCGCCTGTATGACTTAAACGCATTCTTTCAACTGTTTACAGGAGATGCACCAGTGCTGGATCCAGGATCCAACACTGAGTAAGAAAAAGTAACGATAACACTACTTACCTGCTAAGTGAATTTCCTCCCATAGGATAACATTGGTGATTCTATGTGAAAAAGTTTCTAAGTGTCAACTTTTAAAATACAATAATATTCCTTAAAAATCACTACTGTAACCAAAACGCTTTTACTCAACTGTTTACAGGAGATGTCCCAGGACTGAATCTAGGATCCAGTCCTGTGGTTAGAAAAAGTAATCCATAAAGTAACTAATTGCATTTAACTAGAAATTCACATTGAGCTCAATGTTGCATTGTGTTTGAAATTGTGTTGCCCATTGCAACAACTGTAAATACTGTACTTAAAACTCTATTGCCTATTTGCAAACTATTTAAACTAAAGTAATTCATTCTGAGAAAGTATATTTTGTAATGTAATGTATAATGTAATAACAATATAATTTAATAAATAAAATATCTAAAAATAAATAGTTTTAAAAATGTAGTAAATCAGTGTCAAAAAAATAAATATAACAATTAATACATTTAAAAATTGTCATTTACAAAACCTTTGAAATTCACTAAAAAAAACATAGGTTTTAGGGGCGTTATAGTTAGAAATTAGCATTTAAAAAACCTTTGAAATTCACTGAAAAAACCACAGGTTTCAGGTACGTTATAGTTAGAAATTAGCATTTAAAAAACCTTTGAAATTCACTGAAAAAACCATAGGTTTCAGACACGTTATAGTTAGAAATTAGCATTTAAAAAACCTTTGAAATTCATTGAAAAAACCATAGGTTTTAGGGACAGTTATAGTTAGTTGGACATTTCACTCGTACAAAACCCGTGAAATTCCCCCGTTATAGTTAGTTCAGCTAACTATAACTCGCGCCCCGCAATGCACTGCTGATGACGTCACATATTACATCACTCATGACATGGTCAGCGACATCACTGATGACATCACTGATGACATCTCAAATGACATCACTGATGACATCACTGATGACATCATCCACGTGATAATCTGATGCACCTCCTCACACCCTAATATAACCTTTGATACACCCACTCTAAATTACAGACTGCCATTCGCAAAACCATAGACACTCCAACACCAATAACTACATACCCACTCACTGATTCTTAGGTCTACACACACACATCCACTCACTCACCCGTACAGTCACTCATACTTATGGTCACTCAGTACAGGACTAACATATGCACTCTTACTCCTATATAGACACTCAAACACCGCCACTCATCCATAGAGGTACTCACACACCTAGTCAGTCATGCAAATAATTAAACACACTGCCATTTACTCACCTATACAGTTATACACACACCAGCTCACTTAATCATACAAATACTAGCACATTGTTACGCTCTTATGCAATCACTGATACAAGCACACACTCATCCATACAGCCACTAACACAATCACTCACTCTCGCTTATAGCTATTTATAAACTGAAACACACATATATACTGCCTTTCACATATGTAGTTACTCACACATGTACCACTGGGACATACATTCACTCACTAACACACTCTTACACACACTTACCCACCCATACAGTCTATCACAGATGCACTCTTGAAACCATCCACCCAGTGAATCACCCACTCACACATCTATGCACAGAGTCGCACACACCCCTCCCACACAAACACTCAGGCACCCATACAGATACTCAGACAACCATTCAATAACTCATATAGACACTCATGTAGCTATTCACAAACACATGCAGCCACTTACACAGCAACAGACAGACGGATACAGACATTCACCCAGTTTAGTCACTAACCCATGCATTCAGTAAGATACGTTAAATCACTCACTTATAGAGTCAGTCACGCACCTACTAAATCATCCATACAGACACTTATACACCCACTCATTCTTCAATACGTCTTTTCCTATATATATTAAAAATATTTAAACTTTACAGAAACACACAGTCACTGGATGATGTCATCAGTGATGTCATCAGTGATGTCATTTGAGATGTCATCAGTGATGTCATCAGTGATGTCACTGACCATGTCATGAGTGATGTAATATGTGACGTCATCAGCAGTGCATTGCGGGGCGCGAGTTATAGTTAGCTGAACTAACTATAACGGAGGAATTTCACGGGTTTTGTACGAGTGAAATGTCCAACTAACTATAACTGTCCCTAAAACCTATGGTTTTTCAGTGAATATATATATATATATATATATATATATATATATATATATATATAATGGGGCTTAAAGTTTAAACGCTCAATATTTTTTTTCTACATTTCCAAATCAAACTTAAATAAGTGAATAAAAATATAATACCAATTTGTTTTCATACCTTATAGATATTGTATTGGCTTGTGTACATAATTGACAATCTAGCCAAGAAGACAGAAGCTATTGTCAATCGCAAAAGAGATACTTTAAATCTAATGTTTAGCAGCCATCATTTTCCAGGAAGCGTTTTCTCAATTTTAAAGGCAGTTGCTATTGCTCTGCCTTCCTTTCCTTACTCTGTCCCTTCAATCAAATGTTACCCCTTGATTTTTTTCATATCTCATAACTAGATCGATATTTTGTTTTTGTTTCCTTTTTCTATTTTAACTTATTCTCTCACAATTTTGATATTTCGTATATGGCTTATTTTCCCCAGGGTTCACGTGCGTTCCACATGTCTACCACAGACGCGTGAGGTTAATGGCCTCATTTGTCAAGTCACCAGCATTAGGACCCATGGAGAAACTGCCTCACATGAATGATTTGAGAAGTCCATATAAGGTGGAAAAGATGTAAAAGGGGAGAGAGCTTATGGGTTCAAAAAGTCGCTTTGGGAGACAAATCAAAGGTGTGAATTTCAGAAAAAGAGGGCACGGTTTTAGGCAGCTCTTTTTCAGGATCTAAAAATGCTTAATTGACCCTGAAATATGAAAAATGATGGATTTTGCCCTCTTGCTCATCTCTTTGAGTCACACTGGCCTGTTGAAATTCTCAAGTTTTTTTTGCTGTAAGATCACCTTTTGTAGTGTGTAACATTGGATATCACGGGTGCTGTTTTCTGCTTTTGATTATTGTTAGATGTCTACTAAAATTATCTTTATGTCCGACCGAGGTAGCCGTTAGGGTTTTGTGCAATGTGATAACGTACAGAGCCTCGAGTTTCTGATCAGCTGCACGGAATTTATGCTTCTTGCTCACTCTCCCAGGATGATGATATTGATAACGATTACGTTTTCATTGATGGAACCATAAAGTGAGACTTCTAATGCAGACGTGTTCAATTAAAACAGTGTGTGACCTTGTGCAAATTAAAACAGTGTGTGACCTTGTGCAAATTAAAACAGTGTGTGACCTTGGGCAAATCCTTTTTTGTGCTTCGGTTACCTCAAAATTAAAACATGGAGTTCTTAGGCCACACCAGGCAAGTCTAGAGTGAAAAATGCAATCCTCCTGCGCAATGAGAGACTGACCGGCCCAAGAAAAGAGCGTAGAGGCATAGTGCACACACTAGTAATCCAGTGCAAATGGAAAATATTTGAAAAAATAAGAGACACTTTGATTATATTAATCGAACATTTAAGAGGCATAATGTTCAACTCCATAATCCACTGAAAAGGCAGAGTGTGCATCCTAATCACCCAGGGGCTTATTTGCAAGACACTTGCGCTGCCGGCACGCCACTTTTTTTCCATTTTAAAAGTGACGCAATGATCCACCAGTGGCACAAGGGGCTTGTAAATAAGCGCCCCAGTGCCTTTCAGTGGGACCATCACCGAGTGCAAAGGCTCGGGCAGATCCCAACCATCCAGTGCAAGGGAAGAGTTCCTATGCAAGAACAATATAACATAGCACAAGCGAACATTACAATGGCACTGTGCATTACACAATGATCCAGTGTGAAGGCACTGACTACATCACAATCAACCCATGTAAGGATATGATAATGCACAACCCAATGAGTGAGGGCAGCTTGTACAGGCAAGTCAACCACTGCAAGGGCAATGTGTACAGTGGATTCATTAACAGCAAAGATCAGAATGCCAAGGCCAATCACCCGTTGAAAGGCGAGTTTTGCAGCATGATCTCAAGGACAGTGTGTAGAATCCAATCATCCAATGGAAAAGGAGAAAAGATAGTCAGGTAACCAGAGCAGGGACAGAGTGTACAGCCAAGCCAGCTAGATCAAGGAGAGAAGAACAAACAAATCCACCAGTGGATGTTTATGGAGTCATGGTGCATAGTTTAGTCAACCCATGAATGGAAGCCGTACAGCCCAGTGCAAGAACTGCGATGGAAACCTAATCAGAGACATAGCAATGGTGCTACGAGCAGGGACATCTTAAGGATTTTCTGGGCCTCAGGCCAAACATATTTTGGGGCCCCCTGCTCGGAACAACTCTGGATTTATTATCCATTTTCAGCTCATTCATGCCCTCAGCAACTCTGGTTTGATCATTGACAACCCTCTTTGTTTGTTTCCAAATCTTTAAGGGGTTCCCAGTTCTTCAGTTGGCTCCCATGCAGTGCAAAGCCTTTTAATATTTATGAGATATTGGAGACCTGGGAGCCCCTTTTCATATTGTGCTGGTAGCTCTGCCATTTTTGTGTTATGCCACTGCCTGGGACTGTTTGGAAAGCTTAATGACGGAGCCCCTAGAAAGGTGAGGGCCCTGGGCCAGAGCCCACTTTGCACATGCCGTAAAACGTCTCTGGCTCCGAGGACTGAACAAGTCCACAGTTATACATTGTGTTTAATAAAGCCGTCTATCCACATCTTATATTTAAAGTGTTTCAAACATGCCCCTTGGTTAGGCTGACCAGTTTTATCACGGGAAGTTCAAAACAAATATTGGCAAAGCCAATAGGTTTTGTGTTGGCTGTTAGGCTTTTGGCGTTTTCAATGCCTCTTTTGTAAATTGTTTTACTAATCCTTATTGTTTGTTGATGCTGCCAGGCCCTCACCAATCTAAAAAAATGACTAAAAGAAAAATATATTTTTGGTCCCAAAAAGCACATATTGCCATAGTAGTCACTGGCACTGAAAGGAACTACTTTTTGTGTGGGTGTGCTCCTTGTGAAAGGGCAGAATGCTGTCACTCACATTAAAGTAATTCAGCGAGTGCAGTTGGCTAACCCACTGCCTCATGCAGTATGTTGTAGTGGGTGAAAGAAAATGTGAATGACACATTAACAGACCAATGGATGGAGAGAGTGGGTTGAAGGCTCCTCTTAGCAAGAATATCTTTCATTTAGTTTTAGTTAAATCCAAAAGGCTTGACTAATGCCAGACCTAAAATGTGGATGTGCTATAGTTTGCTCAATTTATCATCCTGAACACTCACTATGATGCATCTGATGGAAACATAAGGCAATGAAAGGTTTGCAGTGTTTTGCTTTTCTCAATGTCTGCACTTGATTCATTTTTTATTAGTTCACTGATAAATAGTACAGCTGCTTTTACAGATGACCTTTCAGGGAAGTGATTGGTTTCTGTTTTATTTTCTGCTGATATCCAAAAAGAGAATATTAGTAAGCCAGTATCCATTTTGATGGAGGCCTGTGGGGTACACTACACAGTTTTCTTTCAGATCAGAAAGCACAAATAGAATTAGTTGGTTTTACCTTAGAGGTCAATAGATTCTGTGCAATAATATCTCTGGAAGTACTTTCTTTTTGTGAATGCCTCCTGGTTGCTTTGCTTCAATTTTTAATACTAGCAGTAGGCTGCAGTTCGAGAAACACTTTAAGTGTAACTAGTTGTCAAATGCAAGATCATATTTGCATTCATCATTTCTGAACTGCCAAGCCTCTTTCGATGGTTGTGAGGCTGGCCAGTGCAGAAACTGTTCACATAGGTAATTCAGAAGAAAATTCACACTGGGAAGAAACCCCCTGCACAAGACTCATGCCAGGAATTCAACCATTCATAAAGTGCCCTGGCTGAGGGACTATTGCTGTCCAGAAAGGTCATCGGGAAGCACACCCTTTGAAATATACCCACTACATAGCTTAACCACTACATCATGTCCTTTGAAATATACCCACTACATAGCTTAACCTCTACATCATGTCCACCACAACGTCTGACATTGCATTCTCATAGGTATGTTATATAAAATAGGTTAAGGGTAGCTTAATTAATGATGGGTTATATTAAGCAAGTAAGTAAAGGTTTTGTTGAGTAGATAAACAAAACTAAAATAGAAGGGTTTGGTGGTCTCCTCCTGATTTTTAATTCGGCATAAACGAAAGTAAATCATGCCATTGTAATTCACATAATTTCAGGAATTTCATATTATGCTTGTTAAGCAAAATGTCTAAAATTACGTCAGTAAGCCAGTTCGCATAATTATGCACCATGCACAGTAAAAATATACAGTGAGTGCAACAGTTCATTGTAATTTATGGAAAACATTTACTATGAACACTGAAGCAACAGAACATGAGCTGCTGTTCCTCGTGGTGCCTTGATTGAATGCATTCTTGGACTAAAAATTGACACGAGGATGCATTTAGTGCTAAAATATAGCTCAAATGTTAAATTCTCTTTTAGTAATTACCAGTGGCGGCTCCTCCGCTAAGGTGGAGGAGTGTCGCCCCACTGCTTTTCAGCAATGTAAAAAAAGGAAAAATAAAATGATAACTCGATGTTATTATCATTTTATTTTTCCCTGCTGAGGCAGTTTTGAGGGTCGGGGCTGCTCTGCTCACAGAGGAACAGGGGGAGGAGTTGTGGGCACTATGTAAGTGCGCATGACAGTTTGGCCGGCCGTCTTGGGCCGGCCAAACATTCATGTGCACTTAGCACGTTCTCCACCAGGCTGTACTACAGCCTGGGTCGAGAACATGCACAGGCCCATAGTCCCCATCTGAGCACCAAACCACGGCGCTCAGACCATGCTAATAGCAGCATCGTGATTGGCTTAGGGGAGCCTGTGTGTGCTTCCTGCTACCATGCAGAGAGACGACGGAGGAGAGACGCGGTGGTGAGGTAAGTTTATTTTTATTTTAATTTTTCTACACAGCCAACACCATTCCCCTGCCCCGCCACCCCCGATTCGTGCCAGCCGACACTGGTAATTTCGATGAATTTTGCTGTGATTTTGCACATTTACATGAAAACAAATTATGCTAACTTTGCACACCCCTACGTATAATGTCAGGTGATGTAGTGGAAGAGTTCAGTGATGTGAGCTATAGTGGCAAGGGATGCAGTAACATACATCTTGTTCTTTATGCTTTGTCAACAGCAACTTTGGCAGGTCAGCCCCACTACTGAAGCAAAAGGCTCTGTCTGGACCACATGATAGAAGGCACCAGCATATAGTATGAAAACAGAAATTCCCTGCAGGGAATACTCACTTCATACAAACCACTGCACCCAGCTTGATCAAAGGAATATGATATATATATTTTCACAGAAAACAACAATTGTTAAATTAACGTTGTAGTTAGGAGTGATAATAATTTGATACTTTGCATTAAAAAGACTCTACAAATTCACGGAAAAAAAAGTATAGGTTCACTTGATGTTACAGTTAGGTCTGGTAATAATATTTTACTTTACGTTGAAAAAAAACTTTAGAACTCCAGTGAAAAAAACAAAGATTATACTTAGGTGAAAATGTTAGTTAAAAAGTATTATTTAAAAAAAACAAAACACTGAAATTCACTGGTTATAGTTCACTAAGCTAACTATAACTTATGCCCCGCCATACACTGCTTATGACCTCACATATTACATCGCTCATGACATGTTCATTGACTTCATTGATGACATCACTAATGACATCTCAAATGACATTATTGATGACATCACTGATGACATCGTCCACTATACTAATGTTCAGTACTGTTTTTCTAGTTTTTTTTATATATATATAAAGTAAAATATTACTAACATACCTAACTGTATGTAGTAAGCCATTTGCTACATAAGGATCGTTGAGCATGTGAGGGGAGTAAGCTCTCTGTGAAGGTCAGTACAGAGAGTGCAGCCTCCTTGTGTAGTAGTGGCTTGCCCACCTAAAAGGATTTGGGTATCTGGAGGGAGTGGGCTCTCAGCAGTCTGCACAGAGAGCGCAGGCTGTGCGTAGTAGGGACTTGCATATCTAATGGGGATTGTATCTGTTGAGGGTGTGCATTGTACACAGAGTCTGCCCACTGACCCACACTGTATGTAGTAGGGGCTTACCAATGCAATGGGGCTTGGGGTTCTTAAGGGAATGGGATCTATGCACAGTCTGCACACTGAGCACTGACTGTGTGTAGCAGTTGCTTTCCCACCTAAAGGGGCTTAGGACTCTGGAGGGAGGTGGCTTTATGTACAGTCTGCAAACTGGACGCAGACTGTGTAGTAGAGGCTTGCCCACCTAATGGGGTTTGCATGTCTGCCGGGATGGGGCTCTACACACAGTTTGCAAACTGAGTTCAGACTGTGTTTAGTAGGGGCTTGTTCCCCTAATGGGGATTATGTCACTGGAGGAAGTGGGCTCTATGTGTGTTGGCAGTAGGAGCTTACCCACCTAATGGAGCTTGGCTCTCTGGAGGGACTGTGCTCTAAGCACAGTCTGCGCACTCAGCAATAACTGTGCAAAGTAGGGTCTTGCCAACCTAATAGGGCTTGCATGCCTGGAGAGAGTGGGCTCTACGCACAGTCTGCACACTGAGCACAGACTCTTCGTAGTAGGGGCTTGCCTACCTAATGGGGTGTGCATCTCTGGAGGGAGTGGACTCTATGTGCAGTCTGAGCATTGCCTCATGCCCCCCCCCCTGGTTTCTTAGGGTATGGCTATATAATGACAATGCCCACTTGGTCACAATTTGATTCACTTTATTGGCCTAAGATTTAATATGCACATTGTAATCATTAACAGAGTTGTAACATGCAGTTGACTTTATCACCATGCTCCATTATATGTCTTTTTAACCTAAACAAGCACTTTTAAGATGGCTGGCCGCCTGCTTTGTACACTGTCATGATATGCTCTCAATACAGTCCTCTTTCTATCACTATGCTGTAAGTGTTATATGGTGGTTCACGTTTCTGAACCTGCGACCGTGAGCAAGGACGACTGAAAGACATGTGTCGCATGATCTGGTGTTCATTCTC
Source organism: Calotriton arnoldi (assembly GCA_963921515.1). Classification (NCBI taxonomy): domain Eukaryota; kingdom Metazoa; phylum Chordata; class Amphibia; order Caudata; family Salamandridae; genus Calotriton; species Calotriton arnoldi. Next base: position 1,172,036 of record CAWUFW010001478.1, on the reverse strand, counting down.
CTAATAAAGAACTGTGTGCATATCCCTGAGTTCACGTGTTTACTTCCTGCTGAAGTGTCTATATTGAATTTACCTATCAGGTTCCCTTTCAATTTCACACAAATCCCCTGTTTGGAGACAGCAAATCTTAAGCAGAACTTTGTTTCTGGTGTTTATACGTGTGTGTGTGTGCGCATATTTTCACTGAAAAATAATGTGCAATATGGATAGATAGATAGATAGATAGATAGATAGATCGATAGATAGAACATTTGTAAGTAAACAATTTTTCTAGTAGAATAGGTTAGACTGTTGCAGTTCCTGGTGTCTTTTCCCAAAGGTTTCATGGCCCAAAAAGTTATCTAGTTGGTCAAGCCAGACTTTACCACAAGGTGTATCCCAGGAGTCATTGTTAGTCTCTCATTTGAGTATTAGGTGTGATACTATGTTGGAAATCAAGATTGCCCATGTTTCTTTTTTTCTGCGCAGCCCGCTCCATGTTAATATGGGTTTCCACTGGCTCTGCCGCTTTTAGAATACTTGATTCTTTATAAGTAGGAAACTAACAAAGGTTTAAGAAAAAATGAGAGATGTAAATCCATGTGTTTTGCCCTCACTGTCGGTTCAGCATTTGTCAGTTCTCTTTGCTAAACCAAGTCCTCGGATGACCTGCATTATGTCCAATCCGGTGCTAAACACCGGGATTTTCTGACCTATGATGGATGTGAGAGGGCTTAAGGTGGGTAATGTTCTGTAGTGCGTGGGGGTATCCCACAGGGGCTTCCCCTGCTGTGTGTCTTTTGCTTTAATGAAAGAGAGAGATTATTTCCTCCTAAGGAAATCACTTCTCTAGTGCAGAAGCAGACACCCTTGTTAAAGCCGAAGTAATACCCACTGAAAAAAATATTAAAGCACTGGCATTTGCTGCTTTGCATTTGTAAGGGAAAAACAATAAAACTAGGAGCAGTATGCAAAGAAATAAAGTGGATGTGCTGCTCACACATGGTTCTTGGGCAAATTGAGGTCTCTGTACACTTTATAAGAACACTGATAAAAATGAAAATCAAAGAATTTGTTTCCACGTTCACACTGCTGTTGTGCAATTTATAAGCACTGTAAGTACCAGGTGTTATTATAACCCAGGGCACAAATCCTCAAAAAAGAAGTGGGGGGACTAACTAAGTTAGAAGGTATGAAAGTGACATCACGTCATGTGACTTCACTGCACATGACATCACATGTGGCATCACAAGAAGTGACATCACATGAAGGGGCATCTGTAAAAGCATTGAATAAAAACATTGGGTACTTAAATGGACATTTGTGTAAATACTCACACGGTCTGAAATGGCTGACGTTATGGTACCGCCTTCATATGTTGTGCTTGATATAAAACAATGTGGCTTGTCACCCCTGATATGAATCTCGTGTCGAGTGCGATGTGGCATGCATCTAGGTGGCTACCTTCGAGGTTTCCCACCTCATGTCCCAGCTTTTCTGTGCTCTGGCTGACAGCCCATGCTTGATTCCACCAAGACAGGATTCGGACCTCCTGCCAGACAGTGTGAGCACTCACAGGAGTCAGAAACAAAAAGCCTGAGCAGGAAGCAGGTCACAACTCCTCCCTCTCAGGATGGCTAGTAAAGTGGCACATCAGGGCTGTGAACTTCAAAGACTGCACCGCCTCTGATAGGTATCAGGGTTGACTCCCAGAAGAGGAAACAACTCTCCCCTTCCCCGACACATTTGCACCCGGGCAGGTAGGAAATTAGATAGTCAAGGTGGTGTACACCCCCAGAAGGCTAGCCACACCTCCAGGGTGGGCAGTCCAGTCTGTACACTGAAAGAAAGGTTCTGCCATTTTTAGAATTGGCAGAATAGAGTGATCTGGATAGAAAAGGTGGCCTACACCCCTGGATGTGGTCACCTCAGGGGCAGATTAGCAGCTGGGGCAAGGAGCCCTTTGGCCACCTGCACACACATTCCTAACGCCCCTAAATCTCGAAATTAAGGGCTACCCCTGACACCAGATCCTCAGTTCTGAACATCCTGCATTGAAGAGGACAAAAGAAGAGACTCGTGTCAACGATAACACTACTTGCAGAAAGCAAAAGAGGGATACTCTGCACCTGTGGCATAGCTCCTGGAACTGCCTGATCAAGACTTGTCCTAAGCTAACTCTCAGCTCCCCCACACAGAGGGACCCCTGTGGAAGCCTGAAGCATCCTCAGACTCCCCTGGACAGAGGTACTAGTCCCCTGTAAACTGCAAGTAAAACAATGCTCCGGATCCAAAGAATCGCTGGCCATTAGGCCTTCCATGGGATTGTCCAAATCCAGATGGTCTAGTGCATTGTATGAACCTTAATCCTGCCTTCCACGAAGTTACAGGCAGCTACCATGCTCCCCGGGACTACCGGACATTGAAGTGCCTTTTTCCAAGGATTGCGCTGCCAAGGCTTGTTGATTGCCAGTCCGACAACAGACCCCTTCACTTGATGCTGCACATAAAGGGAACTCCATCCGACCTTCGACCAACATCAGCAACGACCCTTTGTGTTTTTGCATCTTGTTCCCCAGCAGCGCCGTGTAAGCAGTAAAAGCAGCTCTCCCGCGGCTCACGTTCAGCACCAGGGACAGCCAGGACAACTCTGCACATGGGCTCCACGGGCCAGGTAAAATTAAACTGACTGTCGTCACCTGGTCCTGGGACCTACATCACTTTTACCCTGCAAGGGTGCCACGCAACTCGACCTGCAAGTGACCGATTGTCTTAGTGGTGTTCCCATTGACTGCAAAGTCAGATTTTTACTGTATTATTTTGCACTGATTTTATATTGCTCCTCAAATCACTAACTATGGTTATATATATGTTATTCCATTTGTTTTGATGTCTAAATTAAGATAAAAATTCTCTTGAGTCGTGTCCATTACTTACAGTCCATGTTGGTACTCTGAACTGCTTAACACATGTTTGTCCAGTAAAGCCTGACTGCTCTTTGCCACACTACCAGGACTGAGCTAAGGATTTATAAGTGTGAATCCAAGGACCATCTTTGGGGTTTGTGACAGTATTGCATGGAGAAGTCTAACCAGCATCACCACATAATACTCCACCTTCCTACATGGATGTGACCCCAAATTCAAAGAAGTATGTAGATAGCCCTGACTATGCTGAACCTCCCCATGACTTGCAATATGGTAGACCATTGCATTTAAGTAAATTAGAGAATGTTTGTTACTGTTAGTGTATAGTGGAACATTCAGCCGAAACAGAAAATGTGCAAAATCTGTCCATGGTGGAATTTCGCTTGCAGAATAGATTCAGTGCAGGTGTTTTAGAACTCTACTGCTTTGTGAAATTCCATAGCATTTGGCAGTATCACCACTTCTCAGTAGTAAGCCCCCCTGCAAAAATACTGTGGCCATGCACAGTGGAGGGTTGAGTGTGTCGTGCGGTTGAGCACAGGACCTGGCCTCCATGGACAACTCCAACCGCTCCTCACAGCCACTGGCCATGGTCAGTGGGGCATTGGGCACCCACAGTAGGTGGTGGATGTAGTTCCTGCCCCAAGGCCAGGTCTTGCAGTCAACATGCCGGGCCTTTTGCCATGCTCAGCCGGGGATTGGGTCACAATGGTAGGGTTGGGAGCAGGGCCTGGCCATGGGACCCAGATTTCCCAAGGGGCAGGACATATGCACAAGTTTAAATAATAAAACCCCCTGGAAAAAGTTAAAGTGGTGCTGCAGTAAGACATGGAAATACTATTGTAGCTTACGTTTTAAAAAACACAGAAATTCAATGAAAAAAACAAAAGTTAAAGTGACGTTATAGTTAGATGTTGAAATTAGATGAAACCTAATGTTTAAAAGCTTAAAAAATACTGATTTATCAGTTCGGATTTCGGCCAGGACTTGGAACTGTGGAACAAACATTAAACCTGGCCCTGATTGTACAAAGGTATACCAAAGCACCAAAGGGCTGTGTTCATCTAGCCTTTATGGACCTAACCTGTGCTTTTGACAAAGTCAATCACACTAAATTATAGTCCAAAATGTCACAATTGGGGATTGATGGAGCAATTATCAGTCTGCTTAGGAGGCTCCATGAGCATACCTCATCCTCAGTACGCTTTAGTAAAAATGGAGATTTGACTGAAGAATTCCCCTCTGAAATAGGGGTTAGACAGTGTTGTGTCCTGGCCCTATTCTTTTTCTTACTATATATAAATGGGCTGGGAGACCAACTATGTACGGAGGGGAAGGACAATCCAAGATTTAACTCGTGCAAAATCTCCGTATTACTATATGCTGACGATGCTGTCCTGATAGCCAGGACAGCAAATGGCCTACAAATATTGCTTGACTTTTTTAATGCTTTTATGAACGACTTGGGGTTAAAAGTTAATCGCACTAAATCATTTATAATGAAATGTGGCCCGAAAATATCCAAAAGAAGAACATTTTTACTGGGGGGGTGAAGAAATTAAGAAAGTCCCGTATTTTACTTACCTGGGGTACCTTTTGATGTTGATTTTAATTGGAAACATGCTTTAAATATTAGAAATATGCAATTTCAGAAATCAATCGATGCTATTTTTAGATTTGCTAAAAGATTGGGCCATAAGCCAACTAAAGAGATTTTATGTATTTTTAAGTAAATGCCTTTCAGTGGTAACATTTGGGGCTGCGGTTTAGGGACATGTAAATTGCAAGTTACTTCAAATAATAGAAAATACGTTTTTAAGAAGACTGGTCTCAGTGCCCCAGAGCTCCTCTGTCTCTTTCTGTCATAAGGAAGTCGGTTTAAACTATTTCGAAGACCACACTGCTTTACAACCATTGTTGCTCTGGGTCAAAACCTGGAAGAACCCAGATGACGCCCTCTGTAGGACAATATTGGTGGATTGTATGAAGCTGGACAATAGCCTATATATACCCTGGTTAAGGTACGTCAAAATGAGTTTTGCTAAGCTGGGTGTCATAGAATATTATACAAATCCTGACTCCCTAAAAAATGTATTGCCTGCCACTATTATGTCATGTTTTAATCAAAGCTATGAGCGGGCAGGCCCCATATGTAATTCGGCCGGTCACCCAGAGTCTTTCTCTCAGCCCCAAAGAGAACCTGCCCTTTATTTGCAAATTGATTTAAATGAAAGGCGGAAATTACTGCTGACTAGGCTGCGTCTAAAAACTGTACATTACTTAGTTGCTTTTCCTATCCAAGGCTCATGGTTTGCATCACTCCCTGTCTGTCCTTGCGACAGTTGCTCATGCCAAAGCACTACGCACTTTATCTTATTTTGTAGACTCTATACTTCCCAGAGGAAGCAGTTCATTTGTCTGTTATTGCGTGCAGCAGGGATTAGAAATTATGAAGTGGCAATGGAATATCTACTCTCTTTAGGAACAAATGAGATCATACATTGTATTTTAAACGATCTCTCTACTGTTTTTAAGGTTTGTGGTAAATATTAGATATTTTTATAACTTGTAATCTTAGTGTATATGGATCTGTTGTCTATTTAAATGAAAATGTGTATGTGCAATCTTTTATGGCTCACTTAGAGTCGAATAAAGTATTCTTGACTGACTTACACTGACATTCATGTTATAATTGAATTACCTAACTATAACTTTGACCAACACCATGCACTGCATATGACATCACATATTACATCACTCATGGCATGTTAAGTAACATCATTAATAACATCACTAATGACATCATTCAGTCATTGTGATAGTGTCCTATAGGGTTTGTGAACTCAAAATATTTGAACACACTACACCTGTGGCCAATTTTCTATGACCATTTATGTGATATTAGCCATAATGTTTGACTACATGCTGGACACATAACATATTGGTCAAGTCATCCACATTTGGTGGATGTTACCGTCCTTTACTGGTATTCACCCCCTAGCAAACAAAATGTCTCGATAGACTTTAACCAGGTCAGCCCCTTTTAAAACCTTGAACACTCTCTAAAAAGAGTTTGTACACTTTTCACCTTAATGTGATCACCCACTTAACCTCACATCATCCCCAATTTTGAGTCAAAACACTGACAGGGTTGCATTTACCACTGATAAGGTACCTTCTGCCAAGCCCAATGGACAACCCTTCGCAGTTTACTAAAATATAATACACACTTCCCTGAGATGAACACAGTGGCATACAACTGTAGAGCCATGCTTACAATTTTAATGTGAGCCAAGCCACCTGTAAGTGGCATACCCCTACTGTTCTACATTACTCAAAAATCTGCAATGCCTCAAAATCTTCAGTGAAGTCCTTGAACTAAACATACACACCTTATAAACATCCCAGTTACATAGAATTTGTCTATAGCACTGCATTACGGGAAACAGCCATCACATCGCATGCGTTACAACGCATGCGATTAAAATGCGGTTGTTACAACCACCGCGTTGTTACATTGCAGTACCATTACAACGCAAGTCGTTACAACGACTTGCTCTAGGAGCGCTCTAAACTAAGGAATAGTATAATTTACTATTCCAACACCTTCCCTACTGTTGCACACACTGGAGTTGGAATAGTAAATTATACTATTCCTAAGTCCAGCGCGCCCCCTAGAGCAAGTCGTTGTAATGACTTGCGTTGTAATGGTACTGCGATGTAACAACGCGGTCGTTGTAACGACCACGTTGTAATTGCATGCGTTATAAACGCATGCGATGTAAAGGGCTATATTCCTGCATTATACCTATTCAACATGGGCACGTCCCCAGACATCCATTGCTGGATAATCTATTGGCAACAGAAAGTTTGGCTTTTCTCACAGATTTTTTGCAACAGGCTTCAGCTTTAAGCCACAACCTAGTTTGAAATATACCTCTGCAACCGACAACAGGTGTGCTCAGCATTTACCTTGTTTAACATGGAGTACTACCAGGACCCGAAACCTTTTTCTTTTGTAAACTGTGTACTGTATAACTTTCAACGTGCACAACCACACTTGCCTCCAGTACTTAAGCTGTTTCCATTCTATCCACCCACATTGTGTATATAAAGTAACTCTATGCTGTGTAAGATTATGATGCCTTTCAGTTTTGTCATCAGCAATGTCATCAATGATGTCATTGACTATGTCATGGGTGATGTAACATGTGAGATCATAAACAGTGCATGGCAGGTGCACAAGTTAGCTCAGTGAACTATGCATTTTGAATGTCTGTGTTTTTTTATTTTTTAAATATACATTTTTATGCCATTGCAACACCTAACATTAGCTTCAATTTAACCTTTGTTTTTTCTTAGTGACTTTAGTTAATCCATATCCTTATTATGCTTAGGAAGGTCTAATTGAAGCTGCAACAGTAGATTCGATTGATGGGCATAAGCCACTGTCTCAGACTGCAAAACTTCAAACAGGTGATGCACATGAGACTTCATTAACAGCTGTAATAAACTTCCTTCATGACATACAATGAAAGTGCATTGTCTCACTTATACATTGCCATATATGTAGACATAAGATAAGGTCAGTATCTGGTGGCCTTTTAAATTTGACATTTTGAAGGTTTTCTCATTCTATTATTGTAAAAACTTTTAAATGAATTCTGTATATTAAATTCTTTATCAATTATTCTGTGCCTACAGTATCCCTCTCCAATCCTTCTCCAGATTAGGATTTTGAGCACTTGCTACCTTAGAATTCTAGACTTATTCTACTCGGTAAATGCCAGTCTGCCTGCTAAAACCCTGAACCTCACCATCCCCAATCAGTCCCATACTCCTGAATCAACCTCATTAGAGTCACAAATTCCTTACCTCTTTTATTTCTTATCAAAATGTATTTCCTCTTCTACATAAAGCACATGAGATGCACAGCCTGTATCATTTATGGCGCCTCACATCCATCTTTAACATCCAATCTGCTAATGATACAAACTACAAAAGATTGGGAGAACTCTCCACTTTCAATGTTCTCCTCTATTCAAATCCCTCTGCCATAGACTCCAACAGAATTTCCCGAAATTCAGAAAAGATGTTCCTTAGCACATTTTGCCACAACACATGTTGCTCAGCTTAGGATGTTTCTTTCACCACATTTGCACTTTGCTGTGTTGTGTATTTCCAGTTGGGTAGTTTCCCTTCACTGACAAACTCAACAACCCTTGCTTTCTTATTAGGGAATAAGTAGCACTAAAAAGCAATTGTAAAATGGTAGTAAGAGACATACAAAACACAAACATAATTAAATCAATAAACAGTGTGTGCCAACACGTTGGGTCCTATGCAGAGGTGGATTGGTCCATATAAACATTCAAGAGGTTTCCTAACCTCTAAAAAGTTATCAGTGCTGGGGCAGATTCTGTGAGAATGCTCAGAAACAACAGTGTTGAGGCAAAATCATGTTGGACTTGTCCTTTTCCGCAGGGTCACCTCCAAACGTTTGCCTTCTCCCCTCCTGTTTGCTGAAATTCGTTTCTGTTGGACTTAGGGCTCTGTGCACTTTACCACTGCTAACCAGTGCTAAAGTGATGGTGCTCTCTCCTTTGAACATTGTGAACTGGCTTACACCCAATTGGCACATTTAGTTTACTAGTAAGTCCCTAAAAAGTGGTACTATATGTAACCAGGGCCTGTAAATTAAATGCTACTAGTGGGCAGCAGCATTCATTGCGCCACCCACTAAAAGTAGCCTTTTGAAACATGTCTCAAGACTGACATTGCAGCCTGCAGTGTAGTTTTAAACTGCCAATTTGACCTGGTAAAATAAACCTTTTACCAGACCTAAACATTATTTTTAATACATATAAGACACATCTAAAGTAGTCCTAAACAGCCCATAGATCAGTGTGTATTGCATTCAAAAAGTAGGACATGTGTTTTTAGGTTTTACATGTCCTGATAGTGAAAAATCCCTACATTTGTTTTTCACTACTCTAAGGCCTACCTCTCCCACAGGAAACCATGGGGGTTCCTTTTTACATTTAATAAGTGCTAACGTTTGATTGGGAGCAGGTAGAAGAAATGCCATGTTTGGACTCAAATTCATTGTAGTTTAAAACCCTTTTTAATGGCAAAGTAGCATTTTAGATTTCAATTTTATTAAATACCACTTTTAGAAAGTTGGAATTTTCCTGCCCCAAACTTTCTGAGGTCTTCTATGAGTTTCAAGTTGCTGGGCCTGTTAATTACTCCCTCATTCGGAATGCGTAGTGGGTCCAGATAGTGAACAATAGGACCTGGGAAAAGCTGGGAGAGGGCCAGCCTACCAGGATGGGAGCGACCGACCTGTTCCCTGTCCCACTTACGTTTCAAAAGAGCTGTCTCAGTACACTCAAAAAATAACTTGACACTAGGTGTTTGTTACCCCAACCATCCTGGGACCTGGGTAAGGAAGAAGGGAATTCCAGAACCATCTGTGCGTAAGAAACCCCAGAAGTTTCTTCCACTTCAAAGCTGGCAGCAGGTATAAAAACAGGACCCTCATACCCCCTCTTTAGTACACTCCTGGACCTGTGGCAGACTACCGAGGACTGCCTTGTACTCCAGAGGACTGCCCTGCTGCTTGAGGCATGCCTTGTTATTCAGAGGACTGCCCTGCTGTTTTTGGCTTGCGTTGTTCTTCAAACGACTACCCTGCTGCTTGATGCCCGCTGTCAGAAATTAGGTTACTGGTTGACTAGGGTGTGAGCCCTGGCCAAATAGCAACCACAATCCTGGTCCGGGTAAGGCACAAGCAAACCCCAAATCAACCAGTGCTCAAAGCCCTGGTAGCTTGGCACAGAGCAGTCAGGCTTAACTTAGCAGCAATGTGTAAAGTATTTGTGCAACACGTCAACCCATAAAACAGTGAAAACACCACTCAAAAGATTCTACACCAAGTTAGATAAATAGAACTTCGTTTAATAAATAAAACACGATCAAAAATGACAAAAATCCTGTTAGTAGAACTGGAGATATTAAATTTTAAAGTTTTAGGTCAAAATAGCACCACAAAGCACCAATTGTGGATATCTGGTGGCGCCGAACCGGAAAAATGTCACAAGTTTAGGCCAACCATGATGGAGCATGGGCCGCTACGGGGACCCAGTTAGGCCTGCTGAACCAAGCTCCTTAAGATCTGTTTTCGACAATGTGTCATGCAGCTGAGACAATGTGTCGTTGAGGCGCGTCGAGGCTGCGGGGCGAGGTCCTGTTGCATTGAAGTCGAGGATCCCATTGACAGGGCTTGTGAAGCGAAATCTGGCATCGAGGTAGCAGCATGCAGTCATGGCGATGCTTTGATTCAGAAGAGCTGCAAGGATGCTATGTGAAGTCCATTGTCGTCATCGAGGATGCCGTCAATGACAGATGTGAGGGCCTGTGCTGAGGAGGCGTCGCCACGTGGCGGTTCCAAAGATGATGCGACCTGCGGCACAGATGCGAGTCTTTGCAATGGGTTCAATCCACACAGTTCTGATCAGATTGCATTGCACAGCTGAGGAGATGGGTATGTTCTGCTGGTTCTACTGAGGCTGGCAAAGCACCTTACGCCTACTTCCAAAGGACCAGAACTGGGGTGGCACCACTTGGTAGGGTAGACTCACAGATGGCAGAGTCCAGGTGAGCGATGCAAGGTTGCTGGAAACCTGTTATGTCCCTGAGGCTTCAGATCAGCAGGCCAGTCAACTAGCTCTTGATGTCACTCTGGGTTCTGGGTTCAAGAGATGCAGGTCCAGTCCTTCTCACCCAGGCAAGAGGGCAGCAGGCAGGAGGTCAGCACAGCTGGGCAGCAGTTACTTTAGAGCAGCAGTCCAGGAGTGACAGTCCTTTCAGCAGCACATCAGTCCTTCTTCCTGGCAGAGTATCCACAGGTCCAGAAGTGAACTGAACTGGTGGTGTCTGAGGTCCTTCTTTTATTCACAGTAGTACCTTTGAAGTGGGGAGAAACTTCTAAAGGCATGCCTTTGAAGTGCACAGATGCCCTGACTGCCCTGCCCTGACCCCAGACTAACTACAGGGGGTATGTAGCCCTTTTGTGTGTAGACAAGACACTGCATATTCAGTTGTAAGTGAGGCTAGGCCCAGCTTCTCCCTTACATTCTGCCAGTGATGGCCCATCTAGTCACAGAGATAGGACTTGCAGTATTGAAAAACAAACCTACACTACCAGGACATGTAAAAATGAAAAGTACATGGCCAATGTTTGATACATTGCTCCCTGGGGCTGTGTAGGGCCTACCTTAGGGATGACTTATATGTAATAAAAAGAAGCTTTGGGCCTGGCAAAATGTTTATTTTTCCAGGTCAACGTGGCTTGTTAAAACTGCACACACAGGCTCTGCAATGGCAAGTCTGAGAGCTACTTAAGTGGATGCCACAATCCGTGCCTCAAGCCCACTAGTAGCATTTAATTTACAGGTCCTGGACACGCGTAGTACTCTTTACTAAGGACTTATGAGTAAATCAAATATGCCAATTGGGTATAGGCCAATATTTTAAAGTTTTAGGAAAAGAGCACAAGCACTATAGCACTGGTTTGCAGTGGTAAAGTGCACAGGGTCTGAAGGCAAAAGGTTAGTGGGGAAATCATGCCAAGGCTGCCATGTCTGACACCTGTCTTGCTGCTTGAAGGAGGGAGGACCATCTCCTTGAACCCAGGACTACCAGAGTGACTTCAAGGGTCAGTTGACTGTCCTCTTGTTCTGACCTACAGGAACACAGCAAGTTACAGAAGCCTTCCCGCAACTGCTTAGCTGACCTACTGGAATTGGTCCTGCCTGGACCTGCAACTGACCATTCCTGAGCCCTGCTGGCCTCTGCTTGAGTGGGTTTCTGATCCCCAAGATATGCCTCCCCAGGTCCTGGACCCTTAGTTTCATCAGTTGAGCTCCTCCTGTGAAATCCTGAAGTTTTGGCCTCTGCGCGCTAGGCTTTGAGAAGGTAACTTTTTCCACAGAGCTAACTGGTGCCTGTATCTGGCCTGCACTCCATCGTGGTTAGCCTGAACTTTTGACTTTGCCACGGTCTAGTGAGACCAGATATTGACAGATGGCGCTTTTTGCTTCTTGGTACTATTTTTACTTAAACCTTTAAAAATGCATATCTCCGGTTCCATTGATTCGATTTTTGTCATTTTGGTCTCATTTTATTTATTGAATTGTAGTCTATTTCTCTAAATTAGTTTGGGATTTTTCTTGCCATGTATTTCACTTTATTACTGTTTGTATGCTTTATAAATACTTAACACAGTGCATCTAAGTTAAGCCTCACTGCTTTTATGCCAAGCTACCAGAGAGTTAAGCACAGGTTAATTTATTGACTTTTGGGTTTCACCCTGACAAGGGTTGTGGTTGTTGCTGGAGAAGGTTTTTCATGCCACTCAAAGACACAATTTCTCACAAACCATCAAAACATGTAAGGCATAGCGAAAAAATGTCTGAGAATTCATACAAACCTATGCACTGATTTAGAATTTGTCAGATGGAGTAAAGGCAGTCCCCAGGGTGGCAGAAGACTGTATGTCCACCACCCTGCAGTTATTACACCCACCAAATGTAGTGTTCTTCACCGACTTTGAAATTAAATCTATGGGTTTGTATCAACTGAAGTCACTGTGGTTCATACAAGGCCATTTAAAAGTTTGGTGTCCATCCGTTATTGTTGACGGACACTTATACAAAACCTTTGAAAGTTTCTATTTCTCCAAAAACAAACTCCCAAAGTGATAGTTTGTTTTTGGAAAAGTAAAAACAAATCACCCCAACACCACGGGAGTTTCCTCCCATAGGGTTGGACTATTTTTTTTTATTTTTCTCTCCCTCACTGCCAGGAAATTCTTTCAGTGGGGGGCAATAAAAGAATAAGCCACTTAACCGTCTACTGTTAATAGGGCGGATGGACACATGACTTACCTCTAACGGTTTGGACTCTCTTGGGCCATGGGAGGAAGGTTTGCCTGATGGAGTAAATTTTACTCTTTTGGTATAAACCTGGTGTTCTGCCCGACTCAAAATTGGGCGTGCAACCAAACGTTTGGCAGACAGGGTACTCCATCGCTCTTGCAACGTCATACCCTGTCAGCCAACCTCTAAATCAGGCCCATAGCAAGAGCTTTAAATTAGCGATTAAGTTGCCAACTGCACATCCACAAGATATGGTTACAATTGTAGATTCCCATTTCAAAATGTTATGTTATTCTGCACACAATATTTAGTCTCCCTCAATCAATGCATGCCAAATTTGATGGTGGTTAAAAGTGGGCTAAAGGAGATTCTAAATGCAAAACAAGGAAGTGACCAGAAGTGTGAAAACAATCCTTTAACTCTGCATGAGTCTTTTGCCTGCCGACGTCGGTGCACTTGTTTCCTTCCTGACACCAGGAAGAAGGTATCTATTTCAGTATCTGTTTTGTATTGGACATCCGATTTGGAAAGGGAGGACCAGCGTTTCTCGACACAGGTTGCACTCTTTATTCCTAAGTTGTAAAAATCACAACATTTGTTGCAACAAAGATGGAATCCGGACCCAAGAGTGTAAATAACACTGAATACGCAGTTAGATTCAGACTTTTCTCAACATATGGGTTTCCATGGTCCTTCTTTTTCATGTAAACTAATGTCACCCCTGACTTTGGCCTATCTATGTTCTGAGAAGACCAAAAGTTACTTTATGAAACATGTTCCGCAAAACAAAATTGGTCTGGTCTTTTCATAAATCCTACTCATCATGCAATGCCACTGAGAAAAATGATGAGGCATTCAGGGGAAGATCGAGAGATGTCTTTGCTGGTAAAACCTGTACAAGGCAAATCATTAACATTGGTCGTAAACAGGAAAAATGATGCAATTCGTCTATCAAATCTCAGAAAGCTTGAATTTCTACCATGTTCTCCAAGGATCCACTGGTAGACCATCTTTGAGAAACTATCCAGTGGCATTGAAAAGACCTGCAACTTTTTAAATGTCTCAGTTCTAAGGGGCACAATAAAATGGGGTGCATTCATTCAGACATTCAGTATCCATCCAGACATTTATCAATGAGAGAGATCTACCAGAATCCTTTATTGTGTCAGCCTGCTCACTGCAGGCTATACAATATACAATACATAATCAACAAACACTAAACATCTGATATCATACCAAAAATAATTACATGCTAAAAACAATGTTTAAAAAAGCTAAAAGGGCTCCCCACTGCCAGAAGAGCCCATTCATAATTACCAGACTGCCATTAGTAAAGTGCTAGTGCATGATCATTCAGCCATCTCGAAAAGAGCTAAAGTTCATGATAAGAGATTGATGGGAACTGGCTGAAGTGCCATCCAGCTGATTATAAGAAAGGCCACAATTAAAACCCTGTAAGGAAAGATCATCCAGAAAATAGTATTTAAGAACTCAGTGCTATCAAGATTTTTATAGTTCTTCTCAGGATGGTTCTAAGAGATTTCTAAATTACAAATAAAATGCTCCTAAGAGAGCCCCATTTCCTGGCGAAAATCAAATGCTGTCAAACTACATTGCAAGCTATAAGCAATGCAATCATATGAAAAGGAAGGCAAAACGTTTGTCAATGACTCTGCATTTCATAATTAACAGTGTCTATTGAAATGTTCTAGTTGCTCTCCAAACCACATATATAAAGAGACCTGCTTAAAGATCAATTCATAACCTGGTGCATACCTAAATCAAAGCATCCTTACAATGTCTTATACCATGAGCAAAAAAAATCAGACGGAGGTACTCTCTTCTAGCCTTCAGGGAAAAGGTACAAAGCAACATAAAATGCATCACAGATTCTATCCCTCCAAACTCACATTTGCAGATGGATGAACAACTTCCTCCTATTTTCTAGGTGCTAGAGTACAGTTTCACTGGCAGGGTGCCTAATCTAAGACTGATATATAGAGATCTTTTAAGAGCTGGATAAAACATTTCCATGTACGATCTGAAAGTAGGAATGGGTTTGAGAATCTGGACCTGGACTATCTTTGTCCCTGTCTGATTGTTGAAGATATAATGCCAAAATCTTTCCTTTACAATTTTGCTGCTTTCCAGAGTCATCCTTTCTGGTTCATACCAGCATTCGATGCAGACAATAGCTATCACAGTGGTTGCCACATGATTGACCCAGGGTAGTTTTGCTAGCTTGGCTTGCGACCAAACTTCCTGTATAATGACCAAATAAATCATCAACTTGCGTTTTGTCCATATATTTACCCAATATTTGAGGGGACATAATGCTGCATACAGCTCAACAGATTTAAGACCCAGCTCATGCCTCAGAGCACCCATGGGGGTCCCTGGACCAAGGAGAAGTAGCTAATGTAAAAAACTATTCTCTGTCCAAACCCTTGGCCTTTTTAAAACCCTCAACAGAAGACTGAAGACTCACTCCACTCCTGAACTATATTATACAAACAACAAGAGAGAGCCTACTGTCTATGTCCTGATAGATCCCTTGATTTGTTAGGTGGGTACTCCTAATTAGTTATAGAAGAACTCTCACCAGCTAATGACTGTTAGTGGCATGCTTCATCAGAGGGTTCCCACCCGAGACGCCAGGTGCATCTGGGTGTGCTGCGACACCTGACTTTCAGCGGAGGTGGTTGTCCTTCATCAGGGATCAGAGCTGTTAAAATTGCCTTGGCAGTTAGCCCTCAATGGAACCCTTAGATGTACTATCAGCTGGTCTTGGTCGGTCTCGATTCTCTGTTCAATTTCAAGGTCATCGACCAACTGTCATGATTCCATGTTAACTAATATGTAACCTATCAAGCGTACTCGTCCCCCACGTTTAATATGCGGGTGGTTCTGAGGGCATACAGCCATTTAGAGGGTGCAGAAATTTTTTACGCATAAAGGACGTTAGGGAGGCACCTCTCCTTGAGCTGCGAATTGGCAAAGTTGGAGGTGAAGTGGGGCTGTGGAATTCAGGATTATGTAATGCATCTAAGTTGGCCAATGTGGCAAAGGTTTGGTATTAATGTCCCCACATACCAAAATAACATCTTGCCTTGCCCATGGAAGATTAAAGTGTAGAGATGACATAAAGTGTCAACTTGTTTCTCTAACTCATTGAGTTGCTTATAAAATTCTGACTGTAGCCCGAGCAGAAAATAGACATTCATTATGACTAGCTCCCATAGATCGCTAGAAATCAATAACCGTTGAATGTTATTATTAACTTGGGAAAATACATGATTATCTGTACCAACCTAGTGGATATCCAAATAGTTAGTCCACCTCTCGGTCTCCCTTTTGCTACCTTTAAGGCTTTCATAGTGTACGTAGAAAAACCATGCATAATAATGTTATCCATAACCCAAGTCTCCTGAAAACAGCAAATTCTTTCTGATTTGACAAATGCAACCCAGTCCTTTTTATCTAGTTTTTGTCCTAGTCTCAGAGCCTGGGCTGATGGCTAGCTCCTATGGATACTGTGCTACATTGGTTGGCAGTCTTGCGAGAATGGGATCTGCATGTCTTAACCATCTGCTTTGTATGGTCTCGGATAACATATGATGCCTATTGGCAGGATCTTGGGCATCTCTCGGGCTCTGAGTGTTCACACTTACTGTGGGCGACAGTACATTGATTCTCACACTGCAAGAACCGGCCTTAAAAAATCCAGACTGGAGGGACCCAAGACTGATACTAAGACAGAGGGCTTGTGATGTTCTTCGTACTGATTGCTTATTTGCTGGGCATGCCCAATTTCAAATACCAATGGATATGCTTCAGGTAGACACGATCGTGGCGGCCAGACGCTGATCCCGGCGTCCCCTTGTTTTTCCAGGATCCACTCCTCACCACAAGACCTCCCCCATCGGTACCGATTCGCGGTACACCGAGGAGCTTCCTCATTTGTTGTCCAGCCGCCGATGTTTTGTCCGTGACACGGCACCAGCTACCACGCTCTATTGACGTGGATTGCTCCCAGGATCTCCTTCCTTGGAAACCTGATGTACACTGCATTCGTTATCCTACCCCCCTGGGACACGGGACTGTGTCCTTCTCAGCACCGCTAATATACAGCAACTCGTTCCTGAAGATGATCCTGAGTCATAGGATCGAAACGTTGTCGACCCCTCAGCGCAACTGATGGCGCATTACCCTTTGTGGTTCAACTTAAAAATACTGCCTTTATTATAAATTGAAAATTACTGTTGTGAACCACATATACTCACTGTATATATCTGTTCACGAATTGCACTTTGCGCCGTTTTCGCTGATTACACATTGTCAATTGCGTCGCCACTTTGTGTGTCACAAACACAATTCAGCACCAAGTCCAATTTGGGTTGCTTTTGCATTTCATTGCTTACAGTGCTGCTACAACTGTACCCGCATTATTGTGTTCTTAAAATATATGATGCCAAGTGCACTTTTCAAAAAATTCTTTCAGAGTCTCCCTCTTTCCTTTTTGTAATGTGTTGTACATGCAATTCTAACTGCCCTTACTAATTATACCGGTTGAGATATTGTTGTTTAACCTTACGTACCTACCCACATCTCAACGTGGTTTATGGGTTATACTCCTGTTGTTATATATCAGGTAGACCTTCATGCACCAGTATGCCCCAATTGGCTAGCATGTCACTATTGCTAAGAATCATATCTGCTTTGACTTCTGTAGACATGCAGGAGTAGGCAGGGCAAAGTCAGCTATTCCAGGTGCCATCATGGTACTAGTGGAAAATATTTGTATATGGGTATGCTCTCGAGAAGAAACATTGCATTTCAAGCATTGAATGTCTGTTGGTACATTTTCCATTTTTATGTTTTTCTCTTTTAACTTTATTACCATTATGTGCATTTTGACCAATAGATTCTCCCTGCTTTAATACCTTTTTCTCGTCATATAGTTATTCCTCTAACCTTGAATTTTTCTAACAGCTATAGAGCTGGTCTTTCTACGATTTTTCCTTTGTGGTTTTTTGAAGATCTTGTACTGCCATTCTTTATGAGGTTGCCTCCTTTTCTGTGATTCTATGGGGCAACTTAATCTTTTGGGGTGAAGTACAATTTTCTGAGATATCGTTGGGCGGATGCTCTATGTTAACATTCAAAGCTACTTGTGTCTTTTGAACTTCCTTCGAAGCCGGTTTGTGATCCAACTGTTGCATGGTAGAAGTCATGTTGTTAGAGATCGATTTTACTGCAGTAAATGTTCCTCTGCTTATTGCTTTTTTGCAATCATCTAAGGTTGAACCCATGACTTTCTGGGACCTCTGCGAGCTTAATAACTATATTTGAGAACTTTCTTATCTCATTGAAAATGTGTTACTCTTAAGAGATTCTTTCACCGTGCTCTCCATTGCTAGCGTACGCAAGTCAATAGTTGAGATGTTTGATGACATTTCACAAAGAATTTTTGTTTGATGATCTAATTTTATACTGTGCATTGCCAGGTTACTCACCATGATATCCAATGTACTACATATAGTGTGCATAATGGCGAGAATTGGTTGCTCTGTGGAAGGTTCTGGCGAGAGATGACTCGTAACATTGTTGGCACTGAGCTTGGGTGACAGATAGCCCAGGGCCTTTATTTTCAAGGTGCTGTTTGAGCAGGAGCACCATGGTATGTATCCACTAGGTCAAGGAATTCTTTGTCCACTTTGAATGAGATGTCAGACTCCCCACTAGAGGCATCAGTGGCTGATTTAGACAGTTCAATGGGGCCGATAGATGAGAGCTGATTCCCCTTCTTGGTCTTGTCGGATGGACTATTTTATACAATGGCCATCGACTCAAGTCTACTAGTGCCCCTTGTGTCATAGTCATTATGGACAGCTGCTACAGTTATAATTCGGTGCTTTTTCAGAGCACAATCGTTCCCTATTAAAAGAGGGCCACTCTTGCTGCTACAGGGGTGTGTAAAGGATTCTAACTCCTGCTTGGCGATGTTTGACTGTTGCGCATGCTTAATCTCCTGCTCAGGAGATAAAATGGTTGCTGTGCTAAAAACTTCTGTGAAAGACTCGCCTATCCCTGCTTTCATTTCCTGGATAAACTTGCCCCTCGGAAAGTCGGTTTTCAGGCTCTTGGGGGAGGTGCATTTTACTCAGGTGCTCTGTCATTGTAGGAACTTTATTTGCATGCAGGGTGATAAACACTCACTACGTGCTCTGACCAACAGCTGCTCAATAGTAGATGTATTTGCAAAATAATTAGTGATATTATTTTGTAGCGGCCTCAATGGTACAGAATGTGCTAGAGTTTGTTCATGAAAGCTTGATGTGAGGCTTCCTCTACCACAACCTGCAGCCTCTTGGTGCTTCTCTTTCTTTGGCCTCTCCCCACTTTGAACTAGCTCTCCACGCATCTAAGAATTTGCTGGGTTATGAACAGGAAAGAATGTCAGAGTGATTGAAAAAGTGGGTTCATGCCTAGTAGCCTTGTGTAGTGTTTCGGACAGGGCTTTTCCAACATCAGAGGCCGACAAGGATCTTTTTGCTGCAATATCATACATAGGTTTTGTGGCATATGTAGAATCTCCTTCTGTGACACTGTAGGGAGTTTGAATGGAAGACTTCGGCCATCACGGTGGCCATTCTATTTTCAAGGACACACCCAGTAGGCGTATTTATATCGGATGAACATTGTTTCAAGTCCTGCAATTTCATATTTTGCCTTTTGCTTCTGGTTACCCTTGCCATTATTCCAGACACTATTTCCAGCTGTGTCGGGCCGCCTTCACTGGTATATGACCCTTCTGATCATATGGATCTTTCAACCCAGGGGCACGAGCACCCACAAACACCAATACACTGATAAGGCAGTATAATGACCTACCAGGCCCCTGCACTACCACAGTAATGCCAAGTTCCACTTAATGAGTAGACTAGACAAGAGTTGGTCAGGAGGCAAAAATAACAACCATATGGCGGAACTGCATCAGCAACTACAAGTATTGCGGAATTACAGGTTTGTGAGAAAAACCTGTGTCTGAACCCGTGTCTATATCTGGATCAGTATTCTCTGTCAGCCGTGTCATATCTGCAGCGTGCTTGCAGCAATATGGATAACTCCTGTCAGCTCATCGAAGGCGGAATAAGACAGGGAATATGACACTTACTGAAATCTATATTGAGGCTTCTGGTGCTGTTGTTAATGTTTTCAGCTGCTCTTTGCTGCTCGCAGGCTGCCCATAAGCCACACGCTGGCTGCCAGCCGACCAAGCCTTGGCAATCCCAGTCTTCTCCCAGCCCCTCTCAAGCAAGCTCTTGCTGGGCTCTATCAGATCCCCATCCCTTCCGCTCTGCACCGCAACAGACCACACTCACCAGATGCCTCCCTGGCTGCTGGAGGCCAATGCTATGGTTGGGGGTCAGGCCCTAGTAGGGAAGCACACCAGTGTGCCAGCACCAGCTGAACCAGAGCCAAAACAGAGCAAAGCAGGAGATGGAATGGGCAAAGGAAGCATCAGACCTACTGCAGTCGATCGCAGCACATGCACCCCATGCCCTTCCCTAGGCTCGTGCCAGCTGCTTCTCTTTCTCCTGTGCCGCAAGTCCCCTACTTGACTGGATGGCCGGGTATAGCTGCCCCTGGCTTTCAGCTCCGCTGGCTTTTGACTCTGTGGCTAGGGCATCGCAGCTGGACCTGCAAATCAACTTTGGCAGCAGCGACTGGAACTCTGAGCACCCAGCGGCTCTTCGAACGCTCGAGCCTGTGCAACTTGCAACTGAACTAAGTGGGTCTGACCTTACTATCCGAATTTACACGGAGGCATATCAGGGATCGATTCAGTAAAAAATTACACTTTTTACTATCACAAGGCAATAGGTCTCAGACAATTGTGTGATAATTAGAGCTATGGGGCCATGCAATGTAAGCTATACCCCCCCACCACCACCCAATCAAGAAGACTTTAGCACTTTGGAATAAGGCAATAAATTGCAAAAAAACACATAAATGAATGCTCTTTTGAAATCAGACATAGTTCACATGATCAATTATTCAGGA
This sequence comes from Calotriton arnoldi, assembly GCA_963921515.1. NCBI lineage: Eukaryota > Metazoa > Chordata > Amphibia > Caudata > Salamandridae > Calotriton > Calotriton arnoldi. Next base: position 1,151,122 of record CAWUFW010001478.1, on the reverse strand, counting down.
AATACAATTATACGCTAATTTCAGGAGTCCTTTTCCCTGCAATTGGCTCAAAATTAGATGCTGATAGTATCATAGTCAGTGCGTCTCTGGAACCTAATTTACAGCCCATTCGCCTGACCGTCACATAGAAACGTGCACTGGAAAAATTACACCTAAGTAGCAAAATTCAATTAAAATAAATAATAATGGCAATCAATTTAATGGAGAGAAGTGAAACAACAATGCAATCACAGCTAATTACACACAATTAAAATCTTTACCAATTACAGCGCGTTCAAAGAAACTACACATGAGGGTTCCAAAGTGAGAATGACTGTATTATTTATCGGCAGTAGAGATGGGCGGTCCTGCTCATGAGGACTAATTTTAGTCAAAATATTTAGCATGGTTTGAAGATCTCAGGAAGTGCTTTAAAACTGCCCATAGTAGTTGTCTGCTTAATACATGTCCTAGCTAAGTGAATGAAAGCATTGACTCCACAGTTAGAATATATAAAACTAGCTGTAGACACTCTGTGGAGCTTAGTGAGTTGAACCGTCGCTCCGGAAACGCGCAGTGATCTGACCACCAAATGTTTGGATCCTAGCAATTGAGACTGAGACTTCCATCCTTTTGAGGTTTGGAAACTAATTACCATTACATTATGTAATAGTGGAACTCGCTTACAAAATGTTATTACAGAAACCTGTTATTACAGAAATGGCAGAACTGCGGTATGAAGAAGTATATAAAATAAGTGGTAACTCTGTTGCAGGCACCGGAGAGGGAGACCGACGCAATCTACTCACATTCCTTTCTCTTGATGCTCCATGTGCATTTTGTTTCCCACACCACACGCCAATGTGGAGCTGCCTGTGAACCTTTGTGGTGGGAAACAATGTGATAATGAGGCATGGGTGAAATTTTAATTATGCCAGAGTAATCGGAGTAATTTCAGTAATTACGAATTACTCTTGCAATACGAAATCCACAAAATTTTGCGATTTCACCAGCTGTGCCCATGCTGTTGCATCACTCTTGCTTCAGTCTTCTCCTTGCTTTTCTCTCCTGTTTTGAGTGCCTTCTCCTTGCTTTTCCCTCATTTTCACTGCCTTCTCCTTGCTTTCCCCCGTTGTCTGTGTCCGCTCCTTGATTTCCCCTCATTTTCACTGCCTTCTCCTTGCTTTTTCCCCTGTTCTTTGAATGTATTCTTCTTGCTTTTCCCTTGTGTTCACTCCTTTCTCCTTGCTTTTTTACCCGTTTTTTTAGTGCCGTCTCCTTGCTTTTGTCTTGTCTTCACTGCTTTCTCCTTGCTTTTTATCTCATTTTTTCAGAGCGTTCTCCTTGCTTTTCACTTGTTTTCACTGCTTTCTCCTTGCTTTTCTCCTGCTTTTTGAGGGTCTTCTCCTTGCTTATCCCTCATTTTCACTGCTTTCTCCATGTTTTACCTCATTGCTGCTCCCGCCTGCCACCCGTTTTTTCCCACCTCACGTCTAGCCCCACCCACGGCCTCTCAGCACCCCTCCCATCTCCCAGGACCTACTTAATGGAGGCCGCAGCGCAACCCTATTGACTAGGCCCAAAGCCCAGCTCTCCCCATGCTACTGCATCGCTCTTGCTGCTGTCTTCATCTTACCTTTTCCCCTGCATTTTGAGTTCCTTATCCTTGCTTTTCCCTCGTTTTTCACTGCTTTCTCCTTGCTTTTTCCAATGCCAGGGTCCTTGTTTTATTTCTAGCTAAGGATTGCTATATGCACTTTGCCTTCTGAGAATTTGTTACCCGATAAAATGCTTCCTGGATTGCTGATTGCTTGTCCACAGAGACAGAATAATAAAAATTTCGAACATTGTAATTATCTCTGGGTCGCAGGGATCTCTGTTTTCCAGATATTCTTTAATCGTATTTTGCTGAAGGTTTAAGGCTCGAGCAAGACCAATAAAAGGCCTGCTAGACTGTCATGAGATTTTAGACTTCCTATTTGTTGTTAGTTGTGAATGCCCCTTTCCTTAGTTCTTGACAGTAAGGACTATTGCAATAAGACCTCAAAGGAACCCTTAGCTGTATTATCAGCAGGTCGGGGTTATCGACCAACTGCCATGCTTCCAGGTTGACTAATATGTAATCTATAAAGCTTGCTAGTCCCACTGATCAAAACGTGTATTCCGAGGGCATAGAGACATTTAGAGGGTGTAGATCATTTTTAAGCATAAAGGACGTTAGTGAGGCACCTCTCCTTGATCTGTGAATTGGCAAACTTGAAGGTGGGGCTGCAGATGACAGAATTATGTAATACATCTATTTTGGCCAATGTGGCGTCAGGTTTGGTATTAAAGTCCCCACATACCAAAATAATAGGTTGCCTGCCCATGGAAGATAAAAGTATACAGATGACATACTTTGTCAACTTGTTCCTATAACTCATTGACCTGCTTATAAAAGTTTGAGTGTGGTTGACTGAACTCAATGGCTCTGACTTTACTACCAGAATTACATGGAGGGATCTCAGGGGTCGATTCAACAAAAAATGACACTTTTTACTATCACAGGGCAATGGGTCTTAGACAATTATGTGCTAATTAGAGCTATGGGGCCCTGCAATGTAAGGTATGCCCCACCACCACCCAATCAAGAAGACTTTAGCATTTTGGAATAATACAATAAATTGCAAAAAACACACATATAACACTATTTTCTGGAGTAGGACCACACAGTCAAAGGTCTCTACATCTTCCACTGATGAAAACTATTCTATAGTTTAGTTCTACAAATGCGCAACATTGCTTTCTCGCCTCTTTGTTAGTGCTGGCAATTTTGCAATAAGGCAACTGAGAAATAGAATAGCAAGTGATTTTCCAAGAAGAGTCTAATTTTAATCAATTATGGATAATTGGAATATGGCCCACGTTGCCTGATTCCAGGAAGAGCAATTTTACAACCAACCAAAATCTACAGGATTCTAGTTCAGGAGCAATGTGAAAGACTGAACACATATGTATGTGAATCACAAGTACAATTGTCACATTTGAGGATCATCAGGGTCAATTTTCTTCAAACTGTCTTAAATTGCCTTTCATGTAGCCCTCTGTTTGGAATACATTCCAAGCAAGTATGCACAAGTGGTCACAAGGAAATTGCCATCTTTCACCTTGCATTTAACTTATACAGAAAACCCCTCTGGATATGTATTTCACCACTGGAGCCTGCTAAGGTCACACTCAATTACCCCCAGGTCCCTCTAGTCCTCGTCCCCTTCATAACAAATGAGATAGTCCTATCTCGCATACAGAAAAAAAGAACGAAGGAATGCTGGACCTACCCCTCCCCCTCCCTCTGGGAGTACATAAGCATACAGGTCCCAGCATTCCTCCTGTTCTTTTTCTGTCTCTGCCTATCGGAGAGAGAACGTTGCAGGAGCCTCTTGCTCCTGTATGTGCTGGTTTACTCACGGGGATGCTGCCGGGCGAGTGTCCTCGTGTCTTTTCTTGTTTCCTCACCCTCCCTGCCGGGCTTGGGGGGTGTGGTACGGACCCCGTTTGGCCTCCTGGTGTTGCTGGGGTCTTCTGGCCGCCCATCCTGGCTTGCCGGGCTTTGCTGGGGGGAGCGCGGCGTGTACGGCCGACGGAAGGAGGGTTGCTGTGGTTACGCCTTCCGGGTCGTGTTGCCTGTCTTCCGGGTTCATCGGTGCGGCGGAAGTCAGGCATTTCGAGGCGGGCTCCTTTGTTTGAAGTGCTTTTAGGAGCCCGCTCGGGTGAGTACCGCATAGCGGTTTTGGATGTGTTATTTTCCTGCCGGTTTTCTTGCTTCTGCGGTTTTGGGGGCATACTTTCTCCTGCTCTTCACCTGGACTCTTGGTTTCCTTGTTGGCTGGCTTGCTGGTTCACAGTCGTCATGGGGAAACATGCTCGTAAGAGCCGACATAGGGAGCGCTCCTCCTCCTCTGATTCTTCCTCCTCCCCTTCTCCTGCCCGGTCTCGGCGTCGCAGGGAGTGCGGTGATGCCAGGATTAAGCGTCTCATCAAGGAGACTCTTTGCGAGATGGGAGGTGATGGTGCTCATTCTAAGGGCACTGGTCCGGTGTCCTCTGGCTCATCTGGTGGCGAGGCTGAGTGGTTGGGGGATTCTGAGCACAAGGGCAAGTACATTGACAAAGACGTGTTGGCTGGGTTGCTGAAACATGTCAAATCTAACATGGGGTTTCCGGATGGTGAGGCTCCCAGTACGTCTGGTGGTCCCTTGTTGCGCCAGTTTCAAAGCTCTACTACTGTTGATGTGCCTGTTCATCCTTTTATTAAGGATGTCCTGCAGCGGGAGTGGGTGGATCCTGATCGGATCTTGCTCCCTCGTTTCATGGCTAAGCTTTATCCTTTGCAGGATATGGCTGCGGATTTGCCGGACTCAATTCCTATTGATTCCTTTGTGGCAAGTCTAGTGGGTCGCACTTCCTTGGCGGAGGATGCGGTTCTGAAGGATCCGGTTGATAAGAAGGTTGATTCCTCCCTTAAAAAGGTTTATTCTGGTTCTCATTTGGCTTTGAGGGCTGGCGTTTATGGGACCTATGTTTCGCAGTCCTTGCTTTCGGATCTCAAGACCCTGTACCAGTCTATGGACGATGCTACTGACTGTTCCGGTCTCCTGGAGCAGATTGAGAGACAAGTGGAGTTCCTGTCGGATGTGTCCTTAGATGTGGTTCGGGCCTCTGCCCTTTCCAGTGGGGCGTGTGTGGCTGCTCGTCGCAATCTTGTGTTGCGGGACTGGAAGACTGACTCTGCCCAGAAGGCTTGCGCTTTACGTCTGCCTTTCAATGGGAGGATGATGTTTGGGGAGGAGTTGGAGGATAAGTTACATAAATTGTTTAAGGAAAAGAAGCATTCTTCTTCTTTTTAGCAGGCCTCCGCTGTTTCTGTTTCCTCTAGGCCTAAATCCTTTTTCCGTCCTTCCTCTCATAGGCAGTTTTCTGGGGGACGGGGTAGGTTTTCTTCCGGCCGTGGCCGGGATAGGAAGGCTAAGTCCCCCCCTCCCAAGCCGCGTTCCTGACTATATGACTGGGGATCCCGGATCCTTGGTAGGAGGTCGGCTGCGCTTCTTCCTGCCTGCCTGGGTGCAGTCCTGTTCCGACGCTTGGGTGTTGGACATCATTCGCATGGGTCATGTCATAGAGTTCTCATGTCCTCCTCCAGACTCGGGGGTTCGTCCGACTCCTTGGCCGTCCTGTCTGTCCAGGAGGTCCGAGCTGTCTCTAGGGATCGATGCTCTTCTTCAGAAGGGTGCGATTCAGGAGGTTCCTCCTCTGGAAGTCGGGCTGGGGTTTTACTCTCGGATTTTCCTGGTTCCCAAGGTGACAGGGGGGTTCCGCCTGGTCCTGGATTTAAAGGCCCTGAACAAATGGGTGGTTCGTCTGCCTTTTCGCATGGAGACTCTTCAGCGGGTGATTCCGTTGGTGCTTCCGGGTCATTTCATGTGCACCCTCGATCTTCAGGACGCGTACTACCATGTCCCTATTCATCCCCGGTCCCGTCGCTTCCTGCGGTTCTGTGTTCAGGGGCGTCACTTTCAGTTTCTGGTCCTGCCGTTCGGCCTGAGGTCTGCTCCACGTGTTTTTACGAAGGTGGTGGCTCCGGTGGTGGCTGTGTTGCATCTTCGGGGATCCTAGTGTACCCTTACCTCGACGACTGGTTGATCCATGCTCCATCTCGGTCCCTGTTGTTGGAGGCTCAGGGGGTGGTGTGTTCTGTGTTGAGGGTTCATGGGTTTCTTCTCAATCTGCCCAAGTGTCAGCTGTCGCCCTCCCAGGACTTGACTTTCATCGGAGCCCGGTTTCGGACCGATCTCAGCAGGGTGTTTCTGCCCGTGCCTCGGGTCTTGACGTTGGTGTCTCTGGCTCGGCGGTTCCTGCGGGGGGGTTCCTTTCCGGTTCGCCTCTGGTTGCGTCTTCTGGGCCTCATGGCGGCGACGGTGTTTACTGTGGCCTGGGCTCGTTTTCACCTCCGTCCTCTCTGGTTGTACCTTCTGTCTCGCTGGAATCCTGTTTCTCGCGAGCTGGATTGTCTTCTTCCTGTGTCCCCTTCGGTCCTCCCTGCCCTTCTTTGGTGGACGGTGTCGGCCCATCTGTCGCTGGGTCTGCCTCTGCAACCGTCTTCTCCGGTCGTCCTGACTACGGATGCCAGTTCTTTCGGGTGGGGTGCGACCTTGGGTTCCCTGTCCCTTCAGGGTCGTTGGTCCCTTCGGGAGAGTCGTCGTTCGTCCAATTGGAGGGAGCTGTCGGCGGTGTTCCAGGCTGTGATGGGGTTTCGGTTTTGGTTGCTAGGTCGCCATGTTGTGGTGAGATCGGACAACACGGTGACTGTTGCTTACCTGAATCATCAGGGGGGTGTTCGCTCCTCCTCCCTGAATTCGGTGGTGATCCCCCTGTTCTGTTGGGCGGAGGGGCATCTGTTGTCTCTGTCGGCGGTCCATATTCGGGGCGTGGACAACGGGGTGGCGGATGCCCTCAGCCGTTGTTTCCCCGCCTCTCTGGAGTTGTCTCTGACTCCAGTGGCTTTTCGGCTTGTGTGCGGGAGGTTTGGTCTTCCTTTTCTCGACCTCTTTGCTTCCCGGCTCAATGCCCAGCTGCCACGGTTTTGCTCCCGGGGTCCTCAGGTGGGTTGCTGGGGAGTGGATGCCCTGACCATTCCCTGGCCGTCCAGGCTCCTCTATGCTTTCCCTCCTCTGGCGTTGATTCCCCGGTTTTTGGCCCGCCTGTGTCGGGAGGATCGAGTGGTGGTGGTGGTGGTTCCATTTTGGCCTCGGAGGTCTTGGTTTCCGACTCTGCGGTTGTTGGCTGTACAGGGTCCCTGGTTTCTTCCTCTGTCTCCTTCCCCCTGCGGTCTGCTCCGTCGCTGTCTCTTCTGAGGTTGCGTCTGTCGGTGTGGAAGTTGAGAGGCAGGGTTGGCGTCGGAGGGGTTTCCCTGAACATTTAGCTGTGGCTCTTCAGGGGTCCCGTCGTCCATCTACCCTCAAATCTTATGACCGTCATTGGGGTAATTTTCGCCGTTGGTGTTTGGCTCTGGATTTGTCCCCTTTGGTGTGTTCTTTGCAGGTGGTGCTGCAATTCCTTTGGGAAAGGTTTTGAGAAGGGTTTGGCTGTTTCCACTTTACGGGCTCAGTGGGCTGCTGTTCGGGCTTTCCGTTCCCCTTGGGGGAATTTGTCTGATGTCGAAGATCTGGTTTCTCGTCTTCTTCGGAGTTTTTCTCTGTCTCGGCCGGTGGTGCGTCCTTCCTTTCCTTTGTGGGATCTGCCTTTGGTTCTTCGGGCTTTGGTGGCTCCTCCGTTTGAGCCTTTGTCGGAGGTGGACGTTAAGTTTGTGACTCTTAAGGTGGTCTTTCTTGTGGCTATTACTTCTGCCCGTCACCTGGGGGAATTGGGGGCCTTGATGGCCCGGGAGCCTTTTTGTCCTTTTCCACGGATGGGGTGGTTCTCCGTTTGGATTCTGCTTTTGTTCCGAAGGTTTCCTCCCAGTTTCATCGTTCTCAGGAGTTGGTGTTACCGGCCTTGGGGTCTGATCTGGACTCTCCGGGGGATCCTCCTTGGTCTTTGTTGGATGTGTGCAGGGCGTTGCATTTCTACTTGGAGCGCACTGCAGAGTTTCGGAAGTCTGACTCACTTTTTGTTTCCTTTGGGGTTTCTTCTCGTGGGGGGAAGGCTTCTTCTGCCTCCATTGGTCGTTGGCTGAAGCAGGTCATTGCTTTGGCTTACTCTCTTTCTGGGTCTCCTCCTCCTGCGGGGGTTCAGGGGAGGTCTACCCGTGGGATGGCTGCTTCCTGGGCTGAGGTTGGTGGTGTTCCCCTGTCTGAGATCTGTCGGGCGGCCACTTGGGCATCCTCTAATACCTTTATTCGGCATTATCGCCTTCAGAATTTGTTGGGGGATGATGTTAATTTTGGTTTGGGTGTACTACATGCTGGGTGCTCCTGAATTTCTTGTGTTTGCTGTTCAATAAATCCCTGGCCTTTTGCATTTCTGTTGGTTCTGGTGGTTTTTTGTTGATGAATGCCGGAGTCTGCTTGGGTATTCTCATTTGTTATGAAGGGGACGAGGACTAGAGGGACCTGGGGGTAATGTCCTATTACTTACCGGTAATCTTCATTACTCCTGGTCCCGTTGTCCTCGTCCCCTTCATGGCTTCCCTCCCTCCCTCCCTGCCTTGCCGGCCTTCATCTGGGCTTGGTATTGTCAGGAGGAATGCTGGGACCTGTACGCTTATGTACTCCCAGAGGGAGGGGAGGGGTAGGTCCAGCATTCCTTCGTTCTTTTTTTCTGTATGCGAGATAGGACTATCTCATTTGTTATGAAGGGGACGAGGACAACGGGACCAGGAGTAATGAAGATTACCGGTAAGTAATAGGACATTCCTATACTCACATTGTGACTATTCACAAGAAATACAGTAATTCTCATGTTGTTCTCTATGGTACAAGGTTTGTAAAAGAACAATACTGCAAGCTAAATAAGGCGTGCAGGTCCAAGGCACGGTTGCAGTTGTTCAGAACGTAAACTTGCACGGGAGAAGGCTCGCTTTGCACGCTGTGTTTTCAAAGTTAAAAAAAGTTCTTTAATTCAGCCGCAGCCCGTGCAGGTAAGAGGTAAGAGCGGTGTAGCGGCGGGGCGGGCATTTTGAGGGATGATCCAGAGGGAAAATTTAATAAATAATTACTTTTCCCTCGTCATCGTCTGTTGAAATTCCCCCCCCCCCGCCCCACTGCCCCTCCCCTCTTACCTGCACGGGCTGCGGCTGTATTTAATGTCACTAAAGAGGGGGTAACTCTGTACAAAATGGCTGCTCCTTAACTGCAGAGCGTTACTTGCCGCATACAGCTCACGTGAATTGGAAGTAATACAGGACCCTGAGCATTCAAGGGTAATTTTGTTTAAGCCGTGGCAACAAGCTGCCTGATGTGGTGTTTTGGAGGCTGGGGAGATGGCTGTGGGTGAGTAATATTGTTATGCTGTTGATGGGATCACAAGAAGCCGATTCTTTACATGTCCTCCTGGACACTGCGTTCTTTACAGAGAGTGCTTATTGCATCCAATGACTTCTTTCCTTGTTAATGGTTTGAGGCATGATATCTAAGGGAAATGTTCGAGAGTGCAGAAGTAACAGCTTTCAGGGTGAGCGCCTGGTTAAGGAGCTGCCCCCCCTGGAGGCTGCTTATATTAGAGCTAACTGCGGTCACAGCTGCTGCTTGTGGCTCGTAGCTTTTCTACTGATTTAAAGATGCAGCTTGCTTCTTCGAGAGCATGACCAGCTCTTCCTGGCCTCTGGCCAGATTGTCTGATGTGTGTGTGTGTCTGGGTGTGTGTGCGTGCGTGCGTGTGTGTGTGTGTGTGTGTGTGTGTGTGTGTGTGTGTGTGTGTGTGTGTGTGAGAAGCTGCTATATCTCGCACCTTTTCAGCTGTGTGGTAACGTTGGTGCACGAACGGGCCTGTGAGAAATTTTAATCACTCTGGAGAAATTCCCAAATTTCACACTTTACAGAATGCACAACATTTCTAAAATTTTGCAATTTGCTATTACACATATATGTTATTTGAGTGTGCACCTCGTGTAAAAAAGTGTCGACCAATACCGACAGGAGACTTGTTCACACAAACACAAGTGAGCGGTTTTTCCCACCCCTAAAATTCTACAGTCACTTCGCAGTGGTAATCAACATATCAATATTTGTTTTGCCTTATTGTACCTCTGACTCCCCAGAGTGCTTTAGGCATTTGCATATGATGCAGACCATTTTACACTGACCTGCTGAGGCATGAGGAAGGGAGAACAGCATATATTGTAAATGCAGCTCACTTATAATCTGTGTTAATTGGGCTTCTGCCCTTTCAGATCATCGCTAATTCAGAGTTTAGTGGAAAATCCAAAGTGCTACAGCTCCAAACATGGTTGATCCCAAATTCTCTCTGTATTTTAGGATGTAGAATTACCACTTTTTATTATGATGATAAATCTGACTATGACTCTAGGGGCAGATTTACAAGCCTTGCGCCACTTTTGCGTCACTTTTAACATGGGAAAAGTGACGCAAAAGTGGCGTAAAGGGCTGTAAATCTGCCCCTAAGTATTTTTATTATTAATATGTATTATTATTTTTATTGTTTTGTTTTATTTTAATTTTTATTCTTAATAATAATATAATAATCATTGTTAATAGTATTAGTAATAATACGTAATGATAGGCTCAAGCTATACGTGACTAAACTGTGTGATAATAGATGAATTATTTAACCCCACTGTGCCTCATTTTCTGTAAGTATCAAATCTGGGAGCATCTTGAAGTAATTCATGTCTGGACGTGAGAAGTAATTCCGTCATATAGGTGTTAATTTAATAGAGTCTAATCGGGTCAACTTGAATTATTCAGCAATGAACGGCCAGGTTATGTGATGGGGTTGCCTAAATTATGTGATATTTAAAGGCAAATCGTTTGTGATAAAAGGCAAATTATCGAACCCACAATGTGATATCAATAGCTAGCTTTTTTTTAAATGTTAGCATACTGATAAAAAAAAATGTGATTGCAATGCTAAGAAATGTCTTAGGTTTCTGAAGAAAGAAAACAAAGGAGAGTAAGCAGTTCATTTTCAGATTATTGTTACTCAGCAATTAACATTTTTTCTTGCATGAAAACACAGGAAGCCATTTTATCAACACATCCCTTCCTATCTCCCAGACTAAAGGAGACACAGCAAAATGTATACAATGTTACTCTCAGAACAAAACAGGCCTAGGTGTAAAAACTGCTTGTAGAAAAAGGAGGTCCTCATTTATTCTTCACAGCGCAATTATGGGCCTCATTATGATGTCGGTCGGACCAATACCGTCAGGCCGTCGGTGGCGTTCCAACAGACATTCAGCAGAGCGGTCGGACCGCCGCACTATGATGTGGTCAGTCGGACCGCATCGGTCGGAGGGGCAGACCGACGTTTCCGACTGGCGTATTCCCTACAATGGGGCGGTGCTTGCTTAGACACTTCCGTAGAAATGGCAATATCCCTTTCCAACAGACCTATGGAAAGGCTGTCGGGAAGGGACTTTGGGGGACTCTAGCAGGGCCCCAACCCCGTGGGCCCCGTGGGCCTCCACTATGAGGCCTGGGTGGGCACCTGTGATGCCCTCCCAAACATCCATGCCCCGTGTGCCAGGCACCACATGGTAACAGCAAAGTAACTGTTTATTTCTAGACTTCCACTGCAATTATGATGAAAATACAAATTATTGGCTTTTAAAAAAGTTTTCATGACTCCTGTAAGTGCAAAGCTACTTCATTTATAATACAGCCTTTTAGTGCAGTTCAATAAAGTGTGCAACCTATAAAATCAAAATGTAAAACACTTGAAATCAGTTCATGAATGAATGTTGCGCACAGAAGCGTTTCTCCAAGTTTCACAAAACCGTTCCATCTCTCAAACTTTCATGAAATTTCAAGGTTTTGTTGTTTTGGGGCCGTTTCAACAAAGTTTGACCATTTCATGATGGTTGAAGTGGTCCACAAATCATTACAAAACGTTCCTCAAATTTCAACTCAACTCTCATTGTGTCCAAAATAACAACGGACAGGGATTCAGCCCGGAAAATACCAATAACTTAGATAAATTCAAGCATTTCTTTCATCAAATTATTTTGGATACTTCAGCATGACACTATAGGTGGGATGAATACACCCAGAAGTGTGTCTTATGCTCACTGCTCCATTGGGACCAAACTATACCTGTCTGATGAGACTTAATAAGGGCAAAAACGGTCCTGGGTTGCTTGTATTCCACTTCAAGGAGGACTTGGCCTGGCAGTTCAATCTGGACTGTTCCCATTGGAGCAGGGTCAAGACTGAATTGCACATGGCAGGGTTAAACTGAGGTGGCATGGTGGGCGAAACATGATGGATGGGATGCAGCCTGAGAGATTGCCACTGGCTGAGAATAATTTAAGCATTCCATCGCTCACTTTTTGTTTTTGATACCCCAAGTGTGACGTGTATGCCTAGACTTGGGTCCCATGCTCACTGTGACATTGGAACCAAGCTATTCCTGGCTGATGATCCCTAATAAGGACGAAACCAGTCCTGTGCTGCTTGTGTTCTGCTTCAGAGATGACCTGGCCTGGCAGTTCAGACTGGACCATTCCCATTGCAGCATTGTCAAGACTGATTTTCATATGGCTGGGTCCAAACTGTGGTGGCATAGTGTGAAAAATAATGATGGCCTGGAATACGACCCTGAGTAATTATCGCGCTTGATATTTGCTCAAGCACGCTAGCCATAACTTTTTTTGTTCTTTCAAATCTCAGGGCATTTCTTTTGGTACTTGCTTTGCGAAATGGTGAAATTCTGTGAGTCATCACTATTGAGCTATTACTTTCTGCAAAAAAATAGAATATTTCAATCAGACATAAAATTGACTTCTGTAGAAAGACTATCTTTGGAGATACATTTTAATACCATGAAGTAGACAGTGTGAAATGTGCACACCCTTTATTTGCCAATTTAAGCGTGCAATCAAAAAAGACTTGAAGAAAGTGTAAATGGGTAAACTACTGAAGGATCGAAACATTCTGGATTAAAAGACCATTTTATGATTATGTAAGGTAGGTAAAAGAGAATGCTGAGACAGAGAGGAAGTAGGCTTGAAAGGGGAGAGAGGAAGGGAGGAAGATCCTGAACAATAAAGAGGGTGACAGAGAGGACAGAGAGAGCGAATGTAGAACAAGAGATTGGGGTTGTTAGACCTCACACCCTTGGATGGTAGTCCCCTAAACATTTTGTCTTCACCCCTCTTATTTTGCTGAATTCATTTTAATTGGCTTTAGGACTCTGTGCACTTTACTAATGCTAACCAGTGCTAAAGTCCTTCTGCTCTCTCCCCTAAACATGGTAAAAGTGGCTTACACCTGAGTGGCATATTTAACTTACTTATAGGTCCCTAGTAAAGTGGTATACCATATACCCAGGGCTGGTAAATTAAATGCTACTAGTGAGTGTGGAGCACTTAATGTGCCACCCACTTAAGTAGCCCCTTAAACATGTCTCAGGCCTGCCATTGCTACCTGTGTGTGCAGTTTTAAACTGTTAATTCGACTTGGCAAAATAAACCTTTTGGCAAGCCTAAAACTCACTTTTTAAAACATATAAATCACTGCTAGGGTAGGCCCCAAACAGCCCATAAGGCAGGGTGCATTTTATTTAAAAAGTTGGACATGTATTTTTAAGTTTTACATGTCCAGGTAGTGGAGAACTCACAAATTCGTTTTCAACTACTGTGATGTCTACCTTTCCAATATGATAACATTGGGTTACCTTAGTATGTTTAATAAGTGATAACATTTTTTGGGGAGCAGGGGGAAATGTCATGTTTGTTGTCTAGGTAATTCTAATTTAAAACCCTCTTTAATTGTAAAGTCGGATTTGAAGTAACAACGCTGAAAATGTCACTTTTAGAAAGTTGAGCATTTTCTTATCATAACCATTTGGTGCCTGCAGCCTGTAACTGGGTCACATGACTAGGTGGGGTTGGCAGTTGGCCTTGGCGTATTCCTACCACACAGCCATACAACAGAGAGACTCGGTTTTGGCAGGATGGGCCATTCTGACTTAATGAGAAGAGTGACACTGTCAGGTGTCACACTTGCCCTTCAAATACACTGCCTCAGCTCACTCACAAAGAACTTCACACTAGCCTAGTGTGCCCTCAGACATCCTGGGACCAGATTAGGCAGGCAAAAAATTCCAGACACTTCTGTGGGGGCAAAACTCCAGAGGTTTCTTACACTTCAAAGCTGGCACCAGGTATACAACTAGTACATGTAGACCCACTCTTCAGTACACTCCTGGACCTGTAGACACTACAGAGGAAGGACTGACCTGCTGCCAGAGAACTGCCCTGCTGCTTGAGGCCTGCCCTGCTGACTGAGAAGGAAGAATGGATCTACACCCTTCATCCCAGGCTACCTGAGTGACTTCAAGGGCTAGTTAGCTGATCTCCTATTCAGAGCTACAGGAACACAACAAGCTCCAGAGGCCTCTCTGCAACTGCCCAGCTGACCTGCTGCACTCAACCTGAAACTGGACCTATCTGAGCCCTGCTGGCTTCTGCTGGAATGAGTTACGAATCCCTATGAAAAGCCTCCCAGGACCTGGACCCTTGATGTGGCATCAGTTGAGCTCCTCCTGGAAGAAAAAGAGAACTTCTCATGTTTTGGGGGCTTTTTGCGACCGCAAATGAGCCAATTTGCAGCAAAATGTTGTCGTCCGTGCCAATTGCTAATGCAAATCTCGGTGAACCCGACTCTTCGTGCTACAGCAACTGCCAGCGAAGTCCTGTAACATGAGATCCGCACTTTTCGTTACAGCATTGACAGTCTGCGGTGACCACCGGCGCAAAGCTCCAGCAAGGACTATTCACAATGCCCAACTGGATCTTCACACTACAGGAATGACTGTCTTTTACTCCAGGCCTGCACTTTGCGCTACAGCGATGACCCTCGGCTATGCTCTCCCTGCTCCTCGCGGTCTCCTCCACTGTGAACTAGACTCTTTGCTAAGGATTTTGAGGAGGTAACATTTTCAGCAGGCCTAACTTGGTCCCTGTATCGTAACTTGTAACTTTGACCAGGTCTCGCACAACCATATAATCGCGAGTGTAAAGATGCTCCAGTCAGATTTGGTAGACTAAAGTAGATTTATTCAGAGCAAGCAGGTACATCTCATCACAATGCCATGTCTGTAACTGTTCATCACAGAGATCTAGAACCTCACTGAGAGGCATACAGCAACTGTAACCATAGTAATAGTTACTAAGATAGCTGTGATGCCACATCTCCTTCCTTTAATCAGAAAAACAAACTAGAACAATTATATCTAATACATTACAATCCTAAAAGATACTCGACCTAATTTATGTATGTAAATATGGTTTTGTTCAAACTTCAGAATACAAGAGTAACCTTATGCAAGAATAAATATGAGAAACTATTATATGAAAATACAGATACTCTACCCCCTTCTTTGCAAAAAAAACCAAACACAATTATAATTACATAGCATAGTTCCCATATTTCATTGGTAATCTTATCGCTCTACCAATACGTGTCATTCTACCAGAGCTACTGGAAGGTTGCGTGATCTTACAAAAAGGTTGAACATCAACACTGGGAGCAATCCTGACAGATTGGGAATGAACATTATCTTGATCACAACCTGTAGTGTCTGTAACTTCATCCCACATCCAATTCATTGAAGAAGGTAATTTTTCTGCTCTTTTATTATGGTTTGCGTCACTATATTTAGACAGCTTGTTGTAATGCCATATTTTTCCATCACTCAATTCAGCAGACCTGGAAAAAGGTTTAACTACACGCAATGGTGCTGAATATTTACTTTGTCCTTTTTTTACTTTGGAACTGAGTTTCACTTTAACCCAGTCACCTTCCTTTAGTTTAATGTCACATGTGTTGTGTGTCTTATCAAAATTGGCCTTACAAGTTTCATGCATTTTCCTTAAATTAGCTCTTACCACAGCTGGTGACCATTTTCCATAAGTCTTCATGGTATTCCATGCGACATTGTCTTTTGAAAAAGGTTCTCTTCCTCTTAAGATTCTGTAAGGACTGTAACAAGTACCTGTGGGTGTAATCCTGTAAGCTCATCTTGGAAGTACGTTATGCCTTTTAATACTTTAATTAATTTGTGCATTAATCTTTGAAACACGGCAGCAGCAGAAGCAAGGCCGAAAGGCATAGGTATAAAGCGATAACATCCAAAAGGAGTTATAAAAGCTGTTAAGCTTCTGCTGCTGTCGTGTAACTGAATTTGATGGTATGCAGATGTCAAGTCTATGGTTGAAAACCATTTAATCCCATTGGTTTGTGCTAGTAATTCATCAATTCTTGGTAAGGGGAATTTATCTACAACAATGTTTTTGTTGAGATCTCTCAAGTCTATGCATAAACGCAACCGGCCATCAGGTTTGCGCGCTACGACTAACGGAGCGAGCCATTCAGCGCTTTCTACAGGCTCTATTATCCCCTTTTTTTCCAAAATGTCCAATTCAGCCATGACATCCTCTCTTGTGCTAATAGGTATATTTCTGGCTTCATGACAAACTGGTACAGCATAGTCTTTGAGTATAATTTTATGTGCAAACCCACTCAGTTTACCTACATTGCCACAAAAAACACTAGGAAACTGTTTAACAATATCCTTAACCAGATAGTCATTTGTCTCATCTAAAAGCATAACCTGGTCATCCATTTTAGGATTAAGGATGATCCCAAGTTCCCCTTGATCAATCCATCCTAATACAGATGGTCCTTTTTCTGCAACATATAATTTACCCATGGCATTTCTGTCTTTGAACTTGAAATTAAGCTCTACATAACCCACCATTGGTATCTTTTCACCAGTGAAAGTTACTGGTTGTATGTCTGAAGGTTTCAATTTTAATTCAAGAACATTTGCAAATTTACTTTCCCATACGTTACGTTGTATGATAGTGTAAGGTGAGCCTGAGTCAGGTACAATTTGTAAGTCAACCCCACCTATGTTTATTTCACAAATTGGTTTTTTCTTACCTGAGCCACTAACATTTAACACTACCTTCTCCTCATAATTTATGTCATTTATGCATAATATGCTATCATCACTAGATGAGTTTCCATTATCAACATGTTCATCAACTTTGTCTTCTATACATCCTACTACTTTTTTGTTACCCTTCTTAATTCTCCTTCTGCAGGCTTTTGTAAAGTGACCCATAATACCACAATAATCACATCTGGATTTAAATGCGGGACACCATTTTTCATTTGCATTATGTCCTTTGTATCCACATCTGTAACATGTAATTTGTTTATCATCATGGTAGTTTTTTTTAAAAGTAGTGCCTTTCTTATTGACATCTTTGTAATTCCGTTTGTCAATTTTCTTACTATCATTTATGTTACTAGTAACTTTGCTAACAACATTACTCTCTTCATTATTTTTAAGTGCAACTTGTGCACATCTTTTGACATTTCACCTTTCTTAACTATGGCAATAATTTCATTCAAAGGTGCATCTCCACAAACCCATAGTTTTTCTTGGATGGCAGCGTTATTGGAATGCATGACTAATTGGTCTCTGATGAAGCTATCATGCAGATTGCCAAATTCACAATTAATAGATAATTTCTTCAAAGAAGACACATAATCTTCGACAGATTCTGATTTATGCTGTTTCCTTTGAAAAAATTTGTATCTGCTAATTCCCACGCAAACAGTAGGTTGGTAATGTGCATCAAGATCTTCTAAAGCTTCAAAAAATACATTGCCACCAGATCTTGCTTTCTTTTCCATCTGATAGTAGATTCTAGAACCTTCAGGCCCTAAACTATGCAATAGCATTTTCTTTTTCCTAGATGCAGAAAATTCATCCTCACTCTCTTCTTCTAAAGCAGATATGTAATTAAGGAAGTATTCTTTCCAGTCTAACCATTTCAATACAGGTTCACCAGGACGAATAAGAAATGGGACAGGGGAGACTAAGCCATAACCTTGAGTAGCCATTCTTAATTGTACTGTAAAATGAAATAGTAATTACAATGTACTATCACTGCATGAATTACTAATCTGTATAAATGGCAGTAATATGTAATAATACAGGTATAATGAATTGTATAAATATATTCACAGCATCAAAGATGAATATAACATCAAGAATTGAACATTAATTTGGTTAATGCGAGTAAAAGTATGGACAATTATAAGTGGTGTGCATATCACCGTAGAGTTAAATTATTAATAAAAGTAATTTTCCACAGTTACCACTTTTTGGGAAGAAGGTGCTTCGTTTAAAGTTGCCACCGATTGATGTAAAATAGTTTCCGCCTGTTTAAACGTGTTCCGATTCTCGTCGGAAATGTGGAAAGACGGGGTGTTTCTTGATCGGTGTTCGCTAGGAAACTTGAAGAAAAAAAAACAAAATGGCGCCACGCAAAGGTCACGTTGCGTAACCCCGCGTGATGACGTGTATGCGTAATCCCGCGTGATGACGTGTATACGTTGGTGGAAGCCAGATGGATTCTTCGTGTATCCTTACGTGCGTCACTCGTTGTAGAGGAGAATGGAGGCAGAATGTTACCACCGCTCGAAAGATGCGGTCGGAGGAAACCGCAACAACGGTCAGTCTTGGTAGGTAGCAGCAATCAATTAAGCAAAAAGTTACCTATATCCAAGAAAAGTGCTGTTTTTTTTTCCTTCGTTGAATTCCTTAGTTTGCAGGTCAGCATTAACTTCTTCTTGATGTGCGCATTGACAAGAAGCTTGAAGGTAGTTTGTAGGAAGTGTTCCCCAACAAACTTTTCCCGATGTAAACTCCCAAAGGACAAAAGTTGTTCTTGTGAACAGCCTTGAAGTAATAAGTTTCCAGATTTTTGAGCAGTTTCTTCTTCTGCTTGCTCGACAAAACTGCTCAACTGCTCTAATTTGAAATAAAAATCTTCAAGATTTAAAATGTATCTTGTAGGTCATGTAGGTCCTTGATGAATTCGTATCCCTTCCGAAGTCGCCAAAATGTAAAGATGCTCCAGTCAGATTTGGTAGAATAAAGTAGATTTATTCAGAGCAAGCAGGTACATCTCCTCATCACGATGCCTTGTCTGTAACTGTTCATCACAGAGATCTAGAACCTCACTCAGAGGCATACAGCAACTGTAACCATAGTAATAGTTACTAAGATAGCTGTGATGCCACAGCGAGTAGTGCTTTGTGCTTTTAGGTGCTGTACTTACCTTGAAACTTTCAAATTGCATATCTCTGGTTCTACTGATTGGACTTTTGTTGTTTTGTTGTCAAATAACTTATTAAATTGTACGCCTCTATTTTTCTAACTTGGTGTGGGATTTTTCTTGTATTGTGATTTGACTTTATTGTTTGAGTGCTGCATAAAATTCTTTACACATTGGCTCTAAATTGAGCCTGCCTGCTTTTGTGGCACTCTACTAGAGGGTTAAGCACAGGTTAATTTAGTGACTTTTTGTGCTTCACCCTGGCAGGGAATGTGGCTGTTCCTACTAAGATCTCTTCATTGGAACTATGCCCTCTCTGTCTATTGAGATAGCAAACAAGACTTGAACAAGAAACATGTGAAAGAGCCAACATCACATTTCAGTGTAAAGTGCTAGTAGAGAAAGCCTCAGTGTCAGCACAAATCAGTTAATAATACTCAGAAAACCAATGTAACTACATATTCATCTGAAGTTTCTTTTTACATATTATCCGATTAATGTCATATGGTTGGCTTGGCACCATCTACAACACACATTGGTAAAGCCAATAAGTCTGATTTGCTTTTTGAGTCCTGATATATATATATATATATATATATATATATATATATATATATATATATATATATATATATATATATGTATATTCCTCCACACAATCGGATTCTCCTAGCGGTGCGCTCAAGTGACGTGTGCAATCGCGATGGGGCTGAATCCAAGCCCAATATTAAATTATTCTGCAAAGATTTAACGCACTCCAATTTCCAGTTTTAAAGCTTTTATTGTTAGCTTAACTGGCTCCAACCAACGCGTTTCAGCCCAGCGAGGCCTTTGTCACGTGACAAAGGCCTCGCTGGGCTGAAACGCGTTGGTTGGAGCCAGTTAAGCTAACAATAAAAGCTTTAAAACTGGAAATTGGAGTGCGTTGCATCTTTGCAGAATAATATATATATATATATATATATATATATATTCACTGAAAAAACCATAGGTTTCAGACACGTTATAGTTAGAAATTAGCATTTAAAAACCTTTGAAATTCACTGAAAAAACCATAGGTTTTAGGGACAGTTATAGTTAGTTGGACATTGCACTCGTACAAAACCCGTGAAATTCCCCCGTTATAGTTAGTTCAGCTAACTATAACTCGCGCCCCGCAATGCACTGCTGATGACGTCACATATTACATCACTCATGACATGGTCAGTGACATCACTGATGACATCACTGATGACATCTTGTGGGACCCCCTGAGCAGACCTAGGGGGTCAGGGTGTTTCTACCCTGCCCCCTTTGTGCGCTTTGCGCACTTGTTTCTGTCCCTCGGTTCTACCGAGGGACAAAATGGCTGCCAACACTTCCTGATTTGGAGTGTTGACAGCCAATTAACATAAAGCTCGTGCTCGGGAGGATCCGCGGCCCTAGATATATCTATCTTTTTACTTTTGATTTTCTCAGCAACTACTGAACGGATTTACACCATTTAACAAAAAGGGTTCTTTCTGAACCAAGAACTACCTCTTTGCCAAATTTGGTGTAATTCCGTTCAGCAGTTCAAGCTGTAGCCGTGTCTAAAGTTTCCTATGGAAAATTGCATGGGGAAAACGCGTTTGGGACCCCCTTTTTCTCGGCCCCCGCTTGACGAATCCCCGAGACTTTCAGGGTAGGAGCGGACCGGAGCGCCCCACAAAGTTTGAAAATGTTGCGAATATACGTCAACCGGCAAGAGAGTTATTTCAAATAGAATGTCGCGGATTTCCTATGGATAATAGGTTGTAACTATAACTATCTACTGGCGACCGCCAGTAGATAATATATATATATATATATATATATATATATATATATATATATATATATATATATATATATATATATATATATATATTTATTAACCATTTCTCTCCCACTTCTCAGAGAGCTGGCACTCAGAGCAGGTAATTTCATATTCATTTAATAGCACCTCGTTGCAAATGTTGCAAAGTCAAATTAAGATCGCAATGTTCCTAGGAGGCAACATATATCCAATTTCTTTAACGGCAGCTTCTGGTTTCCAAAGATGCGTTTCGGCTGTTTGGACAGCCTTTTTCAATTTGACCATTTGCCATCTTAGCGCCCACTATATGCTGTTCCTTTGATAAAAACTGAAGATATACTTTCAGTGCGACGAGTTCTTTAATAAAAAATGATTTCTTTGCGCTTATTTTGGCTTGTATTCAGTTCATGCACCAGTGTGCTTCAAAATTACATCTTTCGCAAAGTTCGATCGTCCCATATATATATATATATATATATATATATATATATATATATATATATATATATATATATATATATATATATATATATATATATATATATATATATATATATATATACATTGAGCGCTAAGATGGCGACTGGTCAAATTGAAAAAGGCTGTCCAAACAGCCAAAACGCGTCTTTGGAAACCAGAAGCTGCCGTTAAAGAAATTGGATAAAAGTTTCCGCCAAAGAAAATTTCGATCTTAATTTGACTTTGGAACGTTTGTAACGAGGTGCTATTAAATTAATATGAAATTACCTGCTCTGAGTGCCAGCTCTTTGAGAAGTGAGAGAGAAATGGTTAATATTTTAAGACGTCAGCGGAGACACCTTGATCTAGGCACCACCTGCGGTTAGGAAGCAAGCCCGAAGACCGCACACGCCCTGAAGCATTAAAAGGAGCACTCGACCATGCTCCCAACCATTAGGTCACTTCTGCCTCATTGCAGCTTGTCCTTCCTTGGCCATTAACATTCTCTGATGCCGACGCGTTTCGAGGCATACACGCCTCTTCATCCAGGGCACAATCAGCCATTGAAAACTCGACTCATCAACCTGTTCCAGTTATTTATTCAAATCGCCCCCAGTGGGCGTGGCTTGGCATAACATTCGAGCATGATGGACTTTGTAGTCCTGTGAGTTCGAGATTAGTGACATCTTTTAGTAAGTTCAATGTGTTGATTGCCATTGTTCTCTTTTGTATACTTTCCTTGGTAGGATGGACAAAGTCAGGGCACGCTTTAAATTTAGCATTTGGAACATGGTGCCTCGCCGAGTAGAATCGTTCCACTCTACAGCCTTCCCAAATCCGGAATGGTGCTCCTTTTCACGGCCAGGCTGTGAAGACGAAGGCTGTGGAGCGGGATGGACCGACTCCGTGCAGCACCACGTTTCTTTGCACACATTGCTGGCCCTTCATTGCTGATCCTACCAAGGATAAGACTGGCATTAATAAGTAAAGACATTGAAACTACTATAGTATATCACTAATACTCACCTCGAAGGACTATAATTCCCGAGATGCCTTTCCAAACACTGCACTAGGCTCCGCCCACTAAAGGCGTGCACAAAGTAACTCGAGGTGAGCCATCAATGCTGGATATTCTGCCCAAGAAGAAGAGGCGTGTGATGCCTCGAAACGCGTCGGCAATTTTTTTGAAAAAGACTGTTACAGCAATGAAGGAGCAGGCTGCAACGGGGTGACACGGGACCGCAAGGTCGGAGGCGTGGTCGAGTGCTCTTCCAAAAGCTTGAGGGCATTAGAAATACAATATATATATATATATATCTTTTTGTGTACAATGCATCAATGAAATGATGAACTTAAAGGGTGATACTTCTCAGTACTTTGTTGAAAGGTAAAATGCACATAGGACTACAATTCCATAGGAGTCGGAATGGCACAGCCAACATCATGAGGCAAGGTCGAAATATTTTTCTGGGTAGACCAAAATCCCACTCAGTGTATATATTTTTTTTAATTGTAACAATATTAGATTGCAGTCCTGCCTGTTTTCCCTTATTTCAGCTGATCACACCCTATGTCATTCAGGCCTCAATATGATATCTGTGGGAACACCAGAGTTCTGGTGAATTTTACCCCAATATTTTGGCTGCAACCACAGAAAAGTCCTGGTGAAACTCCATGGAGAAATGAGGAACTATCAGGAGAGGTAGGGCAATTTCTCAACATTAATGCTGTGACTCAAAAGGGGGCAGCGGTAGGTGTAAGATTACAGGCTGTGTGTGGGAGGCAATAGATTACCCAGTAGATTACTGTCCTTCTTTTAGGCCCAGCGGCAGTGAAAGGTATTCTTGTGGCAAAGTCTGACAGACATAGAAAATTATTATGTGATGGGGATTTTTCTATCCCGCCTTTCTTAATCTGTTACAGTTTTCCT
This sequence comes from Calotriton arnoldi, assembly GCA_963921515.1. Taxonomy (NCBI): domain Eukaryota; kingdom Metazoa; phylum Chordata; class Amphibia; order Caudata; family Salamandridae; genus Calotriton; species Calotriton arnoldi. Next base: position 1,128,146 of record CAWUFW010001478.1, on the reverse strand, counting down.
ATCTTTTTGTACCTCCTTCTTTCTTTTTCCCTTTTTCTTCCTTTATCTCTCTCTTGCTTTGGGACAATCTAATGATGAAAAATAAATTCCGGTCGTCAAAGATGAGCGTCCACTACCTGTAATCATCGGCACAAATTAGTTTGTGCCTGGTGTACTGTTTACCTGGCCCAGTTAGTGCGATGAACCTTATGAGAAAAGTCACAAAGAGAGATATCACACCAGGTAAGGAAGTAAGAAGAGTTGCTGTGCATGAACGAGAACTTTGCAAGGAACCTTTTCTAGACATTCAACAAGTAGAAAAATGTGAGACCCCCGTGAACTATGAGAAAAATATGTTTATAACTGAAAAATGTGTATTATTATCTTGTTTTTACGTGTTTTGTTTCATATTTCTTATTTATATGTCTTGTGTTTTTATTATCTCGCTATTGGGGTTAATGTTGTATGAGTAATTGATTTGCAGCAATGTGAATTACCACTTTGGTTGCAGAGTACTTCTATATAAGTTAATCATCAATTCAACTTCCTCAACACACAGATGTCTTTGAAAAGCATGCAGCTAAAATGTCTTCGTAATGAAATGAAAATGTATTGTTTAAGTTTTCAGTAAAACCATATACAATAAAAAAATAAGAAATGAGCACCGAGATTACTAGATACAGGTCAATAAAATGCAACTAAATTAAAAGTTATTCATTAACTTCGGTCGCATCTAATTTTAAAATCAATTAAAAAATTGTAATAATAATATGGCCAACATTTTTGGGCGACGTGGCCCTAAAACAGAAGGAGATAGTATTTTTGTGTGTTTCTCGTTAATACCGATGACTGTAGTTTGGGCCATAATTATTCTTGGTTAGATGCTTTGGTTGTAGCAATAATCTTTTGTAATTTACTTCTAAGATTCTTTAAATTCTGAATTCTTGTTGCATCTCCAGCGTCGTTTAACAGTTGCCATTGCTTGTTCCTATGGGCTTTTAAGGATTTAAATAGTAGAACATATTGATTTTTGTTTTTGCTGATTTTTATAACAGAAAGTAAATGTAGAAGAACGTAAGGTATATTTTTGTTCAAGAAGTGATGTACATGTGTTGATGTTCACGGTGGGTATAAAAGCCCCTTTAACCAAAGATTTAGTAAATTCAGAGGTGAAATCTTGGTCCCAAATTCTTAATATGTTAGCATTAAGTGAGATGTTTGATACACCTTTTACCCTCTTATTACTACCATAGAGTCCACTGAACCTGATGTATGCAGCTTAAAAATGTGTTACTAACTTAGTGGCTTTTTGGTTACGAAAACAAGCAACACTTTTCAACAAGCATTGGCAAAGCCAGTAGATCTTGCTTATAACACCTATTGGCTTTGCCAATGTTTTTTTTAGCGATGCTCTACAGCATGGGGACTGCTGTGCAGCACAGTTGGAACAAAAGATGCAATGATACAACCCCCATGTCATTTTGTAGAGGCGTGAATGCGTTTAACACACATGCATGCAATCCTACCAAGGGGCATTTTTTTTGTTTTGTTTAACGATCTATGATGTATCTGTAGATTTATAAAAAGTAGCATGAACTAAAACATAGTGCAAAAGCACTCTAAAAAAAATAATGAAAACTGATGAGCAGGTTGCATGAGGTGGTGAAGTGACAAGGTGGGCAGGGGTTGAAGTAACATAGCAGATGGGGGATAAGCAATGTGTTGGAGAACATAGAGTTGAAAGTAAGCAATGTGGAGCACTGGGGGAGAAGCACACAGGTGAAAGAGAGCAACACGAGTGCAGGTGGGGGAGAGAAGCACATGGGTGAGACACAGCAAAGTGGAGTGGTAAAAAAATACAGGAGGGAGACAGCTGGAAAACACATGAGGTGGTTAAACAAAAAGAAAAAAGTAGTTCCCTAAAAGTGAGCAGAAGACGCATAGAAGCAAGACTATCAAAGAGACGTTAAAAAGGCTATCCTACACGGGAGGGACACACATAGAATGGACAGGATGACACAAGGAAAACCATCCAATAGAAAGCAAGCAAATAAGAGTAACAATAAAGCCAACCAATGGTAAGTAATGGGCAGACCGCAAGCCCATGTACATTTGTGGTAAGCTCACAATCTGTCTTTCACAAGTAGACAGGTTGCGCTGTCTGGTAGGCTCTACCTAAAAACACAAACAAAAAGCATGCTCTCCTAGTGGATAGCAAAGGTGCTATGGAATCTAATGTAAGCGAGTAAAATGGCCCCCATTCCCTTCTTAGGTATTACAAAACAGATACATTTGGGTGCAATGCACTCTTCAGGCCATTGAACACGAGTTCCACATCCCTGAATATTGTGACCATGTTGCGTTAGGTAGAGCTTATGCTTTCCATTTTGATGTTCCAAGAATCTGTTCCGTGTCCAAGGTTGTGATAGATTTCTATGGACCAATAAAGAAGAATACACACTATTAGACTTCCCTTGTATGTGTGTTTCAGTGAGATGCCCGACATCAAAAGCCAATATCAGTACGTCCAATAAAATTAAAACATTTTAGGCTTGTGTGATGGTAGATATGAAAAATAGTGTATAACATAAAATATTCTCTGGACAATTGTGTTTATAACCTATTAATGCGCACAAAATGTTTTTCTGTCAAATCGTTAAAGTAGGTTTGGAGGTAAATATAGCATACTACTCTCGTATGTACACAACTTTAAATTTGAAAGTGTTCATAAATGTATCAAATTAGTGCAAACATACTGACTTGCATATATATGCACTAACTTAAAAGTAGGTCGTCTAAAAATAACAGATTGGAAATGGTGCAAAGCCATTGGCCCTGATTATGTGGAGGATGGAATGGTCCGTGGTAGTTACTGACCCCACATCCCTGGTGAGGTATTTAATGGCCATGGTAAATATTGCTTTTTGTGAGTTTTGGCCCTGGAAATGAGGCACAACACGGAGTTTCAGTAATTATCACAACAAAAAGTGCATGCTTAGCCTGTTTACTCGGTCGTTAACCCTGATATATTTTGCTGGGATTTGCCTGGTGAAATCTGTCAGGGTGAAAAGATTAGGGGTGCAGAAATGAGCACAGTACTTGTGATGTGAATTTGAATTCAAGCTAACCTCATAATGATTACTTATTGAGTAAAATGTATACAGAAACGGGGCCATAGTTACTAAACCCCAGGTTATTAAATTGTTGGCTTGTTATTAAACAGCTGCAGGCCACAAAGGTTTATTTTTAACTCAATTTGTTTATTAGGCATTTCCATAAAATAAATTTAATAGCAGCATAGATTCTGCATAATATACACAGTGGTTAACCCTATCATACACATTCTTTCTTAGAAAGTAATAAAAAAACAATTCTTGAGGAAGGGGTTGGTGGTTCAACATTAAGTGAGTATGAGCTTTACAGCCCCTATGTTTAGCAGGTTAACATGCCCCTTTAACATTACTCTAGTGCCAAATTCGACCACAAGGCAGATATGGAAGCCAAAAAAACACTTGGGCCTGGTCTACTAATAAATTTTATGGATGCACAGTATGCGCTTCACAATGTCATGGGCATTGCGACTGCAAAATCCAGTCGTAATTTATCAAAGCGATGCCATGTAATGTAAGTTGGATTCACTCGTGAGGGTATCCAGTCACATTGTGAGTCATAATGTCTTTTTCAAGTCACAATATACACTTTCCGACCCATTTTCAACTTTTAGTAAAAGGGAGGTTGACGTGGCTCCATCCTTCCAAATGATTCACCAGCCGCGGCCCGTGCAGGTAACAGAGATGAGGCCAGATTGGGGGGCAGGGGGGATTTCTACATACGACGAGTGAAAATGTATTAATTATTTAATTTTCCCTCATGGTCGTCTGTTGAATCCCCCTCCAACCCGGCCACACCGCTCTTACCTGAACAGGCTGCTCCTGTGATTCACAATGAAATGTAACAATGACTTGCAAGAGCTGATGCATGATGGTGGCTGCTATTAGTTTCATTATGGGGCTGCGCCCACTCTGTGATTGTGAGCTGAGGGCATTGGGGTACACAAAAGGATCCAGTGGACCACTGCATGCTCTCTCCTTTGTCCTTCACATTGTGACAATTTTTTTTCTGATTTCGTCCCTTTTTGTTCACAGATCTGCTGTAGCTGTCAAGTCTCCATCCTTACATTTACATACCTGTTGATGTGATTCGCAAAAAGAATCTTGCCTCATTATTATTAAGGGACAGAATTAAAAGAATCCTACCAAAAGTCCACTTGACGCTGCGACAGATCATGACATTTGTCTGCTGCAGCAAAAATAAGCTCTGGGTTGCAAACCCAGTCACTGTGCAAAAATAGGATTGCCTTGCGACTCAGGATTTGGAACATCAGGTCCTAAATATATCTGGTGCTCATTTAATGACTCCGTCTTCTAATTGAATCAAGGTGCTTGGCATTGCAGCAAGCATCACCACACATGGGGATTTATGGCCTGTTTAGAAAGATCATATTATTTTATCAGCATCGATGTTTTCTACAAATTTCTTAGCAGTGTCCACTTGTCAAAATAGAGGGCACTATTTAAGTGCAGTAAACCCAATTTAGAGTGCCATTGACATCAATGCAATCTTAATATGGTTTTTGGGACATCCATCACTTTTTGGCATCTGCCTAACTCTATGGCCCAGAGTCTTGCCTGCTGTAGTAACTGTCCAATTCACTTTGGTGGCTCAGAGTGCAGTCAGGGGCTTTTGGGTCACAATTGTGGGGGATGGGGTATTTTGCCTCTAGGGTCCTAGCGTTTTAAATTTCCCTGCTAGGTCATAGAGCAAGGGGGCAAAATTCACATGGCACTTGCTAGATAATCTAAGGCCAACACAAGGCACTTCATAAACCTCTTGCAATATAAATGTTTTTATTAAATAGCAGCGGATTACATTTTCATATATAGATAGATAGATAGATAGATAGATAGATAGATAGATAAATAGATATTCTTCAAGCAGAACCCAGAGCTTGTCATTCTCTGGTTGGCACTTCACCTTCTCACGAGGTGTAAACTTTAATATCATGTGCAGATCCTTTGCTCAAGTCTGCAGTATTCCATAAATATTTGCGCTGCCGCGCTAGTCTGCATTCTGGTTAGGAATGAATGCAAATAGTGGCTGCAGTTAATAAGTTGTGTAGGTGTAACCAGTAACGGCTGGCAGGGAATGGGGGTGGAGGGGTAAGGGGGTTGGTGGAAATGGGGGGAATGGTAGGACAAAAAACAAAAAAAAATCCTTACCTCCTCACAGCTGCCGTGACCGTCCCTCCACCATTGTGTCTCCTTCTCTGGTGAGTCCCAGAAGCAAGAAGCACCCAGGCTCCCTTAAGCAAATTACAATGCTGCAATGCAGCGTTGTGATTGGTCTGAGTGCCGTAGTTTGACGCTCAGACAGGCAGTGGGAGCCTGGGCATGTTCCTCACCAGGCTGTGTATTACAGCCTGGCGAGGAACAAGCAAAGTGTGCATGACTGTTTGGCCAGCCCAAGACGGCTGGCCAAACCGTCATGCATACTTGGAGTGTGCAAACCACTCCTCCCCCTGTGCCACCAGCCCCGCCCCACCCTCAGCCAGCCCCGAACCTACGAAAAAAAATGATAATAACGACTTTATCATTTTATTTTTCCTGCTCTGATAGCAGTGGGGCAACGCTCCTCCGCCTTAGCGGATGTAACACAGCAGCGGTCTAGCAGTGACTGTCGGCTTTCTGCTTGTCAGATTACATGTTTGTTAGGAAAAAAGATTATGACCAACACAGAGGAAGCCATCACATTCTCTAATGGCTTGTGATACTTTTGTTTTCACAAAGTAACACATACTTTTACCTGAATAAGCATTAAGCGTGTGGCAGCCAGTGAAATCAATTGCCATATAAAGCCCAGGGCTAAAAGCAGGATGCAAAGCTGACATGCATGCTGATAGATCCAAGAATCCGGTGAGCTGCTGCCGGACCGGAAATCACATTATACTCTTGAGTGCCATTGCAAAAAAAAAAATATACAAACAGATATATTCATTTTGAAGGCATAGCCCCAAACTACAATGTATGCTGTACCTCTTTGTCAATGTCAATAAGCCGAGAAGGAAGGCCTCAGAATCCCTGGATTGTGATCCGTACATGTCATGTCATTAAAACCCAGGATGGCGCATGGCAGCTCAGGGGCCTTTATTGTGTGGAAAGCCGGAGGCGGCGAGCCTCAAGGAGAAATCGGATAAATGGTCATGTTCACTGGGTCAGCAGATGCAGCTTGCACATTCCCTCCAGGGGACAGGGTCCTTGTGCCCATGCATCAGTAGTCCCTGGCAGCCAAATTGAAGAACCGACAGATGTGCGCATATCCAGAAGCAACTGTTGATAGAACGTGGCTGTCTGGGAAGCCCTGTACCATAACACGTAGCACGAAATAGTGCAGGAGTGAAACAAAACTGGAAAGGGAGGCCTTATTAAAAAGTGCAGAATAATGCAGTCTCCCTTCTATTATAGCACAACCAGATATGCATATTGGAAGAAGGAAGGAAGTAGTAGGTATGGGAAAAAATAGCAAGAAGTGGGTGCATTGAAGTCTAAGAGGAAGATATAAGAGGTATTGCTTAGGGACCCCTCAGAACAACATGTATCAGAGAATGAGGCAAGTAAGATTTGAGAAGGCTTATGAAATGTGCAGAGGGTAAACCTAGAGTGTGAGGGATTGGATATGAATAAACAAAATAGTAAAACGAGGAGTGAAGTGGAGAGACAGCAAGACGGCAGAAGGGGGAAAGGGGAAGAGGAAGAAGACAAGAAGCTGGGAAAAGTATGAGGTTTATATACAGGTGGAATTTCTCAAATAATGGGAAAGGGGGAAAAGAATTCAGGGGACACACGCAAAAAATGGCAAGACAAAAGAATTTCCTGGGACTGGTGCAGGAGTGAAAGAAATGTAGCTTGCATTTTCTTTATTTCTAGATTTGATTGGTTCAAATCTCATGAGTGAATAGACTTCCAACACAGCACTACCAGTTCATCGTGCAGAGGCCAGAGCTGCCAACATCGGAACCGTGGAACCAGGTTTAAGTCCTAGCCTCTGCTCAACATCCTGTGATTCTGGGCAAATCACTTAATCTATCCATGCTTAAAAAATGTGCAACATACTCTGGTTCTCTTGCAAAGCTCTAATGCCCTATGTCCATGTTTGTACTATATAAAACTTAAAAAAACAGATTTTGACAGGGTTAGGTGTCTAACATGGACTATGGGTTGGAATACAAAAGAGAACGCTTTCGCAGTAACATGGTTTAATTCGTATTAGAAGCGTTTGCACACGCTGGAAGGGAAGGAAGGAATGATTTGTTTTATACTAAATGGAGTGATTCACAAACCAGGATGCCCCCGACGAAGGGAATCGATTTCCCGAAATGCATTGGGTTATTTTAATAAAGCTATGGTTTGTGGAACCCACTTTTGATTTCTGAGCCTTTGTCAGATACCCACGTTTAAAAGATTGAGTAAAATGAATTGAACAGAAAATAAGAGTAAAAAGAGTTAAATGAAAAATGAACGGTGAAATTAAGGATAAAGTAACATATAAGAAATTGATTCATTTGATTCAAACCAAGATGTGGCAGTGCAGCCTGTTGGATTCTGTAAGAAGTTTCCTATTGTGGAGGTAACATGGATCTATGCCATCATTACTAAAACTGACCTGACCATGTCTGTTCTGGTGATAATTTCCTGACAAATCCAATCAACAGAACTTTTCTATTTCCATGGTATTGATCAGGTAGACAAAATCAACTATTCAAATGCAATGGATCAGGAAATTCTTTTGTCTTGACATTTTTTGAGGGGGTCCCCTGAATTCTTTTCCCCCATTCTCATTGTTTGAGCAATTCCACCTGTATGAAAACCTCATACTTTGCCCAGCTTCTCGTCTTCTTCATCTCCCCCTTCTTCCCTCTTGATGTCTCTCTCCCCTCACTCTTTGTTTTACTATTTTGTATGTCTCTATTCAGTCCCTCACACTATAGGTTTACCCTCTGCATTTTTCATAACCCTTCTCGAATCTTTCTTGCCTCGTTCTCGGATACATGTTTTTCTGAGGGGTCCCCAAGCAATACCTCTCAAATCTTCCTTTTAGACTCCAATGTACCCACTTCTTGTTATTTTTTCCTATACCTACTACTACCCTTTCTTCTTCCAATATGCATAGCTGGTTGTGCAATATTTGAAGACAGACTACATTCATCTGCACTTTTTAATATTGTGTCCCTTTCCAGTTGTTTTTAAGTCTAACTAAGCCAAACAACCTCTTGTGTACAATAGTCACATTCACCTGGGTCAGTCACTTTCAGCCATTGGCTTCTTTGGTTCAATAACCTTAGTAATTGGTGTAAGACTCTGGCAATCACATCTTGGTCCATCACGGAGGATTTTTTTCCGTTCAATTAATTTTGTAAAATTCGGTAACGTTTTATCTGTTTTTTATATTCTAGTTGACTTGAAGGCAGACATTTATTGATACCAGATCTTGGTGTTTTTTTCTCATCAAGTTGGTTATTACTCTGCTTGACCCTGTTTTCAGCCCTGTCCTAGGTAAGTCTGGGCGGTGAACACCGCTCCGCTCGTGGAGTTTGCTGAGTTTTCTGCACTCAGCGTTACGCGGAGCTCGCGGATTTCTGAAAAACTCCGCTCCGTGGAGCGGAGTTTTTTCCTCACTCGCATTTGTCAACATCAAGTTGTGGAAAATCAACCTCCCGGTGAGATTTCTCAACGCGTGTTGAGAAACTGTCCATTCACGTTGAGAAAGCTGCAGCTCGAGTGAAAATCTACTCGAGCGGCAGAAAGGAAGCAGCGCCTGCTTGCGCTGTGCATGGTGCCATTCGCGATGATTGCACAGTGCGGACAAGCACCTGGCACTGAAAATAACTGTGAACGGCATTTATCTAGCGCACTCCGCCGCTTGCGGAGCTCCACGTAGCGCGGCTGAATTTTCTTTGCACTTCAGAACTCTGCGAACTCCGCCCAGGCTTAGTCCTAGGTGCTTAATGAGTTCCCCTCATTAAGCATCAACCGCCCATGTGATTGATAAACACTGTACAACACATTATATCATGTGGTAAAATACAATAGCATCACATTTTGTACAATGAAATTCTGGCACCATTCATATAAATATTTTACATTGAAAAAATCCTCCAGTGTGCCGAAGGACAGTATATGTGAGGCTATAAATAGCAAACTGTAGAGCATGGCATGATGGCTTCCCAGTATGCCCTGGAGCAATGCCTTGTGGACACTAGTGAGGCTCTTCATGGCAAATATATTGTCTTTTTTATCCCTGTGGCCTGTTACGTCTTGTGTCGAGACACAGACATCCCAGGCCATATCAGCACAGAATACCCAATAGCTTTTACTCGAGTCGAAGAGGAAAGTGACTGCAGAAGCCATCTGAGGTCAGTGATCTTAGTCATTCACCCAGGAGTGCTTCTAAAATTCACTCTTTATCACAGTTCTTTTCGGAAACAAAGAAAACTGTCATTTATCACAGATGAAGTCCCCAGCCAAATGAGATAATGGGTTTATTGAGACAATGTGTTGTAGTAAGGAAAAATGTGACTCTGTGCTAGTGATTGATAACAAAACTCAAGGGCCTCCGAGCAAAGGGTTTGCGTTACAATTAAGGCTTTGCTACTGAAAAACGTTTTAATCAGGGCTTTAAGTAGGCTGGGTCCTGTCGGTTCTCAGCACTGGCAGTTCTAAAAGGCAGGTGCTGAGACAGGTCCCTATCGGGCTCTCCATTTTTGCCCTCATACACAGGATGAAAAAAATCAATCTTAATTCTGCAGCAATACCACCCTTCACTGCCTTTGATGTAACTTCAAAGTGACTCTGTATAGTTCTTTCACAGTCTCATCATTTCAGAACCGAAACATTTTTAGTATTATATACAACGAAGCCATAGTTGTTGCTTATTTATCTTATGCAACTAACAATCAACAACAATTAACAAAGCCAATAGTCCTGGCTTGTTGTAAGTGTAATATTACTTGTATTATATATCTGGATGCAATGACAGAAGCAGCTAAATACCAGTCGGGCGTCACACTATGCTAAGCACAGATTTTTACCTTAAATGTCTTTGAACAGGACCTTACTTACACCAGCCAGTCCCCTTTGAGAGACCCCCCCAGTTTTTTCAACCCACTTAAAGTCCTGGTTTTAATCACAATGTACTAAAGGTACATTAAAAGTGTCAAATAGATTTGTGACTAGCGATGTTCACATTGAAACTTCTTGGGATCGGCAAGGAAAAGAGTGCTTGGAAGATGCATTTCCCATTCAATGCAACACACAAGGATGTGGGTCATTATTCACTTGCTTGTGTTTTTTGCACATTTGTTTTAATGCAGAATTGATCCTTGTGTCCAAAAATAGATGGGAAGATGCATTTTGCTTTAAAATATACTGCCAAATGTTGGTTTTGCATTTGGCATCAGTATGCGTAATTCTGCACCACTTTTTCAAAGTTTCAAGTTATTACGCAAATGCAAATTGCATGAATTTCCAAACCTCCCCTAGTTGCAAAACATTGATTGAATACCAACACATGAAAGAGGGTTATGTCAATTCTCAAAGTGGATGCTGTCTATGAGGGAAATCCACCACTTTGGGAATCTGGGCATTGGGCACCAGGGGGAACACATGGTGGTCAAGGGAACTGCCACATGCTCTCCTCGATATCCATTTGCATCCTGTCAATTTTTTAAATTTTGTTTGCAGTTTCAGTGATGAGGTTTTGCAATTGCAAATGCAGTGATGAATGTTCTCTGTATTTCACAGGCCTTCATCTCTCCATTTACAGCCATTCTGTTAACGCCACCTTGTAGATATGCCCCCTGCCTCCCGAGGCCTCTGCGGCACAGGGGCATGCAATGGGTGTTGCAATGGGCGTTCCACCGCAACACCTATTGCTTTTTGATGCTGCCCCAGATTTACAAGGCTGGGGCAGTGCCAAAAATGAAGGCCAGGGAATACCTGGTCTTAGAATGGCATTAGAAGAAGAAATTATTAATTTCTCCTCATATTTTGCTTTTTCCTTGTGTGCTGCATTTTTGCAGCACACATAAAAAGTGCAAATCCCCATCATTGATTGTTTATGTGCAGGAAGGTGCCCCTTCCTGCACATAAACAATTGCCCCTGTGCAGGCACCCTTGCAACATGGCAGCAGGATGCATGCGCTGGCGCTAAGCAGCTTTTTTAGCACCCGCACTAGGAGAAACGCAGGGATGCGCCATATTTTTGTGAACACGGCGCATGCCTGCATTTTAAAAATGTCAGAGCGCAGCGTTGCCAAATTTGGCGTAACTCATGCTCTGACATTTTTTAGTAAACATGCCCCATTGTGTCATAATCAAGAAAATCTTGGTCATAAATAAGACTGACTCACTGTACAACAACCACTGCAAACAGCATTAAGCTAATGTTATGCTAATGCAGATCTGTATATTATAATCACTAATCACAAACAGTCTATTTTCGGAATTTCACTAATCAAATTAATTTCCTTTCTTTATTACAAAGTAATTATTCATTAACGCTGCCAATATTTTTGAAATTTTTCTTTTTCATAAAGACCCTCTGCCCTTATAAGGAGTGGTCTGTAATATCCAATGGGTTTCCATCAGAAATGATGAGGTCCTAAGCATTATCGCAGACCTCACAAGTTTCTCCTGGAGATTTTGACTGAAACAGCTGACATCTGACATGGAAGAAAGTGGGAAAGTGAGAGAGAGAAGAACTAATTGCCAGGCAGTCAGAGCCAGAAATACTGATATCCACGGTAATTTCTCATTACTCAGGAGATTCTCAGCGTTCTATCTGGAATCCGCCATACATGGGATTCCTGAGTATTTAGACAACCAAAACTGTAGTCAATTTTCAGAAATCCCGTTGCAAATCTTCCCCACATCTTGTGAGTTTTCTTCCAGTGAATAGCCAACATTTCACAATTTTTTATGCCTGCGACCACTACTGAATCTATTGTATAACCTGTGGAAAGCCCTTCGTAAATTGGCTGCCGACCGGATGCCATTTCTACCGGCATTTAGTTTGCCATGGGAGAGTTCCCAATAAATGGACTGGCAGTGCCTCCGCTCATTGAGAACTAGGCTTTTCCCTACACTCTAAATGAGGGGTTATATAAAAGAAGGCAGATAGGCCGTCTGTCTTGTTTGCAAGGTGTCTCTTTACTGCCCTTCTCTAGGGTCTTCATTATGTGTGGCTCGATAACATCTTCATTTTGACACTCAGGAATTACTGTTACTGCGAGTCCCGGAAATAACAGGGAATTCAACATTTTGGGGAATACCATGCAGACATCAGCACTTGCATGCACTTTTCCGCATGTTTCTTCCTCAGAGTTTCACTAAGAAATTTTGGCAGCCGAAATCTCCCTGTCAATCACAGACAATTCTGATGGGCCAGGTGGCTTCAGTTACCCATCCCATTAGAATTTGCAAGCAAGGCACTTGCAATGAAGGCCCAAATGATGCCTTAAATAACATGGTATCAAATATTAACACTGTGCGCCTTATTAGGATGTAGGGTGGACCGCCACCGACGAGTTATCAGTGGTGGTCCGCCCGACAGCCAGGGTATCGGTCCGACCGCTGTATTATGATGCCGGTGATTGCAGTGATTTAGGCAGGGGACAAGACCGCTGCCTCCGACAGGATCAAGGAGCCCATCAGGGCAGTGGTCAGAGTCTAATCCCTACAATGGAAATGGTGCCCACGGAGGCACCGCTGTCGAGATTAGGATGTCAGTTTCCGGCAGCCTTTTCATGGCGGTCAGACCGCCATGAAAAGGCTGTCAGAAAGTGACTTTGAGGACCTCTAGTAGGGCCCCCATAGGCCTCTGCGATGTGGCATGGGGGGGCACATGTAGTGCGCCCCCAAACAGCCTGGCACACAGTGCATGGATGTTTGAAAACATCTCTTTTTCTATTGCGCTTGTGCTGTGACTCTTTTCTGGGCCGTAGCACAAGCCGCAATAGAAAAAAGGATGTTTACAAATGCCTGCACAGCAGTCGTATCGTAATTGGGCTGTCAGGACAACTGGCTCCTTTTCGGACGGTCTCGAGATTGAAACGATGAGGCCCTATGTGGTGGATGCTGTTTGTGAGAAGCAGCTCCTTTTCACAGACTTTTTTTTAACTGTCGAAAAAGAAAATGATTGGAAAGTTTACTAAGTACATGTTTATATCGGAGGTGAACAGAGTAGATTTTATAAACTGATATAAACGTTGTTCTAAAAACCACAGATTTACCTAGTATACAGCATATGTGCATAGAATGCAAGGAAAGGCAGCACAGAGGGGAAACCCAAAAATGACAGTTGATTGGGCGGAATGAACAGTTTATCTTTGAAAAAAAACAGAGAAATAAAAAAACAGACATTGAGGAAATAAAGCAGACTTGAGAAGAGTCAGAAGCATGCACTTAGAGTAAATGATTTGAAAAGTATGAGGAAAACAGGCAATATCATTTTTTTTTCAAATTGTTAAATATTACCGCTGCTTCGAAGAAGCGCAGTTACTCCAATAAAGACTGGAGGCAAGGGCAATGTAATTGACTGCTGAGAGCTCATAATGAGTTTGATGTTTTATTCAAGGTTTCTTTAGCTTGGAAAGATCCTGCAAAATGGCTTCTTAGCGCAGGTAACCATACTTTGCGTGGCTCACAATGCACTTCGACATCTTGCTATTATGCCACATTGTTATAGTCGATTCTCATCCATGTCACGGCCCATCACTGTCACGAGTGCTGCAACAAAGCAAGCCTGAGATGGCCAGAAACATTATCTGCATGAACTATGGAGATTATGCTCCATAATTTGCTAATTCCCTGAAGCGTCCTGGCGCCAGAAGAGAACACTCCTCTGATTTGGTGATTTATCCTGATTAAAGTGATTTATAATACCCTATTTATTCCAAGACATCCCATTTTACCACATTTCATGGAAACATTACGCCTTACATTCAGTGTTGGATATTTAATTGAATTGGTACTGACTTGAGTTAATAATGCAGTGTGGCCATAAAATATTAATGCCTTAATCAAGACGTGACTTATCTTTGTGCTGCTATTTTTGTATTCCCACTCTGATATAGATCAATGTAATTTCATCTGACTCCTGTGCCCTCATGTCTCACCTATTTGAATATTTTGCACAATGTTATACATAATATATTCCCTCGCAGTGACACACAATTAAAACAAGTATTGGCAAAGTCAAAAGGTCTAGCCTTTGCAAGGGTAATTTCTTTTTGCAAACATGCAATGTGCAAAAAAAGTCAAACATGTAAGAAATATAAAAATAAAGGCGTAGCAGAGAAGCTCATTCACACCAGCCTTGGTACAGATGCACTCTTTTCGGGCTGTTGTGCACGTTATCAGCAGTCGCGGCCTGTGCAGGTAAGAGCGGTTGGGCGGAGGGGGGATTTCAACAGACGATGACGAGGGAAAATGAAATAAATAATTAATTTCCCCTAGTCATCGTCCGTTGAAATCCCCCGCCCCCTCCCCACCGGGCCCCACTGCCCCACCGCTCTTACCTGCACGGGCCACGGCTGGTTATCAAGAAAACATTTGCCACTTACAGTGCAGGGCAGCTAGTGGCGAAGTGGACTGACTCATCGTCACATAGTGTATTCTGTGGTGGGAGGAAACAACATGTAAGTGACATTGTACATAGCCATCGTCGAGGAGGTTAGACTAAAATCACCTGCATGTATGATGTATTTTATGATGATTTGTTTTGGAAAATCTGAGGCTGGTCAGGCAACTGTATCTAGGCCAGACTTAAAAATATGAAAGACTCCTTGAAAAGCACTTTTCAGTTTCTTATGTTCTTGAAAACTAAAGTAACACATGTGGTAACATGTTAATCCCAGTCAGCATAGCAAACTTTGTGCATATAAAAAAAGATAGAAATGTAAATGTTTTTTCACTAAGGTAAAGTAGTTTTAGAAAGATACTTTTATTTTTTAAATCTTTAAAATCACTCCTTTTAAAACATAAATACTAATTAAGACAATTTATTAAAAAATATCGAGGTAATGAAAATTGAAAGGTAGAATACAACAGCACGATATAATGGTATTTTATCCTAGTATCATTTTTAAATATCCTGCAAAAATATCATACACAGAATATTAACTGTGACAACATCATGATGGTAAGCGGTAGACCTGGCGTCCTTGGCGCTGCTTCCCCCTAACTTTTTGCCTCAGACCTTCTGTTTATGCTGACTTTGTTTTTGCCGGCATTAGGACTCTGCACACATTACCATTGCTAACCAGTGCGAAAGTGCTTGTGCTCTTTGCTTAAAACGTGGTAACATTGGCTTATCCTCAATTTGTATAAATATTTACTTATAAGTCCCTATTAAAGTGCACTACATGTGCCCAGGGCATGTAAATGCTACTAGTGGGCCTGCAACCCTAATTGTGCCACCCACTTAATTAGCACCTTATACATGTCTCAGGTCTGCCATTGCAGAGCATGTGTGTGCAGTTTGAAACTGCCACGTCGACCTGAGCAAACCTTCCTTTTTAATAAATATAAGTCACCCCTAAGGTACAGCCCAGAGGGCAGGGTGCAATGTATTTAAAAAGTTGGACATGAACTTTTAAGTTTTGCATGCCCTTGTAGTGAAAAACTCTTACATTCATTTTTCACTACTGCTAGGCCTATTCCTCCCATAGGATGATATCGGAGTTACCTTATCACAGTGTAATTTCCAGATGGGAAGAGATAAGCAGTTCATGTTTGGTGTTTCTGGAATCATAACTTAAAATCCTAATTTATGGTGAAGTTGGATTATAAATTAGAATTCTGAAAATGCCAATTTTAGAACTTGGCATTCTATCTCCTTAGCCATTTGCTGCATGCAGCCTTTCTATGGTCACATGACTGGGTGCAGTTGAGCTTTGTGTATTACCCCTAGACAGCCACACACAATGGAAGCTTAGGTGTGACTGGATGGGCTATCCTGGTAGGAAGGGAGGGAGAAGCTGGGCCCAGTCTCACGTACACCTGATTAGGCTGTGTCCTATCTCCACACAAAGGGCTGCATACCACTTGTAGTTAGTCTGGAGACAGGGGCAGGAAGGCACGGTCTCTGTGCACTTCAAAGGCATGCCTCTACAAACTTCTCCCCACTTCAAAGGCACAACTGCGTATAAAAGAAGGACCGTAGACACCACCACTACAGTACACTCCTGGACCTCTGGATACTCTAGCAGGAAGAAGGACTGCTGTGCAACTAGAAGGACTGCCTCTCTGCTGGAATGCTGCTCTAAAGGAACTGCTGCCCTGCTGTGCTGACTTGCTGCCTAATGCCATCTTGCCTGGGGACAAAGAACTGGACCTGCAACCCATCCTGAACCCAAGACCCCGGAGGAACTCACAGGGCTATTCTGTTGGCCTCCTGATCTGAGCCCCAGGGACATAAAAGGTTCCCCAACAGCTCCAGGACTTGTATTCAGCGTGTTCCTGACCCCCAAGTGGTGTCCCTCAGGTCCTGGACCCTTGGTGTGGGTCGGGGGGCTCTTAATTCCAGCTTTTGGGTTCTTTATGACCGCAAAAAGGCCCCTTCACACCGGAACTGCACCGCACCCACTGAAAATCAGCACAAGCTGCCACCAGCCCATCTCTTCACATAGCAGCATTGACAGACTGGTGGGGGACCATCAACGTGAAGCTTCAGCCCACCCATCTGTGATGCAGCCGGCCTGCTCTTCGCGCCACCCTGGCTGCCATCCCCGATGCTCTCCTTACTCCTTGTGACCCTCTCCAATGCAAACAGGACTCTTTGAACAAAATGTGAGAAGGGAAACCTTTAGTGGGACTAATCTGAGACTGAATCGGACCCACTCTCCATCGCGGTCAGCCTGAACTTTTGACTTTAACCCGGTCCAGTGCAACCAGATAGCTGCTGTTGGCCTTTTCTGCTTTAAAGCGTTGTTTATCAGTTAATTTTTTTAATTCATAACTCCGATTTTACTGATAGGATTTTTGTCATTTTGGTCTTGTTTTATTTGTTAATTAAGCTCTATGTTTCTAACCTGGTGTGGGATCTTTTTTGTGGTGTTTTCACTGTTTTACTGTTTGAAGTATTGCACAAATACTTTGCACATTGCCTATAAGTTAAGCCTGACTGCTCTGTGCCAAGCTAATAGGGGGCTGAGCACAGATTAATTTGGGGTGTGCTTATGCCTTGCGCTGCCTACAATTGTGGTTGCTGCTAGAGGATGGTGGTAAATGCCGCTCTGCCAGCAGAGTTGTAAGAGTTTTGCCCACTCTGCGGTATGCCTGGAATGGGGAGTTCCTAAAAACTCAGCGAGCCACTGTGTGGTGGAGTTTTTCTTTCACACAGCTCAGCAACGTTAAGTTGGCAAGTGCAAGCAAGAATAATTGAGTGCTAGGACGAGTCTCGGTGTGATGTTTCAACGCGGACGGTTGCGGCAGGTTGACTACCATTCGTGTTGAGAATGCTGCCATTCTAGTAGAAAATCTACTCAAGCGGCAGAAAGAAGCAGCATCCTCTGGCGCATCGCGTGATCCCATTCATGCAGATTTTACAGCGTTGAACATGTTCCCGGTGCTACAAATGAGATCGAGCAGCGCAATGTGCCGAATTCCACCACTCATGGAACTCCGCAGAATCTTGCAGAGTTTTTATGTAACTCCACAGAATTGCACAGAGTAAAACTCCATGAGCTCTATCCACCCCTAGTTACTGCTTGACTAGGGCTCACATCCTAGTCAGACAGTAACCAATTTCTCACAGTAAGGTTATGGGAAAATTGTGAATTGTTACAAAAACATATAAAAAAGTTACAAAATAATTTTTTCAAAAAGAGAATGAAAACAGGATGGGAACCCCAATTGCAAAGAGCCAAAGAACTTGCACAGTGGGAGTAGGTGGCCTTTAGAGGGTTGAGCAAAATACTGTGGACAACCCTTGCCACGCAAGGCAGAAGGTGAAGTGAGAGACCAAGCAGTTCGGTAGATGCGTGCACCAAAATTGTTAGTCACAGGGCTAGATTGCATAACAGCCATGCAAGCCATAACTCACACACCCAAAGCAATGCTGATAACCACCCACACCTTAATGCGACAGAAGTAATTACTAATTTAACTAATTTTATAGATGACATTATATATCACATTACCCATACCACTTTGAAAGAGATGGAAATTAACATAGTATTATTGACTGGTTTCAGTATGCATTGTTGTTTAATTAAATGTTTGCTTTTAGGTGCTGTCGTTTGCCTGAAGATTGTGAGGTCAGAAGCATAACTCTTGGTATCCTTGGCTGTTGTGCAAATTATGGATAGTGGTTGTAGCCATAACTTGCAAATTTGAGTGATTTTTTGTTTTCATTTGTAACCATAACTGCAATTTAACAAAACAATTTAAAGTGAATTTCTAAGAGGTTTTTAAAAATACATTGAGGTGTTATAAGTAAAATTAATCATAACTTTACATTAACCTTTGTTTTTTCAGTGAATGTTTGTTTTTTTGATCATATACCACATCTAACAGATGTCTGCAGCAAACCACCGGCATGCGGGCAACCTCTCAGGGATAGCCAACTCCAGCTATGTACAGCCTTAGCCTAGTGCAGCCTGACTGGCCACACAGTCTGGCCTTCAACCAGGTCCAGCACACAAACCCACCATGGGTAGCCAGCTCCCGCTGCAGATGGCCAAAGGTCTCCAGGAAGATCCACAGGCACGAGGAAGGCCTAGGGTTTTCAATTCCCATGATAAAAAGCATTTTGTATATTAATTTTAATGCCGGGGATCCCTTAGCGACTATCCCACATAGTTTCAGGGCAGGTTCACTCAGCACCTTATGCCACTATTTAATTTTTTACCAAATGCAGTACTCAATGAAACATGCTGGGTAACAGTAGCCACAACAGAATTCTTTTCTGTAAAGGCCAGTCAATCAAAGTGTGACAGATTCAAGAATCTGTATCCAGGTTCAGGAAACCTCAATGGACGGTGGTATAAAAAGCTCCCTAGTCCAATGGTGTGACTTAATTTTTTTCACAGGATTTCACAAATCTTCCATGCATTTGGAAATCTTCAAAGGATCTGCAACATCGCGGTTGAGATATCTCTAAAATGTGACCTCTTCATGTCCTGCCTTGAACACTTTTTAAATGCTGCTTCTTCAAAACCACTAAACAGATATAAACCAGACTAAGCAAAGGTTACATTTTAATGTCAATTTTGATGTAATTCCATTTAGCCATATATATATTTTCGGTATCAAGAAGTAAAGAGTACTATCTTAGTTAAAATGTGAAATGTTTATTTTTGAACGCAAAACTTTTTTTGTCCTTGATTGACGAATCTACACAAAACATACTATGAAGGACCTAAAGTAGATTACAATTTTTATTCAAAGGTTTTGTGCAGATTCCTCAAACAGTGCCAAAGTTATTAGCAAGACAAGAAAAGCCTGACATAACCATAAATGCAAAGGTGCTATCACAGCCTGTGTAAGATTGCCAGTAGATAGTTATAGTTAGGACCTAATTTCTGTAGGAGCAGTGTTTTTGACTTGCCTATATCTTTGGTGCCCTTTCACGAATCTTCATGAAATTTTCCAAATAAAGTGCACAGCTGATTCTAGTTGTGCATGGAAAGTTTCAATGTGATTCGTCAAGCGGGGGCTGATAAAAAGGGGGGACAAAAAAGGTGTGTTTTCCTTGTTAATTCCCATAGACATGTTATACAAAATTATTGGAATTACACCGAATTTGGTAGAAAGCTAGCTCTTGGTCCAGAAAGCACCCTTTTTTTTATTTGGTGTAAATCCATTCAGTAGTTTTGAAGCTATTAAAGAAAATCCAAGTTTGTATTTCTATGTGCGTGAATAATTTGTGACTATTTTGCAACGAATTGCGAATGTGCGCACCAACTGGAATGCCATGATTGGCTGGCCGCAACCTGTGTAGAAAGTTGCAGCCATCATTTTAAGTAAAAGGACATGGTCCCAGGACTGAAACCAAAATGAAAAGTGGTATAAGGGGTCAGGATAGAGGTACCCTGACCCCATGGCTTCAACATCAGGGTGTTTCAGACATCCTTTATGTGTAAAATATGTCCAAATTTTTTTCTCCACATGCAATATTCGCGAATTCATCGTGGCGCTCAGTGCGACTCCTGTGTAAAGTTGTGACACATTTGCGAATATCGCCAGAAAAAATTAATAAAAAGAATACATTCACACCCACTCACAGACCTACTCAGACACTCATGCACCCACTCGTATATCCAATCAGAGACTCATGAACCCACTCACAGACCCACACAGACATTCACACACTGACTCAAAGACCCACTCAGAGACTCACACACCCCTAACAGGCCCACTCAGAGACTCAGGCACCCACCCAGAGACCCACTCAGACACTCATGCACCCACTCACAGACCCACTCAGAGACTCATGCACCCACTCACAGATCCACACAGAAACTCACAGACCCACACAGACATTCACACACCCACTCAAAGACTCACTCAGAGACTCACACATCCCTCACAGACCCACTCAGAGACTCATGCTCCCACCAATAGACCCATTAAGACACTCATGCACCCACTCACAGACCCACTCAGAGACTCATGCACCCACTCACAGACCCACTCAGAGACTCATGCACCAACTCAGAGACCCACTTAGACACTCAAGCACCCACTCACAGACCCACTTGGAGACTCATGCACCCACTCACAGACCCACTCAGAGACTCATGCACTCAAGCACAGAGCCACTCATAGACTCCTGCACTCAATCACAGACCCACTCAGAGACTCTAGCATCCATTCAGAGACTCACACAGACACTCACACACCCACTCATAGATGCAATGTCACACTCACTCAGACACTCATGCAGCTACTCAGAGATCGCACAGACACTTATGTATCCACTCACAGACCCACTCATAGAGTCACACACCCACTCAGAAACTCACTCAGAGACTTAAGCATCCACTCACAGACCCACTCATAGTCACACACCCATTCAGAAACCCACTCAGAGACTGAAGCATCCACTCACAGACCAACTCAGAGACCCATGTACTCACTAGCAAACCCACTCAGACACTCACACACCCACTAACAGACCAACTCAGAGACTTATGCGCACACTCACAGACCCACTGAGACACTCACATACTCACTCACAGAGCCACTGAGACATTCATGCATCTACTCGCAGACCCACTCAGACACTCTTACACGCACTCACAAACCCATTCAGACACTAGCCCACCCAGTCAGATGTACAGAGTCACTAATATAAGTATGAATTTTAAATGTGATGGTGTCTATTGAATGTCTGCTTTTGTTTTGCGTATTTGTGATGTATTCGCGAATTTAAAAATAAAAAATAAAAAAGGTATTTAAAAAGAAAATGAACCAGTGTTTGGGAAATAGGGTGGCTCTGATAAGAGCCTTTGTGTTTATTGTGTGTAGATGATAACTACACATATAATGGGAAGCAGTATTTCAAGTTGTTGAGGAACACCCCATTGCCTTTCTCTGTGAAATTAACTCCATCACTTTTATAGTAACCCTCCATGTCAAAGCGCAAGTTGTTGTTGCAGAGAGAGCCCTTGTTATGGTCTCTCTGAGGAATTCAGAAACAGTTTTATTATTTTCAAAACAACAAGAGAGAGAGGGAAAGAAAATGTAGCCACTCTTGGTCCCCCTAATGTAATACAAATAAACAACCGAAGAGTGAAGCCAAATGTATGAAGAGCTAGCAAGAGGAGTCACTCTTGTTTTTAGAAGAACCCTCACTCACCAACCTGGTTGGTGACATGCTTCATCATAGGGTTCCCAACAGAGAGGCTGAGTGCCTCTCTGGTGTGCTGGGACGCGTGATTTCAGCGGAGCGTTTTTTTTTATTAGGTGGAGGTGCAAGAAGTGATAGTGCAAAAGTTAAAATTGCCTTTATTTATCCAAATTATTTATTGGTGGAAAAATAGGGCAAGACTAAAAAACCAGTGAGGTAAATGTTAACAACTGGGTAGATGGACCAGCTACATCCTAAAGTGGAGATCAGGTGTGGTCTACATGTTTCAGCCTCCTAATGCCCGTAGCAAGGCTTTCTTCAGGACCAAATGCCACGGCGGTATGCACACGCTAAGGTGCACCCTAACCTGTGGCAGCAAAACCGCTTAACTTACGGTTACTGTGGTGCCTTCAGGTTTCCTGAAAGCAACTTGATTATCAGATGTAGGATAACCTTACATCATGGATCCTAGTGGGGGCGGTGGCTTGTAGTCACACGTACACCAAAGCCAGACGCCCGTGTGGCACCTGGATACTCCCGTCAACAGGACCCTGAGTATAGTATCCAGCGGTTTTGCTGCCAAAGGTTAGGGTGCACCTTAGCGTGTGCATACCACCGTGGCATTTGGTCCTGAAGAAAGCCTTGCTACAGGCATTAGGAGGCTGAAACATGTAGACCACAACTGATCTCCACTTTAGGATGTAGCAGGTCAATCTACCCAGTTGTTAACATCCACCTCACTGGTTTTTTAGTCTTGCCCTATTTTTCCACCAATAAATAATTTGGATAAATAAAGGCAATTTTAACTTTTGCATTATCACTTCTTGCACCTCCACCTAATAAAAAAAAAACAGCTCCGCTGTAATCAGGCGTTGCAGCACACCAGAGAGGCACTCGGCCTCTCTGGTGGGAACCCTATGATGAAGCATGTCACCAACCAGGTTGGTGAGTGAGGGTTCTTCTAAAAACAAGAGAAACAGTTTTATTGACATGTTTCCTGGCTTTGTCTATCTTTGGGCAGAACTTGTTTGACCACTTCTATTTGAAGGCAGTCTGAGGGAAAGTATCATTAATTGAGCAAAGGTATCTTTCATTAGGATTTCCAGTCCTACCCCAGTAAGTGTGCCCAGGTCTTTGCCACCACAGTGCACAATCATGAGGTCAGGATGCTGGCAATCTGCAAAGCTTTCAACCAAAGGCAGCAATTAATGCCACTTTAGCCCTCTCTGGCCAATCCAAGTAATGACTACATTAGGCAAACCCAAGTCCCTGTCAATGCCACTCTTTCTAGCACACTCTCCATTTTGAAGGAGGAGTAGTACACAGGAGAAGGCTGGAGCAGAATGAGACTGTTTTCAAAATGAAAGGCAGTTAAAATCTAGGTCAGGTCCTGGTTTAAAAAAGGACGTATTTGATTGGATGGTGCAAATATGCAGGGAGGGAAAATTAGGAAGTGATTTTTAAGGAAAAGTAAGTAGGTCTTTGATTCCCTCTGGTAAAAATTAAAAAAATATAATGCAAACTTGGATATGCTTTTAGTTGCAAACAGTCGACTACACCTGCTGCAGTTGAGCTGAGCAGTAATGTGCTGCTTCTAGAATGTGTTGTGAACTTGTGACCTTCTGGTTCAGGATGGTGTTCTAAAGGGGGTTGCTAGGAAACTCTTCTAAGAGAGTGTGGGGGAAGGGCATTAAACAGACTATAGTCTGTGTGTCAAACTTACAGTGGTTTACACTCATTATTTATTAAGGGGGCATTATTTTCTTAGTCACATGTATGTAACAAACATTATAGGAGTTGCAAGGTATGAAGAGTACAAAGCTAAATATGTTTTCAGACTCCCATACATATGTGTGAATTTCTCACCAGCATGAAAGTGTTAAGAAAATGCTGACCACTGAGAAGTGAGTTAAGAAATGTAAAATATGGAAGAAACGTTTTTCAACAGTATCTCTGAATGCCAAGTTGATAATGTTGACATTAATGATTGTTTTATATGAGAGTGGAATACCATTCTTATGTTTAGTTTTTACATTTTCTCTGAGACTACAGTCTAACTGACAATATAAAAAAAATACCTGATCAACCAACTCAATTTACAGGTATGTGAATCGCAGTGTAGTTTAAAAAAATATGATTGTAAAGGTATGTGCTTACGTGAGGTTGGTAAACGTGTGTATGATATATACAAAAGTATAAGTGAGTGTATGAGCAGATCTGTGAGTGGGTGTTTGAATGTTTTTTTGGGCTTATGAATGTGAGTGACTCTGTGGGTGTGTGAGTGAATATGTGAGTGTCTTTCTGGGTCTGTAAGTAGGTGTATGAGTAGTCCTTTCATCATGTGTTGTCTTAGAACGGTAGGGTATACGTGTGTTGTTTTACTGCATGGTCGAGTTGGCATTAAAAACTCCTTGCTGAGCTTTAAACTTCTGTTTTACTATGTACTAGTTACTCCTTAGGTAGGGTGTAGGTAAGTCACAGGGCAGGGTGTTATGTGCTTACAGTGTAAGACATGCACTTTAAAGTCTCAGTGAGTCACATGTGTACTTTGAGACCACTAGGCACAGTTAAATATGCAGTCTTTCACCCATACTGCAAGTTATATACAGATTTAGAAAAGCAGAGTTACTCACCTAGCCTGTGAGAGAGAGAAAGCTGCACGTAGGTTTTCAGTGACAGGCTCATACAGCACTTATGTATGCAGCAGTAACAGAGGCACTTACATACACTTTTATAAAAGATAACACATAGTAATAGAGGCAGTAAGTAATATATACAGCCACTTACATAGACATAAAGAGAGTGCAACTTAGTTACTTTCACATCCGGTGACCCAGCGAGAGAAGGACCTATGCACTTATTTAGATGTGTACTGAAGTAGTGATACTCCTAGTCACTCATACAGACTAGTAGGCCTTTAAACATGTTGTGTGGCTGCCACTGCAGACGCTGTGTGCGCAGTTTTACTGTCAGGTCGAGTTGGCATTTAAAACTCCTTCCCAAGGTTTAAATTTCCCTTCTACTATATATAAGTCATCCAGCAGTAACAGAGTCAGTTGCATAAACAATTACAAACCCCAGGACTCAGTAATAGAGGCAGTAAGTAATATATACAGTCAGTTACATACACATATAGAAACCCATAGAGAAACCAAGACAGCTAGTCATATAGTGTCATAGTTACTTACACATGCAGTAACACACCCACAGAGGGACTGATACACTTATTTAGATTTGTACACAAGTACTGGTGCTTCTAGTTAGCCATCCAGACAAGTAGCCCTTTAAACTTGCGTTGGGCCTGCTACTGCAGAGCCTATGTGTGCAGTTTTACTGCCAGGTTGACTTGGCATTGATAACTGCTTACCAAGCCTTAAACGTTCCTTCTACTATATATGTCACCCCTAAGGTAGGGTGTAGGTAGGCCATAGGGCAGGGAGCTTTGTCTTTAGAAGGTAAGACATGTACTTTGAAGTATCAGTGAGTCACTTGCACATTTTCAGATTCATTTGCCCAGCTAAACATCCAGTGTCCCACCCATACTGCAACTTACATACATATTTACAAAAGTATAGAGACATTCGCCCAGTCAGTCAGACAGAGACAGAGGCACTTTCACATTCAGTCATATGCCCATAGAGCAGTTATTTATCCAGCAGTGATAGAGCCAGTTGCACACACAATTGTAAACCCCAATACTCACTAATAGAACCAGGAAGTAGTCCATAAAGCCAGCTACATACACATATAGAGACCCATAGAAATACTAAGACAGCTAGTCATATAGCGACATAGTCATTTACACATCCAGTGACACACTAAGAGAAAGGCCAATACAGTTATTTAGATATGTATTGAAGTACTTATACTCCTATTCACCCATGCAGACAAGTAGCTCTTTAAAGATATTTTAGGCCTTCTACTGCACAGTCTGTGTGTGCAATTTTACTGCTGGTTAAGTAGGCATTTAAAATCCCTTGCTAAGCCATAAAGTTCCTATTTTTAGCATATAAGGTAGACCATAGGTAGACGTACACTGATGCATACACTGACACACCCAGATATACTCTAATGCATTTAGTAGCACTCCCAGGAAAAAGCTGATGCATACACTAACACCCTGAAGTACCCACTCATGCGTACACTAAGACAGCCAGTACAAAATGATGTATACAGTAAGACATGCAGGAAGACACTTATGCATACTTTGAAACACCCAGGCGCACACTGATGCATACACTGAGACACCCACGTATACTCTGATGCATATAGTGACACAGCTGCACATACACTAATGCATACACTGACACATCTAGGCACACACCGATGCCCAGACTAACACACCCAGTCTCACACTGACCCATGCACTAAGACACTCAGGCACACACTGATCCATACACTGACACACCCAAGCAGACAGTGACACATATGCTAATACACCCATGCACATGCTGATTGATAGAGTAGCACACCCATGCAGACACTGATGCACACACATGCACCCCCAAGCAGACAGTGATTGATACACTAACACATGCAGGTACATATTCATGCTTACACTAACACACCAAATGACACACTTATGGATACACTAACAGATTCAGAAACACACACTTCTTCATACAAAATCACACCCAGACACTCATTAATGCATACAGTGAGATACCCTAAGACACACTGATGCGTATGCTTAGACACCCATGGACATACTGATGCATACAGTAGTGTACCCAGGCACAGACTGATGCATATGCTGAGACAGGTAGAGATAGACAGATATAAACATGGAAATTGATAGACTAAGAGTGGCTATAATCTTATAACATAAATGTTTGTCATCAGTTAAATTTTTAAAATATGTTATTTAATAATATGTAATGAGAAGCTAAATGTACTGGTTTGTTTTTTCTTTCCAGACACCTACTTCTACTTAAAACCAGAGAATTACAATGCCAAAAAAACCTAAAACAAGATAGAACTAGAAGCAAGGATATTATCTCCATACAACAAAGAAACAAACGGGTGAGAATGTGGACAGTGTGATTAAAGAGAAAAGAGCTACTGGTAGAAAACTAAAAACTTTCTTAAAATAGTATGTGGAATACTGCAAAGTGAGCAAAAGCAAGTAAATCAAAAGCGAGGTTTCAATTTAGCTAAGAAAGGACAAAAAGGAAGTGACATCAAGAAAAATAAATCACACAAGAAAGCAAACAGTTTAACAAGAAGACAGAGGCAGTTTAAGGAAATAAGAGTCAGAATGTTTCGCAGTACGGTAATTCAGCAGTATAAAAGGAGAAGAGAAGCAGTCAAAAAAAGGAACATGTTGAGACTATAGTTGATAAGGCATTTGCCCTGAAGAGGAAGCTATTTATTTTGATTCTGAGCCGAATGAGAAGACTGGATAAAACAATGTTGTCTATGAGGAGAAGAAGCCAAAAGCTTCACATTTCTGCCCTGGTATCTGCAACGACGACAGTCCACGCTGACATCAATGCCACTGCCTGCACATGGTCTGGGGGCATCACTAATAAGTTACTCGATGCACCGCCCCATCCTACGCCGCAGCTGTGGCCCACTGACGCCGGCACCATCAACTCCAGATCGTCTACCGATGACAGTGCTTCAGCAACAACGCTGCTGCTTGTACCATGACCTGTCAGCCCTGCAACGAGAACCACCCCACTTCACACCACAGCCTAGGTCTCACCCATGCCGCTGGATGATGTCATTGAGCTGCAGCCTGCACTGTGACCTGAGGGCACCGCTGCCCATATGCCTGCCGACACTTGCGCTCCTGACTTCAACCTCATGGACTACGATCTGCAACATGTGCGACTTCAAAGGCCCAACGACTCCTGCACTGACCTCCGGAACTGACACCGATAATGCATGGTCCATGACACCCTGCATTTCCAAGGTACTGTTTGCGGGTCTTCCCGACATCATAGCTGGCCTGCGACGCTGCGGTTGACCTAAACTGTTGGATTTGTTTTTTCAAGGTGCCGTGATAGCCCCAGATGGAGCTATTGACTTCAAGGAACTGTATTTTAAATCTATATTAAAAATATTCCTAGCTTTCTTACTGTATATTGGATTTTTATTGTTTTGGACTTGTTTTACTCAGATAAAAATTGGCTATTTTTCTAAAACTGGTGTGTTGATTTGTAGTGTTTTCACTGTATTACTGTATGTGTGCACAAATGCTTTACACACTGCCTCTGAGATAAGCCTGACTGCTCGTGCCAAGCTACTAAGGGGGTGAGCAGGGGTTATTTTAGAAGCGTGTCCCCCTTACCCTGACTAGGAAGAAGGGTACCTACTAGGACAAAGGTACAAACCCTTCCCAACTAGAGACCCCCATTTCTAACACACAGCAACATCCATGGCACATCTCCCTGCCCAATGTAGGGCAATGCAGCAACTTCTGCTGCATGGCCTTACACCTTATCTACAAGGCCATGAAAAGCCACGCAGGGTGGCTTTGCATGCCTTGTAGATATGGCCCTGTACTGTGCGCCACCAGAGCATCAAAAAAAGTGATGCTTCGGTGTTGCATGGAGCTTGTAAATATGCCCCTGAGCCTCACATACAGGCACTAACACACTCATTTACTCACCTAAACAGGCACTCACACACTCACTTACCCATACAGCTACTAACATATGTACTCACTCACCCATACAGCAACTCACTAACCCATATATTCATTGACACACCCACTCACCTTCCCATACAGCTACTAACACATGCACTCACTCACCCATACAGTTATTCCAACACTCACTCACTCATAGACCTTCTCAGTCACCTTTACAGCTACTAACACAGCCAGTCAGTCACCCATACAGATAGTGACACACACACTCAGTGTCTCATACAGCCACTGACAAACTCATTCACTCGCCCATACAGTCACTGACACACTCACTCATTCACCCATACAGTGACTGACACACCCACTCACTCACACATACAGCTACTAACATAGGCACTCACTCAACCATACAGCCTGTCAAACACCCACTCACCCATACAGTCACTGACATACTCACTCACACAGTCACCGGCACATGCATTCACTCGCCCATACAGTCATTGACACACCTACTCACTCACCCATACACTCACTGAGACACCCACTCACTCACCCAAACAGCTACTAACACATGCACTCACCCATACACCCATTCAGACACCCACTCACTCACCCATACAATCACTCACACAGCCATACAGCCACTCACACACACACTGACTCATACAGGCACTCACACACAACTCACAGACCCATACAATCACTCACACGTTCATCCATACAGTTACTGATATACCCACTTACTCATCCATGCAGTCACTAACATACCCACTCACTCAACCATACAGCCACTCACACACCCACTCACTCACCCATACAGTCACTGACACACCCACTCACTCACACACACAGTCACTGGCACACACACTCACTCACACATAGAGTCACTGACATACCAATTCACTCCCCCATACACTCACTGATGTGCCCACTCACCCATACAGCTACTAACACATGCACTCAGTCACCCCTATACCCATTGAGACACCCATTCACTCACCCATACAGTCACTCACATGTCCACTCACCCACCCATACAGCCAATTTACACACACACTCACTCATACAGGCACTCAGACACTACTCAAAGACCCATACAACCACTCACACACTCACCTATACAGTTACTCATGTACCCACTCACTCACACATAGAGTCAATAACATACTCACTCACTCACTCACCCACAAAGCTACTAACACAGCCACTCACTCACCTATACAGGCTCTCACACACCTAGTCACACACCTACACAGTCACTTACAAACCCACTCACTTGCCCATACAGTCACTGACACACCCACTCACTCAGCCATAGTCACTAACATACCCAATCATTTCCCTATACAGGTACTAACACAGCCACTCGCTCACCTGTACAGCCAATCACACACCCAGCCATGCACTATACAATCACTGACACACTCACTCACCCATGCAGCTACTAAAACACTCACTTACTCAACAATACAGCCTGTCACACACCCACTCACTCACTCACCAATATAGTCACTGACACACACACTCACTCACCCATAGTCACTGACACATGCACTCACTCGCCATATAGCCACTTACTCACCTATTCACATATCCACACACCCTCTCCCATGCCCACTCACTCACCAATACAGCCACTACTGCACCCACTCACATACCCATACAATCACTTACAGTCATTAAACAACCCATTCAGCCACTGTCATACTCACTCGCTCACCCACATACCCACTCACTCAAACACTTAACATCCACTTACTCACTCATGCACACACTCACTTACTAACACAGAAACTCACTCACTCATACTCTTTCTTATACATACATACAAGAACCTTTGTTTTTTTCTGATTTTTCAGTACTATTTTTTTCTAGTTTTTAACATTTTGTATTTTTCTTTTCTTTTTTAAATAAAAAAGCAACTGGAAAAAATATTAACTGAAAAACTCAAAACTGCAGTTACATGTTTCATTTAAGAAAAAAATTATACTTCGGGTGCTTTGCTGCCTCTAAAACTGTAGCACTTGACTGTTAGCACTGTTTTTTACAATCCAAACAGAGTGCTCGAATTCCTCAGAGCTCCGGGGAAATCTCTGGGGGACGTTGTTCAAATTCAGTGGGAATAGGCTCCCCTGGTGTAATTGGTGTTGCACCTGTTGCTGATGCATCTTGTTGAGTGCACACCGTCTTGGTCTTTGGCCAAGTGGCTGTTGTGGTAGCTCCTCAGGTGGGACAGCATGCTCGTTGTGCCGCAGGAGTATCTTTTAGATATACCCCTGGACAGGGTCTTGTCACACAGAGAGCACTTCATGTGCTTGGCCACTGTTTTCTTCTCCCCAGAAAGGAGTGAGTGAGTGAGTGGCTGTATGAGTGAGTGTATGTGTGTGAGTGGCTCTATAGATGCGTGAGTGGTTGTGTGAGTACTTGTATGGGTCTGTGAATGGGTATGTGAGTGGTTGTGTGGGTGTATGAGAGGTTGTATAGAGGTGTGAGTAGGTGTGTGAGTGGTTCTGTGGATGATGTCATTAGTGATGTCACTGATCATGTCATGATTTATGTAATATGTGAGGTCAGAAGCAGTGTATTGCGGGGGCATAAGTTAAAGTTAGCTAAAGGTAACTAAAACTGCTGAATATCTATGGTTTTGTACAAGTCAAATGGGAGCCGAACTATAACGTCCCTGTAACCTTTGTTTTTTTCAGTGAATTTCAAAGGTTGTTTTAATCCTATTTCCAAATTATAACATCTCTGTAACCTTTGGTGTTTTCAGTGAATTTCAAAGGTGTTTTATATTCTATGTACGAACTATAACGTCCCTGTAACCTTTGGTTTTTTCAATGAATATATTCTTAATAGGATGTTTTCTAATCTTAATAGGGTTATCCACTTAACGTTTATACTTGCTATCAGGGCCGGACTGGGAACCGAAACCGGCCCCGGCAAACTGCTCGGCCGGCCCTGGATGGTTGGGGGGAACTGGGGGGGGTTCAGCCGAGCTGTTTGCTAGGGCCGGTTCAGTCGATTTCTTTTACAGGGGGCCGATATTGCCACCCCCGGTGATAAAAACGGCCCCTAGGGGCCCAAAACCAGCTCCCACCCTGTCGGCCCACCGGGCAAAGGCCCGGTGCACGCTACGGCCAGTCCGGCCCTACTTGCTACTAACATGTTTGGAAATCTGTACCTTTGTTAGATGCAGATATGACACTGAGAGAAGTTGACACTTACTCTGGACAATACACATGCACTTCATAGAAGTCTCAACCAAAATGGTATAACGTTTAGAAAGTCACTAGAAAAAGATTGTTTAATTGTTCCTGCAATAATGGCACAGTAGCGAGCAGTGGATTGCGCCATTGCGGGCATTCAATGATGTTTTGTGATTCACTTTTAAATGGAATTCCAAAAAAATACATTTATGCTGAAAGTTATGTAATGGGCCAAGTTGCATTTAAACCACATTTCTCCTTTCCTTTTATTTTCTTATCCTATTTCTTCTTTTTCCAGATACCCCAGCTACCCACTAAATCTACCCCAAGAGGCATGCCAAAGTGAACAGCGTATCCCCATGCAATCATACTGTAATGTGAAAAAGCAAACAGTTATTGTACTTTCCCAACAGTATCATTTCTTATTCATAAAGAATAGTGAATTGCTTTAATATAATATCTGAAAAGGATAACCAGTTATTGTTGCATGAAGATTTTGAGCACTATTGGCCACATGTACAAAATGTTTTAGCGGTTGCAAACATTAATCAGGCCATTTGAGACAACTAAATAGCATTTTGACATTTACTAACCCTATTTTGAAAGTCGGTAACCTATTACCGATTTGCAAAATAGGGTTGGCGAATCAGTGTCAAGAAGGGGCGTGTCAAGGGCGTCCCTTCCTAATACCGAGTCACAGAGGGATGTATGAATGTTTTGTGACCGGATTGTGATGGCAAAACATTTGTAGTTTTCCGCCTACTTCAAGTAGGCGATAAGCCATTCGCAAACTGGAAGGGGTCCCCTTTGTAAATGGTTGCAAAAATGTTTTTTAAGCAGCATGGCAGTGGCCCCATGGACCACTGCCTCCTCCTAAAATATTAAACTGAAACATATCATTTTTATTTTTGAAATACATCCCATTTTTCTTTAAGGAAAACGGGCTGTATTTCAAAAAACAAAATTGCTTTATTTAAAAGCAAACACAGACATGGTGGTCTGCTGTCCCCAGCAGACCACTATCCCTGTGTTTTTAGCGATTCCAAATGGGTCGCAAATTGTGACATACCTCATAAATATTGATGAGGTAGGTCAATTGCGACCCCATTAGGAATCACTAAATGTGTCTGAGACACAATAGTACATAGCATTCTGTGACTTCCTAATTGCGAGTTGCAAAAAGTAACAATTAGGAACTTGCAAAATGAAGCATCATACATGTGGCCCCTTTGCCCATACCCAGTACCTTGATCGAACTCAAACACATGAATTAGTAATCCCAAACTGGTAAAAGATTAATTTCCCTGATCAATAGCGAATTTCATTAAAACTGAAATGTATATCTATTCTGAAAATATAATGTTTAAAGGTTTTATTTTGCAGAGAATGTGCCAAGAACTTCCAGGAAGAAAAGTTGGCCTGGTATTATATTGACTTCATGAATTTATAATGCAACTACAAATTTCACACGGTGATCAATTCTCAAATTTTCCAGCAATTTCTAAATAGAGATTTAAAGAAATAACTATAGCTTCGCATCTTTTTATTCAAGGGGTCAGTATGCTTAGTTTCTTGATTTTGTCTGTTAGTCCGCAGGGATTAGCTTGATGAAAGCAGCTATGAAAGGTCCGCTTCAGGCGTGGCATGGAAAAACTGTGAATCTTTGATTGGATTATGAAGACTGGGCAAAGCAATTTTTGAAGATCTGTTGAGAATGGCAGAACACAGCATAGCAGAGTTACTGAGAGAAGAAGTATATGAACGGGATGCAGATTAAAAACCCTCACCCAATGGTCCCAGATTTTATTTTTACCTACCTGGAGAGCTTCTTTTATAAGCCCCAGGAAGCAGATGAACAGTTTAGGAGCTAAAAAGTGCTGTTGGTATGCAGCTCTGTCTTCAATGGCAAAGATGCATCTTGCAACAGAACGCATTGCTGCACGTTTTGCACTGAAATTGTCCTCTTGCTGTCAGATGTAATATAAGTGGCTCCATGATTAAACACAAACCTGATCTGAGATGTCCCACACTGGAAATGCTGGACTGAACCTGAACGCAATAGCTACTTAACAATATCAGCCTTCTTCTACATGAATGAAGATCCCAATCACATTACCCGCAAAGTAAGAAGTCCACCATGAGTAAAGGTAAAGTGGACCTAATGAAATATGGAATTGAGTTTTCATTGAAGTTTACTTAGTGCCTCTCAAAATAAAATGTTCTGAAAAGAACCTGATTTAGAAGATTACTTTTAGACAATGCAATAAGACCTTGTTTGCAACTCAACCAAGGCTTAAGGAAAATACTTAAAATATATGCATTCTGAAGTTGTTTGGTGGGTTCCATTCAATTGTCCCTTGTCAAATTTGCAATGATTTTTTTGTGCATTCGTTTGACACTCATATTTGTCCTTTTAAAAGAAAATCCAAAATAAAAAATAAAAATAGAAACATATTGCAAAGGGTGTCCACCACTGGTGCACGAGGGCCAGGAGCAAAATCAGAATTTCGTGTCATTCACAATTAAATTTACATACAAATAATATAAATTAAAAAAGTTGCATAGTCAGTGGATAGCTTAAATATATGTCTTTGGTCCGGCTCCGGTGGATCAATCAATCAATCAATCACAGAATTTGTAGAGCGCACTACTTACCCGCGAGGGTCTCAAGGCGCTGGGGGGAGGGAAGGGGGGGGATGCTGCTACTGGTCGAACAGCCAGGTCTTGAGTAGCCTCCTGAAGGTCAGCAGGTCTTGGATCTTTCGTAGGCTTAGTGGAAGGGTGTTCCAGGTCTTGGCGGCGAGGTGTGAGAAGGATCTGCCGCCGGTGGTTGTTCTTCAAATGCGGGGGACGGTGGCGAGGGAGAGGTCGGCGGAGCGGAGCTGGCGGTTGGGGACGTAGAAGAAGAGTCGTCTGTTGAGGTAGGCTGGGCCAGTTTTGTGGAGTGCCTTGTGTGCGTGGGTGAGGAGTTTGAAGGTGATCCTCCTGTCGACGGGGAGCCAGTGCAGGTTCCTCAAGTGGGGGGTGATGTGGCGTGGTACATCGAGGATCAGTCGTGCGGAGGTGTTTTGTATGCGTTGCAGTCGCTTGATGAGCTTGGCCGGGGCTCCCGCGTAGAGGGCGTTCCCATAGTCTAGTCTGCTACTGACGAGGGCCTGGGTGACTGTTCTTCTTGTGTCTGTCGGGATCCACCTGTAGATCTTGCGAAGCATGCGGAGTGTGTTGAAGCAGGAGGAGGAGACTGCGTTGACTTGCTTGGTCATGGAGAGCGTTGAGTCGAGGATGACTCCCAGGTTGCGTGCGTGGTCGGTGGGTGTCGGGGCTGCTCCCAGCGTCGTTGGCCACCAGGAGTCGTCCCAGGCTCAGGGGTTGGAGCCGAGGATGAGGACCTCCGTTTTGTCCGTGTTCAGCTTTAGTCGGCTGATCTTCATCCAATCGGCGACGGCCTTCATTCCGTCATGGAGTTTGGCTTTGGCGGCGAGGGGTCCTTGGTGAGGGAGAGGATCAGTTGAGTGTCGTCGGCGTAGGAGATAATGTTGAGGTCGTGTTGTCTGGCGATGCGTGCGAGCGGGGCCATGTAGATGTTGAACAGTGTTGGGCTGAGGGATGATCCCTGGGGTATGCCGCAGATGATCTCGGAGGCTTCGGATCGGAAAGGTGGGAGGCGGACTCTCTGGGTTCTGCCGTCGAGGAAGGAGGTGGTCCATTCCAGGGCCTTGTCTCGGATCCCTGCGTCGTGGAGGCGTGCGCGTAGAGTGCGGTGGCAGACAGTGTCGAAGGCGGCGGAGAGGTCCAGCAGGATGAGGGCTGCGGTCTCACCATTGTCCAGCAGGATCCTGATGTCGTCGGTGGCGGCGATGAGGGCAGTCTCAGTGCTGTGGTTGCTGCGGAACCCTGATTGGGATGGGTCCAGGATGCTGTTTTCTTCGAGGTATCGGGTTAGCTGTTTGTTGACGATCTTCTCGATGACCTTGGCTGGGAACGGAAGCAGAGAGATGGGCCGCAAGTTCTTGAGGTCTCTCGGGTCCGCCTTGGGTTTTTTGAGTAGGGCGTTGATCTCTGCGTGTTTCCAGCTCTCTGGGAAGGTCGCGGTCTCGAAGGAGAGGTTGATGATGTTGCACAGGTGGGGTGCGATGGAGCTGCTGGCTTTGTTGAAGATGTGGTGCGGGAAAGGGTCTGACGGGGAGCCGGAGTGTATTGTGCTCATGGTCTTGATGGTGTCCTCGATGTTCACGCTGGCCCAGGCTGGCAGGGGGTCGTGGTCGATGGTGTGTGGCGGGTCTGGTGTATCGATCTTAGTTGGGGTTGTCTGGGTGTTGAAGCTGTCGTGGATGTCGGCGATCTTGCGGTGAAAGAAGGTGGCGAGGGAATCGCACAGGGGTTGCGACAGCGGGATGTCGTTGGTGTTGGAGCTGGGATTGGAGAGTTCCTTCACGATGTTGAAAAGCTCCTTGCTGTTGTGTGCGTTGTTGTCGAGGCGGTCTTTGAAGGAGATTCTCTTGGCGGACCTGATGAGGTGGTGGTGGTTACGGATGGCGTCTTTGTGGGCTGTGTAGCTGTCCGGTGTCTTATCGCTGTGCCATTTCTTCTCTAGTTTCCGGCAGGTACACTTGGAAGCTAGGAGTTCCGAGGTGAACCAGCTGGCTCTTTTGGTGGTGTCGCTGTAGGTGAGCTTTTTCAGTGGGGTGAGGGTGTTGGCGCAGTCGTCCATCCATCGTCTGAGGTTGCAGGCAGCGTCGTCGGTGTTGGATGGGTCGGAGGGAGGGCTGAGAGCGAGGGTTGCCCGGAGTTGGTCTTCGGTGACTTTGCTCCAGCAGCGGCGTGGGATCTGTTGGGTGCGGTGGTGTGTGGTGGGTTTCTGGAAGGTGAAATGGATGCAGCGGTGGTCGGTCCAGAGGAGTTCCGTGGTGTGGCTGAAGGAGACGTGGGAGCTTGAGGAGAAGATGGGGTCAAGCGTGTGGCCGGCGGAGTGGGTCGGTGTTGTGATGAGCTGGCTCAGGCCGAGGTTGGCGAGGCTGTCGATCAGGGTGGTGGAGTTGCTGTCGTTGTTGTTCTCCAGGTGAAAGTTCAGGTCTCCGAGGAGGATGTAGTCGGTAGAGGTCAGGGCGTGCGTGCTGATGAAGTCGGCGATGGAGTCGCTGATCTGGGGTCGGGGCCCAGGGGGTCTGTAGACAAGGGTGCCTCTAAGGGTGGTGTTGGGGTCCGTGTGGATCTGGAAGTGCATGTGTTCGGCGGTGCTGAGAGTGTCGTCGGTGCTGGTCGAGACCCTGATGGTGTTCTTGTGGACGATGGCGATTCCTCCTCCTACTGCGTTGACGCGGTCTCTGCGGGTGATCTTATAGCCTTCTGGGATGGCTATGGCGATGTCGGGGGCGGAGGAGTCGTTCATCCAGGTCTCTGTCAGGAAGGCGACGTCTGGTGATGATGTGTCGAGCAGGTCCCAGAGCTCGACGGCGTGTTTGCGTGCGGAACGGGTGTTCAGTAGGATGCACCGGAGGTGGTTGAGGTCCTTCTTGGCGGGCGCCTCGGTGGCTCTGAGGCTGGTGTAGCTGCAGTTCCGGCAGCTGAAAGGACCATGGGTGCGTTTCGGGGCGGCCTTGAAGCAGTTGTGCGTCCGTCCGGGGTTGAGGGCGTGGAGTGTGGTGGCATCGTATCGGCGTCGGTCCTCGAGGCTGGAGCGGGGGCGCGCGGTCCAGGGGTTCTGGCGCTGGGCGCGGTCCAGTCGCGGACGGGCGCAGACGTGCTTGCCTTAGGCCGCCATATATGGGGAGGTGGGAGGGAGGAGCAGCTGGGAGGCGGGAGGCAGGGGCAGCGAATGGTCAGTCAAGGGGGCGGGGCCGCAGGGACGCAGCGGCGGGAATGGAGAGAGGCAGCGGGGGCACAGATGGAAAAATGGGGAGAAAACAAACAGAGAAATACGGGCACAGTACAATGGGGCAGCGAGGGGCACAGAAGGAAAAATGGGGAGAAAGCAAACAGAGAAATACGGGCACAGTACAATGGGGCAGCGAGAGGCACAGAAGGAAAAAAGGAGAGAAAACAAACACAGAAATACGGTCACAGTACAATGGGGCAGCGAGGGGTACAGAAGGAAAAAAGGAGAGAAAGCAAACAGAGAAATACGGGCACAGTACAATGGGGCAGCGAGGGGCACAGAAGGAAAAATGGGGAGAAAGCAAACAGAGAAATACGAGCACAGTACAATGGGGCAGCGAGGGGCACAGAAGGAAAAATGGAGAGACAGAAAGCAAGAAATACGGGCACAGTACAATGGGGCAGCGAGGGGCACAGAAGGAAAAATGGAGAGACAGAAAGCAAGAAATACGGGCACCAAGGCCACAAGCGGAGGGGCGAGCTTACCAGCAGCAGCAGCGGGCGGACAACACAGGCGGAGCTGTGTGGTGGGGGAGCGACCTACCTGGCAAGGTCAAGGGTCGCTCTCCTCACCGCGCAGCGGCCGCCATATATGGGGAGGTGGGAGGGAGGAGCAGCTGGGAGGCGGGAGGCAGGGGCAGCGAATGGTCAGTCAGGGGGCGGGGCCGCAGGGACGCAGCGGCGGGAATGGAGAGAGGCAGCGGGGGCACAGAAGGAAAAATGGGGAGAAAACAAACAGAGAAATACGGGCACAGTACAATGGGGCAGCGAGGGGCACAGAAGGAAAAATGGGGAGAAAGCAAACAGAGAAATACGGGCACAGTACAATGGGGCAGCGAGGGGCACTAAAGGAAAAATGGGGAGAAAGCAAACAGAGAAATACGGGCACAGTACAATGGGGCAGCGAGGGGCACAGAAGGAAAAATGGGGAGAAAGCAAACAGAGAAATACGGGCACAGTACAATGGGGCAGCGAGGGGCACAGAAGGAAAAATGGGGAGAAAGCAAACAGAGAAATACGGGCACAGTACAA
The DNA here is from genome assembly GCA_963921515.1 of Calotriton arnoldi. Taxonomy (NCBI): domain Eukaryota; kingdom Metazoa; phylum Chordata; class Amphibia; order Caudata; family Salamandridae; genus Calotriton; species Calotriton arnoldi. Next base: position 1,089,551 of record CAWUFW010001478.1, on the reverse strand, counting down.
TGGGGCAGCGAGGGTTACAGAAGGAAAAAAGGAGAGAAAGCAAACAGAGAAATACAGGCACAGTACAATGGGGCAGCGAGGGGCACAGAAGGAAAAATGGGGAGAAAACAAACAGAGAAATACGGTCACAGTACAATGGGGCAGCGAGGGGCACAGAAGGAAAAAAGGAGAGAAAACAAACAGAGAAATACGGTCACAGTACAATGGGGCAGCGAGGGGCACAGAAGGAAAAAAGGAGAGAAAGCAAACAGAGAAATACGGGCACAGTACAATGGGGCAGCGAGGGGCACAGAAGGAAAAATGGGGAGAAAGCAAACAGAGAAATACGGGCACAGTACAATGGGGCAGCGAGGGGCACAGAAGGAAAAATGGAGAGACAGAAAGCAAGAAATACGGGCACAGTACAATGGGGCAGCGAGGGGCACAGAAGGAAAAATGGAGAGACAGAAAGCAAGAAATACGGGCACCGAGGCCACAAGCGGAGGGGCGAGCTTACCAGCAGCGGGCGGACAACACAGGCGGAGCTGTGTGGTGGGGGAGCGACCTACCTGGCAAGGTCAAGGGTCGCTCTCCTCACCGCGCAGCGGCCGCCATATATGGGGAGGTGGGAGGGAGGAGCAGCTGGGAGGCGGGAGGCAGGGGCAGCGAATGGTCAGTCAAGGGGGCGGGGCCACAGGGGACGCAGCGGCGGGAATGGAGAGAGGCAGCGGGGGCACAGAAGGAAAAATGGGGAGAAAACAAACAGAGAAATACGGGCACAGTACAATGGGGCAGCGAGGGGCACAGAAGGAAAAATGGGGAGAAAGCAAACAGAGAAATACGGGCACAGTACAATGGGGCAGCGAGGGGCACAGAAGGAAAAATGGGGAGAAACAAACAGAGAAATACGGTCACAGTACAATGGGGCAGCGAGGGGCACAGAAGGAAAAATGGGGAGAAAGCAAACAGAGAAATACGGGCACAGTACAATGGGGCAGCGAGGGTCACAGAAGGAAAAATGGGGAGAAAGCAAACAGAGAAATACAAGCACAGTACAATGGGGCAGCGAGGGGCACAGAAGGAAAAATGGGGAGAAAGCAAACAGAGAAATACGGGCACAGTACAATGGGGCAGCGAGGGGCACAGAAGGAAAAATGGGGAGAAAACAAACAGAGAAATACGGTCACAGTACAATGGGGCAGCGAGGGGCACAGAAGGAAAAATGGGGAGAAAGCAAACAGAGAAATACGGGCACAGTACAATGGGGCAGCGAGGGGCACAGAAGGAAAAATGGGGAGAAAGCAAACAGAGAAATACGGGCACAGTACAATGGGGCAGCGAGGGGCACAGAAGGAAAAATGGGGAGAAAGCAAACAGAGAAATACGGGATCGATTCCGGACAGCCATTAAATGCAGCTACAAAGAGAATCAAAACTCTAGAGGGTAGTCTGGTAGTATACCCAGGCAGTGCTTAATTTGTAAAACAAAAATAAGTGCCAGTCCCAAATTTGCTAGGAAAGCTGGCTTTACCTGCAACTGAAGGGCTGCCTGAAGCCTCCAACCACCTCTGCATGCTGCTCACCCTACCTCGAGACAGAGAACTACTCATACTTCAATTTGCAATTCTGGTTCATGGAACTAGAAACAAGAGCTGTTAGTACACTGATATGGTGAAAGAGCTTTGCATTGGCTGCCTTTCTTCTATTTCTTTGTCTTCTGGAAATTAAAAAAGACTAGTGTGCTGTTCGCTAGAAATAAGTGCTGCTAGTGCCCATCGGCAACCACTGGGCCAAATTTACCAACTGGGGTTTCAGGATGAATAGGTAAGGTTCCTTTCGTGTTCTGCTCAATATAGTGTTTCTGAATGATGGGAATCAACACTAATTCTTGGTATACTTTCCTCTGTCATTATTGGGGTGGTGGAGACAGGGTTTGCACACAAGACATGAATCTATCCCTTACTTATATTTAAGAAAACACTATAGAAAGAATCATCAATAACCTTTCCAACGATATTAGCGCTTATCGAAAGATTGGCTCTCTTCAGCGCTCCTGAAACTGCCTGTGCTGCCTGTGACAGATTTTCAGTTTGCTTGACGCAGCACGGTGGCAATATCGACGCAGGTATGATGACAATCGTACAGATCAAAAACTCATTTTAAGGGGTTACTGCACAACTGTCTAGTTAATCCCGGATGGAGAAGCAGAAACCTATGGGTGAAAGGCTTTGATGGTTGCCAGTCCATTGAGATGTCTTGGCCCTGTGGTTTATTTGCAGGGGAAGGGCTGCCAAGTGGAAATTGTTGATACAGGATGCACTGGAGCGTGCGGCCTCAGCGGCCACATGAAATGCCAGGGGAACAATTGTTAGGCTGATGCTGTTTTACTAATCCGGACAAGATGGGGGATTGAGGATAGATTCTCTGCTCTCACATAAGCGCCCCTAAAGAAAAACAACTCACTCTTTTTCCTGCTTTATTTTTAAATGAAGAATGATCGTCAGAAGTTCCCTAGCATTGAGCAAGTGGTAAACAACTCGAAATATATTGTTTATTTAATCTACATGTCTATGATTTTATGATTGATCCTGGAAATAAAAGAACAATGGTGTCTTTTCATTTACAGACACCTTTGGTCTAAATCTCATAATAACAAAACAGCTCCTATGTCTACTCAGTCAATATCCAGAATGAAAACGTGAGGACGACGGATCCATTTTGAAACAAACATATATTGGCAATGGATATTCTCTAGCAAAAGAAAAATCCAAAAGGGCAGGCGGTGCAGTGGCCTGTGAAAAGTGAAACAAATAGATTCTGCCCCTCTCCCCCATGTTTAATTTGTGGCTAGTGATTGATTTCACATAGCACTCGTTTTGCTCTTATCAGAAAATAAATGTATCCCATAATATATGTATACATTTCTAGGAGTCATTGTTCTATTGTTCCCATGACGTAACCAGTATCCTTAGGCAGAATGGTTAATCCTGGGAAATTGTTGCTATGGCTTACCATGGCAACTGCAACTTGTGAGAACTCTCATTCACTGTGCAAGTAGCATCAATATATGAGCTTAACATACCAGAACAACAAGGTCAATATTGCCAGTTAATGTGTAATCACCAGACAAACGTCTTCACACATCTAAGTTTCTTTTGCTGTGCAGTGTGACCTCGTGACGTATGCAGGTTGATGAAATACTTAAGTGGTGAATACAAGCTTGTCACAACAACCAGCTGGGAGTTGCTCCATGGGGAAATATTTGCTAAATATCATAAGTATATGGTATTTTTCCTGCAAGGTAACAACAAATCGACTCCAGCTTTCTTGACTTTTTTATCATGTAACAAATAACTTGTTTGTATATAGTGCTTCATAATGCATTTCTTGCTAATTTGAAGGGCTGTAAAAACCTAGAGGGCGTTTTTGTCTTGTAGATGTAGGTCTGCAGGTGTCAATAAAAAGCTGTCTAATCAAGCGTAGCTATCTGTCTAAAAATAATGAGTCCATAGCCTTATCTTTCTAAAAAAGTGAAAAGCAGGAGGTCATTTTGGCAAGAAGATGTAAAGCACTGGTATGACCAGAATTTTTCCATGGTTGAGGACCAGGATGGACAACTGGTGTGGATGTTAGAGCCTGTAGCACCCAGAGCCTCCCAGGACAAATGGACTGGGCCTTACCCTATCTTGGAAAAGAAGGGAGAAGTCACATACCTGGTGGATTTGGGAACCCCCAGGAACCCTCATGGGGTGATACATGTGAACAGGCTCAAGCGTCACCATGACAGAGCAGACATCATAATGCTCATGGTGACAGATGATGGAAAAGAAGAGGAGAGTGAACAATACACGACCAACAGTCTACCAATTTCAAAGATGGGTTAGTGGACGGAGTAGTCCTCTCTACCACTTTGTCCCAGCAACATCTAAAAGACTGTTACAACCTGCTCTGTCAGATTGCTGATCTCTTTTCCTTGACCCCAGGTTTGACAGCATGAGGTGTACCCATGATGTGGACACTGGAACCAGGTTACCTATCAAAAGCAAGATATACAGGTTGTCAGACCAGGTCAAAGCTAGCATCAAAGCTGAGGTTGCAAAGATGCTAGAGTTAGGGGTGATAAAGCCATCTAGTAGTCCATAGGCTAGCCCACTAGTACTGGTGCCCAAGCCAAAAGCCCAAGGGTGGAAAACCAGAGATGAGATCCTGTGTGGGCTACAGAGGCTTAAATGCAGTCACCAAGACTGATGCTCACCTCATACAAATAGCAGATGAGCTCATAGACAAGTTGGGGGCTGCAAAGCATCTGAGTACTTTTGACCTGACTTCAGGTTATTGGCAGATGGCCTTCATGCAAGGAGCCAAAGAGAGGTCTGCCTTTTCAACTGCAGAAGGCCACTTTCAGTTTAAGGTGATGCTCTCCGGATTGTAAAATGCATCTGCCACTTGCCAGAGGTTGGTGAATAGAGTACTTTCACGTCTGGAGTGTTCTATGGCAGCATATTGAGGTGATATAGCTGTCTTTAGTTCCACCTGGGAGGATCACCTAGTCCACCTTTAACAGGCAGGACTGACTATCAAGGCAAGTAAATGCCAGATAAGGAAGGGTCTGTAGTAGACTTGGACCACCAACTGGGTGGAGGTAAAGTACAAACTCTCCAACCCAAAATTCAGACAATTCTGGCATGGGGGCTCCTAAGACACAGACCCAAGTCAGAACCTGACTGGGTACTACAGGAGAATTGTGAAAGGGTATGGTACCTTTGGGCATGTTAACAGAGTTAACCTCCAAGTCACAGCCAAGGAAGGCCATATGGACTGGTCAGTTTCAAAAGTCCTTTGACACCCTTAAGGAAGCTTTGTGCTCAGCACCTATCCTGAAGTCTCCTGACCTTAGCAAGGAATTTGTTGTCCAAACCGATGCTTCAGAACATGCGATTGGGGCAGTGTTGTCACAGCTAAATGACCAGGATCAAGATCAACCATTTTCTTTTATCAGCAGGCAACTCCTCCCCAAAGAACAGCGTTGGAGGCCATTGACAGGGAAGCCTTTGCTGTGGTTTGGTCCCTGAAGAAGCTGGAACCCTACCTGTTTGGGACTAAGTTCAAAGTTCAAACTGACCACAGACCTCTCAGATGCTTGATGTTGATGAGAGAAGAGAACCCCAAACTATTGAGATCCTCCATCTCCCTACAGGGTATGGACTTTACAGTGGAATGTAGACCTGGGACTAATGACAATGAAGATGGCCTTTCCTGGTTCTTTCACTTAGAAGATGAGAACCACCAGGACAAATGTTAGTTACTCATCAACTTTCGTCTGAAGGAGGGCCATTTAAGGCAAGGCCTCTTTTGCATGTTCACCCCACATTTATGGACTGATGCTGCTGGTTTTTCGACTCTGAGAGTGTACTGTGGTCTGCTAACCAGACCTCAGTGCCAGTGCTCCTACCAGTGTTCTAAACCTTTACAGAGTGTATGTAAAATTGGCTATCACCGATTGGCAAGTACTGACTTACTCATAAATCCCTAGTAAATGGTACCCAAGGTACCAAGGGCATGTAAGGCAGAGTGTCTACCAAGGGCTGCAAAACTGATTGTGCTACCCTGTGTGTGCCAAGGTACAAAATTGCTCCCAGTCTGCCACTGCAGACTGGAAGGGCAGTGTTTACACTGACAGTTTGACTTTGTCATTAAAACCAAAAGCAGAGGCACCACTTACCTTAACAATATATGTAAATCTCCCCTAAGAAAGGACTAGAGAGCCCTAAGGCAGGGAGCTGTATATTATATTATTAAGAGGGACATATATGCTTATATATGTCCTTGCAGCAAGACCCCCTCAAACTGTTGTTTTGCTGGAAAAGTTAGTAGCCCCATAGGTTAACACACAGTTGCAGTCTGGCACCCCAGCCTGGCAAACGTCCGAATGGGACTACCTAACTGGGTACTGTAAGGTATCAAATTAAGCATGGCATACCAAGCTCATCAAAGAAATTGGAATCCAAGGGCTAGCTTTACAATGGATGTCGAGTTTTCTCTCTCATCGAACTCAGACAATCAACCGAGGCCCTTTCCGTTCAAAGACCACAGGACTGACCAAGGGAGTACCCCAGTCCCACCTTATTCAACATTTATGTTGCTCCCTTAGCGGGATTACTCAGGAAATTAGGTTTTGTACCAATCTCGTATTCCGATGATACTCCGCTCCTACTTTCCTTTGACAAACACACTCCCAACACTCAGTCTATCTTCTCGGATGGCATGATGGCAATCGCTAGCTGGATGAGGAATCATTTCCTCCAGCTGAACGCGGGGAAAACTGAGATCATGCTGTTTGGAGATGCCCCTATGATGTGGTCCCCAAGCTGGTGGCCAGAAGAGTTGGGCACTGCTCCTGCTCCCAAGACTGTGGTCAAAAACCTAGGTGTACACCTGGACCAGAAACTGATAGTGAAGGAGCACGCTGCAACCACCGCCGGCTCCTGCTTCCACGTGCTAAGCCTCCTACGAAAGGTATTTCCCTTCCTCCCTCTGACCACTCAGAAAACACTCATCCAGGCATTGGTGCTGAGCCGCCTGGACTACTGCTATGCCCTGCTGATTTCAGCTAACGAATCATCACCGAACAGATTACAAGTAGTCCAAAATACCGCGGCTCGCCTGGTCTTGAATGCTCCCCCCCCGAACTGACTCCCTCCCTCTCTTACACCAACTGCACTGGCTTCCAGTGCGTAAACATATTAGATTTAAGATTTGCTGCATTGTGCATAAATCCTTGAATGGCAAAGGTCCAAGCTACCTGGCAGAAAAAATAAATATCTATCTGCCATCCAGGCCTCTACGTTCAGGGACGAAGTCTCTACTCCTTGTTCCACGTTGCAAAAAATTGCGTCTAGGTGGTAAAGCTTTCTTCCACCTAGCCCCCTTCTACTGGAACCAACTCCCCATCCATCTACGGCAATGCCCAAATCACCTACAGTTCAGAAGGCTCCTCAAAACTGTACTGTTTTAACCTGTATCCCTTCTCTGGCCGGCTGCAGTTTGTCCATAATGCTGGGATACCCCTTGGGGGGGTGATTCAGGCGCTTTATAAACTAATAAACTAAACTAAACTAAACCAAATTTATCAACCTGATGCCAAGGTCGAATTTAATGTCACTATTAAAGTAATGCAACTTTTAGACAGTTGCCACTCTATGACCCAGCTGGTCCATAGCCTCACACAGTAACTAGCACTCAGACAGCATTCTGCCCACCTGTGGAGGATCAAGTTGGCTGTTCTGCTGGGACCAGCTCCAGGGACAAAAGAGCTGAAGAAGCCCAAACCGGCAAATTGCAAGCCACTGGAGAAAATTCATCACTAGCTGTCACTGGGTGCCGCAGGAGACCAATCCTTAATGGCCAAAAGTTGCACCCAAGTCAGCCGGACCCAGGAGTGCCATTAGAGCCTGGGTTGGTCGCCCAAGAAGGACACTAGCCTCCATTAAAGGATTTTGCTCCAACTTCTGTGCTCGCAGCAGCTGACCTTTTACTGTATTGAAGAGGACTTTGTGGGACCCTGACATCTGTGGAAAAAGTTGCTGCACATAGCCTGTAAACCAAGGAATCACAACAAAGGCATTGCCGTCTACCACACAGCAGCTTGAGCATCTTCAAGCATCTTCTCATCCTGCATCCCCAGCATCAGGACGACTCTATTATCGTCTATGGCTGTATCGTCTATGGTTGTGCGGTAAAGGCTAGAACTGGACTGCAAAATGCTCTAGTGGTCAGGTTACGGTAAAAACCTTTACCACTGGCCCCTTAGACCTTCTCCCTGTCGGATTTATTCCCCCAAGATGGGCCGGAGTAGCCAAACTAACTGTTTCAAACTTTTGGAAAGTTTACAAACTTTTTGTTAACCAATGCTTGCTTGCGTTTGGAATTAAAAGTGATCAAACCTTTAAATATCTTTATCTCCATAACCCTGCTGTGAACTTTGTTCATCAAGGACTGGACTTTAAAAATTCATAAGAATACATTCTATTCTTATAAATTGGTGTTGTGTTTCTTTCATGTTGTGTGGCTTTCTTATTTCGTTGTGTGCTACTGTTAAATGCTTTACAGTAAGTTCCTTTGTTCAAGCCTTGCTTTTCGAAAGCCACGGCTGCCCAGGGTTGAGCTTAAGGTTGTTCAAAAGAGCCTGACTGGACCCAAGACAGTTTTTGCAAGTGTATTCCACGGTAAGGCTACACAGCCATACCATATAATACACCCAAATCCTCACAACAATGTTATCACAAACTTTAAAAGCTGTATTAGCTACCAGAGGCGCCGCTGTTCCGAAACCGCCATTGCTAAAAAAAACCTGCGCTTAGGTTTCACATGCAAAATAATTTGCTGCTGACAGAGGCTAATGGCATTAGAAACTCAGCTGCGGCCCGTGCAGGTAAGAGCGGTGGGGCCAGGTGGGGGGGTTTCGACAGATGACGACAAGGGAAAATTAATTATTTATTTAATTTTCCCTCATGGACGTCTGTCAAACCCTTGCCAACCTGGCCCCACCGCTCTTACCTGCACAGGCCGCGGCTGTAGAAACTATTCTGTGCTTTAGTGTAGCATTTCTATAGCTCATTTCTCTCTCTTGCTGAAGACCTAAAGCGAATTCCATCTAGTTGGTCAAGTAATTAGATTACTTCAGTAGCGCAAAGATTGGAGAAGGGTGTTGGTTGTAGTGTCATCTAGTCATGTTGTTTATCTGAAAACCCCATTTTAGTTCCTCTTTGCCCCATTGTTTATACAATGAGACTAGGGGTGTGTGAAATGTGGGTGATTTACTTTTGCCTAATTGTGTGATATTTCAGAAAAAATACAGAAAGTTGTGGAAAAACACTATTTGATTTGAGTAAGCATTTCACGCAAAACAAGCCCAAAAAAACACAAACGCAGCAAAACAACTGCTCACATTATGTTTCTTTGTACCGTTCCTGTGTGCTCGCACTATACTTGTGCCAAGAACAGTGTATATTTACACAACAAAGCGAAATAATATAATTTGGGGAATCCCGCATAGCATCCAAAATGACACAAGATTACATAGGCGTAATAGAAATTTCACCCGGGCATAAATGTGACAGAATGTTTACCATTTGCCATAGTTTTGTTAAAACATGAAGGGACACAGTGTTGCACTTTTAGACCCATCAATGCTTGTTGTAAGGCTGAATGGTTTCCATGCTCTTTAGGTTCTTGAAACATGTGGTCATATATGTTGTTTCCATTTCTTTTTAGGCTTGACCAAGTTCATTGTAAGATGCAATTATTCACATTTTAAATAATGATTTCGACTCTCACTGAGAGAGCTGATTTCAATTTTATTTTCGCTTCTTTCTCTTGAATTCCATTTTTTTTAGTGTCCTCAGCTAATGCCAAATGCAATGCAGCGCGCGCAACGAAATTCGTTTTATTAATTTATATGTTTACTTACCTCTAATCGGCCGTAATCTGTAGTTTACTACCCCCCACCCTGCCCCTCCCCCGCCCCACATCAGCGCCCGGCAGCACTCCCACCACGGGCCGCTACTGTTATGCACATTACATGTGTTCCTTTGCGAATGTAGGGATATGCAGTGCTTAATTTTCTTTAAAAATAAGGGCTGTTACTAGGGTGACCAGGCCTCCTGGATTTGCCGGGACAGTCCCTGGTTTCCACCAGCTGTCCCGGCAGATTTCGGCAATTTTGGCTCCTGTCCCGGTTTTTAGAGGGGGTCGACTGAAAACAGTGAGAGGTACTTTTTAGGTGTTCTAAAGCTGTGGTAGTTCGCATCTCTTATACGTAAGCAATTTAATTAACAGGTATGATGCTGGTTTTAGAATTTACATTTTATTTATTTTCTTAGTGCCTCTTCTATGTTGATGAGACCTGTCATTCTGCGCCCCTCCGTTAATGTAAAATTGTAGTCCTTCTTCTATTTTTGCAAAATGTCCCGGTTTGTAATTCTCAAGATCTGGTCACCCTAGCCCTTACCCAAAGTTTTACTTAGAACCCCACTGCTGTGCGGAACACAAAGGCTGCTAGAATTACTCTGCCCTTGCCTCTTTCTTCCATCATTCATTCATTCATTTCATTTATCTCACTCTGTCAGGGACCTTTTTCCTCTGCGTTCTACCTTTGTCACTATTTTTCTCTTCCTCCTTCTTTCTTCTTTTTTTGCCTGTCTCTCTCTAAGCTGAGTTTAAAGTCTGTTGATGAACAAGGACTTGCACAGTCAGTGGATATGATGCTACAAACTGAGGGCTGACAAACGCAATAAAAATGCCTGCTCCAGTACAAAAACTTTGAAAAAAGATTGCTTTACGTATGCGAAATAAAGAAATAAATGTTTGTATACAAGCCGCGTTACACCGTACAGTAAGGCCCCAGTGCTTAATTTGAGCCGGTGGTTTCCGGTGCTCAGCACCGGCACTTAATTGGTTTCCGGTGCTCGGCACCGGTACTTAATTGTCAACAAGGCACTTAGAACAGTCTGCCACATGGTGGCACTGCTCATCAAATTTAGAGATGAGCAGAACAACGGTTGTTTATGGATACAATATACATACAAAATTACTAATACCTGCCTCCCCAGCTATTCCTTTAGCTTTGGGGACTTGGAATAATCTGAACTGTCACACTTGCAGGTGGGAGAGATGGTTAGTAGTTGTTTTGGCAGCGATGACGGGGCGATGGGTGGTGCAAGCTGCAGAGGCCGCCTGACTAGAGCCCTGGCACTTAGTATTTTACAAATTAAGCACTGTAAGGCCCAGACCCAAAAATTTAGAGAAATTGCTCACCACCTACGACCACTGGTACAATAATCTTTCATAACCCAGTTTAGTTGGCAAAGTGACATACTTAAAAAAATAATGTTAACATTGAGAAAACTGACACAATGCTTTGCACCATAATAGTGCCCGCTCAGACCTTAGTAAATGACTTCCTTGGACTATGACGCAAAAGCGAAAGCATGGTTACATTTCCAACACTAGGCAAAGTAACAAGGACATGGATCAGTAGGCACCTTAATATACAGTTTTTATTGTCTAACTGGAGGCAACTTTGCATAAATCACTTTATCACTGCCACCAAATGGCAATTTTCCTGTAATGCAGCGGCGTTGGAAAGTACCAATTTACAGTCATTCACTTACATCACTTAAGATATAATCACTGCGCTGATTTTGTGATAATAGCTTCAAATTACCTGGCTTCCACCTTTCTTAGCTGCGGTTTAGTTTCTATAGGTTTCATGCAATTAATTTAAGGTGCTTTTTTTCTGAACGGAAATATACGAATCAACCATTTACTTCAGTTAAGTTATGATTTAATTGCTGACCATTTAATTGCTTTTGAAATTTACACAGAGTAGTCGACATTGTGCCTTTTTCTAAAATGCACATTTTTGAAAGCGCGTCAGCTTCACGGTAAGCCTGCAACAACTGTCTTAGTGCAGTATTTTCTCTTGCAGCTTGTGATTTCAAAAACATTTTACATTTATAAACTGAAGCACGGCCAGCAGTAATGTTGTGAAATTAGTACTGGCTGTCTAAGGGCCCTATCAGGATACTGGGGCCCAGTGAAAAGTAAATCTGCACCCTTGAAAGTACTCCTACAAACGGGTGTAGACTTACTCCTTTTGCAATTCACAAACATTTTCAGTAATAGAGCTAGATAGCTGTGCCAGGCGTATGTATCTGGACTTACTACTGGGATTGTCATGCAACATATTCCCCAGGCTATTTTCCCAATGTCCAATTCTGCATAGATGTACAATTAAATTCAGGAAAAATGGATTAGAATGCAACTTTTTCTTTCTTTTCTATCCCTGTGGGGAAAAATAATTTCCCAATGGAGGAAGCCCTTTCCCTATATTTCCCCCAGGTTTCCAGTGACCATCCTAGAAGGGGATTTACTCCAGTGGTTTGCTGGAGTAAATTTCTGTCCAATTCCAGGGTGGAAAAGGGTTGGCTCAGGGTTGGTGAACGAGTTTACACGTTTATAGGTGCTTACAAACTTACGAGGCTCACCATGCCTTGTTCTGCCCTCTTCCCACCCCTTGCATGGGGTTATTAATGCACACTTGGATAATGCACAGTAGTAAACCAATTATTCCTTCCAAGGATTCGTGAATTGCTGATAGGCATAAATGAAGATATTTTAAACCATAGATGTAGGTTTTCATCTAAAAATGCCTTTATTACTTAGGCGTTAATTGGGTCTGGGTGAGATGGTCATTTGTTGTTGATGAAATTACCAACTTGTAACCCTTTTCCTAGATTAACACTCATTTTTAATGAATTAGTCTCAATGGTTTTCTGTCTGCATTAAAGACACAATGTTATTATATTTTAAATTACTATGGGAATAACCATACATTCAGATGTAACTCGTTCAGTCTATGTCTAGTGGTTTCATGTTTAAAATAAAGATACAACTATATTTTGGCAGATTCATAGCAAGTTGGGTAATCTCTAACTCTTTACAGAACCCAAACACAATATATGTCTGTTATGCCTACACCGACAGAATTCAAAGAAATTCCCATTTGTATCCGGCTGACACGTTACTACTTTATGAAAGGTAAAAGAGAAATGCTTATTTTCACAAAGGTTCAGCAAAACACAGGAAATTCCATTATAATGACTTACAGTGTAGAGAGGTTTACCTCAACCAATAGAGAAAAGAAATCCATATTTTTCTGTGTCTTTGTTTGGTGACAGTGCTGTATAGGTTTTGGTTTCTAAAGTAGGGTGTTCGGTAGCTATAATTCTATTCAAAGTTTAAAAAACAGTGGCATGAACTTCTCTTGTGTTTAAGCCTTCTTAAGATCTTGAATCATCTTGTAAACGTATATAAGTTGTAAACCTATGCATTTCTGATATCCTAAAGACCCCGTGGGCTAAGTTGTCCTGACATGATTCTGTTTAAGGAAGGACAGAACCTTTTAGAATTGTATAGACACAATTGTTGCCAAGATCCCCCACAGGCGGTTTAGAGAGAGCATTTTAAGAATCTATACATTTTCTTAGTGTACATGTAATCAGAGAGCTTATAGTTTGCTTAATTTGGTTAAAATGTTAAGATTAGTTTCTATAACCAAATAAATGCCGGCCCATGATGGTTATTTTTCACAAATATTTTCTGAAAATGCTGACATCAATTCTCACAGCTTTATCACATCTCAACCCTTATGTATGCCTATATATGTCAGGCACATATACATGTAGGGGAACGAGGGAACTATGTGAGTCCTTCTGATACATCGATATATTTGGGTTTGAAGCCGGTACATGAAAAATCACATATTTTGTAGAATTTTGTCAAAGATATAAAGCTCCATTTTAAGCGAGATCTTCTGGCAAAATAACCAGGAAAGTCAGCTGTAAACATGCTATATCAGAATATAAAACATTTTTCTTTATATGTGTAACACTCTATTATCCAAGGATCGGTCTGAGCCACACCAGATATGTTGCAGGTGTTCTGCATGAATATGCTTACATGGTCCCCCTTTCTTTAATACCTTTGTAGACCTGAGCTCCTTGCCCAGAAATATACAATTCTATTCACTATAATGTATTCCACCATGATATTGAGTTTTAAATATTGTTCTGTCATATCCTGTCCAAATTACTGACTTTCAAACTATTGTGAAACAAAGTATATTTAGGTAAATATAGATTTACTAAATCCAACTCTACATTTAGATACCTTGAGGTTATATATCCCATCAGGATAAATAGATGGGGAGTTTTAAATGGTAACTCCATACTTACATAAGTGTACCTACCTTCACAATATTGTGATAGTTTGATTTTCTTGAAATATTATTTTTCAGGACAGTATTTTGTCACTCAATATTATGACATATAGCTGACATAGTAGAAACATATATCTCTGCAGAATACATAAATCAACAAGACAATTTAAATGTGTTTCAAGTCCCAAACATTTATGTTACATTTTTGTCTTTGATTTCTATTAAAAATGATGGATTTTATCATTGCCAGCAATAATGTTAAGTCCATCTTGCACACATCTGGGCCACTTCAGCAGATTTAAAGAATTGCTTCACACAAGGGATTTCCACATCAGGAAATTAAGGACTGTTGGAAATTTGCCCTATCTGCAGGGTCACCCCAGATTCTTGCCTTCTGTTGCTGAACCTATTTTTGCTCGTCATAGGACTCTGCGCACTTTACTCCTGCTAACCCATGAAAAAAGTGCTTATGCTCTCCTCTCTAAAAATGTTGAAAATAGCATATCTCTAATTGGCACATTAATTTTACTTGTAGGTCCCTAGTTAATGGTACTATATGTATTTTGGAGTTATAAATTAAATGCAACAAGAGGGCTGCATCACTCATTGTGCCACCCTCTAAAGTAGCACTGTAAAATATGTCTCAGGCCCACCATTGCTGCCTGTAGTGCAGTTTTAAACTGTCATTTCAATCTGGCAAAATAAACATTTTGCCAGGCCCAGACCTTCATTTTTGAATACTTAAATTTACCCCTAAGGTAGGCCCTAACAGCTCACAGGGAACATGGTATTTAAAAAGTAGGACATGGGTACTTAAGCTTTACATGTCCTGACAGTGAAAAAGTTCTCAAGTTGTTATTCACTGTAACAAGGCAATTCTTCCCATAGGCTAACACGGGTTACCTTATTACACTTAAAACGTGATACCTTCAATTTGGTAGCAGATAGAGACATACTTCTTCCACTCATTTGAATTGTGATTTTAAATCCTGATTAATGCTAAAATTTTATTTTAATTTACTATCCTGACAATGCCACTTTTAGAATGTTGGCATTTTCCTGCTTTAAGCCAAATGTGCCTTTCTGAGAGTGTCCAGGGTCACATGCATGTGAATGTCTCTCCTTTGGTGTGGTGTGTATTCCTTCTAGACACGGGGACAAAGGGGCCTTTGGTGTGGGGCATGGTGTTCCTCTCCTGAGCAGGAAGACCTGGGGGAGGGGGTGATTTCCTTAGCTCTTCATGAACTTCAAAGAGTAGCCTGAGGGCTGTGCCCATCCTCTTCCTGGCTTTTAATGCTGCCACAGACAAATGCAGGTCATATCTAGGCCTGCCTGCCTTTGTCCCCCTAGACAGATTGGAGCCAAACCCAAGATAGGTGGGAGGTTAGACAAAGGGGGAATCCCCCACTCACAGACTGGCACTGGGTAGAAGAATGTCATCCTCCCAACTGCTCATCAGAACACTCCTGGACTAGTATGACCAGATTTTGAAAAGCAAAAACCGGGACAGACAATAAATAAAAGGAGGACCAAAGCCTTTAGACTTAGCTCTATGTCTAGCCTGTCCAGGTTGTTGCGTAGCCTACTAAATTTATGTGTGTGTATATATATATATATATATATATATATATATATATATATATATATATTCACTGAAAAAACCACAGGTTTCAGGGACGTTATAGTTAGTTGGACATTTCACACGTACAAAACCAGAGAAATTCGGCCGTTATAGTTAGTTGAGCTAACTATAACTAGCGCCCCCGCAATGCACTGCTGATGACGTCACATATTACATCACTCATGACATGGTCAGTGACATCACTGATGACATCACTGATGACATCTCAAATGACATCACTGATGACATCATCCAGTGACTGTGTGTTTCTGTAAAGTTTAAATATGTTTTATATATATAAATGCCAAGGTGTATTGAAGAATGAGTGGGTGTATGAGTGTCTGAATGGATGATGTAGTAGGTCCGTGACTGAATGTATAAGTGAGTGATTAAACGTGTCTTACTAAATGCATGGGTTAGTGACTAAACTGTGTGAATGTCTGTTTCAGTCTGTCAGCTGGTGTGTAAGCGGCTGCATTGGTTGGTGAGTAGCTACATGAGTGTCTATATGGGTTATTGATTGGTTGTCTGAGTATCTGTATGGGTGCCTGAGTGTCTGTGTGGGTGGGTGGGGTGTGTGTGACTCACTGCATGGATGTGTGAGTGGGTGATTCACTGGGTGTATGGGTTCAAGTGTGCATCTGTGAAGGGCTGTATGGGTGGGTGAGTGTGAGTATGGGTGTGTTGGTGAGTGAATGGATGTGTCAGTGGTACATGTGTGAGTAACTACATATGTGAAAGGCAGTATATGTGAGTGTTGGAGTATATAAATGACTATTTGTGAGAGTGAGTGATTGTGAAAGTGGCTGTATGGATGAGTGTGTGCTTGTATCAGTGATTGTATAAGAGAGTAAGTATGTGTTAGTATCTGTATGAATAAGTGAGGTGGTGTGTGTTTAACTCTATAGGTGAGTAAATGGAAGTGCGATTGTTTATTTGCATGACTGACTAGGTATGTGAGTAACTCTATGGATGAGTGGCGGTGTGTGAGTGTCTGTATAGGTGTATGAGTGCATATGATAGTGCTGTATTGATGAGTGACTGCATATATGAGTGACTGTATGGGTGAATGAGTGGACGTGTGTGTAGACCTACGAATCAGTGAGTGGGTATGTGGTTACTGGTATTGGTGTGTCTATGGTTTCGAGAAGGGTAGTGTGTATTTTAGAGTGGGTGTATCAAATGTTATATTAGGGTACGAGGCGGTGCATCAGATTATCACGTGGATGATGTCATCAGTGATGTCATTTGAGATGTCATCAGTGATGTCACTGACTATGTCATGAGTGATGTAATATGTGACGTCATCAGCAGTGCATTGCGGGGGTGCGAGTTATAGTTAGCTCAACTAACTATAACGGACGAATTTCTCTGGTTTTGTACGTGTGAAATGTCCAACTAACTATAATGTCCCTGAAACCTGTGGTTTTTTCAGTGAATTTCTAAGGTTTTTTAAATGCTAATTTCTAACTATAACGTCCCTGAAACCTATGTTTTTTCCAGTGAATTTCAAAGGTTTTTTAAATGCAAATTTCTAACCATAACGTCCCTGAAACCTATGGTTTTTTCAGTGAATTTCAAAGGTTTTTTAAATGCTAATTTCTAACTATGCCTACAGAGGTAGGACATGTGCAGAAAGAGGAAGAAAGGCGCAAAAAAGAAGCAAGAGAAATGCAGAAAGAGGCAACAGAAGTCCAGAAAGATGAAGAAAGGTGCAGAAAGAAGCAAGAGATGTGCACAAAGAACCAACAGAGGAGCAAAGTCATCCTGTGCCCCCAACTTTTTGCTGACCGGTAATGGTGGTAACTGACTCTGACTAACCAGGCCTAGAGCCAGTGCTATGCTAAAAGACACTTAGAATACAGTGAAAACACCTACATACACTAGGGAACACTATGCATTGGGGTACCCCTGTGATTGGCATGACCTCCTCTGTAAGGCCCTAGTACATAATAGGGCAGGGGGATTAACACTACCTCTAAGTCAGAGGTGCAGAAAGATGCTTCTTTAAGAAGTAGTCACGTTTGCAGAGTGGTGGAGAAAGGGTGCTGGGCCTCCGACCAGCGCTCAGGAATTCCACTGCATAGGACTTAGAGGAGGTACCAAGAGGGCTTCTTGGCCCCCAAAGTCCCTCAGGAGTAAATTGGACTTCATCCCCCATCCCGTAGTCTGCCAGGAGGCGCGTTTGCAGAGTGGTGGAGAAAAGGGGGCATATCCTGCTTAGACGTCTTAGCAATCCCACTGTGTGGGACTTACTACAGGCAACAAGAGGGGTAGTTAGCCCCCAACGACAACCTTGGGGGCCAACTACCCCTCCTATTACCTCCAGTAAGTCCCACACAGCAGGATTGCTAAGGTCTCATAGCAGGCCACGCCCCCTTTGCCCACCACTCTGCAAACGCGCTCCCTGGCGCGCTCTTGGATGGGGATTGAAGTCCCCTTCGCTGCTGGGGGTCCTTTAGGGGCCAACTAGCCTATGTCTTACCTCCAGTAAGCCCCACACAGTGGGACTGCTGAGAGATGGACAAAGGCCACGCCCCCTTTCCCCACCACTCTGCAAACGCGCTTCCTGGCGCATTCTAAGTTGGGGTACTAAGTCCCCTTCATTCCTGAGGGTCCCTGGGGGCCAACTAGCCCACCAGGTATTTATTTTATTTAAGCAATTTGTAGAGCGCACAAATACCCTTGGGTGTCTCGGCGCTGGAGTACCTCCAGTAAGCGCCACACACCTGGATTGCTGAGAGTGGTCCGAGGCCACGCCCCCTTTTTACACCACTCTGCAAACACGGCTCCTGGCGCACTGGTGCTTGGGGGATGAAGTCCACTTGTGTCCTGAGGTCCTCAGGAGACAAGAGAACCTCATCGCCCCACCAGCAGTGCACCAAGAGGCGCGTTTGCAGAGTGGTGTAAAAAGGGGCGTGGCCTCGGACCACCTCTCTGCAAACCAGCTGTGTGGCGCTTACTGAAGGTACCTGGTGAGCTAGTTGGCCCCCAGGAACCCTCTGTATTAATAGGGACTTATTTTCCCATCTTACAACATGCCAGGGGGCGCATTTTCAGAGTAAGTGCAGGGAGGGGGGCGGGGCCTCCGGCGTGATGCCGCCTTTTTTTTTTTTTCTTTTTTTAGAAGGGGCGCTGTGTGGCCCCCCTTCTTTTACTATTTTTGGGGCCCTGGGGACCCCATCCCCCAGGGCCTGACCCCCTTTTTTTTTTTTTTTAAAGAAAAAAACGGGCAGGGGGCCGCGCGGCCCCCCTCCCGAGGCCAATTTCGGCCCCGGGGACCCCATCCCCCGGGGCATGGCCTCTTCTTTTTTTAAATATTTACAGGGAAGGGGGGCCGCGTGGCCCCCCTTCCCTGGGCCACTATTGACCCCGGGGACCCCATCCCCCGGGGCTTGGCCATTATTTATTTTATTTTGGAGGAGGGGGCCCCACTCCCCAGGCCGTTTCCGGCCCCAGGGACCCCATCCCCGGGGCCCGGCCATTCTTTTTTATTTAAGAAAAGGGAGGGGGCGGCGTGGCCCCCCTCCCGGGCCACTCCTGGCCCCAGGGACCCCATCCCCCAGGGCTGGCCCTTTGCATTGGGGACCTTGGGGGGAGCCCCAATGCCCCACAGTCCCGCCGGCTCCCCGCCTCCTGCGGGAGCCGGCATTGCTTTTGAGCAAGGGGAGCTGCTGACATGCAGCTCCCCTTGCTCAAAAGCAATCCTGCTTTGCTTCATTGAAGCGAGAGCAGGTTTTCCTGCTCTCGCTTCAATGAAGCAAAGCAGAGTTTGTTATGGCACGGCGGGAGGCGTGCCCCAGGGCCATCAAGGGCTCCAGGAGGGGGGCTGCGCGGCCGCCCTCCCTTCATTTCTAAAGCCCCGGGGAGGTGTTGGTCCCCGGGGCGTGTGGGGGGCCTCGAGCCCCCCCACACACATGTTTTTTAAAAAAAACAGCCCCATGGAGGTGGCAGTCCCCGGGGCTGCGGGGGGCCGCGTGCCCCCCACGTTTAATTGGCAAAGCCCGGGGAGGTGGTGGTCCCCGGGCCATGTGGGGGGGCTTGAGCCCCCCCACAAACATTTTAATTTAAAACAATGAGAGCCCTGGGGAGGTGGTGGTCCCCGGGGCTGCGGGGGGGGCTGCGTGCCCCCTGCAAATCATCAATGAAGCCCCGGGGAGGTGGTGGTTCCCGGGGCTGCGGGGGCCCCCACGGGCCCCCGCTAGATAATTCGGGATTGCCCCCGGGACTTGGCCCACCTGGGTGCTTTACAATAATGAAGCGTGGGAGACCACGCTTCGTTTTTATTAATTTTCAATGGCAGGATTCGCGCACCCACCACGAATTCTGACGTTTTAAAAAAAAAAGCTTTTTTTGGCCCTGGGGGTCTTCCTCAGCAGGCCTAGGGGGTCAGGGTGTTTCTACCCTGCCACCTTTTCTTGTTTTTCACCTTTTATTTTACTCTTTTCTTGTGGCTCGGTTACCGAGTCACAAGATGGCTGCCAACACTTCCTGGTTTGGAGTGTTGGCAGCCAATCAAAGTGAAGCTCGTGCTCGGGAGGAGTCACGACTCCTCGGTGCTCAGATATCAAAAGTTTTCTTTTTTTAATTTCTCAGGAACTACTGAACGGATTTACACCATTTAAAAAAAGGTCGCTTTCTGGACCAAGACCTACCTTTTTGCCAAATTTGGTGTAATTCCGTTCAGCAGTTCGGTCTGTTGCCGTGTCTAAAGTTCCTATGGAAATTAACATGGAGAAAACGTGTTTTGGGACCCCCCTCTTTTCTCGGCCCCCGCTTGACAAATCACCCCGAAACTTCAAGACAGGAGCTGACCGGAGCGGGCCTTTAGTTTTGAAAATTTCGCGAAGATTCGTCAAACGACGCCAAAGTTATTGGCAAAACAAAAAAACGCTTTTTGAATAGAAACGAGGTCCTAACTATAACTACCTACTCGCGACCGCCAGTAGGTAATATATATATATATATATATACATATATATATATATATATACTTACACACATATATTTATATATATATATATATACACATACATACACACAAATACACACACGCGTGTGTATAATATGCTTGTTTATATATAGACATATATATATGCACACATGTATATATACATATACAAATATGTATACATACATATATATGTATACAGGTATATACATATATTTACATGTATATATTATAGATAGATTGATAGATAGATAGATAGATAGATAGATAGATAGATATTCACATACACACACAGGAACATGCAGCCAGTCTGCAGTGCACACAATGAATAGATACATTATTTCAGACATTAAAAGGAGCCAGTGGAAAGAGAGCATACATTTCTATTCTGCTTTGCAGAGTGACTTGACCTTTGTCCTAAAAACTGGGACATGTATGTAAAATTAAGAAAAGCATCAGGATGCTGGGACAGTCCTCTGAAACACGGGGCTGTCTGGGGAAATCCGGGACATTTGGTCACCCTATCCTGGACCTGTGGAAGATTCAGAAGAAGGACTGCCCTGCTGTCTGAAGAAGGAGGACTGGGCCTGCTTGCCTTGAACCCAGGATCACCAGAATTGACTACAGTGGT
This sequence comes from Calotriton arnoldi, assembly GCA_963921515.1. NCBI lineage: Eukaryota > Metazoa > Chordata > Amphibia > Caudata > Salamandridae > Calotriton > Calotriton arnoldi. The sequence continues at coordinate 1,068,590 of CAWUFW010001478.1, read as the reverse complement.
CAGTTGGCCAACCACCTGTTTGCGCTACAGGTTCGCAATAAGCTTCTAGAGACCTTCCCTGCAATTGCCCAGCTAACCAGCACCGAGTGGACCTGCCTGATTCCTGCTACTGGTCTCTGCTGGAGTAAGTCCTGATCCCCAAGAGGTGGCTCCAACAAGCTTCTGGACCATTGACTGGCATCAGAGTGTAGTCCTCTTGCTTTAGAAATGAGCTACAGATGAAAATCCAAAAGTTTGCAGCTCGTTGTGACCATGAGCAGGCTCCTCGTCTCAGCAACAATTGTGGCATCTCCAGCCAACGTGAAGTTCTGATGGTGACCTGCTATTCATGCCAAACAGCATCCGCCTGTGTTTTCCACCAACATGAAGCTCCAGCAACAGTTGCTCCCTGCACCGACAATGATCTCCTTGTGGCCCCTGCCAACGCGAAGCTCCAGCTGAGGTGAGAAGGTATACTCTTCACCGGGATGAAATTGGTCCCTGTATCTGACCCACATTCCATTGCAGTCAGCTTGAGCTTGTAACTTTGAACCAGTCCAGCATGACCTGATAAATACAAGTGGTGCTTTGTACGTTTTGGCACTATTTTCATCTGAAAATTTGAAAATTTATAACTTCCGTTCTACTTATTGGATTTTTGTCATTTTGATGTCATTATGCATCACATTTTACTCTATTTTTCTAAATTGGGTTGGAGTTTTTCTTGTTTTATGTTTTCACTTTATTACTGTTTGAGTGTTACATACATATTTTACACATTGCCTCTAAATTTAGCCTGACTGGTTTTGTGCCAAGCTACCAGAGGGTTAATACCAGGTTAATTTATTGTCTTTTGTTGTTCACCCTGACAAGCATTGTGTTTATTACCTGAGTTCGGCTTTCATCCCTCTTAACTAATAACCCAATTTCTTACAATATATGTCAGTTATTCTGAGCAAAAGGTTATTTTGATCAGTTCCACATAAGATTTCAAAAAGGTACACTAGAGAAGCCGAGGTTCTACAGCAGATGAGAAGTCTGTAATTGTTCTACCCATACTTGAAACCCGAGAATAGATAGAGAGAATAAAACCTCTCTATCTATGGTCTTTTGCCCAACTGTTAAAAACCCTTCCCAATGGAGAGCCACTAATGGTGTCCCAATTGTCGGAGAATGTAGAGATGAATGTAGAGATGACTACTAATACTGCCAAATAATTCAGTGGAAAAAAGGCGAGTTCTAATTAAATTACTTCTATTGGTATTTATTCCACAGCAGACCAGTTTTATTTCGAATTGAGAATAAGGGAACCAAGCAGAAGATCCATTAGTAAAATAAAAAGGAAACTGCTTTGTCTCGTGTATTTTTTGTCATAATTCAAAGTCAAGTGAGCATATCTGTCATAAAAGTGAGTCTGCTCAGCCACAGAGGCACAAGCAGTTCACTTGGTTTCCCCAACAAATGTGATCCTGATAAAGCTTCACTCAATGAGTACAGCAACGTTGCAGTACTCTTAGACAATTTCATAGCCCTCCCCCAATTAGCGAATAAAAAAAATCAGCATGGTTTCTTCAAAGAATTATAACTTTTCCTTTTCGGCAAATTAGTTTTTAGTTGCTTTACTTCATCAGAACATCTGAAATAGGCCAATGAGTATTACAACCTAGGGCAGTTCACTCCTTGGCAAACTCTTCTCTACGATTTGTAAGAATGAAATGAAATGGGAGGTCAAACAAATCCCTCCCTGACACCAAGGGAGCATCTAATTGTTTTGCCTTCTTCCTGTACAGTTGCACATCAGAGCAGTTAAAACAACTATGTCAGCCCGCCATACTGAATATCCATCACAAAATACTTGTATTTACTCTATTGAAGGTAGCTGCAGGATGGACAAAAGGATCATATGGGGTATGGGTGTGGTCTCTCTGTCTAAATGGATTAAAATCAAGAAGTTATGTATGCTTGAATTCCTTTTACTAAATGTTATGTGTGCGTTTTGTGTCTCAAAATCAGCCACCCTCTAAATAGTTGCAAACTCAGCATAGCAGCCTTTAATCTACTTAGTCAGTCTTGGTTCCTTTTTGGGCGAAAATGTATTATGTAGTCTTTCATAAGCAAAGAACACAAGCAGTATGATCTACAGTTTCAAATTCAGTTGCCAAAATCAAGGAAGCACCACCATCTTAACATAGATATAATGATTGCACTGATCCCAAAGACCTTCATGTGTTTCATGTCAAATCAAATTCATCTCTTCACTGTTACATTTCATTTTATTTAGCCAATAAACCAAGGATTACTGTCATCTTTAGTAGGGAATACCTCACAGTTTTCATATATGATTAAATCAAATCTCTGTTGAGATGTTGTTACAGTCCATGAGATCCTAACAAAAGGTGCCACCACTGGCAACCAGTTTCCAAAATGAGTGATTGCTACTGGCCCTGATCAAAGCCAGCTTGTTTCTCCTTCCTTTTCTATAAAACGCATTGTTGTGATTTGTTTTATGATTGTCCTAGCCTACAAAGGAGTAAATAGACAGTATTCATCCTGCATTTCTGCCCTGGCCAAAGCATATTTATTTTCCGTAGAAGATCGTTTTTTATAGACTGCTTCATTGCCATACAATTTGATGTGATTGAGCCTTTTTGCTTAAGATGTCACTTTATTGAGTGAGGTTGGAAGCTATTAAAACAAGTTAGTTGGTAACTTTTCCATATGTTGAAAGAGTGGTATCATCAAGAGAGATATGTGGAATCATCTCCTCCCGTTTAGCCTGTGCCTTTTCAAGAGAATTTGTGCTACCTCCATAAATGGATTCCAGTTGGACCTTCTAATATTAAAACTGGGTTAGATTCAGGGATGTCTACAGGATGGAAGGTGGTAGGATACAAACCTTTGTTTTCTTCATAGAAAAGCATAGTCGGAGAGTGGTAGGTGGTCTTTATTTCTTCTAGTAAAAAGAAACATAATATTTAAGGCATCATTTAATAAAGGAATTTGATCCTATTTTCATAGCCAAACTAGGGTGACATAGGATGTGTCCCTTCATACATCAAACATCACATTTCATTAATTAAACCTTTGCCCCCCTCTCATGATACTAAGTATCGATATGAAGGTAGGGCCCTTTTATGCCAGGCTGCATCAGAATAGTGAGCCTCCCCCTTAATCGATACGGATCCAGACATCATGGCATTGAAATTGCAACTGCAGATAAGAAAGTCCTTCAGATTCTCTGAAAATGCAGTATTCAACCTGTTTAAAAAGTGATACGTCGCTTTGCTGGATGAAGGCTTGTAGCAATTCATTATTATTATTTAAAATATTAAGATACAATTCTTCCTACATATCTATGCTAGGATATTTGTGATAGGAAATTAAATAAGGATGCAATTTTTAAATCTTCCTTAATGGCAACAAGCAGGCCGTCTCACCGATCAAATAACATAAACAAAGATTTCTTGCAGCCTTTGCAAGTATGTTATCCTACTGCAGGAGTAACACATAAATGTCAGCAAATGGTTTAAGGGTGATGTCACTTGTTGGCTGTCCAACAAATAGCTGTTACTGTAAAGCTAGTCGTTTCTGCAAGTACATTGTAAACACTGAAGAATATCTCAGAGTCTTGGCCAACAATCCTGAATTTCCTCTATTCAGGTCTACTTCACCACTTCATGCATTTGGAATTTCTGAGTGATATAGGGCCCGATTACAATGTTGGGTGCACCGCCACTGACAGGCCTTCGGTGGCGGTCCACCTGACATCCAGAGTATCAGTCCGACCACCGGATTACAATGCTGCGGGTCAGAGTGATTTGGGCAGGGGGAAAGACCGCCATTTCCGACAGACTCCTTGAGCCTGTCGGGGCATCGGTCGGACCGTAATACCTACAAAGGGGGCAGTGCCTGCTCAGGCACTTCAGTAGAGATCACGATGTCCATTTCCCTCTGCCTTTACATGATGGTCCAGCTGCAATGTAAAGGCAGTCGGAAAGGGACTTTGGGGGCCCGTAGCTAGGCCCCTGTGGCTCTCTGCTATGGGGACCGGGGGTATGTGTGGTGCATGGATGTTCAAAAACATCCCTTTTCCATTGTGGCTTGTGCTGCAGTGCTTTTCTGGGCCGCAGCATAAGCCGCAATGGAAAAAGGGATGTTAACGGCCGCCTGCATAGCGGTCGTATCGTAATTGGGCTGTGGGGACCGCTGACTCCTTGTCGGACGGTCACGAGCCAGAAACAATCGTCCGGCCGCCATCGTAATGAGGCCCAAAGTCTTTATCATCTTCCCTTAAATATTCTATTAGTCTATCAATTTCCCTCATTTCTACCAAAATGGGGAAAGCAAGGAAACTTTAATTTCACCACCTTGAGGTGAAAATCTGGGGAGTACTTTTCTTTCTATTTGAAGAAAATTTGTTTCATCTGCATTTTTACATTTTGATAAGGGGCTTTTGGATTCTAGATTAAATGTCATTAAATACATTTAAAGGGACTTCCAAAGGATCTGCCTGAAAAATGTATGCATTGTATATAACCAGTAATCTGCTCATAATTGTGAAAAGAGGCACAATGCAATCTGTTTCTTTTTCATTAAACAAAAGGATCAAACTTAGTCCATTAGTTCAAATGTGCCATTATTTAGGAATGGACTGAAAGAGTTGACTTGGACCAATTTAGAAGCTGTTGGTGGGAGTTTGCAAGTAGACAAGCATCAGAATGTGCATTTGTCCCATCCCTCCTACTTCTGTTGTCCTGAATGTTTCCTCTTCATCTTCTCTTTGCTCAGTTTTCAGCCTCCCGATCCCCCGTTTATAAGGAACCACCCAAAACTGTAAGCAATAGAAGAGACCATAATTTCATTTCAAAGGGGTGCCCCATCCCCGCTTTTCCTAGCATTTGTAACGTTTTTGATCCCTTGGTTTCACCTGCAGATAATATCCGCTAGCCTCCTCATGCAAGGTAGGTCCAGTGGCTTCTGGTAAATGAGGACTCTTTATGGTTAGTTTATTAACGATTGGGATTATTTGTCAAGATTAGATAGATGCCATTTTTAATAATGATAATTAACATAAAAATAAGCGAGGTGAGAAGACTGATCACAATCACCTATGTTAGAGTTACTCTCGTGTGATAGCAAACATCGTTTAGTAAGAATGAAATCTGAATGTAAGATGGATTGTTCTCCTGCACACAGAGGAGCACAGAGGAAGCTGCTTCAAAATGTCCCCTTTCTTATTCTTTCTCCCTTGTTCCAGGGGTATGTTTGAAGGGAATACACATGTTTCCCACCAAAACTAGCCACTGGAGAATGCACCTTCCTAGTGCCATAGAGGGCAGTGCATTCAGTGATCAGGGCAAGACCTGCCTTAACATGCATTGTCTATTAGGAGGTACTGGTAGGAGTTTGAGAATGCACTTAAAATAGATTGCAGTGCTCTCTTGCCAGAAAGCTAAGGACTTAGTGCTCAAGATGGAGCCCCCTCCATCACAGGGGAAATTGCAGTTGACACACATCTGAACTACCACTTGAGGCTGAGTTTGGAGCTGCATAATGCCATTTTTCTGACAGCTAGGATTAAATCTGACACCCTGAGAAAGCTATGCCTTCTGAGGTTTCCTGCTGCTGCTGACTTTTCCCGTTTGGAAGCCCCCACCCAGCAAAAGGCTTTTGGGGACCGTTTGCATTGTGGCTTCACACCTGTTAACTCTATGTTGACTCTTCAATGTTTTGACCAGCAATGCATTGCTTCTAATGGGAGTGCATGGTCAGCAATGAGCTTGCACTGGCTTTTCTATGGAATACCTAGAGATTATATTGTGAGGTTCACAGTTTCAAAAGTTATCAGGCCTACCACACTGTTCTTTGGAATATCTTTATAAAACAGTGTTTATTTAAACCCCAAACACGTCCTACAAACCTCACATAATACTGAGTCCAGTAAATTAGAATCATACTGAAATATGTCTCCAAGCTGGAGTTCAGTCTATGAGGAATCAACAAATACAATAGTCTGAAGGGCATATATTGATGTGCTCCCTCAGGTAAAGTAGTAGTGCTGGTTGTAAGGAAGGATATCATTTTTACTCAAGGGTTGAGGCAGATCAGTTGGACATTAAAAGCCATATTTTTTCAGATTGATAACATTTCAAACTCTCAGCACCTCACTAGCTTTGTTCTCCCAAGGATCTTTGCTTTTTTCCGCAGAGAGAAATAGGCACCACCTCTGCGGAAGAGTGATATCATTGAAGTAGAGTAAAAGGGATGATGCAGAAATGTATTCGCTTTACTGTCAAAGTGTACACATCTTATAGTATAGAATCAAAAAAGCTGGATCAGGGGTTTGCTCCTTGATATGATTATCTAGAGATTCTTCTTTGTTGGGTCGGATCAAAATGAGGCCTAAAGTATTATCCAACACTGGTTTTAAGAAGCGGGGATAAAGAAAGCGTCCCCAGTTAGGTCAAGCAAGATCTCATAAATGAAAAAAACTGAAGAAAGACAAGGACATTTATTTCCTGTGTATTTTATTTTATTTATTATTATTTTTTTTTATTTTGAAAGTTTTATATAGCGCTGGCTTGACCCAGAGGTATCAGAGCGCTTTACATGAGAGGATAATATAACGCAAACATGGCATACAAATAGATGAAGAGATAAAGAAACAAAGTGTGAAATATACAAAAACAAAATGAATATATAGGTGCAAGAGCTATACACTTCAAGTAACTAGGTATATGATGTTCGGGGGATGGACAGATAATACTGAACAAAATGTAACATGGTGATTGGGGATCAGTTGCGGGTCGCAGGTTAGGACCCCTAGTGATAATTGGGCCAGACATGGCGTATAAGTGGATAAAAGATAATGACAACAACATGTGAAATATACAAATCAAGTAGATAAACAAAACAAACAGTTAAATAAATGAATCAAATAGATAAGCATGGGCAGAAGCTATACATATCAAGTAATTAGGCCGATGATGTTCATGAAATGGACAAATATTACTGGACTAATATAACATGGTGAGATTGTAGATCGAGTGGAGGTCACAGGTTAGGATCCCCAATAATAATTGAGGAGGTGGATTTTGAGGTCTTTTTGAAGCTGAAATAGGAGGGGTTGCAGCGCAGGTTTTTGGGAGGGCATTCCAGATGATAGGGACGTTCCCAGAGAAGGAGCGTGATTGTGTGGCTTTCTTTTTATGCAGTGGTGGTATAAGGAGGAGGGAGTTGGTGCTTCTCAGGGGTCGTCTGGTGCCCGCAATGATGAGTTTCTTGGAGAGGTACTGTGGAGTGTTTTGGTGGAGGGCTTTATGAGTGATGCAGGCAGTTTTATATGCAGATCTGCCTTCAATAGGGAGCCATTTAAGAGATTTGAGAGCCGGGGATATGTGATCGAAGCGTTTGCCGTCTGTAATGAGCCTGGCGGCAAGGTTGAGCACAGCTTTGATTGGAGCAAGGTGGACCTTGGGGATTCCGTTGAGGATGGCGTTACCATAATCAATACTTGAAAGAACAAGTGACTGAACTACAAGTTTAAAATCATCTGTGGGTATAAAGGGTTTGATTTTCTTGAGGTGACGGAGAGTGAGGAGGGCTCCTTTAGCAGAGTTTTTGATGTGGACTTTAAGGGTTAGGGTGTTGTCGATAGAGATACCAAGAGATTTGACGGAGTTGGACAAGGTGAATGAGCAGTTGAGTGCGTTAAGGTCAGAGATCCATGATTGAACGGGGAGAGGGTTGTTTTTAGGGGAGAAGAGAATGATTTCAGTTTTATTAGGGTTAAGTTTGAGATGATTGGAGTGGAACCAGGTCTGAATTTTGGTGAGGGTGTTGTTCAGGTGTAAGATGTCGGCATGAGTTTTAATCTTGTAATAGATTTGGGTGTCGTCGGCGTAGAGGTGGTAGTTGATGCCTGCTTGTTTAAGAATGAGGGTGAGGGGTTCCATAAAGAGGTTAAAGAGGGAGGGAGAGAGAATAGACCCTTGTGGGACTCCAAGGGAGACAGGAGTGGGGTTAGAGAGACAGTTTTGAATTTTGATTTGCTGATTACGGTGTTGTAGGTAGGAGACAAACCATTTGTAGGCGGTATCATTGAGGCCGAAACGGGTCCTAAGCACATTGAGTAGGGCTGCATGGTTGACTGTATCGAATGCTGCGGAGAGATCAAGGAGGATAAGAAGGCAGGACTCGCCATTATCAAGTGAGTGGTGGATGTCATCGACGACATTGAGCATTGCCGTTTCGGTGCTGCAGCCTTTCCTGAAGCCTGATTGAAAGGGATCAAGTAGGTTGAAGTTTTTGATGTGTTTGTCTAGTTGTAGTAGGACACATTTATCAAGGACCTTTGAGAGAAGTGGGAGGTTAGTGATGGGGCGGAGATTGTTTAGGTCATTGGGGTCGGCATTGGGGTTTTTGATTATGGGAGAGATTTGTCCAAGTTGAAGGGAGGTAGGGACACAGCCAGTGGAGAGAGAGGTGTTGGTGATTGTGGTCCAGTATGGGGTGATGATGTGCTTAAGGGCAGGGACAAGGTTAGAGGGTAAGGGGTCTTTTGTGTGGGAGGACAGTTTAAGATTACCAATTATTTTAAGGACTTCTAGCTCGGTCACGGGGAGGAAGTTGAGCAAGGAGGCATTGTTCTTTAATTGTGAGTTAGGGGAGTTGGTTTCCGGAGAGGTAGCAGGGTCAGCTGGTCGAGGGGATGTGGGGTAGGCATTTGAGGTGAGGACGGGTTTGCATTGGGAGTTGGAGGGGAGCTGTGTGGAGCGGAAGGATTGATCAATTTTGGCTATTTTTTCTGAGAAGAAGTGGGAAATTTCTTCACATCTGGCTGAGGAGGCGGTCAGATTTGGAGGTGCGGGGGAAGTTTGGTTACGAATGATTTTGAAGAGTTCCCTAGGTCTGTTTTTGGCATGATTAAGTTGATTGCGGAAGAAGGAGGCCTTTTCCTTGAAGATGTGTTTTTTGTACATGGATCTAGCATGTCTGAGGAGTGCAAGATGGGCGGGAGAGGGATGGTGTCTCCAGGTTCTTTCCGACAGTCTGAGTGACCGTCTTTCGTAATTAAGCTCGGTATTAAACCAAGAGTTGGAGGGGGTGGTTCTTTGGTTTTTGAGTTTGGGCGGGGCTAGTTGGTCCAGAATACCAGTGACAGTATTGTTAAAGTGTTCAGTGAGCTCATTGGCATTTTGTGAGGGGGAATGAGAAGAAGTTGAGCTTGGAGTTTAGACTCAAGAACACCCGGGGGATATGTTTTAGATTTCTGGTCAGTTTCTTGGGTCTGTTAATTTTGGAGTTGGGGAGGTTTGCTTTGGTAGCAATGGTGAACAGTATAAGGTGATGGTCGGACCAGTCAATGGGGACGATATTGGTCACGGAGGCCAGATCTTCGTTGGAAAGAATGGCATCTAGGATGGCTCCTTTGGTGTGTGTCGGGGACAGGCATAGTTGTTTGAGTTCATTTATCTCAAGTAGATTGGTGAGGAGGGAGATAGTGGGATCATCGGTATCGTTCCAATGGAGGTTGAGATCCCCAAGAAAGATATTTTTTGAGTTGGATAATGAGGATTGTGTCAGGAGCTCAGATAAGTCCTCGATGAAGGGCTGGGGGGGGGCCCGGAGGGCGATAGATGTTGTGTAGATGAATTGGGTGGGAATTTTGGGTTGTCAGTTCAGCTTCCAGGTATTCGCAGGAGGAGTAGCCAGAATTATTGACAAGGGATAGTTGAAGTTCATTTTTAAAGATAATGGCTAGACCACCCCCAACTCTGTCAGGTCTATCTTTTCTCAGAATAGAGTATCCCGGGGGAGAGTAGGTCAAGTATGCTCGTTGAGTGGTCTTTGAGCCAGGTTTCTGTGAGGAATGCAATGTCAATGGATTCACTCAGGATAGTTTCCGAAATTTCCGTGGCATGTTGGACTGCGGAGCGACAGTTGACAAGCATACATGTAAGTGGTGTGGGGTTGCATATGGTGGGTGGGCAAGTGTGGATCGACGTGAGTTGAGGCGGTGGTCTGGGGGAAGTGGGGGAGGAGGGGATTCTATTAGTCCCTAAGATAACAGAGATGTGGGAGTAGGGAAGTGGAGAGTTGGTGGTTGGTAAGCTAGGAAGGTAAGAGTTGCATAGGTCTGAGAGATCGGACGGGGAGAGATGGTTCGAGGTGCGGTGAGGTCTATGTATACGGCAGCGGAGAGAAGTCGATCTCCAATGATTGTGTTTGGTGTTGGGGATTTTCGAGGGGAATTTTTGGGGGGGATTTTTGGGCAGGGCTGGGTGGGGATTTTATGGTGAGGGAGGGTTCTGGAGCTGAGGGAGATAAAGTCTTTCCTGAGTTGGGAGAATTTAGTAATCAAATTAGATAGGTCAAGTTCGATGTTGTGTAGGCTCTGGGCAATTAAGGTGAGCGGAGGTATCGAGGGGGGGTGGTCTGGGTTAGTTACGGAGGGTGAATTGATGTGTGGGGGGGAGATAGGGAAGTGAGTGTGGAATGAGGGGTGATGGGGCTGTTAGGTGTGAGGGGTTCGGTAATCAAATTGGATAGGTCAAATTCAGTGTTATGTAGGCTCGTGTCAATTGCGGTGGAGGGGGTACTGAAGGGGCGTGGGCGGGGGTAGGGAAAGATCAGGGTTAGTTGCAGAGGGTGGACTGATGTGAGAGGGGGAGTTAGGGTAGTGGGAGTGGAGTGAGGGGTGACGGGGCTGTTAGATGGGAGGGGTTCAGTACTCAATTTAGATAGGTCGAGTTCACTGTTGTGTAGGTTCGGGGCAAGAAGGGTAAGGGGAGGTATTGACGGGGCGGGGGAAGGGAATGAACTAGGGGTAGGGAGTGGTCTGGGTTAGTTGTGGAGGGTGGACTGAGGTATGAGGGGGGAGATAGGGTGGAGGGTGTGGAGTGAGGGGTGTCGGTGCTGTAAGGTGTGAAGGGTTGGGCTAGGTTAGACATGAGGTTGAGAACTTCAGGAGATGTGGTCAAAGAGGATAAAAGGGGATAGAGTGAGTGGAGAGCAGATATATTGGGGTGGAGGGGTTGTGTATTTATCGGGGGTTGGGATAAAGGATTGGGAGGCGGAGTTAGGAGGGCCTGAAAGAGCAGGATAGGGGGGATGGGGAGGAGAAGAGGATGTACGGGATGGGTAGGAGGAGGGGGGTGAGGAGTTGTGTTAGGGGATTGAAAGGCGAGGGCGGTGGAGTACGTGAGTAGTTGGGTAGGGGGGGAGAGGTTGTGGGGTCAGGCCGAGGTGGGGTTGTGGGAGGGGAATGATAAGTAGATGCTTAAGTATTGGGGGCAACCGTTTTTAGTGGAGGGGTCCGAGGAGTGTGAGTTCCGGGTGTTAGGTGGAGAGAGGAAAATTAGAGGGGGATGAGAAGTAGGTAATGTTGGTTGGGGGATGCTCTTTGCAGTAGTGAGGTCCTGGGAGGGTGATGGTGAAGTCGATTGTTGGGGGTTGGTGTTAACGGGATGGTTGCGGGTGGAGGTGAGGTGAAAGGGGGGAGGGAGAGGTTGGAGGGGTGTTATTCAGTAGGGGAGAAGGAGTGTTAGGCGCTGAGTGGTCAAGGCGGAGATACATAATGCTGAAGTGGTGTTCGAAGATGGAAAGGTGGGATACCGTGGCTTGTATGAGGATGTTACCTGTGTAGTTAGATATAGCTTCTGTAGATTACTTGAAAACATTTTTAATGTAGGATTGAACATATGAGCAAATATTTTCTATCTGGACTCCCTAACTGGCAGACTTTACCTATAATTGATTAAATGTTTGTGAGATAAATTACCTGCACAGTTATGAGAGGTTTAGCAGAATTAATGGTCATTAAACTCGGACAATTGGAGGCAACTGTTTAGACATTGCTGCATGGATATTAGATGATCAGGCAGAGGGAAGCATCCTTTGACCTCTGTCTAACAGCTGCTTGTGTGTAGCACTGTTTCATTTCTGATGTGCCAGATCTGCACATGATTGCTTTTGTCGGTGTTGGTGTCAGGCAGGGTGGAAAGTCGAGAGTAGAGCCGCAGCATCCCACCAATGGGAGATGTCCTAGACAGTAGCTACCCCATTCCCCCACAGTCAAAAGCAAGAGTGGAGCAAGGACTATCTTTCTGGGTGCAAAGATGCAGAGTGATAAATCAGAAACAGCCAGTAGTAGCTCATAGATGTGTTACACACTATGGAGAGGGACCAATCAATGATGACACCAGACAATGACTATCGCACTCCCATGAAACTGCAAACAGCAATAGTTCACAGCTCTCAATAAAGAAGCAAAGCAGAAGATAAAGTAATCAGCTATTTTAGTAGTCGCTCATAGAAGTGGTGCATTACGTCTAAGGTGATCCTTGAAATCATTCAACCACCTACACCAAATTAATAAGTTTATATTTACTGATCATCCACAATAAGGTTGTCGCCCAAGTAACCCAGTCAAATTCAAAAGACTTCAGGCACCCCTCAATGTCTGTGGGATATAACGATGCTGTCACGCAACCAACCCAAGCAAAATTAGCATCTTATGTGGATAATGATACAAATAAGCAGAAATAATTCATATTGTTATGAGCTCCATTGAAAAGACCTAATCAAATGGCCTATGAAGTTCATGGAGAGACATGTGATGCTAAATTAACCCAAATCATTACACCTTCATAGGATAAAAGGAATCAGACATGGATATCATCCCATTTGAAAACACACGTATGTGTTCACAGGCTACAAAAACACCATGTCTAGGAAATTCAGACCTTAAGAAGAGTTTACTATTGTACTAAAAAACTAAACTGTGAAAAGACAAGACACATTCAAAAATGCTAATTTGGTTGGACAGATAGGTTAATTTATTGCAAGGTATCCTACAAAGCAAGTAAACAGACAAATGATAAAAAATGAGCAATCTTGTTATTGCTGCTTTGAGCATCAATATTCTCTTACCATGCATTACAAAAACATTGAATCTTGTGACTGGGGGGTGAAATCAACACATCCTATTCGATTTGCCTTTGGCAGGCAATAAAATGACAAAATACAGCATGTTTCACAGAACAATCTTGACTGTTTCTATTTATACCGTACACTTTTCATTTCCAGAGATCATGTTACGTCTCTCAGGGGTGTCTGGTTTAGCGTGGGATACTGGAGCATGCTATGTGGTATCTTTGCGGTGATTTCATGCTGAATTGTCCGCGGTGTATAGATAGCACACGGTAACAGAGAGCAGAAATCCTTTGCCAGGCACGTATCTCCCATCCAGAAAATAAGCAGTAATATCATTTTTAATAGGCTTGCAGGCAAGCCTGAGGCGCAGCGAAGACAAGTCTTACTCCGACATAAAATACTTCTCTAGGGCTCAGAATTGTATTATTTGCGGTAAATTCAAATTATGCTACAAAATACGTTAACCCCCATTTCTCTCAGTGAATATCGGTACAAATAAATTGTAATTGCAATTGTATTGATATTGCGCTTACTAATCATGACGAAGCGTCGAAGCGCTTTTCGGCGAGTAGCACGTAGAAGAAAACTGTGATTTTCACGAGTGAGTCATTTAATCACGTTTCTAAATTCATAAATAAAGTCGCTATCAAATCTTTATAAACCAGTTTAACAACATTTCAAACTACCATATTTTGATTGAGAATAGTACACTTTTTTTAAAACAATCAGTTGCCCATAATATATGCTCGATTCTAAGAATAAGAGTACAGGCAATTAAAGTTTACCGGCAGGGTCACAATACATCTTTGACTGGGATTTCATGTCCTTGGTGGCAAGTTAAGACAGAGCTTGCTCTAAACACATTTTATAAAGGTATTATGAAAGAAGCATTGGCAAAGCTAATAGGCCTCAGGAATGCCTAAGCTATTGGACTTGTTAATGTGAATGTCTTTTAGCCATGTTGTCTAGCAGCACATCTGCTGTTCAGCATGGTTGAAAGTCACTGAAAGCACAGAATCACAGGATGTTGAGCTGATGCAGAGTCTCTTCGCCCCCTCCCCATGTTGTTTATTGTCCTGCACCTCCTAGTACAAAAAAGAGCTATGGCGTGGTCTGCGCTTGTCGCATCATAGCACTTATTTCAGTAACTTTCAGCCATGCTGAACAGCCGATGTAATGGCAGGAGAGGGCGGGAGGAAGCAACAATGAAGGGGGAAAAATACCTTAATTGAAGCAGGATAAGCAACAAAAATTATTGTGTCATTGTGGAATGTAACTGGTGAGCACTTAAAGCATTCAAATACGATTGGCTTGTGCTCACCCTATGGCAAGACGGAGGATGGAGCAAGCACTCCAATACCATCGGATCGTGCAAAAAAAAGAAATAAAAGCAGCAGGGATGAGGGAGGTAGAGGGGGGACGGGTCAAGCGCGGAAGCAGGGATACAGGAGGGGATGGAGGATGGGCAAGCAACGACGTGAGAGGGCGGGAAGACGCAACAATGAAGGGGAAAAAATACCTTAATGAAGCAGGATAAGCTTAATACCATAGGATCATGCAAAAAGTAAAAAATAAACAAGTGGTGTTCGTGTTTTAACAACTTGGAGCTGGTAGACCAGGTTCTCGTTTTTGCATCGGCTTAACAGCCTTGATTTTGGGCAGATCACTTAGTCTCGCCATGCCTACAAAACTGAATGTGTCCTTGTGTAAAGTAACTGGTGCTAATGTAAAGTGCTTCAATACCTTTGGGTGGTGTTGGTGCTATATAAAACTGCACCAAAAAAATGTGAAAAGCAGAGTTGAAGGTGGAGGGGATCTGTGCAATAGAGTTCAGCGGGGCAAGTAGCGGCAGGCGGGAGGTGGACATGCATCCAATAGCAAATGCTGGCTGCCATGGGGAGATTAAGTAATTTGGCCATAATCACAAAATGTGGAACTGAGGCTGAGGCTACGGAGATGATGAGGCATCCTCATGGGAGAGCACGTGGTGTAAGAGCCACAGCTGCTGACTATGGAGCTGGGTAACCAGGTTTCAGTTTTGGCACCAGCCTAACATCCTTCATTCTGGGCAAATCACTTAATCTCCCTGTGCCCATATAATGAATATGTCCTTGTGTAAAGGAACTGGTTGTAATGTAAAGTGCTCCAATACCTTACTGGAGTGTTGGCGCTACATAAAACTGCACAAGACAAACCCAGAAAGAATCACAGTCTTAGACTGGTTTAGAGTAGTGAACATGAGGAAATCAGCACTTAATTTGTAAAAAATTAAGTGCCAGGCCTAAAATATTTCAGACTTTGATGACATCAAGACTCAGCCTTATTCCTTTGAAGAGAATTCAAGTTAAGGAAAAATGGCGCATAGAAGCACTTCACCGGTAAATGCGGAAAAAGTAAGAAAGTGTCCAGACGGGAGAAATTTGAAGAAATTGATTCCCACCCTATGAAATGAGAAGCAACAAGGTGAGGCACGAACAGTTCACTCATTTCGCACAGGAGAAACGTGGCTGTGCAATTACAGCAGAAGACACAGGTACTTTAGAAGCTCTGACATGCCCTGTGATAACGCATACCTAATTCACTTGAGGTCTGATTTGCCAGCTATAAACGCCATTGCAGAATGAACACATATGGTGTAAACATGAACACAAACACCTAGTACCCACATGCGCCCAAATAAACGGAGACTACACGTGTCAAGTAATAGCAGCTGTGCACACATGCCCCAATCAGTCCATCAACTATACACTACCAGGACATTAAAAGGCAGAACATCACCACTCACTAGAATGAAATAGACTACCATGGGGGTTTAAAGCAGTGAGGGGGGCAGGGGAAGGGGTGATTTGTGTTCAGGGCAAGTACTGGGAGATGTGAGGGAGCAAGCAGAGACAGGAGGGAGGAGGTGAGGGAAACAGAAAGCTGCAATGAAGGGAGAAGCAGTGATGGAGTAGGGGAGTGGGTGATCTGTGGATGGGGCAAGCAGCAACGGAGGGGAGGAGGTGGGCGAAAAGAAAAGCAGCAATGATGGGAGAAGCAGTGATGGGGAGGGGGTGATCTGGGGACAGGACAAGCACTGGGAGGTGCGAGAGAGCCAGCAGAGACAAGAGGTGGGGAAATGAAAAGAAGCAATGATGGGAAAAGCAGTGACTGGAAAGGGTATGATCTGTGGCAGGGCAAGCACCGGGAGGTGCAAGGGAGCAAACAGAGACAGGAGGGAGGAGGTGGGGAAAACGGAACGCAGCAAAAAAGAGAAACACGGGGAGGGGTGATCTGTGGTTGGGGCATGAGGGTGGGTGGAAGGGAGGAGACGGAGCTGGTAAAAGCATGAGTACTGTACAGAGTGCTGAAAAAGAAAGAAAAAAGTAGGTCCTAAAATGGTCATAAAAATGGGAGCAGTGGATGTTTACAAGTACTTGGTCCATGCTCTGGGGGGAGGGCTAAACACTAGAAGAGGCATGACCATGCATGCCAGGGACAAATGCAGCGGCGGCTGCCATAAACAAAGGGTGGTGGGGCAGGTGGGGTCGCGTGGCAGGCCTCCCGCGCGGGGGATTACAATATTAAAAAATAAAACGTACCTTTTACTGTTGCAGCTGGCTGTCTCCAGTGTCTCGTTCGCTGCCTCTCCACTCCCTGGGTCCCAGCAGCCCCTGGGAACCAGACTCCCATCCAATCCTCATGCTGCAGAGAAGCGTGGGATTGGTCTGAGCAGGCAAGAAAGACACCCTGCTCAGACCAGGGAGTCTGTGGGTTTTCTCCAGCCTGGCTGCTCAGTGCAGCTGGGCTGGAGAAAACCTAAGTGCGCATGTATGTTTTGGTTGGCCTGAAACGGCCGGCCAAAACATATGCGCACTTAGGGAGTGGAGTGCACGTAGCAGTCCTCCTCCCCCCTCCTATGCCTAAGCCCCGCCCCTCCCAACACCGCAGGCTAAGAGCTGGCAAATGTAAAATAAAACGATGCAATAGCATCGTTTTATTTTACATTTGTTGGCTCTGAGCCAGGCAGTGGTGGCGACGCTCCTCCACCATTACGGAGGAGCCGCTACTAGACAAATGGTGACAAAGAATATGAGACAGACGATGGAGTGAGCAAATGGGAATCCTGTGGGTGGACTGAAGTCCACAGATTAAACACAACATGTCTCTTCGAGATGTTGCATGCGCTGTCTAGCCAAGACCTAAAAGGGATTCTGAAGGTGGTAATGTGTGACAAAACCTTTTGTGCATATTTGTTGTGTGGCATTTATGTTGAGCTATTAATGAGCCCTGTTTTTTTCTGTGCTGCTCTGCATTCATGCTGCATTATTTCAATGTGATTTTGTGGTGTTCTATGGCAGCTGTCGAGTTGTGTTCTGTTTTGTTGTGAATCATGGTTATATTTCAATTGTGGTGTTATGCTATATTGTTTTTGTTCTTTTATTATGTTCTGTTGCTTACCTCGGGTATTTTAAGAACTTCTACTACATTTCCAGCCAAAAGCAGCACAAGCCTTCAAAGTTCCTGTATTAAGCAATCATTTACCACTTTCTAAGGTGGTAAAATAGCACTGCTCCAGCTCTTAAACTTATGACACCAGTTAACCCAAAACTGAAGCAGAGACTGTGTCCTAATTTAGCACTCCCTGAGCTCATTTTATGTGATAGAGTCAGAAGACCTTTCAGGGAATGCACTGTTTCCACCACAAGCATGGTAGGTTAAATTCAATCTTGGTTAAAATCATTAAGAAGGCAACCATTATCAGTTGTTTGTGCTCCCACAAAAAGGTGCAAAGAGTTCTAAATAATAATAAAAGTTTTTGCATGCTAGCTGTATGTATATTATTACAATATCCACATGCATGTGTTTTTTAAGGAGGAGCATAAGTTTTCCTCGTAAACCTGATCAATTAAAAACTTACTGTAACTTTAAGATGTTTAACATTAACTAACCAAAATAGGTCTCCTGTGGTTCCATATCTCTTGGAAAGAACACAAATCCATACAAAAAGACTTAAGGACAGATTTATTTGTTGGTGGTCGGACCGTCCTTCGCCAGGGTGATGGAGTTTTTTACTCCACCGCCCTGGAGGAGGTCCCTACTGCCAAATGTATTAATGTTTGTTGGTGCAGTGGACATTTAATGCATTGACAGGAACTGCCATCAAGGTGGTTCCTATCAGTGCATTGTAACTTTGCCGAACGGCTCCATCAAACAAGTAAAAATGTTTTTATTTTCAAAAACGAAACCCCAAAGCGGGATTTTGTTTTTGAAAATAAATAATACAATCTTCCCCTTGCCACAGAACTGTCTCCCATGTCAAGGGGGGAATTGTGCAGTTTTTACTGCCCCATGCTGACATGGTTTTCCTGGCGATGACGGGCAGTGAAAACTTACCTGTACGTCTGCCCTTCTAATTTGAGTGGGCACACATACAGGTCAACAACCAACGACCCCTACTCCATCGGAAGGGCCTAACCATGGCTGAGATGGAGTAGTCTCTGCGTCGTTACACCAAAGGTCCACTCACTTTTAAATCTGGTGATGGAGTACCCTTTCTGCCAGCATATAAATCAAGCCCTAGCACAAAAAAAACACGAGGAAGGCAAGGAGTTCAATTAGAAGGAGGATGAAATAAATTCGTAGGTTATAAAATTGTACATTTCTATCGCAAATCATGGTCTACAGTGGGGATTCTGCCCCAGATTGTGAAGCTATTTTTAAAAATCTCTCTGACTTTGCAACTTCTGTAATTTGGCAAAGAATGCTTTTTACATTTGCACCTGAAAAATTCCCCAAAAAGCAGTTTTTGGGGAATGGAAACAACTTACAAAGCATACTTTTGGCTTGATAATTTCTCCTACAAATAAAGTATTGTTTTCAGGAGCACCCTGATTCCCAAAAATGTTTTGGTAGGAAAATGTCAACACTAAAACTTTTTGTCTTTGAAAGTTTGAGATCTGGTGAAGCTGTACAATATCAATGAACATTGTAAACTTGATAAAATTCTGAAATTCTGATGACAGCCTACAGAAAATAAATTGTCTGCATCCCTAAATTAGAGTGAGGGACCTCATCAAGGTATGTACTTTCAGAACCAAGCAGGAAACTGGCAGGTTCAGTGAAAGCAACCATTTGTTTGTGATTTGGAGCATCATTAAAATACTAAGACAAAAACACTGTGGGCCTTATTTCCAAGGAATTAACACAGCGCGGTGACGCAAGCCATTTGGCTGCGCCACGCTGCATTAATTCTGAAGCAAAGGGTTGCGTCATATCTACAAGAATATTACAGATCCCTCTGTTCTCCCCTGCACAGGCGCACAATTAGCTGTCATGCGCCAACGCAGGCACCCTTGCACCGTGGTGCAAGGGTGCCTGCGTCACGGGGATGATTATTCTTGTGCAGGAAGGGACACGTTCCTGCACAAAAACAATCACAAGAGGTGATTTCCTCTTCCTATGTGTGCTGCAGAATGCAGCACGCATAGAAAGAGGAAAAAAACGAGGAGAAATTAAAACATTTCTATTCGTTGCGCCTCACTACGCCTCCCCTGGGGAGGCGTAGGATTCTGACACATTTCCAGGTTTACAATTTCTCGGAAATCTGGAAATCCGGCAGAAGCCATGGGTGTTGCGTGGGAACTCCCACAGCAACACCCATGGCACGTCCCTTTCACACAAAGTGTTGCGTGTAAAGGAGCGATATTTACAAGGACACAAAAAGCCATGCAGGCTGGCTTTTATGTGTCCTTGTAAATATGGGGCAGCAGGTTGCGTCGCCGGTGTGTCACAAAAAGTGACGCACCAGCAGCGCAAGGGGCTTGTAAATATGCCACTGTGTGTGTTTGAGAGATAGTTGAGAGAATTCTGATTATTAAAAGAAGAGTATTGAGTAAGAGAGGTTGGGGTTACATTTGAATGGGGGAAGTGATGGAAACAGAGGTAGCAAGGGCTGTTTGAAAATTAAGCATGGAACCAGGGGCCAAATGTATGAATGCTTTTACCAGTTGCAAACCCTGCAATACAGTAAATCGCAGGGTTGGCAACTAGAAAACGTGTTTTTCGAATACACTAAACCCATTTACCGACTCTATACTATGGGCCTGATTAGGATGGCGGGCGGACTTACGTAAGCCCGCCATCCCTTCGGAAACGGGACCGCCCGACTAGCTGTCGGCAGTCCTGCAACCGGTATCACGATGCAACCACCTTCAAAGCGGTCGCAATGTGTATCTTGTGAATTGCGGTGTGTGCTGCAGGCTGCAACACACCGCTGTACAAAAGATACACTCTGTACATATCCCTGCACTATGTGGCAGGCACCATGCTGTGCCTGCCACATGGTGCAGGGATATGTAGGGGGGCACCATAGGTGCCCTCCAGGGCCCATGTCAGAGGGCCAGGGGGAAAGGGGGCCCGCTACGGGTCCCCAATGTCCCTTTCCGCCTGCCTTTTCATGTCGGGTAAACCCATCATAATGAGGCGGGCGGTAATGCAGGGTCCAATGGCGTTGGGACTGCCATTGACGGGCTGACAGTGGTGGTCCCACAGCCATCGTAATGAGGCCCTATGTTACCAAATCTCTAAATCGTTTAGGAAACCATTAGGAGTTGCTATTTGGGAGGGGTGTGTTTAGAGCATCTCTTTCAAATAGCGATTACTTATGGCACGTATTACTGTTTTGGAACCAAAATCCAGTCGCAAAACATTAGCATTTTACTGACTGGTGAATGGTAGTGGTAACCCTTTCGCAAATTGGAACTGGTCCCTAAGGAAGCCCTTCCCCTTTGTGAATGGAACAAAAAACATTTTTGGAGCAAGCAGTGGTCCATGGACCACCACCTACTCTTAAAAAATAGTTTTACAAACATACAATTTTTCTGAAACGCATCCAATTTTTGTTTTGGTAAACAGCTTGAATTTTAGAAACAAAGGTTGCTTTATTTAAAAGTGCATAGGTTGGTTTGCAAAAATAATGCTTTATCTGTTACTGCATGGGTCAGTTTGCAAATTATTATAGGATTTGCAAAAAGTTAGAATGCAATTTGTGACCACTTTTGGAATCCTATTTTAGTACAGCTGGCCCCAGCTTGTGAATTGCAGAGGTGCGATGTAATTTTGCACTTGTTCCTGTCAATTTTCCAGTGCAAAGAGAGACAATCAGTAAAAATACAGAATTTGCACTAAACGAACAGTGCAAATATAATTTTCTATCTCAGTTGGTAGGCTTAATTTCTGTTCAAGACTGGTGCAAAGTTGCATGACTGCAGTGCTTAAATTGTCTGACATGTATGTGAAATAGCTCATGATCCGGTTTAGAGAAAAACTTACAGTGTCAGTTTAATTTAAGATGATACTCTAGAAGTTTAAAAAAAAACAAGTAATCTAATAATAAATGGAATATTATGTGATGTTCTATTGTCATGGCAACAATTCTATTAATATTTAGATCCTTGCACACAATAGATGCCGCATGAAGGGAAGCATTTATTTATCTTCGCTGGTACAGGGCACCACCCTTTTAAAATCATTAAAGAATGAACATCAGTTTCTTGAATTAACCTTGTTTGCAGTTTGACACTGTGTCTCATTTTCAAATCGCAGTGTGCTATTTGTTATATTATGATATTAACAGTGGGGGAAGTCCTTTTTAGGTCGAGCATTCGAGACCTCTTGTATATACTTTAGTGTATACTTACATGTGTATGTACTTTGTGGGCTCTGGAGATCAGCCCTAGGACTTGTCTGCTTCCGCTTAGGGACTTTTTTTCTGTTCAACTGCCTCAATTTAACTGTATTGATAGAAAACGACCAGTAGAGGTCAGTAAAATACCAGAATTGCTTTCTGCTGAGGGACTTTCTTTTTTTAATTTTTCTGGCAACTGCCTTTATTTAACTTTCTTGATAGAAAACGACCAGCAGAGGTCAGTAAAATACCAGAATCACTTTAGTATTCTCTATATTCCAGTCCATAAAAATTGTCTTCCACGAGCACCCGCAGACAATAATATTCTTTTCAAATCTTGTATTTTCAGTGATATGACCACCGAAGGCCCTGATTTTATATTAAAAACAGAGGTTTCGACTATGCCATTTCCTGCTGAAAGGCAATATTTCTCTCCATGTGTTCCCATACCTGGTGTGTCACGCAGATTGGTGCTTAAATCCCTCCATGTTAAAGAACAGTAGATGTTTCAGCACCCAGGCTAATGTGCTGCATAGCTAAATACATATAAGGTCCCAAAGGCGAGACCGATTGCATTGCAAATGCTTGTTATTCTAACAATGGCACAAACATTATGATAAAAAACATAGTTTATTTCCCGAGACACAAAAGGGCTCCTTTCTCATCAACACAAAGCATCCTGCACGTGTGTCAGCAGTAATGTAATACAAGGTTATCAAAATTTCGAAATCAATAATTTGCTTTCATTTCATACCTTTTCATTAAGAAACACTCATGCAGAAATTGGCACATTTTTAGCACTCTCACAATCGGTTCATAGCTCTCACTACAATTGAAGTCCGTATCTCTGATGGCATTTAAGGCCCAAGCTGAACTGGTGTCTAAGGACCTAATGGGGGTGTCTGGCGGCTGAATGATATTCTCTGAAGGGCAGCTGGTTGTGTTTGGAGGTGAACTCTGAGGTCTGACTGAGGGTATGTGAGGTTGAAACAAGGGATTTTTTGCGAGCCTGCTGGATGTGTCTGATGTGTCTAAGGCATGGCTAGGGAAGTCAGGAAAAGATGGGGAAGACTGAAGACAGGCAAGTGTCTCTTAAGAAAACACTGGAGGTATGTGAGGGCATGCCAATGACCTCCAAGAGCCTATTGGGAGCACTAAAGGAACAGCTGAGGGTAGGGGCACTCTTGGCCTCTGCAGGGGCACACTCATAAATTCAAAGATCATACTGGAGGTTTCTGTGGGCACATCAAGGGTCTCTGAGAGCACCTCTGGATTCTTTAAAAAAAACTGATTGTGGTGTTTGATGGCAAGATGAGGGATAGCTGATTGTGTCTAAAGGTCAAATGGAGGTACATAGTTAGGGGGGGATGACGGCCTGCTCGGGGTCCCGGGAGCCTACCATGGATTTCTGAGTATTGTTTGGGAGGTGAAGGAAGAGGGAGGTTTATTAGTTGTGGGTTCAGGGTATCTTAAGGCCTGCTTGGAATGTCTGACGGTACGCAAATGTCTCTAAGGGTCATCTGGAGGGATCTAGGACCAGCTGAAGGTGGGTAAATGGTTGGCTGAGTTACTTATGACCACAAAGGATGGCTGAGCCTTAACGCCTATGATGGTAGAAGTGGATTGGGAGTGTCTCCAGGCAGTCATAAGGTTTCCAAAGTCTAGATGAGGATCTCTAAAGACCTACTGATGGTGTCTGAGAGCATGCAATGGTCTCTGAGGGCCATCTGGTGGTGTTGAAGGGTCAGAAGGGGGTGTCTGATAGAAAGGTGTGGGTCACCGAGGCTGAGATGACACTCTCAGTACAATATCTGCAGGTCATTGAGGGTCATGTGTCTTTCTATGAACCTCGTCAAGGGCAGACCGAAGGTGTTTATGAACTTGCAGTGGATTTTAAGGACTTTTAAGTTTAGGCGGAAAGTGAGCTGAGAATCTCTGATAGTTGGCAGAGGGTGTATGAAATCCAGCCACAGGTCTCTGAAACATTCGGGGGGGCAGTGACCCTGCTAAAGTTGCTTAAAGATCATCTAAGTATCTCTTAGGGCCTGCTAAGTGAATTGGACGATCAACTGGAGATGACTGAGGGTATGCTAAGAGTCTCTGATGGCATTCTGGTGTTTTCTGGGGGCAAACCAAGAGCCTCTGAGGGCAGGCCAGTAATGGTCAATACCAGCTGAGAGTAACTGACTGAGGCCAGCGTGGCGGTCTCTAATGTACTGAGGGTCTCTGGCCGGTGCATGAGGCTGTCTGAAGGCCAAATAAGAGTTTCTGAGCAGTGGTGTTTAGGCACTAGTTGATGGTACCTGAAAGTAGGCTGAGGGTTTCTGGTTTAGTCTATGGAGCACCATGGATTGTTTAAAATAGGCAAAGTGGCCACAGGTGGCATCTATTAATTAGCTTTTTGAATGAGGATTGAGGGCTGGCAGAGGTACCTTATGCCCAAGTTGGTGTTTGAATGCCAGCTGAGGCTTAAGATCTCTGAGGTCCTAATTAGGAGCTGTAATAGCTGAACTGATGTGTCTGGAGTGCACAAGAAGTGTTTGAGCGTTGGCTGAGGGTATTTGAAGGCAGGTAAAGTATGTCTATAGTATGACTGAAGGATCTGGAATGCCTTTTAGGAGTGTCAGCATTCATCCCAAGGATCTCTAAGCCTAAATGCCCTAGGTTGTTTAAGGACACGTTTAGTGTGTCTGATAGAAAGCTCGGCAGCTTTGATAGTGAAATGACACTCTCAGAAGGCTATCTGCTGGTGACTAAGAGAAGACGGGGGTTCTGTGAATCTCTCTTACAGCCGCGGCCGGCATGCTTGCAGGAGGGGGGCGGGTGTTCGCGGGTGGGGAATAAAAATAAAAGAATAATACCTACCTTACCGCCGGCGCCGCCTCCGCTCCTGGCCAGTGTGATGGTGCAGCCGGGTCCAGAACAGGAAGCAGCCAGCAGGCAGCCTCCTTCCCCGGCCGGCCCTAAGCCAATAACAACGCTGCAATGGCAGCATTGTGATTGGTGAGGCGCAGCGGAGAGCGCCCCAGCCGGGCCATTTTCTCTATGTAGGCTGCATGCAGCCTACATAGAGAAAAAAAGGGAGAGTGCGCATGACTGGGTTGGTCGGCCCTGGGGCCGACCAAACAGTCAGTACCCACAACAGTGGGCAAGCCACTCCCCCCCTGCCCTCGAGCAGGACCGCCCACCCGCCCGCCCACAACCAGGCACTCCAGGCACTTCTGCTTTCTCGCAGTGTGAGAAGCAGAAACATAAAATGGTAGTTTTACCATTTTATGTTTCTGCCTTCTCGCACTGCGAGAAAGCAGTGGGGCGACGCCCCCACACCCCTATGGAGGAGCCGCCACTGCTAGTCTCTTATGTACACTATTAATGCTTAAGGATCAGTTGGAGATCAGGGGCATAGCTATCATGAGTGTAACCAGGTCCCAGTGGTTTGAGGGTCTTACTACACCACAATTATGGATGTCCTATGATTCCCTACCCTGGAAACTGCTGCACGTGTTACTTCTTTGCATTAGAGCCCTTGGCACCCTTGCTAAATCACTGCTGGAGGCGTCTGAAGCATTGCCATTGTGGGGGTGGGGCAGATTAGAGAGAACATTTTCTCCTGCAGCACAGCACTTCTGTTGGCCGCAGGTCTGTGACTAATTTCTAGATTTAGAAGAGCAGCAATAGGTTAGCAATTGTATTTCTCCAGGACTGGGTCTGAGCTTCCAAGGAATATGCCCCAAAGAAACTAATGTTTCTTAAACTGTATCTACTGAAGTCTTGGTACTTTCAGTTTCATAGTATGTGGCAGCTGTGCTGTCTAGAAGATCCACCACTGAGGTATGTTGGTGATTTCATTCAAGTACTTAATTGCTTATGTTTGCTCGATCATAGCACATTTCATTTTAAGTAGAAGAATACTTTAGCGAAATGACAAAGAGCTCATTTGTAAACTAGTTGTGTATTTAAATTAGATTTTTTTGTGTGCTCCATATCAGAGTTTTCTGCACACCCATTTTGTAGTCTGATTGTCTTCTCTTTTTTCACTGGATTTTCTAGTGCTCGGTTTGATATGGGTCCTCCTAATACATGCCAACAATCCTAAATTAAGTATGAAACTCTCCATCCTTAAGATTAAAGTGATAATATTGTAGCTTTGTCTCTTTTAAATCTCGAACTCCAGTGCAAGGTAATGTGAAATTGCATCTGTTGATCTAAAATAACTGCTTACTGAAACAGTCTGACTTGCCAAGTGGCCAAATTCCATATGTGACACATTCAGTCAGACCTTGAGTTTGTAGCAAAAAAAGGTTATACATGCTAAGCTTTTTTTCAGGGCATGTTTACAAAATTAAAATGGATTGAAAAGTTTTAAAAAGCATGTGTGCTGACTAAAAAGTAAAGACTTGTTTCGCTCAAATGCTACATGATGTGCCTGTGCAAGAGTTTCTCTACAGATTTCCTTCACATCTGATATATCAGTTTATTTTTGTGTGCTCTGCTTTACCGTGCTGGTGGGATCGTGTGTGTCAAGTGTTGTGTAGAATGAGCCAGAGTAGATCTCCTTGTGGAGAGGGAATGTCAGTGTTTTCATGGGTAAGCGAGCCAATTTGAAGCTTGTACATTGCTTTCTTTCTGATTCTATGGTGCTGTTTTTCTGTAGCTGTTATTTTGAGCTTTATTGTAGTATTTCTTGGTAATTGACAAAGTGGCAATGTTACTACACACTATCACCTGATTCTTATATGTACACATTGTATGCATTTAATGTTGATACTCAATTTCAACCAGTGCTTCATTTGTAAAAAGAATAAGTGCCACGGCCCTGTCAGGAGTCCACTTACGCTTGCAACACCCATTGCCACTGTAAGCACTGCCTATTACAGTTTGAACACAACTGCTAACCCTCACACTCCTACAAGTGTGACAATTCTGACTATTCCATACCCCCAAAGCTATTAGAATGGTATTAGTCATTTTTCATGTATAATGATTTTAAAAAGCAACTGTTGTTGTGTTTGGCTCTAAATTAGACAAATATCGCCACCATGTGGCATACTGTCATAATACTGTTGTTGACAATTAAGTGCCGTGCTGAGCTCCGGAAACCACCGGCTCAAATTAAGCACTGGTTTCAACTCATCCTAAAAGAGAAATGCAGTATTTTAAAGGCATCTGCTAGCTGAATAATACTAAGTAATGCAAGGGAATATTGTTTGAATTGGCAGTCATTTAAGATGCCAGATTAAGATTTAGTGCATCTCTAGGTCCTAGCAAGGCTGCTGCCTTATAGCACCCACTAAGAAGGACTAAATGTCAAGAGAAAAGCTTAAAATGATGTATGCTTGGGTGGATGGGGAGCACTCCAGCTGTTAAATATTGTTTGCCTGGAGCATTGAGCACCAGGTCCCATTCCTGGCAAAGTAAATTCCTCTATATATTCTAATGTGATCTCCCTCATTAATGGTTGGATGCTCTTTTAAATCTCATGGTGAGATTGTTTCAGAAAGCAGTTTGTCATCATGGTAGTTGCTAATATTCCTTGCCAATTTATTGAAAGATCCTACTTTCCTTGGTATCAATACAGACTCGAAAGGTGCTTCCACTCCCTCATTTTGTGATATATTGAAAAGTGCTTAATTTGTAACAGAATAAGTGTCGGGCCCAAAGTTTTGTTCTGAAGTCCATAGCTAGCGCTACTGTATACCAGTGTGCCACAAACCAAGGCTTTGTCATTATGATTCCACCCCATGCCTCTTTTAATTAATTTCTGGACACTCCCTGTCCTTTTATCCCACACTTGCAGGTTTCTGCTTTCTCCCTTTTTCCGTCTTTTTCTTCCTCCTTCTTTCCACTTGTGAGTTTTTCACTCTCTTGCTCTTGTTCCAAGTCTGATGAGGAAAAATAAGTGCCGGTCCCCAGAAACAGGTTTTGGTGGGCCCCATCTGCAACCACCAGCTCAAATTAAGCACTGTACAGGAGTCTGCAGATTGCTTTTCCACAGTGAAGATTGTACGATTTTGGCAGATTTGCAAAGTTGTACCAACGACTTCCCAGCATGTAGCTGCTTTGGTACATGTATGGCAGAGCTTCCAGCCTTTTTATTTTATTGATCCCTTTAAAGGAAATGTAATACTTAAATGTATATTTTTGAATGTCATGAAGGCTTTCTTTTTTGCTTCTTATAGTCAGTATTTTGGCATATAAAAGCATTACTTATGCTAATTGTTGGCCTTTACAATGCAAGGAATCGGTAAGAAGCTGCCCTGGAGAGAAGGGGTGGCAAGATATACCTCTTTACTACTGCATACCTGAGGTCTGATTGGGAAAGATGTACTGGAAGAATAAGAGGACATCTAAGTAACATTTTCACTACAACAGACCGTATCAATGAAACGACTTTGAAACCTGTGCAATAAAACAGTGGCAAAGGGGAATTTGTGAATGTGCAGCAACCCAAGTAAGACCAACAACATAAAAAGTAAAAGCATTGCATTTAGATTGCCGAATCGATCACCAGATGATTCCTGGAGAGGATGAAATAAAATCCCCACAAATTGATGTTGAACCTGAACTACAGAATCCTGATTTTTAGTGCTCCATTTCTGTTACTTTTTTGTGCATGTGTTATACTAATTAATTATTGATCTGAACGATTCCATAATGAACCATTCAAAACAACCCGTTTCTTTCAAGACGACCAGAACTTTCAAATACTTTTTTTCCTTGTGTGGTATATTCTCTTTAAATTCTTTAGTGAACTTGAGCCCCATGTCAAGTGGTATTTTTATCAGGCTAGTCTAATTGTGCCAAAAATACACACTACTATGTAAATTGCCCATTACATTCTAGCATATTTCTGCCACTTTATAGTGCTTAATGTATGCCATTTGTTGCTATATTTAAAACACCTCCTCCTGATTATGCCCATCAGGACCTGAACCATCCAAGTTCACAGTTCCACCAGAACACTATGTTTAATTTACTCTTCCACTTAAACAATGCTGGCTCCACCCATCACCGTCACAGAAAATGCCTAACAACAACTTACCACCAAGGACGTGAAATAGCTCAAGTAAAATACGGGGTGTGGTTCGGCCCTATGAATCAAGTTGCACCGTGCTAGCCTCCACAATACATTCAGAGAGCACAAGGTGTCTATAAACGGGTTTCTGGTCACAACACTGCATTTTCAGATCTCAATATGACTTCTTAGAACATTGCTATCCACTTAATCCTCCCAATGATTCATTGCTGCCCAATAGATTGTTGCTCTAAATCAAATGATGAACTCATTACAATGCAGAGTCAATAGTTTTGTAATCACTGCTTAATTTGTGCTGATGGTTGCAGGTGGTGGGTAGGGGCACTCATTTTTGTAGAACATAACGTATCTTTCATCATTAGTCTTTGACCCAGAGCAAGAGATAGAGAGACAAAAAGGGATAAAGACGATAAAGAAAAGAAAGAAATGGGTAAAAAGTGACATAGGCTTCAACCAGGTGTGATGAAGAACCTCAAGAGTGAGATAAAGGGCCTAGAGGTGAAGGGTGGTGACAGAAAGAGACAGATGGTGGTATCAAAACGAAGCAGACTTGGTTTTTTACAACCTCTGATTTTTGGAGCACTGGAACACTAAACTTATGTTTTATTACAACTTAATCACTGCTTGTAATTACCAGTGCTAGGAAAACCTGTCATGTGCAGTTTCCTTGGCCCTCTTTGCCCTATGACATTTTTGCAGACCTTGTTCCTTTAACTCTTGCATTCCCTTCCACCAACAGCGGAGGGATAGTGGCATAGCAAAAGGTCATGGGCACAAATACAAGCAAGGAAAATGCCCCCCTAGACTGGTTATACATTACAAAGAAAGCCATAATTAAGGTCTACCATTTATGCTCTGGGCCCCCCAAGGCCACTGCATCTGGCTCCATGGGCTTCATTAATTCTGTTTTTACTACACCTCCTTCTTTTGGAAGACAACGCTGGGGTGAGCGTTGAGGGAGAAAAAGAAGGCCACCTTGTAAGAAAGTCATCCATTAGTGGGCAGGCTGCATAGATCCTGAACTGTTACACTTTCCCTGCCCATACTTTTCAAATCCCCATGTGAAAACCAGGACAGAAGATTATTTTTAGAAGCACAGACGAAAACTAGCATTGCCACAGACTCATGCCACTGTTAATTATGTACTAAAGCCACCTTAGTCCAAACCCAGGTGATTTTTCTTTATGAGTATTGTTTTTTGTGTATTTTGAGGAGTGTTTGTATTACTTATGCTTTTAGCATACCTTTTCCTTGTAAGAGACTGGTTGGAGCAGCAAATGTCCAGCAGGATCTATGAAACTGGATGTGTGATGTGGTGACTGCCAGCTACATTCACCACCCGAAAAAAAGCAATATGCTAAATAAATTGAGCATGTCTCTTCCGTGGCTTTTGTACCTGAGGCAAGCCTCACAATTTCAGGCAGAAGATCATCCAAGCAAGATTCAGATAAAAGTATAATTTCCTGAAAATTACACATATTATACATATTGTACATGGAAACATTGCACAATCCCCACCCTCTGCCCCACCTTATTTTCACTTTTCTGCAATCAGGCTCCCTGAATGTATTTCAGTCATTGGTAGGCAGAAAGATAATGGGATTTGGAGGAAGATCACAGTGCCTCAAAAAAGTGGTGCCATCAGTACCAGACTGGCCATCTACCTCACCAGGCATTATCCCGGGGGGTTTTGAGCTATTGGAAGCAAGTTTTTGAAGGCCCAGGGCCACTACTAGCTCATTTGGCGTCCTACAGATTATTACAGCAGAAACAGACTGGGCAAAAAAGAAAGAGAGAGACTAGTGAAAGAAATCTGGAAAGGATAAGGAGTATTGGAGCGAGATCAGTGTGAGAGAGAGCAAGTGAAGAAGGGAGAGAGAATGGATTGATGGGAAGAGAGAGAGAGAGGGGGGGGAGTTGACTTGTTTGAACATTTTTGCCAGGGCTCCTTTTTGCTCCCAGTCCGGTCCTGGATGCCGTTGGAGGCTCAAGAATTAGTGATCTAGGAGCAGATGTACAAAGATTTTATGAGGTCACAAATGGCCTGATTTGGGCTGTTTGCGACCGCAAAAAAGCAATTTTTATTCTACAAAGCCTTATCTGCGATTCAGTAACCTATTACCGAATCGCAAATTGGGTTTGCGAGTGAGTATAAGAAAGGGGCATGTTTAGGGCGTCCCTATCAAATTCCAAACTGCAGTGGTATGAGTAAATATTTTGCCATCTCAATGTGGCCGCAAAACATTTGCATTTTACCACCTACTTCAAGTAGGTGGTAACCCATTTGCAAATAGGAAAGGTCCCCATGGGACATCTTTACCTTTGTGAATGTTTGTAAAAACATTTTTTAAGAGCAGGCAGTGGTCCAACGGACCACTGCCTACTCTTAAAAAATGAAAGGAAAACTTTTTGTTTTCTTTTTGAAATGCGTCTTTTTTTCCTTTAAGGAAAAGGGGCTGCATTTTTTTTTTCAAGGATTGTTTATTTAAAAGCATTCACAGACATGGTGGTCTGCTGAACCCAGCAGGCCACAATCCCTGTGAATTTTGTCATTCCCAATGGGTCGTAAACTGAGACTTACCTCGTTAATATTCATGAGGTAGGTCTATTTGCGACCCACTGGGAATCACAGAAAGGGTAAAGCACACTCTAGTACATTGAAGTTTGTGATTAACATATGGCAAATAAAAGTTCGCTACTTAATAATCGCAAAAGTACATCTGGCCCCTAGTCCTCAATATTTGTATTTCATCCACTATACCAATAATTGTGCAAGAGGCGAAGATCAATTTGCCTATGCATCCTACCTTTTGGCTTTGTGAGTGCTTGCTTTGTTTTGTCAAACTTTTTGCAAAACTTTACTGTTGGGAAAGCCTCTGAGCCCTTACTGTTCAAAAAAAGAAAAAATTGGCTAAAAGCAAAAATATATTTTTTGTCTCAAAAAGCACACATTATCATGGTGCCCCAGGCACTTAAGGAGACTACTGCTTTGCATGTGGGAGTGCTTCTTGTTAAAGAGTTCAATGCCATCCCACACAGTGAAGTTAGCCAATAACTGTAGTCGGCTGGTACACAATCCCATGTCGTAGGCTGTAATGCGTGGAAGAAAAATTTGACTGGCAAAATAGCAACCTAATGGATGAACAGGTTTGGCTGAAAATCTCTCTAGGCATGTATAGTATAAACACAACCTTAGTAAAATCAAAAGGTCTTGTCTAATGCCACTAGTGCCAGACTGGCCGTAGCGAGCACCGGGCATTTCCCCGGTCAGCCAGAGGGGTGGGGGCCAGTTTTGTTCCCGTGGGAGCCGGTTTTTGTCACTGGGGGCCAGTTTTGCAGCACTGCTGCAATATAGGCCCCCTGTAACAAAAGTGGAAGCGGTGCTTCTTGCTAGCACCCCACCCCCCCCTCGCTCCCAGGGCTGGACGAGCAGCAATCTGCCAGGGCTGGTTGCTAATCCCAGTCCGGCTCTGAACGCCACTCCTAAAAAGAGTATCACTCTTTGGTGTGGCTGAAACACCAAAAAGACAATTCAGTTTGTGGTGTGAGCTATATAAATTATCAATATCATGTAGTGGTGGGGCACTTAGAAGAAGCATAAAATATGACAAGGTAATTTGTACCTGGATATGGGTAAAACTTACAGATTTTGCAAGTCAAGAAGAGACTGAATGCTATAACAAGCACCAAGTGAATGGAATCAGTAATCTGCTGTCAATTGGCTTTTTCAGTCGCGGGAGCATTGTGAAGATGAGCAAAATAAATGGTAAACTGACTAAAATTGCAGAGGCACTCCATTATACACTGCACTTTGGCAAAAATGAAGCTCCCTTTGTCGCTAATAACAACTATTGCAAAACATCAGGCATACAATCGACTCAACTATCAGTAAAGAGTGATTTAACATAGATTATTTCCGCCGAGAGGGCAATTTACTTCGGCTTGACATCGGGGTAATGGTGGCTATCAGTGAAAAAACAGGTGAAATAATTGCTGGAAAAAGTGGCCAATTTAGTTAATGCCTTGGTAGAACAGAAAATCAGTTGTACAGATCTTCATGTAGGCAGGCCCATGAATCTAGGGTATTGATAACTTGAAATAAATATTCCTCCGCGCCATTTAAGCAGAAAAAAAACATTTGGCGTGTAATGGTGGGAGAAATTTAATGAAATACTACTATCAGTTTAGTAAGACGTCTTTCACATGAAAAGTGCTGCACTAATCAGACAGCCTGCAACTCCATCGCGTGCAACTGTATTTGTTCTGTATGTCTGTACATATGTTTTGAACTGAATTATTAATTTTTGGTATAACATTTATTTCAAGTGAACTCAGATGGAGTGTTACAAACATATGCGTAGACCTTAAGGAAACATTGCACTGACGAAATATAGATTCACTATTAGGGGGTTGCACCAAATTCGATGTATGACTCTCTAAGAAAAAGATGGCTTGTCATCACCATATCTCTTTACCATCTGATATGTGCATTAGAGGTAAATCATTCGTTATCATATATGTGTCTTCTGCTCAGAACAAATTAACACTAAGAGTGTCCATAAGATCAAAGCTATTCAATGCATACTGTACAAATCTATTCAACAGTATCTTTTTTAAACATGCCCATGGCATACTTGTGAGGCAAGATGCTGTGCACCAGCATAACGCGTGCATAAGCGCATACAGCTGGGCACGGCACAGCCATAAAATGAGGGTGAGCTTCCCACATACAGGTGGTAGTGTGGAATGGGAGACCCATCTGTGTTGTTTCAATAAGGGTATCAGCAGAGATATACAAACAAGTTTAAGTGTAAGCATTAGTTACAATCAGGGCCCTAGGGAGGACCCAACAACATTCAGAGATCCCTTCACTCATCTCTCTATATGCGTGTGTATCATATAGTGCCTTTGATAACTTTTAGGGTCGTTTCCAGTAAGGCAAGACCTCTTCAAAAGCAAAGCTCAGAATTCCACCCTCCCATATTTCTTCTTCAATGATTAAGACATTCTCTTGAACACAGTGGAAAGAGTCCCCTTTAAACCGTTCTTGGAAAAGATCACGAAAGCACAACAGATATGTAAATGTTGCAAGTAGCAATTAACATATTAAAGTATTACCCCGGTTAGATTGGACACAAGCCAAATAATCAAGAAGAACTTCTAATCACCAACATTTCAACAATCAATTTTTTTCAAATGGAAGCCTCTTCCAGATAGATACTAAATAAGAGACTATCCGAGTAGGCCCTCACCAGCTTGGTTAATGACTACCCCGGATTGTCCTCCACTTTGTCAGTGTAGTGTGCTGTCTTACTTCCATTTTAGAAAAGGTAGAAATTGGCAGAATACTTATTTTTTGTGATACGGATCTGCCTATGTCTGGCAATCAGTTGTATGTCAGAATATTCAGGTCACAAATATTAGCCTGCAAAAATATTGACTACCACTGTCACCAAGGTAAATATTTATAGGTAAGCATAGATTTATTTTTCTTAAATCCACATCTATGCACCTTGAAGATATATTTATCATCAAGGTATGTAAATGTGGAATTATGATTAGTAAATCTATACTTACCTATATATACTTACTAAGATGAAGTAGTGGTGGTCAATGCTGTGGAGTTAATATACTTGTAAGTCGATGTACAAAATGCAGCTTTCTGGTAGTACATCCTGGCAATATCAGAGAGTAGGTGGAACACCGCTCAAGGTTATTGTTGACCCTGTCTGTCCCATAGAATAGGTAGTGTTTATCTGCATAATATATTTTTTTTTTTTCACATTAGTGGGTAAATAAGACAAATTATTATCCATGAAACTATCCCAGAGATACTCTTTTTAATTTGGTATTTCCCAACTGATATCTATATGGGTAAAGTTTTTATTTTATTCTACAGCAGCGGTATCTGGGGACCCCCATGAATCATTATTGGAATCTGGGGACATCCACTGAGTCATTGTTGGAAGCCAGGGACCCCTGCTTAACCTATTTGAATGATTTGAACCTCAACACAATACACACAAAAAGAGAAATAAGCATGCGTCAAACAAAAATCCAAATGCAGAAATTCTGAAATATTTTATTAAATTCACAAACAATTATAAAAACATCAAACGTTTCATTTTAATGGGAAGGTTTGGGCTTTTCTAAATTCAACCGAGGACACTCATTGTCCATACTATATTCTGTTTGATGCATTTTCACTGCACCTACGAATCAATCTGAGGACACCAACTTAATTTTCAGCCTCTGTTAATATTTTATTTTCTAAGCAGTCATGGATCCCCTGAGTAGGCTCTGTGCACCCCTAGGGGATGGTGAACCACCAGTTAAGAACCACTGCTTTACAGCATTCACAACAGTCACTGTGTGATGGCAACTCATGCAGTAACCTTTCACCAAATTCTCCAATATGCAACACAATTGCCTTTAGGTTAATGATATAAAAGGCATACAGTGGGTATGTGCCAATGTTGTCTCCAGATTGCTCTCTTGTGGGTTACCAATGTTGATTGCCTGGAATAGAGCAGTTGTATATTTTTTCTATTGCCCTCACCTTTCTTGGGAATGTAATCAGTTACTGGTGTTGGTTTCAGGTTGCTTTATCCTCTTTGTTTGGCTAATTCTTTAACATCTAAAGTTGGTTTCATGGCTTAGATACCTGTTGCAACTGAAGTTGCTCCTCACAGGTTTGCTGTTTTGCAGAATCTAAAAATGATGGGTTTAGTAACACATCTCAAAGGTACTGAAAGGGAATACTCTTGACAGGGTCAAAGAACATTATTACACTCCTGCCATTCCGCCTCCTGGATTATTGAATAGCTTAAATCATGGTACTCCTTGCACCATTACACTTTTTCATGGATGCTGCAAGGGCACATTCTCTTAATTTTTTTCTCAAAACTTGCAAATTAGTTTCATGTTTCCCTCAGTGAGCAAGAATAACAAAGTTTTCTAATTCAGCTATGTCTGTCATTAAAAGAACTAATGGCCTGATTTACAGTTTGGCGTGCATGGTACTCGTACACTGTCCAGCAAACACATGGCCCTCCGGCCCTACTTAGAGTTGAATGAACACCATGGTTCCAACAGCAATGCCCCCACTGTTTCTGTCGATGGAACCCTGCACCAATGGCTGGACAGGGTTGAGGCCATTTGTATAGGTGCATCATACCATCACTCCTATTTAGAGTGGAAGGCCTGATGTATTTTTTTGGGACACCGAGGTAGACACTGGTCACTCCCACACTCTGGGAAACAAATTCTCAGGTAAACAGAGTCATTAGTTTGTTTTTTCTTCTCAAAGACAAACTCCCATATTGGGGGTGTCTTTTTGAACAGTAAAAAATGTTTGCTGAGCAGCGCATGAAACATGACAGCAGCTCATCATGCTTTTAGTGCCTTTAGGGAAGTAGTGCTGGTGCCAGCTCCTCTGAAGGCACAGAGATCTCCACAGGGCTGGCAGAAATCTCTAAATATGGTGGGCAACAGTCTGGCCAGGGTGGAACAGGTAATTTCCTCTGACACCCTGACAGGCAGCGAACCGCCCAACATACTCTAAATGAGGCCTTTAGAACATATACTTTCCAGCAGAAAGGTTATCTGTCCAAAATAACCTATGTAAATTGAAAATATTAGCATGAATTCTGATCACTTTAACCATCTCACCTTTAGCAACCATGAGTAAGTTATAGAAGCAGATCTATATTTTAAGCTGATGCCCTGAAATATAGCTTTTATGCCTGGCAGCCAAAGGCTCGAATACCCATTGTTAGACCTGGCATCCTTGGCGTGGGTCTCCCTTCCATTTTTTTCATAATGCCTCCACTGTTGCCGATATGTTTTTGCTGGACTAGATGCTCATGGGCACTTTGCCGCTGCTAATCAGTGCCAAAGTGCAAGTGCTCCCTATCGTTAATTGATACATGTATTAGTGACTCCATGATTGGATGATTGGTTTACTTGTCAGTCCCTAGTACAGTGCACTCAGTGTGCCCAGGGCTTGTAAATCCAATGCCGCTGGTGGGCTTGCAGCACTGGTTGTGCCACCCACAGAAGCGGCTGGTAAAATGTGTCTCAGGCCTGCCATCGCAGAGCCTGTGTGCAGCCTAGGGCTGCCATGTCGACTTGGTGAGTACACCCACTTACCAGTCCCTAAACCTTCCCTTTACTGCATGTTGGTCACCCCTAAAGTAGGCCCTAGGGCAGGGTGCATTGTAAGTATAAGGTAGGACATGCCCTGGTGTGTGTGGCATGTCCTAATAGTGAATTACAGCCATTTTCGTTTTTCACTATTGCAAGGCTACCTGCTCCCCATAGGCCAGAATGGGCAGACTGACTATTACACCTTATAGTCAGAACTGACCCAGGGAACATGGTAGAAAAACGAATTTAGTATGCCTGAACTCAGGATGATAAAATACATCTTTTAGTGAAGTTGGTTTTAACATTCTGTGTTCGAAAATACCACTTTTAGAAAGTGGGTATTTTCTTGCCTAACTATCCAAGCCTGCCTCTGCTAGGTTGTGTATTCCTTGTCTGGAGATTGAGTGACAGGGGCTGGGGGTGGCTACCGGAGACAGGGTGAGTCAGCGCAGGGCTGAATAGAAAGATCTGCAGCCAGAGTGGAGGGAGGAGTTGCACCTGGGTCTGAATAGGGCTGTGCCTGCCTTCCACAATGCTGGCTCCACCTCCTGCCGGGCGGCTGAGCACTCTGCCCCACATTCTGAAAGGAAAGAAGGGGTCAGAAAAACAAAGTGCTCCAGGACTGACCAGAACTGGTTTTGGACTAGGCAGAGGCCTCTCTGCCTCCAGAGAACAAAGAGAATCAGGGTATAAGAGGGGCACCCAGACCCCAGGAAAATTAGATCACTTTTGGGAACAAGAAGAAACCTTTACTGAGGAGCGGAACCAAGAAGAAACTGAGGAGAAACTATCCCTAAGCCTGAAGTGCTGCTTGGGGGATTGGCCTGCAGTGGTTTGCCTGACTGCCAAAGAGAGGAGAAAGGAACTTTTGCTTTGCTGTGACTTTCATCAACTTGTGAAGGATCTCCAAGGGCTTGGAAGAGAGCTTGCCCCCTGACCGAAGTCCCAGGACCATTGGACTTCACCCCCTTTGTGAATTGCTGCTGGAAACTCTGTTTCAGTGGCTACAGAGGTAGGGAGCTGTGACCGACTCTCACGACCGACTCGGTGTCCTGCAAGCACCGCATCGAAGCACCGTCTCGCCCTGCAACGCACGGCCCTGGTCTCACCGACTCCGTCAACGAGCCGCTGCCTGCACCGCATCGAGGGACAACGCGTCCTGCAACGCTTCGCTACGCCGAATCGAACTGGTCCGACCGACACGGTCACTGCTGCTGAGTTCGAGTCCTGTGACCGCACCGGAGTTGGGCACCGCTCGCACGCTTTGCGACGCACCGCCCGACTCGCACCGCTGTCCGGACTGATCGACGCCAGCTCCTGAATCCGGCTCCGTCGCCGCACCGCAACCTGCCAGCACCGCATCGAAGCACCGTCTCGCCCTGCAACGCACGGCCCTGGTCTCACCGACTCCGTCTCGACGACGTCAACGAGCCGCTGCCTGCACCGCATCGAGGGACAACGCGTCCTGCAACGCTTCCATTTTTGCATCGCGACCGCGACGAACAGCCATCCGGCTCGCACGCCCGTGCCTGCCGCTTCAAGTAAAAGGTACTGTGACCGAGTCTGTCTACGCTGTGTTGGCCCGTCTCGACGCGGTCAGCTGGATTTGTTAGACTCTGTTTGTTCTCGACATCGCCGTAGCCGGAGGAGGCTACCGACTCGCACAGAACCTTGAATTAAGCCTTTTTGATCAGAACTAAGTATTCTTAACAGTATTGTGGATTATTTTTGTCGTTTATGGTCTTGTGATAAATCTATATAAAGTATACCTATTTTTATAAATATATAACCTGTGTGGTGTCCATTTGTAGTGTTGTCACTTGATTACTGTATGTGTTCACAAATGCTTTACACACTGCCTCTGAACTAAGCCTGTCTGCTCGTGCCAAGCTACCAAGAGGGTGAGCAGGGGTTATTTCGGGAGTGTACCTACTTTCCCTGACTAGACTCAAGGGTCCCTATTTGGACTAAGGTACATACCTCTGCCAACTAGAGACCCCCAAATCTAACATTGGTGGTCAGCGGTGAGGATTCTGGACTTGCATTTGTGACTCATGTACAGTGATTGGTGAACACTACTTAGTGAGTGCAGACCAAAACGCAACCACATACTTTAATAGCATTTTTTCTGGGATTTCCTATTTTTGCAAATGCCAAGTTCAGTCACTATGGAGAAACCAGCATCAGTAGCCTCTGTTGAATGTGATTGGGAAGAAGAGAGGCTAGAATGCTACACCCTTAAGCAGCTCAAGCAATTCTGCAAAAAGTTTAAAGTGTCCATGACCGGGATCTCCAGGAAGGAGGACCTCCAAAAGGCGCTGAGGGCCTGGGTCGAATCAAGGAGTGCCCCTGTGGAGGGGGCTGAGAATGCAGAAGGGCAGCTGGAGGGGCTATTGGGTCTAGGGGCTAGAAGACCACCTTCCCCAGTAGGTAGCAGTGTTTCTGCCAGAGGACTGTCTCCAGAGGAGTTGGAGGACAGGAAAGAGAGTAGGATGCACGAAATAGAGCTGACCAAACTCAAGCTGAATAAGCAGTTAGAATTCGAAATGCAAACAAGGAAATTAGCCCTAGAGGAAAAGAAAATGCAGTTTGAACATGAGAAAGTTTTGAGGGAGTTGGAATTGAAGGCCAAGAGCTTAGAGATTACTCCCTCTGGTGGCAGTGTACCGCCTGTGCCTGTTGAAGCTAGGGTGTATATTCCCAAAGATGTGGTGAAGGAGTTTTTAAAAATGACGACATAGGGCAGTGGTTCAAAGCCTATGAGGTAGCCATGTCTTCCCACCGGGTCCCTGAGAAGGATTGGGGAGCGGGGTTGTGGGGACGGTTCCTCAGTGAAGGGCGGGATACCTTGTTGGATTTGCCCTCTGAAGTCTATAATTCGTACAGCCACATGAAGGATGCCTTAATGACTAGATATGGTTTGACCCCTGAGCTTTATAGGCAAAGGTTCAGGAACTGTAGTAAGATTGAAAGCAGTACCTGGGTTGAATATGTGACCTTCTTTTGCAGAGCCTTGGATGGTTGGGTAAAGGGTAGCAAAGCGACTGATTTTCAGGCGCTCTTTGATTTGATTGCCTGGGAGCACTTGTCCGGTAATTGTTTTCCTGAGCTACGCCAGCACCTGATTGATAGTAAGCTGACTAACCCTAGGCAGCTTGCTGAGGAGGCGGACCGCTGGGTGAGTACCCGGGTCCACAAGGGTCACGTGGGAGACTCCGCCAAGGGTGGGCAGGGTCCCCAGCAGAAGAGTGGGGGGACAAGGGTAAACAGAAGGAGTTCCATAAAGGGCCCCAAAGTAGACCCCAAGGGAACCAAGGGAAAGGTTCCCAGCCTCCCCCTGAGAAGAAGCCAGTGGCCCTGACAGGCCCCCTGTTCACCAGGGACCACTGGTATGTTACAAGTGTGGCGCCCCTGGCCACAAGGCAAACGATCCTCGTTGCCCTTTGCATGGAAAACCAGCACCCACCAGTGCAGTCCCCCGGCAGTTGGCTAGTGTAGCCCTGGGGGAGGAGTTGGGTGCCCAAGGTGGGGGGATCCCACAGTGTTTTCCCTTGTCTCATTAGGAGACTCTGAGATGGTCCCTAGGACCCCGCTGCCTGAGAACACTAAGAAATACAGGCAGTGGGTGACCATCAATGGCCATAGGGTGGAGGCTCTGAGAGACACAGGAGCCAGTGTGACAGCTGTCAAGTGTCACCTGGTGTCTAAAGAGCAGGTTATCCCTGATGCATTCTATCCGGTTGTTGCCGCTGACAACACAGAGAGTCACTGCAAGGTGGCTCAGGTTCCCTTTGAGTGGGGGGGTCTCGGGTACTCTTCAAGTAGCTGTGAGGCCAGCCATGCCTGTTGACTGTTTGTTAGGGAACGATTTGGAGAGCTCACCTTGGGCTAAGGTGGAGCGGAGTGCGCATTTAGAAATGTTGGGCTTGCCTGATTGGGCATGTGTGACCACCCGGTCAATGGCAGCTAAAGGTGTTCAAGAGGACCTGGAGCCTGAGAGGGAGGCCCAGGTGCCTGCCGGAGAGAGAGGAGGCAGGGGGCGCGGGAAACCGGCCCCCGAGGTTCCCACGGTCCAGGAGGAGGCAGACCCTGAGGGGGATGCCCTGGAACCTACAGGGGAACAGGTAGCTGAACTGGGGGACCTACCTGAGCTGACCCATTGGCAGCAAGAAGGAGGACCCTCCAGGGAAGAGTTCTGCAAGGAGCAGAACACATGCCCTTCTCTCGTGGGTCTGAGGCAACAGGCCACAGACCAGGCAGCAGGTGATCAGTCTGGATCACATTGGGTTTACTGGGAGAATGGTCTCCTGTATTCAGAGCCTAAGGTTGCTGAGCCTGGGTCAGCCCGTGTGCTGGTGGTACCCCAGCGCTTCAGAGCCTTCCTACTGGGGTTGGCTCATGATGTACCGTTAGCGGGACATCTGGGGCAGGACAAGACCTTTGACAGGCTTGTTACCCATTTCTATTGGCCCCAGATGCGCAGGAGTGCCGCCACTCACTGCAGGACATGCCAGACTTGCCAGGCAAGTGGAAAAAGTGGGAGGAAGCACAAGGCTCCTCTCCAGCCATTCCCTGTGGTCAGCACCCCCTTTGAACGGGTGGGTATTGACATTGTGGGGCCACTGGACCCCAAGACAGCCATGGGCAACAGGTTTATCCTGGTCTTGGTGGACCATGCCACCCGGTACCCTGAAGCCATCCCTCTGAGGACAGTGACGGCCCCCGTGGTGGGACGGGCACTGATGGGAATTTTCTCACGTGTGGGATTCCCTCAAGAGGTGGTGTCTGACAGAGGTACCAACTTCGTGTCCAAGTACATGAAGTCCCTGTGGCAGGAGTGCGGTGTAACTTACAAGTTCACCACTCCTTACCACCCTCAAGGAAATGGTCTGGTTGAGAGATTCAACCGGACCCTCAAGGGCATGATTATGGGTCTGGAAGAACCCATGAGGCGTAAATGGGACGTCCTCTTACCATGCCTGTTGTTTGCATACCGGGAGGTGCCACAGAAGTCTCTAGGGTTCAGTCCCTTTGAGCTCCTCTATGGACACCCGGTGCGAGGACCTCTGAGTTTGGTCAAGGAAGGCTGGGAGCAATCTCCCAGGAAACCTCCCCAGGATGTATACAGTTACATGCTGGCCTTCAGGAACCAGACTAGGCGTTTCAGAGAGCTTGCTGAGGCAAATCTGGAAGCCAGCCAGGAGGAGATGAAGCGGTGGTACGACCAGAATGCCACTCTGGTAGAGCTTCAGCCTGGTCAGAAAGTGTGGGTCATGGCCCCTGTGGAGCCCTGTGCGCTCCAGGACAGGTGGACCGGCCCTTTTACGGTGGTGGAGCGCAAGAGTCCAGTTACCTATTTGGTGGACTTGCAGTCTCCCAGGAACCCCTTGCGGGTCCTGCATGTGAACCGCCTGAAGCCCCACTTGGAGAGGTCCCAAGTGGGCATGCTCTTAGCTACAGATGATGGAATGGAGGAGGAGACCGAGCCTCTTCCTGACCTCCTGTCAGCCCGAGAGCAAGATGGATCAGTGGAGGGAGTAAACCTCTCTACCTCCCTGACACCTGAGCAGCAGGGTGACTGTCGCCAACTGTTGGGACAGTTCCCTGACCTGTTCTCCCTGGTTCCCAGTGTCACCCATTGGTGCGTCCATGATGTGGACACTGGGGACAGTCTTCCTGTGAAGCACAAGGCTTACAGGGTGACTGACAGGGTCAGAGCCTGCATCAAGGAGGAGGTCTCCAAGATGTTTGCGCTAGGGGTGATTGAGTCCTCTAACAGCCCTTGGGCCAGCCCCGTGGTCTTGGTTCCAAAAGCTGCCGCGCCTGGTGCCACACCAGAACTCCGGTTCTGTGTGGACTACAGGGGACTCAATTCCGTCACCAGGACTGACGCCCACCCCATCCCCAGAGCTGATGAGCTCATAGATCGGTTAGGGGCTGCGCGGTACCTCAGCACGTTTGACTTAACGTCTGGATACTGGCAGATCGCCTTGACTGATGGGGCAAAGAGAGGTCAGCATTCTCCACACCAGATGGGCACTACCAGTTCCGGGTGATGCCCTTTGGGATGAAGAATGCCCCTGCCACCTTTCAGAGGTTGGTCAACCAGGTGTTGGTTGGACTGGAGGATTTCAGTGCCGCCTACCTGGATGACATCGCAGTGTTCAGTGCCCGTTGGGAAGAGCATCTGCGCCACCTCTGGGAAGTGTTGATGGCGCTGCGGAGGGCAGGCCTCACAATCAAGGCGAGTAAGTGCCAGATTGGGCAGGGTTCTGTGGTGTACTTGGGACACCAGGTTGGGAGCGGCCAGGTGGCGCCCCTCCAACCGAAAATTGATACCATTCTGGCTTGGGAGCCCCCAAGACCCAGACAGAGGTGAGAGCCTTCCTAGGACTCACCGGGTATTACCGGAGATTCGTCAAGGGGTATGGCAGCATTGTTGCCCCCTTGACCGAGCTGACTTCCAAGAAGCAGCCCAGGAAAGTGATTTGGACTGACGCCTGTCAAAAAGCTTTTGACACCTTGAAGACTGCCATGTGCACGGCGCCTGTGCTCCAGGCACCCAACTTCTCCAATGAGTTCATTGTTCAGACCGACGCTTCAGAGCATGGTGTAGGGGCTGTTCTATCACAGATCAATGAGGAGGGCCTAGACCAACCTGTAGCCTTCATCAGTAGGAGGTTACTTCCCCGG
Source organism: Calotriton arnoldi (assembly GCA_963921515.1). Classification (NCBI taxonomy): domain Eukaryota; kingdom Metazoa; phylum Chordata; class Amphibia; order Caudata; family Salamandridae; genus Calotriton; species Calotriton arnoldi. Next base: position 1,025,130 of record CAWUFW010001478.1, on the reverse strand, counting down.
GAACAGAGATGGAGTGCTATTGAGCGTGAGGCATTTGCTGTGGTCTGGGCACTGAAGAAGCTGAGACCATACCTGTTTGGGACTCACTTCCGGGTTCAGACAGACCACAGGCCCCTCAGATGGTTGATGCAGATGAGGGGTGAGAATCCAAAGCTGTTGAGGTGGTCCATTTCCCTACAGGGGATGGACTTTACGGTGGAACACCGCCCTGGTACAGAACACGCCAATGCTGATGGACTGTCCAGATTTTTCCGCCTTAGCGATGAGAACTCCCTAGGGGTAGGATAGTTCTCCCCACATTTCAGCTGGAGGGGACACGTGTTAGACCTGGCATCCTTGGCGTGGGTCTCCCTTCCATTTTTTCATAATGCCTCCACTGTTGCCGATATGTTTTTGCTGGACTAGATGCTCATGGGCACTTTGCCGCTGCTAATCAGTGCCAAAGTGCAAGTGCTCCCTATCGTTAATTGATACATGTATTAGTGACTCCATGATTGGATGATTGGTTTACTTGTCAGTCCCTAGTACAGTGCACTCAGTGTGCCCAGGGCTTGTAAATCCAATGCCGCTGGTGGGCTTGCAGCACTGGTTGTGCCACCCACAGAAGCGGCTGGTAAAATGTGTCTCAGGCCTGCCATCGCAGAGCCTGTGTGCAGCCTAGGGCTGCCATGTCGACTTGGTGAGTACACCCACTTACCAGTCCCTAAACCTTCCCTTTACTGCATGTTGGTCACCCCTAAAGTAGGCCCTAGGGCAGGGTGCATTGTAAGTATAAGGTAGGACATGCCCTGGTGTGTGTGGCATGTCCTAATAGTGAATTACAGCCATTTTCGTTTTTCACTATTGCAAGGCTACCTGCTCCCCATAGGCCAGAATGGGCAGACTGACTATTACACCTTATAGTCAGAACTGACCCAGGGAACATGGTAGAAAAACGAATTTAGTATGCCTGAACTCAGGATGATAAAATACATCTTTTAGTGAAGTTGGTTTTAACATTCTGTGTTCGAAAATACCACTTTTAGAAAGTGGGTATTTTCTTGCCTAACTATCCAAGCCTGCCTCTGCTAGGTTGTGTATTCCTTGTCTGGAGATTGAGTGACAGGGGCTGGGGGTGGCTACCGGAGACAGGGTGAGTCAGCGCAGGGCTGAATAGAAAGATCTGCAGCCAGAGTGGAGGGAGGAGTTGCACCTGGGTCTGAATAGGGCTGTGCCTGCCTTCCACAATGCTGGCTCCACCTCCTGCCGGGCGGCTGAGCACTCTGCCCCACATTCTGAAAGGAAAGAAGGGGTCAGAAAAACAAAGTGCTCCAGGACTGACCAGAACTGGTTTTGGACTAGGCAGAGGCCTCTCTGCCTCCAGAGAACAAAGAGAATCAGGGTATAAGAGGGGCACCCAGACCCCAGGAAAATTAGATCACTTTTGGGAACAAGAAGAAACCTTTACTGAGGAGCGGAACCAAGAAGAAACTGAGGAGAAACTATCCCTAAGCCTGAAGTGCTGCTTGGGGGATTGGCCTGCAGTGGTTTGCCTGACTGCCAAAGAGAGGAGAAAGGAACTTTTGCTTTGCTGTGACTTTCATCAACTTGTGAAGGATCTCCAAGGGCTTGGAAGAGAGCTTGCCCCCTGACCGAAGTCCCAGGACCATTGGACTTCACCCCCTTTGTGAATTGCTGCTGGAAACTCTGTTTCAGTGGCTACAGAGGTAGGGAGCTGTGACCGACTCTCACGACCGACTCGGTGTCCTGCAAGCACCGCATCGAAGCACCGTCTCGCCCTGCAACGCACGGCCCTGGTCTCACCGACTCCGTCAACGAGCCGCTGCCTGCACCGCATCGAGGGACAACGCGTCCTGCAACGCTTCGCTACGCCGAATCGAACTGGTCCGACCGACACGGTCACTGCTGCTGAGTTCGAGTCCTGTGACCGCACCGGAGTTGGGCACCGCTCGCACGCTTTGCGACGCACCGCCCGACTCGCACCGCTGTCCGGACTGATCGACGCCAGCTCCTGAATCCGGCTCCGTCGCCGCACCGCAACCTGCCAGCACCGCATCGAAGCACCGTCTCGCCCTGCAACGCACGGCCCTGGTCTCACCGACTCCGTCTCGACGACGTCAACGAGCCGCTGCCTGCACCGCATCGAGGGACAACGCGTCCTGCAACGCTTCCATTTTTGCATCGCGACCGCGACGAACAGCCATCCGGCTCGCACGCCCGTGCCTGCCGCTTCAAGTAAAGGTACTGTGACCGAGTCTGTCTACGCTGTGTTGGCCCGTCTCGACGCGGTCAGCTGGATTTGTTAGACTCTGTTTGTTCTCGACATCGCCGTAGCCGGAGGAGGCTACCGACTCGCACAGAACCTTGAATTAAGCCTTTTTGATCAGAACTAAGTATTCTTAACAGTATTGTGGATTATTTTTGTCGTTTATGGTCTTGTGATAAATCTATATAAAGTATACCTATTTTTATAAATATATAACCTGTGTGGTGTCCATTTGTAGTGTTGTCACTTGATTACTGTATGTGTTCACAAATGCTTTACACACTGCCTCTGAACTAAGCCTGTCTGCTCGTGCCAAGCTACCAAGAGGGTGAGCAGGGGTTATTTCGGGAGTGTACCTACTTTCCCTGACTAGACTCAAGGGTCCCTATTTGGACTAAGGTACATACCTCTGCCAACTAGAGACCCCCAAATCTAACACCCATCTTGAAAATGTAAAGATGCAGTAGCACAAGAAAATATAAATTTTTACAATCCAAAGTACTGCTATAACCAGACCTCTAAATATTTGAACCAATACATACATTTTGTGGCTGCATTTAAGTGTCATTCCCCCCTGCAGTCTTCACAGTACAACCTCTTCTGCTTTAGAAGCTCACTGCATTTTTAATGGCTCACATTCTGCAACAGCAGATCTTGATCTTTAATGTAAGTAACACTTATTTGACTGAAGCTTAGGAAGTCAAATAGCACCCTGCAGCCCATCAATCAAATAGATATTGAATCATGGCACATAATTAAAAGAAACAAACTAAATAAAACAGCATGTACAGCAATGTGTACTCCTTTCATGATCCAAGATGCGCAGCAGCTCACTGGGGAAGGATCAGATGAAATGCCATTAGCGAAATGTTTGCATTTGCATACACTTTAAAGAAAGGCATCTCAAAGAGAGGAAAGATCATTTTTTATTTCTGGAACAGGGCAACAGGATTGCTTATGCTTGGAGGAAATTACCATATGGAGGGATTGGTGATCAGCTTGATTATGTGACTTCTGAAAATTGGGCTAGTTCAATTTTGAATCACAAGAATTGAGTCCTCCACTGAGTGTTACTGGACATGTAGACAACAGTATTGCTAAAAATTAATAATTTGAGTAGATCTGATATCAAACATCAAGGTCTACATCTCCAAAGCCTATCATGTACACATCCACCAACAAAATCTAAAATGAAATTGTATAATCTGCAGGAAGAATCCGGAAACATATTGAACACAAGAGCATCTTATTTGCTTGTAGGAATCTTAGGGATGCAGTTTCAAAAGAAAACAATTGAAAATATTCTCTACAACTCATTCATAGAAATTGCAATGTTATTTTAGGTTGTTGGTTCAGTTTCAGCAAGGGATGAACATCATGGCAAATATTTTTTGTCATTAATGTTCGTGAAATTGTGCAAAATTAAGTGAAATTGCCTGAAACGCCACTAAACATGACAGTATATATCTTGAAAATTGAATGTGATGCTATATTTTGCATTCAAAGCCATACAAAGTACTGCCAGGAGATTGGGTCAAGGAGAGTGTTTCTCTCAGCTATGACTTTACTGCTCCTATAAGGTTATTTCTGCTAGAACCAATTTCTTGAAAGTGAAAATTAAGTGAAATATCACCTGTCTAAAAAAGATGTTTGGACCTCATTTAGACAAGTTTCTTTAAAATAGGCACTAAAGTAATTTCAAATTTACAAAGGATTGGGGGTCTTGGTACCTGTGCTCATCCCTTCCAAATCACAGACATGATATAATATTAACTTGTTTTTATATAGCACTTCTCACCTCACTTCTACCATTTCTAAACACTTTGGGGCAGATTTACAAGCCCCTTACGCCACTTTTGCGCCGCCGTTGCGTCACTTTTGTGACGCAGCGGCGGCGCAAATCATGCGCCATGCTGCGGGGGATTTACAACGTGACGCATCTAGGGAGATGCGTCACGTTGTAAAGCCCTGCGCCACATGAAACCTGCGTCAGGTTTCATGTGGGCGTGCCGGCGCAGGGGGGGGCGTTCCTGAGCAAGGAAGCCCCGTAAAAGTGATGCAGTGAAATCTACAAGATTTCACGGAGTCACTTTACGTCCCTGCTGCGTCAAATCCTTACGCCTGCTTCAAGCAGGCGTAAGGAGTGACGCAGCATGTTAGGTATAGGGCACCCCTGAGCAGTACTGGAGTTACGTCGCACTTGCGACACGACTCCAGTACTGCGCCACCCTTCCGCCGTCAGATGCGTCACGCATCTGTTTATCCTTGCGCCATGATGCGCCGCATTGTAAATGCGGCGCATCTGTGGTGGCGCAAGGGTAAACTTGCGTCACGCATCTTCCCTGGCGCATCCCTGCTGATTTGCAGGGATGCGCCAGGGAACGTAAATCTGCCCCTCAGTTCCTAATCCTCGATCCTGAAGGTCTGAAGGACATGTGTGTTTAAATGGGATTCAAATGCATGGCCTTTTGATATCTACAGGTATTAACTCTTGCCAGCATACTGCGAATGCCACATATATTAATCTGGGAAGAAGGAGTCTAGAAAGTATAGTAAAGTTGCAGTTCATTGAACAGTGATTAAACACACGCTGTTTTTTTTTTTAATGATTTATTTATGTTGCAACAGCACATATTGTCATAGAAAAAAAGAGAATGTCATCAACATTTTCAATGATAAATATTTGTTTTGAATGAAGTTGATATAAATTGCTAAACACATTTGACTTTCCCCCCTTGTAACTCTCCATGCCACAACCCTATGAAAAATAAGTACACAGAGAACGCATACAAACAGAGACACTATCATTAGCGAATTAATTACTGTTAGTTATCACAACATTTCACATTTATATAAAGTGTTTTTACATCTACCATATGAGGATACCTAGATGAGTTAAATCATATGATATAGATTCTCCTTATGCTTATAGCAAGTTTTCTATAAATGTAATTTAATTTTCTTGGCAATGACTAATGTGTGAAATATAAGTTCCCATTTCTGGAAACGTAAAAATCTGACTCCAACTCCTCAATGCACGAAGGTCAAAGAGAGACATTCCTTATTGGTTTATTCAGAAGTTATCTCATGCATTAAAAACCTCCCTGCATTATTCAGACACTCGGTCACAATTTCACATCATATGATAGAAAGAGCCAGAATCCTCATTGCAAACCAGCAGACATAATTGTCTATGAGACCTAAGATATACAAATGTACTGGTGGGAAATATTTTCTGAAGATCTGATTTTGGTAGGTAAACCTAAGACCAATATCTAGAAAGTCAGAGAAGTTTACACTCCAAATAGAGGTCCAATCTCCATCTTTCAAAACGGGGGCCTAAATCCTCATAGCATGCATTCTACATTTTGTCCAAAGGCATATTGGGGCAGCGTAATTTATGCTACACTCTTTATTTGTCTCAATTCAATCAATCAATCACGGGTTTGTATAGCGCGACTACTCACCCGTAAGGGTCTCAAGGCGCTGGGGAGGAGGGGAGGTGCAGGTTCCAGTCCATCAAGGAGAGGGACTGTCGAAGAGCCAAGTTTTGAGGTTTCTCGTGAGGATGGGGAGTGATGTAGTCTGTCTGTCTGAGGTGGAGCGGTAGGGCGTTCCAGGCTCTGGCTGCGAGGAAGGAGAAGGAGTGGCCTCCCGATCTGGTCTTTCTGGCTCGGGGAACCATGGCGTAGGAGAGCTGGGCTGATCGTAGGGTTCTTTGGGGTGCGTGGAAGTTGAGTCGGCTGTTGAGGTATGCTGGTCCGGTGTTGTGGAGGGCTTTGGGTGCGTGGGTGAGGATCTTGAAGGTGATTCTAGCCTCGATGGGGAGCCAGTGGAGTGTGCGCAGGTGCTGGGAGATGTGGCAGTGTTTGGGTAGGTTGAGGACCAGTCTTGCGGCGGCGTTCTGGATGTTTTGTAGCTTGCGGGTGAGGTTTTTGTTTATTCCGGCGTAGAGTGCGTTGCCGTAGTTGAGTCTGCTGGTGAAGAGGGCGTGGGTGGTGGTTTTTCTGTGCTTGAGGGGGATCCATTTGAAGGTCTTACGTAGGAGGCGGAGGATGTGGAAGCAGGAGGATGCGACGGAGTTGATCTGGCGGTCCATTTTGAGCTCGGAGTCTAGGATGATTCCAAGGTTGCGTGCGTGGTCCGTGGGGGTGGGTGGGTTTCCGAGGGCAGGGGGCCACCAGGTGTCGTTCCAGGCATCGGGGTGTGGGCCCATGATGAGTACTTCTGTTTTGTCTGTGTTGAGTTGTAGGCAGCTACTTTTTATCCATTTGGCGACAGCTTCCATGCCTTCTTGGAAGTTGTGTTTGGCTGCGTTGGCTTCGTTGGATCGGGAGAGGATGAGTTGGGTGTCGTCTGCGTATGAAACAATGTTGAGTCCGTAGGTTCTGACGATGGGGGCGAGCGGAGTCATGTAGACGTTGAAGAGCGTTGGGCTGAGGGAGGACCCCTGGGGGACTCCGCAGGTGGTTGGTGTAGGGTCTGAGAGGAAAGGGGGGAGTCTGACCCACTGCGTTCTGCCGGAGAGGAAAGAGTAGATCCAGTCGAGGGCCTTGTCCCGGATCCCTGCATCTTGGAGTCTGCGTATTAGGGTGCGGTGGGATACCGTGTCAAAGGCCGCTGAGTGGTCGAGGAGGATGAGGGCTACTGTTTCTCCTTTGTCCAGTAGGGAGCGGATGTCGTCTGTTGCGGTGAGGAGGGCGGTTTCTGTGCTGTGGTTTTTTCTGAAACCGAATTGGGACGGGTCGAGAATGTTGTGCTCTTTGATGAAGGTGGCGAGTTGGCTGTTGATGGCTTTCTCGATGACTTTCGCTGGGAACGGGAGCAGGGAGATGGGTCTGTAGTTTTTGAGGTCGGTGGCGTCCGCCGAGGGCTTCTATAGGAAGGGGTTGATCTTGGCATGTTTCCAGTCATCGGGGAAGGAGGCGTTCGCCAGGGAGCCGTTGATGGTGTGGCGAAGCATGGGTGCGATGGTGTCGGCGGCTCTGTTGAAGATGTGGTGGGGGCAAGGGTCCGTGGGGGCCCCGGAGTGGATTGACTTCATCGTCTTCAGTGTGTCTTCGGTGGTGAGGGCTGTCCAGCTGTCAATCGTTGGCTTCAGGGTGTCGTGGGTGGCTGGTGGGGGTTTAGTGTGTTGGTTGTCTTCATCGAAGTTGTCAGTGTGTTGGTTGTCTTCGTCGAAGTTGTCGTAGATGTTCTTGATTTTGTGGTGGAAGAAGGTGCTGAGTTTGTTACAGAGGTCTTGTGAGGGAGGAATGTCAGTCGACTCGCTGGTGGGTTGGGCGAACTCCTTGATGATGTTGAAGAGCTCTTTGCTGTTGTGTGCGTGTGTGGAGATTCTGTCTTCAATTGCAGTTTTCCTCGTGTTTCTGATGAGCTGGTGGTGGGCGTTTGTGGCGGTTTTGAAGTTGTTGTGGGCTTCTGTGGATTTGGAGTTCCTCCAGGTCTTCTCAAGGCGGCGGAAGGTGCACCTGGGCTCTCGAAGTTCGGGGGTAAACCATCTGGCCTTCTTGGTGTGTGTGTTGTTTTTCTTCATGAGGGGGGCTATGGTGTTGACGCTGTTGGTGATCCATCTGTGCAGAGTTCAGGCTGCGGTGTTGGGGTCGTCGTCTTCCTCCGTGGTTGGGGTGGAGTTGCTGAGTGAGGAGGTGAGTTGGTCGTTGGTGATTTTGGTCCAGTTTCTCCGTGGGAGCAGGTGATGGTGTCTGTGGGTGGTGGGAGTTCTGAAGGAGAAGTGGATGCATCGATGGTCTGTCCACGGGAGTTCGGTGGTGTGGCTGAAAGTGATGGAGTTTCCTGTTGTGAAGAGGGGGTCGAGGGTGTGTCCCACTGAATGCGTAGGTTCGGTCACGGTCTGGCGAAGTCCAATGTTGTGGAGGTTGTCCTGGAGGGATGCGGTGTTTGGGTCTAGTTGGTTGTCGAGGTGGAAGTTGAGGTCTCCCAGCAGGGTGTAGTTGGTGGATGTGATGGCATGCGGGGAGATGATGTCCGTGATGGAGTTGGCGAATGATCCGCGGGGTCCAGGGGGTCGGTAGATGAGGGTTCCCTGGAGGGTGGTGGTAGGGCTGGCCAGTATCTTGAAGTGAAGGTGTTCCATCAGGTCTGTGGGCTCGTCTGGGAGTGTGCTCAGGCGGAGGGTGGATTTGTAGACGATGGCGATTCCTCCTCCCGGGCGGGTGGGGCAGTCCTTCCTGGAGATCTTGTATTCTTGGGGAATGGCGATGGCGATGTCCGGTCCGGAGGTGGAGTTGGTCATGGTTTCGGTGAAGAATGCTACATCCGGGGTGGTGCTGTTGAGGAGGTCCCAGATTTCGGTGGCGTGTTTGTGGAGTGATCTGACGTTGAGGAGGATGCATTGCAGGGTCTTCGGTTCGGGTGTGTTCTTGCGGGCGGGTTGTGCTGGGTCCGTGTTCCTGGCGGTGCTGCAGGTGTGCCGGCAGCGGTGACAGCTGAAGGGTCCATGGGTGTCGACTGGTGATGCTAGCTTGCAGTTGTTGTTGCGGCCTGGGTTGAGTGCGTGGAGTGCCGCTGGGTCGTAGCGTTGACGGTGCGGAGGTCCAGGGTTCCTGACACTGGTCGCGGACGGGCGCAGATGGGCTTGCCTTTGGCGCGCCAGCGGCCACACTGCGGCCGCCATTAAGTAGGGGTCGGGGAGGGCTGGACAGCTGGGAGGCGGGAGCGGGGAGGGGAACTGGCTTGGGCCAGTCACACTGGTCGTGCTGGGGGAGAGGGGCCGCGGGGGCAGCAGCGGTGGGGGAAAACGGGCGAAAAAAGTGGGAAAGAGTGGAATAAAAGTGGAATAAAACAGAAAAGTGGGGGAAAGAGATAGAAGGAGAGTAAAAGGGAGAGATAAAAATGAGGGTGAAAAAACGAGTAAAACGGAGCAGGAGAAGAAAAGCGGAGCGAGAGAAGGAGACAGAGGTCCACTGGACCACCAGGGATGAGGCGCAGGTATAACCTGCGGGTGGAGGAGGGCCTCAAATACCAACACTCGAGAGTTCAGGGCCTCGGGTGAGGCCTCACTTAATGGTGGAGCTGCGAGGGTGGGAGAGCAATTTCACTGACAATGAGTCAGTGGTCTTGCTCGCCTGTCCCTGCAGCGGCCGCCATTAAGTAGGGGTCGGGGAGGGCTGGACAGCTGGGAGGCGGGAGCGGGGAGGGGAACTGGCTTGGCCCGGTCGCGCTGGTCATGCTGGGGGGAGGGGCCGCGGGGGCAGCAGCGACGGGGAAAAACGGGCGAAAAAAGTGGGAAAGAGTGGAATAAAAGTGGAATAAAACAGAAAAGTGCAAGAAAAGTGGGGGAAAGAGATAGAAGGAGAGTAAAAGGGAGAGATAAAAATGATAAAGATGATAATTTGCAAATATATACTCATAACTGACATTGTATTAACTGTGTGTCTTAACTTCTTTAACATATGTGAAGCGTTTAAATCTATAAATGAAATGTAATCATCGTAGCGATTAGGGGTTAACGTATGAGTGCACTAATGTTCGGTTGGAACACGTAATCATGTCTTCTTTCCTTCATGTTTGCACTTATTCTTAAAGCTATACATGTGCATTTATAACCATGTATTTGAAGTTCATATTGACTGCTGAGTTTAAGCTTGACTACAGGCTTCAATTGAAATGCATTTAGCCTTGCCAGTATATTCTTTCTTTTTTTTTGCAAGTTCATTATCATGCTTCTTGTTAGTTTGTGAAAGGCGTATTGTTTGTATTAGACTGTTGATAGTGAGGCCAGAAGGGAAGAGCTTGGCAGCGAATGTGGAGAAGTAATAGGCAAAAGAGACCTTTTGTTCATCATGTGCCAGGATTGAGGGATGTTCAAGGTTGCCATTTGCAGTCCAAGTTTTGATGTAATGGGAACCTTAAGGGAGGGTGAGGACGCTCCTCTCGAATAATGAATTGGTTGGTTCCAGGTGGTGTGAAAGGAGATAAAGATGTTTCTGAAACTCTTATTTGAATTGCCGTTCCTACAGTTAGAGACAGACTCCTTTTAGACTTGAATAGGGACAGAGCTCTCTACTTACCTTTCCCTGTAAGTATGAAGTTTTAGGCTAAACACCTAGAGCCTGATTTAGAGTTTGGTGGACGGGTTACTCCATCACAAACTTGGTGCATATCCCATCCGCCATATTACAAGTACCATTGGATATAATGGACTTGTAATACGGCGGACTGGATACCCATCACTTTTATGACGGAGTAACTCGGCCCGCCAAACTCTAAATCAGGCCCTTAATTCTTTTTCCAATACTTGTATGGAAGTCTATATTATGCTGCCACCTTCTAAGCTCCCTGAAAAGAAATACTGGGTAGTTGGTCCTATATCCAATCTATGTTTAGTAGAGAGAAGGAAAGTTTCTTTATGGAACACGTATTTACTTTAATTTGCTTCATTATTGTTGTGACTGTCACCATTCTGTACCTCTCATCTTATTATGACTCAATCTACTGAAATATTTCAGATTACCTGCTGCTTTGTTGTATCTCCTGAACATATTTTTATTCTGCTTACATACTCGATTGATTAGTAGCATAAACTACAACCCATTTAACCATAATCAGTGATTCCTGGTCCTTATTGTGAAGTCACAGTGGCTTCACAAGCCAAAAATGTATTGTTTATGCCTTCTCCCTTACAGAGATTCAAGTCAACCAACAAAGGTCCTTATGACCAATGGGGAAAAATCTTCAATGACTTCACTAAAAGATTGCAGTGTAAGTACCAGTTCGCTATCAATATCAGTAAACTTCATCATAAGTGGTGTTTCTGCTTTTGCAAAACAGTGATTTTTCTGAATTAACAGTAGCTGATCATATGTGACAATATGAATGAATGCATTCTGGCGGTATCCCAATAGAAATATGCATGAGAAATACACAAACTACTTATGCATGTAATCATAGGTCTATCTATGAAATGTACATTTGAAAAAATGGAAACTGAAAAGAACAAGAAAATCGGCATGAGGGCTATGAGATGCCATTAAAAAAAAATGACATAATCCAGTGGAGCTGATATTCACATGGATAACCACTTGGGGGCTATTGATAGGCCTCTATCCAATATCCTTCTTGTTAATTTTGAATGGAACTTCTTTATACTCAGTTCCAGGTTTGTTCTGAAGGTGTGCAAGGACCCTGGGATTAAGGATAAAGTGAGTTTAAACAACAAGAAGTGCAACACTGGCTTGAATCTTCACTCTAAATTGGTCAATATAACCTTTGCTTTATATGTAATCTACAAACGTATTGTGGTTGGGTTACCAGTTAGTATGGCCCACCCCTAAGCAATACATAACACAAACAAGCACAGACTCACCAATCCTCAATAAACACCACAGAACCATATACAACACCTAGATACTGAAAGTGCTGTGAGACCTTAAAAGTGCCAATAATGCGCTATGCAAATGCACATAACTCAATATAATTTGCCATTTGGCCACTGACTAATTACATTGTTAATTAACAAGACTGAAGGCCACAAATGCACAATGTTTTGGAATCACTAGAACCACTAACAGGGCACAGTACTCGTACATTGATTGGTCACTATCAGTGGCCATTTCTTTGGCCGTCTATATTCCTCACAATTTATAACCATTAAACTGGGGCCATCTCAGCTGTGGCTATCTCTTAGATCCCGATCACAAGTGGACCGAATGAGAGTGAGCTATTTACTGTGATTGCATGACGGAATCACATGTATTTTCAACGCTCGCATTAGAACGAACGCACAATTATGGCACTTTCCTTTTGCACGCAAGTCGTTACAACGACTTGCCTTAGGGGGGAGCTGGACTTTGGAATAGTATCATTTACTATTCCAACTCCAGTCTGCGCAACAGCAGGGAAGATGTTGGACTTTAAATCCAACACCACTCCACCAATGTGCCCACCCCTAAAGTAAGTCAATGTAATGACTTGCGTGCTAAACGAATGCGTGGTAACTACGCGTTCGTTCTAGTACTGTCACTGTAAAGGCACAGCATGATTCCGGCTTCGCACTAAAGGATGTTTCCCATTTATCACACCCATTAAATACTGAGTCTGAAGGGTACTGTCTTCAATGCCAATCACTAGCTATATTTGTGAAAATGAGGAATTACAGGTGAATGTGATCCTTTTTGTGAAACATTTCTGCATGTTTTGCAATTTGCTTTTAAATTTTGAGGGGTTTAATATACTGATGTTCACCAGGGGAAAATTGTGGGAAGTGTGGTGTTCACCGCACAATTTATAATTCACCTCCCGATGTTCGTAATTTCACAGCCGTAAGAGAATTGAAGCTTGAGACGTTGAACACCTGGGGCCAGATGTACAACTGTTTTTTGCAGTCGCAAACGGGAAATCGGCCCGTTTGCGACAGCAAAAAAGGGTGCTGGCATGTACAAACGCTAGTTTGCGAGTCAGTGACTCATAAAATAGCTTTTGCGACTCTCGCTATTAGGAAGGGGCATCCCTTCCTAATAGCGAGTCACAATGGAATGTACTATTGTTTTGCGACCGCATTTGCGGTTGCAAAGCACTCGCAGTTTACCACCTACTTCAAATGAGTGGTAAGCCATTCGCAAACAGGAAGGGGTCCCCAGTGGACCCCTTCACCTTTGTGACTGTGTGTGAAAAAATGTTTTAAGAGCAGGCAGTGGTCGCAGGGACCACTGCCTGCTCTTAAAAAATTAAACAGAAACGTTTCATTTTTCTTTTTTAAATGCATCCCGTTTTCCTTTAAGTGAAACGGCCTGCATTTAAAAAAAATCTGCTTTATTAAAAAAGCAGTCACAGTCATGGTGGTCTGCTAACCCCAGCAGGCCACCATCCCTGTGAGTCCTGGCCATTCCTAATGGGGTCGCAAAAAGCACCTGCCTCATGAATATTAATGAGGCAGGCAATTTGCGAACCCATTAGGAATCGCTAACAGTGTCTGAGACACTGTTGTAAATTGCATTTTGCAAGTTGCTAATTGTGAGTCGCAAAGCAACGCAATTTGCGAGTCACAAAATGTAAGGGTCATACATCTGGCCCCTGGTTACGAGTAACAAGCCATGCACAGCAGTCCATACCATTGGCGGACCACAAACACATCTCCATATCCATCACAGACTGTGGTCAGTTGTGTGCCTCCCCTCAAGTCCATTTTCAGGAGCATATTTTGGGAACAGATAGAGCGAGTTTTGTTCCAATAAATAGGCCTCGTTGGCGAACACTCAAGTAGCAGTGACTGACAGAATGATTCATGTTTTCAGTTTAATCTTCAGCTTCTTGGGTCCATGCCATATGGTATTTATAGATCAGCTCTGTATAGCTGGCTGCTTCATATATAGACTCGTTTCTCATTTTCTATGTTTAATAATTCATCGTTAAACATAGCTCCCGCAGTCACATTTTTATTACTCCCAACAGACACTTTTTTTCCTTTGAGTAATAACTAGCTGATTTCATGGTAAAACTTAAATTCAGAGGGCTTCATTTACAATGAATTGGCGTAGGGCAACACTGCAAGTCTTTTTGCTGCGCTGCTCCACGCCAATTTGAAAGGGCAGGAATGAACCATATTTACAAGATACAGTGATTTCCTGTTCTTTCAGCCAGCGCCGGCGCACAATTTGGTGCCTAGCACCAATGCAGCCACCCTTGCACCATGGTGCAAGGGTGTCTGCACTGTTGGCAGGATTGTTTTTGTGCAGGAAGGAACACCTTCCTGCACAAAAACAATCCATAAAGGCTTTTTCCTCTTTCTATGTGTGCTGCAGAACGCAGCACACATAGAGAACATACGAGGAGAAATAAAGCTCGTTACGCCTCCCCAAGGGAGGCATACAGTTTTGACGCATTCTAAGCTTTACAGATCCTTGTAAATCTGGGAATGTGTCAAAACCTATGGGTGCTGCATGGGAAAACTCTGCGCAATGCCCATGGAACGCCCACCCTGACACAGGGTAAGGTAACGCAGCGACTTACGCTGCGTTACCTTATACCATATCTATGAGGCCATGAAAAGGCACGCAAAGTGGCTTTCCGTGGCCTTGTAGATAGGGGTCTGCACTCTGCGCCGCTGGGGCTTCATAAAAAGTGATGCACCAGCACAAGTCACATGCATTCTTTCTGCTTTTAAATGGATCATTGCGGAGTCTCTACCAGGTTCATGGAGCAAGCATGTAGTGAAGCATGCAGTAAGAAAGTCAGAAAGGTATCTCAGCGAGTTGAGCACTTGCTTTTGAGATCTCTGGACGATCTGCAGGCATCAAGGTCAACTCACCCATTAATCTTCCTGAGGTCGGTAAAATAAGTACCAATTAGGAATGGGAAATAATAATTATGTATGTAAATGTTCTGTGTAAGGCTCTTAGATATAAGTAGTATGTACACCATAGATTATTATTATGGTCTCTACCCATACCCATTGATAATACCGATAAACAGATCCTAATCACGGTCATACTGCAATTACCAATGTCTTGCAATCGTGTACAATTTACTCGTTTTGCAGTGTTTCTTTTTTTTTTTTTATACCTGACCCTTGCCACCCTCAAATTGATATAGCATGAACATGGCACCATTTACATTCGGTTCAAAGATCCCAATTGTTTGCTAAGACTAAGAGTTCTAGATCTCAACATGGTGAGCTAGGACGACTATTGTAAATACAAGAATTTCATTGAATGGTATGTGCTTTTAAGTTTATATGTAAAGTGCTAAAGAGCAGATGCTATCACGCCAGTGGTTATGTGGGGAAGTGCCAGATTAAGTGGACGTGTTTGGTTCAGCACCTTTTAGTGACTATTTCCTGTGTGTGGTGCAGTGCTTAATTTGTGCAGGTGGTTAGTGTTGGCATTCAATTTTGGGAACTAGGTCCTAATTTCATCTTCAGAGTTTTACCCAAGGCATGAAAGAGAAAGGCAGAAAAGAAAGAAAGGAGGGGGAAGAGGAAGATAAGAAAACAATGATAATGGGAGAAAACGGATAAAAGAAATCTGTAAAAGTGATATAGAAGCAGGAAGTGTAGGGTGGTGGAAGAAAGAGGCATGGAGTGGAATAAGGACCCAGCAGATGTGGAATTAGGCAACCCCATCGTTTGTCAGTACTGGCTGCAGCCCAGAACCCAGAACATGAAGATAAAGGCAAAAAAAGGGGGAAGAAAAAGATTGGAAAATAGTTACAGTGATAGAAATCAGGGATATAAAAGAACATGAAAAGTGAGATAGAGTCAGGGAGTGTAGCTTAGGGAAAGAAAGAGGGATTGGGTGGAATAAAAGCCCAGCAGACATTCAATTAGTCGACCCCATCCTTCTGCAGTACTAGCTGCAGCCCAGATTACAGAAAAATAAATGTTAAAGGCAAGAAGGAGAATTCAGGGGGAAAAGAAAGATAAGGAAACAGTTATAATGGGAGAAAACAGAGATGAAAAAGAACTTGCAAGAGTGAGACAGGCAGAAGTATACTTATTTTTTTAACATATTAAGCAATGGTCTTGTTACGAATAGGGAGTTTCCATGGGCCCTGTCTCTCAGGCAATAGGTAAGAAATTACATCTAGGAATTGCAAGGCCACTGTCTGCTGAGACTGTAGGCTATGCTTTGGAGTCCAGGTTATACAGATTTCATGGGTTCCGCTGCAATCTTATACTAAGATTTTGGCCACGTTTTGGACCGAAGGGCCCACTGAAAAAAAAATTGTTTTCCATTGGCCATTCAGTGCAGGAGTATTTTTTTAACCTCTCAGGTAGTGCAAATGTTGGTGCAAAATTCCACCACTGCAGTATACGTAATCTTGAAACGTGAGCTCAAAGGGCTCAGGTCAGCGTACACATGGCCCCTTCACATTTAGTCCAAAAGAATAGCAAAAATGCGGGAAGCAATAAGTTAAAACAGCTATCCCGAACAAGAGGCCCGCAACGTCAGGCTGGAAGTGAAACGAATTCGGGACTCACTTTCAGTAATGTATGTAGCGATATCAGCAAATTCTACGGATGTAAGGGGCGATGGCAGGCAAACGTCCTGTTGTGCCGCTGCGATCTGTCAGCGGCACGACAGGACGTTTGCCTGCCATCGCCCCTTACATCCGTAGAATTTGCTGATATCGCTACAGACATTACTGAAAGTGAGTCCCGAATTCGTTTCACTTCCAGCCTGACGTTGCGGGCCTCTTGTTCGGGATAGCTGTTTTAACTTATTGCTTCCCGCATTTTTGCTATTCTTTTGGACTAAATGTGAAGGGGCCATGTGTACGCTGACCTGAGCCCTACTGTTCCACCACCCAGGATTCACTCTGGTTGTACCAGGCTGTCATTCCCATCTATCCCTATTGTCCTGATGAAGACCCGCAATGACCACTTAATAGTGCTTACATTGGGTTGAAACGTCGACGCTACTTCTCGGTCCAGTTCAAGGCTCTGCGCAAGAAATTAAATTTGGATAAGCAGCAGAGTCATTGTTTTCAGTCTGGCCATCCTTCCCTTGTATATATTTTAATCACATTGTATATATTGCACACTCAACTCTATCACTGAGCACGTATGTCACTTGATCACTGTTCACCTTGCAACTTCACTTTGTTGACAGCTCTTTATCTAAGTATGGGTAACTGATAAATGATGTAATTTATATAAACTGTTTACCCATCCAATTGTTTCCTTTTGTGTGTTCCTTATGATCTAATTGGTTTTGATGTTACATATGAGGATTTTATATAAGAAATAAGATAATTGATTTACGTATATAAGAAATGAGCTACGTCAACCCGACAGAACCATTGTTTTTTCTTTAATATATACCCAGGTTCTGAGGGACACAGGGTCACCCCATTGTTTTCTTGATACAGTATCAATGTGTGTCAATATGACAAAATAGTAAAATAATATTGCCAGAATTTGCTTTGTTATGCAGCATATCTGACCTTTTCCTGCCCCAGAATTTAATCAACTCTGTCTCATAGTTTGTTTATTCATTGAACCATAATTCCATTAGTCCTATCTTGAACAGGTACATGTGTACAGTTACTGAATTTTGATTGGTGCAGGTTTCTACCCCATACAGTGATGTTTTAGAAGTCGCATGAAATGGGCCAACCTTACTGGATATAGACACCTAAAATAACCTATACCAAAAAAATACCTTCTACTAACTTAAAAGTTTTGAATGACCTAGTTACTGATGTACATTTAGCCTGCTCTACAAGGGCCCTGTGAAAATGTAGTACCATTTGTGAACATTTCATACCTCAATGGAAACATAAGAAATCTTGCCTCACTGGTGTGAAAGTTAGTTTTTGGATCTAGGACGTTAGCTCCAAGTCAGCACACCAGAGAGTTGTGGGTTGGATTTCCTTGAATGGAATTCTTTCAGCGCTTACATAGGGTGACTAGGCTCTCTTTTTAAAAAAAAAACTATTAAATTAGACATGTGTTACTGTGAATAAGAGGGATGTTTTTCACCGAGGCCGACCGTGTTCTAAGTAACATCAGACAAAAAGAGTTAATGGGAAGGCTGGAGGGAGGGGATCTAAAGTAGAAAGTAAACAGGGATCTGTCTAAATGATTAGCCTATTGGTATGATTGCAATAGGACTATTATTCTTAAAGACATGTCTTTTTCAGCCCCCAAATCACAAACGTGTGATTATCCGTACACCATAGGGAAAAAATAAGAAGAGAAGGTATTTGAAGCAACAAGATATGAATAAACTAGAATAATAGAGTTCTGTGTTATATCCAAATTCTCCCGAGTGGACAACTCTGGTCTCATATCATCAAAATGTAATTTCCAGCCTCAGCTCAAGAATAAGAGACTTTTCATGTTGTGCAGCTAAGAGGCCACGTTTACACTGCTTGGGCTTTAAAAGACTTCAGTTTTGCAATTTACCTAGGAAGATTAGCTCTTTGGCTATTATTGCACCTGTAAGGCGCCATTTGCACTCTTGATGTGGAAACTTTGCGGGTTGGCCCTTATGATGGATTACTTTCACTTCTGCAAATGACTGTCAACTGGAAGCGCTTGCTGTCTAATGGAGAACGTGCTTGTCGACTGAAGCCACCAAATCCCCGTCGATACAGGCCTGAGGGGACATCCGGGGACGTGTTCCTGTTCTGAGGAAAAACAAGTCCTGCGGTCTCAGCCTGGGAAAGGACGAAAAAGTAATGAGGCGTATGGCTTCATGCGCCATAACCACACCGCAAAAGGAGCCAGGATGTTGCGATATATTTCCTCAATGGGCATCTTGCTGCAATTCTCAGCCCAATCATATCTTCCTTTCATCGCAGACACAATGTGGCTGCAATACAACGTTTCTTTGTGCTTCCAACTTCTTCCAACGAATTCTACTTAATCTCATTGGTGCTTTTTTTCTATCTTGTATTATTTGTGTGCCCGGTCGCGTTTATCAAACCGTTCAGACATGGTTGACCACGCTTGGCATTTTAATGCCCATCACACTTGCCACAATTACATGAGGGAGCATGTGCTTTTGATGGCCATTCACTTGCCAGCTTTGTCTGTGCTACAAGCTGTCGCTGTCCTCTTCGACAATTTCACTTACAGAAAAGAGACCTACCGAACTTCCAAGGCCATTTTCCTCTCCTTCTAAACAATCAAGGAACAGCCAAAGAAATTGCAGGGGTTGTTGTCAGTCAGCCGCACTGTTTTCTTCTTTTAACAATAAAAGTATAAAGGAGGTGAACTGAACAGGGCGAGAATTCTTCGTTTACGGGAGCATAATGCAGCCTATTTTGCATATGATGAGGCTGGAAGGGCCGTTTGTTTTTTCTTCTTCGACATTACATTGTGAAAGAAGAAAGGGCTGACTTTCCCCCTTTCCGGGGGCGGCCATCTTTGAAGGTGATTGCCTCTCTCATTCACCAGGGTGATGAGCGAGAATCCTCAGCACATGGCAATGAAAACAATAGTATTGAAATAACTCAGTAGAGTACAGCACAGGCAAATGACAACCCTAGTTCCCCTCCCCTGTGGACTTTTCGTGCTAAGGAGAAAGAACAGACAAGCCGTAGAGTACAGCAGGGCCAAGTGAAACCCCCAGAGGCGAAGCCCAGTGTCCATTCTGTGTTAACAGAAGTAGTGCTGCCGGACAACAGAAATAATTATCATATTAATACATTTTTATATATAAAGCACTTCGTACCAGGCTACAGCTACAGTGAAATTTACATCATTTTTGCCGAAGGTTAGACTGGATCGAGCAGAAAATACCCAGTGGGACACATTTTCCACTTTAAGCAGCCTCCAGTCTGTATCTTATGTGATTTATGGACTCGAGGAATTCCATTACGTTCAATTGTAATATACTTGCAATGGAATTTTGAGATTTTTCATAACTATAGCGAAATTTAAAAATTGCAAATTCCACACACCTTCTAGGAATAATTGGAAGATGTGGTTTGGTAAAACAAACGTCCTATCTTCTGAGATTTATGTAAATCGGGGACTATTCTATGCCACTAATGTCAAATATAATTTTTCTTTAGATATTGGGAGAGCACTTTTTGAAACTTTTCACTGCTTTTGCTAACCATACTATCATGGTTAGATGGGGAGAGTTGATTCAATCACGGTATACTGTAGTGTTCATGTTGGTGTTATGGAAGTCATGGAATCATTTTCATGTAGACACCAAAGCATGAGAAGGTTGTTTCATAGAGATGGGTGGATGGATGGATGGATATGCAAACAGATGGATGGATGGATGGATGGATATGCAAATAGAATGATGGATGGATAGATGGGTTTTTGGAAAAAAGATGGGTGAATGAATGGATGGACGGAGGGGGGTAGGCAAATAGGTGAATGGACGGATGAACAGCTAATGAACAATGTATCACTTCTAAGTGCTACTTTGTATGTGTTATTAAAAAGTCAACATGTTTTTTAATTCCAAATAAATGGAACATTTATTGTTAACTTATAGAATCAAGTGTCAGATCTGTACATTTGGATACTGAGCATTATACAAAGGTGTAATTTTATTCTCTAGTTCAGTTCAGGGGCCTGGAAACTCGCCTGTTCCAACATATTCTCCTTTCAGCTCTCATATATGCTCTCCTATGGCCATGAATTTTAGCTTTCCAGCGACTCACACAGATATCCATTTTCTTTGTACCCGACCACGTCTCACCAGTCTCTCACAGAAAGTTTATTGTTTCTGAGCAGATGCTACATGCAATAGATGGAAAAGAAAACAGAGTCAGAGTTGTTTACCTACACCTTCTGGATATGGAGTCAGGTGCAGATTTCATGCGAGTTCCACAAGGCTCTTCACTTTCTCCCTTGCTGTTTAATCTTTATCTCCTTCCCCTCATCCGGGCCTTGAAGAAACGTCTAGTTTGCGTGTTCAACTACGCTGATGATTTCCAACTTATATTCCCCATCGGCAACTCTCCTGACTCGGTCTATGCCTTTCAGTCCACTATGCTGTTCATTAGTGAATGGATGAACAGCAACCATCTTAAACTTAACCCGGATAAGACGGAGCTGGTTTTAACAGGAGACAATCACAAAAATCCCTGGGGTCCCCACTTTTGGCCCAATGAACTGGGTCAAGCTCCCTCCCCTTCTAGTTCAGCCAAGAGTCTTGGGGTAACAATTAACCAGGATCTCACTATGAAGTCCCAAATCGGGTCAGTAATCTCCACTTGTTTTTTCCATTTGAGGAAAATAAAAAAGATCCGAAGACTACTTACTCAGGAAGCTCTGATTCAGGTGACTCTTGCCTTGGTCATGTCCCATACCGACTATGCCAACTCGCTGTATTTTGGCATCCCTTTATACCTATTAAAACGCTTGCAGCTGGTACAGAACCAAGCCGCGCACCTGATTTCCAATCAACCTAGAAACTGCCATGTTACCCCGCTCCTTAAGAAATTACACTGGCTCCCGATTGCTCAGCGCTGCGCTTTTAAGGTTTGCTGCCTTATTTTCAAATCTCTTAATGGAAGAACCCCCACATTTTTGAACAGCTTGATTATAAGACATGTACCCAGACGCAATTTGCGGTCGGCCCATCAGCAATTCCTGCCATTCCCTCATTTAAATTGAAGCATGTAGGCGGTGCGAGGTTTGCCATTTTGGCCCCCAAACTTTGGAACTCTCTTCCTTCTGAAATCTGCTTTTGCACCGACCTCTTCGGTTTCAGAAAACTTCTCAAGACCTGGCTATTTCGACAGGCTTATGAGTAACTCTTTAGGGCACAGGTATCCGTCAGGGCAGCGCCATGAAACCACCCCGGTGTATGTGCGCTATATAAGTTTCTTTTAACATAACATAACATAACAGATATGGACCATAAAATAAAGAGGGTAGAGGCAGAAAAATATTGCTGACTGTGACTGCATCAATTTGAAGAGCTGATATGTACTAGCATTTAAGATGGCAATAATCGACTAAAAAATCTGTCTCATAAACTGGACTTCCATAAATTAGTTATATTGTGTGAAATTGAATTACTCAGCTTTTTTCCTAGCATCTCTGCTTTTTATCGTCCAAAACTGGGAGTGCAATCGTAATACTGAGATCCGTCTACACATTACCAGAGGATTTACCGTGAGTTGCTGAACTACACAATGCAATTACTTACTCAGAATAGTTTTAACTGACAGAACCGCCACCCCTTCCAAAGGAGGCAAGTAAAACAAAATAGAAGGTACTCACTGGCTGGCCTGGGAGAACAGTGAACATCAGACAGAGGGCAGAAACTCGGGTAGTTGAGGTAAACTACTGTGGGACAGTTGTACAAAATTATATTCTGATTGCAATCCATGCAATGTTTTAAATCACAGGGTTTGAGACTGCAAAATGTCTATTTACTATGGGGCTGATTTCGATGTTGGAGGAACCTGAGTCCATCCGACATAGATTCGGTTCTGGGACCGACCGACCTCCTGTCGGCGGTCCCAACCCAGCAATTAGGATGGGACCGAACACTGCTTGGTTGCACTCCTATTCTTTACAACAGGAGCATGCATTCCGACCGGAATGCATGCTCTCATTGTAAAGAGACGAGGTGCAGTTCATCCCTGCACCCCGTGGCAGGCACCTCAAGGTGCCTGCCACGGGGTGCAGGGATCAACAGGGGGGCACCATAGGTGCCCCCTCGGCCTCTAACCGAAGGCAGTGCACCCATGGGGGCCCTGCTGGGGGGTCCTGCAGGGGTCCCCAAAAGTCGACTTCCGACAGACTTTCTGTGTCAAAAAGGCCGGCACAGAAAGGCTGTCAGAATCCCAAATCGTAATCCCTCGGGCAGAAAGAGCCGCCCTTGGGATTACTGGAGGCTTTACAAATGGCAGTCGGGCTCTCTGAGCCCGTCGGAAGCCATTCGGAAATCCGGTTCGGATTCCTTTCTGACCGACTCCATCCAAATGGGTTGGTTGGAAATGAATCCGAACAGATGATTACGATGCCGTAGGAATGGCTCCAACGGAGGGTCAGAGCATTTCCTACGGCATTGTAATTGGCTCCTATGTACGACACCCATTTCGTGAGTCTCATAAAATTGATTATGCAACCAATACAGAATCGCAATTAGGAAGGAAAGTAAAAGTAGCATCCTTTCCTAATTTGGATCCCTTTACGAATCTTGTAAGGTGACCTCTGTGTTAGAGGGACATGCTGTTTTTCAGAGGACCAACACCCCTGTGTTTGTAAATATTCACAGTGGATTGCAAATAGCGACCTGCCTTATTAATATTCATCAAGTGGGTTGTTCTGAGACCCCCCGCGACTGGAGATTTTGCAGCGTGACCTATCAGGAGAATCGTTGCATCACAGAATCAGACACTGGTTGCAAAAAGTTGATGCACAGTTTGCTACCACTTTTTGCGACCTGTCTCTTAGTGCATTTGTCCCCGTATGTGTGTTGATGTGCTTTAAGTGTGTTTGTTACACATAGTACCCTCCTCTGTTAAATCATGCAAACTGTAACCTAGATAAACTGTTCTAGACAGTTTCTGATTCCTCATTTTCTGTTTAATAAGATCATGGGAACTTGAAAGTGTGTAAATCTTGTTAAAGAGTACAGTACCTACATAACATATACAGATTACGGGGAAATCTGACCTTAGATTTTCTCTATTGTGAATTTCTGAACACAATGCTTAATGCAAACTATGCCTTGCAACGCTCTTAGAATGTGCCTTTTTGACTGCACAATCTCTTTCCTGAAACTATTAATCTAATGATTCTTGTGTTACTTCTTTCGGGGCATAGCTACAAGGCCATGCGATAATTATCGCTCAGCGCTCTTAGCGCGAGGATAATTATCGCCGGCCGAAACTGAATTTTATCGCGGAGATAGCGTGCTATCAGCAACGCTTATCTCCAAAGCGATAAAATTCAGAGCGTAAGCTGCCAATTGTGCGATTATCGCTGGAAATACAGCGATAATCGCACAAGGTTTGGCGATAGCTTGCTGATAGGGCAAGACATATTTAGCCATGATATCCACCTTCCACAGGATATCATGGCTAAGTCAGTCTCAAAGCAGGCGTTAGGAAAGTAGCGATAACAGAGGTTATCGCTACTTTTCTTGTCGCTATGCTTCTTTGCCTGAGGCTTGATAATAGGAGAAATGTCGCTTAGCGACATTTCTCCCGTTATCCTGGGGAGGAACGCCCACTTTGCATCTCATTACAGATGCAGAGCTGGGCGATAGGGAAAGGGCGATGTAGCATGGATTCACGCGTTAGCGTGTCCTTGCTAATAGGGCGTTAAAATTATCGCCGCTTTTCGTCCGAAAACGGATGCTAAAGCGGCGATAATTTTATCGCCAGCCCTTGTAGATATGCCCCTTCATAAGGCAAATAAAAAAATAGTACCTACAAAAGTAGAGGTAGGGAATGACTTAGAAAACTTTATACTCTTGATTTGTATTACAATAACACTTCAGCAATTATATATGGGCAAAAGTACAACCTGCCATATATTATTAGGATATTACAAATCACCAAGGGGTTCCATGACCATATAAAGAACAAAGAATGAGAACAAAAACTGAGGGGTATATTCACAAGAACGTGTGATAACTACCACAAGAGTAGCGTAACGCAACTTCCAATAACGCAGCCTATCACGGGAAAACAACCCTGTGTCAACGTGGAATTCACAACAAGGCGGTACCATGCGATAGCCTGCCGAAACCGCGGACAAAGTACGCAATACAACCACCACGACGGAGATAAAAACACAAACCACAACACCAAAAAACACGCGATGGGCCAAAGCGCGATAAGAAAACAGTGACAATCAGCGCGAGGGCAGCAGTACGCACGCGCAATGCGGGAAAAAGCACAAGAACAGTATACGGAAAATGCCACAGAACAAAATACATCAACAGCGGAGTGCCACGGATGCACCCTGGCCAACTGCAGAGGACAACATGCACACCACAACATCCACGCACCATGGAAGAACAGAACCCACAGGCACACCACTTGAAAGAGACCAGTGGCAGACAAATCAGAGCCGCAGGAGCGACACACCCACCATGCAGCATACGCACACAAGCAGAAGTGCACCCGGACAGTGACAACATCCCGGTACAAACAGCAACACCTCCACAACTGAACACAGGACACAACTGGATCAGAAAATGCGCACAACCTGGCAAATCACACCTGAAACCCCAGGGACATGTAACATGACAATGTACAATTCCAACCTGTGCCTGCAAACATGTTTTATTCACACATGCAGTGCAATTGGACATCTACTACTGTCCCATGAATGCCACGGAGGGTCACAATGTGACATGCTCATGAGAAGTAAGTGGCAATGATGGAGTCCCTACGGGCCATTCCTGCCGCAGCTGCAGTGGGATGTGTGCCACCTGCCCCATCACCACCATCATCGTCCGGTACCTCTGGAACTGGGATCCATGGGGCCCTGGTGCGAACACAGATGTTGTGCAACACACAACATGTACCGATCATCTTGCACACGATGTCCGGGCTGTACAGGAGCTTCCCACCAGTGCCGTCCAGGCACCTGAAACGTGACTTCAACATGCCAAATGTGCGTTCAACTATGCCCCTGGTGCGTATGTGGGCCGCATTGTACTGCCTCTGGGCGGGTGTGTTCGGGTCTCGGAGGGGTGTCATCATCCAAGGGCAGAGTGCATATCCTTGATCACCTGGGACAGTGCAGGGAGAAAAGAGTCAATACTTGGTTCGGCAGGATGTGATGGCAGGCCCATCAATTCAGTGACGCCTGTGCTGGCTGGGGGGCTGTGAGTGTAAGCCAGCCCTCAGGGAGTAGCATGTGCTGGCAACTACACCAACAGTCATCAGGCACACAGACATGCAATGTCTGAACTACAAGGGGGGATGACTCGAGTCGCACAGGGCTAGTCGCCCCGGATGCACAGCGGCCAACACGGGCCCACCACCACGCTGACCTGCTGACCTGCGGGAGACCGGGGTAGGGTCATGGGGGCAGAGCAGTGCCTCACATGTGTCATGGCCGCATTCTGCATCTCCACACGTTCAGCAGTTGTGTGGCTGTGGTGCCATGTGGAGTCTGTATTGGGTGCAGGGGTAGCCCAGGATGACCATGGAGTGGGGTAGCTGTGTCTGGTAGGGGGTCGTGTAGACATGTCGGATGTGGTTAGGTCACGTGTGCATCCTCACAGTTGTGCCTTGTGCGTTGGTGGCTGTGGGATGTGAGGTGCGTTGAGTTGGTACTTACCAACGAGCAGTCCCGTTCCATATGTGCCATCCAGGAAGCGCTGGTTGATGATGGACTGTCGGAAGATGAAGGAATCATGCACACTGCCTGGGTAGTTGGCGACGACATTGGTGAACATTCCCCGGTGGTCCACTATTGCCTGCACATTGATGGAATGCGTGTGCTTCCTGTTGCGGTAGTGGTGTGCAGTATCCGCAGGGGGCACAAGTGGGACATGTGTGCAGTCGATTGCCCCCAACATGGCCGGGAATCCGGCTATGGCGTAGAAGCCTTGCTTAGTCTCCAGCTGTTCCTGCGCAGTGTTGAGGAAGTGAAGGTACTGGGGTATGAAGCAGAGGATGGCATCCAGGACGGGTGTGATGAACTTTGATAGGGCTGGCTGCGAGACCCCTCCGACTCTGGCAGTTGTTGGTTGGAAGGTCCCAGAGGCCAACAGGTGCAGCACTGCCAGCAGCTTTGTCTGCGGAGGGATGTTTGTTCTCCGCTGTGTTCGGACCGTCAGCCTGTGGGCAATGTGGGTCAGGATGCGGAGGATGGTTGTCCTTTTGAGCCTGTAGTGGGCAATGACTTCCGCGGGCGTTAGGTCTGTGAGAGTGGTGCATTTACGGTAGGTCCGCTGTCTTGCTCTACGCTGCCTCTGTGGTGGTCCGGGGGGGGAGCGGGTCCGGGTCCTGGGGGGGTGGCGGTCCAGGTGGTGGTGGCGGGGGGTGTTGTGGCCCTGTTGGGGCTCCGAGCTGCATGTAGAGTAGCTCCATGGAGTCGTTTGTTCTTTGGGTATGGCTGTGTGCAGGACTCCGTTGCCTACTGCTGGTAGACGTCCTTCTTTACACCTGCTTGAGGCAGGTGTTAAATACCTGCAGCTAGCGCACCTCATCTCCTGTTTTGTGTTCTTATCGCAGATGTGGCTGGTCGTTGTGAATGTTGAGGTGTGATGTTGTCTCGACTTTTCACACGGGAACGCCTACTCTGCATCTCATTAGCAATATTTGCGGGGGTCCTCTGTGGCGATGTTTTCTGCGGCTGCTATCGCGGGTAAACTGGTGCTGTGGGCTGTTAACACCAACTTGTGAATGGGGGGGGTAAATTTATCACGACTTTGGCTGCGATAAAGTGCCATTAATTCGGCGATGGCTCCTTGTGAATATGCCCCTGAGTTTCTTCTCAAGGTCATGGAACTCTGAAGTGACTTGCAATGTCCCAATAGTGTACTGCAGAGGGCGTTTTAATCCTCCTTATAGTACATATGAACACATTCACCATTTCCATAACCAACTTAAATTCTTGGTTTGGTTCTTTTTCAAATGAAAGAGATAGGATGTTTGTGAACATGGGAAATAAAATCAGAATCTAGAATGCAAAATTAAACAAACAAAAAAGCAGTTAGATATTTGTTGAAAAAGAATCGGGGGATCAGTTTAATTCAAGCTAGATTGGGTAGAAACATGCAGAATTATATTATCTTTACTATATTCACCTACATCGTGAAAAAAATAAACACGTTGCCATAAATATCTCCTTTTTGCTGATCACTGTTCATCTAGAAAAAAAGAGCAGAGGAAAAGCCACTTAATGGGTTTGTTGTTTAAACTGCAGCTTTAGTTATTTTTAGTGTCCTGCCTTTCACCCTGGCTGGTGGCTCTGGCAGCATGCATTATAATACCAGAACTTAACAGTTAGATGTAATTGCAGTTGAGCAGCTAAATCATTTCTTTATTACAGACTACTACCGACGTCACAGATCACCTGTAATAAGGACATTGGAAACAGGCTTTTACACAGGAATTGCAGGCTCGCACGTATGATACATATTTTATTATTGGTGATGTATATATGTTATTACCTTGTCTATCTCTGCTTCATTTGCCTCATTTGCCTTTACAACATCAAAATAACCCCTTCGGCCTATAATTAATATGCCAACATCATCTTCTGTTCCTACCTGTACCTCATCTTGCTCCCCTAACCTTTATCCTGACCGTATCTTTTCCCTATACCCTTGCCGTAATCCCAAACTGTTTCTTTACCCTTAAATGTGACTCAATTTCACATTACATTAAACTGTATTAAAAGTATATGCACCAGAGTGATCCTACAACAGGTGAGAATTTTACTTCATAGAAAGAACAGAAGCAGAATTTTAATATGTACACATATCATTGTTTGATGTATATTATTTCAGGAACTGGCGGAAAAGATGGAATTTTCTCATTTGGTGAAAAGGGTGGGATTCTTCCTCATATTGAGAGAAAGACATTGAAAGTGGCACTGGAGGTGCAAGCAAAGAAGGTACAAGCAAAGCACTGCTTCATGGAAAGTTTTGTTATGAATTTTAATACTGAAGATACCAGGAAATTCTGCTCCTGAGTAGGGATGTGCAAAATTCAAATAATTTGCTTTCATGTAATGATGAGAAATCTCAGCGAAATTACACATAATTACATGAAATACAAATTCGTCATTTTGTGCTACATTTTAGCGCTAGTGCATCCTCGCATCAATTTTTGGTGCAAGGATGCATTAAAACGAGTGCGTGACAAACATCAGCATCTCGTGTTCTGTTTTTCATGTGAGTTTGCTGCAAATTTTTACCGCAAATTACAGAGAATGGCCCCATTCAGGGCACTAGAGTAGAACAAAGAGATTTTACTGCTGGTGAGAGTGAGGCCAAAAGCCTTCAAATTTCAAAGTCCAGAAGAGAGAGAGAGAGAGATCAAATTTGAACACATGAGAAGATGCACAGAGAAAGATTTTTTAGGTTTAACATGAGTACATCCAGTTTCAAGGTAGACACGTGTTGTAGTGTGATGATGTCCTCAATAGTTGATGTTTTTAAGTAAAGTTAAGTGTCATAGGACTATTTGCTCGGAGATATGCCTGTATCCGAGACAGCTCTTGGACTTGCAAGTGAGTAGCCCTTATACAAGACAGAACGTCTTCGAAGAGTACCTGCTATATGTTGTCACATGCTGTTGATATGTGAAATACTTGTGTATATGTGTGAAATTCTGTCTTTTTCGAAGAGCTTCTAGTAGTCCTTATTTTATTTTCCAAACATTATATTCCTTCGCCATTCCCCGCACCTGGTTGTAAAAGGTATCTATATATACATTGGTGCACTTTAGGGACTGGGATGTGCTCTAGAAAAAGGAATAAACACATCCTACATGACAAGACCGTCAAGTGGATTAGGACCTCCTAGCATACTCTTGGAGAGGTCTACGTTCACTAGGGGTAAGCTAGATGCGCTTCATCGATGGCGCCTTTTGAAAGACAGTAGGACAGGAAATCTGTCAGCTTCAGTTATGCTTTTAGGTGGCTTGTTGCTAACGAACTGCCTGGGGGTGCATTTCCTATTCCACTGAGTGTCAATTGCTGTACTCAAGAACCCTAATTAGATCCATCTTTTACGAAAGCTTAAAAAATTCATGAGTTTGCAAAACAACATCTACTTTCGACTGCTCATGTTTAAGTAAACCTGAAGCTATTGCTCAGGATTAAGACATATTCACAATATAAGCTGCATACATATTTACATTTCGGTACATACTGCTGTCCTTAAAACACCCTGGCACTAACAACATTTACACTTTGCTGCGGGTGTTATTTTGTCGACAAATATATGTGTAAAGAAATGAGGGTTAAAAAAGCAAGTCACGTTTGTGTCCATGTTCTAGACATTCATACCACTTGCCTGTTGTGTTGTATTGCATTTGCAGCATTGGGAGTATGTGTTCACGCAACACCCAAAACCATTAAACTTTGCACTCAGCTCTTGAAAAGTACTAAAATGGGTCTAATTACTACTTTTCCCATTTGTGCCCAGGTCTAAATGACCTGCTAGTGTCACAGGCTTGCAAATTTTAGGCATTGTTACTAGCAGGAAATGTATCATGAATAATGTGTACCTGTGACAAAAAAACTGGTTTGCACATGTACCTTGTGCACTTAACAACCAGCACTTTGCTGTAATTGGAGCACAGACTTAAAATACATTTTTTAAAAGCTAATGCGCCATTTATAATGTTCCTATCTTACAATGTCTTAAAAGGAGCAAGGTGTGTTTTTGTGTTTTTCCATATTCTCTGCTAGGAGCAAACTATTGATTAGCCCCATCAACCACAGAAACTTAGATGCAACTTGCAAATGGAGACATGCAAACACATTTTTGCACATATGAATTTTGTTGATTGTACTACTAAATGTCGATCCCCAGAATATCGTTGTCCAAGAACATCGAGGAAGGGATATCGAGGGTCAAATATTGAATTGAGAGTGCATATAGGGAAGTGCAGTTTTGCTATACTGAACTCTACATCTATGTATCTTGAAGATATATGTACTACGTAGGTATATAGATGTGGAGTTAGGTGTAGAAAAATCTAGATTTACCTGTCAGTTTTTTTTCTCTATATTCTGGCCTTGATATTGTGTCTTATCAGTATTCTGGGGTCAATATTCAGGGTGCACACCCATTTTGTTTATGATATGGCCTCATGTGTGACTGTTATCTCATCTCACTGCAGCTTATTTTCCACACCTCGGCTGGATAAAAGTCTGAGCAGACCAGTCGCAGCAGGTGCAGGTAAGAGCGGTGGGGCGGGCAGGGGGGAGTCAACAGATGACGGAATAGGGAAAAGAAAAGAAAAAAAATTGAAAAACACTTCCCTTGCGCTTGCCGAGTTGACGATGCGGCGAGCGCAAGGTAAGTGGTTTTTAAAATTTTTTATTTTCCCTATTCCATCGTCTATCGACTTCCGCCCCGCCCTCCCTGCCACACCGCCCCACCGCTCTTACCTGCACCGGTCTCGACTGGAGCAGACTCCTAAGGTCTTGACTTGTGCTGAACATCTTTTTCTGCAACCTCAAGTCAAGCCACTGAGCTATCTTCCCAACTCATGAACATAAAAAAATCTGTCAGGCTCATCTCAGTTCAGAACGTCAACAGCTCTGAAATCTCCCCTAGTTCTTGCTCGTAAGCCTTGCTTTTGAAACGAAAAGCACTACCTTTAAAAACGAATGCCAATTTTAATGTAACACTTCCCCAGGGTGTATAACAAACCCAGCATAGCAGATTGGATTTCTATGGTAACGGTTTAACTTTGCACTTACATAAACTACTCAGAATCTTTTTGTTTCGCAATAGACATGAAGAAAGCAATTTGCAGCCTATATGTGGTTCTGAAGATGGGAGTAGGTGGAGGAGACGCTCAAAGGTCTGATGCGCGCAGGGCAAAGTTGGCAACATTCTATTTCGCAAAATTGTGGAATGGCGGACATAAACAAAGAAGCATTCATTCTTGAGGCCCGGCCACAATTTCATCTTGCTGTGCTCTTTGAAACAGTTGTATGGACTTCAGGGAATAGTCGAAAATAACCTTCCGCCTTAAAGGGACCGTCCAGCGTAGCGAAAAAACAGCTCTTTCTACAGAGCCCTTCATCTCTATCAATCACCAACATACATTTTAGAATATTGCTTTGTTTGATGATGTTAGCTGGAGTTTTGAGATAGATTGCAACACAATGATTCATTTATTAAATGGCCCTCTTTATTACGGCTGCCCGCTCTAATAGTTTGGAGGCAAGACTAGCATGTGAAGTATTTTTCAATAAAGTTTTTTGCTCGACTAGATGTTGCGATTTCCAGGAAGACTTATTCTAGAGGCCAAGCCATCCAGGGGAGCCAGAGTGCTTACAGGGGATTTAGTTGAATTTTCGGAATAGCTGCTAGAGAAACAAGCATTGGCAAAGCCAATAGGTCTGGTTTTAATGTGATAATACAGAAAATATCATTTGAGGATGCTCGTCTTTCCATGAATTAACACATTGGTCATGCCTGTGTTTACATTTGTTAGCACATGAAAACCAGAACTCTTGGCTCTGCCACTGCTTGCCGTCCAATGCAAGCCTTTACTAGATGTCCAACCTGAGTCAGGCTCAAGTCCTTGAATATTCCTAAAGAATGGCACAGTACCTCAGGTCATACTTATGAGTCAGGTACTAGTACTCTTTTCACAGAGTTACATACCAGAAACCATTACAAGAGGCTCTGCCTCAGTCAGATTAAGTCAGGGAGAAATTTAAATTACACAGGCGTAATTAGCAGAACTTCTGAAATTTCGTGTTATGCTTCTTACGCAAAATTCCTCAAACATACACCACCGGTGCTCTGGAATAAAGTAAACAGCCCGAATGTGAGCGGCTGTTGCTCACACCACTTGTGATTTCTGTGCTATTTTTTTTACAGGGAACTATATCCTCCTGACTATTATAGTACTAAATGATAGATTTACATTTTGCATATTTACGTGTAAATTCATGCTGTATCCTGAAATTTCATGTAAATACACAAAAGCAAATTACACAGATTTTGCAAACCCCTAAGTCAGATACAAGCCCTTGCCCTTGTACCCTAGGGGCATTACTAGAGGTTGTGGAGGCAATCACCACTATCCTCTAAATGTCAGATTACAAAAAAATTATGAACAGAGCAGTCAGCCTTAAATATCTCCTTTTGCTGAAAGTGGAATGGAAGAATTGCAATAAAACTGACTGTGCTTTGTTTTGTGCATGGTAGATCATAGAGTAGGTGCAACGTCAACTTATACATTTGCTGGTTCACTTTTGCTGGGCTAATGATTTATGCTTGCTCTTCTATTGGTTAACTATATATTTTCAATCTGGGTGATAAAGGCGATAGTCTTATCACGGCTCTGAGTGATCTCTTGTATGAACTGGTTGAAGCAGATAAAGACATCCAAATTGATATTTATAACCATTAAAATATTTCACAATTGAAGAGTACATTTAGGGGCATATTCTCAATGAGCTATCGCCGAGTTATCGGTACTTTATCGCAGCCAAAGTCGCGATAAATTTATCGCCCCATTCACAAGCTGGTGCTAACAGCCGATACCACCAGTTTACGTGCGAAAGTATCAGCAAAAAACATCGCCACAGATGACCCCGGCAACTATCGCTAATGAGATGCAGAGTAGGCGTTCCCGAGCAAAAATCAGTGACAACACCACACCCCAACATTCTCAACGACCAGCCACATCGGCGATAAGACCTCAAAACAGGCGATAAGGCGCGTTAGCAGTAGGAAATTAACACCTGCTCTGACCTGGTGTAAAGTCGGACGACAAGCTGCACCATCAAAGGGAGCCCAGCCCAGAGCCACACATGAAGAGCAACAGATGCCATGGAGCCACCCACCATGCATCCCGGAGCCCCAAGAGGGAAACAACACCCACCGCCACCCCCCCGGACCCCCCCGCCCTCCCCCGCCTCCCGGACCACCACAGAGGCAGCGCAGACAAAGACAGCGGACCTTCAGGAAATGCACCAGCCTCAC
This sequence comes from Calotriton arnoldi, assembly GCA_963921515.1. Classification (NCBI taxonomy): domain Eukaryota; kingdom Metazoa; phylum Chordata; class Amphibia; order Caudata; family Salamandridae; genus Calotriton; species Calotriton arnoldi. The sequence continues at coordinate 991,818 of CAWUFW010001478.1, read as the reverse complement.
AGACCTAACACCAGACAATGTCAATGCCCACTACAGGCTCAAAAGGACAACCATCCTCCGCATCCTGAACATCATTGCCCACAGGCGGACGGTACCAACACAGCGGACATCCAACATCCCTCCGCAGACAAGGCTGCTGGCTGTGCTGCACCTGTTGGCCTCTGGTACCTCCCAACCAACAACCACCAGAGTCGGAGGAGTCTCACAGCCAGCCCCATCCAAGTTCCTCATACCTGTCCTGGATGCCATCATCAGCTAGGTACCGCAGTACCTATACGTCACACACAATGCGCAAGGACTATACGCCATAGCTGGATTCCTGCACGTTTTGGGGGCAATGGACTGCACACATGTCCTACTTGTGCCCCCTGCCGACACTGCACACAATTACCGCAACAGAAAGCACACGCATTCCATCAATGTGCAGGCAATAGTGGACCACAGGGGACTCTTCACCAATGTCGTAGCCAACTACCCAGGCAGTGTGCATGATTCCTTCATCTTCCGACAGTCCAACATCAACCAGCGCCTCCAGGATGGCACCTATGGGAATGCACTGCTCATTGGCAAGTACCAAATGAACGCACCACACACCTCAACTCCACAATCATGCAACCCACAACTCTGGCACTGTACACGTCACAAAATCACATACAACATGCCAAACAACATGCCCAACTACCAGACACGACAGCACAACTTACTGTGGCAACCTTGGTTAGCCATGTACATGAGCCATCAACGGCATGGCACCTCAGCCACACAATAGCGGAATGTGGGGAGAGGTGGGAACCAGGCATGTGCGAAGGAGGCAAGTGACCCATGAATGAGAATGTACACAATGCCAAGTGTGGCGGAGATGTGCTGGACAGACTGCAGTATGCAGACCACAGACATATCCATGTCTACATGCACTGCTGGTGTTTGGAGTGTAGTGGACAGTGGACGCAACCATGTCACCCCAGCCAGTGGGGAAGATCGTGGAAATGTAGCTTGTGACGTCCCCCCCTGTAAGCGTGTGCAGAGTGGGCTGGCCCGGCGTATGCCAGGCCAGCGTAGGGGTGTGAATAAAAAGCACGTACCTCTGGGCGTGGTTCTCTTCCGGAATGCCCAACATGTCTGCTAGGGCGGCGCCTCCCACCCCGCCACGAGGCCGACGCCGTCGCCGTGAGCGGTGTGGCCTGCGATCCTGTGCGCCTGCTGCACCCCGGGCCGCTGGTCCCCGAACCCGTCATGCCCGCCCCTGCGCAGCCAGGCCTCACTGCTCACCTGCCGACACCGGCGTGTGTCAAAGAGGACCCACCACATGCCGGCGCAAGCTCCAAGCCCGAAGCCCGTGACCATGGCAGCCTCCTCAGACCATCACGGCCTCCGCGACACAGGCCCGCTTTACTCCTTTCTTGTTGACGTACTCTACCGCTGCCTCCGGCCTACACTACGGTCAAGTAGGTCACACATGTGGAACTGAGTCTTGATTTCTGCATGGCGGAGTTCATATCATTGTACGCAAGGAGACGAGTAAGAGGAAGACGTGGTTCAGTCCGGTGGAGAAAAAGATCATCGTTACGGAGGTGATCGGACACTGCCGACAACTGCTCTGGTGTCACTAACTCTGTGCACCGCGGGCCAACGACATGTGGCTGTGGGCCCCTGCTGACCGCTGCCTCTGGCCTACACTGCGGTCAAGTAGGTCACATTTGGAACTGAGTATTGATTATACAATGGCCGAGTACACATATCAATGCAGAGTTCAAATCACTATACTCCCTTCGATGTGGTGACACAAAGTATGTGCATGGCATCCCAACCACACGTGTCTGTGGGCCCTTGATGACTACGCCTTCGGCCTATACTGCGGTCGAGTAGGTCACACATTGGGAATTCAGTCATGATTCATTAATGGCAGACTTGATATCATTGTACTGGCCTCATCGCAGACTGCATCCCCTTTCAGCTCCGGTGCCACTAAGTCTGTTCCCTGACATCCATGGACACTTTCTGGTTGAACTTTGGTGGCGACTGAGTCTATGGTCTGGGGGTTTTCTTTCTCATCATGTCGGTGATACTGACTTTGTGGCAAAAACGAGGCTGTAGCATTCCACTCCTCCATTTTCCGCTTCCGGCCGACTTCTGCCCTCTGCATCATGCCCTGGAGGACACCTTCCACTGTCCCCCGCAAACCTCCGCTACATTCACCTTCGCCATCGATGAGGACCCGCTCACCTCGCATGGCCCTATCTCACAGCACCGCAAGTCACCGTCCCGTGGCGGTGTGCCTGTGCCGGCCGCAGTGCATCCGGGGCCACTAACTTTGGGCAGCTCAAGTCATGGCCCCTGTCTGATAGCATATTGGATGGCCTCTGGGTCGATGGACTGGGGGTCATCAAGGCCATGTGTCTGTGGCCCTGCGCTGTCCGCTGCCTCCGGCCTAAACTGCGGTCCACCTGGGCTCACACATCAAATCGAGTCCTGACCTGCCCGGACGTCGCATCACTGCAGGATGCACACGCCACCACCGCCAAGACCAACCCCAAACAACAGGTGCCAGAGTCGGAAATGTCTTACTGCCAGACTATCAGATTTGCTCACACCAGTCGTGGGTGCCATCACCAGCTTGATACCCTGCTCAGCTCTTCAGGTGCCACCAACTCAGGGCACCACAAATCATGGACCATTCTGCTTGCATGTTGGGGGAACACTGTACTTTCTCCGGCTACCACCATGATGCTTCACAGTTGTTCCTGTTATGCTGGTGTTTTCTGTTTCCGCTTTAATTGTGATCACTGTTCAAGTTGTTGCCAGCACCAACGACTCCATGCGGGCTGGCTTACACTCACCCCACACACATCCAGCACATGCATCACTGTACAAGTGACCATGCCAATAAAGGTGTCGAGCGCACGTGCCCGTAGCCAGTTCATCGAACTATCTGAGTGTGTCCGTGTGCTTATGATGTATGCATTAGGGCCCCGGGCCCTACAACATTACATTGTGCCGTGTACAGAGGACGCAGCCATGTCACCGCAGGCAGCGGGTGAGACATTGCACATGTAGCTTTGTCGTCCCCCACTCAATACATAAGAGGAGTAAACTGGGCCTGCGTACGCCAGTCCAGCGTGGGGGTGTGGATGATTTTCCCGTGGGTATGGGTGTGGTTCAGTACTGGAAATGTGCAAAGGCATGTGTCTCTGTCGCAGTGTGGGTCTCCATTGGGGAGTGTAGGTGGTCCCTGATAGGACTTAGACACCCACGTATGTGATCTAGTTCGGCTTTCATGAGGTAGTACCCCACCGCACATGTTCGGCCACCCCCTTCTGGCAGTCTGACACCTGGCCTTGGAATGAGATGTGTGCTTCGGTGGGCTGCTGGGAGCCAGCCGGGGTGGTGGGTGCGTCCAGCTGTGTTGTCTGTGCAGGGGGTGGGGTATCCTCGATGCAGCAGTGCTGCCCTGCTCCTGGAGGTCGATTGCCTAAGATGTCCATGGACTGTTGTAGGGCGTCGGTGTCGGAAGTGTGGAGGTCCTCTTCAGCATCACTGTAGGGTTGTCTGGTCTGCTCTGCTGGAGGTGTTGTTTGTCCCTCTGCAATGTGAAGGGGAGATGCTTGTTGACATTGTGTTGGCATGTATGTTGCCGCATTGTTCAAGTTTACATACAGACTGCATGACAATGTACATTGTGACTGTTTGCAAGGGGCGGACTATTTGATGCGGGACAGTGGACATTTGGACTACATGACGTAGGTGAGGTTGTACACGTACATTTGCATCTCACAGTTTCCTGCTATGTCAGATGTGATTGGCCATTTTCTACGCACAGGCGGACCCAGTTGTGTCCTCTGTTCTGCAGTGTAAGTGTTGTACTGTGTACCACATTGTCATCCATGTGGATGTGCTGTCATTGCTATGTGTGTGTGCTGCATTGTGTGAGAGTCGCACCTGCAGCTGTGATTTTGCTGCCCCTTATCCCTTGGAGGCGGTGTGCCTTTGGCTTTTGTGCTTTTAAGGTGCTGTGATGTTGGCGACTTGGGTCATTTGTGCTCTTGGACGGTTTTTGTACTCTTGTGCAGTGTTTGTCTGCAGATGTATTGTTGACGTCAGTGGTTGTTTGTGCACGTGGATGTGCCAGAGTGTGACCTGCTCCTTTCCAGATGTGGTCCACACTCAGCCACCTCAGTCTCGTGGCGTGCACAATGTCATGGTGATTGTACTCCAGCCATGCTGCTCGTCATGTGGTGTCACTTGCATTGTCAGTGTGCCTCTCACATACGCATCTTTGCTGTGTTTCGCACGGGTGCATGTGTGTGTTGTGGAATTGGTGATGTGTGGGGTGGGACCCCTTTGGGCACATGGTGGACGGGGGCCTACTTGATGTTTGTATGTGTGCTGCAGTGTGCCACAGGGATCAGGGACATGACCCAGGGTCATTGTGGGTGTGCGGGGTGCTACACATCATTGTGCATGTGTGCCATTGTGCCTGTCCCCCCCGTCCCCACAGTCCCTGTTCGTTACTCACCCTGTTGATGTTGTGTCAGGTCATGTTGAGCAGTGTCCGGACTCCCGACTCCTTGCACTGTCTCCACACTGATGACTGTGGCCACCATTTGCTCCAGCTCCTCCTGTGGCGCAGGACTCCCACCTCCATTCGCCGTTGCTGCCTTCCTGTTGGCAGCGGGTTTCTGCTTGGTTTGGCTTTTCACATAGTGCCAGCGCATCTTGGCCTCCTCGACACTCCAGCTGCATTCACGATGGAATGCCATTTTTCCGTCTGTGTTGCAAATGACACGGTGGAGGTGACGGACAGTTGTTGTTGTGCTCTGTCACCTCCGTGACGACGATCCAGTTGTCATGTGGACTGTACCCCGTCTTCCTCTTCCTCTTCTCCTTGGCCTTCCCCGACTCCGAGGTTCCTTGCTGGTGGTCTGTGGGGCTTGTGGGGGTTCGCGTTGACCTGGGCACTGGTTCCCGGTGCATCCATGTTGCTACGCAGTTTATTTTGTTTATGGTGTGTTTTTCTTGTTCAGCTTTTATAGTGCATTTTCCTGCATGACGCGTGGGAATTGCAGGCCTGTCGCTGGTTATCGCTGATTTTTGTATCGCGGTTGGCCTCATCGCAACTTTATTCGCGTTCGTGTTTCGCATTTTTGCAGCGTTGCGTTAATTTTAACGCGGTCATTTGACACGTTATCGTGGGACTATCGCATGGTGCCGCCAGGTTGGGAATACGCCGTTAACATGGCGTTGTTTTCCCGCGATAGACTGCGATATGCAAAGTTGCGTTAAGCTAAACTTGCGGTGGTTATCACACGTTCTTGAGAATATGCCCCGAAGAGTACCTTTAGTTTGTAAATAAAATGTGTCTTTAGTTGTTAGTCTGGAATCTGTTTGTTGAGGGAGGCATGGCCACCAAGGAAAATATAGAAACTGACATACAGCCAGGAGAGAGCTTTGGGATATCAACATCAATGTTTTTTTTTAATCTATGGTGTGGCTTTCAAGAGGCGCATACAATGATATCCAAATTGATCAAATGTTTAGCGATAGTGATGGGTTGGGATACATTACCTAAAGATGTCCACGATGTTGTGAAACAGAAACAACCAATGAGGTAGCCATGTTAGAGTCAGGCTCACACTCAAATCATGACAAATGCAATAACAAATGACTACTGAATTAAAAAAGGAAAATGTATACTTTCTTTATAGAATGCATGTATGCGATAAATGATTGAATGTGACATAAGGTGTGATTATTAAGTGTACTTTAGTAATCTAAAATTATCCCGATGAGATGACTAATACTAAACCCACTCACTGCTTTGTGGATTCGATAGGTCTTGCCAACAGCTGGGCTGTCATACAAAACCTGAAAGGTACATAGAACAAATCTAAATATGAATTTTTTTCATAGTCAGAGGATCAGCTATGTTACAGAGTGAAAGCTGATCATTCTATACACAACACAAAAACTGATTATGACACTGAGGGGCATATTATCAACAAACTTCGATAAATATCGCAGAGCGCGCTTAGCGCGTTTTATTCTATCGCTGGATTTCCTCGCCGAGTTAGCGCGTTATTATCAACGCTTAACTCAAAGGCGATAGGAAATCCAGCGATAGCAGCAAAAAGGGGGAATAGCGCGTGAAATGCTGCCATTTATTTTGGGTGATTATGGAAACCTTGCTAATACGCCCCTGTGGTCTCAGCCTTGCAATCCACCTCCCATTACTAAGATGGCTAAGTCAACTTTAAAGCAGGAGTTAAATTCCTGCGATAAAGGGGGCTTAGCGTGATTATTAACATTGCTTCGCGGGTCTGCTGCCGGCTTGTTAATATCACGAAGCCGTGGTAGCGGGTTCTCCCATGCTGTTTTACCCAGGAACGCCTACTTTGCATCTCATTAGCGATGCGAAGGGAGGCGATACCAAAACGGCTGCTAACATGCGCTAATGCATGTTAGCGCCGCCTTGTTAATAGGGCGATGTAATTATCGCCGCTTTAGCGGCAAAAAGTGCCACTAAAGCAGCGATAATGCCCTTGGTAATATGCCCCTGAAACTCTAATGTGCATGTTGCAGACATTTAGAAAAATAACACTGGAACTGAGAAAAGCGAAAGTGCCAGCACCGTAAAAGTGTGCTTGGATTTGTACAATCAGCAGAATTAATAGAATAATGAATTTAGCATGTTTATTAACTGATTACCTTATATTTTTAACAAAGTCGATATGAAAGATTTTTGATGGGAAAGTTTTCTATGATGCAAAATAGCACAAATTATTAATATGAAGCAGTATATCTATGTAACAAATGAGTCTTACATATAATTGTGCAAACATTAATAATAGGTCTTAGCACCTCTATTGTGTTCATTACAATGCACCATAGCAAATGGAAAACTGGTGCAAATAAAACATGTTACATTGTAAATGGCTGAAAGTTTCAGCATAAATGCTTGACATTATTAGAGTCTTAGATTTTCTAAAACAATCTTATTTGAATAATTTTGAGTAATAGTTTTCACGTAGGTACTTTTAAAATTGTGGTAGTAGGCCATGATTAGAGCTGAACATTTTTTAATGCAAAAATCATTAACAAACGTTACAATGATTTCCATATATGATATGTTTGATTAATTTTGTTATGCTTGAACCTAAGTATGAGTTTATTTCACTAAATAAGAAATGCTAACTTTAAAATGCATTGAATTGCCTTTTTCCTTAGGGTGCATTATTTCATAGCCTGGTGTAATGGACTTTTGTTATGTTTCCTCAAATGTTGCTTTATCTGTTCTGTTTACACAACATTATTAAATCAGTAGACACTTTTTCCAGAACTTCCTTGTGAGTGAACTGATGGGAACTTGACCCTTCGACTTAATCCATGAAGAGCAACAAAGTAAATAGGCTCTTTGTCAACTAACCTGTGAGGATGGAATGGACAGTTGTTTCTCATGAACGACATGGGAAAATGTGTTTCAGTGTCAATTTTGCATATGGTAGGCAGAAGAATAGTCCTTTGACTACTGATGTCACAAATTGAGAATTTGGAGTATAAAAAGTGACTTCCCAAGTAGGAGGGATGGAATTCCTCTTGATTGCCTACCTACCTACTATACCATCGGACATCTTATACCCCTTGCCTTTTCTTATGCTGATGAACTTGCCTGTTGGATGATTTGGAGCTGTCTGGTGAGAGACCAGACCTGAACTTTCCTGATTATTGCTCAACTCCCTTTTGTCAATGCCCATGGACTCTTCCTTAATGGACTTTAACTTGACACCTTCCACATTCTAAGAGAACTTCTATTGAACCATCATCCTGCCTTTCTAGGTGGTAGGAAACCCTTACCTTAATCATCCTCTTTATAGATTATTTTATTTAACAATAGATTTACTTTGATTTAATGTGTGGTTTTATACTACGTGCTGTAAGACTCATAACTGAACTGCTTTAAATATTACTTATATGCATTGATTTTGGATCTTTAATATAGTAACCAAATTATCTAAATTTGTCTGAGTCTTTTATTGCACCTTAATGTTCTTTCCTCAGAAACTTTGCTTATGAGATATTGATTTCTAAATGCACGATAGGGAGAGTCATAGATTATTTTCAGAACATTAGGGTCTTTTGCTCTTGTTCTGTGTAGTCCCAGCAGAGCTTCTGGTTTGTATAATTCTTGGTAGATTGAACTTCTTTAGAAGGTTGGGTCTTCCAATACCAATATAGTATGGTTCTGAGTCTGGTGTACTTGAACCTGATCTCTAATTTGTGAGTTGGCTACTAATTATTGGTCCTCATTGGGTGGCCAACAGTTCGACACCCTGATTATTCACCCGTCACTGCAGTGAAACAATGTCCATCGGAGGACCAATGCCTCTGTGGTTTAAGTGTAGAATCTGAGTGAAGTGACTAAGTTGTAAAGTCATTGTTGGGCCCAGAAGATAGAAAAAGCTTCTGCTGCAACACCTGTAAATATGTCATTGCTCGGAGCCCTCATAGATCTGCAATGAACACCCAGTAGTACTATGGGTGTAAAAATCTATTTCAGGACATTGTCAGAGGTTTGTAGTGACCTGGAGACATCTGTGCTATTGTGATTGCACAGTTAAAGGTAAAATTGGGCCTAAGGATTGAATAACTATAACACAATTATACTGTAGTGTGAAAGCACTACAGCACTGAATCATTGCTTCATGCTCAAGAAATTACCCAAATAAAGACAATCATTTCCAACATACTTTTACGCTCTCCATGTCTTAGAATACAGATCAGTTTATCACAGACAATGCTACAAAGTCTTCCTGTGTATAAACTAAATTAAAAATATATTGGCATTTTTAAATAGATTTAAGCATTGTATCAAATCACAATCTGCAAAACTGTCAATAACAGCTATTGATGGATAAACACTGGCCAACAGTTTCCAGATGACCCAGCTTACAGATGATCAGATGCCTGCCCACCTCAGGCTGGATTGCTTAACAATTCAGGTTCAGGAACCTTTTGCCTATGACCTATGATGCTTGAGATCAAAGAGAAGAGACTGCTGATTGGCAAAGGGAGTATATATTGAGTGTGCAGGTTGGGTCAGGTCACAGAGTAGAGATTTCCTCTTCATGAAAGGGATTATAGCTAGGGTTGCGTATTCACAGACATAGTAGGCAATGCCAGAAGACCTACCAATTATAAAGTCCATCACTGGCAAGACGAATCCATGTGGATGAGCCCCTGCCCACAGCAACTTTCTCCTGCTATTGCACCCTCAGATGCTTGACAATATGTTCAGATTTTGTGCTCTGGCCATCATAACAATGATTTTATGCTGCCCATGAGGAGAATGTAAAGACTAAGTTAATAACCAGTATGGCTGCTTGCAGTACTTACTTTAACATCCATCCTACAAATGTGGCTGCTTTTTGTACATTTCTATAACACTTTCGTCAAATGTTTCCAAAGACTTGAATCCGTTTTCTTTAGGTAGTGCTGATAAAAGACTCTATGAACAAACATCTATTTTTTCAAATGTGATCTTTTTCTGTCCTTAGGTCAATCTGCATGTTATTTCAGTAACTGTGGCGCTGTACTAAGCTGGTTCCACCTCTTTGAGGCTTCATATAAACCTTCTTCAACCAGTCTCAAAGACGCATGTGAGAATCAGTTTGAGGCTTGAGCACTCAACTCTGTTGATTTACATAAATCTGAGCATGAAGCTACATCACCTGAAAATGCTGTCACACTCCGAGGTAACAGCACACTAGACTAATGAGCATAGTAACCCATATGACACTAAAGACCTAGCTCTTCTGCTGTACATGAAACTTGATCTAGGGTTGCAATGCTCAGGTCTCTCTCCCTCTGAAGCTGTAGCATGCAACCCTCAAGATGTACATGAGAATCCATACGATGTTACAGCATTCTACTGTCATGATGTGCAGGAGATAATATACCACACAAAACCCACAAGACTCTATCCATGACTGCAACATCCAACCTTCATGATTTACAGGAGGCCTCTTAAGCTACATTGTGCCACCTGTATGATGTACTAAAGACCTTGGGGCATATGTGCAAGGAGATAACGCCACCAGAACGTCACTTATTCTGACATTCTGGTGGCGTTAAGTCCTTTGCCTTATTTACAAGGCGGCGTTAACGCCACCTTGTAAATAATGCCCCTATTCACACAGCACTTAGTGTGAAAGGGGCATGCAATGGGTGTTGCAGTGGGCGTTCCGCCACAACTCCCATTGCTTTTTGATGCTGCCGAAATGTACAAGGTATGGGGCAATGCCAAAAATAACACCAGGAAATACCTGGTCTTAAACAGGCGATACGAGGAGAAATGTTTTATTTCTCCTGGTATATTGCTCTTTCTACGTGTGCTGCATTCTGCAGCACAAGTGGAAAGAGCAAATCTCCTGTTAAGATTGCTTATATGCAGGAAGATGTCCATTCCTGCACACAAACAATCACCCTTTGCAGCACAGACACCCTAGCAAAATGACGCTAGCATACCTGCGCTGGAGCTAGGCAGCTCTTTTAGCGCCAGCACTAGGGGAAATGAAGGGGTGCACCGTATTTTTGTAAAAGCAGTGCATCCCTGCATTTTAAAACTGTTGGAGCCGGCGTTATCAAGTTTAAAGTAACACCACACTCCAGCGCAGCGTTATCAAGTTTAAAGTAACACCACACTCCGTCAGTTTATTGTAAAAATTCCCCCTAGTCTGACTCAATAACACCCAACAGCCATTCCAGATGATTAAATAGTGTACAGTCCTCTACTAAAAAGCTTATATCACTCTTAGTTAACCTTTCAACCCAGGGGTAGTACATACACCTTGAATTAGAAGAATATCTAAGTCTGAGGAAACATCCCACACTCATGATGTCCCAGCGACTCAGGCAGAGAACACAACACCCAAATGACATGATGTACTTGTGACTCAGCTGAGACTACAACGCCCACCCCTCATGGTGTACATGAATACACTTCATGCTACAACTTTCAACCCTCCATTTAAGAGAAACAATATACCCTTTTGATGTGCATAAAACTCCATGTTAGACTACAACTTCCGAACATATGTCCACAAGACTACATCTGAAATTATACCTTTCGACACATGCATTTTTGAAAATCTATCAGTCCTCAGTTTGAACTGTTCAACATTTATACCCTGCCCCAATCAATTGCTAAATGGTATTTTCTGTATGCGCTGAAAGATTTATGCCAATTCTGGTGGCTCAGTGGACTAATGTATCCACTCAAGGGATCTGTATTCAACCTCATGTTCACAAGTTCAAATCAAAGCAAGCCCACTCAGCCTTCCAAAATAATGAAATGAGTATCACTGAGTTGGCTAGCAAAACTCCTCTGATATTCAGCGCCACAATGCCCTAAGGGGTGAATGTTTGCTTCACAAATGCATGTTATATGCTATTACTTACTGTATTTGCACCCTTTTGTGCTGCACTTAGCAGTACAGCAGTTGACTACAAAAATATAAATATATATCTAAATGGCTGAGCTCCAGTGGTTACATAATACCCATGAAACCATCCATCAAAAGTTTGTATGCTAGATGCAATTGTAGTTCTCAATGTTTAATTCAATAAGATGCCAAAACAAGCAAAATACGTTTGCATTGGTGAGGATGTGACGTCCAGAAAAAAAAAACATACAAGAAATTGATTTTGTGCTTTTCTGCCTCATTGTTGAGTTTTTTTTTATTTGGTCCCACAAAAATATAAGATTCAGACAATTGAGAGAAAGAGGTGTATAACTATATAGGTACATAGTGATATGCTGATAGATAAACATGTATTTACTCTTTTTAGCTCCACATCAACATACCTTGACAATATACCTAGCTTAATTTGAGCCTATGCTTGCAGGTGGGGCTCACTGGCACTCATTTTTGGGTCAGGCACTTATTTTTCCACAACAAGATGTGACCCAGAGCAAAAGAGAGATAAACACAGAAAAGGGAAAGAAAGAGGTAGAGAAAAACAAAAAAGAGACAAAGGAAGAAAGGATGGATGAAAGAGAACTGCAAGAGTGTTATAAAGAAACAGAGGGGCATATTAGCAAGAAGAGGCGATAATCATCGCTAACCCTGCTTAGCGTCATTTTTTTTATCGCCGGCTATTGCTGGAATATATCGCCACGCTAACGCTGTATTAGCAACGATTAGCGCTATGGCGATGAATATTCCAGCGATAGCGGGGGAAATGGGCCAACATCGCTGAAAAACCAGCGATGTTGCATGGAGAAGGGAGAACACCTTGCTGATACGACCCTGTGGTCGTATCAGCATAATCCACCCCCCATGTTAGGTATGGCTAACACCTGCTAATTGCAGGTGTTAAATAAATGGCGATGACCCCGGTTAGCGCGACTTTTCACGTCGCTAACTGGGGCCATGGCCACCTTGCTAATAGGCGATAGGCCTGTTAGCGGGTGTTTCCCAGGTTTGTTCGTCGGGAACGCCCACTTTGCATGTCATTAGCGATAAATATCGCTGACATGCAAAGCAGTAAAAACGGGCGCTAATGCCCGCAAACTGTCGCTAACTGCTGTTAGAGACAGTTTGCTGATAGGGCGATATGAATATCGCCGCTTTAGCGGCAAAAAGTGCCGCTAAAGCGGCGATAGTGCCCTTGCTAATATGCCCCTGAGAGTGTCTGTTGGTGGATAAAAGAGGCAAGAGGTGGAATCAGACTACGCAGTCTTAGTACTTGACACCCCGACCTTCAGTATTACAGGCTTCTGAGCAAAACTTTCGTCCGTGGCACTTATTCTTTTACAAATTATGCACTGACACTACATATGTGTTATGAGTCACTGTCAGGAATCTAAAGAGGTTTTTATGAAGTTACTGGAAACTATTGATTTTCATCTGAGGGTGGCGACTCCTGAGAGTGGGGCACACATTTCATTCTTTCTCATCACTGATAGGAAATGACAACATTCCAGCTTCATCCCGCAACAAGAGGAACCTTCCAAAAAGAAACCAAAAAAAACCTTTTCTGCAAACATTAATAAGGTGATGGTTCTTCTGTGTCTCATTTTACTACCCCAACTCATATAGGAGACATCTAAAATGGAATTAAATAAAAAGGTCAAATGAATAAACGACTATGGGCCTCATTTACAACAAAATGACGCAGCGCTGCAAGCCATTTGTCTGCGCCGAGCTGCATCATTTTAAAAGCACAGGGATGCCTCATATTTATAACAATATGACGCATCCCTGTGCTTTCCCCTGTGCTGGCGCACAACTGGCTATTCTGCACCAACGCAGGCACCCTTGCACCATGGTGCAAGGGTGCCTGCATTGCGGGGATGGTTGTTTTTGTGCAGGAAGGGACACCTTCCCACACAAAAACAATCATTAACTGTGTTTTCCTCTTTCTATGTGTGCTGCAGAATGCAGCACGCATACAAAGATATTCATGCTGCAGAATGCGTAGGATTCTGACGCATTCCCCGGCTTACAAAACTTTGTAAATCTGGGAATGCAGCAGAATCCATGGGTGTTGCATGGGAACACCCATAGCAACACCCATGGCACGCCCCTTTCACGCAAAGTGATGAGTGAAAAGGGGCCGTATTTACAAGGGCCAGCACACTGCGGCACCTATACATCAAAAAAAGTGACACACCGGCAGCGCCAGCGGCTTGTAAATAAGCCCCTAATTGGTTAAAAGCAAGTAGCATGGCATGTTCTCCCTCTGCCTCATTCCCGCATACCACAGCCGCCAATGGAGGGGGTGGGGTCGGAGGTAGGTACAGCGCATATTCAGAGTGTACATTTCCATACCAGGAAACACTGTTGGGAAGGTCGCTCACTGAATAATGTGAATAGTCCGTACTATATTTAGCACTATAGTATTTTCAGTTTTGCAGGTAGGGCCGGCTGTGGAACCAAAAGCTGCCTTCATATCACATCATATGAATGACCAAGAGCTGTTAATTCTATTGAGAATCCTTACCAATTTTTAAACCGGTGGTTTTCATAACTGGAAATTGCTCATGATTTTACTATTTTTAATTAGTGTGCCAGATTGTAAAGGTTGCCATCTGGAACTCTTGTCGAAGTGATGTGACTATACAATGATATAAAAGACATGCATATGACTTGATTGCTGAGGGGAGTTGCAACTGCTGCAAGTTGTTTTGATTCTATTTGTCAAGTACTAATAAAAATCCTGTAATAAAAAAAGACTAAAGATATAGAAAAAAACACAGACCTTGGAAAAATGCTGAAACCAGCCTGCCCCCTTCCTCGCCTTCTCTCTTGCAGACCATCCATCCTGTCTCTCTCCTTCTTGTTCTCTGATTACTCGCTCTCTCTCCACCCTCTCGTAGCTTCCTTCTCTCTTTCGAGCCCCCCGCCCGCTGCAGTTAATCCCGGGGAGTTGGAGAAAGAGACACAGGCAGCAGCGGCAGCCAGAACAGGTAAACGTGGAGGGGTGGGGGGCAGGTTGGGAGGGGGGAAGTCAACAGACGACGGAATAGGTATAATTAAATAAATAAATAAATAACACCTATTCCATCGTCTGTCGGCTTCCCCCCTGCTGCGCCCTGCCCCACCCACCACGCTTGCCTGTGCCGGCCGCCGCTGAAAGGCAGCAGGGCTGGCTTTCAATATCATCCTCCAATGGCTCCAGCCCCCACCCCGCTCACCCCCAACACTGCCACAATAAAGGACCAGTCCAGCCCATCGTCTGGATCAAGCCGTAAGTGAACTTTGTGGTTCTCAACTTCGAGACATGGGCCGGGTTCAGATAGGGCGGGAACACAAGGAGTATTGGCCTTTCTAATTGTAATTGTGCTGCAGGCTTTTGAGAGCAGCAGCCAGCAATTGCAAATGTGGTTCACATCTCTTCCCTTTGATTTAATTGAGAGCATCAACTTGAGCCTGAGCCAAAAAGGTTTGAGGCTGCTGTTCTTCAGCGGTGGCAGAGTGCTGCCTAAAACATGCATTCAACTTCTGACAAAGGGGAAACTAAGTTCACATAGAAACCATATGAGTAAAATCAGGCGCTTTTAAGTTGCTGGATCTGTAATATTTATGTTAAATTGTGTGATGTGCCGACATCTAATGTTGCCTTATAAAGCGCTATTAGCTGGCCGCAGTATTTCCAAGTTGCAAGTACAAGCAATTTCGCCAGGAAAGAAGACAACAATATGCCGCTTTGCATATGGTGATATGAGTCCTTGAAAACATGTTTAGGGTAGGCACTGACACCCTCTAGCTAGAAAATCTATGGCTAATGTAACATGTATATCAAGTCAGATTTAATAGCATGAAGTGCAGCCATGCAGGAGAGCACAATCCTTAGATGCAGCACTTCCTTAGATGCAGCCCTCAAGGTATTTTTCCATAATATTGTATTTTAATACCCCACTTTACCATTTTACAAAAATATCATTACACACACACATATATATATATATATATATTTATTTATATATATATACACACACACACACACACACACACATATATATACACACAAATATATATACACACACATATACATGTGTGTGTGTGTGAGGTGTGTGTGTGTACATATCTACACAGTATGAATATATGTAATATGTAGCTATGAATAATACATTTTTACTTCAATCAATAAATCAAACTAAAGAGCTTTATTTTGCTACCATTCTGCAGCATGAAAGCACAACAGATAAACGAAAAACATTACAATAAAATATATTGTACATAGATAAAACCTATCCTATTACATCTTGTGCAAACAAGGAGTTATTAAAAGGGTGTCATAAGATCATCAGCATGATACTCAAGAACTAGCAGCAAACATGATAAAGTGCATGAAAAAGCAACATTTCGAAGGATAGCAAATCCAAAAAAATAAAAGCTTGAGCAAAGATTAAAAAGACCATGAAGATAATAAGCACAATACTAAATGGAGTAGCAGCATAAAACGTATAAAATCAGTGAAGCTCATTGTTTCAGGAAATTGCACGTTTTCATAATTTGTTTGCCTGCCAAATAAACGAGGCCACTGCAATATCATACCCCAGGGCTATATAGGTTTTGTAAAAACAACAACGCCGGTCTACACTGTCTGCATTCATACTCTCTAAAAATAGGGATTAAAATTTATTTACTAGGAGATTCATAAAATTTACAGAAAAACATGATAAGCAAAGTGGATTAAATGAAAACACCAACCCAAGGGCTTGGAGTAAAGTCAGCAAGAGAAAAACAGTTTGCTGGATTGCCAATCATAAAAGGTAAAAGGTTAAAATGGAATCTTGTCAGCACGTAACGGTGTGGCATATTCTGTATTTGCGATAGATATGTTGGGAGACCCTCTTGAGAATATAAAAGATTATAAGCAACTACTGATGGTTTCACTTTATCCCCCTCCAACCCTTTTTATTGTTCCTTATTCAAAAACATGTACTTCAAAGAAAGCTTAGTAACTTTTGAACAGGAGTTCGGATCACTATACAAATTTTGGAGTCCAAGCTCTGCACATACTGATTTTATGTAAGTGAGCCATGAATTTCCTGAGCAGCGTGCAGTTGGAAACAATCTTCCTTTAGGATCAGTTTAGTTAAAACTGTTTCCTCCCTTCTCCATAAGGAATGCCAAAGTAGCAAGGGTGCCATATTAATTTATCTGTTATATAAGGGGCCCGAAGTTCATCATGAATTATAGCGTTTGAACAATTTAGCGGACGGCCAAGAGATTTTACATAAACGCATTTTCTATGGACTGAATGCCTTGTACCTTCCAGATAACCCATATACCAGCCCCATAAGAGGCAATTGTCACACATTTACATGCATAAATCTTTACTTAACTATATGCTGGGCCACTGGGTCTATGTAATTCTGTGCCTACGCGTTTTCCGCATAATTATGGATTGGACACATTTGCCACCTAACCTATCATTTGCTGCATAGTCGGCAGAGTTTAACAAAAAATTGTTTCTCGATCAATCAGATCAAAAGTTATTAAAAATGTGGTGACACAAGTTCCCGCAAAGTCGAAGGACCCTTGCAAAGGTTGATTGGTCATCTTTCAGATGTTTATCACCATATTTGGATTTTAAACAAGTTCTAATGAAGTAACACATTTGCCCGGACAGTGTTACCATGTGTAAACAAATAGTAAAGCAATACTATCACAAAATATGCTGCATTATGCCACATAATTTGCATTTCTTGTTGCATAATTTAGTCAACCCTGCCACGTAATTTGGTCCACCCCTGCTGCATAATTCCAGTGGTCCTGCCTACATGTGCCTACAATATTTTGGTTACAATCAATGTTATAGGATGATATTTTAGTATCCAATATTCTGGAATACAACAAACTTCCAACTTCCTGACTATGAGGAAATCCATAGCTTTCTTTACAATTTCACTTAGACTATCACTAATAAGAACAGGCGAAGCTTATATGAGCATGTATGAGTAGATAGTGTAGTAAATTGGTCAAAGTTTTCTCCTGCCCATACTAGGCATTTTTTTTATTTTTTTTTATTGAGATCCATCAAAAATTTACAAATTCATCCAGATATCACAATACAAATATCCAATAATAAAACCATTCACGATAGCCCTATTGATCATATAAAGTCAGATAAAAAACAGGTTACATAATCTTGAATTAAACGAGACATTAGAGATCAGATAGAGTAATCTTACACCAATAAGTTAGTTGTCACCAAGTTGCCCGTAAAGCAGTAAAATATAAATCCAGGTAAAACTGAGAGTAATGTCAAAATTAAGGCAGCCAAATATGTTTTGACGTACTAAAGATTAAATATAGCGTCGCCTGCCAGATCTAAAACGAGCTAAAGTGTCCATAGTGCATTAGGTCCAATAAATGTTATGAAAATATTAACATATAAATCATAATTAATATTTTTGTCCTATTGGCTTAAACCATTTTTTCTTTTCTTTTCCCTTCTTTCCTACCCTTCCTTCCTCCTTTTCTTTAAAAAAAAAAGGAAGCATGGTGTCAATAGAGCAAAAAAGTGCTGTAAGGTAAGTGTCGAAAGTGCAATCAAAGTGCAAGCACGTATACAAATATGGCAACACAAACGGCATTCATGAACCTTTCTATATATTAGGACAAATTATAAGCTCTAATTTAAATTACGAAATTTTCATTCAAAATGGTCCGCCCAGATTTTTTCAAACTTCTTAATCCCTCCAATTCGCAATGCATACAAGCGCTCACTGTTCCTAACCTGTTTCATTTTCCGAACCCAATCACATTTTGTTGGAACCAGGTCTGAACGCCATCTCTGAAGCAAGAGTGACCTGGCAACCGCCATTGCAATATAAAGAAACTTAACTAAATTATCAGAAAGATGTAACAAAGGGTCATAGCCAAGGACTTTCAGCCAATTATTGGAGTCTAGTATGATGAAACATTCAGCCTCTAGATGGCAAAAAATCTCATTCCAGAACCCCTGAATTAAAGGACACTGTGATATGATATGTGTCCAATTGGCTATCGGATGAATTAAGCAGCGAAAACACTGACCGGATTGGCTGGGGTAAACCTTGGATAAAAAATGTGGGGTTCTATTTAGAAGCCATTTATTGAAAAATAGCATCCGACGCCAATTTGCTCCCCTTAGTGTTGTAAAGTTAAGTTTATTTAATTCAGACCACATACTCGCAGTAACTTCCAAACCTTCGTGTTTTTCCCATTTTGTTTATGCTTTCTCGGGGGGATCAAACCCCCAGATAGGGGCTAAGATTCTTTTCCACTCACCAGGTTTCCTAACTGTGATTTCTTCGAGAAGAACATATGACAGCTTTTTACGTTCATTAATCTGTATCAGATCCAGATTGTTAAGAAACCTGATCAAAATATTAAATGACCCAACAAGAAGGAAATCATTCGGAATTAGCTCGTATATTTCGGAAATATTCACCCACCTATCGAACCTAATAAAATCTGAGATTTTCCGAAAACCGGCCTTCGCCCATTTTTGACTAATTTCCGTCGATTCTCCAGCTCCAAATACTGAGGTGAGTTCGGATAGTGGAGTTGACGAATTACTAATTGGAATTGTATATCGCCTATAAAAATCTTGACGTTTATAAAAGAACCACTGCATGCACTTATAACGCACTGATTTAGGGGATTTCGCAATTTTTAATGGACAGCGTATCTGATGTTCTTTACAGATTAAATTCATAAAATAATTTACAAATAAACCTGAATTCAAAACTGACTTAAATCTAGACAAATATTGTGCAAAATACGCTGAATAATAAGCCCTGAGATTCGGGAGGGCTAAGCCACCATTCTCCACCTCCTCATATAAAGTGCTTAGTGCAATTCGGGAGTTTTCTTTCCCCAAAGAAAGGATGTAAACATGGACTCTAATTTGACAAAAAAAGATGCTGTTAAAACACACGGAATTGCAGAGAATAAAAAATTAAATAGAGGGAGAACAGACATCTTAATCAGTGAAACCCTGCCAATATTAGTCAGTGGGAGCGAGTCCCACCAAAGCAATAACTCCCGTACTTTCGACAAAAGCGGGACAAAGTTCAAATCATACAAGTCAATGATTCGAGACGAGAAGAAAATCCCAAGATATCTTTTTGGTTTAGAATTTAGACAGGACAAAATATCAGGGTGTAACACATCGGGTTTGCATCCGCACTGGATTAGTTTTGTTTTCTTTTTGTTAATTTTATACCCCCAAGCAATTCATATCGCTCAAAAACCTCAAAATCTTTCGCTTGGACCCCCTATCGCCTTTGATTATAAGCATGATATCGTCCACGTATAATTTTAGTTACCCCATAGTAGGTAAAGGGGGCGAATCTCTGCATTCTTTCGAATAGCGATAGCTAAAGGCTCAATAAAAAAGCGAATAAAACGGGGGCAATGGACAGCCTTGTCTAGTCCCTCGTTTTACCCTAATTTGTCCTGCCTCAGAGGCATTAACGATGATATTGGCTTCTGCATTAAGATATATTCTTTGAATCAACCCCGTGATCTTAGGAGGTATACCAAAACTAAGAAGAATATGGAATAAAGTCTCCCAGACCACGAGGTCAAACGCCTTCTCGGCGTCTAACAGAAGGACCAAGGCTGGAATTTTCTTGGTCTCAAAATAATCCAGTGCTTCTGCAAGATAATGCGTATTAGTCACAAGTTGCCTCCCTGCTATAAACCCATTTTGGTCGGGATGTATCAAAGTCTGGGCTATAGCATTAAATCTGTTGGCTAAAAGTTTGGTAATGATCTTGTAGTCAGAGTTTAAAAGTGTAATTGGGCGATATGAATTGGGGTCTTCTCAGTCGTTTCCCTTTTTTAAAAAACTGACTACGTTCCCTTTTTGAAATGTAGGTGGAATCGGACCTCCCTCTAAGATAGAATTAGCAACCAGCAAAAAATATTCTAAAACAACATCTAAAAAAGTTTTAAAAAACTCGGCTGGGAGACCATCCGGACCACAGGCTTTGCCGTTCGGAAGGTTTTTTATGATATCCCCCAGCGCTTCTCTGGAGAAAGAGCGCGTCATGCTGCTTTTATCAGCCTCAGAGAGTACCGGAATTTCCTGTTCCTGTCCAGGGATGCCTTATCAATGGATTGTTGTTGACCATAGATATTCTTATAATGTTGAAACATTATGTCCCTTATAGTCACTGGATCTTCACTTTGGGAGCCAGTTACAGGACACCTCAGAGAACTAATCCGGTTACTTGCGGCCTGCTCTCTGGCCTGCCATGCAAGGAACTTCCCGGTAAAATTGCTCTCTTCATATACCTTTTGCCTATGGTTGCTATTGAATGTTGCACATTCTAGATAATAAGCTTCCGCGAGATCCCGTTTGGCTTGATCAACATTTCTTTGATTAGGGGCCGAGGGATTACTAAGAAAAATATCATAGCATCTCTGCACCTCCTGTTCTAAATTTTGCTTTATTTCCTTCTTTTTTCTAAAACTTTCTGCATCCTTCCCAATAGCTAGACCCCGAATGTAAGCCTTTAGAGAGTCCCAAACAATGTGGGGAGGAGCTGTCCCGTGATTTCTTCTGAGAAAGTCCTTTATCTCTGTTTTACAGAGCAGAACCCAATTTTCATCCGAGAGATGTAGCCTATTTAAGGTCCAACTCTTAGAGAAAGCCGGGATCTTACCTAACTCGAGCTCTAGAATAAGCATTGCATGATCTGAAAATCCGTTCGGAAGGAAATTCTGCTGGCTAAAAATCAAGGACTTGGATATAAGAAAGAAATCAATGCGTGAGGAGGTGCGAAATCTGCCCGAAAACAGGTATATGCAATCTTAATCGGGAATACTGCCCGCCATGGGTCGATTATGTCCAGAGTTTTCCTATAATTTTGAATAATTCTGCTGGTTTTAGGTTTTAATTGTTTTTTAAAAGGGGCTGAAGAATCAATTTTTGAATTTGCTAGCAAATTGAAATCTCCCCCTATAATCACTTCATATGGTACCGGATTATCCTCCACTGGGCCATAAATGCTAGCAAAGGTTAAAAATCAATTCCCCAAATTGCAGGTCACCCAACACCACCTTCCTCTCTGATCACTTGCAAAGTTAACCACCTTGGCTTGAAGTTTTTTGCCCAAGAAAATCGCCGTACCACGATGTGATGCGGAGGAGGAGGAGAACCCCCAGTATGTTGCCCAGGACCTAAACATTGAAATATCTGCTAACTTCCCTTCTGCTATATAAGATTCTTGAATTAAAATAACGGCCGGGTTCTCTGTCTTAATCCATGATTCAATAGCCCGCATTTTCTTTTTATTATTGAGTCCGTTTACATTAAAAGAAACCACCTTAAGGAGTTCCTTATTAACCATTAGCACACTACACGGTAGAATCCTCGAAGACACACAAGATGGGCTAAAGTGTGCTGGAGGGACACAGAATCTGTCGATACTCCCCCACTTGCCCTAACAGGATATAGATTTATTGGTAAAATTTGGATGAAACAAGAATTTACAAATGGATCTCTTTTTTCCCTCTTGCTACCCATTCCACACCCGTGGACCCCACCCCTCCCCAAAAAGCCGCAGTGAGCAGTGCACCATCCCTGCTCACACCTAACAGGCTTACCCAACCCCCCAAAACTGGCACCTTGTGCCAGGTGCTGCCAGCCTACATACCCCCCCCCTCATCCAGGACGTGAAGAGAAAAAAAACAAAAACAAGGGGGAATAAACCCCACAATACTATGTAGGAGAGAAAAGAAAAATAGAAAAGCCTTACTCGAAAAAGAAAAAGAAGCAGACAAAAAAGCAGACCAAAGAGCAAATGCAGAGCTGAGTAAAACAGCAACTATAAGGCCCCCAGCTAAGAGATCTAGGACTTACTTAAAGAAATTTGTTGCAGTAGTTCCTGTGCTTCAGGGATATTACAAAATACATGGAATCTACCTTTAATAAGCACTTTTAATTTGCTTTGTTGTGCAATCATTGCCTGCGCCCCTTGTTCTTTAAATAAGTACAACATTTTAACAAACTCTTTCCTCCTTTTGGCTGCGGAGGCCGACATATCAGAAAAAATGCGACATATTGGCACCTCCGAGGAAGTGAACTGCCTCTGCCTTATGGCCTTAGATAGAATTTGTTCCTTGACCCTATAATCCCCAAAGTTAACAAGGATTGTCCGTGGGAATTTACCGTTAGGGGGTAGATGCGCAGGCACCCGGTGGACCCTCATAATGGTAAGATCTCCATTAAACTCTGGGAGAACATTTTTTTTAATGAACGAATCAATTCATTGTAGTGTCTGCTGCCCCTCAGGACCTTCTGGAATACCAAAAAACGAAGATTAGAGTGCCTAGAGTGATTCTCCAGTTCCTCCAATTTAATCTCCATTCCAGACTTTTGGCTCTGATAAGCAGCAACTTTGTCATTCATGATAGCGACCTGGTCCTCCAACTGCGAGATTCTAGTCTCTGCCTCATGAAGTCGTGCAGGAACCCAAGCCATGTTCTCTTCGATTTTAGACAAACGGGCATTGATGGCAGCAATTTCCGTGGACTGAGAAGCTTTAAGCTCTCTGATCTCATCCAGAATTAAGTTAAGAAGGCTCTTAGCATCCTATTGCAGAGAGAAAGATCTATCATCCTGAGAAGAATTTTCCTGTATTGATTCAATCCCAGCCTTAGATTGCGCTAGAGATGTAATGGCAGAAGCAGCAGAAGATGTTAAGTTATCAGAGACAGCCTGCCCCCCGTTCTCGAGAGTGGGTAGATCCAAAAAGCTCCGTTCAGGGGATGATTGCACTTGAGGTTGTGAGATAACAACGCTATGGCTGCAGAGAGATGCCCCCTTTAAGGGGTTTGCAGATGGTTCAGCAAATAATGGTGCACTTTCAGCCCCCTCTATGCCTGAGATTGAGCCTGGCTTGGCTTTAGAAAATAGAGAGTATTTTTTAGGATCTTTGGGCTTCCCAGTGACAGCGTCGACCCCGGGAGCCATCGCATCTGGGTCCTCCAAGCTTTCCAAGCTTTGCACAGCTGAGCGACCTGCCCCAGGAGAGACAACAGGAGCGGAACTGATACTCGCATCCAAATCGACGGAGGCTCACCCTGAGTGATGTATCTGGGGGAGTTCTGCAGTGGCCATCTCAGAATTTTCTTTGGGCGGACCGAAGTCTTTCCTCAGAGTTGCTGCACGATTAGTCTGGGCTGCTGCTTGACCTGCGTGCTTTTTGACCCTCTGCGCCAGAACTGGAGAGTCAAGATGGGATACGGCAGTGTTTCTGGAGAAATTTCGCATAATGAGAGTCACAAAAAATTTCTATTACTTTACTTTCTCCAAGATGGATTGCCGGATAATACCAGAAAAAGAGATGGAAGGCTTAGCGCATAGGACTCCCCCAGCGACCCTCTACCAAGTAGCGCAAAAAAGCCCCATACGCATACAAACAGTGGAGCACATGCACTTACCCCTTGGAGAGAAACCTGGTGGTCCCCGATGTCGCTGTAGAATTGGGCCTCAGAGGCAGCAAGCCTGCTTAAATCCTGGGAGGGAAAAGCTGCACAGTCCAAAAAGAAAAAGAGAATAATTTTGCCCTATTCAAAAATACGCCCTTAATATATTTTTTTATATCCTCTGTGTTTGTCCCAGAACAGCTTTAGCAGGGGTCAAGGAGAGTGAAAAATAAATAAATAAATAAAAAAGGTGAACAAGAAGTCAGCAGCTTGATTTAATATTAAAGCTCCCACCAGCCGGAATTTTAAAATCCCTTTTGAGACTCCAAATGGCTCCAAGTGGCTTTTTCCAGCCTGTATATGCTGTTTGTGCTGTGAGAATCTGTGGGAATCTGCCGTTTTTTTTCCCTTCTTGTCCCTTTAAACCTCTCCTTTCCTTTTCCTGCACGCAGCCTCTTCCTGCTGCCTCCTGCTGCTCAGGGAAAAACAATTAGCCCACGACGTTTTCCTCGGTTACCTCGTGTTTTTTTTTTAATGAGCACCGTAGCCCCGATAACTCCTGCTCCTGCTCAGGGAATCAGCCATGGCCATTTCACGCGTCTCCAGCCTCTCATCGGCATCCTGGCGTCCCGGAAGTGGAGGGGGGAGTGGCTACCGTGCAATCAGCCGGACAGCATCGCAGCGCCAGCCGTCCCCATTAGCTGGGTGATTCCCCATACTAGGCATTTTGAGGTGAATCAATATATCATTTAATATCTAATAATCATAATACATACCTTGTAACACTGCCCTGAGTGGGATTTGTTAGGAAAAGGAAAGTGTGTGCGTGCTGTGAGGACCTGTGTTTGTAAACCCTTACAGAACCAGACACACACCATCTCTGTGAGGACCTGTGCGCTATGGGTACCAGTGCCTATACTGTAGGGGTCTTCAACCAGTAGCTCGTGAGCTACTGTAGCTCTCAAACTTCTTCTGAGTAGCTCACCTGTGTGCAGCCCAGCTTATTAAATTAGAATGCTTTTGCTTGGTTGAATTTTTATACATATAAAAAAATTGAAATTACACAACACTTATAATATTAGTAGCTCTCCATGCGTTTCATTGAACATAAGTAGCACTCATTACAGAAAAGGTTGGAGACCCCTGGAATAGTGTTTTATGAAATTTCGAACCCATTTCGCTCCAACCCCACCTCTGAGCCACTCGATTCTCCTCCCCACCCTGACTTACCACTGGGTTCCATCTTTCCTCTTAACGCTGATTCATTATTTTTCCCACCCTAGTCGCTGCCTCGAAGCTTACGTTATACCATGTTTGGGAGTGGTGCCTGCAAATCTGGATCAAGTGCAGGGCATTTCCACAAGGGAACAATCCATTTCTGCTGCTGAAGGCTGCTGTACAAAAGGGGAAGGAGGCGGGGGTGACTTTTGAGGAGGGGCAGGCATGAGGGCTAGGTGCTACAAAAGCATGTAGCATCCATGAAAGGGATTTAGTTAATAGAGGAGTATAGAGCTTTGTTTTGGATGTGGTTACATAAGGGAAAGTAAGGATACAGAGAAGCCGGTTGGAGTCGGAAAGAGAGGTAAAGGTTAGGGTGCCACCTAGTGGTGGGGCCAAGTAACACCGAAATGCTTGAAAACCCGCCATTTGTCAGAGTAAAGAGACGGCGCTAGTGATAGAACAGCATATTGCTTGGAGTTCTTAATTACTCACACCATTCCAGAGGGGGAAGAGATTCACTCTATATCTCTTACTTCAGCAGTTCAATCTTAGTTATTTTCCTTCAAATATCAAACAATATCATAGACATGTTCTTGGAACCACTAGGTTAAATGTTGCACGCGTTTTTAAAGTTATTTTCATATAGCTTTATTTAGCACACTTTATTTATACATATAAACCAATACAAAATGCACCATTTTGAAATATATTAGCAGCACAGATAATGTTCCACATTGATTCACTACAGCACAGTAACATGTACCCCTGAAGCGATCATTTAGCGTAATGGTTCGGAGGGTGCTTGCTGCAGCCAGGTCATTACCGACAAGCTCTTATTTTGACCCCGCGCGGTGCAGCCAAGTGTTACTGATGCAGTGGGCAGGGTTCTTAATGGAAGGCCCGGGATCTGCGATTGTCACACTCTAGCTTGATACTTCGCGCGCACTGGAGCAGGCTGAACAGACTGTGTACAAATAAGAGAGTTCACGGGTCACCTCTCCTTTGGAGACATTAATTTAAACGGCAGATGCTTAATCAGAATCCTATTTATTGTGTACGTGTCCAGTCTAAGACAATGAAAAGTGGACCGTAAAATGAATGCACGGTGAGCGTGACTCTGTTTCCTTCTCAGTAATACCATTCTATGGCAAAGTTAATCGTTTTACAGTTTTGGAGCAAAAAACCCATTCTTATCTTAAATAGTTACATTTCTCAGAGCTGCGCTTTGTTGTGAAAGCTAATATTTTGAGACTGCTTTATATTCTTATGTGATGCATTAAAATTTCTATTATATTTAGAAAGTTTCTTTGGTTTTTGTAAGTGAGGAATTTAAGCAGTTGTCTGGCAGATGAATGCGGGGTATATTTTAAGGCAGTGTGAATATGTCATATTAAATATCCTCTAGAAACCTTGGCATGCTCTCCCGATGAGACACTGCAGCTTTAATCAGAATATTTATAAAGGGCGCCTTTGTAGAGGGAGGTTTGTGTTTTCTTGTGCATTTACTGTAGCTTT
The DNA here is from genome assembly GCA_963921515.1 of Calotriton arnoldi. Lineage (NCBI taxonomy): Eukaryota > Metazoa > Chordata > Amphibia > Caudata > Salamandridae > Calotriton > Calotriton arnoldi. Next base: position 965,149 of record CAWUFW010001478.1, on the reverse strand, counting down.
TACAGGCCACTGCAATTATGCCATTCTGCAGCCAAGGCATTTTTTTAACAAAGTTATGGGTTTGCCGCTTAGCCACATAATCCATCACCTTCTGCTCAGGTTGCAGATTTTAACAAAAAAGAAAAATGTTTCTACCTCAAAGGGATCAAAAGTTACTAAAAACATTACCATGTGTGTTGCAGTGCAATGGCACACCTTTTGTCGTGTGGATACAGGTCACTGTTCAATTGCTGATTATGATAATTAGGTGTTAAAATGATATTATTTAGGGGAAGCCTTTGCACATACAGTGTTAACATATGCAAAAATTACAAGATAGTGAAGTAATACAAAAATTGACGCATTATGCTGCATAATTTCCTTATCCTGCCGCATAATTTAGTCAACGCTACTGTATAATTTGGTCCTCCCTGATGCATAATTCCAGTGGCCCTGGGGTTCTCATGACCACTACTCCAGTTCATTTGTGTGTCCTTATTTCCTTCCTCTGCATCCTAGGGACGACAATTGTACCCAACCTTATGATAAGTCAGAAATAGTTTGGCAGATACCTGGAAAAACAATAGTATTTTTGTTTGAAGATATTACAAGAAATACATGTTTTACTCTATTTAATTGAAGACTATATTTTTGAAGTCTGTAATTTTAGCTAGACCATTAGGCAGGAACTTCTAGCAGACATTTAACAAAACGCAGATAATCCATGCAGTTGGCTATCATGGTTTCTAATGTGCTCGCCACAAGAATTTCAACAGACATCACCTCTGCCAGGCAACAGGCTTATCCACTGACCGAGAAGATGCACAAGCAAACAACAAGGTATTCCCCCATCCTAACCCATAAACGTGCAAATAATACATTCGCAGCTCACCAAAGAATGCATCGACCCTAAGCGAGAGTATGGCCATAGATAAAGTGTAAGCTTACATAGCCACACAGATGTTTTTCTTCTTCAGATGTTAATAACAATATTGAATTTGTGATGATCATTGATTGTGTGTTTGAATATCTGAAGCAGTGGGTCGGTGAGTGTGACTGAGTATCAGATGTCTGCAAACAATAAACATACAGTAGCAACTCAAAATTAGGTACCAGATACAGACTGCCCAGTTCATTCAGCCAGGCAGTATCCTCTATAGTTATGACACTAAGATGCTAGTTCAATCATTGCCCACAATGCAATAGTTTGTATAGTTCTCTTTCTAGTAAGTGGGTTTCTACTGTACAATTCAGGTCAGCATCATGAAGATAGTCACCTAGTAATCACACTTTAACAAAAACTAAAACAATTCAACATGTCATAGAGGATATAGAGACTGCCATAGCCAATCTGAATGATTAGAATGAAGATGTTAATGTCCATTCCTGAGGGTATTAAACACTGTTACTACTCATAGGGCAATAACTCTTAAAATGACATGGTATTACATGCCTTAGCACCCTAGGAGCTCCAAGTAGTGGCACGGGGAGGGGAGTGCTGCAAAACTCTCAAAATTACAATGCCTTAGTTCAGAAGGTGAATGAGCAAAATGACAATGCCTTTACCGTTTGATGTTTTCTTGTCACATTGCTGTGGGTTCAAAGGAAGGGCTCAAGTGTCAGGCTATTTCTTCGGACAAATTACTGCTAATTATTTTAAAAGGGATATTGGTGTTTACTTTTCTGTCTCTGACTGCAAAGTGAGAGGCCTTTTCAAAGTAAACTATGTGCCAATCTTGCTGGGGTACAGGGAGTGCCATAGGAAAGGTTGTTCAATGGCATTTTTCTAACACACATCAAAATTGAAATACATGCAACTGAACTGTACAAATATCTCAGTATGAATCAGCAGCAGGGAAAGCACACAGACCTCAGGGTTTGTACTGAGAAATACTTTTCCTCGCAGTAGCAGTTACAGTGTGAAGGTTGGGCGTTACGTTATTAAAACAGTTCACAATTCTGTACAGGCAATATCTCTTCTTTAACAATACTGTTTTCTCAGTAATAGATCTCTACTTCACTATGTGCTCGCAAACATATATCAATCTTCTAATGACTAGACAAAAGAAATTGTCTTCCTTTTATTGCCAAAGCTTCCACATTCTGTGTTAGTGATAATAGAAGTGTCTTTGGCGCGGTACCATCACAGGAGGCAGTATTTGCATTTTTCCATGCATGAGTCAACGCAAAGCTTGTTGTCTCACATGATCCCCTTCAGCGCTCCTTTATGAGTGTTTTCATGCTTTCCCTTCTGATGGAAGCCATGAAGATACTGGAACGGTAAGCATCAGCCGAGTCACACCGTGGTGATATGTTTCAGAGTGTGTATTCCAGCCAACTGGGCCATGCAATTTGAAGAGCTAGAATTTTGGAATCATCTATTCAACAGCAACTGCGATTTTAATTATGGCCAATCAAGGCCAACAGCAAAACACAGAAATGGGTCTCAGTGATAATCATTCATTGGCAACTGAAGCGTAAAAGTGATGTCCAGGTCAGTTTCTATGGTAGCATTTGATACTGGTGGTTGCCCTGCTTCTTAGAGCTTTAGATTTCGACAGATAAGAAAAATGAAGCACACCAAATAACTTGACTTGTCAAAGATCACACAATTTGGTCAACTAATGAAACTGGAGGTAGACACCAGATTCTCCAGTACAACTGACCTGCAATCCAGACTCCATGCAAGATGTCTTCTCTAAACAGTCAGCTTATTTTTCAATCTATCCACAAGCACCAGCATGAGAAGTCCATTAAAGCAATAATAAGAGGTGCTAGTGACCTATAGGGTCATAGTTCAAGATCACACAAGCAAAACTGTTAAAAATCCAGTTGACCACAGTACTCCACTCACAGTCCTGGATCCCTCATTCTCAGTTTCACTGCAGCAGAACTGTACTTCAAAGCCCCAATTAGGTCTTAGAGCAAGCAAGTCAAAAGCCAATTAGCCCACATTGCCTTCTTTACCAAGTGCTCGCCTGTAAAGACTTTTAATTACAATGAAACAGTTACACCAAAGACTCTTTATCTCAGAGGGAGATTTCTGCCACATAAAAGATACAAACTGCCTAAATGTATACACAAATCCCATTCTAACTGCAGTCCTATAGCGCGCTAATCGAGGTTGCAGCCCGGCTTCCCATTAACAAGGGTTGCACGTCAATTTACATTTACATTTACATTTACAATTGTGAGGCCAGTGGTGACGCTGACAGAAACCAAATACCGCTGTCAGAATGCTTAATGCATGCGACCAGCTTAAAGTTAAGTGTCTTTCAACTTCCTTCTAGATGTCTTAAAGGCTTGGGACATTTTCACACCTGTATATGGTGACACTTCGCATGGAAGTAGCTTTCTCCTGAGAGGTAAGAAAGCGCAGAAGATTAATTGGACACCCCTAGGCAGGGGGAAAGGAGCCGTGTTGGGAAAGAAATATGAAAAGGTGAAAAATGGGATGTAATTAACCTTATTCGTTCAACTGTCTCTTACCTCTGCTGCTCCCAGTTGGGTGCAAAGGCTTCTTATTGTAATGCAAACAGCGCTGACACAATTTCCTCCATCAACCCGGCTGTCATTTGCAGGTCTGTACTGCTGCACGCAATATCGTTGCATTTCTCAGTAACTTTGTCAATGCTGGCAAATTGATGTTCCCAGAAACCTCGACTGACTGTTGTTTAGACCATGGCCATATAAGGCAGTAGTGCCGTGAAAATGCATATTCAAGCTACTCAGGTATTACTGACCCAACAGTGTAGGCGTTCACCTTGATGTGGGGAGTAACTGTTGACACTACCAAGACTACTAAAACTACTAGGCTCAAGCGGCTTTCATGGGTGTCAAACACCTCTAAATAAAACTGTAAAATTGCGACTTTAAAGGAAGCTTTATAAGAACTATTTCCCGATAGCAGATAAATTGAATGGACATCAAAGACAGACTATCAGTGTAGCAGACACAATGCAGCAACAAGTAACATGCATAAGAGACTGAATTTGACTTGACCTGGGACACTTTATTTCAAAAGGCGGTCATTCTGGTTCAAAATCTACAAGATAATTTGTAGAGCAACTAGCCCTATGCCTAGCACTTTGTCAGAAACAATCACAGTATATCGCTTTACCAGTGGTAGACAGGCAATCTTTTTTGTTCAAGTTCTGCACCACTCTGTCTTCATAGAATGCTATACATTTTAGCTATGGGCCAAAATACTGAAAAACCTCTTGTAACAGAATACAGCTGGAAAAAACCTGTCATTGTCTAAGAAAGGCATATGGCTTTTCATGTTATTCGAAATCACCAGTCATCCATCATCTTGTTCTCAGTTGCCCCAAAGGATTATATATCAAAATATCAAGTATAAAAGTATTGGGGCACAAAAATAGCGTAGCCAGAAAATTGACTACTAATAAATTGTGAAGGTAAGTGCATCTAGGTAAGTATAGATTTACTATTCTTAACTCCAGATCTCTCTCTCTCTCTCACACACAGACACAAATAGACACAGACACACACACATACGCACACACACACACCCACCCATTCAAATAAATGATCAAGTTTATTTCACAGATATGGGCCCTACAATTGGCATGCTCAGATTGCAGAAATGTGCAATTATTGGGCTCTCTTTAGGGCTCTTAGTTGTGAAAATCTCAAGGGAGCATACGTCAGGAAAGCTAAATGGTTGTAGGTTATGCATTCATTGCTGAGTCTGTGGATGCAGGGCTAAGACGGAAACAGTGGGGAGGATGAATAAGATTAGATTATTCCCAAAAGTACTGTCATGGTTATGTGATTTCTTACGGGGTTGCTCCTCAAACAGAAGTGCTAACGTTCTTTTGAAGGTGTCCGGCATCAGTTAGCTGGACCCTAGTGGCATGATGTTAATATCCATCACTTTGCATCTCTTTCTTCCATGAGGTATGTTAGAAAGGCCTATGCTGGGCTCCAATATGTACAGTGTTTCCCAATTCTCTTTAGCTACTAATTGTCCTGCCTTATGCTGCTACTGTGCAACAGTGTCTCTTGGACTTTGTGATGCAGTATAAGCTACATTTCAACCCAATTTACCACAATACCATGTTGTGTTATACCTAGGTCACAGTGAAACTGAAATTGCTCTGGTTTAATTTAATTTAATTTTGAGGAATTTCGCATTATGTTTGTTACATGAAATTCCCAAAAGTACGCGATTACACCAGATCATGTAAATATATAGCTGTTCGTGGCAAAATAATAGAGTGGTATTGATGGAACAAAACAACTAACTGGAACAGAAGCAGCTGTTGGGACACTTTTTTGTGGGAAAATTGGCGCGAAGATGCATTCACACTTAAAAATAATGCTAAATGACAGATCTGCATTTAATGTAATGATGCATAATTGCAAGTAATTTTTCCCAAATTTCATGCAATTGCATGAATGCAAATCATGCAATTTTTTCACACCCTAGTTATGCCCTTGCACACGGTCAGGGGAGGGCTTATTTGCACACGGTCAGGGGAGGGCTTATTTTAGTTGCTCATCCTTAGTTTGGCTTTAACGTCTCTAGTGAATATGGCCGGCTCTTAAATTGCATCAGTAATCTCTAAACAACTTGCAACATTAATCTTAGTCCCCCTGTCAAATACTCACATTTTCATCTGAATATTTAGATCAAAACATTAGTGCTAACCTACTGTAAAGAGTTGTGAAAATTCTGAAAGTAAACGTTGTGCTGATGTGTATAAAGAGGAAGTTTGTGTAGAAACTAGGAAGGGATTCAAACTGCATTTCCATTGCAATCAGGAAGAAATGGCACTTTTTCAGTCTGACTGACAGTGCATACACTAAAATTGTGCCAATGTAAAAGAAGCAAAGTGTCTGCCTTCAGTGGGATCTCACCAAGAGCTATCCCCACGCCAAATGTACCTATTAGTTCCGAGACAAAAGCAGCAGGCTAAACATAAAAAATGAGACATAACGGCCATGGAACATAATAGTGTGCATAAATATTTCAGCTACAAAAGAGACTTCATTTAGTAGCTGTCTACCAGCACTAACCAATTTATGCACAGAAATAAATATGCTGAAAGGTTCATTTTTTTGGCCAGTGGACAGTGTGCATGGATGCACTGGCTTTGTTCAGCACATCAGCATCGTCCCTTGGTTGTTGTGCAGGAGGGTTGTTACACCTGTCTTCCCCCAAACGTTTTGCCTGCTTACCTCCTCTTTTGCTGTATCTTTTTGTTGGCCATATGACTCTGCACACTTTACCACTGCTAACCAGTGCTAAAGTGCATGTGCTTCTCCCCTAAACATGGTAACACCGGGGTATACACAAATGGCATATTTAGTTTACATATAAGTTCCTTGTAAAGTGGTATACCATACACCAAGGGCCTGTAATCTAAATGTTACTAGTTGGCCTGTAGTACTGGTTGTGCCACCGACACAAATATCCTTTCAAACTTGTCTCAGGCCTGCCATTGCAAGGCCTGTGTGTGCATTTTACTGCCACTTCGACTTGGTATTTAAAATCACTTGCCAAGTCTTAAACTCCCCTTTACTACACATAAGTCACCCCTAAGGTAGGCCCTAGGTAACCCTAAGGGCAAGGTGCTGTGTAACTAAAAGGTAGGACATGTACTTTTAAGTTTTACATATCCTGGTAGTGACAAATACCAAAATGTCTTTTTCACTACTAAGAGGCCTACTCCGCTAATAGGCTAGCATTGGATTTCCTTAGAACACTTTAAAGCTGTAACTCCTGATCAGAAAGGAATAGCTGGATCATGGTTTTTATATCTTTGGAATGGTAATGATAAATCCTCTTTAATGGTAAAGTTGGATTTAACATTACTATTTTAGAAATGCCACTTTTAGAAAGTGAAGAAAAGGAGAGAAGCTGAGTTGCACTCTAATACTACGAAACTTAATACTAAATAAAACGTATTCCTCTGGATTAACAGTCTAATGTGTGCACCCTGTGGGGAGGCTCTACCCAGCCACCCAATTCAAAATGAAAACAGTAACTAGAATACAATCTCTAGACACAGAGTGCACTACTGCACTCCACTACATGAGTGGAATCAATATTTTTAACACAACAAAGTAAATCTTTTTAACCATTCAAGCGGCGAGTAAACTGTGCATGAACATAATTTTAAACATAGAGTCCTTGAATCAACAAAATCACTTGTAGACTTTGTCTTGCTCAAGTCGATTACATTTTCAACAACAAGAGTCTTGTTAAGAAATGTTCCACATGGAGACTAACAATTTCATTCTATGTAGTGCTGGCTGTGTGGCTTATCCCAATGCATTTCAGGCATTCTCATTCGCCCTTTGTCAGGGGTATCTACAATCAAAAAATGTATCCAATGAATTCTTTGCCACCATTATGTATTTACAAATCTTACAGAAAGCCAACCTCAAAGCGTGAGGGACATTCGTTAGAAATTAGAAAGCTTAAGGACATGAAACACAAGGAAAACATACGTGTAAAGATGTGAGTTGTAAAAACTGCCTCTATGAGTACCCAACAAATTGGCAGATTGATCTAAACCAAGACTATAATGAAAATTGTAATGCACGAGAACATGCTGTTAGCGATGTAAAAAATGTGACCCATCTCCCAAAGGACATAACCCCGTGAGGACTGATAGATACATGTAGAAACGTCACCCGAGTAGTGAAATGAAGTGATCTTAGAAAGATTTTAGAAAGTGGCCATTTCTCTGCTCTTACTGCTCTGTGAGCCTTGCAGCCTGTCTCTAATACACATATGGGGTGGGTGACAGCTACACTTTGTGAATCCCTCTAAACAGCTACAAACACCGGAAGGGTGGGTGTGACAGAGAACTCATCTGCATTCATCTACATTCTGATAGCTCTTCCTGGTCAGGAAGAGAAAAGGGAGCTGACACTTACAACTGAATAGGCAGTGTCCTGTTTCCCACACAAAGGGTTGAATCCCCCTACTGATAGTCTATAGCCAGGGCTGGGATGAAAGAGGGAACTGTGCACTTCATGGGCCTGCTTTGAAGTCATCCCCACTTCAAAGGCACAGCTGGGTATACGTACTGGGACCCTGACCATACCAATACAGTACACTACTGGACCTGTGAAGAACTCTGCCTGGAGTAAAAACTGCTAAGCTACAAGAATTGCCATTCTGTTTGACTGCTGATCTGGAAGAACTGCTTTTTGCTTTGCTGTGCTTCCCTGCTGCCTTCTGATCTCTTCCCTGCTGAGGACAAGGGCTGCACCCATCTCACTTGAACTCAGAGTGACTCCGAGGGCTTGCTGGCTTGCCCACTGTTCTGTAGTCTCAAGGCCATCAAAGACTTCCTTCAACCCTGCAACAGCACCTGGACTCTGCAACCTGTTGTGCCAATCCAGTCCTGGTCCCTTGAAAGGTGATTTCTTCTGTCCAGAACCATCAAAATCCATGCAGTGACAACTCTGCGCAGATCTGAACCGATGCATTGCCCTTTAACGCCAACGCAGGAGCCAATCGACGACATCACTTCAAAGGACTGCACTGCTCGATGACGCCGGACAGTGCAGCTCGACGACGACGCAGCGCATGCACTGTAAAGGGGTTTGTTGAAGACGCCCTCATCACCTGCGCAGATCGGAACGGTTGTATTGACTATCGAGTCTTCGACATTGACGCTTGCCCCATCCAAGGTACTTTTTTAGCGGGACCTTCATGAGTCCTGTAGCCATCCTGCTCTCCATCATGGTCAGCCTGAACTTTGGATTTACCCCGGTTCAGCGCGAACTCAAGTAACCCCCTAAGCGCTCAATGTTTCTAAGCACTGCTTTTTGATTTATTATTTAAAAAGTCATAACTCCGGTTCTACTTATTGGATTTTTGCTGTTTTGGTCTTGTTTTACTCATAAAAATATCATCTATTTTACCAACCCTGTGTGGAGTACTTTGGTAGTGTGTTCATTGTGTTACTCTGGTGTGTTGCACAAATACTTTACACATTGCCTCTTTAGATGAGCCTGACTGTTTTGTTATAAGCTACCAGAGGGCGAGCACAGGTTATCTTTTAGTGTGTATCTAGTTTACCCTGACTAGAGTGGTGGTTCCTGCTTGTACAGGAAGCATACTCTGACAACCAGAAACTCCATTTCTAACAAGGGTGAATTAGGGATCTAATTGCAACTTCAAGTGGCAGGCACTCCCTGATATTATGCCCTTAATGGGTGTGGCTTTTAGGACCCCAACAAAACATACTTACAGCCATAGCAGCATGGTCAACATGTATGTTTTAAAATCACACTAAAGATGGTCTTGAAATATGCATATTTCTGGGTCGCCCACTACAGTAACCCATTGCAGGTAGTTGTGTATAAGTTACCTATGGCCGGCAATGGAGGTGGGATCATCAACATCTGACTTCCTTGCATATCAACATGCCCTGCCTGCATCTATGAGTGTAAGGGTTGTTGGCCTGTAGCTCTGATTCCCTGGACCTCTTGATACCAGAAGCATTGGTAACTCAAGACGGGGTGGAATTAATGGGGTTTACAAGTGGGAACTTTAGTGTCCCCTGAGGAATGAGGAATAATCAGGGTAATCTATGTTTCTGGGACAAATTCTGCGAATAATTTCTTATTTCGCCCAATAGTTTCACCTCAAAAATGTGGCTATTTTTAGCAGCACCGGGCCCAGGTGAAAACAACAGATCTGTGAAGATACTTCACACATTGCAATTCTGGAGGGTTAAATAACTAAGGTGTTGGACATCCGGCATTTGATTTATTTGTGCCCTGCCCTCAGGAGCCAGCCAAATGTGACAGTCTTGAATATAAACTGAAGCCGAGGCTCTCCATAGAGGCCTTCTTCTCCCTCACCCACACAGCTGGGATCACACACCTTCCCATGATGAACATGCAGTGCTTAATTTATAAAACAAAAAGAACTGTAGGGGCTCAATAATTTTCTTAGGTTCCCACTGCCAAGGCTGCTGAGTGCCAAGGCTGCCGAATACCAAATTTGGATAGTTTTTGATTCTTTTCCATGCCTCTTTCTTCCACGAGCATAAGATTTCTGATCTCGCTCTTGCAGGTTTTTTTCAGCCCTGTTCTTTAACTTTGACATTGTTTTCTATCTCTCTTCCTCCTTCATCTTCTTCCGTTTCTGAGTTCCTTTGATGATGAAAAATGTGCATCAGTTCACAAAATGAATCCCAGTGCATGTGAACACCACCTGTTACCACCAACACAAACTAAGCACACGCACACCCTACCCAACTCCCATCCCAAAATTGCAGCACAACCTTGTGTAAACCGCGGTCTAATGAGATCTAGTTGTCCCTCACAGTGCTCCGTTTGCATCCTTGCACTTGCTGGAAAGGGACAGATTCAGGTACAATGTAGTTCTGTATTGTATTGTATTGTATTGCAGCATCTCTATAGTGCTTACTACCTGTATGTGGGGCACTGAGGCTGTTGCCTTCATGGGTAGCACAGTACATCATGTAGGTTGTGTGGTTGGCCAGATGTTGTCTTTGTTTTGATCCTATGTGGGAAGTGTTTCCAAGTTGTGAGAGGTGGCAACTGAGATACGGGTATCATGTTATAGGAAGCAGCACATAGCAGTGTGGTGGATGATGAAATGTGAGAGATAGGCATGCAGTTTTATTGCTTTCAGTATGCTGGTAGCTTTTACCAGCTCTGCTGTTTATGATATTTCATATTTAGTCTGGTTAGCTGGTTACTGCCCTGGGCTGTCCAATCTGAGAATTTGTGTGTAATTGTGGTGCTGAGATGGCATGGTTGGAGGGAGAAAGAAGTGGAGAGATCTGTTGGGAAGGGCATTTTTATTATCATCCCATATCAGAGTGTCTTTGTGAGATGTAAAGAAGTTGGCAGATTGCATAGATGTTTGGGACCTCCTGTGGTGGACTATAATAAAGTCATCCAAATTGTCCAGTAATGTGTGACAGATCTCTTTAGTTATTCCATGTTCATTTACTGATGTATGTTTTTTACTGTACAGTGCTGGCGATGGACAACTCTCATAGCAGATATGTATTATGTGAATTTAAGTTACCTTTTGCTGCTGACTGCTGTGTATTATGGTTTTACTATTATTGTGGGCCATAACAGTTATATATTCAAGTACATATAATGCCATGGAAAACCACATGCCACCCTTTCTCATCGAACCTCCACATCAAAAGCAGTTTGCTGGTTGAGTGGGCTCCAATTCCTATGTTGTGTGCTGAGGATTGCGTTTGAGGTTACAACTGTTTTCTCGGCTCTGTCGCCGGGATTTGGGTCTTGCAGTTATCTAGGAAATAGCCGTGTTTTCAACTGTCTTTGGAAGTGTATATGCTCATGGGTGCTTCCAATATTGGCTGGTAGTGAGTTACAAAGCTTGAATGAAAGGTCTGTACTGTAAACGTACTAGAGCTACAAAGTGGCTTCTGGTCCACAAGCCACAAATAAATAAATAATTATGTTGGGTTCGAGCGGCATACTTCTGCAGTTGGTGCATCTTCTGCTTGAAGAGTGCAGTTTTTCTTTACGGACGTAAAAATAAATCAGCTTTCCGTGACAATGAATGTACGCATTAAATTCTCTTCAGAAATAATTTACATTACATTTTTTACAGGTCCAAAACATGCTGCATGAACCTGCATTGAAGAAGAAAAATGGACTACATTTGATGTGGCCACGTTTTGCAGTAGTCTTCACATTAATCTCCTAGTGAACGTGAGTGACAGACTACTGAAAAATGATGTTAGACTTCTCATTAAGATTTCCGGGAAAGGGACACCTAGCAGGATAATCTGTGTGACTTGCTGTCTGTAGAGGCAAGGAGCTGTGCGACAGAGCACCAATGAGATTGCATGAGACTGTAACAGACAACACCTGCCGAAGTCTGTCAGCTGACAGGTTTCTAATTATATAAAAACGTATTGCACAGCCTTCAAAGCTGTATTACTTGCCCGTGTCTGTACTGATGCACCAATCAAGATAGCTGGGCTTCTCCAAGAGATAATGTGCCAGCTGTAAAACATACAGTCATCTACAGATCGCATTTTCCAAACTTTCTAAAGTTGGCTTTTCGAAATTTCTGAAGTTTTTCTATAAACATCTCCAACTAAAGCGGCAAAAAATGGTGGTAGTGGGGAAGGGGATGGGTGTGAACCATGCCAAATATAGCCGTTTAAGGAGAAACTCCTAAAAAAAACTATTGTTTGTGGTAGAAAGCATTTTTGTGAAACTTTCACCTGAAGGTGAAGTTTTGCATTAATGAGAAACTGTGCGACTTCGCCACATTGTTGTCACGTTCAAAATCCTTTGCAGAAAAATTATAGGGGCATATTCCCAAGAACGAGTGATAACCACCGCAAATTTAGCTTAACGCAACTTTGCATATCACAGTCTAACGCGGGAAAACAACGGTGTGTTAACGTAGTATTCTCAACCTGGTGGCACCATGCGCTAGTCCCACGATAACGCGTCAAATGTCCGCGATAAAATCAACGCGACGCCGCAAAAATGCGAAACACTAACGCAAATAAAGTTGCGATGAGGCCAACCGCGATACAAAAATCAGCGATAACCAGCGACAGGCCTGGAATTCCCACGCGTGATGAGGGAAAATGCACAATAAAAGCAGAACAACAAAACAAACCAACAAAAACAAAATAAACTGCGTAGCAACATGGATGCACCCGGAACCAGTGCCCAGGTCAACGCGAACCCCACAAGCCCCACAGACCACCAGCAAGGAACCTCAGGGTCGGGGAAGGCCAAGGAGAAGAGGAAGAGGAAGACGGGGTACAGTCCGCATGACAACCGGATCGTCCTCACGGAGGTGACAGAGCACGAACAACAACTGTCCGTCACCTCCACCGTGTCATTGGCAACACAGACGGAAAAATGGCATTCCATCGTGAATGCAGTCGGAGTGTCGATGAGGCCAAGATGCGCGGGCACGATGTGAAAAGCCAAACCAAGCATAAACCCGCTGCCAACAGGAAGGCAGCAACGGCGAATGGAGGTGGGAGTCCAGCGCCACAGGAGGAGCTGGAGCAAATGGCGGCCACAGTCATCAGTGCGGAGACGGTGCAAGGAGTCGGGAGTCCTGATACAGCTTGACATGACCTGACACAACATCAACAGGGTGAGTAACGAACAGGGACTGGGGGACGGGGGGACGGGCACAATGGCACACATGCACAACAACGTGTAGCACACCGCACACCCACAACGACCCTGGGTCATGTCCCTGATCCCCGTGGCACACTGCAGCACACATACATACATCAAGTAGGCCCCCGTCCACCATGTGCCCAAAGGGGTCACACCCCACACATCACCAAGTCCACGACACACACATGCACCCGTGCGAAACACAGCAAAGATGCGTATGTGAGAGCCACACTGACAATGCAAGTGACACCACATGACGAGCAGCATGGCTGGAGTACAATCACCATGACATTGTGCACGCCACGAGACTGAGGTGGCTGAGTGTGGACCACATCCGGAAAGGAGCAGGTCACACTCTGACACATCCACCTGCACAAACAACCACTGACGGCAACAATACAGCTGCAGACAAACAATGCACAAGAGTACAAAAACCGTCCAAGAGCACAAATGACCCAAGTCGCCAACATCACAGCACCTTAAAAGCACAAAAGTCAAAGGCACACCGCCTCCAAGGGATAAGGGGCAGCAAAATCACAGCTGCAGGTGCGACCCTCCTAAAATGCAGCACACACACATAGCAATGCCAGCACATCCACATGGACGACAATGTGGTACACAGTGCAACACTTACACTGCAGAACAGAGGACACAACTGGGTCCGCCTGTGCGTAGAAAATGGCCAATCACATCTGACATAGCAGGAAACTGTGAGATGTAAATGTACGTCTACAACCTCACCTACGTCATGTAGTCCAAATGCCCACTGTCCCGCATCAAATAGTCCGCTCCTCCCAAACAGTCACAATGTACATTGTCATGCAGTCTGTATGTAAACCTGAATAATGCGTAAACATACATGCCAACACAATGTCAACAAGCATCTCCCCTTCACATTGCAGAGGGACAAACAACACCTCCAGCAGAGCAGACCAGACAACTCCACAGTGATTCTGAAGAGGACCTCCACACTTCCGACACCCTACAACAGTTCATGGACATCTTCGGGAAATCGACCCCCAGGAGCAGGGCAGCCCAGCTGCATCGAGGATACCCCACCCCATGCACAGTCAACACAGCTGGACGCACGCACCACCACGGCTGGCTCCCAGCAGCACACCCAAGCACACATCGCATTCCAAGGCCAGGTGTCAGACTGCCAGCAGGGGGTGTCCGAACAGGTGCGGGTGGGGTCCCACCTCGTGGAAGCCAAACTAGATCACATACGTGGGTGTCTAAGTCCCATCAGGGACCACCTACACTCCCCAAAGGAGACCCACACTGCGACAGAGACACCCGCATCTGCACATTTCCAGGACTGACCACATCCAGAGCCACGGGATAATCATCCACACCCCCACGCTGGACTGGCGCACGCCAGCCCAGTCCTCTTACGTATTGAGTGGGGGACGACAAAGCTACATGTGCAATGTCCCACACTCTGCCTGCGGTGACATGGCTGCATCCTCTGCACACGGCACAATGTGATGTTGTGGGGCCGTGGCCCGAATGCATACATCATGAGCACACGAACACACTCCTAGAGCTCTTGAACTGGCCACGGGCACGTGCGCCCGACACCTTTATTGGCATGGTCACATGTACAGTGACGCATGTGCTGGATGTGTGTGGGGTGAGTGTCAGCCAGCGCTCAGGGAGTCGTTGGTGCTGGCAACAACTTGAACAGTGATCACAATTGAAGCAGAAACATAATACACCAGCATAACAGAAACAACTGTGAAGCATCATGGTGGTAGCCGGAGAGAGTTCAGTGTTCACCCAACATGCAAGCAGAATGGTCCTTGATTCGTTGTGCACTGAGTAAGTGGCACTTGAAGGGCTGAGCAGGGTATCAGGCTGATGATGGCACCCATGGCAGGTGTGAGCAACTCTGACAGTCTGGCAGTTAGACACTTATGACTCTGGCACCTGTCGTTTGGAGTTGGTCCTGGCGGTGGTGGCGTGTGCATCCTGCGGTGATGCGACGTCTGGGCAGGCCAGGACTCGATAGCGGGACAAAGTTCAAATCATACAAGTCAATGATTCGAGACGAGAAGAAAATCCCAAGATATCTTTTTGGTTTAGAATTTAGACAGGACAAAATATCAGGGTGTAACACATCGGGTTTGCATCCGCACTGGATTAGTTTTGTTTTCTTTTTGTTAATTTTATACCCCCCAAGCAATTCATATCGCTCAAAAACCTCAAAATCTTTCGCTTGGACCCCCTATCGCCTTTGATTATAAGCATGATATCGTCCACGTATAATTTTAGTTACCCCATAGTAGGTAAAGGGGGCGAATCTCTGCATTCTTTCGAATAGCGATAGCTAAAGGCTCAATAAAAAAGCGAATAAAACGGGGGCAATGGACAGCCTTGTCTAGTCCCTCGTTTTACCCTAATTTGTCCTGCCTCAGAGGCATTAACGATGATATTGGCTTCTGCATTAAGATATATTCTTTGAATCAACCCCGTGATCTTAGGAGGTATACCAAAACTAAGAAGAATATGGAATAAAGTCTCCCAGACCACGAGGTCAAACGCCTTCTCGGCGTCTAACAGAAGGACCAAGGCTGGAATTTTCTTGGTCTCAAAATAATCCAGTGCTTCTGCAAGATAATGCGTATTAGTCACAAGTTGCCTCCCTGCTATAAACCCATTTTGGTCGGGATGTATCAAAGTCTGGGCTATAGCATTAAATCTGTTGGCTAAAAGTTTGGTAATGATCTTGTAGTCAGAGTTTAAAAGTGTAATTGGGCGATATGAATTGGGGTCTTCTCAGTCGTTTCCCTTTTTAAAAAACTGACTACGTTCCCTTTTGAAATGTAGGTGGAATCGGACCTCCCTCTAAGATAGAATTAGCAACCAGCAAAAAATATTCTAAAACAACATCTAAAAAAGTTTTAAAAACTCGGCTGGGAGACCATCCGGACCACAGGCTTTGCCGTTCGGAAGGTTTTTTATGATATCCCCCAGCGCTTCTCTGGAGAAAGAGCGCGTCATGCTGCTTTTATCAGCCTCAGAGAGTACCGGAATTTCCTGTTCCTGTCCAGGGATGCCTTATCAATGGATTGTTGTTGACCATAGATATTCTTATAATGTTGAAACATTATGTCCCTTATAGTCACTGGATCTTCACTTTGGGAGCCAGTTACAGGACACCTCAGAGAACTAATCCGGTTACTTGCGGCCTGCTCTCTGGCCTGCCATGCAAGGAACTTCCCGGTAAAATTGCTCTCTTCATATACCTTTTGCCTATGGTTGCTATTGAATGTTGCACATTCTAGATAATAAGCTTCCGCGAGATCCCGTTTGGCTTGATCAACATTTCTTTGATTAGGGGCCGAGGGATTACTAAGAAAAATATCATAGCATCTCTGCACCTCCTGTTCTAAATTTTGCTTTATTTCCTTCTTTTTTCTAAAACTTTCTGCATCCTTCCCAATAGCTAGACCCCGAATGTAAGCCTTTAGAGAGTCCCAAACAATGTGGGGAGGAGCTGTCCCGTGATTTCTTCTGAGAAAGTCCTTTATCTCTGTTTTACAGAGCAGAACCCAATTTTCATCCGAGAGATGTAGCCTATTTAAGGTCCAACTCTTAGAGAAAGCCGGGATCTTACCTAACTCGAGCTCTAGAATAAGCATTGCATGATCTGAAAATCCGTTCGGAAGGAAATTCTGCTGGCTAAAAATCAAGGACTTGGATATAAGAAAGAAATCAATGCGTGAGGAGGTGCGAAATCTGCCCGAAAACAGGTATATGCAATCTTAATCGGGAATACTGCCCGCCATGGGTCGATTATGTCCAGAGTTTTCCTATAATTTTGAATAATTCTGCTGGTTTTAGGTTTTAATTGTTTTTTAAAAGGGGCTGAAGAATCAATTTTTGAATTTGCTAGCAAATTGAAATCTCCCCTATAATCACTTCATATGGTACCGGATTATCCTCCACTGGGCCATAAATGCTAGCAAAGGTTAAAAATCAATTCCCCAAATTGCAGGTCACCCAACACCACCTTCCTCTCTGATCACTTGCAAAGTTAACCACCTTGGCTTGAAGTTTTTTGCCCAAGAAAATCGCCGTACCACGATGTGATGCGGAGGAGGAGGAGAACCCCCAGTATGTTGCCCAGGACCTAAACATTGAAATATCTGCTAACTTCCCTTCTGCTATATAAGATTCTTGAATTAAAATAACGGCCGGGTTCTCTGTCTTAATCCATGATTCAATAGCCCGCATTTTCTTTTTATTATTGAGTCCGTTTACATTAAAAGAAACCACCTTAAGGAGTTCCTTATTAACCATTAGCACACTACACGGTAGAATCCTCGAAGACACACAAGATGGGCTAAAGTGTGCTGGAGGGACACAGAATCTGTCGATACTCCCCCACTTGCCCTAACAGGATATAGATTTATTGGTAAAATTTGGATGAAACAAGAATTTACAAATGGATCTCTTTTTTCCCTCTTGCTACCCATTCCACACCCGTGGACCCCCCCCCCCCCCCAAAAGCCGCAGTGAGCAGTGCACCATCCCTGCTCACACCTAACAGGCTTACCCAACCCCCCAAAACTGGCACCTTGTGCCAGGTGCTGCCAGCCTACATACCCCCCCCCTCATCCAGGACGTGAAGAGAAAAAAACAAAAACAAGGGGGAATAAACCCCACAATACTATGTAGGAGAGAAAAGAAAAATAGAAAAGCCTTACTCGAAAAAGAAAAAGAAGCAGACAAAAAAGCAGACCAAAGAGCAAATGCAGAGCTGAGTAAAACAGCAACTATAAGGCCCCCAGCTAAGAGATCTAGGACTTACTTAAAGAAATTTGTTGCAGTAGTTCCTGTGCTTCAGGGATATTACAAAATACATGGAATCTACCTTTAATAAGCACTTTTAATTTGCTTTGTTGTGCAATCATTGCCTGCGCCCCTTGTTCTTTAAATAAGTACAACATTTTAACAAACTCTTTCCTCCTTTTGGCTGCGGAGGCCGACATATCAGAAAAAATGCGACATATTGGCACCTCCGAGGAAGTGAACTGCCTCTGCCTTATGGCCTTAGATAGAATTTGTTCCTTGACCCTATAATCCCCAAAGTTAACAAGGATTGTCCGTGGGAATTTACCGTTAGGGGTAGATGCGCAGGCACCCGGTGGACCCTCATAATGGTAAGATCTCCATTAAACTCTGGGAGAACATTTTTTTAATGAACGAATCAATTCATTGTAGTGTCTGCTGCCCCTCAGGACCTTCTGGAATACCAAAAAACGAAGATTAGAGTGCCTAGAGTGATTCTCCAGTTCCTCCAATTTAATCTCCATTCCAGACTTTTGGCTCTGATAAGCAGCAACTTTGTCATTCATGATAGCGACCTGGTCCTCCAACTGCGAGATTCTAGTCTCTGCCTCATGAAGTCGTGCAGGAACCCAAGCCATGTTCTCTTCGATTTTAGACAAACGGGCATTGATGGCAGCAATTTCCGTGGACTGAGAAGCTTTAAGCTCTCTGATCTCATCCAGAATTAAGTTAAGAAGGCTCTTAGCATCCTATTGCAGAGAGAAAGATCTATCATCCTGAGAAGAATTTTCCTGTATTGATTCAATCCCAGCCTTAGATTGCGCTAGAGATGTAATGGCAGAAGCAGCAGAAGATGTTAAGTTATCAGAGACAGCCTGCCCCCCGTTCTCGAGAGTGGGTAGATCCAAAAAGCTCCGTTCAGGGGATGATTGCACTTGAGGTTGTGAGATAACAACGCTATGGCTGCAGAGAGATGCCCCCTTTAAGGGGTTTGCAGATGGTTCAGCAAATAATGGTGCACTTTCAGCCCCCTCTATGCCTGAGATTGAGCCTGGCTTGGCTTTAGAAAATAGAGAGTATTTTTTAAGTTCCTTGGGCTTCCCAGTGACAGCGTCGACCCCGGGAGCCATCGCATCTGGGTCCTCCAAGCTTTCCAAGCTTTGCACAGCTGAGCGACCTGCCCCAGGAGAGACAACAGGAGCGGAACTGATACTCGCATCCAAATCGACGGAGGCTCACCCTGAGTGATGTATCTGGGGGAGTTCTGCAGTGGCCATCTCAGAATTTTCTTTGGGCGGACCGAAGTCTTTCCTCAGAGTTGCTGCACGATTAGTCTGGGCTGCTGCTTGACCTGCGTGCTTTTTGACCCTCTGCGCCAGAACTGGAGAGTCAAGATGGGATACGGCAGTGTTTCTGGAGAAATTTCGCATAATGAGAGTCACAAAAAATTTCTATTACTTTACTTTCTCCAAGATGGATTGACGGATAATACAAGAAAAAGAGAAGGAGGACTTAGCGCATAGGACTCCCCCAGCGACCCTCTACCAAGTAGCGCAAAAAGCCCCATACGCATACAACAGTGGAGCACATGCACTTACCCCTTGGAGAGAAACCTGGTGGTCCCCGATGTCGCTGTAGAATTGGGCCTCAGAGGCAGCAAGCCTGCTTAAATCCTGGGAGGGAAAAGCTGCACAGTCCAAAAGAAAAAGAGAATAATTTTGCCCTATTCAAAAATACGCCCTTAATATATTTTTTTATATCCTCTGTGTTTGTCCCAGAACAGCTTTAGCAGGGGTCAAGGAGAGTGAAAAATAAATAAATAAATAAAAAAGGTGAACAAGAAGTCAGCAGCTTGATTTAATATTAAAGCTCCCACCAGCCGGAATTTTAAAATCCCTTTTGAGACTCCAAATGGCTCCAAGTGGCTTTTTCCAGCCTGTATATGCTGTTTGTGCTGTGAGAATCTGTGGGAATCTGCCGTTTTTTTTTCCCTTCTTGTCCCTTTAAACCTCTCCTTTCCTTTTCCTGCACGCAGCCTCTTCCTGCTGCCTCCTGCTGCTCAGGGAAAAAACAATTAGCCCACGACGTTTTCCTCGGTTACCTCGTGTTTTTTTTTTAATGAGCACCGTAGCCCCGATAACTCCTGCTCCTGCTCAGGGAATCAGCCATGGCCATTTCACGCGTCTCCAGCCTCTCATCGGCATCCTGGCGTCCCGGAAGTGGAGGGGGGGGGGAGTGGCTACCGTGCAATCAGCCGGACAGCATCGCAGCGCCAGCCGTCCCCATTAGCTGGGTGATTCCCCATACTAGGCATTTTTGAGGTGAATCAATATATCATTTAATATCTAATAATCATAATACATACCTTGTAACACTGCCCTGAGTGGGATTTGTTAGGAAAAGGAAAGTGTGTGCGTGCTGTGAGGACCTGTGTTTGTAAACCCTTACAGAACCAGACACACACCATCTCTGTGAGGACCTGTGCGCTATGGGTACCAGTGCCTATACTGTAGGGGTCTTCAACCAGTAGCTCGTGAGCTACTGTAGCTCTCAAACTTCTTCTGAGTAGCTCACCTGTGTGCAGCCCAGCTTATTAAATTAGAATGCTTTTGCTTGGTTGAATTTTTATACATATAAAAAATTGAAATTACACAACACTTATAATATTAGTAGCTCTCCATGCGTTTCATTGAACATAAGTAGCACTCATTACAGAAAAGGTTGGAGACCCCTGGAATAGTGTTTTATGAAATTTCGAACCCATTTCGCTCCAACCCCACCTCTGAGCCACTCGATTCTCCTCCCCACCCTGACTTACCACTGGGTTCCATCTTTCCTCTTAACGCTGATTCATTATTTTTCCCACCCTAGTCGCTGCCTCGAAGCTTACGTTATACCATGTTTGGGAGTGGTGCCTGCAAATCTGGATCAAGTGCAGGGCATTTCCACAAGGGAACAATCCATTTCTGCTGCTGAAGGCTGCTGTACAAAAGGGGAAGGAGGCGGGGGTGACTTTTGAGGAGGGGCAGGCATGAGGGCTAGGTGCTACAAAAGCATGTAGCATCCATGAAAGGGATTTAGTTAATAGAGGAGTATAGAGCTTTGTTTTGGATGTGGTTACATAAGGGAAAGTAAGGATACAGAGAAGCCGGTTGGAGTCGGAAAGAGAGGTAAAGGTTAGGGTGCCACCTAGTGGTGGGGCCAAGTAACACCGAAATGCTTGAAAACCCGCCATTTGTCAGAGTAAAGAGACGGCGCTAGTGATAGAACAGCATATTGCTTGGAGTTCTTAATTACTCACACCATTCCAGAGGGGAAGAGATTCACTCTATATCTCTTACTTCAGCAGTTCAATCTTAGTTATTTTCCTTCAAATATCAAACAATATCATAGACATGTTCTTGGAACCACTAGGTTAAATGTTGCACGCGTTTTTAAAGTTATTTTCATATAGCTTTATTTAGCACACTTTATTTATACATATAAACCAATACAAAATGCACCATTTTGAAATATATTAGCAGCACAGATAATGTTCCACATTGATTCACTACAGCACAGTAACATGTACCCCTGAAGCGATCATTTAGCGTAATGGTTCGGAGGGTGCTTGCTGCAGCCAGGTCATTACCGACAAGCTCTTATTTTGACCCCGCGCGGTGCAGCCAAGTGTTACTGATGCAGTGGGCAGGGTTCTTAATGGAAGGCCCGGGATCTGCGATTGTCACACTCTAGCTTGATACTTCGCGCGCACTGGAGCAGGCTGAACAGACTGTGTACAAATAAGAGAGTTCACGGGTCACCTCTCCTTTGGAGACATTAATTTAAACGGCAGATGCTTAATCAGAATCCTATTTATTGTGTACGTGTCCAGTCTAAGACAATGAAAAGTGGACCGTAAAATGAATGCACGGTGAGCGTGACTCTGTTTCCTTCTCAGTAATACCATTCTATGGCAAAGTTAATCGTTTTACAGTTTTGGAGCAAAAAACCCATTCTTATCTTAAATAGTTACATTTCTCAGAGCTGCGCTTTGTTGTGAAAGCTAATATTTTGAGACTGCTTTATATTCTTATGTGATGCATTAAAATTTCTATTATATTTAGAAAGTTTCTTTGGTTTTTGTAAGTGAGGAATTTAAGCAGTTGTCTGGCAGATGAATGCGGGGTATATTTTAAGGCAGTGTGAATATGTCATATTAAATATCCTCTAGAAACCTTGGCATGCTCTCCCGATGAGACACTGCAGCTTTAATCAGAATATTTATAAAGGGCGCCTTTGTAGAGGGAGGTTTGTGTTTTCTTGTGCATTTACTGTAGCTTTTACAGGCCACTGCAATTATGCCATTCTGCAGCCAAGGCATTTTTTTAACAAAGTTATGGGTTTGCCGCTTAGCCACATAATCCATCACCTTCTGCTCAGGTTGCAGATTTTAACAAAAAAGAAAAATGTTTCTACCTCAAAGGGATCAAAAGTTACTAAAAACATTACCATGTGTGTTGCAGTGCAATGGCACACCTTTTGTCGTGTGGATACAGGTCACTGTTCAATTGCTGATTATGATAATTAGGTGTTAAAATGATATTATTTAGGGGAAGCCTTTGCACATACAGTGTTAACATATGCAAAAATTACAAGATAGTGAAGTAATACAAAAATTGACGCATTATGCTGCATAATTTCCTTATCCTGCCGCATAATTTAGTCAACGCTACTGTATAATTTGGTCCTCCCTGATGCATAATTCCAGTGGCCCTGGGGTTCTCATGACCACTACTCCAGTTCATTTGTGTGTCCTTATTTCCTTCCTCTGCATCCTAGGGACGACAATTGTACCCAACCTTATGATAAGTCAGAAATAGTTTGGCAGATACCTGGAAAAACAATAGTATTTTTGTTTGAAGATATTACAAGAAATACATGTTTTACTCTATTTAATTGAAGACTATATTTTTGAAGTCTGTAATTTTAGCTAGACCATTAGGCAGGAACTTCTAGCAGACATTTAACAAAACGCAGATAATCCATGCAGTTGGCTATCATGGTTTCTAATGTGCTCGCCACAAGAATTTCAACAGACATCACCTCTGCCAGGCAACAGGCTTATCCACTGACCGAGAAGATGCACAAGCAAACAACAAGGTATTCCCCCATCCTAACCCATAAACGTGCAAATAATACATTCGCAGCTCACCAAAGAATGCATCGACCCTAAGCGAGAGTATGGCCATAGATAAAGTGTAAGCTTACATAGCCACACAGATGTTTTTCTTCTTCAGATGTTAATAACAATATTGAATTTGTGATGATCATTGATTGTGTGTTTGAATATCTGAAGCAGTGGGTCGGTGAGTGTGACTGAGTATCAGATGTCTGCAAACAATAAACATACAGTAGCAACTCAAAATTAGGTACCAGATACAGACTGCCCAGTTCATTCAGCCAGGCAGTATCCTCTATAGTTATGACACTAAGATGCTAGTTCAATCATTGCCCACAATGCAATAGTTTGTATAGTTCTCTTTCTAGTAAGTGGGTTTCTACTGTACAATTCAGGTCAGCATCATGAAGATAGTCACCTAGTAATCACACTTTAACAAAAACTAAAACAATTCAACATGTCATAGAGGATATAGAGACTGCCATAGCCAATCTGAATGATTAGAATGAAGATGTTAATGTCCATTCCTGAGGGTATTAAACACTGTTACTACTCATAGGGCAATAACTCTTAAAATGACATGGTATTACATGCCTTAGCACCCTAGGAGCTCCAAGTAGTGGCACGGGGAGGGAGTGCTGCAAAACTCTCAAAATTACAATGCCTTAGTTCAGAAGGTGAATGAGCAAAATGACAATGCCTTTACCGTTTGATGTTTTCTTGTCACATTGCTGTGGGTTCAAAGGAAGGGCTCAAGTGTCAGGCTATTTCTTCGGACAAATTACTGCTAATTATTTTAAAAGGGATATTGGTGTTTACTTTTCTGTCTCTGACTGCAAAGTGAGAGGCCTTTTCAAAGTAAACTATGTGCCAATCTTGCTGGGGTACAGGGAGTGCCATAGGAAAGGTTGTTCAATGGCATTTTTCTAACACACATCAAAATTGAAATACATGCAACTGAACTGTACAAATATCTCAGTATGAATCAGCAGCAGGGAAAGCACACAGACCTCAGGGTTTGTACTGAGAAATACTTTTCCTCGCAGTAGCAGTTACAGTGTGAAGGTTGGGCGTTACGTTATTAAAACAGTTCACAATTCTGTACAGGCAATATCTCTTCTTTAACAATACTGTTTTCTCAGTAATAGATCTCTACTTCACTATGTGCTCGCAAACATATATCAATCTTCTAATGACTAGACAAAAGAAATTGTCTTCCTTTTTATTGCCAAAGCTTCCACATTCTGTGTTAGTGATAATAGAAGTGTCTTTGGCGCGGTACCATCACAGGAGGCAGTATTTGCATTTTTCCATGCATGAGTCAACGCAAAGCTTGTTGTCTCACATGATCCCCTTCAGCGCTCCTTTATGAGTGTTTTCATGCTTTCCCTTCTGATGGAAGCCATGAAGATACTGGAACGGTAAGCATCAGCCGAGTCACACCGTGGTGATATGTTTCAGAGTGTGTATTCCAGCCAACTGGGCCATGCAATTTGAAGAGCTAGAATTTTGGAATCATCTATTCAACAGCAACTGCGATTTTAATTATGGCCAATCAAGGCCAACAGCAAAACACAGAAATGGGTCTCAGTGATAATCATTCATTGGCAACTGAAGCGTAAAAGTGATGTCCAGGTCAGTTTCTATGGTAGCATTTGATACTGGTGGTTGCCCTGCTTCTTAGAGCTTTAGATTTCGACAGATAAGAAAAATGAAGCACACCAAATAACTTGACTTGTCAAAGATCACACAATTTGGTCAACTAATGAAACTGGAGGTAGACACCAGATTCTCCAGTACAACTGACCTGCAATCCAGACTCCATGCAAGATGTCTTCTCTAAACAGTCAGCTTATTTTTCAATCTATCCACAAGCACCAGCATGAGAAGTCCATTAAAGCAATAATAAGAGGTGCTAGTGACCTATAGGGTCATAGTTCAAGATCACACAAGCAAAACTGTTAAAAATCCAGTTGACCACAGTACTCCACTCACAGTCCTGGATCCCTCATTCTCAGTTTCACTGCAGCAGAACTGTACTTCAAAGCCCCAATTAGGTCTTAGAGCAAGCAAGTCAAAAGCCAATTAGCCCACATTGCCTTCTTTACCAAGTGCTCGCCTGTAAAGACTTTTAATTACAATGAAACAGTTACACCAAAGACTCTTTATCTCAGAGGGAGATTTCTGCCACATAAAAGATACAAACTGCCTAAATGTATACACAAATCCCATTCTAACTGCAGTCCTATAGCGCGCTAATCGAGGTTGCAGCCCGGCTTCCCATTAACAAGGGTTGCACGTCAATTTACATTTACATTTACATTTACAATTGTGAGGCCAGTGGTGACGCTGACAGAAACCAAATACCGCTGTCAGAATGCTTAATGCATGCGACCAGCTTAAAGTTAAGTGTCTTTCAACTTCCTTCTAGATGTCTTAAAGGCTTGGGACATTTTCACACCTGTATATGGTGACACTTCGCATGGAAGTAGCTTTCTCCTGAGAGGTAAGAAAGCGCAGAAGATTAATTGGACACCCCTAGGCAGGGGGAAAGGAGCCGTGTTGGGAAAGAAATATGAAAAGGTGAAAAATGGGATGTAATTAACCTTATTCGTTCAACTGTCTCTTACCTCTGCTGCTCCCAGTTGGGTGCAAAGGCTTCTTATTGTAATGCAAACAGCGCTGACACAATTTCCTCCATCAACCCGGCTGTCATTTGCAGGTCTGTACTGCTGCACGCAATATCGTTGCATTTCTCAGTAACTTTGTCAATGCTGGCAAATTGATGTTCCCAGAAACCTCGACTGACTGTTGTTTAGACCATGGCCATATAAGGCAGTAGTGCCGTGAAAATGCATATTCAAGCTACTCAGGTATTACTGACCCAACAGTGTAGGCGTTCACCTTGATGTGGGGGAGTAACTGTTGACACTACCAAGACTACTAAAACTACTAGGCTCAAGCGGCTTTCATGGGTGTCAAACACCTCTAAATAAAACTGTAAAATTGCGACTTTAAAGGAAGCTTTATAAGAACTATTTCCCGATAGCAGATAAATTGAATGGACATCAAAGACAGACTATCAGTGTAGCAGACACAATGCAGCAACAAGTAACATGCATAAGAGACTGAATTTGACTTGACCTGGGACACTTTATTTCAAAAGGCGGTCATTCTGGTTCAAAATCTACAAGATAATTTGTAGAGCAACTAGCCCTATGCCTAGCACTTTGTCAGAAACAATCACAGTATATCGCTTTACCAGTGGTAGACAGGCAATCTTTTTGTTCAAGTTCTGCACCACTCTGTCTTCATAGAATGCTATACATTTTAGCTATGGGCCAAAATACTGAAAAACCTCTTGTAACAGAATACAGCTGGAAAAAACCTGTCATTGTCTAAGAAAGGCATATGGCTTTTCATGTTATTCGAAATCACCAGTCATCCATCATCTTGTTCTCAGTTGCCCCAAAGGATTATATATCAAAATATCAAGTATAAAAGTATTGGGGCACAAAAATAGCGTAGCCAGAAAATTGACTACTAATAAATTGTGAAGGTAAGTGCATCTAGGTAAGTATAGATTTACTATTCTTAACTCCAGATCTCTCTCTCTCTCTCACACACAGACACAAATAGACACAGACACACACACATACGCACACACACACACCCACCCATTCAAATAAATGATCAAGTTTATTTCACAGATATGGGCCCTACAATTGGCATGCTCAGATTGCAGAAATGTGCAATTATTGGGCTCTCTTTAGGGCTCTTAGTTGTGAAAATCTCAAGGAGCATACGTCAGGAAAGCTAAATGGTTGTAGGTTATGCATTCATTGCTGAGTCTGTGGATGCAGGGCTAAGACGGAAACAGTGGGGAGGATGAATAAGATTAGATTATTCCCAAAAGTACTGTCATGGTTATGTGATTTCTTACGGGGTTGCTCCTCAAACAGAAGTGCTAACGTTCTTTTGAAGGTGTCCGGCATCAGTTAGCTGGACCCTAGTGGCATGATGTTAATATCCATCACTTTGCATCTCTTTCTTCCATGAGGTATGTTAGAAAGGCCTATGCTGGGCTCCAATATGTACAGTGTTTCCCAATTCTCTTTAGCTACTAATTGTCCTGCCTTATGCTGCTACTGTGCAACAGTGTCTCTTGGACTTTGTGATGCAGTATAAGCTACATTTCAACCCAATTTACCACAATACCATGTTGTGTTATACCTAGGTCACAGTGAAACTGAAATTGCTCTGGTTTAATTTAATTTAATTTTGAGGAATTTCGCATTATGTTTGTTACATGAAATTCCCAAAAGTACGCGATTACACCAGATCATGTAAATATATAGCTGTTCGTGGCAAAATAATAGAGTGGTATTGATGGAACAAAACAACTAACTGGAACAGAAGCAGCTGTTGGGACACTTTTTTGTGGGAAAATTGGCGCGAAGATGCATTCACACTTAAAAATAATGCTAAATGACAGATCTGCATTTAATGTAATGATGCATAATTGCAAGTAATTTTTCCCAAATTTCATGCAATTGCATGAATGCAAATCATGCAATTTTTTCACACCCTAGTTATGCCCTTGCACACGGTCAGGGGAGGGCTTATTTGCACACGGTCAGGGGAGGGCTTATTTTAGTTGCTCATCCTTAGTTTGGCTTTAACGTCTCTAGTGAATATGGCCGGCTCTTAAATTGCATCAGTAATCTCTAAACAACTTGCAACATTAATCTTAGTCCCCCTGTCAAATACTCACATTTTCATCTGAATATTTAGATCAAAACATTAGTGCTAACCTACTGTAAAGAGTTGTGAAAATTCTGAAAGTAAACGTTGTGCTGATGTGTATAAAGAGGAAGTTTGTGTAGAAACTAGGAAGGGATTCAAACTGCATTTCCATTGCAATCAGGAAGAAATGGCACTTTTTCAGTCTGACTGACAGTGCATACACTAAAATTGTGCCAATGTAAAAGAAGCAAAGTGTCTGCCTTCAGTGGGATCTCACCAAGAGCTATCCCCACGCCAAATGTACCTATTAGTTCCGAGACAAAAGCAGCAGGCTAAACATAAAAAATGAGACATAACGGCCATGGAACATAATAGTGTGCATAAATATTTCAGCTACAAAAGAGACTTCATTTAGTAGCTGTCTACCAGCACTAACCAATTTATGCACAGAAATAAATATGCTGAAAGGTTCATTTTTTTGGCCAGTGGACAGTGTGCATGGATGCACTGGCTTTGTTCAGCACATCAGCATCGTCCCTTGGTTGTTGTGCAGGAGGGTTGTTACACCTGTCTTCCCCCAAACGTTTTGCCTGCTTACCTCCTCTTTTTGCTGTATCTTTTTGTTGGCCATATGACTCTGCACACTTTACCACTGCTAACCAGTGCTAAAGTGCATGTGCTTCTCCCCTAAACATGGTAACACCGGGGTATACACAAATGGCATATTTAGTTTACATATAAGTTCCTTGTAAAGTGGTATACCATACACCAAGGGCCTGTAATCTAAATGTTACTAGTTGGCCTGTAGTACTGGTTGTGCCACCGACACAAATATCCTTTCAAACTTGTCTCAGGCCTGCCATTGCAAGGCCTGTGTGTGCATTTTACTGCCACTTCGACTTGGTATTTAAAATCACTTGCCAAGTCTTAAACTCCCCTTTTACTACACATAAGTCACCCCTAAGGTAGGCCCTAGGTAACCCTAAGGGCAAGGTGCTGTGTAACTAAAAGGTAGGACATGTACTTTTAAGTTTTACATATCCTGGTAGTGACAAATACCAAAATGTCTTTTTCACTACTAAGAGGCCTACTCCGCTAATAGGCTAGCATTGGATTTCCTTAGAACACTTTAAAGCTGTAACTCCTGATCAGAAAGGAATAGCTGGATCATGGTTTTTATATCTTTGGAATGGTAATGATAAATCCTCTTTAATGGTAAAGTTGGATTTAACATTACTATTTTAGAAATGCCACTTTTAGAAAGTGAAGAAAAGGAGAGAAGCTGAGTTGCACTCTAATACTACGAAACTTAATACTAAATAAAACGTATTCCTCTGGATTAACAGTCTAATGTGTGCACCCTGTGGGGAGGCTCTACCCAGCCACCCAATTCAAAATGAAAACAGTAACTAGAATACAATCTCTAGACACAGAGTGCACTACTGCACTCCACTACATGAGTGGAATCAATATTTTTAACACAACAAAGTAAATCTTTTTAACCATTCAAGCGGCGAGTAAACTGTGCATGAACATAATTTTAAACATAGAGTCCTTGAATCAACAAAATCACTTGTAGACTTTGTCTTGCTCAAGTCGATTACATTTTCAACAACAAGAGTCTTGTTAAGAAATGTTCCACATGGAGACTAACAATTTCATTCTATGTAGTGCTGGCTGTGTGGCTTATCCCAATGCATTTCAGGCATTCTCATTCGCCCTTTGTCAGGGGTATCTACAATCAAAAAATGTATCCAATGAATTCTTTGCCACCATTATGTATTTACAAATCTTACAGAAAGCCAACCTCAAAGCGTGAGGGACATTCGTTAGAAATTAGAAAGCTTAAGGACATGAAACACAAGGAAAACATACGTGTAAAGATGTGAGTTGTAAAAACTGCCTCTATGAGTACCCAACAAATTGGCAGATTGATCTAAACCAAGACTATAATGAAAATTGTAATGCACGAGAACATGCTGTTAGCGATGTAAAAAATGTGACCCATCTCCCAAAGGACATAACCCCGTGAGGACTGATAGATACATGTAGAAACGTCACCCGAGTAGTGAAATGAAGTGATCTTAGAAAGATTTTAGAAAGTGGCCATTTCTCTGCTCTTACTGCTCTGTGAGCCTTGCAGCCTGTCTCTAATACACATATGGGGTGGGTGACAGCTACACTTTGTGAATCCCTCTAAACAGCTACAAACACCGGAAGGGTGGGTGTGACAGAGAACTCATCTGCATTCATCTACATTCTGATAGCTCTTCCTGGTCAGGAAGAGAAAAGGGAGCTGACACTTACAACTGAATAGGCAGTGTCCTGTTTCCCACACAAAGGGTTGAATCCCCCTACTGATAGTCTATAGCCAGGGCTGGGATGAAAGAGGGAACTGTGCACTTCATGGGCCTGCTTTGAAGTCATCCCCACTTCAAAGGCACAGCTGGGTATACGTACTGGGACCCTGACCATACCAATACAGTACACTACTGGACCTGTGAAGAACTCTGCCTGGAGTAAAAACTGCTAAGCTACAAGAATTGCCATTCTGTTTGACTGCTGATCTGGAAGAACTGCTTTTTTGCTTTGCTGTGCTTCCCTGCTGCCTTCTGATCTCTTCCCTGCTGAGGACAAGGGCTGCACCCATCTCACTTGAACTCAGAGTGACTCCGAGGGCTTGCTGGCTTGCCCACTGTTCTGTAGTCTCAAGGCCATCAAAGACTTCCTTCAACCCTGCAACAGCACCTGGACTCTGCAACCTGTTGTGCCAATCCAGTCCTGGTCCCTTGAAAGGTGATTTCTTCTGTCCAGAACCATCAAAATCCATGCAGTGACAACTCTGCGCAGATCTGAACCGATGCATTGCCCTTTAACGCCAACGCAGGAGCCAATCGACGACATCACTTCAAAGGACTGCACTGCTCGATGACGCCGGACAGTGCAGCTCGGCGACGACGCAGCGCATGCACTGTAAAGGGGTTTGTTGAAGACGCCCTCATCACCTGCGCAGATCGGAACGGTTGTATTGACTATCGAGTCTTCGACATTGACGCTTGCCCCATCCAAGGTACTTTTTAGCGGGACCTTCATGAGTCCTGTAGCCATCCTGCTCTCCATCATGGTCAGCCTGAACTTTGGATTTACCCCGGTTCAGCGCGAACTCAAGTAACCCCTAAGCGCTCAATGTTTCTAAGCACTGCTTTTTGATTTATTATTTAAAAAGTCATAACTCCGGTTCTACTTATTGGATTTTTGCTGTTTTGGTCTTGTTTTACTCATAAAAATATCATCTATTTTACCAACCCTGTGTGGAGTACTTTGGTAGTGTGTTCATTGTGTTACTCTGGTGTGTTGCACAA
Organism: Calotriton arnoldi; assembly: GCA_963921515.1. Lineage (NCBI taxonomy): Eukaryota > Metazoa > Chordata > Amphibia > Caudata > Salamandridae > Calotriton > Calotriton arnoldi. The sequence goes on along the minus strand of CAWUFW010001478.1, from coordinate 933,937 downwards.
ATACTTTACACATTGCCTCTTTAGATGAGCCTGACTGTTTTGTTATAAGCTACCAGAGGGCGAGCACAGGTTATCTTTTAGTGTGTATCTAGTTTACCCTGACTAGAGTGGTGGTTCCTGCTTGTACAGGAAGCATACTCTGACAACCAGAAACTCCATTTCTAACAAGGGTGAATTAGGGATCTAATTGCAACTTCAAGTGGCAGGCACTCCCTGATATTATGCCCTTAATGGGTGTGGCTTTTAGGACCCCAACAAAACATACTTACAGCCATAGCAGCATGGTCAACATGTATGTTTTAAAATCACACTAAAGATGGTCTTGAAATATGCATATTTCTGGGTCGCCCACTACAGTAACCCATTGCAGGTAGTTGTGTATAAGTTACCTATGGCCGGCAATGGAGGTGGGATCATCAACATCTGACTTCCTTGCATATCAACATGCCCTGCCTGCATCTATGAGTGTAAGGGTTGTTGGCCTGTAGCTCTGATTCCCTGGACCTCTTGATACCAGAAGCATTGGTAACTCAAGACGGGGTGGAATTAATGGGGTTTACAAGTGGGAACTTTAGTGTCCCCTGAGGAATGAGGAATAATCAGGGTAATCTATGTTTCTGGGACAAATTCTGCGAATAATTTCTTATTTCGCCCAATAGTTTCACCTCAAAAATGTGGCTATTTTTAGCAGCACCGGGCCCAGGTGAAAACAACAGATCTGTGAAGATACTTCACACATTGCAATTCTGGAGGGTTAAATAACTAAGGTGTTGGACATCCGGCATTTGATTTATTTGTGCCCTGCCCTCAGGAGCCAGCCAAATGTGACAGTCTTGAATATAAACTGAAGCCGAGGCTCTCCATAGAGGCCTTCTTCTCCCTCACCCACACAGCTGGGATCACACACCTTCCCATGATGAACATGCAGTGCTTAATTTATAAAACAAAAAGAACTGTAGGGGCTCAATAATTTTCTTAGGTTCCCACTGCCAAGGCTGCTGAGTGCCAAGGCTGCCGAATACCAAATTTGGATAGTTTTTGATTCTTTTCCATGCCTCTTTCTTCCACGAGCATAAGATTTCTGATCTCGCTCTTGCAGGTTTTTTTCAGCCCTGTTCTTTAACTTTGACATTGTTTTCTATCTCTCTTCCTCCTTCATCTTCTTCCGTTTCTGAGTTCCTTTGATGATGAAAAATGTGCATCAGTTCACAAAATGAATCCCAGTGCATGTGAACACCACCTGTTACCACCAACACAAACTAAGCACACGCACACCCTACCCAACTCCCATCCCAAAATTGCAGCACAACCTTGTGTAAACCGCGGTCTAATGAGATCTAGTTGTCCCTCACAGTGCTCCGTTTGCATCCTTGCACTTGCTGGAAAGGGACAGATTCAGGTACAATGTAGTTCTGTATTGTATTGTATTGTATTGCAGCATCTCTATAGTGCTTACTACCTGTATGTGGGGCACTGAGGCTGTTGCCTTCATGGGTAGCACAGTACATCATGTAGGTTGTGTGGTTGGCCAGATGTTGTCTTTGTTTTGATCCTATGTGGGAAGTGTTTCCAAGTTGTGAGAGGTGGCAACTGAGATACGGGTATCATGTTATAGGAAGCAGCACATAGCAGTGTGGTGGATGATGAAATGTGAGAGATAGGCATGCAGTTTTATTGCTTTCAGTATGCTGGTAGCTTTTACCAGCTCTGCTGTTTATGATATTTCATATTTAGTCTGGTTAGCTGGTTACTGCCCTGGGCTGTCCAATCTGAGAATTTGTGTGTAATTGTGGTGCTGAGATGGCATGGTTGGAGGGAGAAAGAAGTGGAGAGATCTGTTGGGAAGGGCATTTTTATTATCATCCCATATCAGAGTGTCTTTGTGAGATGTAAAGAAGTTGGCAGATTGCATAGATGTTTGGGACCTCCTGTGGTGGACTATAATAAAGTCATCCAAATTGTCCAGTAATGTGTGACAGATCTCTTTAGTTATTCCATGTTCATTTACTGATGTATGTTTTTTACTGTACAGTGCTGGCGATGGACAACTCTCATAGCAGATATGTATTATGTGAATTTAAGTTACCTTTTGCTGCTGACTGCTGTGTATTATGGTTTTACTATTATTGTGGGCCATAACAGTTATATATTCAAGTACATATAATGCCATGGAAAACCACATGCCACCCTTTCTCATCGAACCTCCACATCAAAAGCAGTTTGCTGGTTGAGTGGGCTCCAATTCCTATGTTGTGTGCTGAGGATTGCGTTTGAGGTTACAACTGTTTTCTCGGCTCTGTCGCCGGGATTTGGGTCTTGCAGTTATCTAGGAAATAGCCGTGTTTTCAACTGTCTTTGGAAGTGTATATGCTCATGGGTGCTTCCAATATTGGCTGGTAGTGAGTTACAAAGCTTGAATGAAAGGTCTGTACTGTAAACGTACTAGAGCTACAAAGTGGCTTCTGGTCCACAAGCCACAAATAAATAAATAATTATGTTGGGTTCGAGCGGCATACTTCTGCAGTTGGTGCATCTTCTGCTTGAAGAGTGCAGTTTTTCTTTACGGACGTAAAAATAAATCAGCTTTCCGTGACAATGAATGTACGCATTAAATTCTCTTCAGAAATAATTTACATTACATTTTTTACAGGTCCAAAACATGCTGCATGAACCTGCATTGAAGAAGAAAAATGGACTACATTTGATGTGGCCACGTTTTGCAGTAGTCTTCACATTAATCTCCTAGTGAACGTGAGTGACAGACTACTGAAAAATGATGTTAGACTTCTCATTAAGATTTCCGGGAAAGGGACACCTAGCAGGATAATCTGTGTGACTTGCTGTCTGTAGAGGCAAGGAGCTGTGCGACAGAGCACCAATGAGATTGCATGAGACTGTAACAGACAACACCTGCCGAAGTCTGTCAGCTGACAGGTTTCTAATTATATAAAAACGTATTGCACAGCCTTCAAAGCTGTATTACTTGCCCGTGTCTGTACTGATGCACCAATCAAGATAGCTGGGCTTCTCCAAGAGATAATGTGCCAGCTGTAAAACATACAGTCATCTACAGATCGCATTTTCCAAACTTTCTAAAGTTGGCTTTTCGAAATTTCTGAAGTTTTTCTATAAACATCTCCAACTAAAGCGGCAAAAAATGGTGGTAGTGGGGAAGGGGATGGGTGTGAACCATGCCAAATATAGCCGTTTAAGGAGAAACTCCTAAAAAAAACTATTGTTTGTGGTAGAAAGCATTTTTGTGAAACTTTCACCTGAAGGTGAAGTTTTGCATTAATGAGAAACTGTGCGACTTCGCCACATTGTTGTCACGTTCAAAATCCTTTGCAGAAAAATTATAGGGGCATATTCCCAAGAACGAGTGATAACCACCGCAAATTTAGCTTAACGCAACTTTGCATATCACAGTCTAACGCGGGAAAACAACGGTGTGTTAACGTAGTATTCTCAACCTGGTGGCACCATGCGCTAGTCCCACGATAACGCGTCAAATGTCCGCGATAAAATCAACGCGACGCCGCAAAAATGCGAAACACTAACGCAAATAAAGTTGCGATGAGGCCAACCGCGATACAAAAATCAGCGATAACCAGCGACAGGCCTGGAATTCCCACGCGTGATGAGGGAAAATGCACAATAAAAGCAGAACAACAAAACAAACCAACAAAAACAAAATAAACTGCGTAGCAACATGGATGCACCCGGAACCAGTGCCCAGGTCAACGCGAACCCCACAAGCCCCACAGACCACCAGCAAGGAACCTCAGGGTCGGGGAAGGCCAAGGAGAAGAGGAAGAGGAAGACGGGGTACAGTCCGCATGACAACCGGATCGTCCTCACGGAGGTGACAGAGCACGAACAACAACTGTCCGTCACCTCCACCGTGTCATTGGCAACACAGACGGAAAAATGGCATTCCATCGTGAATGCAGTCGGAGTGTCGATGAGGCCAAGATGCGCGGGCACGATGTGAAAAGCCAAACCAAGCATAAACCCGCTGCCAACAGGAAGGCAGCAACGGCGAATGGAGGTGGGAGTCCAGCGCCACAGGAGGAGCTGGAGCAAATGGCGGCCACAGTCATCAGTGCGGAGACGGTGCAAGGAGTCGGGAGTCCTGATACAGCTTGACATGACCTGACACAACATCAACAGGGTGAGTAACGAACAGGGACTGGGGGACGGGGGGACGGGCACAATGGCACACATGCACAACAACGTGTAGCACACCGCACACCCACAACGACCCTGGGTCATGTCCCTGATCCCCGTGGCACACTGCAGCACACATACATACATCAAGTAGGCCCCCGTCCACCATGTGCCCAAAGGGGTCACACCCCACACATCACCAAGTCCACGACACACACATGCACCCGTGCGAAACACAGCAAAGATGCGTATGTGAGAGCCACACTGACAATGCAAGTGACACCACATGACGAGCAGCATGGCTGGAGTACAATCACCATGACATTGTGCACGCCACGAGACTGAGGTGGCTGAGTGTGGACCACATCCGGAAAGGAGCAGGTCACACTCTGACACATCCACCTGCACAAACAACCACTGACGGCAACAATACAGCTGCAGACAAACAATGCACAAGAGTACAAAAACCGTCCAAGAGCACAAATGACCCAAGTCGCCAACATCACAGCACCTTAAAAGCACAAAAGTCAAAGGCACACCGCCTCCAAGGGATAAGGGGCAGCAAAATCACAGCTGCAGGTGCAACCCTCCTAAAATGCAGCACACACACATAGCAATGCCAGCACATCCACATGGACGACAATGTGGTACACAGTGCAACACTTACACTGCAGAACAGAGGACACAACTGGGTCCGCCTGTGCGTAGAAAATGGCCAATCACATCTGACATAGCAGGAAACTGTGAGATGTAAATGTACGTCTACAACCTCACCTACGTCATGTAGTCCAAATGCCCACTGTCCCGCATCAAATAGTCCGCTCCTCCCAAACAGTCACAATGTACATTGTCATGCAGTCTGTATGTAAACCTGAATAATGCGTAAACATACATGCCAACACAATGTCAACAAGCATCTCCCCTTCACATTGCAGAGGGACAAACAACACCTCCAGCAGAGCAGACCAGACAACTCCACAGTGATTCTGAAGAGGACCTCCACACTTCCGACACCCTACAACAGTTCATGGACATCTTCGGGAAATCGACCCCCAGGAGCAGGGCAGCCCAGCTGCATCGAGGATACCCCACCCCATGCACAGTCAACACAGCTGGACGCACGCACCACCACGGCTGGCTCCCAGCAGCACACCCAAGCACACATCGCATTCCAAGGCCAGGTGTCAGACTGCCAGCAGGGGGTGTCCGAACAGGTGCGGGTGGGGTCCCACCTCGTGGAAGCCAAACTAGATCACATACGTGGGTGTCTAAGTCCCATCAGGGACCACCTACACTCCCCAAAGGAGACCCACACTGCGACAGAGACACCCGCATCTGCACATTTCCAGGACTGACCACATCCAGAGCCACGGGATAATCATCCACACCCCCACGCTGGACTGGCGCACGCCAGCCCAGTCCTCTTACGTATTGAGTGGGGGACGACAAAGCTACATGTGCAATGTCCCACACTCTGCCTGCGGTGACATGGCTGCATCCTCTGCACACGGCACAATGTGATGTTGTGGGGCCGTGGCCCGAATGCATACATCATGAGCACACGAACACACTCCTAGAGCTCTTGAACTGGCCACGGGCACGTGCGCCCGACACCTTTATTGGCATGGTCACATGTACAGTGACGCATGTGCTGGATGTGTGTGGGGTGAGTGTCAGCCAGCGCTCAGGGAGTCGTTGGTGCTGGCAACAACTTGAACAGTGATCACAATTGAAGCAGAAACATAATACACCAGCATAACAGAAACAACTGTGAAGCATCATGGTGGTAGCCGGAGAGAGTTCAGTGTTCACCCAACATGCAAGCAGAATGGTCCTTGATTCGTTGTGCACTGAGTAAGTGGCACTTGAAGGGCTGAGCAGGGTATCAGGCTGATGATGGCACCCATGGCAGGTGTGAGCAACTCTGACAGTCTGGCAGTTAGACACTTATGACTCTGGCACCTGTCGTTTGGAGTTGGTCCTGGCGGTGGTGGCGTGTGCATCCTGCGGTGATGCGACGTCTGGGCAGGCCAGGACTCGATCTGATGTGTGAGCCCAGGTGGACCGCAGTTGAGGCCGGAGGCAGCGGACAGCGCAGGGCCACAGAGACATGGCATTGAGGCCCCCCAGGCCATCGGAACAGAGGCCATCCGACATGCCCTCAGGTTGGGGCCATGATTTGAGCTGCACAGAGTTAGTGGGCCCGGATGCACTGCGGCGGGCACAGCCACACCGCCACGGGACGGTGACTTGCGATGCAGTGAGATAGTGCCACGCTAGGTGAGCGGGTCCTCGTCGATGTCGAAGGTGAATGTCGCGGAGGTTTGTGGGGGACAGTGGAAGGGCTCCTCCAGGGCATGATGCAGAGGGCAGAAGCCGGCCGGAAGCGGCAAATGGAGGAGTGGAATGCTACAGCCTCGTCTTGGCAACATAGTCAGTATCACCAACACGATGATGAAGACAACCCCCAAACCATGGACTCAGTCTCCAACAAATCTCAAGAAGTAAGTGTCCATGGATGATGGGGAACAGACTTAGTGGCACCGGAGCTGTGAGGGGATGCAGTCTGCGACGTGGCCAGTACAATGTTATCAGCTCAGCCATAAATGATTCATGACTGAGTTCCCAATGTGTGACCTACTCGACCGCTGTGTGGTCCGGAGGCAGCGGGCAGCGCGGGCCAACCGCTGTTCAGCAAGCTCCTCCTGGAACACTAACACACAGCGTTGAAATGGCATGTGGTGATGACTCGTGGTTGACCGAGGCAGTAGCGACAGAGCTGAGCGGGTGTTTAGCCAGCGATGATGCCGTGTCCTGCCTGGTACGGACTGGATTGGATTTGTGTGAGGCCTGCAGGCCCGCAGTGTAGTCCGAAGGCGTAGTCTTCAAGGGCCCACAGACACGTGTGGCTGGGATGCCATGCACATACTTTGTGTCACCACATAGAAGGGAGTATAGTGAGTTAAACTCTGCATGTGTACTCGGCCATTGCCAAATCAAGATTCAGTCCCAAATGTGTGACCTACTTGACCGCAGTGTAGGCCCGGGGCAGCGGTCAGTAGGGGCCCACATCCATGTGTCGTTGGCCCGCGATGCACAGAGTTAGTGACACGAGGGCAGTTGTCGGCAGTGTCCGGACACCTCCGTGAAGATTGTCCTTTTCTCCTCCAGACTGAACCGTGTCTTCCTCTTACTCGTCTCCTTGCGTACAATGATATGGACTCCGCCATGCAGATATCACGACTCAGTTCCACATGTGTGACCTACTTGAGCGTAGTGTAGGCCGGAGGCAGCGGTGGAGTACGTAAACGGTAAAGGGGTAAAGCGGGCCTGTGTCGCGGGGGCCGTGATAGTGTGAGGAGGCTGCCAAGGACGCGGGGTTCGGGCTTGGAGTTTGCGCCGGCACGTGGTGGGCCCTCTTTGACACACGCCGGTGTTGGCAGGTGAGCTGTGAGGCCTGGATACGCAGGGGCGGGCATGACAGGTTGGGAGTCCAGCGGCCCGTGGTGCAGCAGGCGCATAGGTTTGCAGGCCACAGCGCTCATGGCGAGGGCGTCAGCCTCGTGGCGGGGTAGGAGGCGCCGCACTGGCAGGCACGTTTTCCATTCCGGAAGAGGACCACGCCCAGGGCTATGTGCTTTTTATTCACACCCCTACGCTGGCCTTGCGTACGCTGGGCCAGGCCACTCCGCACACGCTTGCAGGGGGGGACGTCACAAGCTGCATTTCCGCGTTCTTCCCCACTGGCTGTGGTGACACGGTTGCTTCCACTATCCACTGCACTCCACACATCAGCAGTGCATGTGGGCATGGATATGTCTGTGGTCTGCATACTGCTATCTGTCCAGGACATCTCCGCCACAGTTGGCATTGTGTACATTCTCATTCATGGGTCACTTGCCTCCTTCGCACATACCTGGTTCCCACCTCTCCCCACATTCCACTATTGTGTGGCTGCGGTGCCATGCCGTTGATGGTTCGTGTTCATGGCTGAGCAAGGTTGCCACAGTGAGTTGTGCTGTCGTGTCTGGTGGGTGGGAATGTTGTCTGGCATGTTGTATGTGATTTTGTGACGTGCACATTGCCAGTGTTGTGAGTTGCATTATTGTGGAGTAGGTGTGTGGTGTGTTCATTTGGTACTTACCTACATGCAGTGCATTTCCATGGGTGCCATCCTGGTACGGCTGGTTGATGATGGACTGTCGGGGGATGATGGAATCATGCACACTGCCTGGGTAGTTGGCTGCAACATTGGTGTAGGGACCCCGCTGGTCCACTATTGCCTGCACATTGATTGGATGCGTGTGCTTTCTGTTGCGGTAATTGTGTGTGTTTTTCGGCAGGGGGCACAAGCTGCACATGTGTGCAGTAGATTGCCCCCAACAGGAGCGGGACTCCTGCTATGGCGTGTAGTCCTTGCTTGGTCTCCAGCTGTTCCTGCACATTGTGGGGGATGTTTAGGTACTGGGGTACCTGGCTGGTGATGGCATCCAGGACAGGTGTGGGGAACTTGGATGGGGCTGGCTGTGTGTCTCCTCCGACTCTGGCGGATGTTCTTTGGGGGGTACGGGAGGCCAATATGTGCAGCACAGCCAGCAGCTTTGTCTACGGAGGGATGTTGGTTGTCCGCTGTGCTGGTACCGTCAGCCTGTGGGCAATGATGATCCGGATGCAGTGGATGGTTGTCCTTTTGAGCCTGTAGTGGGCATTGACATTGTCTGGTGGAAGGTCTGTGGGGCTGGTGCGTTTCCTTAAGGTCCGCTGTCTTTGTCTGCACTGCCTCTGTGGTGGTCCGGGGGGGGCAGAGGGGTGCTGGGGCCCTGGGGGTGGTGGCAGAGGGTGTTGTTGCCCTCTCGGGGCTCCGGGATGCATGGTGAGTAGCTCTATGGCATCTGTTGTTCTTCATGTGTGGCTGTGGACTGGTCTCCCTGTGATGGTGCAGGTTGTCGTCCAACTTTGCACCAGGTCAGAGCAGGTGTTAGATTCCTGCTGCTACGCGCCTTATTGCCTGTTTTGTGGTCTTATCGCTGATCGGGCTGGTCGTTGAGAATGTTGAGGTGTGGTGTTGTCGCAGATTTTTGCTCGGGAACGCCTACTCTGCATCTCATTAGCGATAGTTGAGGGGGTCATCTGTGGCGATGTTTTTTGCGGCTGCTATCACGGGTAAAATGGTGTTATGGGCTGTTAACACCAGCTTGTGAATGGTGCGATAAATTTATCGCCAGTTTGGCTGCGATAAAGTGCCGCTAACTAGGGGATGTGTCCTTGAGAATATGCCCCATAGTTTTGTATACCTATATTTCCAATCCATGTAAGCTAGATTATTTTATTCAACTTTACAGGTTCAGGAAAATAAGTCCAAGAACAGTTAGGTTATAGCAGTTCTGTACCAGCCTCTTAAACACGCCTATAATGAATTATAGTTAGTGCAGGTTGAAGCAGTTAGTACAGTAAACAAACTGCCCTACTACAATTTTTGCAGTAATTAAGAAACAACAGGACAAGGAGAGTCTAGGAGTCGGGCTGAAGGAATACAATCTATGAAGCATGCACTAAACACCATGTTAGCACTGACACTGTAGGTCAGTGGTCTTCAAACTTTGTAATGCTGAGAAGCTCCTGACAAAAAGTATTTGTGTCAGGCCCCCCTCAATAAATGGCGAATGAGGAGCCCAGGTGGTGAGGCGATAACTAAAGCAGATTTAATTGCTGGTGTAGTAGACATTACATTGGGGAACTAGGGATACAGAGCTGTGTCCTTCCCCTCTTCTCTTACATCCTACATCTTCTCTTCTCTTTACCCCCTCGCTCTCTCATGGCACTCACAGTCTCCTCTCCTGTAACAGGTCCATCTTAATTAATAGGCAGCACCCTCCTCTTGTCACTGCCTACATCACCGTGTAGATCTCCCAATCACCTCACTCCTCCCATCACTTTTAATCACTCATATTATTAACTCCTCCCATCACTATGAATTTTTTCTGTTAGTATCCATCTCATCTGTCAGTGTCCACCTTTTCTGTAACCCACACCTCTCCCACCACTGTCCATGCCTCTCCTGACTGTCTACCTCTCCTCTCACTGGCCCCTCTACTATCAGTGCCAACCTCTCTCCCATCAGTATTCACCTCTCTTTCTACTGATCACCTTCCCTTAAATATGTATTCACCTCTACTGTCAACCCCCCCTCCACCATCACTGCCGCCTTTTTTGAAAAGTATCCACCACCTCTCTTTTTAGTGTCTCCCTTTACTGTCACTATCCAACTGTTCCATGGCTAATCCATCCCTGCCCACCTCTCCTGGCAATGCTCAGCCATCATCATTGTTCGCCTTAAGCATCACAGCCCACCTGGTCCATCCCTGCCCATGTCTACTGTCAATGCTCATCTCTCCTGCCAGTGTTAGCATCTGCTGTCAAAACTCAGCTCTCCTAGCGCAGCTCCCTCTAATTTCATTCCTCTCTGCCATCATTTTATTTCCCTCATCGCACAACAAAAAAAATATTTACCTCCCTGTAGTGCCAACCAAAGTTATCACTGCATCTCAGTCCACCATTACCTGCTTTCCATGCCCGTGGTAAAGAGAATGTTTTCTACTGTTACCTAGATATGGCAGCAGAAAACAGACTCTTCAGGATGGACATAGTAAGCAGACTATATTGGAATAGGGAAATGGGTGACTGCATACCAACAAGGCTTGCAAATTAACAGCAACTATTGCGTGCCAAAGCAGATTCCATTCTGTTCCATGAAGATTCCAGTAACCCAATAGCAGATATTTATCCGGATAGCTTTATTTGTCCGTACATTGGTACTGTATTGCCTTGCAAGAAAACTAGTCAAGGTATTGGATTGTGCCCTGATCCCAAGTGATTGCTATAGTTTTATAAATATTCTACTTAAAGTTTAGTATCATATCAGTTTGTCAGATGCAAAACAAGAACAAAATATTTACATTGTACCAAACATATTTTAAAGATATGCTCATGAAATCGATAGAAACAGCCCATTGCACACACTGTCACTGGTCCATTAAGCGACGTGCCCCGACACGTAAATTCGCCACACTGTAATATATTCCCGACTGCTGAAAATCAACAGCTTGTGTAATAAGAACACTCTGGCACCCGAGGAGAGGGGGTGGGCTTGCAGCAAACTATGATGACCTTCTGGGAGGGTGAGCTTCACGCAGTTTGCAACATAAGATCATCAGGGCCTTTTATTGCTCACAATAAACTTTTGTGAAATGAAATAAAGGAGGCGCAGGCGGAACCTGCTGATTGCTGTTTCCCCCGCGCTTTGCCGAATTGTTTAGGGAGAAGCTGCATCTTCGTTATATGGGCCCATAACTTCCTCAGCAGTGTTATTTACCGAGGCTCTGCCGTGCAAACAGGCCCACTCTGTCTTGTTTATGTGGATAGATTGCATCGCTGCACATGTATGCCGAGGCACACACAGGCCCAGTTTCTGTTTTTTTTCCCCTAATGATCAGACATTGCCCTGGTCCTGTTTATCTTCATGTTCCTCTGATTGTGTCGCCTGCTATATTGCCTAATCAAATTTTAAAGAGGTGCAAGGATTTCTAGAAGAGGGTGGCTAGTGAATGAGGTAGACGCCCACAGTTGTCCATCCACTGCCTCGTGCTTTCTTGAGCCATCTCACTGGTGGGTGTTCCTGTCAGTATTATTGTGGCCAACTAATTTAGAAACATAAAGGAAGCAAGCAAGATAGCATTTTATATGTACAGTGCTTTATACGCTTGATGGGGTGCTCAGTAGGATGTGCTTGGTTATATTGGTGTGGTTTTGCATTGTGGCCTAACGCAGGGAGTGTTTTGGTTTGGTACATAATGTCTAGTTTGCTGCTCCTATTGTGCTAAAGCTGTGCTTGTGCATTTAGGGAAGCAAAGAGGAATGTGAGACAGAACCCTAAAATACCTCTTTCTTGTTGGCCTGGCCAGCCAGTTTGTTTTGGTATTGGGGTTTAGTTTGTGCTTTGTGGTGTGGTGGTGTGTATGTTTCTTGGGTTTAAAGTGAGCGTGTGATTGTTATTTTGCTTGGTGGAAAGGGAGAAGTGGTGAGTGTAGTACTGCCTATGTATTACAGAATTGCTGGATTGCGTGGTGTGTTTACTTCTTTCAAAAATGTATTCTTTGTCATCTTTCATGCATGTATTTTCGCCATCTGTACATGTATGATATTGCATTTGTCTGATGCCCCTGTGTTGCATGTAATTATTATTTTGTCATCTTTTGCATGCACCATTTATATAGTGATTCTTTTGGAGTTTCATTGTCATTTGTATAAAGAAAGGGAGATGTGTTATACCTGCTGCTCAGCCAGTGTGACTGTGGTGAGAGAATGTTGGTGAGTGGAATGTTGGTGAGTGTGGATTCAGTTGGTGGATGGGCTGAGCAGCAGGAAGGCTGCTCCTGGTGGGGCTCGACGATGTAACATCTTACTTGGAATAAACCTACATGGAAACTACTTGGACCAGATCTACATTTATTGACTACAGTATTTTTACTGCTTTGACTTAGTAATGGCTCAAATACACTGACAAAATATAACTGAAAACAAGTGAGTCTGGCAAGACCGTCAAAATCATGCATTCAATATCAATTTAGTGTTGTACAGGTTATCACTAAAGAAATGTTCATTAAAGGCTGTTGGTTTTCAGCATTTTTGCTGCTGAAGATTCTGAAGTAGGCGTTTCTTTGCCGTCATGTGTGTCACCCCTTGGCACGTAGCCCAAACCTTTTTGAAAGCTCTTTATTTTCGTGGGTCAGCTACCTTTTTCTTCCTCCACCTTATGTCTTTGGACACTTCACCTTGGCTTGTTTCTTGCTGCGGGCAACAGCAGCGTAAGCAGTCCTTTGGGTTGGCAAATGAAATCATCATCTAGGGCTCAGAAAATGGGTGCATGCTTGCATGCAATACTTTTTTATTACATTAAGGTGTTTTTGCAAACATTTAATACATTTTCTAAGTAAGACTGACACTCTCTTATGTACAACTTACTTTTACCCTAAAATTGAGAATGGAAAAAATAAACTTGGCTACTACCACAAGCAATGATTTAGCTAGCAAAACATATGTTTCAGTAATAATGCTGCCTTTAGCATGGCGGTGTGGTCACATTCAGTTGAGGGAACACCTTTTCTCCTTTGCCTGGGCCATATTACAGATGTGGAAGCTTGGGCAAACAGGTTATCGGATGGTGCACTGCAGGGCTTTAAGTGGGATGAAAAAATTGGAGGGTCTCTCAAAGGGGCGGGCAGATGTAGTTAAGGGCGTGACTTTAAAACAGGTAAGTAAAAAATCTGTGCTTAGTATAGTGTGCCATCTGACTGGTATTTTGTTGCTTCTGTATAGTACAAGCAACATTACACCTACAACAAGCGAGGACTGTTGGCTTTGTTAATGGTTGTTAGTTGTGTAAGATAAATAAGCAACAACTATACATTTGTTGTATATAATATTGAAAATGCTTCTGTTTTGAAATGATGAGACTAAAAGGACTATAACAAGTCTCTTTGAAGTTACATCAAAGGAAGTGAAGGGTGGTACTGCTGCAGAGTTAAGATTTTTTTTTTTTACCCTGAGGGTGAGGGCAAAAATAGGGAGCCCAATAGGGACCCCTAACAGCACCTGCTTTTTAGAGCTGCCAGTGCTGAGCACCGACAGGACCCGGCCCACTTAAAGCCCTGGAACACTGTTTGTGTTCCACATATGAGGATGTGTTCAGTCAGTGTTGCATGAGGGTGCCTCTTGAGATGGGTGAATGAGGAGCCCACAGAGCATGGGTATCCCCTCAGAAGTGAATGTAGTCAGACATTCCACGGTCTGAGCGGGATGATTTGACTTGCTCAAAGTGATGTTGGTCCTTGTGCACTGAAAGATGGAACTGCAAAGCTGCCTTTGAATGTCGAGTTGTCCCCAGTGCAGGCAGGAATTTGCCGAAGGGCGGCTCCTCCGTTGGAGCGTAGGAGCGTTGCCCTACTTAAAGCCCCTGAGCCCCGAGATGAAAAATAAAATGGTAATTCGTCACCATTTTATTTTTCAGCCTCTGGTCCAGAACCGAGAGTCAGGACGGGGCAGGACTTAGTGAGAGCAGCAGCAGGGTGGAGGGTGGGCTGTATGTGCACTTTTCAAAGTGCGCATGTCCCTTTGGCCAGCCGTCTTGCGACAGCCAGCCTGACATGCACACTTTGAAACCTCCAACACAGCTTTCTTAAGACACCTGGGTTATAGCAAGTGCAGGCCTCCAGAGCACTGTGGAGCGCCGAGACAGGCCGTTCCCTCCAATCAGGGCACTTCTTATACTGGTAAGAGCAGCGCCAGGATTGATCAAGGGAGTTGCTGAGGCCTGCACTGCATTCGCAACGAGGTCCAGAGCGAGGAGTTCCTGTAGTGAGGTAAATGTATTTTACATATTTTAATATTATTTGCTCGCGCGCCCGTTTATTTTTATATATCTTTTTTTGCATGCGCCCGGCCCCTCTCCCCGTAGATACCAGCCGCCACTGATTTTGCTTGCACTGGCAACAGCAATAATATACAAACGCACAGCACTGATATTTGCAACAAAAAGAAAATCAATTTAAGAGTGATTTTGAAACAAATCATATATTTTCAGAAAATGACATAACTAGACACATATCAAAACCTACACAGCAAACATAGGTGCTTATCTACAATGGTGACATATAAAAGGGAATAGACAGTGACTGTACATATATCAACGATACCAACAAACAAACCAAATACATGTAACATCAATTCTTTTTAGGTAGCGTTATACAAAGAATATCACAAGCCCTAGCCAGACCTCCTTTATTGTATGGGTCTGGTTGGACACTAACGCTTAATAATGAACGTCGACGTTTCGACCCCTATAACCGTGTGTGCATCAATGACATCACTGTAAGAAATCTTCCTCCTGCCACAAATTAAAAGGACTAATTTAGCGGTTTATGAGATGGGCCTTTGGTTTGTATTTGGTTTGTTTGTTGGTATCGTTGATATATGTACAGTCACTGTCTATTCCCTTTTATATGTCACCATTGTAGATAAGCACTTATGTTTGTTGTGTAGGTTTTGATATGTGTCTAATTATGTCATTTTCTGAAAATATATGATTTGTTTCAAACACACTCTTAAGTTGATTTTCTTTTTGTTGCAAATATCAGTGTTGCGCGTTTGAATATTATTGTTGATCGTCCCACCTTCAAGGGGGACATAAAATAAAATGTATTAATGTGGCAGAACCACTGTTCGCATAACGTACTCATCCCCAGGTTCTGCACATTACTGGCTTACCCCATTGAGATTATCAATGCACTGGCAACAGGGCACTTTGTAAATAATATGGCCCACTGATCCTACGAGCACCAGGTGCACCGCATCGAAAGTGTGTCCAGCGCAGACAGGGACAGCACACCCTTTTGCATAATATGACTCCTGGGGCACCTACTGCGCTATAAAATTTTGGAAAAGTTTATGTTTAAAGATAAAGGGGCATATTATCAAGGGCTTTATCGCCGCTTTAGCTGCACTTTTTGCCGCTAAAGCGGCGATATTTTTATCGCCCTATTAACAAGCTGTCGCTAACAGGCGTTAGCATCAGCTTTTAGGCGTTAGCGGGCGGTTTTACCATCGCCTTGCATGTCAGCGATAATTATCGCTAATGACATGCAAGGTAGGCGTTCCCCACTAAAAGCGACTGAAAACATTCGCTAACACAACTAACCCCTATTAGCAAGGCAGGCGATGCGATAAAATAAATCGCGCTAAGCGCGTTTATCGCTAGATTTTTACACCTGCTACTGAGGGTGACTTACCTGTTTGTAGCATAGGGGGTGGATTGTCAGGCTAAATCCGTCCTTGCGTTAATGCGAGAATATCGCTGGTTTTACAGCGATATTTTCGCATTTTACGCATATCGCTGGAAAAATTATCGCTATGGAGATAAACCTTACTAATAGGGTGTTATCTCAGCGATATTTTCCAGCGATAGGCGGCGATATAAAAATTCGCGCTAAGCGCGGTTAGCGATAAATATCGCAATTCCTTGATAATATGCCCCAAAGTTTTGTTGTCTAAAGGCAATCTGTGGTGGATGAAAACCATATTCAACAGTAGGTGCATGTAAAAATGCCACTCCAAGCACAGCGAGTTAGTTCTTTGTTGTTGTATTCGAATGTGCTCATGTGTCAAATTTTCCTCTCAGACATATATATACCCCCGAGAAACCGCTGCATGCTCAACATGATTTTTACAAGTTCTCAGGTTCCCAGAGAGGTATCTCTTACTGCCCGTGTTTACGAAAGGCCTACAGATTAAAACAAAGCTCTTCATCTCCCCGGAATCCCCTATAACTGAGGATTAGCTCTTCTATATCTGAAAAAGCCCTGTTTGACAAAGCAGTTCTCAAGAAGGACAGCATGTCATCCGGGAGCTGGCAGAGCTCGCTGCGTGGCTCATGGCGGAGGGAAAGTTTTCGGCACAGGTTTGTAGTGGTATTCATTTCAATGCCTCGTGAGGCAGAAATGCAGAACAGCATCGAAATGGAGGTCAGGTCGCAGGCACAGCAGCACTTGCTTAAATCAAGCCGGAGGATCAGACCCAGCGGCCAAAACACTCACCTCCACTGTGCCAGGTGTGCATTTGACGGCGTAGGTATTCACACAACAGCAAGAATTTACGTCTGGTTGTCGGAATTACCTCTATAGTTTGATTGTTACTGCCATGATGCATACCTGCCAACTCACACGGTTCCATCATGTGACCCCCCGATATTGGCTCCCATCTCACTGTCTTCTGGTTAGGAGCCGATATCACACAGTGGCTGGGAAAATGAGCTTAAACCCACTGTAAATAGTGGTTTTCCAGCTCGTTTTCCGAGGCTTTGAACTGTCGACATCCATTAAGGGGTGTGAAAACACCCCAGGACACCGGCACCAGCCTCAGCATGCTTTAATTTTATTTTTTGGGGAGGGGGGGTTTGGGGTGTGGTCTAAAAGTGCCTCGTAGGTTCTTATGGACACGAGGCCCGCCCCCCCTCACATGTGAGATAGTTCTTCAAGTTGACAGGTATGCATGATGTAACAAGAAAATGGGGGCATATTATCAAGGAATAGCGATATTTATCGCTAACCACGCTTAGCGCGACTTTGCTTAACGCCGCCTATCGCTGGAAAATATCGCTGAGATAACACCCTATTAACAAGGTTTATCTCCATAGCGATAAAATTTCCAGCGATAGCGGAAAAATGTGAGAATATCGCTGGAAAAGCAGCGATATTCTCGCATTATCGCTAAGGTGGATTCAGCATTAGAATCCACCTCCTATACTTTAAACAGGTAAGTCATCCTCACTAGCAGGTGATAAAATCTAGCGATAAACGCGCTTAGCGCGAATTATTTTATCGCTTCGCCTGCCTTGCTAATAGGGGATAGTGGTGTTAGCGACTGTTTTCAGTCGCTTTTAGTAAGGAACGCCTTCCTTGCATGTCATTAGCGATAATTATCGCTGACATGCAAGGCGATGTGAATCCCGGCTGCTAACGCCTAAAAGCTGTCGCTAACGCCTGTTAGCGCCAGCTTGCTAATAGGGCGATAAAAATATCGCCGCTTTAGAGGCAAAAAGTGCCGCTAAAGCGGCGATAAAGCCCTTGATAATATGCCCCAATGGTTTCCTGTTCTGCCCTCACCATCTTTCTACCTAGAATCGGCCCCTTTCTTCATCCTGGTCCATCTGACTGACTTACCATTAACAAAGGCAGGGCATCGGGATGCCTCCTGATTGGTCAGGCTGGACAGTGCAATGAGCAAAGGAGAACAAAGGTGCTTCTACTGCGAATGCACCTCAAACTAATGGTCTAATATTTGGAATAGCATCCTATTCCACATAGCTTGGCATTTCTGAAATGAAATATTAGGATATTCAATAGTATTCCATCATTTTATTTCACTTTTAAATCTTTCCTATTTTATCGTCACAGGGCCCCGCCCTAGCCCCACAGCTCCTTTCTAAAAGAGAAAACATTTAGTTGGAACCTTCTGGAAATCCACCAATATTCGGCCCTGTCCGCCCTCTAACTTACTTCTTTGTGCATTCCCACTGCCCTTCATTTATTTTTTCATTTGTGCCTTGTTAGTTTCATTTTTTTATTGAGAAATTGCATCATTTCGTTTTTAACACTTCTTAATACATGACTTGGAAAGTGAACTGTGTTCCTTTAAAATTAATTACGTGCAGTGTTACTGTGAAAAGCAGCACTCAATTCTTTTTCTTGTACAGATTGAGCTAAAATAATGTTAATAATGTTTAAATTAAATTGATTCTCCACTGGAGCACTGCAGAATTAGATTCTTAGAGGTTAACCCTGCACTCTTAACCCATTAACACGTAGCACCTTAACTCCTGAATCCCAAACCGTTAGTCCTTTGCTCACACCCACAGCCATTAACCCTGCACCCTAATCCTGTATGCCAAACCCCTAACTGTATACCCTTAACTTCTAACCCCTAACTCGGTAACCTTAACCGCCACCCTCTATAGCATTACTTTGTGTTCTATTGCTTAACCTATAACCCCTAACAACTTAACCCATAGCCCCTTAAACACTACACCCCAAACCCATAACTATTAACCCAAAACCTAAACAATTAACCCTATATGCCAAACCCTTTACCCTCTCAAGCCCTAACTCCACAACCTTAGCCGCTATGCAAAATGCACTTAATCCCTAACACTTAAACCCTTAACATCCTACCCCTTAAACATTAACGCTATAGTTATATAGTAATTATATTTTCACAGTATGTTTTCTTAAATATATTTTGGGAACAAACACTTTGGGAAGGGTTCCTGTTCTAATGCACTTGTTTTTATCACTAATAATTAAGAAATGTTACATTCAGAAGTGTTGATTTTGAAACTATGAGAGAAGGCCATTTTTGAGACTATATTTGCATCAGTTTCTCCTGGCTGGCCAACATGGGTGACACCCTTAGATGCCATACTCTTTCTCTCTTTCTGACGTCACAGTTCAGTCACAAAACAAAACTGTGTCTTCACTGAGGTGCAGCTAGGATGAAGCACATCGTGGTGGGTTGAGGGAAAGCCTGCCACATATAACATGAGCTGTAGGAATGGACTTAGTAGCTTAAGACCGGTAAAACATGACATTCAGGACTATCATCGGCTAACTTTTGAAAGGAGCTAAACAGTCAACACGTCCAATGGAACACTTAGTCAGAAGAGCCTGCACACATCCAATACAGCTCTGAAGCATCATCGTCGTTGAGCTCTCATCACCACTCCGCTCTTCATAAAACAACGTACCGCTCCAAATGTGGCACATACCATTATACCAACTGCGATAGCTAGTCTTCTTTACGGGTATAATGTGGGCCCTAACTGGACGTTATAATCTATATCACTTCATAGACTGCTCTCAATTCGGACAATGCAGTTAGCAATCCTCCAGACAGCAGTTGCAAGTTGGTAAAAACCTCCAGCTGCATACATCAAACACCTACAAATATTGCAACACACTTACAGCCAAAAGAGGCAGTGTATTAACCAAACAAACACTGCTGATGATCCATCTCAACGAAACAGTAAACAAACTGTTACCCTAACTCAACAGTGCTGCAAAGTCAAACTATTGACAATGCAGTGCTTTATGGAATGCCTCAAACATTAAAATAAATTTACAAATTGTTACACAAAAGCATTTGACTGAGTACAGAGTATACCAGCAAATATTCTACTCTTGTCCACTCAAGATAACACTTTCAAGAAATCACACTATGCCCGTTGTCGCAATGTGAGCAGAGAAGAGACCCTGAGGCAACGAGCATACTTTGCAGAAGACCAGACAGTTCAGTCAGTTTGGTGGGACCAAAACTCAGGCCACAAGGCTTTACAACAAACAATGTTGCCGCTAACTTATTTCCTGTCATTCAGACTTCTCCAAATATCTAAAAAGCATGAAGCGGTAACACATTATAGGACAAGGTCACCCACATTATAGTTCATTCATAACGTTTTATCGAGATTATTTGCCACATTGCGACAATTGTTAGCAAAATAGTTGGTTTCCATGGAAACCGCCTTGTTCCTCATTTCTTGGAGTTTCAGCAGTGATTTACGCAATAATTGAGCGGCCCTCCCCTGCTGGGTAGAGCACCGCTCTCTGGAGCTGCTCTTCCCTGGGCACAGGCGTAATTCTAGTAATTTACTGTAATGACACAAGGCACTCACTGGATGAGGATTAGGTTGGATGTCAACTAATGTACCGAGTTTTGGAGAGCGGAGATGTGCCAATTAAATAAATTGATCTGGCTCGCGCGGGTAAAGGCACATACCCTTTGCAATGAGATCTGTTCATTAATTAGGACCATTGCCACTTTCCAGCAGCTGACTGTCTGCTCCTGCCTGTGCAAAAAAACTGGGCAGGGTGTGTCAACTGATTCTTTTTTGTTTGTGTCATAAGATTGCTTCAAGATGTCCCTGCCAGAACAAGAGCAAGCATTTTCTTCCAGAATATGCTCTTAGAACATGTTCACCTTCGAATGCTTCATTTGTAAAATAAATATAAAAAAAGGAAGAAAAATAAATAAGTATAGTGGCCCTATGAATTTATTAGGAGCCAGCAGCCAGCACTGCCAAATGCCAGGGTTGTCTTATACAACGAGTGCCTGGTCTTGATTCCACTTCCTGACACTTTCTTTCACCACACTACTCTTTCTGTCCCTTTATATTACACTTATTGGTTAGTTTTCTTGCCTAATTTCTACCCTGTCACTGTTTTCCTAACTTCCTGTTTTTTTTTCTGCCTTTCTCTCTCTTGCTCTGGGTTAACGCTTAATGATGAAAAATAAGTCCAGGTCCCCAAAATCAGTGCTTTTGTGCACTAGAATAAATTAAAAGTTGCTCCATCCTAAAGAACTGGCACAAAAGTAAACCCAAATAAATGCCAGGATATGAAGTGGGGTGCACTTACAACAACAGCTACGGAGTCGAGCAGGAGGTATGGCCAACTGTGATGGCATGAGGACATGTTCTGAGAAACCCTCAGGGGATGGCCACCAGCCTGCACACACTTCCTTCACTCTAAGGGCATGATGTACACCAACAACACTGAAAATCCTGAGCCCTCGATTGCGGTCGCTCCACTTACTTGAAGATGTTACCGGTATTAAAGTAGACTTGGAGACGAAACTCACTCAATGGACACTTAACGGTCATCTAGAGGGGCAGGTTTGTCATATCACCGAGGGGAGTGGAAGACCGGTTTAGTCAGCTGACCTTCTAGAGTGGGCCAGTGCCCTTTGCACCCTGGGAAGCTCAGGCTTGTTGAGATCTCAGATGATGACAATTCTGTTAATGGGACAGGGACGCAAATAACGCACCACTAAAATTTCAGGCCGCAGAGGGCGGCTGCACTCAGAATCGCAGTGGTGCCACCTGATACCTAAATAACATGAGAAGAGTAATGTGGGGAGCAGGTGAGAGCTTCGAGTGCCTACAAAAAGGAGATTCCTTGAGTTAGCTACTCAGATGGATAATTACCCCAATATCGATGACTGTGGCAAGGAAGGACTTACATCCTTTCTTTTCTTGCATATCGTTAGAAAACTAAATGGCATGGCAACAGAAGAACAACTTGTATGGTCATAGGGCATATGCAGCTGAGATACCAGACCACCATATCAGTAAAGTTAGCACGCAGAATGCAACGTACTATGCATCTTTTGTTATTGTGAAATATATGTTATCAGAAGGAAGCCGCTCGTTGAGGTACTGAGCGTTAGAAGTTTCTTTGCTGTATGATTATGTGAAGGTGTTTTGAACATGCAACCAGCGAACATATAGGTGGAAGCTAGCAATAGGTGAACAGAGCAGAGTTATTATTTTAGTGCCCCTTAAACAGGCTTGACATAGTAGTAGAATACACATTAACAAATGCCCTGAAATACCCATGAGATGAGAAAAGTATTAACTTAAAGTACGGTAATAATAATACAGAGTATGTACAGAGCGTAATACAGAGCATATACAGAGGTTAATACAGAGTATATACAGGTCTGGGAGGGCTACAGTTAAAACGTCTCAAACCATAATAGACAATTCTGGCTATCTTAGAGACTGCAATAAAACAAAAATTGGCAGAGAACATGAGTACCCAAGACAAGTTTGACTTCAAATTTGAAAACATTTGGAAAATTAGAAGAACTATGAATCATAAGGTAGACTCAGTGGAATTGAAATTAACTTATTAAGTGCTGGTAATTGAAAAATAGAATGTACGGTGATGGAAATGAAGGGTAAAATGTACACTCTTGAACCAGAAATGGCTGCCTTGAGGAAAAATGTGATATACCTAAATGAACAACTGATTTCTTAAATATAGAGCTGTAGATGGGAATTGTTTCCGGAAAACTAGCTAAACTCTGAAGAGGTGTTGATGGCACTATCCTGTTTCTTCACAGTTCAAAGAGTGCACAGAGCACCAATACCTCCACCACCATCAGGATCCAGAACCATACCAGTTATTGCAAGACACTTACACTGTACAGACCGTGAACATATTCTGCAAGGGGCCTGGAAAGCACTACTATTCACATTTGCAATGACTTTACCAGTGTGGTACACAAGAAATGTAAATTGCATCTGGAAGTAACGAAGAAACAACTTCTACTGGATCTTAAATACATGCTCCTTTTTCCAGCCACACTGAAGGTAATTTCAGAGAGAAGATCAATCTTTCTCTTTAAAGCGAAAGTGACTGAGAACTGAATATAAGGCCGGACCAAACCAAGGAGTAGATGACAATAATGATAGATGTAAGTTGAGTGAACAAAGAAGAAGGAGGCAACAAAAAAGATGGGTTGAAAAACTACAGGACTAGCCACAAAATCGAAACTCAAAAACCACAGTTCTGGAACATCTAGAGAGACAGAAGGATGCAACATCGAATGAACCAAACAAGAATTTAGAGCTGAGAAACAAGGAGGACATGGAACATTCTCAATCAAGTGAACAACTGGACGTCCATGTCAAACTAATAACTGTTGACATTATTATACTGAACCTGTAAGAAAGTGAACTAAAATATTATCCCATTTTATGAATAGATTGGTACGAGAACAGTTCTCTGGAACAAAGCAGACAAAGTATCCTTGGGTAACACACGTTGTAGAATTGAGGCCTGGGAACAATGGTAGATCATGACACACAAAAAGTCACCCTCCTTGAGCTTAGTTGTTTGGAGCATGTAAAAGGGTCTTGACCCCAATGCATTGCTACAAATTGGTGATTGCATTTCCTATTGTGCACAAGTTCAAGATGTAGATCTAAACTAGAGTTGATGGATTTTGGGCAGGACAGCACAACTCTCAACTGGGGCAGTCAGAAAATGTGGTGACCATATCGGCTGGGCCTATGAGAAAAATATGAATGGCTATAGTATACTAAACATAGCTGTTGATGCAAGCCAATTAGCCCCGATGTCATTTAGATTACACCAGAATAAAATCTATAAACAATGGAGGTAACTAATATACAACCTTAAACCTTCTAACTATGCCAGAGGAGTCTTTCTCGAGTTCAGATCTGCTGAGCAGAGCGGTAGATCCTGAGGGAAGGTATTTGATGGTAAAGGTAATTGGACGGAGACTCAATAATGCTTGTAGGCATATGGACCCTTAATTCTGCACAGGTTCCATTTTTGAACAAGGAAATAATAGCCTGATTACTATTCGATGAATATCCACAGGCAATATGTTGAGGCAACTTGAATTGTGTAGTTGATCCAGACAAGTAAGTAAATAAGTAACTGATTCTATTGTAAGTTAAATAAAAAGATTCAGGGGCATATTAGCAAGAAGAGGCGATAATCATCGCTAACCCTGCTTAGCGTGATTTTTTTATCGCCGGCTATCGCTGGAATATATCGCCACGCTAACGCTGTATTAGCAACGATTAGCGCTATGGCGATGAATATTCCAGCGATAGCGGGGGAAATGGGCCAACATCGCTGAAAAACCAGCGATGTTGCATGGAGAAGGGAGAACACCTTGCTGATACAACCCTGTGGTCGTATCAGCATAATCCACCCCCATGTTAGGTATGGCTAACACCTGCTAATTGCAGGTGTTAAATAAATGGCGATGACCCCGGTTAGCGCGACTTTTCACATCGCTAACTGGGGCCATGGCCACCTTGCTAATAGGCGATAGGCCTGTTAGCGGGTGTTTCCCAGGTTTGTTCGTCGGGAACGCCCACTTTGCATGTCATTAGCGATAAATATCGGTGGCATGCAAAGCGGTAAAAAAACGGGCGCTAATGCCCGCAAACTGTCGCTAACTGCTGTTAGAGACAGTTTGCTGATAGGGCGATATGAATATCGCCGCTTTAGCGGCAAAAAGTGCCGCTAAAGCGGCGATAGTGCCCTTGCTAATATGCCCCTCAATTTTAATACCATAAAATATATGTCCAGATTTAATTAAAGAAATAAAAAAATGTGATCAGTCATGGGCCATAAATACTAGACAAAATTATTTCAAAAATGAATTAATAAAATTAAATTCACAGCTGCATGTAAAGTATTGTTGAAAGTATTAAAGTTCAGAAATGTGCTGTAATTCTGGTAACACAATACAAAATTAAACTGGAGCCCAGTCTCAGTATGATAAATCTAATAATTTTAGCATGTGGGTATCATTTATCTTTTGAGCAGGTAACTTCGTGAATTTTATAAAACAGTCCAACAAATGACAGCCAGAACAATTAAGGAAAGCGTGTATGGTTTGTCTACAGGTGAAAATTCGTAGTCTACGAAAAGCTAGAAATAAGTATCGGCGTCTAACTATGATAAGAGCTGCATAGCAACAAGAGATGTGGGCCAGACTCCTTGTGATAGTCCTAGAGTCTGCAGTTTTGGGTCAAGTTTTACTTACTGACGTCAAAGAAGCAAATATGAAGGAGACTATACACTACTTTAATTGACCATGAAATAAATTGTTCTAAGTTTACCTGCAGTTTTCCTTGCTCATATGAGCCCAATACACCATGCCCAATAAACTCAAAGAGAAGTATATTAGTGTTTTTAGATCATTTGACTGATGCAACTAGATATTTGCTTCTTAAACACCTTCAGTGAGGTGTCTACTTTCCCATCATTCAAAGAGGTTCAATTTTGCCAGCGTTGAGTGCAAGGATTTTTGTTGGCGTAAGAAAACTCTTAAGTACATCTTCCCATAATTTTCTGCAAAGTACCAATCTCAGCCTCCCTTGCTTGAGATCAGTATTGAAGTACATTTGCCTCCAGTACAAATTCTTGCATTTATAGGTAGAACTCAAATCAAATTTGAGATTGTCAAGTTGAATTTAAGATTGTCAAGTTGAATTTGAGATTGTCAAGTTGAATTTGGGAGCACAAAAAGTGACCTGAAAACCTTACATTTGACCAGATCTAACTATTTGTCATGTGGGCCAGGAGACACCCCCAGAGCTTTTTTCATGTGCTTATCCATTGAAGAGAGAAAATTAAACATGTATTATATAACATATTCCTATTGTTTTAACCTTCTATACTGTTTTACCCATACTAGTGTGAAAGCTGGAAAAGTCAACAGTTACAGTCTGCATCCATATTCCCAGTTTTTTTTTGACCAGCGAGGACCACTTCCATTTTTTTAAACAACAGTGGCCTTCCAAAGTACCTATGTTACAGGGGAATTCAATTTTTTCACCTATTTAAAACTCTGCTACAAGTAACATATGATATGAATCTATTTTCCGGTGGAAACTAAAATCTACAAGTAATTGAAAGCCAGAAACAGACACAAAAAATAGTCTAGTACTGCTTTGTGTTAGGCTGAATGATGTGTGTAAACAGTTAGAGGATTATTCCCAACCCTGTCATTTAGGCCTCTAAGTCCTAGAGAGTGCAGACAACAAAGAAGATTTCTTCTTAAGAACTCACTTCAGGGATACTCCAAATGGAATTTTGTGAGAGAAACCAATCCTCCTCTAAAGATCCTTTCATGAGGTTTAAGTTAAAGCAGACTTTTAGAAATACTATACTTATGCTCGAGGCCAGAGATAGATTCTATTAATTGTACGACAGTTATCCTTTTGCGTTTGTTCCCTAGATACAATTATTAAGAGACTTGTTTTATCAGCATGCAGATCTACCAAAACTACCAAGTACCAGGGACGGTGTGACTGGGCCTCCCCTTATCATGGTCTTTGACTGCAGAAAATAAAAGAACACCCCAAACCACTCTGCTCTTAGCTTCCTGAAGCATTTTACGTTGATGCGAGAAGATGAAATTGAGGATATCCTCATCACTATACAAGTGCTTCCACCGTTTTACATCCCATGAGCATATGATTTTCCTTTGTCACACCATCCACTGGTTGGTAGACTTCAGCTGATCTACCAAAGCGCTAAACTTGCTCTTTTGTGTCCAAGAAGTTGCTAGTGCGATATTTACAACTCAAAGCTGCCGCCATCTATGACCAACTTGTCTAAAAAAGGGCAGAGTTGAAATTGGGAGAAGTTACTGTTCCTCTGGCCCTTAAATTACAGCTAATGGTGAATTTGCTGCAAAAGCTTCAAAGCTTGAATTTAGTGCACTTCTTGATATGGCATTATAACAAGTTGTCCTTTTTCGTGTTGAACGTCTCATTGTTTGATATATGTGGTAATGTGTATCGCTCTAACCCGTCTTATTTTATTACAGTTGCCCAATACTCAGATACATCCTTATGTTTGTGTACCAATGGTCTGTATCCCTTAGGGAGCAAATCGCTTTCGTTATGTCTCATTTTTTTCCTTGGTACTGGGGATAAAAAACTGACACGTGATATCACTAATAATCAAAAGTGTACTTCTGATTTGAGCCCTTTGTAGTACGAAAAATGTCCCCTCTATTGAATACCTCACATAAGCAGCTTGAGTGCAGCACAACAGGCCCCCAGTAACAAAACCGGCCCCCACCGCTTGAACACCAGCCCCCACTCTTCTGACCCACTGGAAAAATGCCTGGTGCCCGCTACGGCTAGTCTGGCCCTGCACATGAGCCTAGAATAAATGTGAGATCTTGAATTTGGGCAGCTGATATTGTCTTTTCCAAGAATGTTTGATTCTGTGCATGAGACCCTTTTAGATGTCGCAGAACTTCCACCCTCATATATTAAATTTAAGGGACTCTTAGGCAACGTTTTAAGAAGCGGAAGGAGAAGGACAGCTGTGTTTAATTTAAGTTCTTGTTGTCATGCTATTGAATCAAAAAGGAGGCAAATGGGTTCAAAGAATCAAATTCTGCCAATGGGTCCTACATAGCGCAAGGCCAAATGATGATCACCTAAATTAAAGAGTGCTTTGAGCTCTCTGTCAGTTCTGAGTTTATAATTACACCCCACCTGAATGGAGAGGATTTTAACCATTAAAATATCAGATGGAGAAGCCATCTTTGCTGTGGGCTATCTGAGGTCATTTGCTGTGGCAAGAAGGGCACTACAGAAGAGAGCAGTTGTTTTCTAAATCAATGTCTTTTGTTATCCAGTGGCTTGCTCCTTTTGTATTCCACTAAGCCAAAAAGGCAGGTTGTTTGGAGTGCAGAGTTCCACCCACCGGAAAAACCTGTGGGATAACTGACTCCCACTGCTCAAGCCAGTGAGTCCCCGGATCGCCCGGCAAGTGACTCAGAGATGTTTCAAAGTACTCAGCAAAGCTTTTAAAGTGCAGTCCAACATAAAAACCAACTTTCATTCCACTATCTGATACTACTAAAGTAGAAACAGCTGCAGACTTTAGAGACTGGTGCAGAAACGTGAAAATTGAAGGTGCCTGGCATGGACGTTGATTCATCAAAATGCTTGGGATAGGGGAAGTGACATCACATGCCCTTTGACCCCCCCAGGATGTCACAGGAAGTGACATCACAAGATCTTTGACCTGATGATATCACAGGAAGTGACATCATGTGACCTTTACACCCTGTGACATCACAGGAAGTTACACTGCATGTCCTTTGGCTTGGTGTCTTCACAGGAAGTGATGAGCATGACCTTTAGTTAGTTGCATTGCACAGAGAGACTGGAAAATCTCTCCAGATACAGAAGTACTCTATAAACAAAAATGTGTTATTCAAATCCTATTAAATATGTTGCTACACACATTGTCCCATTAGTATCTTCAGTTAGAGGATTAAAATAATGCATCTTTGGTTGAGAACCTATTAAAAGGTGTATAGCAATGGAAAGCATGCTGACCAAGTTGAAATCAGCCAAAATCAAATAACTTATATGACGAGAAGGTTGATAGGCTTATGATACTCAGCACAGGTTCACTTTGTCATTTGTTTTAGAAGCTGAGAATACCATTTAAATAAATCTATGTCTTAGAAAGTAAGTAAAAGTTCTATTTAACACTGAAGTTCTCCCAGCGACCTTCCTTTTCATGGCATGGTATTGATGGAGCAAGGTTTCAAAAATGAAACTTGCTTGTATGCAATCCTCCTCATAGTATTAATTTATTAAACTTGTACTGTCAATACTAATCTTTGCATTCACAAACACAAAAGGGATAGACGCTTGCCTATGTGTTTTACTAATGAATAACGCTTGTCTATAAACCAAGATGGCCGCTAAAAGCACTGGACTTCATTGCGCATGTCGCAACCTGATCACATGGTGTGACATCTTTCTTTGCTTGGTGGGAAACTTCTGCTTCTGCGCAGTGTGCATTAAAATGGCCGCTAAATGTTTTCACATGTTTAAGCTTGCTCTCATGTCATTATTAAATTATCGTTTTCTTAACGCTACTAATGCAGGATAGTATTATGATTAAATGGGAATAGAGTAGGGAAAGTGGGTATACAGTGAAACTTTTTATTTGTGATTTTAATATTTTCTTCTTACACTTTTAGTAATTCGTAAACTTGGGCCTGGGTTGGTGTCTTGAAACTCGAGAGACAGAGGGTTCCATGCATGTGTCCTGTATGCCTGCCAAGTGAAGTAAACTTGGACGTCTCCCAAGGCCACAACCTATTGGCCGAAGATGATGTACTCAATGTTTCCGGCGGACAAATTGTTACTTTTCTCCTGTAAAATGTATAACATTTGTCGTGAGACGGGTGGGAAATAAAGTGAATATATTAATTTGAAGGGGCGGGAAGCTAAAAACAATAGGCTTCACAATTTAGGCCAAAAATTGATATGGTGCGAGAATCCACCCCCTGTCCCTGTCCAATCAGAAGTAGTGGTCCCATAATGTTAGCAACATTAAGGGGAGGTACATGGGCGTAGAAGGGTATAATAGAATATAGCATTAGTTAATTAGTCAGAGCATGCTTTCACGAAGAACAGGCGTCCATACTGCCAGAGCGCTCTCAACTCCAGACTGCCCAGCTGATCGGTTGCTGACTGAATTCCTGTCCGGAAGAGGTCCTGAGGAGGGGGCGGCGGAGTCCATTAGAAGGAAGAACGGGAGAATCGAGAGAAGTCGAGTATCAGAGAGGGGAACGGCGCAGGCGTCGTTGTAGAGAGGTCACCGGTCCTGTCCTGATCCTGGAAGAAGTCTTTGCTCTTCATCCTTCCTGGGTCCTATCTTTTCCAACTCCTTGGCCAAGGGGCTTGGTTCTCGCATTTAGGTAACTATACTGCAACCTTTAGTTGCGCTGCTGTCTCTATCTTCTCCTCTTCCTTAAAACACCGTCATTTATTAGCAAAATCATTTCTATGCTTTTTCTTGGGTATTTCAATCAAGTACCGTGTTTTCTGTATTTTACTCTGCTAAAACTTTAGATAAACATTTTAGAAAATCCTGACTCAGTGGTTATTTCAGGATTATGTACTATAATGAATGTCACTCATTTTAAACTTCCCAATTAGCAAAGGATCCATTGGTAAGTTATTACTCTTCAATCAGAAGGTAATTGGTAGCAGGGACTTTGATAAAAGAGTACATCTGACACCCAGCGTAAGTATTAGTGTAGTGTGAATGTATGGGCCCAAGTGAGTATATGGTGTATGAATGTTGTTGGCTAATATTGCGCTGGATCAGTTTTCTGGTAGCAGAGGATGGTTTTTGTTACTCTTTGTTAATTGGGTAATGAGAATTTTATTTGTATTTTTATGAACTAACATCCGCTTATTTTTGAGTTTTGTTATATGTTGTCCAGAATACCCCGGGGTAGGTAGGTAAAAAGAATAGTGGGTGGCAAGTGGAAGCTATACTGCAGTGAGGTTATCTGTCAGGCAGAAATAGTACTGAGAAGTTAAGCAGGACTTCAAGTACTCGTTAGGGACTCTATGCGTGTGAGTAATAGCAAAAAGGGTACGCTGATAAAAATTTGATGTTATATCACCTAGTAAGGGTAACATTGGAGAAGTAACAGGTACTTCTGGAGCTTGTGTGAAGAGTAGACGGAAGTGTTTTACTCGTAGTGTATTTATTAGTAAACGGAAAGGTTTTACTAAAGTGTGGAAGAAACTATCCTTTTCAAAATTAGTGGAAACTGGCACGATAGCGAATGTTTTATGTTGTTACTGAAATTTAATTAAGATCTATAGAGAAAATAAGTTTGCGTAAATTTTTGTAAAGGGAGGGTCAGTTGCCGGAGAGGGAGCTGACGTCACAAAACGCCGCGCTGTGGTAGGTTGAAACAGCGGGTGTGGAGAAAACCCTTGTAAAGGAGGGGTCAGTAGTCAGGAGTAGTACTGATGTCACAGGTGCCGCGCTGGGATTGGTTAAACCATGAGGAGAGAAAAGAGCAGATTATAAAGGAGGGGTTGACAGAGAAACATCACCAAAAGGCCGCGCAAGGATTGGCTCGGAAATAAAAGATAGCAGACATTTGATTGGCCGAAAATATAGAAGCAAAATTCTTAGTGGATAAGGATTGCATGTTAAAACGCGATCCGACTTTAACAGGAACTCGTCCGGATAGGAGATTCCTAGGTTTTGCAGAATATAATTTTGTACACAGAAGATTAGATAGAATGTACGAAGAAAGGAGAAAAATGTCATTTTTACAAAAGATTAAGAATTATCTTAAAAAGGACAAACCAATCAAAACTAGAGAAGGAATTATTATTCCACCAGCTAAAACGCCAGCATCATTTATGATGATGGAGAGAGGTTATCATACTTGTGTATGGATGGAGAATTGGATAGAATACACCAAAAATGATGGAGTATTAGCATTTCCCGAGAATGGTACCTTCAATGGAAGAATTCTTCAAAACTTGAGATTGAGGATGAATGACTTAGAACCCAGACCTAGATTAACTCAGTACGAAGCACTAGAGGAATGGGAAAACGAGGCATTTGAGCGGGACAGATCTAGAAGTAATAGGAGTTACCCAGGATTTTTTCCCAGATATTTACGTGAGTCGAGAGAGGGTCAGATGAAACAATGGAGAAGGGCAATGATTGCAGAGGGATTGTATCCATTATTCACAGAAGGAGAGAAATCAGGAGGCAAATGTACAGAAAAGACAAAACATTTAATGAGAAATGAGGATTCAGAAGACGAATTTATGGAAGAAATGTTAAGAAATCCCCCACCATATCAGGAAGGGACAAGTGGATGCACCCCAAGTGCACCACCAAAAACTCCATTAGTGCCACAGGTAATGCATGAGTTCACCCCGACTAGAATACTTCATGATAAAGAAAAAGAAGCCCTAGAAAAGACCAGAGCAGAATTAATACAGAAAATAACTCAGATAAAAGTACATCCTGATTCGTTGACCATACCTGTAACAATTGGTCCAGTAGTTCCATTATATGGTACTCAGGGAAATTGTCCTCCACCCATACTTGCACCTACTCCTGTGAGTAATCCCAAACCTGAAGCTCCAGTTATAATTGAGGATCAATTTAGTGACTGTGAATCCACAATATCACTTATGGACTTGCCTTTTCGAGGTTCTGTAAATAATACTCCAAGAAGAGATGTACCTGGAGGTTCAAAAGATGTAAGTTTAGTAACTTCATCAGGAGCAAAAAGTGCTACCATAGTAACACCTGAAGATCTAGAAAGATGGGTGCAAGGGTCAGTTAAACAGTACACACCTCCAAAAGTACTGGATATCCATAAATTAAAAGTTGAATTAGAAGAAATAATAGTAGGAAATGTAGGAGTAGAACGCTTGACTACCTATGATGAAGAAGAATTATTATTCTTGTGCAGGAGTATCACTAGAAATGTAAAGATATTCCATGAAAAATTGTCCAATATAGCATTACAGATGGGAATCGAAATAGGGAGATCAAAGGTACTACAGAAACCCTATAGAGCAGAATTTTCAGACAAAGACTTAGAAAATATGAATGCCTCTGGAAGAAGACTACAAATAAGAGAATTAATGTTAGTTTTACAAAAATGGGGAGACCTAGATAAATGGAAAACTAGGTGGGCCAAGAAAAAGGAAGAAGCACGAACAAGTAGAACAGCATCAGAATATGTGATGAAGGAAGCAGGAAAAGCAGACCAGATGTATCCAATGCGAGAAGTTGCGGGAGGAGGATATGTACATGTCCCATGGAGCAGACAGGATATTTTATCATTTACGAATGATTTTCCAAAACTGAGGAAAAAGCCAATTGAATGGTACAAGCAGGTTGAAAGGTTTGTGAAGGTGTCAAAGGTATTGTTGAAGGATTTGGATGGTCTGTTTGACATAGTGGTACCTGCCGATTTATGGACAGATTGTAAGATCACAGTCGATTGGCCTAGTGATGAATATCCTAGAGATCCGAAAACAGGTGCCCCGTCAAATGATGTGATGAAAAAGTATCAGCAGGTGATAACATACCTGAAAGGGAAAATACCCCCGAAAGAAACAGATTGGGTGAAAATAGATCGAACAACCCAAGAAGCCAGTGAAACAGTACATTCCTATTATGAGCGTTTATTGCAGGTGTTTAAACAGTATAGTGGATTTGAGGACATTGGAGACAAGAACATGAGTCAGTTTGTGTATCGGTTTGTTTACGGTCTGAAGCCAGAGATTTGCCAGATGATTAAACAACACATGCTGTGTTGGCAGGGAAAGCCCATAGATGAGATTCTGAAGTATGCAAAATATTGTGGAGACGATATTGAGGATAGACACAAGAAATTACAAGAAAAGGTGATGTGGGCTCAGGTGAAAATGGCAGAAAAGCAGGGAATTAATTTGGAAAATCCGAGTGAAAATCAAGGAAAAGATTCTGGAACGAGTGGTGATACGGGAAATGGTGGAAAATTTAGAGGACGAATGAGTAGAGAAGAAGCTAAAAAGAAATTTCCTTGTCATGGATGCGGAAAATTGGGGCATTGGAAGGATGAATGTAAAAAGATTCGGAATAATAATGGCCCAAATCAAAACTTAAATCCACAGACGCAGAATGACTCACAGCAGGGTGTAAATCCCCAGAGTCAATTACCACCTCCACCTGTTCAGGGTAATGTAAGCAGAGCAAAGCATGGTACAGACATTGGATACCCAGGAGGGAGTGGTAAGAATGATTATATGACATCACAATTTCTTTTGCAGGACAATTACTGTGAATTCGACTCATGACGGTGCCTAGGAGAGGGGAAGAAGGAGTGCGTACTTGGCGCATCCTTACAGGTAGATCAGTCTGGTCCATATGTTGAAGGAAATGTGAAAGGTAATGATATTACTTTCCTTTTGGACACTGGTGCTACCAGGTCTACTGTGAGATCAGCAGACATCCCAGACCTTCCTCTCTCTGGTGAAGATATCCAAGTAGTAGGGGTAGCTAATCAAAGAATTAGAACACCTCTTACGGAACCAATGGAAGTTAAAATTGGAAACTTCAGAGAAATGCACCAATTTGTAGTGTGCGATTCTAGCCCAGTGAATTTATTAGGTAGAGATTTATTGTGCAAAATGAACTGTACAATTTTCTGCACGCCGGATGGTGTGGCAGTTCAGACACCAGATGAGGACCATGTATATAAAATTATGGTTGCAAAACAAGGTACAGAAATAGATGAAATGTTTTCGTTGATAACAAAAGATGAGTTGCCAGAAGAATTAAAAGGTACAGTAAACCCAATAGTATGGGATTTCACCGGAAAAGAAGCAGGACTTATGGCAAAAATAGATCCAGTTCAAATTACTGTAAAAGAAGGTGCGATTTTCCCAAATACTAAACAATACAAAATGAGTGCAGAAGTAAAAGCAGGAGTCATTGAAGAAATCAATCGAATGGTAAAACAAAACATTCTAAAAGAAGTAATGAGTAGCCCATGCAATTCACCAATCATGGGACTAAAGAAACCTAGTGGAAAATATAGGATTGTTCAGGACCTGAGGAAAATAAATAAGATTGTAGAACCATGTTGTCCTATAGTACCAAATCCTGCAGTAATATTATATCAGATTCCTTGGAATGCAGGATGGTTCACAGTAATTGATTTGTGTCAAGCATTCTTTTCAATACCATTGCATCCAGACAGCCAGTATCTTTTCTCATTCAAATTTGAGAATAAAGTATATGTGTGGAATCGTGTTCCTCAGGGGTACACAGAAAGTCCTTCCATTTTCAACCAAATACTGAAAAAGTGCCTTGAAAAACTAGTGATGCCAGGAAGCTCAGTTTTAGTTCAATATATCGACGACTTATTAGTAGCGTCGACCACCAGAGAAGACTGTGTTGTTGACTCCATAGCATTATTAAATCTTTTGGCTGAAGAAGGGCATAAAGTCTCACCTGAAAAGTTACAGTTTTGCAGGACAGCTGTTAAATATCTGGGACATCAAATTGAGAGGGGAAAAAGAAGAATAACCTCTGAAAGAGTAGAATTAATAAAGAGAATGCAAATGCCTGTAACCCAAAGACAAGTGCGAATGTTCCTAGGAATAGTAGGATACTGTCGACAATGGATACCAAATTTTTCCATGTTAGCTAAGCCTTTAATTAACATGACGAAAAAGAAAGCAAGGGACCCTGTCGAGTGGGAGGATGAAAGTGTAGAAGCTTTTGTAAAATTGAGAAATGCACTTTGTTCAGCACCTGCCTTAGGCATGCCTGATTATAAAAGAGAATTCGCATTATTCTGTCAAGAGAGAGAAAACTGTGCACTTTCTGTACTAACTCAGAGACATGGACTAGACAGACGTCCTATAGCGTACTTTTCTGCTACATTGGACCCAGTAGCAGCCGCGTTGCCAGGATGCTTAAAAGCAGTGGCAGCAACTTGTTTGAGCATTGAACAAAGCGAGTCAATTGTGATGGGACATCCTGTAAAAGTATATGTTCCACATGCAGTTGTGATTCTGTTGACAAGAACCCGAACTCAGCATCTTACTCCTAGTCGGCTGACTAAATATGAGAGGATAATAATGGGTGCTCAAAATGTGACCATGGTAAGGTGTACGATAATAAATCCAGCAAAT
Organism: Calotriton arnoldi; assembly: GCA_963921515.1. Lineage (NCBI taxonomy): Eukaryota > Metazoa > Chordata > Amphibia > Caudata > Salamandridae > Calotriton > Calotriton arnoldi. The sequence goes on along the minus strand of CAWUFW010001478.1, from coordinate 898,323 downwards.
CTATTGCCAGACCCATATCATGAAACAAATAAAGATGACGAAGAAGATGAACATGATTGTGTACAGATTACAGAATTATGTACAAAACCACGCCCAGACATAGAGGAACAGCCTCTTAAAAAGCCAGACAGGGAGCTATTTGTCGATGGTTCATGTCAAAGACATGAAGATGGTAAACTAACTGCTGCCTATGCGGTATGTGAATTAACTGGAATAGTCGAAGCATCCTATTTACCAGGAGTAAAATCTGCACAAGTAGCTGAATTGATTGCTTTGATAAAAGCTTGCAAAATTGGGAGGAATCAGAGAGTGACCATATTTACAGATAGTCAATATGGTTACGGGGTTGTGCATGATTTTGGCCAACTGTGGATGCAGAGGGATTTCATGACTTCTTCAGGATCCCCCATTAAAAATGGACAATTTGTAAGGGAATTGCTAGAAGCAATACAATCACCAAAAGAATTGGCTGTGGTGAAATGTGCCGCACACCAGTCAGGAGATGACTGGGTGGTAGTCGGCAACAGATATGCAGACCTGGTGGCTCAACATTGTGCCAAAACCAGAACGTCAGTCAATAAGAGGGTGGAAAGAATGGGAATCAGCTGCCAACTTATGCTGTATATGCCACCAGAAACTTGGAATGAGGTGAAGAAATTGCAAGATGAGGTTGATGAAAGTGAGAAAAATTTGTGGATCAAAGTGGGTTGCTCCCAAAGAGGAGAAGATGAAGTGTGGATCAGTGCAGATGGCAGACCAGTCATGCCAGACTGTTTACTCTCACAAATGGCTAGAATGCATCATGGAGACACACACATAGGGAGAGATGCAATGATTAGGCTGTTCAGACAAAATTGGTACAATCCCAAATTCAGGGCTGTTGCAGAGAGCCTTTGCCATAGATGTCTAACTTGCCAAATGCATAATCCAGGCAGGAAAACGATAATTGGGTTTGGAAAAATTGGAAAGGCAGAGGGCCCATTTATAAGACTCCAGTTCGACTTCATATAGTTACCACCATGCAGAGGACTAAAATATGTACTAGTGATAGTGTGTCTGTTTTCAAAGTGGGTGGAGGCTTACCCTACTAGGAGAAATGGCAGTATTACAGTTGCAAAACTGTTGTTACGTGAGCTCATACCTAGGTTTGGTTTCCCAGTATCTTTGGAATCAGATAGAGGAAAACACTTTAACAGTGAAGTAATCAAACTAATTTGTGAAGCATTTCAAATTAAACAGAAATTGCACTGTGCATATCGCCCAGAGGCTTCTGGAGTGGTTGAACAATTGAATGGCACTATAAAGTCAAGATTGGGAAAAATGTGTGCATCAACATCATTAGAGTGGCCAGACGCATTGCCACTTGTCTTGATGGGAATCAGAAGCATACCTGACAGAACAACAGGATTGAGCCCCCATAAAATAATGATGGGAAGAGCAATGAGACAAACACATGTTCCCACAAACAAATTAGTAAATATATCTGATGATATGGTTCTGGATTATTGCAAAGGATTGGCTGACCTAGTGCGTTCTGTCTCTCATCAGGTTGGAGAAGACGCAGTTTCCAGGCAGCCTGAACTAGAACATGATCTGAATCCTGGTGATTGGGTGATAGTGAAGAATCATACCAGAGAAACGTGTCTATCACCCAGGTGGAGCAGACCTTGTCAAGTTATATTGACCACCAATACAGCAGTGAAGTGTGCAAGATTTCCTAATTGGATTCATGTAAGCCACACAAAGAGAGTACCAGACCCTGAAGAGGAGAATTCACAGACAACACCAATCACTGAAGAAGCTGAAGGTTGCCCAGCAGAAGAATCTCAGGTTAGAGGTTCGAGGGAAGCTGACGAAGAACAACCGAGCACAAGTCAGGATTGGATGCCAGTGGTAGAAGTGCCTGAAGTATACCACAGAACGAGAAATCAAACTAAATTGGAAGAAATTGAAGAAGATCAGATAGGTGAAGAAGAAACAGTTCGGGATCAAGAAAACAAGACAGTAAAAGATCCTGAACTAAATCAGATAGGGAAAGAAAATTGGACACAAAACAGTGAAGATTTAATTGACTTTACACAGGGAAATACAGGTTTAGAAGAATCCGGTCAGGCTGCAGAAGTTCACAGTGCAATAAGCCCTGATCAGAAGCAGTTAGATCAAGAAGAATTCACTATAGAAAAAGGGGTTGATACAAATGAACATAAAGAAATAAAAAAGGAACAAAGCCAACATCTTGAAAGTCATTGTGGAGCTACTGAAGAGAAACCAATCAGACCTGAAAAAGAACAAACAAAAGAGGCAGTAATCAAAGAAAACAAAACAGTATTGAGCAGTGAAAATAACGAGATCTTTGAAGACGAAAACAAAGAAACAGTGCCAACAAAGAAAACAAGAAAAGGAGATCATTGGCCGAGTGTCATTAAAAGAGTAAAGTACCACATAACAATCAGAAGTGAAGATCCAGAACAAGTACCTGAAGTGACAAGTCAAACTGAACAAGAGAAAAAGTCAGGAAAAAGAAAAAGTAAAAGACTGAGACTTGTGAATAACAAATTCAAGGGTCCTGACTGGACTTATATTATTCTTGAAGATTTTGAAAGCTCAGAGTCAAGTGACAGTGGTGGCGAAGGAACAAGTGCAGAACTAACATACGAAGAAGAAACAAGACCACCCTGACTAAACAAAAGAATCCTCTAAAGAAAAGAAGAAGAGATAAGAAGAGCAATCTTCCTTGTCGAAAAATGCCTGATGATAGAGTTACTGGGAGACCAAAACGAAATTGTTGTAGGAGATGCTGTGCAATTTGCATATGTAGTCTAGTATTGGTGCTTATAGTATGGTTAGTCCTGATTGTAGCAATTCCTTACCTTATGATAATAGATAAGAAGATTAATAATGAAACTAAAGGGAGGACAGCAAACATGAAGGGCAATAGAGTAGAACTAATGGCAGAGAATGAACCAGAAATTCACCATGAAATAGCTGATAACGACACTAGTTTGAATGTTTTCACAAAATTATTATTTCAGTATGTAGACACAATGGAAGTTAGTAATTGTTATGTCTGTATGAAGTTACCTGAATCAGTAGCGGAAGGATTAACATACCATCATTTACCACTGACATATGGCATCTCATGTAGTGTATTAACAAGTTTATTTTATAAAACGGGTAGACTACAGTATTATTATTCAAACTTAGATGTGATATTTTCTGAGGTTCCGATTCGCAAGAGTATGAACCCAGTGCTTAGTAGTCAAGATGCACAGTTTATGGGAGAGTTTTTCTTAACAATGAAATCGATAGACATAACACATGCACATAGACACAATCTAACATGTTCTTTACTAGAAGAAGAAAAGATATTTTTGAATTTAGTAGAAGATAGAAGACATGATTTTCAAAAGAAAGCTTCAGAGCATAAGGCTCAGTTGCCACCTTGGGCGGAGAAGGAAGGGAGTTATACACCTGGTAAAGCTCAAGCTGCAATGGCTCTGGATTTCGTAAAGAAAGGGAAAATTTGTCTTCATAGGTTAAAAACTGATTATAACAATGTTTTCATCGGTACCAGTGAATGTGAACACAATTTTTTAATTCTTGGAGGTTGGGGACTCAAAGGAGGAACAGATTCAGTTTTTCCTGGAATTTATTATGTATGCGGGAATAAGGCTTACTTTAGGCTTCCTGCAAGATGGTATGGAAGTTGTTATTTTGGAATCGTTTTTTCCAAAGATATATCACGTAAAAAGAAACACTGGAAGCAATGAAAACAATAATGAATTAATACGTAGTAAAAGAGCTACTTTTTCAGAAATTGCAGGTGATATTTTTGGTGCATTGATACCTTCAGTGGGAATAATTCTGAACTCAAGGAAAATATGCAAATTGTCTACAGTGGTTGATCGTTTATCAACGGATACTGCTGGAGTTTTTCTAATGATTAATACGGAGATGGTTGCGATTAGATCTATGGTGATGCAAAATCGACTTGCTCTTGACATTCTATTGGCAAAAGAGGGAGGAGTCTGTAAATTATTGAAGACGAAACATTGTTGCACTTATATTCCTGATAAGAGTGCAGAAATTGGAACGTATATTCAGAACATAACTAAACTTGAGAAAGAACTAAAACCACTGGAAGTTGATAGTGTATGGGAAAGATTGACAAATAGTATCTCGTCAATTGGAACCTGGTTTGCAAATATAGGGAAAGGACTTATAGGTCAAATATTAGTACCCTTAGCAGGGATAGCAATAATAATTTTAGCAATAACAATATGGTGCAAATGCTGTAGAAAGAATGGAACATATAAAGTGACACGAAAAGGAAAGAAGAGAAAACTAGATGAAATCGAACTAGAAGAATGGAGAAGTGATTTATACAAGAAATTAAAAGGAGACTGTAAGAATAGAAAAAGTAAAAATGAGAATGAAACGATTTGCTAGAAGTTGGCATCTGATTGAGGGAAGTATTTTGATGGCTCAGAAACGCCATCAGAGAGGGGATTGATGGAGCAAGGTTTCAAAAATGAAACTTGCTTGTATGCAATCCTCCTCATAGTATTAATTTATTAAACTTGTACTGTCAATACTAATCTTTGCATTCACAAACACAAAAGGGATAGACGCTTGCCTATGTGTTTTACTAATGAATAACGCTTGTCTATAAACCAAGATCGCCGCTAAAAGCACGGGACTTCATTGCGCATGTCGCAACCTGATCACATGGTGTGACGTCTTTCATTGCTTGGTGGGAAACTTCTGCTTCTGCGCAGTGTGCATTAAAATGGCCGCTAAATGTTTTCACATGCTTAAGCTTGCTCTCATGTCATTATTAAATTATCGTTTTCTTAACGCTACTAATGCAGGATAGTATTATGATTAAATGGGAATAGAGTAGGGAAAGTGGGTATACAGTGAAACTTTTTATTTGTGATTTTAATATTTTCTTCTTACACTTTTAGTAATTCGTAAACTTGGGCCTGGGTTGGTGTCTTGAAACTCGAGAGACAGAGGGTTCTGCGCATGTGTCCTGTATGCCTGCCAAGTGAAGTCAACTTGGACGTCTCCCAAGGCCACGACCTATTGGCCGAAGATGATGTACTCAATGTTTCCGGCGGACAAATTGTTACTTTTCTCCTGTAAAATGTATAACATTTGTCGTGAGATGGGTGGGAAATAAAGTGAATGTATTAATTTGAAGGAGCGGGAAGCTAAAAACAATAGGCTTCACAATTTAGGCCAAAAATTGATATGGTGCGAGAATCCATCCCCTGTCCCTGTCCAATCAGAAGTAGTGGTCCCATAATGTTAGCAACATTAAGGGGAGGTACATGGGCGTAGAAGGGTATAATAGAATATAGCATTAGTTAATTAGTCAGAGCATGCTTTCACGAAGAACAGGCGTCCATACTGCCAGAGCGCTCTCAACTCCAGACTGCCCAGCTGATCGGTTGCTGACTGAATTCCTGTCCGGAAGAGGTCCTGAGGAGGGGGCGGCGGAGTCCATTAGAAGGAAGAACGGGAGAATCGAGAGAAGTCGAGTATCAGAGAGGGGAACGGCGCAGGCGTCGTTGTAGAGAGGTCACCGGTCCTGTCCTGATCCTGGAAGAAGTCTTTGCTCTTCATCCTTCCTGGGTCCTATCTTTTCCAACTCCTTGGCCAAGGGGCTTGGTTCTCGCATTTAGGTAACTATACTGCAACCTTTAGTTGCGCTGCTGTCTCTATCTTCTCCTCTTCCTTAAAACACCGTCATTTATTAGCAAAATCATTTCTATGCTTTTTCTTGGGAATTTCAATCAAGTACCGTGTTTTCTGTATTTTACTCTGCTAAAACTTTAGATAAACATTTTAAAACTTCCTGACTCAGTGGTTATTTCAGGATTATGTACTATAATGAATGTCACTCATTTTAAACTTCCCAATTAGCAAAGGATCCATTGGTTAGTTATTACTCTTCAATCAGAAGGTAATTGGTAGCAGGGACTTTGATAAAAGAGTACATCTGACACCCAGCGTAAGTATTAGTGTAGTGTGAATGTATGGGCCCAAGTGAGTATATGGTGTATGAATGTTGTTGGCTAATATTGCGCTGGATCAGTATACATACTGCCCTCGCTGAAGAGCCAGGGCACCTTCCTAGGTTTACCATTAGTTTCCTCTACAGAAAAAAGGGTGCACAACCAGTAGAGCATTTGTGTTGATCAATAGTATGCTTGTTCCCCATTGGCAGTGTCAATAAAAAGAGTGCAAATGTTACTCACAAGGACGAAGATACTGGCTTTCAAGCTGATACTTTATGACTGATGAGAAGAGATTAGTGGATGTTAAATAGTACTTTGATGGCTGGAATTTAAGAGACTGACAGACATGGCAATTATTATGAGGTCCCTGCTTGGCTTCTTTAAAAAGAAAGCACTGATTAGGCAGCAAATAGTTGCCTGACTGGCAGGATATAAAGAGGCCAAGAGTTTCCGTGTCCTGAGAGGAAATAATATCTGGTGGCACGAGTAGCAGCTGGTTCAGATCTGGTTAGATGTGCAGGTTTTTTGCCTTTAAGAGGTAAAAAGTATTTAAATGACTCCTGTCAAAGGCTCATTGAGCCTGCCTGAGACTTAACAGCAAAATAGATGCTAGATCAAAAAAAGCCAAGCCAATAACAGCAACGAAAGTGGGGCTGGGCATCAGGCATTTCCTCCTCAGTTGCAGGTATCCAGTTGCATTGAAAGAAGCTGTTGCTATGCTTTGTTCCCAATCCGGTTGTAAGTGTACTTCATATTGCAGCCCACCCACCACCACCTTTTAAAGCCATCTTAACTTAGTTTTAAGCCAAGGCAATTCTAATCTGAACCCGTGTCATGGTTGCCCTGATGAATATGAATGAATGGGAGAGAGGGTTCTCAAGCAAAATGGCAGGGGTAACAAAGGTTGCCTACCCCCTAATCGATGTTGATGGCATTGGCATTTGCACATACAGGATGGGTAGGATGTGAGCCCACTTAAATCATATCTCCCATGATCATAATTTCACTCTACTCAGTTCTGCATATGCCATCTTATATAGCTGGAAGGTCGCCCCGTAGTTTCCAGAGACCACCTTGAATTCATGAGGATCATGATAGCCTCAGAAAAGCTTGCAAATGACTCCGGGTAAGCAGGTCTGGGGAGAGGTCTGGGTCACACCATACTGCATGATGGAAGTGATACGTAAAAGAAGCAACAACTGGCAGGCCTCATCAAATCAAGAAGTGGGGTGTTCTTATAAGCTAATTTCTGAGCCAGTTGAAACATTCATTCGAGATTCTTAAAGTATTGACCAAGAAACATCAACTCCCATTCACACTTTTACTTTGTAGTAATTGATGTATTAAGGAACAGTGGTTCCTGTGGACTATGTGCACAATATTTGCTAAAAATTAATTTATCAAATATTAATTAATTAATTGAGAAGCATGGGCTGCCAGTACTCTCTATTGGCAAAGACAGCCTCAGAGACGAAGGGCGCATTGTCTCGCCCTCTCCCTGTACAGACCGGCTGATTTCGGCGGCCGCGTCTCGGCGACTCTTTATGCCTCCGACATACCTATACTCAACTGGATGAAGTACGGCTTCATATATCAGAATCCTGGTACCAGCTTCATCAGCCAGCCAATATATTTGTTATTTGTATTAACATCTCCCCATGGGATGGATTATTGACACACCCCTTGCGTACCAACCTTCGATTGGGACACAACACACACATACTTGATAGGACTGTCTGTCCTCTCGTCCCCCTCACTTTGGGCGCCCGGCTTGCCCTTGGGGTCGAAACATCGTCGACACACATCACAAACGAACCACTCTTTCAGCCTTAATCATTGTATAAGTGGACTGCTAATTCATTGAATATACTTGTCTGTGGTCGTTTTGTACAAACAGAAATCTTCTTTTATACGTCACCAATGGTCACTTCCCCCTTTCAAGGTTCTAGTTCACTTGGGACACTGAGCACACTGTCTGTTTGATTTTATGATGCAAAAAGTTAAGGCTTAGTAAAAGTTCCTTTGAAAATTTACAGTTTTTATGATTCTGATTCTCTCTCTGACATTCCTTTCCCACTAGTACATGCCTTTGGGGTTTTTTATCAAATATTGTGCACATAGTCCACAGGAACCACTGTTCCTTGTTACATAATAGATACCTTGGTTCCATGTGAGTAGGTTCACCATTGTTTCTGATACATATATTTGTAGTAATTGAGTCTTAATTCTTGTAGCTGGAGTGAAAACGGTCAGATATCCAAGAGTTAAATATCATGAGGGAGGTAAAGCTATGTAATTCTCACAGCTGTGTGAGAGATAGACACTGCATGACCAATGGCATGCTGGGGAGAACAGAGGACTATCCCTTACTCTATTCTCTTTTGTTTCCCTCTGTATAGTTTTGCCCTACCCAGCCTCCATCTGAGTGGACTGTACATTTGCTAGGTCAGTAGGGGGCTGCTGTATGTAGAAGGATGTATGCTATGAGATCAAAAAAGAATAATGTGAAGAACTTCATCACTAATAGGTGGAGGAATAAACAGTGACCTGTATATTTCTAAACACCAGTCATGTGCTGATAGTGATAACAGTACCACATTTTATTTGGTTTGTAGACTGTGCAGTCTGTCTGTAACATAATCATGGAAAAGGAGCTAAAACATACTATACATTAATAGCATTGAAGTATTACTGGGGTGAATTTGAATTAATTATTCTGACAATTATGCCCTTGGTCAGTGAATTGGGAGGTACAGGTGTTCCCTTTCCCCAAAGGTAAGATTTCCGTCTTTTCTGAGTTGCACTTTAAATGATTGGCTTTCATCCAATGGAAAACCGCTGTAAGGCATTGGCAGAAATTTTCTTCACCCTGTGTGGTATTTTTATCTAGGACCAAGATTAGCTGCGTATCGTCCGCGTATGAGATAGTCTCGATGTTAAAGGACGATATCAGACTGATCAAAGGGGCCATGTAGGCATTAAAGAGCACCGGGCTGAGGATGGACCCTTGAGGTACTCCGGAAAGCAGGGGTTTTTCTGTTGACTGATATTGCCCAAGGGTGATGACTTGTCTGCGGTTCTGCAGGAACGCTTTAAGCCAGGCCAGAGCAAGGTGGGAGATGCCGTATGATTCGAGATGGTCCAAGAGAATGACATGTGAGACCGTATCAAATGCGGCTGATAGATCTAATAAGACCAATACAGCATTCTTTCCTTGATCAAGGGTGGCTTTGAGGGATTCAGCAGTGTACAGAAGAGCTGATTCTGTAGAGTGCTGGGGTCTGAAACCTGATTGGTTAGGGTGTAAGATGTTTGCTCCTTCCAGGTAGGTCATAAGTTAGGAATTAATTAGTTTTTCAGTGATCTTGCTTAGACATGGGAGTAGGGAGATGGGTCGGAGGTTGGTAAGAATGGTGGGATCGGCAAGTTGTTTCTTTTGTAGCGGTTTGACCGCTGCGAGCTTCCATTCCTTAGGGACTTTGGCTAATGACAAGGAGGCATTAATTATCTTGTTTATGACTGAATTGACAGTATCTATCAGAGCATGTAGAATTGAGGGGACAAGGGTCAAAGGGGGAGCCAGATTTAACAGCAAGAATCGCCTGGCGAGATTGGTCCAGGCTAAAAGGCTCAAATGTTTGAAGGGCCGGTCTATCTTTGCCTAGGACGATATTATTGTTGGTGGAGGAAACAGGGGGTACTGTGAAATCTTGTTGTAGTGCTTGAGCCTTCTGTTTAAAATAATCTGCTATGCTGCCGCAGAGAGACTGTGATGGGGGGATCTCTTGTTGCAGAGATTTTGGATTAGTGAATGAGTTGACTATCTTAAAGATAGTTTTTTGATTTGAGTTTGCCAGTTTGAGCATTTCAGTAAAGTAAGATCTTTTGGCTACTTTAACCTGGTGGTGGTAATTTTTAAGAGCTGTTTTGAACTTAATTAATTCAGCCTGTTCATAATTACATCGCCATCTGCGTTCCAGGGTCCTACAGTGGCTATGTATTTCTTTCAGGTTTTGAGTGTACTATGGGGCGGAGGGTTTTTTGAGCGGGCGCCTGTTTTGTGAACCGGGAGATGCGAAATGGTCCCTCAGGATAGACATCCACTGCGTAAAGCTTTGTCTGTCTACTATTGGATCTCCTGACAAATTAGGTCTGCAGACTGATGCTTCTCGATTTAGATCAGGGAGGGCTGCCACATCCTTCCATCTTTCTCTTTAAAGCGAAAGTGACTGAGAACTGAATATAAGGCCGGACCAAACCAAGGAGTAGATGACAATAATGATAGATGTAAGTTGAGTGAACAAAGAAGAAGGAGGCAACAAAAAAGATGGGTTGAAAAACTAAAGGACTAGCCACAAAATCGAAACTCAAAAACCACAGTTCTGGAACATCTAGAGAGACAGAAGGATGCAACATCGAATGAACCAAACAAGAATTTAGAGCTGAGAAACAAGGAGGACATGGAACAATCTCAATCAAGTGAACAACTGGACGTCCATGTCAAACTAATAACTGTTGACATTATTATACTGAACCTGTAAGAAAGTGAACTAAAATATTATCCCATTTTATGAATAGATTGGTACGAGAACAGTTCTCTGGAACAAAGCAGACAAAGTATCCTTGGGTAACACACATTGTAGAATTGAGGCCTGGGAACAATGGTAGATCATGACACACAAAAAGTCACCCTCCTTGAGCTTAGTTGTTTGGAGCATGTAAAAGGGTCTTGACCCCAATGCATTGCTACAAATTGGTGATTGCATTTCCTATTGTGCACAAGTTCAAGATGTAGTTCTAAACTAGAGTTGATGGATTTTGGGCAGGACAGCACAACTCTCAACTGGGGCAGTCAGAAAATGTGGTGACCATATCGGTTGGGCCTATGAGAAAAATATGAATGGCTATAGTATATTAAACATAGCTGTTGATGCAAGCCAATTAGCCCCGATGTCATTTAGATTACACCAGCATAAAATCTATACACAATGGAGGTAACTAATATACAACCTTAAACCTTCTAACTATACCAGAGGAGTCTTTCTCGAGTTCAGATCTGCTGAGCAGAGCGGTAGATCCTGAGGGAAGGTATTTGATGGTAAAGGTAATTGGACGGAGACTCAATAATGCTTGTAGGCATATGGACCCTTAATTCTGCACAGGTTCCATTTTTGAACAAGGAAATAATAGCCTGTTTACTATTCAATGAATATCCACAGGCAATATGTTGAGGCAACTTGAATTGTGTAGTTGATCCAGACAAGTAAGTAAATAAGTAACTGATTCTATTGTAAGTTAAATAAAAAGATTCAATTTTAATACCATAAAATATATGTCCAGATTTAATTAAAGAAATAAAAAAATGTGATCAGTCATGGGCCATAAATACTAGACAAAATTATTTCAAAAATGAATTAATAAAATTAAATTCACAGCTGCATGTAAAGTATTGTTGAAAGTATTAAAGTTCAGAAATGTGCTGTAATTCTGGTAACACAATACAAAATTAAACTGGAGCCCAGTCTCAGTATGATAAATCTAATAATTTTAGCATGTGGGTATCATTTATCTTTTGAGCAGGTAACTTCGTGAATTTTATAAAACAGCCCAACAAATGACAGCCAGAACAATTAAGGAAAGCGTGTATGGTTTGTCTACAGGTGAAAATTCGTAGTCTACGAAAAGCTAGAAATAACTATCAGCGTCTAACTATGATAAGAGCTGCATAGCAACAAGAGATGTGGGCCAGACTCCTTGTGATAGTCCTAGATTCTGCAGTTTTGGGTCAAGTTTTACTCACTGACGTCAAAGAAGCAAATATGAAGGAGACTATACACTACTTTAATTGACCATGAAATAAATTGTTCTAAGTTTACCTGCAGTTTTCCTTGCTCATATGAGCCCAATACACCATGCCCAATAAACTCAAAGAGAAGTATATTAGTGTTTTTAGATCATTTGACTGATGCAACTAGATATTTGCTTCTTAAACACCTTCAGTGAGGTGTCTACTTTCCCATCATTCAAAGAGGTTCAATTTTGCCAGCGTTGAGTGCAAGGATTTTTGTTGGTGTAAGAAAACTCTTAAGTACATCTTCCCATAATTTTCTGCAAAGTACCAATCTCAGCCTCCCTTGCTTGAGATCAGTATTGAAGTACATTTGCCTCCAGTACAAATTCTTGCATTTATAGGTAGAACTCAAATCAAATTTGAGATTGTCAAGTTGAATTTAAGATTGTCAAGTTGAATTTGAGATTGTCAAGTTGAATTTGGGAGCACAAAAAGTGACCTGAAAACCTTACATTTGACCAGATCTAACTATTTGTCATGTGGGCCAGGAGACTCCCCAGAGCTTTTTTCATGTGCTTATCCATTGAAGAGAGAAAATTAAACATGTATTATATAACATATTCCTATTGTTTTAACCTTCTATACTGTTTTACCCATACTAGTGTGAAAGCTGGAAAAGTCAACAGTTACAGTCTGCATCCATATTCCCAGTTTTTTTGACCAGCGAGGACCACTTCCATTTTTTTAAACAACAGTGGCCTTCCAAAGTACCTATGTTACAGGGGAATTCAATTTTTTCACCTATTTAAAACTCTGCTACAAGTAACATATGATATGAATCTATTTTCCGGTGGAAACTAAAATCTACATGTAATTGAAAGCCAGAAAGAGACACAAAAAATAGTCTAGTACTGCTTTGTGTTAGGCTGAATGATGTGTGTAAACAGTTAGAGGATTATTCCCAACCCTGTCATTTAGGCCTCTAAGTCCTAGAGAGTGCAGACAACAAAGAAGATTTCTTCTTAAGAACTCACTGTCACTTCAGGGATACTCCAAATGGAATTTTGTGAGAGAAACCAATCCTCCTCTAAAGATCCTTTCATGAGGTTTAAGTTAAAGCAGACTTTTAGAAATACTATACTTATGCTTGAGGCCAGAGATAGATTCTATTAATTGTACGACAGTTATCCTTTTGCGTTTGTTCCCTAGATACAATTATTAAGAGACTTGTTTTATCAGCTTGCAGATCTACCAAAACTACCAAGTACCAGGGACGGTGTGACTGGGCCTCCCCTTATCATGGTCTTTGACTGCAGAAAATAAAAAAACACCCCAAACCACTCTGCTCTTAGCTTCCTGAAGCATTGTACGTTGATGCGAGAAGATGAAATTGAGGATATCCTCATCACTATACAAGTGCTTCCACCGTTTTACATCCCATGAGCATATGATTTTCCTTTGTCACACCATCCACTGGTTGGTAGACTTCAGCTGATCTACCAAAGCGCTAAACTTGCTCTTTTGTGTCCAAGAAGTTGCTAGTGCGATATTTACAACTCAAAGCTGCCGCCATCTATGACCAACTTGTCTAAAAAAGGGCAGAGTTGAAATTGGGAGAAGTTACTGTTCCTCTGGCCCTTAAATTACAGCTAATGGTGAATTTGCTGCAAAAGCTTCAAATCTTGAATTTAGTGCACTTCTTGATATGGCATTATAACAAGTTGTCCTTTTTCGTGTTGAACGTCTCATTGTTTGATATATGTGGTAATGTGTATCGCTCTAACCCGTCTTATTTTATTACAGTTGCCCAATACTCAGATACATCCTTATGTTTGTGTACCAATGGTCTGTATCCCTTAGGGAGCAAATCGCTTCCGTTATCTCTCATTTTTTTCCTTGGTACTGGGGATAAAAAACTGACACGTGATATCACTAATAATCAAAAGTGTACTTCTGATATGAGCCCTTTGTAGTACGAAAAATGTCCCCTCTATTGAATACCTCACATAAGCAGCTTGAGTGCAGCACAACCGGCCCCCAGTAACAAAACCGGCCCCCACCGCTTGAACACCAGCCCCCACTCTTCTGACCCACTGGAAAAATGCCTGGTGCCCGCTACGGCCAGTCTGGCCCTGCACATGAGCCTAGAATAAATGTGAGATCTTGAATTTGGGCAGCTGATATTGTCTTTTCCAAGAATGTTTGATTCTGTGCATGAGACCCTTTTAGATTTCGCAGAACTTCCACCCTCATATATTAAATTTAAGGGACTCTTAGGCAACGTTTTAAGAAGCGGAAGGAGAAGGACAGCTGTGTTTAATTTAAGTTCTTGTTGTCATGCTATTGAATCAAAAAGGAGGCAAATGGGTTCAAAGAATCAAATTCTGCCAATGGGTCCTACATAGCACAAGGCCAAATGATGATCACCTAAATTAAGGAGTGCTTTGAGCTCTCTGTCAGTTCTGAGTTTATAATTACACCCCACCTGAATGGAGAGGATTTTAACCATTAAAATATCAGATGGAGAAGCCATCTTTGCTGTGGGCTATCTGAGGTCATTTGCTGTGGCAAGAAGGGCACTACAGAAGAGAGCAGTTGTTTTCTAAATCAATGTATTTTGTTATCCAGTGGCTTGCTCCTTTTGTATTCCACTAAACCAAAAAGGCAGGTTGTTTGGAGTGCAGAGTTCCACCCACCGGAAAAACCTGTGGGATAACTGACTCCCACTGCTCAAGCCAGTGAGTCCCCTGATCGCCCGGCAAGTGACTCAGAGATGTTTCAAAGTACTCAGCAAAGCTTTTAAAGTGCAGTCCAACATAAAAACCAACTTTCATTCCACTATCTGATACTACTAAAGTAGAAACAGCTGCAGACTTTAGAGACTGGTGCAGAAACGTGAAAATTGAAGGTGCCTGGCATGGACGTTGATTCATCAAAATGCTTGGGATAGGGGAAGTGACATCACATGCCCTTTGACCCCCCCAGGATGTCACAGGAAGAGACATCACAAGATCTTTGACCTGATGATATCACAGGAAGTGACATCATGTGACCTTTACACCCTGTGACATCACAGGAAGTTACACTGCATGTCCTTTGGCTTGGTGTCTTCACAGGAAGTGATGAGCCTGACCTTTAGTTAGTTGCATTGCACAGAGAGACTGGAAAATCTCTACAGATACAGAAGTACTCTATAAACAAAAATGTGTTATTCAAATCCTATTAAATATGCTGCTACACACATTGTCCCATTAGTATCTTCAGTTAGAGGATTAAAATAATGCATCTTTGGTTGAGAACCTATTAAAAGGTGTATAGCAATGGAAAGCATGCTGACCAAGTTGAAATCAGCCAAAATCAAATAACTTATATGACGAGAAGGTTGATAGGCTTATGATACTCAGCACAGGTTCACTTTGTCATTTGTTTTAGAAGCTGAGAATACCATTTAAATAAATCTATGTCTTAGAAAGTAAGTAAAAGTGCTATTTAACACTGAAGTTCTCCCAGCGACCTTCCTTTTCATGGCATGGTATACATACTGCCCTCGCTGAAGAGCCAGGGCACCTTCCTAGGTTTACCATTACTTTCCTCTACAGAAAAAAGGGTGCACAACCAGTAGAGCATTTGTGTTGATCAATAGTATGCTTGTTCCCCATTGGCAGTGTCAATAAAAAGAGTGCAGATGTTACTCACAAGGACAAAGATACTGGCTTTCAAGCTGATACTTTATGACTGATGAGAAGAGATTAGTGGATGTTAAATAGTACTTTGATGGCTGGAATTTAAGAGACTGACAGACATGGCAATTATTATGAGGTCCCTGCTTGGCTTCTTTAAAAAGAAAGCACTGATTAGGCAGCAAATAGTTGCCTGACTGGCAGGATATAAAGAGGCCAAGAGTTTCCGTGTCCTGAGAGGAAATAATATCTGGTGGCACGAGTAGCAGCTGGTTCAGATCTGGTTAGATGTGCAGGTTTTTTGCCTTTAAGAGGTAAAAAGTATTTAAATGACTCCTGTCAAAGGCTCATTGAGCCTGCCTGAGACTTAACAGCAAAAAAGATGCTAGATCAAAAAAAGCCAAGCCAATAACAGCAACGAAAGTGGGGCTGGGCATCAGGCATTTCCTCCTCAGTTGCAGGTATCCAGTTGCATTGAAAGAAGCTGTTGCTATGCTTTGTCCCCAATCCGGATGTAAGTGTACTTCATATTGCAGCCCACCCACCACCACCTTTTAAAGCCATCTTAACTTAGTTTTAAGCCAAGGCAATTCTAATCTGAACCCGTGTCATGGTTGCCCTGACGAATATGAATGAATGGGAGAGAGGGTTCTCAAGCAAAATGGCAGGGGTAACAAAGGTTGCCTACCCCCTAATCGATGTTGATGGCATTGGCATTTGCACATACAGGATGGATAGGATGTGAGCCCACTTAAATCATATCTCCCATGATCATAATTTCACTCTACTCAGTTCTGCATATGCCATCTTATATAGCTGGAAGGTCGCCCCGTAGTTTCCAGAGACCACCTTGAATTCATGAGGATCATGATAGCCTCAGAAAAGCTTGCAAATGACTCCGGGTAAGCAGGTCTGGGGAGAGGTCTGGGTCACACCATACTGCATGATGGAAGTGATACGTAAAAGAAGCAACAACTGGCAGGCCTCATCAAATCAAGAAGTGGGGTGTTCTTATAAGCTATTTTCTGAAGCCAGTTGAAACATTCTTTCGAGATTCTTAAAGTATTGACCAAGAAATATCAACTCCCATTCACACTTTGACTTTGTAGTAATTGATGTATCAAGGAACAGTGGTTCCTGTGGACTATGTGCACAATATTTGCTAAAAATTAATTTATCAAATATTAATTAATTAATTGAGAAGCATGGGCTGCCAGTACTCTCCATTGGCAAAGACAGCCTCAGAGACGAAGGGCGCATTGTCTCGCCCTCTCCCTGTACAGACCGGCTGATTTCGGCGGCCGCGTCTCGGTGACTCTTGATGCCTCCGACATACCTATACGCAACTGGATGAAGTACGGCTTCATATATCAGAATCCTGGTACCAGCTTCATCAGCCAGCCAATATATTTGTTATTTGTATTTACATCTCCCCATGGGATGGATTATTGACACACCCCTTGCGTACCAACCTTCGATTGGGACACCACACCCATACTTGATAGGACTGTCTGTCCTCTCGTCCCCTTCACTTTGGGCACCCGGCTGGGCCCCTCTGTGAGAAAACCTTGTTTTTTCCTACACCTGTCTTGAGCCACACATTTTTCGGTGTGCACCACTCACACTGACAGTCCAATAATATCAATCGAGATGTTCCGCATTATATGGTCCTGATGAGACCCCTTAATTGCCCTTGGGGTCGAAACATCGTCAACACACATCACAAACGAACCACTCTTTCAGCCTTAATCATTGTATAAGCGGACTGCTAATTCATTGAATATACTTGTCTGTGGTCGTTTTGGACAAACAGAAATCTTCTTTTATACGTCACCAATTGTCACTTACCCCTTTCAAGGTTCTAGTTCACTTGGGACACTGAGCACACTGTCTGTTTGATTTTATGATGCAAAAAGTTAAGGCTTAGTAAAAGTTCCTTTGAAAATTTACAGTGTGTATGATTCTGACTCTCTCTCTGACATTCCTTTCCCACTAGTACATGCCTTTGGGCTTTTTTATCAAATATTGTGCACATAGTCCACAGGAACCACTGTTCCTTGTTACATAATAGATACCTTGGTTCCATGTGAGTAGGTTCACCTTTGTTTCTGATACATATATTTGTAATAGTTGAGTCTTAATTCTCGTAGCTGGAGTGAAAACGGTCAGAAATCCAAGAGTTAAATATCATGAGGGAGGTAAAGCTATGTAATTCTCACAGCTGTGTGAGAGATAGACACTGCATGACCAATGGCATGCTGGGGAGAACAGAGGACTATCCCTTACTCTATTCTCTTTTGTTTCCCTCTGTATAGTTTTGCCCTACCCAGCCTCCATCTGAGTTGACTGTACATTTGCTAGGTCAGTAGGGGGCTGCTGTATGTAGAAGGATGTATGCTATGAGGTCAAAAAAGAATAATGTGAAGAACTTCATCACTAATAGGTGGAGGAATAAACAGTGACCTGTATATTTCTAAACACCAGTCATGTGCTGATAGTGATAACAGTACCACATTTTATTTGGTTTGTAGACTGTGCAGTCTGTCTGTAACATAATCATGGAAAAGGAGCTAAAACATACTATACATTAATAGCATTGAAGTATTACTGGGGTGAATTTGAATGAATTATTCTGACAATTATGCCCTTGGTCAGTGAATTGGGAGGTACAACATTTGTTATGTTATGTTATGTTAGTGGACACTTGTAGAGCGCAACTTTCACTCCGGGGAGCATCATGGCGCTAAGCGGATCGCTAGGTTGCAACTGGGTACCTGAGGGTGAAAGGAATGAATTAAATATGTGCTCTGCATAGTGCGTCAGAGGCTAGAAAGATCCAAATTTTCAGGGCCTTCCTGAAGAGCGTTTCTGATTGGAGAAGAGGAAGGTACTTGGGGACTTGGTTCCATACTTTGGAGCCGATCACTGCAAGAGATTTCCCCCCTTTTGAGACATATCTAAACGCTGGGGATTTTAGCAGATTGGCGTTAGATGATCTAAGGGTACGAAGAGATACATAGCGCACAAACCTGGACCGGAGGTAGTGAGGACCTGAGGAGTGAAAGATTCTGAAAGTGATTATCAGGATCTTGAACAGTATTCTTTTATGGATTGGTAGCCAGTGTAATGCTTCCAGGGCAGCCGATGCAGATGATCTCCTGTGCCATTTTAGTACTAGGCGGGCTGCTGTGTGTTGTACCATCTGGAGTTTATGTAGAACCGACTTGTTGGCACCTGCATAGAGGCTGTTGCAGTAGTCCAATCTTGATGTGATTAGGGCCACTGCAATTGCTTGTCTGGCCGCGATGGGGAGCAAATCAAAAAACATTTTGAGTGATTTTATAGTATGAAAGCAGGTCCCAGCTACTGCTAATGATTGCTGGTGGAAAGATAGTGTTGCATCAGATTTGATTCCCAGATTTCTGGCTATCTTTACTGTGTTTGGGGGAGGGGTGTATCAGATGGCCACCATATACTGGGAGAGAAGGTGTTCCCTTTCCCCAAAGGTAAGATTTCCGTCTTTTCTGAGTTGCACTTTAAATGATTGGCTTTCATCCAATGGAAAACCGCTGTAAGGCATTGGCAGAAATTTTCTTCACCCTGTGTGGTATTTTTATCTAGGACCAAGATTAGCTGCGTATCGTCCACGTATGAGATAGTCTCGATGTTAAAGGACGATATCAGACTGATCAAAGGGGCCATGTAGGCATTAAAGAGCACCAGGCTGAGGATGGACCCTTGAGGTACTCCGGAAAGCAGGGGTTTTTCTGTTGACTGATATTGCCCAAGGGTGATGACTTGTCTGCGGTTCTGCAGGAACGCTTTAAGCCAGGCCAGAGCAAGGTGGGAGATGCCGTATGATTCGAGAAGGTCCAAGAGAATGACATGTGAGACCGTATCAAATGCGGCTGATAGATCTAATAAGACCAATACAGCATTCTTTCCTTGATCAAGGGTGGCTTTGAGGGATTCAGCAGTGTACAGAAGAGCTGATTCTGTAGAGTGCTGGGGTCTGAAACCTGATTGGTTAGGGTGTAAGATGTTTGCTCCTTCCAGGTAGGTCATAAGTTAGGAATTAATTAGTTTTTCAGTGATCTTGCTTAGACATGGAATAGGGAGATGGGTCGGACGTTGGTAAGAATGGTGGGATCGGCAAGTTGTTTCTTTTGTAGCGGTTTGACCGCTGCGAGCTTCCATTCCTTAGGGACTTTGGCTAATGACAAGGAGGCATTAATTATCTTGTTTATGACTGGATTGACAGTATCTATCAGAGCATGTAGAATTGAGGGGGACAAGGGTCAAAGGGGGAGCCAGATTTAACAGCAAGAATCGCCTGGCGAGATTGGTCCAGGCTAAAAGGCTCAAATGTTTGAAGGGCCGGTCTATCTTTGCCTAGGACGATATTATTGTTGGTGGAGGAAACAGGGGGTACTGTGAAATCTTGTTGTAGTGCTTGAGCCTTCTGTTTAAAATAATCTGCTATGCTGCCGCAGAGAGACTGTGATGGGGGGATCTCTTGTTGCAGAGATTTTGGATTAGTGAATGAGTTGACTATCTTAAAGATAGTGTGTTGATTTGAGTTTGCCAGTTTGAGCATTTCAGTAAAGTAAGATCTTTTGGCTACTTTAACCTGGTGGTGGTAATTTTTAAGAGCTGTTTTGAACTTAATTAATTCAGCCTGTTCATAATTACATCGCCATCTGCGTTCCAGGGTCCTACAGTGGCTATGTATTTCTTTCAGGTTTTGAGTGTACCATGGAGCGGAGGGTTTTTTGAGCGGGCGCCTGTTTTGTGAACCGGGAGATGCGAAATGGTCCCTCAGGATAGACATCCACTGCGTAAAGCTTTGTCTGTCTACTATTGGATCTCCTGACAAATTAGGTCTGCAGACTGATGCTTCTCGATTTAGATCAGGGAGGGCTGCCATATCCTTCCACCTGGGCTTGGCATGTTGAATGGTCGGGATGCGTCCCTTGGAGTTTGTCATGCGCTGGTATCTGATTTCTAAGGGAATCAGCTGATGATCGGACCAGGTTAGGTTAACTGGGGCCTTGACTGTAAGAGTTGTGAGGTTGGAGCAGATACCATCAAGCGTGTGGCCTGCGTTATGGGTGGCGGTGAGTGTCCGCTGCTCCAGGCCAAGTGCATCCATAGTTTCCCTGAAATTTATTGCACCCGGGTCGTTAGCTGTGTCAAGGTGGATATTGATATCTCCTAGTAGGGTGAATTTGGAGACTGAGAGTAAGTGAGCTCACAATATCTCCAATACTGTCCAAACAGGCTTTATAGGGGCCTGGTGGGCAGTAGAGCAGGGCTCCTGCAAAGGCGAAGGAGTCCTCTAATTGGAAACAGAAACCGATACCCTCTGCCCCTTTGAGGTCTGATATTTCAAATACTGAACATTTCAGTGAACTGCGATAAATAATCGCCAGGCCTCCTCCTCGTTGTTCAGGTCTATCTAGTCTATGAATAAGATAGCCAGGGGGAAGGGCATATATGATATCTGGATTGCACCAGGCCTTCAGCCAGGTTTCTGTTACGAAAAGGCAATCTAAATTGTTGTTTATTATTAGGTCATAAATGTGTTGAGCATGCTTGCATAATGATCGAGCATTAATAAGACCACCTCGTAGGCAGGTCAGCTTAGCGTGGTTTCCGAACAATATGTCCTGTGTGGGCCTAAGAATTGTTTTGCAGTTCCTACAACAAATTGGACCCTTCCAGTTTGCAACATCTAGAGAGTTTTTACAATTTTGAGGGTTGTTATTTAGGGCTAAAAGAGAGTCTCTTGTGAAACATTTACCTGGTAGAGAAAGGGCAGCATTCCTGGCGCTGGACGCATTCCGGACGCGGACGGGCGCAGACGGGCGCAGATTTGTCTTCCCTTTTCTTTTTTGAGCTTTATGTTTCCTACGGACACCTTTTGCCATAGAAAAAATGCAAATGTGGGTGAAGATATAAATTAGTGAAGTGAACAACAGGGAGTGGAAGGCATGGCACCCAGTATTGTGGGGAAGAGTATGACATTGATTGTTTATATGCTGGTGTCATCACAGAAAGGATTTTTGGGGCCTCCACACAGTTTTAAGGAACAGTCTGCATGACAAAATTGATTGAAGGAGGGGAGAGGGCCTGAAACCCATGCATTGTTGACAAGATAGCTCATCAAGTTTAGGAGCCTGCAACAGAAATCTGTGTTCCACCTGCAGTCACAGGTTCGAATTCCAGTGACTCCGCTCTGCCTCACATCCTTGCAGGGTTGATGAGATCTGAACCATTAAGTTGGGATGAAAACATGCAAGTGCTACCTCAGCTGCAAGGGGTTGCCCAGCAGTGTATGAGTTTTCTATACAACTGAACATTATGTAAAGAGACAAAGTACATATTGAGGCTAATGCTAGCCACCTCGGATGTACGTAACTCTATATAATCATGGAACTCCTTATCAATTGCAATATCCTGATTAAAGGAAGTTATTTTGTAACCGGCAATAACACATTGTACCCTTGTCCAAGGTCTACTGCTTCAT
Organism: Calotriton arnoldi; assembly: GCA_963921515.1. Taxonomy (NCBI): domain Eukaryota; kingdom Metazoa; phylum Chordata; class Amphibia; order Caudata; family Salamandridae; genus Calotriton; species Calotriton arnoldi. Next base: position 876,297 of record CAWUFW010001478.1, on the reverse strand, counting down.
GTAAAAACAGCTATTTGCATTTAACAAATTCGTATTCAACTCACTGGCCACCATAATGCGGTATATTTCTTTCACATGACTATGGGAGCATGATTAGGGAAAACACCAACAATTAGAATACACATATATACACATGATCAGGAATGGATAGGATAGGTCCGGAGAATAATGTATCTATTGTAGGGATCAGTGTCATGTAAGCTGAAAACCATAAATTTGTATACCAATGGCTCAACTTATTCTTCTGGGGTCGACACAATGAATAAGATTAAATCGAGTAATCATAAGTAACATCTGTGATCAATGTGAAAGTCCTGAGAAATGGTAGAGCAGATTACACAGCTGCCCTTAATTAAATATAGATATTAGTATACAGCTCGTCACCTCAGAATTCCATGCCCGTATAAAGGCACACAAACTACTGCCTCTGCCCAGAGGAGGTCATGATATTCCTATGTGACTTGCAATATCCAAGTTATATCTGCTTTGGGGTAACTTATCACAGTCACCTTGGAGTAACAGACTGCTGATAAATATCACCTAAGAAAAAGATACGTTAACAAGAGAGACATACATGGCAACATGGCCAGGCTTCAAGACGTAGAAGAGCACCATGTCAGACTGCTAAGTAGCAGCAGTCAAAGTGTACCCTTACTTCTCCAGGGAGCACATGGGCCTGTCTTTCCCCTGTTGGGACGAGTCTGCCCCCAATCACCCAGGACTCTACAAGAGCCTGAAAATCGGTTGTATGGCACCTGCTTGTTGCTGACTTGGCTTTGTTCCTGCTCCAAGTATGCAAGTAATAGTTGACTAAAAGTGTACTTTTCTTTATGGCACAGATGGGGATCTAATACAGGGCATCCTGTTCTCCTCGATCACCCCTCTGTAGCATGCACATCCTGGCTGATGATCTCAATATCTTAGCACTGTCACTGACTTGTTTGAGGTAGTTTGCTCCCATTCAAACATGCATACAAATCAGGGCACTGCAGTGCAGGATCAGTGCAGTGTAGTGCATTACATAGGTCAACTAATCTTATTGAACCATCATACTTGAAAAAATGATGTGTGAATGCAAAGTCTAGCGCTTTCATAGCTGTGTCCTCATGATGTGCAGTAATAAGCCTGCAGTGGGAGACATGCAGCTGCGGCCTGGGCTAAAGGGAAGATGTATCACCCAAACCTAAGGGACAACAATTTACAGCACAGTGTTTATGATTGTGTGTATTTCATAGTTGCCATTTCTGTAGCACAGTCATAGCTGGCTGGCTAGCAAAGGAGTGAAATACACAACAAAGGCGATTAAGAGTGTATAAATATATGATGCAGGGGATCAATTCCAAGGCCAGTGGAGAGCATATAGTGTGCTGCTGCCTTGTTAACAAATATAACATTCCTTAAAAATGCACACTACTAAAATATAGCAAATTAAATTCAATGTAAATAATGTAGGTAAATCTGGGCATCCTTCACATGAGAAACACAGCCTCAGGCTCAAAGGGATGTGGCATCTGTTTTAAGGACATTTCTCTAGGGATTCTAAAAAGGCAATACTTTCTGATACTTTTTTCTCTATGGGTTTCACTTCTTTATTTTACTGTGATACAGAGTCACACGAAGTGTCACAAAATCTATAGCATACCCAATGTGTCATGGGCCCTAAGGAAGGAAATGGGTCCCTGGTGACTGGTTGAAATACAAAATACAATAAACGGGGTTCAGTGGGTCCCTCGGGCATCTGGGACCTGGTGCCACTGAACCTGCTTCACCAATGGAAGCTACGCCTCTGCACAAAATAGATAACAGAATGGCACACAGAAGCAGAATAAAACAATTAAAATGTCACACACACAAGCTATATGTGCAGATGTGCATTCTATAATCTGGCTTTTATTAAAATAAATTGTACATCACTAATTTTTGGGAAACTTAAATATGCATTTGAAAGGCAATCATTTTTATTCAGCACACACTTTCACTCCAGCTTCAAATTATGGACAGGGGCATTGAAAATTAAAGTGACCCGAGATCCTCTGTATAATTGTCTCATAGCTTTGAGGGTATCCTGAATATGAGGTAGCTGTCTTTTAAAAAAAACATATTTGATGATAGTTGTGTCACAGCCGACTGTGCAGTCCATTCAAAGCACAGTCTGTGATGGTGCCACCAGTAGTGCAGCAAGGATGCCATGGGCCGTGGTGCAAGCAAGGAGATTGTCCCTTTTGACTGCTTATGTGGTAGGAAACACAGAAAATATCAGGGTGCAATGTGCCTCTCAAGGCTCTGGGTCTGGGTGCCACTGCACCTGCTGCACCAATGGTAGCTATACCCCTGAGTACCAGTCACTGCGTAATTTAAGTATTCCACCGAAGTTAAATGTGCTAAATTATGTTTACATTGCTCATTTAAACTGGTAGTTCAAATCATTTCAATCTTTATCATGTTCTTTACCAATAGAGATTTTTTAAATTTTTTATCCTGGGAACGGAAATAATTTGTTGCCTCCTTCATGTATGTCTTACAGAGAACGGAAACTAGTCTTCCATTGTGGTAGAAAAGGAATGCAAACAGTTCCACTTTTGAGTGTTCCGTGCGGACCTTTGGGCCAGGATGAAGAGTCACTGCCAAGGCAGACTGAGACACACATTGCCACTGTGCAATATTGATGTAACACTGCTCTCGCGGCATGTTTGCCAGTTACAGTGGCGTAACACAGGCCCCCGCGGTGCAGGGGCCCAAGAGCTGCAGGGGGCCTCCTCAGCACAGTACTCTGGACTGAGAAATCCCGAGCGGGGGCCCCTCCATGTACCTTGCAGGGGGGCCCCCTCAACTTTCGTTACGCCACTGGCCAGTTAAGGGCACTGGCCTCAGTGGGCCCCGCACTCACTCACTTCAATGAAGTGACAGCGCACTGCATGAGCTGAAAATGCTTCCTCCCTACGTTGACCCGCTGTACATGCGCAGAAGACAGTGCATGCTGCAGGTCCATGCTGTGACACTACTGCCGCTGTGAATCAATAATGCAGGCCTGCAATTGTACAAACTGTAAGAAAAGATGTCCTAATTTAAACAGAAAGTATTTTTTTTCCTCTGTGCCAAAATTTAAATACAGTGTACTGACAAGGAGTAAAAGGGAGCTTGGGGTCGCAAGCAAAGTGGCAGGGGTCTGAATAGGGAGCCTAGGGGTCACAGTTGTGACCCCTGGCAACCCCCAATTGGAGTCCATGGTGCCTGGATGAACTAAAACCCATGACAGAGAATAGATACGCTTTTGTATTCGCAAGTACATGATATACATACAACACTAGACATGTTTCCTATCTCAGCACATTTTGGCCTATTAGTTAATGAAGAATATTTAGCTAAAACGATTTCAAACTATGCCCTCTCACATACTCATTGACTATGGGGTACAAAACACACCAGCAGACCATCCTGGAAACTGCAATCGCATGCAGACCCGGTATTCGGGATTCCACCTTTATATCGACTGCAGAATATCATGGCAAAAATATTGAAGGTCAAAATATTCTGAAGGTAAGTGTTAGAAATTGGGTTACTGGTTGACTGGGGTATGATCACTGGTCAAGCAGCAATCACAATTCTAGTCAGGGTGAGGCACAAGCAGGCCCCAAATTAACTTGTGCTCAACCCTCTGGTAGCTTGGCACAGAGCAGTCAGGCATAACTTAGAGGCAATGTGTTAAGTATTTATGCAGCACTCCAAACAGTAAAATAGTGAAAACACCACACAAAATGGATTCCACACCAGGTTATAAAATCAGAGCAAAATAAATAAATAAAACAAGGCCAAAATGGCAAAAATCCAATCAGTAGAACCGGAAATTAGGAACTTTTAAAGGTTAAACTGCAATATAGCGCATGAAAGCATAAAGCGCAAACTACAGCTATCTAGTCATTCTGGACTGGGTCAAAGTCAAAAGGTTAGGGCTACTGCAATAGAGCGTGGGTCGGATACAGTCCCAGATTAGTCCCGCTGAAATTTTACTTCCAAGTTTTGTGCCAAGAGTCCCGTTCATGTTCGAGAGAGTTGCTGGGGAGAAGGAGAGCATCATGGGTGGCATGGCGTGAAGAGCAAGCCAGGTGTCGCGGATGGGTGGGCTGAAGCTTCACCTTGGCAGTCCCCTGCATTCTGTCAATGCTGTGTGGGAAGAGACTGGCTGTAGGTGGCTCGCACTGATTTTCAGGGTGAACGGTGCAGTTCCAATGTGAATGGGCCCATTTGCGGTCGTTAAGAGCTCAATGCTTGATTTCAAAAGCTCAAGAGTCACACCAAGGGTCTAGGACCTGAGAGGCAACATTTGGGGTCATGAACATGCTGAAGACGGGTGCAGGAGCTGTTGGGGAGCCTTTTATGCAATAAGGGTCAGATCAGGAGACCAGCAGACTAGCCCTTTGAGTCACTCTAGGGTCCTGGTTACAAGATGAAGTTGTAGGTCCAGGTCTTCTACATCAGGTAAGAGGGTGGCAGGCAGCAAGTCAGCACAGCAGGGCAACAGTTCCTTTAGTGCAGCAGTCCAGCAGAGGTGCAGCTCTTGTAGCAGCACAGCAGTCCTTCTTCCTTGCAAAGTATCACTGGTCCAGCATGATACAAGATAATGCATGTCATGAAAATGTGACAACATGCAAAATGAAAAATGCATTTTTAATGACCAGAGTACAGCACATGACTTAATATAAAAGCACATCTAGGACTCATGCAGATAGCAGTAAAATTAGCTGGGTCCCCTTGATTAAACAAGACTTAGCTAGGCAATGATAACGGCACTAAATACATTGGACTGCCAAATTATGTGTGTACCGGAAGACATCAGTCACATATTTGCACAATATTATGCCAAAAGGTACGCAAATAGGCATATTCACGACTGGACAGAATCAAAATCCATTTTACAAGATGCTCACCTGCCAAAGTTGACAATTGTAGATAAAAAAAACTCCTATAACACTCCAGATTTTAGGGTAGCTATTAGATCAATGAGTACAAGGAGGGCATCGGGAACATATGGCCTACAGTAGAATTTTATTTGACTTATGTGGATTTGCTTATTCCGTGACTATTTGAACTGTACAATGAATCGTACACAAAGGTTACATTGGCACTGTCTACCAATGAGGCACTGATTGTGATACTAACTGGGGATGAGATGGGTAAGGCATCTTATTGACCTACTAAACGCTTCTTATGAAATATTGGGAAAAGCCCTGGCAACTAAATTATTGGGGATCCTCCTATAAATAGTACACTTTGATCAAAATGAGTTTGTTCCAGATAAGAGTACATCCTCTAACTTGAGAAAGTTACATCATAGTATGAGTATCTTTCCAGATTACTTGCCTATGCCATTGTTGGCATCACTGGATATTGAGACGGTTTTGCATATGCTAGGCTGGGATTACATTTATGAAACATTTGAGAGCATGAACTTTAGAATGTTTACCACCATGGATAAAAGTATTTCTTACACACCCTATGGCAAGTATTAAGACAGCTTGAGAAATAGCAGATAACTGAGTGGTTTGTTAAGATACACGCAAGGTTGCACCTTGGCATGGCAAGTGAGAAGGAATTGATTAAATGATGGAATTAGTGTACATTGATTGAAATATAATATGTCCCTATCTGCAGACAATACATTGCTGTACCTTGATAACCCTACAATACTGCTAATTGGACTACCACACATCGAACTGAACTGTTGACTATTTTACAGTAATTTACTTTAGATACCTGATTTCATTTCTATAGTGAATCCTTTTTTCAATGTAATTTTATGATACTCTTTATTGTAACTTATCCACATATGTCACAGTGAGTAAGCGCTATATAAAACTGTAACCTAAAACTGCTACATAACTATGAATAAACTTGATATGTTTCAAGTATATTCATAGTTATGTAACAGTTTTATGTTACATTTTTGGAGTACCTATATGAAGCAGGAAAGTTTAATACATTTGATCACCTTCACCAATCACACAATTCCTTGTGAGGTCAATTCATTTCGCACATCTTGTCAAAGTCATTTGCAAAACATGTAAATGTGAATACGATGGGACATTAGCTAATGGAACACAACATCCACTCCTCACATAAGGTGTAGGATATAAATCATTTACACATGTCTACTCAAAAGGCCATTGATAGACGACTTGACGACATCAAGGCAAATTGGGATACTGACATAGAAAGAACAATTACGGACCATGAATGGAACAGAGCTAGAGGATTCCCCACAAAGATATACAGAAATGGGCAATTCAAAGACATGCAAATTAATTATTTGCACCAGACATATCTGACGCAACGTCAAAATATACCCCACCGAGCCTAGTGCTTGCCTTAGATGTAAAATTGAAGGAGCATATTTTATCCACATAACGGGTTTGTCCCAGACTAGCAGACTACTGGAAAAGAAGAACAGAACTACTATCTAGGGCTACTAGTTGATTCCTTTTATGTCGTCCAGAAAGTTGTATGCGGGGAGTTGGGCCAAACCTAGAAAAGGTTAAAACAGAGCATAAATTCATAAACATAGCCTTTCTACTGGCTAAACGACAATAGTAATGTTCTGGAAGTCTAAAACACTCCCTGCATTTAGGACTTGGAAGGAATAATTGTAGAGATGAGCAGGAGCAGAGGTCAAGGTCATTCGGGCACAGAGCAACTCCAATGGTACTGAGAAGCGGCATCACTCTACAGCCCCCTTTTACAACTCCAAGCAGATGAAACTCAATAAATTGCCTGTTTTGTTTTTCTACAGGAGGCTTATAACTTATTGTTTTAATAAACGCACTCTGAGGTTCGAGTCTCGAAGCACGTATGTAGAGTGAATAATGTAGTAATAACAATTACAGAGAATCTGAGCTTTCGTTGCTCACCCTTCCTAAAACAGATGACACCGAGCGAACTAGGCAGAGGAATGTGCTCATTCAGCTGATATTCTCAGGTTGGCTATTCCAGACGTCCTTCTGAGGTCAATGAAATGAGTACCAATGAGCTATGTGCAAGCAACAGCTGATATCACCACCTAGAGGCAACTCATTCCCTAGTAGTGACATCCAGCAATGGTATGAGATGACTGGTAGACACTGCCTGTCTGTTCATAGGTTTTGGAAACAATATAGGGAATAACCTGTCATAAGGTTTCTGGAAGCCACATCTTTTCACTAACATCTGCAGTTGATGGTGATGCAGGGTGACAATTTTACCATACTTACCATTGCTTATTAAACAGAACAAAACGATAAAAAAAAGTCAGACTTCCTAATTCCCGGGTATTACTACTGCATTACTAACATATTCTAAATGGGGGTTTAGATTCGATTCTAAGATAGCAAAACCCTTCCTACTGCTACCCTTATGTACTTGCCAAGGAAATCTGTATTAATCATTTCTTAAGCGACTGATTTGTAAAATAAAAAAATAAAAAATAACTTCAGGGGTTCAAAGACTTTTTTACAACCGTGGCACAAGCACTACTGAAAACCAGGGCTGCCGAATGCCAAGCTGCCTAGTCTCTTAATTCCACCTCAAGCCGCTTCCTTCCACCACCCTAAATTTCCTCTTTATCTCACTCTTGCAGGTTCTTTTTCATCCGCACTTTTTCCATTTGTTACTGTTTTCACATCTTTCTCTTCTTCCGTCTATTCCCCTTTTCTGTCGTTCTCTAGATTTCTATAGGTCCTGGTCTGATGATGAAAAGTCACAGTCCCCAAAATGAGTTCTGATGACAGTTTCAGACTGGAAACCAAAACCAGCACTAGGAAATGTTCCTACCAGTCCCATACTGCAGGAAGCAGTGTCTAAAATGGGACAATGGTGCTTGTTTGGGTTATGTCGCCCCATCCTGCTTTGAAAGCAGCCTTCTGACTGGCAGTCGAAAGGCAACATGCCAAAATGGGAGATTAGCCTGTCCAGCCTTGTCCGGTCCAAGCACCTGAAGCACCGGGGCAGATTAAGCACTGGAATGACAGAAGGAATGTCCCACTATGACCTTTTCCGCGTGGGCGAGATCCAGGCACGTTTCTGCACGAACAGCCAGCCAATTGTACCCATTTGCGGACCAACGACAAGCAGTCACCCGAAACGCAGGCAGTGCAAAGCAGTAGAGTGCAAGCTGCAGACTAAATAGATGCATCATATATCAGCAAAGCATTACAACGGCGACAGTAAATCAATCACGCCAAACGCAGTGCCGGGAATTGTCTATCTGTTCATCTGCAAGTCCAATTTCCAGAGTTTGTCAAACTTAATAGCAGCCAAGATGTATTGCACGGTGTAGAAAATGAATTCCAGCATAAACTTCCAGAAAGCAAGCAAAATACTATTTCATTTGTGGTGCCCGGTTCCATCTGTAAAACATGGCGACAATCCTCTGGGAGATTGCAAGTAATGCTGCCAGTTTGTTTTCCAATGAATATTTACTTCCCGTGAAAAAATAGAATCTTGTGAGTTTAACCGTGCTGGCTTGTGTCTTTTTTTTTTTTTTTAAATCACCTAAATTTCAGGGACTTCAGTGAAGTAAAACTCAGAAGCCAGATCAAATTGTAATTGCCGTCAGTGAGCAGGGCGTGCAAGGTGGAAACCGCCAGCATAAAAAATAGGGAAGGCAGATTTTAGTTCAAGGACACGACAACCGCAGCGATGTGAATGCAAAAGTCACTTTTCTTTCACAGTCAACGTTATTTAAAAATCTGGGCTTCTTCATGTGGAAGTGGCATGTTAAATTGTAAAAATTATAATATTAGCATTTTACAATGAGTTATAAAATGGTCAAAATGATGAGCATAGCATATTGGACAGTGAGAAGACGAGGGAAAAAAAACCAATCAATGTTAGTATTTGTGGCGTGACCGCATTTGTTTCTATCATTGCTGTTCACGGCTGTTGGGTGCATTTGTGAAAAGAATTCCATATCTGCATAATGCATGAAGCACTAGAAAAGTTGGTCTTTTTCAGTGGTGCTAGAACAATTTTTAGATTGGGGGTGTTAGCCAATAGCATCACCTCATTAAAGGAATGGGAGAAATGTGACAGTGTATTTTTGAAAACACGATGGATGCAGTCAGAAGAAAAAAAATACTTGAAGGGTCCCTTTATTATCCATTCTCTAGCTAAACTCTTTCAAGTTTTATAGGGGTGCTGCAGCACTGTCTGCCACTGGTTTTATTAATTTTTTTGCCTCTAGCTTTCCAATCAGATGTATGGATTGTAAAATAATATATGTGAGGGCCTAAAGAGTTTTTTTAGTAGGCCACCACCAGTGCTGTTGAATTCTAGAGTTGCCGAAGGCTGGGGGTGCAAAATTCCCAGGCTGCCTAATATTTCTTTCAGCTCATACCTCTTTCTTTCACTACCCTACAGTTTCTTTGTCTGTACCTCACTCTGGCAGATTTTTGCTTACTCCCTGTTTCTCCTTTGTCACTGTTTTCCTGTCTTCCTTTTCCTTTTTCCCTTTTCCACATTTCTCTCTCTCTTTGTCAACAGTCTAATTACAACAATAACCTTAGTCCCTAAAAATGAGTGACAACACCGGTAATCACCTGCCCAAATTAAGGGGTGCTATTTTCAGGGCAGCAGCACCAGAGAATGCGTTAAGACCCTAATGTGCATCGCTGTTTAAAATGTTTGTGAATTATTTATTACACTTTCGTCAAAATGTCCTAGAATTAAAATAGTACATTACTCCGATGGACTATTTGAGGGACTGTTGCGATTTCCCAATTGATATTATTATGAGCAGTTCGGGGACATTTTCTCCACATCACACCCCGAGGAATTTGTCCATGGAAAATGGCCCAGTGTTCTGAAAAACCAAAGGGGATGATGGACGGAGTGTTGAACATTGCAAGCACTCACCCCCAGTCAACTGATCTGGGTTTAATCCATCATCATTCTTTAGCTCACTCCGCCACCTCAGTTCAGACATGGCCATATGCAAATCAGTCTGACCCTGTGCCTCATGGGAACAGTCCAGCCCGAACTGCCAAGCCATGTCTTCCCTGGACCGGAAACAACCATCCTGGGACCGGTTTCTGGCTTACAGCCATCAGCCAGGCTATCTTGAATCCAGTGGCAAAGTGAGCAAGGGACCCACGTCTGGGCATACCCTGCCAACTTAGGGCGAACATAGCAAAACCAAAGGGGATGATGGACCGAGTGTTGAACATTGCAAGCACTCACCCCCAGTCAACTGATCTGGGTTTAATCCATCATCATTCTTTAGCTCACTCCGCCACCCCAGTTCAGACATGGCCATATGCAAATCAGTCTGACCCTGTGCCTCATGGGAACAGTCCAGCCCGAACTGCCAAGCCATGTCTTCCCTGCACCGGAAACAAGCATCCTGGGACCCGAGTGGGACGGGTATGCCCAGACGTGGGTCCCGTGCTCTCCATGCCACTGGAGTCAAGCTATCCTGGCTGATGAGGGCTGAAAGCCCGAAACCGGTCCTAGGATGCTTGTTTCCAGTCCAGGGAGGACCTGACCTGGCAGTTCGGGCTGGACTGTTCCCATTGGGTGCAGGGTCAAGACTGATTTGAATATGGCTGGGTCCAAACTGGAATGGCATGGTGAGCAAAAAAACGATGGATTTAGGCCCAGATCTCTGTACTGGGGTGAATGTATGACATTGTTCTGCATTCTGTCCATCAATTGTTGTTTTTGCATTTGTCCCCCCGAGTGGGACGGGTATGCCCAGACGTGGGTCCCGTGCTCTCCATGCCACTGGAGTCAAGCTATCCTGGCTGATGAGGGCTGAAAGCCCGAAACCGGTCCTAGGATGCTTGTTTTCAGTCCAGCGAGGACCTGGCCTGGCAGTTCGGGCTTGACTGTTCCCATTGGGCGCAGGGTCAAGACTGATTTGCATATGGCTGGGTCCAAACTGGAATGGCATGGTGAGCAAAAAAACGATGGATTTAGGCCCAGATCTCTGTACTGGGGTGAATGTATGACATTGTTCTGCATTCTGTCCATCAATTGTTCTTTTTGCATTTGTCACCCCGAGTGGGACGGGTATGCCCAGACGTGGGTCCCGTGCTCTCCATGCCACTGGAGTCAAGCTATCCTGGCTGATGAGGGCTGAAAGCCCGAAACCGGTCCTAGGATGCTTGTTTCCAGTCCAGGGAGGACCTGGCCTGGCAGTTCGGGCTGGACTGTTCCCATTGGGTGCAGGGTCAAGACTGATTTGCATATGGCTGGCTCCAAACTGGAATGGCATGGTGAGCAAAAAAACAATGGATTTAGGCCCAGATCTCTGTACTGGGGTGAATGTATGACATTGTTCTGCATTCTGTCCATCAATTGTTCTTTTTGCATTTGTCACCCCGAGTGGGACGGGTATGCCCAGACGTGGGTCCCGTGCTCTCCATGCCACTGGAGTCAAGCTATCCTGGCTGATGAGGGCTGAAAGCCCAAAACCGGTCCTAGGATGCTTGTTTCCAGTCCAGGGAGGACCTGGCCTGGCAGTTTGGGCTGGACTGTTCCCATTTGGTGCAGGGTCAAGACTGATTTGCATATGGCTGGGTCCAAACTGGAATGGCATGGTGAGCAAAAAAACGATGGATTTAGGCCCAGATCTCTGTACTGGGGTGAATGTATGACATTGTTCTGCATTCTGTCCATCAATTGTTCTTTTTCCAGTGTTCTGAAAGACATGCTTTCCATATCTATTTTTGCTGTTACTCCTCACTGGGCTCTGCAGTACCGCTGCAGTAACCACAGGAGTGTCAATATATATAGTCAAAACATGTCCTCTTTATTCAAGCACACAACCTGGAGTTGATCCTCCCTGAGAGCCAGGAGCCAACTGACTCTCACGGAAGTCTCAACACCTATCACTCTAGAATAATGACAATTTACATCATAAGACATCTCCTTCCCATCACCAAATCATAGCATTGACATAAAAGAAGATAACTCCTCGGAAATATGATAATGACCAGAACACGAATGGACATTAAGATAAGTCTACATGCAATATCAACAAACAAGACAAAACCCAATTGGTATCACTAAGAACATGGCAATACTAAGATCATCTTATATACTCCTAAAAATAAGCAGATGGCCTGCAAATTCTACATTCTCTTATGACACTGCGAGCATCATAGTTATCCCTCAAATTCTCACTACTGGATTCTTCAACTTCTTTATTGTTTATTTCATCATCTCTCATAAGCATAACTCCTGAACATGCATCTTCTTTTTCTCCATCCCCTACTCTTGCACACTCTCCTCCTTTTTGATATAGGGCCCAATTCCTCAAATTCCACCTCTCTCTATCTTCCACCACTACAAAGAATTTGCTAAAATTCTCCAACCTAGGGGACCTTTAAATTTAGAGAGAACCCCTTTTACACGACTTGATCTTGACCCAATCAGCTCTCTACATCTTGGTGATTGACTGCGAATCTTTTTCCCATGTACTCTTATCGCATGATGTCACCCAATCTCTCAACCACAATGGGAGCAATTTGGTACCTGGTGTCGATCCCCTTATTTCCTCAAAATGGACATTTTTCCTTGACATGCCAATCCCTTGGGGATTATATAGGGAGGTGCATAAATGCTTTATTCCCCATCTAGAGAATAACCATTTCAGAAGATGTTAGCTGAGTACCATTGTCCGTGATGAGCACAACCAGTACTCCTTCCTCAGCTAAAATGTCCCCCAATTCCTTCACAGTTGCTCTAGTAGTGACTTCTCTCATAATTCTTACAATCAACCACTTGGAATTAATTTCAACATTATAGAAGCAAAATACATCTCTTGTGGAAACTCTGACATGGGACCTAAAAAATCCAAGCATACTGTGTGCCATGGCCTACCAGGAGCCTCAACATGTCCCACAGAGAATTTGCTTCCTACTCTCAATCTTTTTTGCTTTCTTTGCACACCACACATCTTTCTACCCACACATTGTCCTGTTCATCTAATCCAGGTGACCAAAATTCTCTTTTATGTCTTTTCTTTGTTAAGGTTTGTCCTAAATGATCCTTGTGAGACAACATCATGAGTTTTGATCTCAAACCCTGAGGAGGTACAAACTGATGACCTCTCATGATGACATTTTGACCATACAAAGTGAGTTCCTCAAGAATGTTGAAATAGGGTCTTGTCAAAATGGGAATCACGCTCTCTCTTGTCTCGCCATTTCGTATCATCTTCTTAACATCCTTCAACACAATATAATTTTTCATCTCCTCCTCCCACTACTGCATTGTAAATGTTCTTGATCCATAGTGCACCGCATGCTGTACTAATGCCACTACATCTTCCATCTCATTCTTCCTTATGGTGGTACCATCTACACATTCCCAATCCATAAACATTCTGGATAGACAGTCAGCTTGTACATTCCGCCAACCCTGGATGAACTCTACAGTATTGATATATTCTTGTAATCTTGCGGCTAATCTAGCCAACCTAGCAGAACCATTTCCTGACCCTCCAGGTGATAACATTTTAATCAAAGGGTTTGTGATCAGTTCTTAAAACAAATCATGTGCTTCACATGAACACACAAAAATATTCAGTTCCCCAGGCAGCAGCTAGAGCTTCACAATTAATCACTGAATATTTTCCTTCCGAATGAGTCAATGTGCGTGACGACAACACAACAGTCATCTCTTTCTTTCCATGAATTTGGGACAGTATAGCTCCTATTCCAGAGGGACTTGTATTCACAGTAAGCACTGACATAAGTTGTCTGACAAAAGCCGCCAAAATGTTCGCTTCACAAATTTCAGTTTTTATTTTTTCAAAACGTCTTTGTTGTTCTTTGTCCCACATAAACCGTTTACCATTGCATAGTAATTTTCTCAAATCCTCTGTCTTATCAGCAAAATTCTCAACAAATTTGGCATAATATTCTATTAGCCCCGGAAATTACCTCAAGTGATCTTTATCCTGAAGACAAGGAGCCAACTTGATGGCATCAATTAAACACCGCTTGGGCTTAATTCCGCCATCAGCTATAGACTATCCCAAATACTCAATCTGTTGAGTTAAAAATGTGCACTTTTCTTGACTCAATGTCAAAGAGCTTCTTTCAATTTCTTCAAGACTCTTTTAAGAATAACATTAATTTGCTCAATTGAATCTCCAAAAACAAGAATGTCATCTTGAAAAAAAATTGTATTTTCCATCACTTCAAACAACTGCGCCATCATCCGCTCAAAGACACTTGCAACAGAGACTAAGCCAAACAGCATACGAGTGAATTGAAATGTGCCCTCCGTTGTTATGAATGCAGTGAGCTGCTTGGAATCCTTATCCTATTTTACCTGATGATAGGCCCTCCTCAAGTCTAGTTTTGAAAAGAATTTACCACTCTTCATGGAGGTTAACAATTCATTAATTTTAGGGAGTGGAAAAGTATCAGCAACAACATTGTGATTTAGTGACCTCAAATCCACATAAAATCATAAACGGCATCAGATTTCTGTGTGAACACTACTGGTGATATCCACAGAGAGTTCTCCACAGGTTCAATAATACCACCCTCCAACATTTCATTCAACAATGTTTTAACTTCACCTCTTACTGCCACCAGTACATGTCTTAATTTGTGCTGAATAGGAATGGCGCCATCTTTTAAAGCTATTTTATGCACATACCCCTTTAGACATCCTAGGGTTTTATTAAATACATCTGGTGCCTTCTACAGCACATTCTGTAAATGTACTTCCTCCACCACCATGACCTGATTAGGTGCTCTTGGATTAATTACTATATTGAGGTCGTACTGGTGTACCCATCCCAAAAAAGGTGAACCATCAGCAGATACATACACCTTCCCTGTAAGTTTACGTGCATCAAACTGTATGATGCCTTTCATGTAGCCCACAATGTCAACTGTCTCCCTCTGATACCCTTGTGGATTTATGTCCTTAGATAACAATTTAACATTCTTCTAAAGTGCCCTGAATAACTTCTCTGGAATGATAGTATACATAGACCCTGAATCTATCATCCAAGCTCTTGTACACCCAGACACCTCAAATTCAGCTGTTGGTCTCATCAAACGCCTTTTGTCATCACAGACTTCTTTTGCTTCTCTTGTCTCCCCTACTACCAAAATGTTGTCAGTATAACATAATTATTCTCCTGTTTCTACAGAACCCACTCTGGATTTGCCGTACTCTTTACTGCGTTTACTGCTTTCTTTGCACATCCTCGCAAAATGGCCCTTGTGACCACACTTCCTAAACTCTTTGCTGGCCGCAAAACATCTGTTCGATTCCAAAGTGAGATACATACTCCCACAATGACCACATTCCTTCAGTTTGTATTTCATACTGCTTATCATGTTCCCAGCACCTCCCTTGCTAATGTTTCTAGAAACTAATCTATCCTCTCCCTCATAACTAACAACGTCACTTCTCAACACTACAACTGTCCACTGGCCTTGTCGCTTTTACTCAATTCTTTCATGCAATGTTGCAACTCCTCCATTATCTTGGCCATCTCTACTGCATCTGCAAGTGATGGATCCTTAGCAGCCTGCTGCCTTTCCTGTATTTTCTTTTTTTTACACTGGACAACAAGTTGATCACAAATCAACTCATCTGTCACTACCCCAAAACGACACTTAACTGATAGCTCACTGAGTCCAGCCACCAACTCATCAATAGACTCATGCTCCGATTGGGATTGAGTGTAAAATTTATAATGCGCCATGACGAAATTAATTTCCGCTGCAAATCTAATTTCTAATCTTTTGAGTGCCTCCTTGTACTCATTATCCATAGGCTGACTATTGGGTCCCATTGCTACAGGTAAGTATTTAAACACTCTCTGCCCCTCACTACCCAGAGTGCTTAACACCACTGTTATTTTTCTGGCTGGCGAAAACGTCTGTCCATCCAATGCTACAATGTAGTTCTCAAACATTTCGACCCAATCATCCCAAATTATGGTTGTTACTCCTGGTTGAGATAGGAAGACTGGAGGTGGACTTATATCACTGCGTGATGCCATACTATCAGACTACAGAAATTTCCACTTTAACAATATAAATGTGCCTGCACAGTATAAAATTACTGTGACACACACACACATCTATAAGCTTCTTAGAGTACCCTCCCTAAACTAATGTACATAGTAACAAAACTCAAATGCCACAAAAATATATTTGGTAAAAAAAGCATGAGTCCATGTAATCCATACATTGCACCCTCGAGTACCTGGAGCCCAATGTTAATTCCACTACTTAAGATGAAAATTGTTCACATCACAATATACTCATATCTAATATGGGCTGTTGTAAAAATGTGCAAATCACTGTGAAAAGATTAGTACGCAATAGTACACTTTACCCTCAGTAATAATGATGCAGTGGAAAATTAATCTGCAATGTTATTACAGATGTGCAGATCACTGTGTCACTGTCTGCGCCAATATGCAGATCAATTTTAAGAATGCTGCGGTTCTCCAGAACTAACCGCACCCTTCAGCATTGGTTTGCAGATCACCGCAAAGTGTTCCGCTGACTCCAATCCACGATGTTATGGAGATCATTGTGTCACTGGTACAATATGTAGCTCACCGTCATGTAAGCCGCCTTGCCCCAGGATTCACTGCACTACACAACATTGGTGTGCTGATCACCGCATAGGATTCTGCCCTAACCAAGATGGCGCTATGTTGCGCAAGCTGCGCATGTCGTGATGCTCCTGTCCAACAGTATTTGCACCGTGACTCCCTGGCTCGTGGGCTGGGTCGAGGCTGGAGCTGAAGTACGCTTGTCAACAATGTGGGGCATCAAAGCGCAAGCCCTTCAATTGCGAAACTGCAGGTATCAATGGTAAATTCTCGCCACTGCGCCCAAAATTGTAAAAATTTACAGTACCTTATGTCCTGATGCTTTTTTCACCATATCCTCCTACCGCAGTGTGGTAATTCATAAGCTTGACTCTGGAAGTCACTCTCAGACGCATCTCTGTCACAAATGATGCACCACCCAGGTTGTGTGCTTCTGTCACTCCCATAAAAGGCTCTCCAATTCATCTCCAAATTGTAGCATGCCCGCAGTAACCACACAAGTGTCACCATATAGTTATAACACGTCTTCTTTATTCAAGCACACAACCTGGAGTCGATCTTCCCTGAGAACCAGGAGCCAACTGACTCTCACAGATCTCTCGACGCCTAACACACTAGAATAATGACAATTTACATCATAACAGGCTCCATAGAGGTTTACTCGTAATCCAATTGTAATTTTGCCTCTTGGAATTATTGATAATAATGGTATCAGTAATTAGTGGTGTACAATTACCATATCAGAATTACCAATTTAATCATGATGGTTCCTCATGTAATAACCCTGCATCTTTAGGGACTACACAAGTGTTCAACTTCTTTAAATCTGAAAACTTTGAGTATTTACTCAGAAGAGCACTGGGGACTATATGCAGTTATCTAATGCTCACACCTATTGACCAAGAAGGTTCTGGGATGAAAGGCCATATTTAACATGCATATGGACTTGAGAATAATCATTTGGCACATGAGAAGTTGGTGTAATACTTTCAAGATAGGAAAAATATCTACCTAAATACATAACATCAACAATGTGTAGGCTATGAACGTGGGACATAAAATATGGATGGATGCCATGGTACAGAATATTACCGCAATCCTGCAGCTAAGAAACAATGGCTTCAGTTACCAGATAGCTCTGAGACTGAGGTCACAGAAGGAGTGTTCTCTTAAGGGTTCTCAACTACTAAAACAATATCTAGGAGCTACTTCCATTTGGGTGCAGAAAGAAATGTCGGGGCATATTACCAAGGGCAGTATCGCCACTTTAGCGGCACTTTTTGCCGATAAAGCGGCGATATTTTTATCGCCCTATTAGCAAGCTGTCGCTAACAGCTGTTAGCGACAGCTTAGTGGCGATAGCGGCCGTTTCGCTGCCGCTTTGCATGTCAGCGATAATTATCGCTAATGACATGCAAAGTAGGTGTTCCCAACTAAAAGCAACTGCAAACAGTCGCAAACACAACTTCCCCCTATTATCAATGCCCGTGAAGCGATAAAAAAAGTTGCGCTAACCGCGATTATCGTTGGAATTTAACACCTGATAAAAACTTGACTTAACCATCTTGTCAATGGGAGGTGGATTGTAAGGTTAAGTCCTCACCTGCCTATTAGCGAGCTTTTCATTAGCGCAGTGAATTTATCGCTGGATTTCTCGCGCTATTGCTGGGTTTCGCCGCTATTGCTGGATTTTTTATCGCCTTGGTGATAAGCGTTGATAATAACGCGTTATCTCCGCTATGAAATCCAGCGATAGCCGGCGATAAAAAAAACAGCACGCTTTGCGATAATTATCGCAAATCCTTGGAAATATGCCCCGTCTTCCTAAAGTTGGACTCTCAAGTTACACAATGCAGTATCAAGGTTTGGATAGTATGCTACGAAGTTAGGTCACGTCACTTACCGCAGTTTTGCTTCTTGCCACTAGAAACCGGGGCCTTTATTTTGTTGCCATCCATTTCAAAAGCATGCAGGTATGCAGTCATGAAATGTTAAGGCTGCAAAAGATTTCTTCCTAGTGATCCTTAGAAAAATGTGGATGCTATCTTGTGTTAGCAAAGAGCATGTCTCAAATTAAGAAGAAATGGAAAGCAAGAGAGGCTGGGCATTACGACTGAGTAATGTAGTAGCCTAGCAGTACATCACAGGCTGGGGTTAGCATAACAAGAACTGAGCTCTTGGCATTAAATCCTCTTATATTGACTTGTGCCTTTATAGCAATGATGAACATAGAAAATCCAATGCATTGATGTTTTTCGCATTGTAACAGCTGGTGTTATTTTCAGTAAACTCGATGGTACTCCAGTAATCAGAGAAGAAAGGAAGTCTGAGACAAAGGGAAGGTTCAAACATGGAACCCTAGTGTTCCACACAATTCTCAGCCGCTGGCAGGTTGACTCAGTGAACTATTTAATTGGCTCTTAACTTTGAAATCCTAAAGGGTATACGCTTTCCCTGAAACGTTGGTACCTTCAGCAAGGTCTTGCAGAGTAAATAATGCATATCGTTTAATGCCTACTGCTTGGGTGTAATTTTAGAAATAAACCTGAGTGATAAGTACACGAGAAAGGTGATTATGGAGTGGGTTGAAGGGTTTAGTGACAGGTAATCTGGAGTCACCTCCCTAAATGTAATAAAATAGGGCAATGCAACAAAATGACAACCAGCATTACTGCATAAAGAAGGCTGGGTTAAAATGGTCAGAAATATAATTGTGAATGGTTACTTTCACATTCGCAGAATATTATAAAAATCCTCTAGGAAATCTACAACAATCATTTATCCTGGAGTACACCAATGCATAACATTTACTGATGCAGAATTTCAGGTGGAAAATTCTGCATATGTGAATGTGACACAAATGTGCTTTATCCCATGTAGCTATTTCAGTGAAGGACAAATATTGCCCACAGCAGACTAATCCCTTTCCTTGCACTCCCATTACATATGAGGGTGGCCTCTCCCCACTCATTTCCTGGAAAAGCACTTCCGTCTGTTTTTGATGGGAGTATGTGTCCATATATTGCCAGGATAACAAATGTCTGCAAGATCAATGTGAGCAAACCTGCGGGGGTGTGTGTGAGTACACATTCCTTGGCAAGGTGGGCTAACTAGACATGCCCACAGTCCCAATTGTACTCCTAACATTCTGAATGCACTTATTTCACTATACAGTCAATATTTTCACAATCATAAGTGATTCTTATGTACATAAAAGTATACCAGTCCTAATTCTGTAAATTAGGACTGGAATCTTCACTCGAGATACTATCAAGTACATTTCCTTAAATGTTTCATAATTTCACATTATTGTCTTGAGGTTTAATTAAACAGATCACAATTTCTCTCACCTCTGTCCCCATAAATGCTCTGGGACTGGCCCTCAACCTCAGAGGTGACATAAAAAAAATTGAAACACAAAGAAGGCACACATAAATACACAACTATGAATGAAAAATGTAGAAGAACATTTGATTTGTTGTATTTATTTGTGTTTGTTTAGATTTAATAATGCAAAGTCATTCTTTATAGTCACATTTTACTTGGGAATCTATATTTACAATTTTGGATTCAAGACGCATTTACCAAAACTCATTTAACCAATGGAAAATTCTACCTCACATACTGTTTTGAGGTGAAAGTTTGAAGTTACCTTCGAGTTCAGATTATAGTAATACCATATATTCTCCTTTTTGTTCTAGAGTTATTGGAAGTTTAGTCAGAACTTTGAATAAGTGTAGTGAAAATAGCCTTGCATGACTGACTAGCTGCATGGACCTATGCATAAAGAGCATGCTGTTTCACTCTTATCACTCTATTGCTGCATGCATTGTATGGTATTCTGGGAGAGGTAGCAGTGCTCAGCAATGTCAAAGATGGACCCCACTGGAATATTTACTGGATGTGAGGAGTCATGTTCGCCAAAATAGGAAGTTGTTGAGTCTATACAGTCTCACGAAAGTTGATGTCTGACAGCCCCTATGCTGTTTATGATGGTGTCCAGATGAGAAGCGCCGGTGATTGGTAAGGATTCTGCATAGCTAGCTAAGTTTAATCGAGAATAGCAGTGCTACACCACGTGTCTGTTTTCCAGGGGGATAGGAAGAAGTTTTACCTACATTTTGAGTGATAGGGTACACAGCATTTGAGTAGTTCCAGGAGACATTGCCTTTCCTAGTTTGTAAAATGCAATCATTTACAAACCACTGCAACCAAACTCTCTCACTGATGAGAAATATGGGTCATTTTCTCAAGTGGCATGATTAAAGTGCGAACTCAATTGTAGGAAGTGCCACAAATGGCATTATTTAGAGTGCCATAGGTTTTAGGGTGCCGATAACTCTGAGGGGTGAAGTTAACAGATATTAAAAGTGGGATACGTCCTTTTATGAATAAGGAATTACCAGGATATTAGTAGTTTGGATTGCGACTCCCCAGTCATCCCTCATTTCATGCATTTTATGTTAAGCTGCTTTCAACAGCTGAAGTTTTAGGATGACATACACTGAATGTGCAATGTTCACACAAAACTTATAATGGCGATGGAGCAGGTCATTCCAGTTACGGGCTGCACAAGCTTTTCAACAGACCTTGTAATAGAGGGCAAACAGGCGAAGGAAGGCCACAAAGAAAAAAGATGGCAGTGGTAATAAAATAATAGTCAGCACCTCTGTTCTGTTTGCAATTATTAATTCACTAATGTAATAGCGTGCTCAATGTAAACACTGTGCCACCAAACAGTGTTACTCAGTAAATGGAGAAAAGATTTCTCCAAATTCTTATTCAATAACAATTAGGTAACAGAGCACAGCAACCAGAGTACAATTCAAACTGACTTTGTCAGTAAAATTTAATTTAAAAATTGCAACACAAAGCAAACAATGTGATAGAGTCCAAGTAAAAGTACATAAATGGATCAATTCTTGATTTGTTGACACGTAGTTGGAGCGTACATTCAGACAGCCGACACGTGTTTCGTCGTGTAGATGACTTTCTCAAGGCTCAAAATTGTAAAAGTTGTATCTGTATTTTTTTAGATAGGCGAGCGATTCAGGATCCCCATGAGGTGCTCGAGAATACGAAATATCACAAGTTTAAAAATTGTCCAAGATGTATCCGATATTGTCACAATTTCAGATGTTGTCTCTCAAAGTAAAACACTACTACAGGCATGAGACTGAAATACTCGTTACGGTGGACGAGATAAGGCAATCCTTAGATTCCTTTTAAAAGACGTACACAGTCCGTAGCAGTGGCGGGGCAGTCTATATGTAAGCTGCTCCCTGCTTCCTTCGGAGAAGTCCGGCGAAGGAAGGCAACAAGGACAGGACAGAATAGTCTAGCAATAAGACTGAACACAACATCCATGATAACAACTGTTCCAGATGATTGTTTCAGGCCATTAGCAATGCAGTTACACTGGCATACTGTTTCCAAACGGTGGCCGATGTCTCTGCATGGGTTTTTTAAGGTAAAGATTTTGGAGATGAGGTTTGTGAAATTGCTTGCCTTTGTGGCACATTAATGTATTAGTCAATTGATGCCATTTTGTGGTGGAGCAGTTTGTGGTTGATGCAGTGGTTGCTTGGTTAAATCTTGAGGCACAGTGTTAATTTTGGATATAATTATATTCAGTGTACTGTGTCTACTTTGCTGTGAGTGTTGTTACTGATACATTGTTGAAGGGATGATACTTCTGCATGGCTGATCAGGTCATTTATAAAAGTGACTGAGGAATAGTCTGCGAAGAGGATAACTTTGTTAGGTGAGGTGGAAGAATGAAGAGCAGGTTCACTAAGATTCTTATTGTTAGGCCCATGTTGCAAAGCTGCTCATTTTCTTACATTGCCCTCTTTTGCACAGTAACATTGCTGCTGTGAACTTTTGCACATATCCGCGTGCATGACAATGTTGGATTAGTTTCTCTGAAACTACTTCTGTTTACACATCTGATTTTGCATAACATTATCACGATTCCTCAAACACCTAGTACAAGGCCTTTATGCACAAATGTACAAATGTCATTCTATCTTCATCTATGGGGCAACAGGGCTATCTACATATCCATAACATTGCTAATCTATACGCACATCGCAAGTATGCTTTTTGTTATAACTAATCAGCATCTCATAAGATTAGCAGAGGAGGCACTTCAGGTGACATCGAGGGTTCCTGCATGTTGAGACTTCACCACGCTGTGGTCTGACATCTCTGTGAGGGGTGTCCAGTTCATTACCAGGACGGGTTCCTACATTCTCTCCGGCCAGTTAATGGGGTTGGATCGTCCCTTGGGGGAATTCTTGGCTTTACACCTACACACACTCTAGGCACACACAGAGTAGGGTTTGCATAGTAGGAGTACGCCTGATTTCTACCTTGTTTAATATGCCTGCATATATATACTGTTTTAACAACATGGTAGAAATCTATCTACTGTTTACTCTTTTGGTGCTCATAATCACTTTCATCTGCTTCTGTCTACTGATTACGGCAGCACATGTATTTTATACAAGAATAACCTTGGTTCAATAAATTTATTGAAAATGTCCCAGTGTGTATTCTCTGTATATTTCTCTGAGAACAAAAGAGCACTTGTTACTGAGCGAAAGGTTCTGATCTGTTACCACGAACCCTGAGGGGTAAGGGTTGTCATTTTCAGTGGTTGCCAGAAACTATTTGCTCCCTGGTAGGGTTAGGGGGGCTTATGGTGGCACTGTGAGCTAGCTGGTCTCTAGGCCAACATATCCTAGGAGGGTGCTTGGAATCAGTCTAGGCACCTCAACCAAAGTTTATATTGTCCAATAAACGTGCAGATCCTACCGATTAGTGGGAACTACACAACACTTTCAAGTGTGTTTGTGTATGACTTTTATGATATTAATGAACTATCACTTTGAGGGAGAGGATGAAGAAACATCCTTGTTCTCATTCAGAGGGGGATATTTACAACACAGTTTTGGAGCGCTGTGTTACGCCAAAATTGGTAAAGCTGCACTCTGACATTTTTAAATGGCAGGGATGTGCCGTATTTACAAAAATATGGTAAACCCCTGTATTTCCCTTAGTGCTGGCGCTAATACAGCTGCCCAACACCAGAGCAGGCACCCTTGTGCCATGTTACAAGGGTGCCTGCGCTACAGGGGTGATTGTTTATGTCCAGGAAGAGACACCTTCCTGCACATAAACAATGTGGAAAGTCGATTTGCTCTTTCTATGTGTGCTGTAGAATGCAGCACACATGGAAAGAGCAAAATATGAGGAGAAATTAGTAATTTCTCCTCGCATCACCAGTCTAAGACCAGGTATGCCCTGGTCTTAGTTTTTGGCACTGCCCCTGCATTGTAAATATGGGGCAGCATCAAAAAGCAATGGGTGTTGCAGCAGAAAACCACTGCAACAACATCCATTTCATGCCCCTTTCACGCTAAGTGAAGCGTGAAAAGGGGCCTTATTTACAAGGCGGCGTTAAGCCACAATAAGTGGCTTAACGCTGCTTTGTACATAAGGAGAACAAATCAATTTATATATTATGTGAGTAGCTAATCCAGTCACATTCTATTTGTATCATAGTGCTTGTAGTCCTAGATTTGGAATGGGAAATAGACATTTTACTAATATGAGAGTGCAGCAAAAAAGATGATTTAATCACTCTCGTTTGGAAAATGTTATATTTCTGGAGTAGAATTATGTATCTTGAGATGCGGGAAGGGTACTGAAAAAAATGACAGACCCCATTCCATTCACCTGTCGCTAATTACAGCAAGTGAGATTCTTTTGTATACCTGAAATTGCAAACTGAATTTCTTTCCAAACTGACTTCAACATAAGAGAATTCAACACTGTAAAAAATAGATGGTCTGAGACACTGAAGTCTTCTACAGCAGAATAATTTATAAAGGCCATCACCCAGCAAGTGCCAAACCTGCTCAGAATGAGAGAGCATCCGGTTTGGACAGTACGCAGAATCAATCTTTAGCCTATCTGCAGTCTCCCAAAATGGCTGCCCGTAAATGCAACTACCTCCAAGACCAAATTAAGGGTACATTGAGCATTGTAAATATCCCCACCTGCTTCCTTTCTACTGTCATGTTGGTGTTTACTAATGTGAACGTTTGCCAAAGCCAAATGCTTGGACTTTAGCTAGTCAAAGCGCGTTTTATTACCACATCTTACTCCACTCATTCAGTTAACAAGAGACCATTGAATGCAAAAAAGTCGCATTACTGCGAGAAAACGTATTAGGGAATTAAGGCCATACACCAAACCAACAACAGTTATTTGTATATCAAAAGAAAAGCATACAGCGGTCAAAGCAAATATGTGCAGCATATAAATACATCAGCCAAAAACCACTGAGCAGGGTTAGATATATATTTTGACAGCAACCAGAGGACTACCAACACTTAAGACAAAATGTGAAAAATGGTGGACTCGAGATACTTGGTGGTGAATCCCTGGATATGAATTCCCTGGTGAACCTGGGTCAGGACTGAATTACTTATAAACCTGCATGCAAATGGTGGTTCTTGTCTGCCAGGAAAATACCAATTTCTTCCAATACTTCCCTAAAGTACATTTTCATAGAGACTGCAGAGGTAATGTAGTTTTCTCGTCAGTTCACTGAGGCTTATCTGCGGGATGGGAGCAGGGGTCACGCTCAGCAGGCTGAGGTGAACACATCGAAATTAAATTTGGGAACATAGCCTAAATTAAGTTCAGGATGTGGTGAAAGATGAACGGTCTGCAAGGCAGCTACCAAGGAAAGGCGGTATGTATTCGATTTAAGAGAAAGACTGTCTTTTTATCCTTTTGTTAACACGTGGTGTCTTGCTCACTGTTGTGAGCCTCTTTTGGGAAATGAGGAAAAATGATTTGCTTGCCGGCACCGAGCGCGTCTCTGCTCCAGCGCATCCAGGTTACATCTCATTTTCTTGTTAAAATCACAGCGGTTTCACCCACTCAGTTGCTGCTTAACTGAAATTGATTGTTCGGCTCGAGCTTCCGTTCTGCTGGCATCATCAGACAGTGATGTGGCGATTGTCTGCTGAGGGCACGAGTAGGGCAAGCCCATGCCCCAATTGCGCAGTCCATTTTCATTAAGGGATGGTTGAATGGGGGATGAGGTTGCTGGTTGATTTTACAACATATTAGGAGTCTAAGAGGTGTGCTGTGAGTGTTGGACCAGACACACATTTAGCCCCTGAATTCCCTGTCCAATAAGCGGTATGCGACTAGCTGTAGATGCTTTCGGGGCTCTGGGTTGACACGGATCAATTTTGGTCATTGCTCGAGATGCCGTCACCGTAAAACCTTATCGCAATATCCACATTTCACAGTGATTCTTTACGCATCACTTTCCGCAGATGACCAGTTGCCTGACAGTCCTTAACCATGTAGAGTACTAACACATAGACAAAAGGTGTAAGCAGTTGTAGCACAAGACGTCCCTTGGTTCTGGCAACAGAAACCTCCAGAGTATCAGGAAAACATGTCAAAGTTACAGAAACATGCCCACCAGTGGATTAATGGGACTAGAGCAAATAAATGTAAGATTTCTCATCATGAACCTTTCTGCTTCCATCAGATGGCCTAGGTGTGGTGGATGATAACATGTGTCTGAAAATTTGCTTTTCCCTATATCAAAATAAAGCTTCCTCAGTGAAACCTGGTTGAACCGAGAAAAGGCAAAACAGCAAAAAACTACAACAAAACATTTGGCTTTTCTCCAGCTACTCACTTTGGTGCCATGTTGCTCTGAAAAGGATCCTTGAATGCAATTCACTAGTATCAACTTCTGAGCGGGTGGGCAACTCACTCCAGTCACATTTGCAACATGTTCATGTTGACTTTGTTGTTAAATCATCAAGCTATTACATTGTATTAAACAAATGAAGTTTTACATATTAAAACATTTGCTAAACTGTGGCTTTGTTAAGCAAGTAAACTAGGTTCTAATATTATGTGACTCCTCAAGTCACAACCCCACTGAATGAGTATTGATTGGCACCTGAAGCCTTTACCACAAGCACTTATTTACAAATTGAGACTAATCTGGAGATGCTATAATATGGAAGCTTGATTGTGTTTGAAGTCATAATGAGCACTTGATTTAGAAACAGAAGATAAGATATCTGTATTTTTTTACTTTGTGTCATGAACCTAATATGCTACTAAAACCTGTTTTTTACACCTCTATAGAGTCAGGTGGTGAATTCTAATATGTGCAATAATCCCTCCCCCGTTACCACCCATTACAATATTCTAAGTTGTATTGTAATGAACGTACCTCGTGCAATTTATTTATTGTGTGTTGCAAATACTTCACACCTGTCCAGCCCACTTGTAATCAGAGATTAAGGCCCTGATCATGAATTGGTCTGTGTTTCCTGACCCTTGTTCAAACATCTGTTTGTGCGGGGGTCGGAATTCTGAGTTTAGTGATATTTAGCGCCCCCAGTAATTACTGGGTGAGTTAAAAACTTCACCCTTAGTTACATTTTGGCACGTCAAACTTGCTGAAATTTAACATGGGAATAGTGTATGGCATTTACAGTATCATGTGGACTTTGGTGCGGTGAGCACCTAAATTTGCATGTTGTTCCCCAAAAACTCAGAATAGTCTCTATTTATGGTACCCGATAAATAATTTACCCTGGGGTATCATTATTTAGCAGGTGTGATTAATAGCACAGAATCAGGGCATCAGTGAGGCATCAGTGAGGTGAGGGGACACTAGAGAAGATATTTATTCCAGAGTAAGTCAATCAAATCTAATATTTTCATTACAATACTACAAATACTACGACCTATTACATATTTTAGTTATTTGTATGTACTATTTATGCATTACACCATAATTGTATTAATTCTTTCAATATTTCTGCATCTGTGGCCTTTTCTCCGAAGTGTTAGATTTGCAGCATGTGCTACATAATCCTTTATCTGCTGCATAATTAGAAGATTTTTAGTAAAACAAAATTGATTTCTAGCTTAAACATATCAACATTTATTAAGAACATTAATATGTCTGTTGCTGCACAGTGGAAGACCCTTCAGGGAGGATGCCTGGTCCTCTTTCAATTATTTATCACAGTATTTGAGCAACAAAGAAGTACTATTAAGGTGAAACATTTGCCCAGTCAGTGTCACATGTGTAACAAGTGTTGGCAAAGCCAATACGTCTTGCATATGCGAAATGTATTTGCTTTGTAAATGTTTTTTCAGCCATGTTGTACAGCACCACAGCTGCTGTGCAGCATGGTTCAAACAAAAAAAAAGTAAAAAAGCTATGATGCAACCAGCGTTGACTGTTTGATAGTGCTTTTTTTTACTTTCAACTAGTGTTGGGCGTTACCCGCATAATTTCATGTAGCGGAATTACATAAAATTACCACAACATGATGCAAGATTGTGCATAATTGCACGAGATGTATCTCACACTCAAAAATTACCTGAACATTCTATTTTTTTGAAAATTCAACTCGAAAATTTAATTTTGAATTGATTTACAGTTGCTTCATTTCAAAACATTGCCACTCACCTTCGGATTTGTAGTTTTGCACTCAAAAGTTACATGAACGGTCCTCTCTGGTAAAAATCTACCTGAAATGTTTGCTGACCACCCACATTAAAGGTACTGCAGCTCACATTTCAAACACTTCTGTTCACATTGCAATTTGTAGTTTTGTGCTCAGAAATTACCTGAACGGTTCCCTCGGGTAAATAATTTACTGGAAATGGCGATCAGGAAAGAATTACCTGAACAGTTCAACTCCTGTTAAAATTTCTCCCTAAAATACGCAATGTGGCATAATGTGAAATTTTGGTAATTTTGTGTAAATTCTGCTACCAAATTACACCACTTACTCCAGCAGAATTACATTTTCTCCCAGGCCAACTTTCAACCATGTACAACATAGCTAAAAAAAAAAAACTTTGACAAAGCCAAATAGCTTTATTATTTGCCTTTGTCAATGTTTTTAAAGCCAAGTTGTACAGCAGTGTGATGGCTGTGCATCATTATTGAAAGTTAAAAAACAAGTGCCAGGACACTGCCAACGCTGAATGCATATAACATGGCTAAAAATCATTGACAAGTCAATAGATCCTGGATAGGCAAGACCTATTGGCTCTGCCAATGCGTGTTCCTCTATGCAACTGGAAAATATAACTGCACAGATTAGTCCCGTATTTATTTTACTTTTCAGATTTTTCAGAGAAATGTTGTCTCAGCCCAGAAGCACTACCCCTGTTAATCACTCCTCTGTTCAAGAGAGAGTTAACAGGACGTTTACAGTTTTCATGCAGCAGGCTGCCTCATGCATGCCTGACAATGGAGTGTTCTTTTTTCCTGCAGTTTTATATAGGGCAAATTTGACCCAAAGGTATTGGAGAACTTTACATGAGCACAAGTTACATTATACAAGGTCACATTAATTTTTTAGGCAGAGAGAGATTAAGTGATTTTCCCAGAATTACAGGATTTTGATCTCATACCAAGACTCAAACCTGGTCCCATAGTTTCAAAGTAATCAGCTCTGGCCATAACGCCACATCCTCTTCTTTTTAAACCAGAAGGGAGTGTTTCGGAATGCAGTACTCACCACTTCCATTTTAGGGAAGCTCCAAAAGTGTAGCACTTCAAATTGAGACAAGATCTGGCAACAAAATAAGAGCAGATAAAGCAACTTTGCAAATACAAGAATCCAGTAGCAATTCTTTCTGAGTATTATAAGCCTAATAAGTCAAAAACTGATTTGGAACATGTGCTCTCACAACAAGAAAATACAGTGTACCAATTAGTGAGATATGACAATTTATATGCAAAATATATGTTTTGGCACACAAGTCGAAGGGTCACTTGCATGGAGAGCCAAATTCAAACTTAACAGTGCATCTGTGTTCTTTACCTTTGCAGATAAGCAAGGACAAGCCAGAAATAGATCCGGATTTGCCAATGATACAGCGGTGCATCAACCAATTTAGATGACTGTTTAACTGAACTACTGGCTTTGAAGTCAAGAAATGAGAGGGGGCAAGGGTATGTGCGAGCTCAAAGCTGCTGTCTGTGTGTGCATGTAAAATCTAAAGAGGTTAAACCAAAGTCATCTAATGCGATCCCCAAAATGAAACAAGTCCACACCAGTCTCCTGGACAGACCATATCTTGGTCAAGTTCAGCATCCCTGTCCTGGTCCAAAGGACATGCACTGCTGCCAGACTTGCCCACCGAAACTGTAACAGCATCACTCACAAGCATTGAAACAACTGTATCAACACCTCCCAACCCGAACACAGCAATAGCCTCCCCGAAGCCATCAAGAACTTCAACAATTGGATCACCTCCTGTGTTGACTCCCTGCCCCCCCCCCCAAACACAGCACTACAAGATCTAAACCTCAGGCCAGTTTGTACATGGAGGACCTCAGACAGATAAAACGCCACTGCAAACAACTGGAAAGCAAATGGAGAATGAACCAGGACAATGCAGACAGGAAGCATGTTCAAATCTGCCCTGAGGCACTACCACTAAATGACCCAGACCACCAAATGTGCCGTTCTGGCAGACCATATCAATGCCAGCACCTAAAGAAGCAAAAAATTCTTCACCATTGTGAAGCATTTCAACTCACCAGAAGTCGCCTTCAACTTGATTGCCCCCTTGCAGGACCTCTGCAACAATCTCTCTTAACTCTTCAGCAATAAAATCACTGCCATTTACAGCAACTTCAACCCGCAACAAGACCCAAAAGACCTTGCCAAACACCTCCTGATCTTATCCAAAGAAAGAACCAGTGCTAATCACGTGCCCCGTGATCACCTCAGAAGAAATCACCGCCACCATGAAGTCCATTCACCCATGGATCCCATTGAATCCCAGCTCCCACTATGCCTACTCCAGAGCACTGCAAACAATCAGCACCATACTCACACCCATTCTGAATGCCTTCACCTCTTGAACGACCTTCCCAGATGCTTGGAAACATACATCTGTCCTCCCATTGCTGAGGAAACCCTCCACTGACTCTTCAATGCTCGCCAACTACGGACTGATCTCCCTGCTACCATTCCCCACCAAGGTCTTCGAGAAAATCAAGAGACACCTCACTGAATACCTCAATGACCACCAACTCCACAACACTACTCCTTCTGGTTTCAGACCCCACTTCAGCACAAAAAGTGTCCTCATCAACACCATGAATGACAACCGAAAGATTCCGGGTGCAGGATAGACAGCGACCTTCCTCCTCTTGGCCCTCTCTGCAGCATTTAACATTGTCTCCCACCCCACCCTCATCTAAAGCCTATATGAAAATGGAGTCCAAGGATCTGCTCCTTCCTGACTGGAAGTCCCCAGTCAGTGTGCCTGGAACTGTAGACCTCGGTTGCCCACGCCTTCAACTGCAAAGCAATGCAAGAATCGTCCCTGAGCCCAAACCTCTTCAACACATACATGATCCCTTTAGCCAGCATATTCCACTCTCACAACATCAACGTCCTCTCCTACACCGATGGCACGCAACTCATTCTCTTCCTCAAAGATCAGATGCCCGGGACCCGAATTAAGTTCAATGCTTGCATGTCGTATATCACCCACTGGATAAAGACAAACTGTCTAAAGCTGAACACCAACAAGACAATAAGCATGATTTTTGAGTAGAGCACTTCACATTAGGACAGCATCTTGTGGCCAACAGAGCTATGACCGACACTCACACAACCGACCATGTCAAGAGCACTGGGATCATCATCGACAACAAACTCAATATGGCCATGTAGGAAGGTAGGATCTGACTGCATGGTTACCCCCACTTTTTGCCTGGTGTTTTGCTGGTTTTTGACTAGTCTGACTGGGATCCTGCTAATCTGGACCCCAGTCTATCTGCTTTCTCCCTTAAACTGACATACATGTACTTTGGTACACTCCCGATTGGATACTGGGGTACCCTTATCAGTCCCTAGTATATGGTACACATGTACCCAGGGCATAGGTACCCCAGAGGTCTCCCATGGGCTGAAGCATGTATTATGCCACCCATGAGAGGCCATGCAAAATAGAACTCCAGGTCTGCTAAAGCAGCCTGTGTAAGCTGGTGCTGGCACCACTTACTTTAGATATAGGTTCACTATATCTATAGGTCACTACACTTAAAACTTATAAGTCACCCCTATAGCAGGCCTTAACAATCCTGAAGGCAGGGTACTGGGTTTTATGTGAGAGGGTGCCCCTGCATGAGCAGAGCCTCTCTGCAGCCTTCGGAGACCATTCTCCCGGGTTGTCTGTGACTCAGCCGGACATATAGGTAGAGGTGCATTATAACCTCGCGGTAAATGCCATCTCAACAACGGCTGCATTGAAACATATCATGTTTGGTATCAAACACCTTGGAATCATATCGCCATACCAGTAACTGGTGTGGGAGGTATGATTCCACCCTTCTGAAGCGAGCTTCGTGGGGTCACTGGTCTAACCGGTGCCAGCCTTCTCTACCCGGACAGCACAAAATGGATGCTGCCAACCAGAGACACATTTCTGCCCTCCAGCTGCTGAGCCAAGCTCGAGCAGAGGAAGGCAGCACAATAGGCATCCTGTCACAGGAAGGTGTGACCACCTCCCAGACAGGATTTAGTGTATTGGGGCTGGGTGGGTGCACTCTGAGAGTGCCTGAAAGTCTGCACCCGGGGCACATTTGGTGTCCCTGTGCATAGTCCTGCTCAAACCAGTTCTGTGAGCTATTGGCTCCTGCTCTGGCGCGAAACTGGACAAAGGACATGGGTGTAACCACCCCTATGTCCTGCCCCTCCCCTAGGAGGGTCCCATAAATCTGTCCAACCCCCTCTCGTGGGTACAAAAGAGCTTACCTGGCTGTAAGACTTTAGATTTTATGTGGACAAGATTCTACAAGAAGAAACCACTGACCTTCGACCGTCTGGACACTCTGGACTTCGCTGGACCTCGACTGGGCTCGACTTCGTCCCCCTTTCCGTCCGAAGCTTAGTTTGTGCCTGTGCTCCATACAGGCTCCGTGCAGGACCTGTGGTGCACTAAAGACAATTGAAGAATCTCCCTTGGAGTGAAGGAGTCACTCCCCTGCATTCGCAGCCACCTAATCGCAACTGACCAGTCTGCTGCTCCTGAGCTCCTGCGGACTCCGAAAATTTCAGCAACACAGGAGGTGGGTTTCTGAGGGTCCCTGAGGTCGATCGGCCCTCCCACTGAGCTTGAGGCCAGTATCCCTCGTGGGGACTGCATAATCCGAACCCCTGTGCACTGCGTACATTTGCAAGTGCATATGCTTGTTGGCAATTCCCAAGCTTGTGCATTAGACTCCGTGTAGTCCTGACCCTGAGCAGTATTTGCACCAAAGATCTCTGGCCTCCTCACACCGAGTGCTCCGTGGGCTGGTACTTTGCAATCTTGCTCAAGGTCCCCTCGCGACTCCTGGTCATCCGGCCTGTGGGTCCTCCTGAGGGTCATCTTGATTTCTGTTGGGCTTTCCTGGTTGCTCCAGATGTGCCCTGACTCTCCATTGCTTGGGGAGTCCCCTGGACCTTGCTGGTCCACACCGTAACCTGCTTGACCTTCCTGAGTGGATTGCTTTTGCCAAGGCTTGTTGGTGCTCCCGCTGGACACCGACCCCTCAGCACTCGACATCCTTTGTGGGACAGCTCACCTCCAGCTCCTGGTTGTCCTCAATGTCTCCTGGTCCTTGTGGCTGCAGAGTCAAGCATCCCTTCTTCGCACCTGAAGCACCCAACATTGGTGGGCATTTGTCTTCCGAGCCCCCGGTCACTCTGAAGTGACCCAGACTCTGTCCCCTCTGCTTTTAGGTTCCTTCCTTCCAGAGTCCAGGCTTGGATTCCACCGGACCCTTTTCACCTTCACGGCAGCAGTACCTCTTTGCAGCTCTCCATTGAGAACGACGGCAGTTTCCGACGCCACTTCCGACCTATGCACCCGGCTCCTCTGGGATAGGTAACTCGGGTACTCCGGTATCCACGGGTGGGGTGGCTCTTCAAACTCTTAAGTTCCAAAGGGTTCGCTCGAAGTCCTCCTAGAAGGGTCCTTAAACTTTAAAAGTGTAACCGCGACTTCCCCATAGAATTGTACGGAGCCCGCGGTCGTGTTCCCACACTGCACCCGGCCTCTGTGGGGTCCCTGTCTACTCACCGTGGGTGGTTCCTTGGGGTCCCAGCGATTCTACGTGCTCCAGACCTTGTCTTGATCTCAGTCGTGACTGTTATACCACTATTTTAGTATATGGTTTGGTCTCCCCCTGGAGCCCACTGTATATTGTGCTACTTACAACTGTTCTATTGATCTTGTATTGTGTGCTTTGTGTTCTATCCTCATGTAGAGGATAGTAGAGAGTGTTATATTAATAAATACATATTTTTATATAACTACTGTGTGGTTCTCCTTCATTTAGTCATTCAGGAGGTGATATTCTGGTAAAACAAGCTGCTTTACATTCCTTCAAGATTAAGCCTGAAGGCTGCTCTCCACAGCTACCACTAGGATAGCTTTCTAAAGGTTATCTTTGACCTCATACATCATAAGGGTCGTTTGGACTGGTGCAAGGTGCCCACTTTAATTAGTGGACAGCATATACCAGGCCAACTTCTCACAGGCCACCCAATAAAACACCCATTACCGCCTCATGCTTCCATACCCTGAAGATGCTAATGAAAATGTTCAATTGCCTCCCAATCAGTAGCACTCAGAGAACTGTCATGCATGCTCTTGTCATAATCAAGTTGGACTAAGGGAACACCCTCTGCTGGAATGAGTATAAAACTCATCAGAAGGCTGCAGACCATTCAGAACTTGGTGGTCAGAATCATTCTCAACCTCCCATGCCACACTCACATCACACCACACCTGAAAGAGCCCTACTGGCTCTCCAAACAGAAATTAGCACAATTCAAAGTCCTCACCCACACTTTCAAGTCACTACGTAACAGTGGCCAGTGTGCCACAATAATCACATCAGCTTTCACAAACCTTCCAGACCTTGTCCGGACTCGCACTTACACTCATCCCACACATATAAAAAACCAGATCCGGCTGTTAAGTATTTTCCTACATCACTCCTCAAACATGGAATGACTTCTGTTACACAAAAGAGCCCCCTCCTCACTTCTTTAATTGCACAAGCTGAAGACTTGGCTTTACGAGTAGTCCCACTAAGCCCTAGGTTTGGCTAGACTCATATCTGCTAGACACCAGAGTGCCCTCCCAGGCAATAGTGTGCTCTACAAATCAGTATAACATAATGTAACAACTGTTTTCACTGACGAATTAAAAGGAAAGAAATGAGAGTGATGAGAAAGCCAATCAATTGTAAGTAATGTGTGGGCTCAAAGCCCTTTTTAGATTTTAGATTTGCAAGACCTAAAAATGACATACTAATGAAGTAATACTATCACAAAATATGCTGCATTACACCTCGTAATTTTCCATTATGATGTCATCCCTATGAACGTTAAAGACTATGGTTAAAAAGACAGGGATAATAAAGATCAGACAGGTAGCCCTATTTTCAAGTGTTGAGGAGAAAAAGTGTAAAATGCAGCTGAAACTTTCTTTGCCGGTGAACTTTTTTTCCGGACCCACACACCAGCTCTAAAATAGATTCGGCTCTGACACACATTCACTGAAAGAGTACATTTAAAATTAATGGACACATTTGCGAAGCTTCTAAAAAGAGGAGACGTTTAAAAATATATTTTTTTAAGTAAACCGCTGAGAGATATGGTGCCTTGGCATACACTGAGGGGAAGAAGCAGGTAGGAAAATGCAAACAACTAAATCATTTGTACATTTACTTAAACATGCAGTTCAAGCTACTTCATATTTATATTGTTGGAAATAAATATCCGAAATGATGACGGTGATGTAAAACTCTGTCCCTTGATATGTGCTCGTTAGCTAACCCAGCCTGGTACATTTTGCCGGCCGTAGAGGCCTGCTGTCCTATTAAACTGAGAATGCTCTTGCCCAGTGCACTATCTTACAAGCAGAATTAATTAAAATTGCATGGAAGGCATATTCTCTTACTTTACAGTTCGGCAGTGGCTGCTTCATAGTTTATTTTTTCCTGGATGCAGTAACCTAGTCAGACTGAATTGAAATGTATTACTAACTATTCTGTCTTGCTGCGTGGTTATGGGGGGTCAGCTATGTAGTTCTGTTTTCTAATGAGGAACCTGCATCGTTTATTGAAATGCATGACTTACAATTGTTCTAAAGACTGTGACACTCGGGGAGTCATCGTTCTATATATTATATATTGGTGAAATACTCTCACTTCTGCATTATAATAATATTGCTATTCACCAAGAATTTCCATCACCACACAGAAGCACGGGGCTGCCTGCTGAATAACTGAACGAGTTTCCATAACTAGGTTAACCTGCAATATAACTTCATGTAAATGCAGCTGGAAGCATTTACTTTAATCATTATAATATAGGCCGGTTCATTATCCCTCACATTGCTTGACTAATTTGGTTTTTGTTGAGCTCCAGTCTCCTTCCTGTCTCTCTTTTTTTAAATGTGTGTGCCCCCAAACACTTTAATTCCAAATAATTTAATTACATTTTCTCCAACCTACTCTTTTCCACCCCTCTGCAATTATTTTTCGTGTCCTTTTCCTGCTGGTCCTCTTTTTCCTTTAAAAAGGTAGTTAAGAGAATCTAGTTTCTTCCTCTCATCTCTTCCCATTCACCTCTCCATTTCTGTACAAAATACTTTCTCTTTAAATCTTTAGTGGGTGAGGTGCTGTTATTTCCTGCATCTTCAACATGCGTGGACATCTTTACTAACATTTCACACAACGTAGCGCGGCAAGCGAAGTTGTTGTGCTGCGTTGCGTGATAGGAAGAGAGCAGAACTGCCCAATATTCACAAAGATATGGCGCAGTTCTGCTCTGTCCTATTGCTGGTGCACTTGTGGCTGTATAGCGCCAACATAGGCACCCTCATGTCGCAAGGGTGCCTGCTTTGTGGTCAGGATAGTTTTTGTGCAGGACATCATACCTTCCAACACAACAACTATCTGTTGAGGCTATTTCCTCTTTACATTTGTGCTCCACAATGCAGCACAAATGCAAAGAGGAAAAAGGAAAAGAAATAAAGATATTTCTCCTTGTTATGCCAGCCTGGGATAGGCGCACCATTTTGGCGCAAACCCATGTTTGCAAGTTTTTTAAAATATTGGTTTGCGTCAAAATAAATGGGCGGATGCATGAGAAAGCCCATGCGCCATCAATATTATTGTAGGGTTTGTGGTCTACCCGGGGGTGCCTTCAATATGCTCAATGAAGGTGCAGCTTTCCCCCCTCTTTTAACATATGTACTGCTGAGACTGTGTGGTAGACTCAAGAGCAGCAAAAGTGCAACCAGGCAACATGCATCATCGAACACAAAGCCTAACACATTAATATTACATTGAAAATAAGTTGTCATTCCAGGATTGACGTGGCTATGAGCCAGGAAGTGGAATCATCCCAAACAAAACCATATACCAAAATTCAGCGATGGCCCAGGAGGAAACATGGTCTACTTACTGAGTTCATGTTGTGGCAGCAGGGGGCACATGTTTCTGGTTTAGTATGACTAAACTTCCTGATTCTGGCCAAATACTGTTATGTCTGTGTGACTCTTTTCACTGAGAAGCCACACCAGCAGCTACAGCAGCTTGTTGATATGTGAGGTGCGACCATTTTGCCTTCCATTGCAGCCCAAAGGAGTCTGATTTGACTCAGCTGCAATTTGGAGCCATGTCTTTACCAAAATGTTATCACAAGTCTATGCGGTTCGAGTGTGACCAGAGAAGACACAGCTCCCCACCATGTCACAATAGATTTAACCCTAGGTCTACGTGGTTTACCCAGGAGTGGTCAAGGTGTAATGTGGGACTCTGTAGTTCCCCCAGTAAATCCTACTGGAACAACATGCCCCTAGCCAAATTGGTCTATCCAGAAAATGTGTAGCTTTGAAGAGGGGAAGATGAAGCTTCCCAAATAAAACTAGTACAAGAATATAGCGCAAGACTATGAGGAAATAAGGACCACTCTGGAGCAGCACAGGTGTGCCAAAGTGGAAGGAATTTGGAAGGTGGGATATATTCTGAGAAGTACCATAAAGGGACAGACCTCCCGTTCTACCTAAATACACTGAATAAGAAAAGTAGACTAGAGAGAGGTTGGTGAGAGTAGAAAATGGAGGGCATTAACGATTGGAGGAGAGAGTTTTGGAGGTAGTAAGGCAAAATTCAGAATAGGCAGTATGCCAGGACAGAGCTGCATAGACCCACAAAAAAGAATAGTATAGGTAGAGTAAAGGTTAATGTACCTAACTAATTGGTTATTGCTAAATAGAGCTGCGAGTGTTTAAGTTTCAAAGGGAGTAAATTGGCAGTTATGTATCCTTGGAGTATGGTAGGGATTGAAAAAAGGGCTTTAAGGAACGGCTTCTGGCCCTAAGCCCTCTAGGACCGAAAATGGTCAATCAGGGAAGTTAAACGTGAGTCATCTTTAACCGTCTGCCTTTTAATTGGAACCCTAGGTGGGATGTACTGCCTGGCTGCAATAACATTTCTAATACAAGGCAAAGGTAGGAAATTTGTTATGGCTGTGGTCTAATGCGGCGAGTGAGAACACAGACTAAAGCCGACACACATCTCCAGGTGA
The DNA here is from genome assembly GCA_963921515.1 of Calotriton arnoldi. Taxonomy (NCBI): domain Eukaryota; kingdom Metazoa; phylum Chordata; class Amphibia; order Caudata; family Salamandridae; genus Calotriton; species Calotriton arnoldi. The sequence goes on along the minus strand of CAWUFW010001478.1, from coordinate 838,032 downwards.
CAGGTTTCAAAGCATATTGGACGAGCACAACGAAGAGAGACATTGGGTATATTACAAGAAGTGTATATGTAAGTGTAGGGAGAGGTGTGGCGCAGCGGCCAGAGCGGCTGACTCTGGAGTGCGGGGGTCATGGTTTGATCTCCAGCGGCAGTTCAGCTCAGCATCATGTGACTCTGGGCAATTGCTCACTTAATCTCCCTGACGGCCCCCAGCACCTTGAAACCTTAAGGGGTGATATGTTCGCGCTTTACAAGTATGGATTTATTAAAGTGTCATGATAGTTATACAACATCACCACACCTGCAGCTGCAACCATTTCGCCTTCCATTGCAAGCCAAAGGAGCCCGTGTTGACTCAGCTGAAGTTTGAAGCCATGTCTTGAGTGAGTACTTTTTGGTCCACAGTGCCTTGAATACTCAAATGTTCAGGGCCATACATAAAAAATCAAAACCAAAACTTCAAGCCTCAAAATCTAAAGAGATGCTGCAAATGAGCCAAGACAGTCACACATGGCATGGCGTCACTAACCTGTGCTACCTCAAAACCAACCCTAATGGTCTCCAACAAGAAAATCTAAATATAGACTCCAAGGGTCGTCGAGAGCATAGCTTGCAGTGAGTCACACAACGTTAATCAATAATTCTCTTCCCCTCCGTGTATTCCAGATTCAAAACAGATTATGTCGTTAGCAAAGGCAGGATCTTACTTCCTTTGCTGCTGTCTATCACAGGCAGTGTAATACCCTTTCACACATTTTTAAATATCCTTCCGTGAAGTTTCAATTTAGAATGAGCCTGGGAGGATTGAAGCTTAATATTCAACACTATTCTTTGAGCCCTGTCATTGGCTGGAAGTCAATAATTTTAAATTAGAAGAGGCTTCTGGGAAGTGTACAATGCCAGACAAACAAACCAATTATTATTTCTTCTGTTAATACAGTGAATGAGCCTGGGCTAATTTTGTAGGATGCCTGCTTTCTAATTACATAATAACTTTCTAATAGTCCCTTGGAGATTAGAGATTCCAAGAGGTAAGACCTAGCAGTCAATTAATGCGCTCGCCTTTCGACCAAGAAGGGCTGGGTTTAATTCATGCACAGGTCACCAGAGAAATTAAGTCGAAACAATTTGGCTCAACAGCCTGTCTCAGTTGTACGGAAAGGGGAAACGGGATCACAGGCCCTGAACGGAGATCGACGCAAAGCCTGTCAGTCTTTGTTATGGGAACGTGAACAGAGAAGTAAGAACAAATAAGCATGCAGTATAATATACCATCAGTAAGATATACCATAAAGGTAGTTGCATTACTACAGAGGTGTCCAACGTATGCCCGCAGTGCCTGAAACCGTGCCAGATTTTCAGAAAAAAAACACTGACTGTGTAAAAACCTCCCACTTAGATCCATTGTTTGTGGAATTCACTTTAGGTTCCCGGGGCATAAGTTTAATACTCACTTATCATACGGGAGGGGAATTTTTAGTCACGTTGCAATAAGTAATTGAGGCAATGCCACTGTCCTCAATTATGACTGCTGCTGCAATGATGCATTTTTAATACACTCGATAAGCAATAATTTCTTGGGAACAGTTTTTTATTGGATGAGATAAATAGCACAAATTATGCGTTCCCTGCAAATACTGGTCATTGCTTGTGGATTTTGATGCGTCCTGCAGCATTATCCAAATGTCCTGGTATATACTTGGCCTTTTTCTCCCAGTAAATTTAATAATCCTGCTGAAATTTATCAGGTGGGTGTTAGACCTGGCATCCCTGGCGTGGGTCTCCCTTCCATTTTTTATGATGCCTCCTATGTTACCGATCCGTTTTGCTGGCGTTAGATGCTTTGGGCACTGTGCCACTGCTATTCAGTGCCACAGTGCGAGTGCTCCCTATGATAAAATTGCGTGATGGATTAGTGACTCCATGATTCGATGATTGGTTTACTTGTTAGTCCCTAGTACAGTGCACGGAGTGTGCCCAGGGCTTGTAAATCCAATGCCGCTGGTGGGCTTGCAGCACTGGTTGTGCCACCCACAGAAGCGGCTTGTCAAATATGCCTCAGGCCTGCCATTGCAGAGCCTGTGTGCAGCCTAGGGCTGCCCTGTCGACTTGGTGAGTACACCCACTTACCAGTCCCTAAACCTTCCCTTTGCTGCATGTTGGTCACCCCTAAAGTAGGCCCTAGGGCAGGGTGCATTGTAAGTACAAGGTAGGACATGCCCTGGTGTGTGTGGCATGTCCTAATAGTGAATTACAGCCATTTTCGTTTTTCACTATTGCAAGGCTACCTGCTCCCCATAGGCCAGAATGGGCAGACTGACTATTACACCTTATAGTCAGAACTGACCCAGGGAACATGGTAGAAAAACGAATGTAGTATGCCTGAACTCAGAATGATAAAATACATCTTTTAGTGAAGTTGGTTTTAACATTCTGTGTTTGAAAATACCACTTTTAGAAAGTGGGTATTTTCTTGCCTAAACTTCCAAGCCTGCCTCTGCTAGGTTGTGTATTCCTTGTCTGGAGATTGAGTGACAGGGGCTGGGGGTGGCTACAGGAGACAGGGTGAGTCAGCACAGGGCTGAATAGAAAGATCTGCATCCAGAGTGGAGGGAGGAGTTGCACCTGGGTCTGAATAGGGCTGTGCCTGCCTTCCACAATGCTGGCTCCACCTCCTGCCGGGCGGCTGAGCACCCTGCCCCACATTCTGAAAGGAAAGAAGGAGACAGAAAAACAAAGTGCTCCAGGACTGACCAGAACTGGTTTTGGGCTGGGCAGAGGCCTCTCTGCCTTCAGAGAACAAAGGAAAACTGTGTATAAAAAGGGGACCCAGACCCCTAGGAAATTAGATCACTTTGGGAAAACAAGAAGAAACCTTTGCTGAGGAGCGGAACCAAGAAGGAACTGAGGAGAAGACTATCCCTAAGCTAGAGGGATCTGCCTGCAGTGGTTGCCTGACTGCCAAAGGAAGGAGAAAGGACTTTGTGTGCACTTTTATTCAACTTGTAAAGTATCTCCAAGGGCTTGAGAAAAGAGCTTGCCTCCTGCTGAAGTCTCAGGGACAACAGACTTCAACCACCAGCTCCCCAAGAATCCTTTGGAAGTGCCTGCTGCTGTTTTGGGCCTTCTGAAGGGACTGCGTGTCGCAAGGAGCTGGAAGCGCGACTCAAGAGGAAGAAGCGTGTCGCCGTCGCTGCTGCTGCCGTCGCCACTCCGAAGGAGGGTGTCGCCGCTGTAGCTGTCGTATTGCACCGCATCGAGAGAAGCGTCCCGCAACGAAGAGGAAGCGTGTCGCCGTCGCTGCTGCTGCCGTCGCAACTCCGAAGGAGGGTGTCGCCGCTGTAGCTGTCGCATTGCACCGCATCAAGAGAAGAGTCTCGCATCGAGGAAGAAGCGTGTCGCCGTCGCAGCCGCTGCCGTCGCAACTCCGAAGGAGGGTGTCGCCGCTGTAGCTGTCGCATTGCACCGCATCCAAAGAAGCGCCTCGCATCCACGGAGAAGCGTGCCGCCGTCGGAGCTGCTGCCGTCGCATCACGAAACAAGGGTGTCGCCGCTGCAGTTGTCGCATCGAGCGGAAGCGTCTCGCAACGTCGGAGAAGAGGGTCGCCGCCAAAGCCGCTGTCGTCGCATCGCTGAACAAGGGTGTCGCCGCTGTAGCTGACGCATCGAGTCGAGACTTCTCGCAACCTCGGAGAAGCGTGCCGCATCAGGAAGAACTTGACGTCTTTATTTCTTTGCACCAGAACTTTGTCGCATTTCCATCGCTGCAACATTGCTTGTTGTGGAAGCGTCCCGCATCGTAAGGTACATTGACTTAAAGTGTCGCATCTTAAGAACTGAACTGAACTAAGCTAAAACTACCATTTTAAGTACAGTATTGTGGATTTTTGTCGTTTATGGTCTTGTGTTAAAACTATATAAAGAATACTTATTTTTGATATAAACCTTGTGTGGTGTCCATCTGTAGTGTGTCACTAGATTACTGTATGTGTTCACAAATGCTTTACACACTGCCTCTGAGATAAGCCTGTCTGCTCGTGCCAAGCTACCAAGGGGGTGAGCAGGGGTTATTTTAGGAGTGTACCCCTTTACCCTGACTAGAGGCGAGGGTCCCTATTTGTCACAAGTACCTACCTGTGCCAACTAGAGACCCCCAATTCTAACATTGGTGGTCAGCGGTGAGGATTCTGGACTTGCATTTGTGACTCATGTACAGTGATTGGTGAACACTACTAGTGAGTGCAGACCAAAACGCGACCACATACTGTTGGTAGATTTGTTTTTCTAGGACGTTCCATTTTTGCCAAGTTTAACCATCATGGAAGACACAGCATCCATAGCATCTGTTGGTTCTGAGTGGGAAGAGGAGAAACTGGAATGCTACAAAGTGAGGCAGCTGAAGCACTTCTGCAAAAAATTTAATGTTGCAATTACCGGGCTCACCAGGAGGGAGGAGTTCTACAAGGCGCTAAGGGCCTGGGTAGAAGCAAGGAAAACCCCTGAGATTGAGGAAGGGGAGAATAATGCAGATGTGCAGCTGGAAGGGCCAGTGGGTCCAGGGGAAAGGAAAGCACCTTCCCTAATAGGTAGCAGTGTTTCTGCTAAAGGCCTGTCCCCAGGAGAGCTGGAGGACAGGGAGAGAAATAGGATGCATGAGTTAGAGCTGGCCAAAATGAATGGGCAATTGGAAATTAAGAAACTGGCCCTAGAAGAAAAGAAAATGCAGCTTGAGCATGATAGAAGTTTGAGGGAGTTGGATTTGAAAGCTAGGAGCTTAGAAATTACTCCCTCTGGTGGCAGCACACCGTCAATGCCTGTGGAATCTAGAGTATATATTCCTAAAGATGTGGTCAGGGAATTTTTTAAAATGATGACATTGGGCAGTGGTTCAAGGCCTATGAGGTAGCCATGTCTTCCCACCGGGTCCCTGAGAAGGATTGGGGAGCGGGGTTGTGGGGACGGTTCCTTAGTGAGGGGCGGGACACACTGCTAGATCTGCCTTCTGATGTCCATAATTCATATCGCCACATGAAGGATGCTTTAATGTCTAGGTATGGTTTAACTCCTGAATTGTATAGGCAGAGGTTCAGGGGTTGCACAAAGATAGAGAACAGTACCTGGGTTGAATATGTCACTTTTTTCTGCAGAGCATTGGATGGTTGGGTGAAGGGTAGCAAAGTTGATGATTTTCAGGGGCTCCTTGATTTGATTGCATGGGAGCACTTGTCAAGTAACTGTTTTCCAGAGCTACGCCAGCACCTGATAGATAGCAAGCTGACTATCCCTAGGAAGCTTGCTGAAGAGGCGGACCGCTGGGTCAGTACCAGGGTCCACAAGGGTCACGTGGGAGACTCAGCCAAGGGTGGGCAGGGTCCCCAGCAGAAGAGTGGGGGGACAAGGGTAAACAGAGGGAGTTCCAAAGAAGGCCCCAAAGTAGTCCCCAAGGGAACCAAGGGAAAGGTTCCCAGCCTCCCCCCAGAAACCCACAGGGGCCCCGACAGGTCCACCTGTTCAAAGGGGACCCCTGAGATGCTACAAATGTGGGGACCTGGGTCACATAGCGAGTGATCCCAAGTGCCGCCAGTTTGGAAAAACCGCACCCCTGGTGCAGCCCCCGACAGATGGCTAGTGTAGCCCTGGGGGAGGAGATGGATGCCCCAGAGGGGTGGGGCCCCGCACAGATGTCCCTTGTCTCATTAGGAGACTGTGAGATGGTCCCCAAGACCCAGCTGCCTGATAACACTAAAAATACAGGCAGTGGGTGACCATCAATGGCCATAGGGTGGAGGCTCTTAGAGATACAGGAGCCAGTGTGACAGCTGTCAAGTGTCACCTGGTGTCTCAAGAGCAGGTTGTCCCCCATGCATTCTATCCAGTTGTTGCCGCTGACAACACAGAGAGTCACTGCAAAGTGGCTCAGGTTCCCTTTGAGTGGGGGGGTCTCTGGTACTCTTCAGGTAGCTGTGAGGCCCGCCATGCCTGTTGACTGTTTGTTAGGGAACGACTTGGAGAGCTCACCTTGGGCGAAGGTGGAGCGAAGTGCTCATCTAGAGATGTTGGGTTTGCCTGACTGGGCGTGTGTGACCACCCGGTCCATGGCAGCAAGTAAAGGTGCTCAAGAGGACCTGGAGCCTGAGAGGGAGGCCCAGGTACCTGCCGTCACGAGAAGAGGCAGGGGGCGCGGGAAACCGGCCCCGAAGTTCCCACGGTCCAGGAGGAGGCAGACCCTGAGGGGGATGCCCTGGAGCCTACAGGGGAACAGGTAGCTGAACTGGGGGACCTGCCTGAGCTGACCCATTGGCAGCAAGAAGGAGGACCCTCCAGGGAAGAATTCTGCAAGGAGCAGAAAGAATGCCCTTCTCTGGTGGGTCTGCGGCAACAGGCTGCAGACCAGGCAACAGGTGATCAGTCTGGGTCACATTGGGTCTATTGGGAGAATGATCTCCTGTATACTGAGCCTAAGGTTGCTGAGCCTGGGTCAGCCCGTGTGCTGGTGGTACCCCAGTGCTTCAGAGCCTTCCTACTGGGGCTGGCTCATGATGTTCCATTGGCAGGACATTTGGGGCAGGACAAGACCTTTGAGAGGCTTGTCACCCACTTTTATTGGCCCCAAATGCGCAGGAGTTCAGACACTCACTGCAGGACATGTCAGACTTGCCAGGCAAGTGGAAAGAGTGGGAGGAAGCGCAAGGCTCCTCTCCAGCCATTCCCTGTAGTCAGCACCCCCTTTGAACGGGTGGGTATTGACATTGTGGGGCCACTGGACCCCAAGACAGCCATGGGCAACAGGTTCATCCTGGTCTTGGTGGACCATGCCACCCGGTACCCGGAAGCCATACCTCTGAGGACAGTGACGGCCCCCGTGGTGGGACGAGCACTGATGGGAATTTTCTCCCGAGTGGGATTCCCTAGCGAGGTAGTGTCTGACCGGGGGACCAACTTCATTTCCAAGTATATGAAGTCCCTGTGGCAGGAGTGTGGGGTAACCTACAAGTTTACCACTCCTTACCACCCCCAAGGAAATGGATTGGTTGAAAGGTTCAACCGAACCCTCAAAGGCATGATTATGGGTCTTGAGGAACCTATGAGGCGTAAGTGGGACGTCCTCTTACCATGCCTGCTCTTTGCTTACCGTGAGGTGCCACAGAAATCTCTAGGGTTCAGTCCCTTTGAGCTTCTCTATGGGCACCCAGTAAGAGGACCTCTAAGTTTGGTCAAAGAAGGCTGGGAGCAATCTCCCAGGAAACCTCCCCAGGATGTATACAGTTACATGCTGGCCTTTAGGAACCAAACTAGGCGTTTCAGGCAACTCGCTGAGGCGAATCTGGAAGCCAGCCAGGAGGAGATGAAGCGGTGGTACGACCAGAATGCCACTCTGGTAGAGCTTCAGCCTGGTCAGAAAGTGTGGGTCATGGCCCCAGTGGAGCCCTGCGCGCTCCAGGATAAGTGGACCGGACCCTTTGAGGTTGTCGAGCGCAAAGTCCGGTTACCTACTTGGTGGACTTGCGGTCTCCCAGGAACCCCTTGAGGGTCCTGCATGTCAACCGCCTGAAACCCCACTTGGAGAGGTCCCAAGTGGGCATGCTCTTAGCGACAGATGCTGGGATGGAGGAGGAGACTGAGCCTCTTCCTGACCTCCTGTCAGCAACAGAGCAAGATGGGTCAGTGGATGGTGTCAACCTCTCTTCCACCCTGACCCCTGAGCAACAGAATGACTGCCGCCAGTTGCTGGGACAGTTTTCTGATCTGTTCTCCCTGGTTCCCGGTGTCACAGATTGGTGCATCCATGATGTGGACACTGGGGACAGTATGCCTGTGAAGCACAAATCTTACAGGGTGACTGACAGGGTGAGAGCTTGCATCAAGGAGGAGGTCTCCAAAATGCTTGCGTTAGGGGTGATTGAGTCCTCTAACAGTCCTTGGGCCAGCCCAGTGGTCTTGGTCCCAAAGGCTGTCGCACCGGGTGCCACACCAGAACTCCGGTTCTGTGTGGACTACCGAGGACTCAATTCAGTCACCAGGACTGACGCGCACCCCATCCCCAGAGCTGATGAGCTCATAGATCGGCTAGGGGCTGCACGGTACCTCAGCACGTTTGACTTAACGTCTGGGTACTGGCAGATCGCCTTGACTGATGGGGCAAGAGAGAGGTCAGCATTCTCCACACCAGATGGGCACTACCAGTTCCGGGTGATGCCCTTTGGGATGAAGAATGCCCCTGCCACCTTCCAGAGGTTGGTCAACCAGGTGTTGGCTGGACTGGACTCGTTCAGTGCCGCCTACCTGGATGACATCGCGGTGTTCAGCGCCAGTTGGGAAGAACACCTGCGCCACCTCTGGGAAGTGTTGATGGCGCTGCGGAGAGCAGGCCTCACGATCAAGGCGAGTAAGTGCCAGATCGGGCAGGGTTCCGTGGTGTACTTGGGACACCAGGTGGGGAGCGGCCAGGTGGCGCCCCTACAACCCAAAATTGAAACCATCCTGAATTGGGAACCCCCAAAACCCAGACAGAGGTGAGGGCCTTCTTAGGACTCACGGGTTACTACAGGAGGTTTGTCAAGGGGTATGGCAGCATAGTTGCACCCCTGACAGGGCTGACTTCCAAGAAGCAGCCCAGGAAAGTGATTTGGACTGACACCTGTCAGACAGCTTTTGAGGCCCTGAAAACTGCCATGTGCACGGCGCCCGTGCTCCTGGCACCCAACTTCTCCAAAGAGTTCGTAGTACAAACAGACGCTTCAGAGCATGGTGTGGGGGCTGTTCTGTCACAGATGAATGAGGAGGGCCTAGATCAACCCGTAGCCTTCATCAGTAGGAGGTTACTACCACGGGAACAGAGGTGGAGTGCTATTGAGCGTGAGGCATTTGCTGTGGTCTGGGCACTGAAGAAGCTGAGACCATACCTGTTTGGGACTCACTTCCGGGTTCAGACAGACCACAGGCCCCTCAGATGGTTGATGCAGATGAGGGGTGAGAATCCAAAGCTGTTGAGGTGGTCCATTTCCCTACAGGGGATGGATTTCACGGTGGAACACCGCCCTGGTACAGAACACGCCAATGCTGATGGTCTGTCCAGATTTTTCCGCCTTAGTGAAGAGAGCTCCCCAGAGGTAGGGTAGTTCTCCCCACATTTCGGCTGGAGGGGACACGTGTTAGACCTGGCATCCCTGGCGTGGGTCTCCCTTCCATTTTTTATGATGCCTCCTATGTTACCGATCCGTTTTGCTGGCGTTAGATGCTTTGGGCACTGTGCCACTGCTATTCAGTGCCACAGTGCGAGTGCTCCCTATGATAAAATTGCGTGATGGATTAGTGACTCCATGATTGGATGATTGGTTTACTTGTTAGTCCCTAGTACAGTGCACGGAGTGTGCCCAGGGCTTGTAAATCCAATGCCGCTGGTGGGCTTGCAGCACTGGTTGTGCCACCCACAGAAGCGGCTTGTCAAATATGCCTCAGGCCTGCCATTGCAGAGCCTGTGTGCAGCCTAGGGCTGCCCTGTCGACTTGGTGAGTACACCCACTTACCAGTCCCTAAACCTTCCCTTTGCTGCATGTTGGTCACCCCTAAAGTAGGCCCTAGGGCAGGGTGCATTGTAAGTACAAGGTAGGACATGCCCTGGTGTGTGTGGCATGTCCTAATAGTGAATTACAGCCATTTTCGTTTTTCACTATTGCAAGGCTACCTGCTCCCCATAGGCCAGAATGGGCAGACTGACTATTACACCTTATAGTCAGAACTGACCCAGGGAACATGGTAGAAAAACGAATGTAGTATGCCTGAACTCAGAATGATAAAATACATCTTTTAGTGAAGTTGGTTTTAACATTCTGTGTTTGAAAATACCACTTTTAGAAAGTGGGTATTTTCTTGCCTAAACTTCCAAGCCTGCCTCTGCTAGGTTGTGTATTCCTTGTCTGGAGATTGAGTGACAGGGGCTGGGGGTGGCTACAGGAGACAGGGTGAGTCAGCACAGGGCTGAATAGAAAGATCTGCATCCAGAGTGGAGGGAGGAGTTGCACCTGGGTCTGAATAGGGCTGTGCCTGCCTTCCACAATGCTGGCTCCACCTCCTGCCGGGCGGCTGAGCACCCTGCCCCACATTCTGAAAGGAAAGAAGGAGACAGAAAAACAAAGTGCTCCAGGACTGACCAGAACTGGTTTTGGGCTGGGCAGAGGCCTCTCTGCCTTCAGAGAACAAAGGAAAACTGTGTATAAAAAGGGGACCCAGACCCCTAGGAAATTAGATCACTTTGGGAAAACAAGAAGAAACCTTTGCTGAGGAGCGGAACCAAGAAGGAACTGAGGAGAAGACTATCCCTAAGCTAGAGGGATCTGCCTGCAGTGGTTGCCTGACTGCCAAAGGAAGGAGAAAGGACTTTGTGTGCACTTTTATTCAACTTGTAAAGTATCTCCAAGGGCTTGAGAAAAGAGCTTGCCTCCTGCTGAAGTCTCAGGGACAACAGACTTCAACCACCAGCTCCCCAAGAATCCTTTGGAAGTGCCTGCTGCTGTTTTGGGCCTTCTGAAGGGACTGCGTGTCGCAAGGAGCTGGAAGCGCGACTCAAGAGGAAGAAGCGTGTCGCCGTCGCTGCTGCTGCCGTCGCCACTCCGAAGGAGGGTGTCGCCGCTGTAGCTGTCGTATTGCACCGCATCGAGAGAAGCGTCCCGCAACGAAGAGGAAGCGTGTCGCCGTCGCTGCTGCTGCCGTCGCAACTCCGAAGGAGGGTGTCGCCGCTGTAGCTGTCGCATTGCACCGCATCAAGAGAAGAGTCTCGCATCGAGGAAGAAGCGTGTCGCCGTCGCAGCCGCTGCCGTCGCAACTCCGAAGGAGGGTGTCGCCGCTGTAGCTGTCGCATTGCACCGCATCCAAAGAAGCGCCTCGCATCCACGGAGAAGCGTGCCGCCGTCGGAGCTGCTGCCGTCGCATCACGAAACAAGGGTGTCGCCGCTGCAGTTGTCGCATCGAGCGGAAGCGTCTCGCAACGTCGGAGAAGAGGGTCGCCGCCAAAGCCGCTGTCGTCGCATCGCTGAACAAGGGTGTCGCCGCTGTAGCTGACGCATCGAGTCGAGACTTCTCGCAACCTCGGAGAAGCGTGCCGCATCAGGAAGAACTTGACGTCTTTATTTCTTTGCACCAGAACTTTGTCGCATTTCCATCGCTGCAACATTGCTTGTTGTGGAAGCGTCCCGCATCGTAAGGTACATTGACTTAAAGTGTCGCATCTTAAGAACTGAACTGAACTAAGCTAAAACTACCATTTTAAGTACAGTATTGTGGATTTTTGTCGTTTATGGTCTTGTGTTAAAACTATATAAAGAATACTTATTTTTGATATAAACCTTGTGTGGTGTCCATCTGTAGTGTGTCACTAGATTACTGTATGTGTTCACAAATGCTTTACACACTGCCTCTGAGATAAGCCTGTCTGCTCGTGCCAAGCTACCAAGGGGGTGAGCAGGGGTTATTTTAGGAGTGTACCCCTTTACCCTGACTAGAGGCGAGGGTCCCTATTTGTCACAAGTACCTACCTGTGCCAACTAGAGACCCCCAATTCTAACAGTGGGAAAATCTGACAGTTGGGAAATCCGACAAATGCATAATCCCAGCACCCACGCAAACAGTCGTTTGCATGTTTGTTGGAATTTAACGAGGCAATCGTATCAAGGCCTTTGATCGCACGCTATTAGGCAATGAGACACGTATTTGAAAATATACTTGCCAATCGATAGGATTTACATGAAAAAAATGCTGCAACTACTTCTGCAAAAGAATTAATTTTATCAACAAATGAAGGTTCATGCTATTTAACCATAGTCAAATGCCAGACGACCAGCTTCAGTTGGTTTCTTGCTGGATCCAATAATAAAAGTCTTTGGGCATCTACTGAACTTCTGTGGAAAAACTTCCAAATAAGTCAACGACTGGTGGCTCTCATTCAATTTAATGAGGAGCCCCACACAAGGCCACTGCAACTAACATAGTATGGGCCTATACAATACTAGTGGGCAGACAAATGCAGGCGATTGTCAGTTTCAGACAAAGTCAATCTCGATTATAAACTGTTGTTCTCCTTTTGAAAACTCCAGAGCAGATTTGTCTTTTCTTTGGTTGCCTTATTTGTGATTAAATCTTCAACCAGGGTTTCCAGATGTCATTGACTGCCCTGGATACAGTGCAATGTGGCAACAACATTATACTGCCTGACAAATACAAGAAAATTACATTTACATTCAAAAGTAAGAGTAAAAGATGATATTTGTACCGATCTGTCCAAACTTCGGCTTAAAATCTCACTAATTCCATCTTTGTACTCGGAAAATGTTTGCACTAAAATTGAACTGTTGCCAGTATAATCTATGTAATCCAGCCAACAGACTGGCATCTGAACCAATCCACATCCTCTTATATTGATATCAGTTTACAAAATGATAAGGAGTTCAGTGGGTTCAGCTCCAACTTGTAAGTTCCATGCATATCCTGCAGACCATAAGTTTTTGCCTGATCAGCCTATAGTCTGTGCACATCTACAAGGTCTTGAACCAAGATCTGACAGTGGAACCCTTAAAGAACACAGCACCTGAACTGCTATCCCTCTAGTATTATTACCCCTCTATTCTTCTTGGGGTTTGTGTGCACACTGAAACGCACCCACCGTCACAATGCAAATCCTCATGGGATCACAACAATATAGAACACAAGCACAGGTGCACCACATACTCGTTCTAGAATACAAAAGTACATAAATATAATCTGTATACAATTCAAATATTATTCAAAATTTCTTTTTATTCCAAAATTCTCTTTTTAAAAACGTAATCATATGCATCAAATTTTCACAGTGATACAGCCACAGCCGACTCGTTTCGTCCTACTAGAGGACTTCTTCAGGGCGCTAGTAACTTTAAAGAGATCAATCACCACAAAGAGGAAGAGTCAAAGGAATAACCAGAGAGACTGCCTATCTCTCGTTCCCCATCTAAGTCACAGTTATCCAGAATACTTCATGTCAGAAGTTGAAGCAATGTTCCTCAGAGCTATCGATATTAAAAGAGTATGTACAGCAAGAATATCAAAGAAAATGGATGAAGGGGTAGGGCGTGCATATAGATTAGTACCTTGCCGCCTATTGAATGGTCGCCCAATTCAGTCACATGGGTATCATATCACCAGCCCCAAAACCATATGCTGCAAACCCCAGCCTTATCAGTTCCAATGCAAAATATGTGTGCCGGAACTGTTGTTAATAGTCGATATCAGGCTATCAACAGGTTTCCAGGCGTCAAACGTCACGGCAGGAAGGACGGAGCACCATTCAATAGGCGGCAAGGTACTAATCTATATGCACGCCCTACCCCTTCATCCATTTTCTTTGATATTCTTGCTGTACATACTCTTTTAATATCGATAGCTCTGAGGAACATTGCTTCAACTTCTGACATGAAGTATTCTGGATAACTGTGACTTAGATGGGGAACGAGAGATAGGCAGTCTCTCTGGTTATTCCTTTGACTCTTCCTCTTTGTGGTGATTGATCTCTTTAAAGTTACTAGCGACTATTAACAACAGTTCCGGCACATATATTTTGCATTGGAACTGATAAGGCTGGGGTTTGCAGCATATGGTTTTGGGGCTGGTGATATGATACCCATGTATTCTGGATAACTGTGACTTAGATGGGGAACGAGAGATAGGCAGTCTCTCTGGTTATGCCTATGACTCTTCCTCTTTGTGGTGATTGATCTCTTTAAAGTTACTAGCGCCCTGAAGAAGTCCTCTCGTAGGACGAAACGCGTCGGCTGTGGCTGTATCACTGTGAAAATGTGATGCATATGATTACGTTTTTAAAAAGAGAATTTTGGAATAAAAAGAAATGTTGAATAATATTTGAATTGTATACAGATTATATTTATGTACTTCTGTATTCTATAACGAGTATGTGGTGCACCTGTGCTTGTGTTCTACATCTACAAGGTATAAATCTCAAGGACCCCTCGCCACATTTTGCTGGGTGGGAGCATTATTTTGTGTTATGCCACTGCATTGAAATTCGAGCTATAATAATACCATGAGCTTAAATCACTTTGGGGCATATTTACAAGCCCCTATCGCCACCACAACGTCACTTTCAGTGACGTTGTGGTGGCGATAGGGGCCTCACCTTTTTACGCTGTATTTTGAGTGAAAGGGGAGGGCAACGGGTGTTGTGGTGGGCGTTCCACTGCAACACCCATTGATTTTGACGCTGCACCCTATTTACTAGGGCAGCGTAAATAGGACTCAGCGCTAAAATTAAGACCAGGGAAAACCTGGTCTTAAACAGGCGAAACATGGAGAAATGTTTATTTCTCCTCGTTTTTGCTGTTTCCAGGTGTGCTGCCTTGTGCAGCACACATGGAAACAGCAAATTGCCTATGATTGTTTATATGTAGGAAGGTCCCCCTTCCTGCACATAAACAATCATTTTTTTAAAAAATGCTGTTTTGCAACTTCTATGTGGGCTGCATTAAGCAGCACACTAAGAAGTTACAAAACGGCATTTAAAGATTGTTTATGTGCAGGAAGAGGAACCTTCCTGCTCGTAAACAATCTTCCCCCAATGCAGACACCCTTTCACTATGGTGCAAGGGTGCCTGCGTTGGTGCTAGGTAGCTGAACTCAGCACCAGCGCTAGGGGAAACGCAGGGGTGCGCCGCATTCTTGTGAATAAGGCACATCCCTGCGTTTTCAGAATGGATAAGTGTGGCGTTAGCAATGTTTGCTTAATGCCACGCTTCTCCATTCTGCTGTAAATATGCCCTTAAGGGACTTATTTCGATGGTGGTTGGTCGGACCACCACCTGCTATCACGACAGTCAGGAGACTGCCCGACAAGCAGGCGGTGGTCCAACCATTGCATTACGATGTGACCACCGGGCTGCGGTCGCGAAGTGCTCTTTTACATGGCGGCTTGTGCTGCTACGGCCCAGACAAAGGGCCGCCACACAAGCCGCTGTGCAAAGCAGCACTTACTGCACATCCATGCACCGCGTGCCATGCAAAATGTGGGCATGACACACGATGCATGGAGGTGCATGGGGGAACTACACGTGCCCCCTGGCCCACTTTACAGTGGCCCACGACAGACGAGGTCCCTGTTTGGGGCCCCCAAAGTCTTTTTCCGACAGCCTTTCCATGTTGGTCTTTCTGACATGAAAAGGCTGTCAGAAAGGAAAATCGTAATCCGGATGGCAGTGCCTGCTTCTGCACCGCCTCCATTGGGGATTGCGATTCTGACCGCCACCCCGTCAGGATCAGATGATCCTGTCGGAGGCAGCAGTCTTCCCTCCTAACTGCTGAGGGTCCGACCACCTGCACTGAAAGCCTGTCAGTGGCTGGACCACAACTGACGGCATGTCTGTGAGCGGTCCGACTAGCATCGTAACGATGTCCTTACTGCTGTGACAGCAAGAACAACTAATCACTAAATTAAAATTATTCATTGTGTTACCTTTGAAAACGATGTAAAATCAGGACTGCGGAGTCCACTGTGCTTCTCACATTACCCAGAATTCTGCAGGTTCTCTACTGACATCACAAGATGTAATATTTATAGCTCGCCGTCCCTGTATATTTATGATCTTAATATTTGTATGTGGAAGCTAGGAATAAAAAAAAAAGTGCTGGTGAGGTTGTTCAAATAAATGAACATATAACTCCTCGGTTTATTTGATGCGTATGACTTCTGTATCTCTTCCTATGCGAATATTTTCAAGTCCGTTTGTTCCACAAACACATACATTTTTAACAACTTTCTTGAATGCGATTTAAAAAAAAAAAATTACTAGTGTAGTGCAGGTCACATTTCAAGCCACAGAGAGAAGCACGTGAGCTTGAACCAGTAATTGCCTTTCCCGGGGAAAATGCGCGGAAGTCATTTGCCACGGCACCCCGCAGGCCTGTGCACAACAGAGCCTGTGATCAGCAAGCCCTGATCAGAAAGAAGGCTTCTCCCTGGCAGCCGCCTCCAAGGCTGTGTCTCTCCCTTCATAGGGCGGGAAAAATCCTCCCGGTGACGCCTGTGGTGGGTGGGTGTACAGTGTATGTACATCATCGGGGAAACACTAGAATGTATCCAGCCGGATACTACACCGGCCAGCCTCGTGGCAGACGCTCAGTGGTTAACGGCGGGTAATTTGGAGGACCGGGGGACCTCTGCTCACCCATCAAAAAAACACGCTGCTGCACGTTCCATGAGATGAGGCTGCGCTTCTGTGGTGATTTCATTTCTTCACATATGATAAGGAAGCAGTGGAAAACTTTATTTACACAATATCCAACAGCGCAGAAATGCATACGCCTGCATTCTTTCCCTAAATAATGATAGAGCTGGAGTTAACAAGCTTAAAATATCACAACCAGCTATTTCACTGCTAGCATACTGTGCTCGCCTGATTTATTCTACATCACACCCGGACTACAGCAACTACATAAAACTCTGGACAGCTTGTCATCTCAAAGGTGCAAAGCGCGGAGTTTAGTTTGTCTATTGCATATGCACTCAATAGATGTTTAATATGTAAAAAAAAACAAGAGTGTAGAGGCCTAGGTTTATCTTAGGCGTCTATCTCTGTCTAAGCTGTAGTTGCCATATACAAAGGCTGGCTGGTTTTGATTTAATCTCATACTTCTTTCTTCGATTATCATTCTCTTTCTGTCTCTTTATCTCCTTCTTGCAGGTTCCTTTCTGTTTTCTCTCTTTGACACTATTTTCATCTTTCTATTCCCCCTTCCTTTCCATTTTTGCTTTTCTCTCTTTAACACTGGGTCAAAGTGTAGGATGTAAAATAAGTCCTGGTTCCCAAAATGAGTTCCGGTGCCCAACACCTGCAACCATCATCACAAATTAAGCACTGTAAGTGCTTAATTTGTAAAAAAAAAGAGAGTGCCCATGCCTGAATCTCTGCTAAGAAGCATGCGGTTGGTGCAATTAAACATCACCGCGCCAAACACCAAGACTGCATGGTCTTGAATCTACTTCATGCCTCTTTAATCCACCATCAGGCAACCCCTGCCCCTTTAAATGGCTCCTACAGGTTTCTGTTGCTTTCTATCTTTGTGACGGTTTTGTCGTCTTTCCCCATCTCCATTTTTCTAAACGGTGTCTTTTGTTCTTCTCTTCGCTCAGAAAATGTCTGATGCGGGAAAATAATTGCTGGTCCCCAAAAATAAGTGCTGGTGGTTAGGGCTTTAAATGGGCTGGGTCCCGCCTGGTCTGAGCACCGGCAGTAATTAAAAAGGTAGATATAGATGGGTTCGCTTTGGGCTTTATATTCATCCTCTTAATTACTGAGCTAAAAAACACAGCAACAGATCACAAACAAAACCTTTGATTGACAGACAGGTAGGCAGTAACCTGATGCTTTACTGCAGTTCTTGGCATTATTAACCAAGCCTGCCTCAAGAGCCGGTACAACCACTGCAAGGGGGGGGCAGAAAAGCATGGTGGCTATCCCAGGCCTGCCACACTTAGGGGTACATTTCCAAGAGGATAGCGCCACCAGACCATCACTTTTAGCGACATTCTAGTGGCGCTATGCACTTCTCCATTTTTACAAAGTGGCGTTAAGCCACTTTTTGTGGCTTAACGCAGCCTTGTAAATATGGCCCCTTTACACACATAGCTTAGCGTGAAAGGGGTGTGGAATGGGTGTTGCTGTGGGCATTCCACCACAACACCCATTGCTTATTGACGCTGCATCAGATTTACAAGGATGTGTAAATCTGAGGCAGCGCCAAAAACTAACGCCATGCAAGAGTAGGCTTTAGAATGGCATAACAAGGAGAAATACTTTTATTTCTCCTCATTTTTGCTTTTTCTATGCGTGCTGCATTCTGCATTACACAAAGAGCGAAACGGCATGAATGATTATGTGCAGGAAGGTGTCCCTTCCATTACATAAATAATCATTAAATAATGATGATTTGCTACTTTTATGTGTGCTGCATTCTGCAGCACACATCGAAGTAACAAATCACCATTATGGATTGTTTATGTACTGGAAAGGGAAAACGACCTTTACAACGCGGTCAAAACACTGCAGTACATTTACTTCGCTGTCATTACCACGCAAGTCGTTACAACGACTTGTGCTGGATGGCGCTCTAGACTAAGGAATAGTGTGATTTACTATTCCAACACATTCCCTACTGTTACGTAGGCTGGAGTTGGAATAGTAAATCATACTATTCCGAATTCCAGCACCCTCCAGCGCAAGTCGTTGTAACGACTTGCGTTGTAAAAACCGCGATGTAATGTACCGCGATCTAAATGATCGCGTTGTATCATCATACATCCACTGGAAAGGACACCTTCCTGCACATAAACAATGATTCCATGCAACACAGGCACCCTTGCGCTATGGTGCAAGGGTGCCTGCACGGGCACTAGGCAGCTAATTTTAGTGCCAGCACTAGGGAAAACCCAGGGTTGCGCCACTGTAAATATGGCGCATCCTTGCATTTTGGAAATGTCGGAGCGCGGAGCTGCCAAATTTGGCACAGCCCGGGCATTTCATTGTAAATATGCCCCTTTCTGTTTTGTTACTTACGGAGCAGAGGATCTTCTTCACACAGCACGACTCTCCCAAGGGACTCACCTCTTGGGACTTAACATTTCACACTGGGCTGTGTCTGCTTTTTACTGTTGCGCCGCAGCGGGACACTACACTGGTAAATGAGCCGTGGAGTCTATTGGCAGTGGGACTTATTTATTTTTGCTCACAGCTGCAGCGGGAGGCAAGCGGGCCTGCCCTCTCCTGGGCCCTCTATTCAGCAGGGATTGAAATAATGTATTTGTGAAAAAAGAACTCTGGCCTGCTCATTAGATCAGCAACAGGGAAATGCAGTAATGGAGGTGGAATGTGTATTTTTTGTTTGCATAATCTCTTTTAGCAGGCCTGGGATCGAGTGGATCGTAAGTCCACTTTTTTTCTCCGATGGGGAAAAACCACCTTTCACCTCTGGGCCCTGGCTGCATGTTATTTTACCTTTAATGCCGCTTTTTTGGGGGCGTTTCAGATCTAGTGAAATTCTTTTCAACTTAAAGTACAGCTCAGAAAGTGTACTTACTGCATTTCTATTAAATAGCGCTTAATGCCCCTGAAAAGGCACTGAAATAGAATTTTTTTATTTTTTTATTTTACTGAGTTTTATATAGCGCGAACTTGACCCGAATCGGGTATCAGAGCGCTTTACATAGCACCAGTTGCATTACATGAGGACACATTCATTTTTGTTAGGCACGGGGAGATTAAGTGATTTGCCTAGAATCACAGGATGTTCAGCGTCATTGCCGAGACTCGAACCCAGTTCCCCAGATTCAAGGTCAACCGCCCTAGCCGTTAGGCCAACTCCTCTCCCCAATAAGTGGGAATCTTGATTTAATGTTGTTTAAAAGAAGTCTGTGGGTTCAGTGATTGCAAGGAAAGAATCTTGATGCAAACAAGACTTAAATCCACGGTGTATGAACTGCAATATTTCATGGAAACACTACCCTGTGAGCTGGGAGTTTGGCCCAATTTATGAATAAATAAATTAATATGTTGTTGCTTGCTAATTTTAGGTATCATTTGCAATCGTGGCTGATTCAGGTAAGAGCGGTGGGGCGGGGGAAGTCGATAGACGACGGAATAGGGAAAATAAAATGAAAAATAAATAAAACCCAGAGAGAGCAAGGTAAGTGGTTTTATTTATTTTTTTATTTTTATTTTATTTGTTGACTTCCCCCCCGTCCTGCCCCGTCCCACTGCTCTTACCTGAACTGGCCGTGCTTGATCATTTGTTGATTGACTTAATTAATTAGTGAGCCTTATAGACTCATTTGATTTAAGCAATGTCCTTATTTACATAGGCACCACCCCTTGTAAAGGACCTTGGAAACGCCTCTTTGGGCACACCCTTTTTAGAGACCCGCTCCCCCACTTTTTTTGTCCACTTAAAGTCCAGCCGATGGTCCCCACCGGCAACCACCGGGTTATAATTAAGCACTGCTATTCCTAGGTCCGTCATGCTAATGCTTTGCCTTGTGGTAAACCCCGACATGTCCAAGGCGATTCCCTCTGTACTCGTGATGTTCACTTCACCATGACAGACAAAGGTGAAACTCACTTATGTGTTATGCTGTGCAGTGGGTTTCTGTCTTCTGTGTATGGCCTAAGAGTAGCCGCCATGTTGTGAGTAGGCACTTTAGTCTACTGCAATGTGATGCATAAATGATTCCATAAATGAACCTTTTTGAAACACTATTATTTTTGTCTCACTTAACTGAACATACATTCTGTTTGACAGAGCACTCCTTCACTAGCCGAAGCCTCTTGGCAACATAGATTAAGAATCTGTTTACTGTTGAAAAAGTTGATGACGCTCTTACTATCAACCGTTGAAGGTTGAAATGCTAAGTGTAACATGACAGGATTTGTGCTCAAAATTGCAGGTTGAGCAATGAGCTCTGCAGCAGGTGCTCAACTGGCTGAGCTATTTTGTTTTACCTTCAACTTGTTAGCCCCCAAACCAAGCCAACAACATAGGAATCCATGCAATATAAACTGCTTCTGCATAAGTTTTGAAATATACTGTATTTTATTGCCCTACAAATCCTGCCACTGTAAGAAAAGAGTGACTGTTGATAAATGTCATTGAGTAGTTTAAGTTTAATGGTTTGTGTAGGACATGTAACCCTTTTTGGAAAACACACTTTTGTACCCTGGTAGATTCTACACTTCCATGCTGTACATGGCTAGAAAATTTGTACATCCGAAATATGCAAATTAAGCTGCAGGGGAGGGTTAGATGCAGTAGGCGAAGTGAAATGAAGATTAAAACCAGAGGGCTTTCGGCGGCAAGTGAACTTTTTAGACGCAGATCAATTTGATCACATTGTATCTGGCCTCCAATTACTCCTACTGTGGCAGTTCTGTACTTCTTGACATTGATGCAGTAAGAAGGAATACTCAAGTAGTGCACATTATTAAGAGCTCACCCTGGCTAAAACAAAAACAAATTCTTCCTCAGTATTGATGAGGAAAGTGGTGTGCACATCAATGTCAATTTGGGGTCACCTGGGGCAGCAGTTTCTACGTCTGCCGTGCTTTGTGTATATCTGACTCTGTCCCTGCTACCCCTGGTCTCAGCGGTCATGAAGGCAACAGAAAGTAAACAAGGCTGTAACAGCTCTGCTTACCTTCTGTCATTCCTCCTACTTGTCCTTCCTCTAATCCCTCAGCAGCAATTAGGATTACGTTGAGGAGCTACGGGAGACCAAAGATCAAATTTATGATGTCATGAGCGTTCAAAGAGTGCGTGTTGTCATTTCTAATACCTCTGGAATATTGGTCACTGCATGTTGAACACTGCAAATCACTCAGATTGTTACGGTGCCTACACATGCGAAGAAAAACTTCCTGGAATGATATTTGGTCCTTCATAAGACTCCTCCCATTCTATGTCAACTAACTGAATAAACAATCATCAAGTCCAGTCTGCTTTTCTCTTCGACCACAGAATCAGGTCAACCCTAGTCACTGTAGCAAGTCGCCAAGTTTGTCAACAAATTCCTGTCAATAACACAACTCCTATGCACTAACAGACATTGAATCAATCTCAGTCTTATTCCGAATGTACCCTCTTGAAACTTTCAAAAATGGCTAACACCACCCCAAGACCAATTCTTGGTGGATATTAATGCCTTTAAAAGTCTGAGAAAGCCCTCAAACCGATGGAGATCATTAATGCGAAGACTGTATTAAAAGGGCAGTCTCTTAGTTTTCTCACTATTAATTGGGGTGATTGTCCAAAGGAGTTTTTAAGGACTTGTTTGGCGGAGGAGATGTGGCGTAACCAGAGCTGCCTACTTTGGAACAGGAAAATGAGGGACGAGTCCCAGCGTCCGCTCAACATCGTGTTATTCTTGGCAAATCGCTGAATCTCCCCGCGTCTAATTAAAAAATAAATCTGACCTTGTGCAACGCAATTTGATGCTTATGTCAATTTTTCTGATGCCATTGGGTCAAGTATGTGCTCTATAAAAACTGCAAAAAAGGCAGAGAACGTTCTAGCTCTATATGTATCCTGTAACACTTTACAAGACAATCATGTTTATACCTTTTTCTTATTTTTCTTTGAATTTTCAGAGCAGGCTGTTTTCTGCCAATATGTGATAACACATTTCACAGTGTGGTGTTTTAGTCCCAGCAGAATAATCTCTGCTCAATTGGTGTGAGCATCATATGTAAGTAATGGAAGAGGCTAGAAAGCAGTTTGTGCCCTGAAGAGTCTAGAAAACATTTTATGATGCAGTGAAACATATTGAATATATTGTAAAGTGGTCTATACATATGTTCAATTTTTGGATTATGGTGGTGGCAAACTTCCAATAAGAAATAGTAAGTGATTGCTGGATATTTGTTTTTAGTTTTCATATGAGGAGGAGGAGAGTATGCATCTTATGTTTTAGAAATATACACTCCACCACTGATTACCAACAATGCAGGGAGCGACTGAAGGACTCAGCTTTAAGGATATAATAGGGCACTCAAGAAGGCTAGTTAGTGTTCTTTTTTGTGCGACCTAATCTTGGTCTTTCCACCTTTTACTTTCTGTTATGTAATACACAAATCATGAGAAATTTGGTACACTGCTCATCTCATACAATACTCACATTTGTCCTCTTGTGCATGTTCGCAACTCTTTTTTAGGAATTATTTCTTAATGTAACTGTTTTAAGACTTCTACAGAAATTAATATCTGCAAACAATAGGTCTTGAGGTGTATTGCTCCATTTCTGAAAGTTTCAAGGTGGTCCATTTCAAATAAGATGGAGGGTGATATAAGGTATTTGAGTGGATATGGTCTTGCAGTGTTTAGTTTTATAGAAGACCACAGTCACCACTTCCTTTTCCCACAAGTACCATTGTTGGAGTGGATTCAAGAAATTCCCCTGGCTTACTCTGCCTAGCTGGTCATCTGTAGTAGTCATGTCTTTCCCCAATACTGATATTGAAACACTGCTTCTTGGCTGTGCTTCTCTCAGAATATCCAATAACTCACTAACAAAAAATGCACCATTATTGTACAGGAAAATAAGTAGAGGCAATCACATCTACACAATTTCTTGTTCCTTAGTACTCTACCACCACCCACAAGAAGCTCACTAATGGCTAAGACTCTCTGCTACTTAACCACAGCAAATGAAATCTCAAATGGATGCATGGCATCCTTTAAAGTCATTAAGCACAACTGATCCCTTATCTGAACTTTCTCTGAAACATTTTGAGGAGAAGTGAACAGCAATCAGCAATCTCTTCAAATACAAGATTGACAAAATCTGACTGCACATAGACTTAGCACAACAATCTAATTTCACAAAGCACCCAATATCAGCCACTTTCAACACCCTGTCCACAAAGTCCAGGCACGCCTCTTCCAAACAATACAGGCCACATCTCATTAAGACAGTACTAGACTGTAATGAAAGTTGGAGATAAAGTCTTGACAACACATCCCAACATTATCAAGGCATCCTTTGCCCAATATGTCTGTCTGATGTCCTAAAAATTAGACAATTCTTGTCCATCATAAAGAAATCAAACTGGAACCAAGACCACCTCACTACAGGCTGAATACGCACCTAAATGTTTAATAGAATGTCATTAAGAAGACCATCTCTAACCCTCTCCACAGGAAGATTGATAATAATGGCCTCCTTCAGGGTTACCGGTTTCATTTCAGGGTGCAATGCAGCACAGAGACAGCAGCCATTAAAGTGAATGGCAAAGCACTTCAGGTCACCAAAAATGACTGTTCCTGTTTCCTCATCCTACTTCAGTGATCTGTAACCTTTGCCATCTTTGATCAATATGCCCATCTGAACACCCTCACCTCTAGAATAGACTTTGAAAGTGTCATCCTACAATGGTTCTCATTGTACATGGTCAACAGATCACAGATCCATCAGATGGCTCCACCCAGCCTAAGCCAATCCCCAAACCGTGTGTTGCTCAGAAAATGTAATGTTCTCACTCATATCTTCAACAGGTGCATAGTGCCCCTTCTATTGTTACTTGCAGAGAAAAGCATAAAAGTTAATCAGTAACATCGGTTCAATTAAAAGGTCACCTGTTGACGTAACATCAAAAGTCTGAAGGAGTGCACTCCAATGATTCATGCATGGATGTAAAATGCCAACACAAGCCTGAATCTCATCAAAGCATAATTGGTACCCATTGTCAGTGAGAGCAAGCAGCAACAAATTCAAGGCTGTCTATCAGTGATGAATATTGTCAGCCTGTCCCCTGCTTGCTGCACCACTGGATTCAAGCTAGCCTGGCTGATGAGGGGTGATACCAGGAAACCGGTCCCAGGATGCTTTTTTCCAGTCCAGGGAGGACCTGGCTTTGCAGTTCGGGCTGGACTGTTCCCATGAGGAGCAGGGTCAAAACCGATTTGCATATGGCTGGGTACAAACTGGGGTGGCGTGGTGAGCATAATAGCGATGGATTAAACCCAAATCTGTAACTGGGGGTGAGTGTTTGAAATGTTTCAACACTTCGTCCATCATTTTATTTTGTGATGTTGCTATGTGTGCCCTAAGAGGCTAAGGGTACGCCCAGACGTGGGTTCCTTGCTTGCTGGGCGACTGGATTTAAGCTAGTCTGGCTGATGAGGGATGATACCCCTAAACCTGTCCCAGGATGCTTGTTTCCAGTCCAGGGAGAACTTGGCTTGGCAATTTGGGCTGGACTTTTCCCATAAGAAGCAGTGTCAAGACTGATTTGCATATGGCTGGGTCCAAACTGGGGTGATGTGTCATGTGAAATAACAATGGATTAAACCCAGATCTGTGACTGGGGGTGAGTATTTGAAAAGTATCAACACTCCGTGCTCATTTTATTTTGAGATGTTGCAGTTAGCGATGATGTCAGTGGGGCTGTTCTATAAGAATTTACCAGTGACTGCACGTGATACCGATTTATGATGTTGTCTGTGAAGAAACAGATGAAATTATAACTTGTGCATTTGAGCTGAATAGTGGTGCAACTGGGATTTTCAAGGTTTTTAAGTTTTGTATCATAACCATAATGTCCTTAAAATTATATTTGTTAAGATAACTATGCAGTGTGGTTTTATAGCAGATAATGATTTGTGATCTTATTATCCTGACATACATACATAAAAAGTGGATACAAACATGCATATAGATGTATCCCTGTGTGTGTATGCATATGCATGCAAACAAGTGAATGAATATGAGAAAAGTATGCAATGATTATTGGAGCAATGTAACATTGTGCATCAGACTCTCATTGCTGAATTTAATGTTTGTTATTTTTTTTAAACAAATTATTTTGCAGTTTCAAGGAAAACAAATTAGCATAACACATTGTACACTGTCATGCTGAATAGAAAATCACATGGAGAAATAACAGATTTGCCAATGACATAAATCTATATCCCAAAGTTGAAAAAAAGAAATCAAAACAACAGAGCACCTCCCCTGACAGTACTTGAAAATTACATTTCAACTGAATCTCCTTTGGATGTGGAGGAGGACATAATATGAATATAAAATGCATGCAATGTTTTGGACATTGTTATATGCAGACTCCCTGCCCTCTGTAAATGCTTAATGTGGGTTGTGAATGGATGCCAAGTAGCATTTAACTTGGCCGGTTAATCATGAAGGACTGCAGTCAATTTCTCCAAGCATATATGGACCAAACTTCCCCCCACCACAGGTTTATTGAAGGAGGCAATGGCTGCTTCCACAGCTGTGCCACACATAGGCAGGCCGCGAGCAGCAGGTGGGAAATCGGACGACCCTGTGGGGTAGTTGTGGGAAATATCCGGTTAGCCCCCTGGTCTCCCAACAGAATGGTGAGTAGCGCCAATGGAAAGTGGTTGCTGGTGATGGTTTGCAATGTGCTTGTATCTCAACCCAGAACGCTTGAATCACTGGGCAAAACCACCAGGTGTGTAAAAATGTGCCTCTTTCCCTACACCCCTTCCAGCACAGGTCCGAGCCCCCAAACATCTTTGCCAAGCGGACAGGTTTAAGATACCAATGAATCAATAATGTATTTGGATTTTCTTTGTAGCAGATACATATCGAAGATTTGGCAGCGCGTTGCCAAATAGCCCCCCAAATATTGTTGGGGATCTCTGTAGCTAATTCCAGTCCTCACTGTGATACATAGGCATGTTGTTTAAAGGAAGTCAACTGTAAGAGGGATCGGTAAAGCCACGACATGCCTTTGCGGCACACGTTTTAGAGATACATAGACTCAGTGGGTGCATCTTCGCGCTGGAGGGCCTGGCATGCAGGAGGTCTAACTGCCCAGTGGAGAGCCTGATTCCGTCTAAAGTAGTCTCTGTGGGTCAAGGAAAATTGCGTTATCAAATCATCTTGAAACCGCAAGTCCCCATCAAAGTCACCCAGGTTAGGGGAAAGGGCCTAGACCCAATGAAAAAAAGCAGAATGGGCCCCACCCAGAGGAAAGTCAGAATGACACGCCAAATGGGTGAGGCGAAAGGGATAGGTTGGGAAGGCCCTTCGCTGTTGTACTTCTCTCCAGGTTGCTAAGAGCAAAGTAGTCAACAGCAGCAATGGGGGATAATTTAATGTATAAGCCGGAGACTAACGATGGACTCCCTGACAGACTGACTCAGCCTTCACCTTTCAGAGTTCAAGAAAAAAAATATCATTCACTTGGATAATAACAACACATTCTAATTACAGTGCAGGTAAAAGGACACAATATGCCACAACACATAATAAATCAACCCAATAGTCATTGTTAGTTTTTTGAGCCAGGGTCCTCATCCTGAGCACTTTTTACAATATTTCAAAGCACCCATTGGAAAATTGTTATTGGTGGTCAGTGAATACCCCACAGTGCTACACCCTGGAAATTATGAGAGTATGCTGACAAACAGGACAGAGCCCTGTCTCTCTTCAACTGATGACCCTCACCCATCTCATACATTTATGCACCATGATTTGATAATTTGAAAAGCGGGGCACCATCTTCAGGAGGACTGAATGATTTCTGACGCATCTGAAATGTCCAGGGCAGCTCCTACCCATGTATGAAAAGGAGAATTTCAGCCTTCCACAAATTACTGCCTGGCTCCTCCTGTTTCGTATGGCACTCTCACTGAGAGAGAAAACAATGACAGTCTACATATATTTTCCTTAATCCGAGGGGTACTGCCCTATGCCCAATTACCATTTCTGACAGTCAATCTAATCATAGTATGCTCTCAGAATTTACTCTTTAGCACCTCTGGTAGCAGAGACGTTTGTCTCTGGAAGGGGCATAGGATGGGGTGGACGCATTTGGAAGTCTTAATTCTCTAAATGGGACCTGGCCACCATTTAGTCTTTTATTGCTGAATGCAAGTAACAATGATTTTTGCATCTTTGTCTAAAGTACTAGGGGATGCAATTTTGTATTTCGACTAAACAAAAAACTACAGGGACGACTTTTACATTGTACAGATGAACTTAATGTTTTGTAATATTAGCAAATTGTTCTTCATACAAAATTGCATCCATCGCCCTTAATATATAACTTTTTTGGGTGCAATTATTATTACATAAAAATAGAGTACTTAATTTAAAGGACCTCGTGAAGATATAAGACTGAGGTTCCCCATGTTTATATCTGCACTGATGACATGCAGTTCACACAAACATTTCTTAGCAAAATGCAGGGCCGGACTGGCCGTAGCGGTCACCGGGCGCTTCCCCAGTGGGCCGGAGGGGTGGGGGCCGGTTTTCTGGCCGTGGTGCTGGTTTTGTCACTGGGGACCGGTTTTGTAGCAGTGCTGAAATATCTGCCCCCAGTAACAAAAGCGGGTGCAGTGTTTTTTTACTAGCACCCCCAGCAATCAGCCAGGGCTGGTTGCTGTTCCCAGTCCGGCCCTGGCAATATGTGCTTAGCCGACTGAGGGGCATATTCTCAAGGACTTATCGCCGAGTTAGCGGCACTTTATCGCAGTCAAAGTGGCGATAAATTCATCGCACCATTCACAAGCTGGTGCTAACAGCCGATATCACCAGTTTTCCTGCGCTAGCAGCCGCAAAAAACATCGCCACTGATGACACCGGCAACTAACGCTAATGAGATGCAGAGTAGGCGTTCCCGTGCAAAAACCCGCGGAAACACCACTTCGCAACATTCCCAACGACCAGCCAGATCGGCGATAAGAATCAAAAACATGCGATAAGGCGCGTTAGCAGCAAGGATTTAACACCTGCTCCTACCTGGTGTTAAGTCGGACGACAACCTGCACCATAAAAGGGAGCCCAGACCACAGCGACACCAGAAGAACAACAGATGCCATGGAGCTGCTGATCATGCAGCTCGGAGCCCCAAGAGGGCCACAACACCCACCGCCACCACACCCAGGACCCCGACCCCCACCCCCCCAGGACCCCCCCCGGACTACCACAGAGGCAGCGCAGACAAAGACACCGGACCTTCTGAAAACGCACCAGCCTCGGAGTCTTAACGCCAGAGGAAGTCTTTGCCCACTACAGGCTCCAAAGGACAACCATCCTACGCATCCTGACCATCATTGCCCACAGGCTGACGGTACCAACACAGCGGAGAACCAACATCCCTCCTCAGACAAAGCTGCTGACCGTGCTGCACCTGTTGGCCTCTGGGACCTTCCAACCAACAACTGCCAGAGTCGGAGGAGTCTCACAGCCAGCCCTGTCAAAGTTCCTCACACCTGTCCTGGATGCCATCATCAGCTTGGTACCCCAGCAACTTTACTTCCCACACACTGCGCAGGAACAGCTGGAGATCAAGCAAGGCTTCTATGCCATAGCTGGCTTCTCGCACGTCTTGTGGTCAATCGACTGCACACATGTACTCCTCGTGCCCCCTGCCGCCACTGCACACAATTACCCCAACAGGAAACACACGCATTCCATCAATGTGCAGGCAATAGTGGACCACCGGGGACTCTTCACCAATGTCGTCGCCAACTACCCAGGCAGTGTGCATGATTCCTTCATCTTCCGACAGTGCATCATCAACCAGCGCTTTCAGGATGCCACCTATGGAAATGCACTGCTCGTCGGTACGTAACAACTGAACACACCACACACCTCAACTCCACCAACATACAACTCACAACTTAGGGAATGCACACGTCACAAAACCACATACAACATGACAACCAACATTCCCACATTCCAGACACGACAACACAACTTACTGAGGTAACCTGGGCCAGCCATGTACACAAGCCATCAACGGCATGGCACGTCAGCCACACAATAGCAGAATGTGGGGAGAGGTGGGAACCAGGCATGTGCGAAGGAGGCAAGTGACCTATGACTGTGAATGTACACAATACCAAGTGTGGCGTGGATGTGCTGGACAGTGGACGCAACCATGTAACCGCAGCCATCGGGGAAGAACGCGGAAATGTAGCTTGTTACGTCCCCCCCTGTAAGCGTGAGCGGAGTGGGCTAGGCCGGCGTACACCAGGCCAGCGTAGGGGTGTGAATAAAAGGCCCGCTACTCTGGGCGTGCTCCTCTTCCGGAATGGACAAATTGTCTGCCAGGGCGGCGCCTTTCAGCCCGCAACGGGGCCGACGCCGTGAGCGGCGTTGCCTGCGATCCTGTGCGCCTGCTGCACCCCAGGACGCTGTTCCCAAGACCCGTCTTGCCCGCACCAGCGCACCCAGGCCTCACTGCTCACCTGCCGACACCGGCATGTGTCAAAGAGGGCCCACCACGTGCCGGTGCAAGCTCCAAGCCCGAGGCCCGTGACCTTGGCAGCCTCCTCAGACCATCACGGCCTCCGCGACACAGGCCCCCAGTACTCCTTTTTCGTTGACGTACTCCACCACTGCCTCCGGCCTACACTGCGGTCCAGTAGGTCACACATTTGGAACTGAGTCTTGATTATACAATGGCAGAGTACATATGTTTATGGCAGATCTTATATCACCGTACCCCCTTCGAAGTGGTGCCACCAACTCTGTGCATAGCATTCCAACCACACGTGTCTGTGGGCCCGTTCTGACTACTGCCTTCGGCCTACACTGCAGTCCAGTACCGCGGGGTCACCTGTGTACTGCCTACACTGCGGTCCAGCAGGCCTCACACCAATCTAATCCATTCCGGACCAGGCAGGACACGGCACCGTCGCAGGCTGCACACACGCTCAGCTCTGGTGCCTCTACCTCCGTCAACCACAAATCATCGCCACATGGCATTCCAACGTCGTGTGTGAGAGTACCAGGAGGAGCTGCCTGAACAGCGGTTGGCCCGCGCTGACCGCTGCCTCCGGCCTACACTGCGGTCAAGTAGGTCACACATTTGGAACTGAGTCTTGATTTTACAATGGCAGAGTACATATCATTGCACGCTAGGAGAGGAGTAAGAGGAAGACGCGATTCAGTCCGGATGAAAAAAGGATCCTCGTTACGGAGGTGACCGAACACTACCAACAACTGCCCTGGTGCCACCAACTCTGTGCATCCCAAGCCAAGGACACGTGGCTGGGGGCCCCTGCAGACCGCTGCCTCTGGCCTGCACTAGGGTCCAGTAGGTCACACATTCGGAACTGAGACTTGATTTAATTATTGCAGAGTCTATACCATTGTACAGGCCTCATCGCAGACTGCATCCCCTTTCAGCTCTGGTGCCACTAACTTTGGCCCCGAATTTCATGGACACTCTCTGGTTAAACTTTGGTGGCGCCTGAGTCTATGGCCTGGGGGTTGTCTTCATCATCATGTAGCTGATACTGACTTGGTGTCAGGAATGAGTCTGTGGCATTCATCTCCTGAATGTTGCCTGTGTCTGCTTGGTACTGCCCTCTGTATCATGCCCTGGAAGAACACCTTCCACTGTCCCCCAAAACCCTCTGCGACATTCACCTTGGACATCAACGAGAACCCGCTCAGCTCTCGTGGCCCTACCTCAGTGCACCGGTAGTCACCGTCCTGTGGCGGTGTGCCTGTGCCGGCCGCAGTGCATCCGGGGCCACTGACTCTGTGCAGCTCAAGTCGTGGACCCTTGCTGTTTGAACTTTGAACTTCTGATTGTCTGATCACTGTTGTAGTTGTTGCCAGCACCAACCACTCCCTGAGGGCTGGCTTACACTCACCCCACACCCAAGCAGCACAGGCGTCACTGGACATGTGACCCTGGCAATAAAAGGGGCTGGGCGCACGTGCCCGTAGCCAGTTCCACAAACTATCTAAGTGTGTCTGTGTGGTCATTGTGTATGCATGAGGGCCCCGGGCCCTACCACATTGCATTGTGCTGTGTACAGCGGACGCAACCATGTCACCTCAGGCAGTGGGGTAGACCTGGGACATGTAGCTGTGTCGTACCCCCCTGTAGGCTTTGCCGGAGTGGGCTGGCTTACGGCAGTCCAGGGTAGGGGTGTGGATGATCACCCTGGGGCTCTGGGCGTGGTTAAGTGTTGGGCTTGCCAATGTAGTACATAATGCGTGTGTCTTTGTTGTGGTGTCGGCGCCACTCGTCCCGCAATGGACAAAGTTGCAATATAACATGCCCCCGGAGTGCGGGCTCGGACGAAGGGATACATGAATGAGCGCAAGCCTGCTCGGGGTTCGGGATCATACATGCCAACTGTTGTGTGTGTATCACTATTACCGCAGCATAAGCCAAAGGTCTTGCCTGGACCGCATCGCGAGTTCAGCCAGCCATGAACTCCACATCTGTGTCCGCCCTATCCTTACCATAGGCCTACACACACGTGGCCGCCCACCTTCAATGCACAACATCACAGTGTCGTTGTCAGGCTTGTGGACATGCGCAGACAGGCATGACAATGGTGTGCCGTAGGAGTGCAGGTGATGCAACCACACAGCGCACATGATGAATTAGGCTCGGGGGGAGGGAGGAGCAGCAGTGAGGCTACGTAATACACATTGATGGTGCTCATTTGCTACTAGCAGTACATGTCAGACCGGAATCACTATGACACACATATCACATGCCTATCAACTAGTGAGCCTGCCAACACATCATGCAGTACCAACTATTGACTCATGTCTCTCTGCACTGTCACAGGTGATCAAGGATATGCACTCTGCCCTTGGATGATGACACCCCTCCGAGCCCCGAACACACAGGCCCAGAGGCAGTACAATTGGGCCCACGCATGCACCAGGAGCATCGTGGAACGCACATTTGGCGTGTTGAAGTCACGTTTCAGGTGCCTGGACATCACAGGTGGAAGGCTCCTGTACAGCCCAGACATCGTGTGCAAGATGGTCGTTGCATGTTGTGTGTTGCACAACATATGTGTACGCACAAATGCCCCATGGTTACGTGTGCCAGATGCACCGGACGATGATGAGGAGGATGAGGCAGGTGGACCACACCCCACTGCAGCTGCAGCAGGAATAGCCCATAGGAACAACATCATTGACAATTTCTTCACATGAGGACGTCACATTGTGTCAGTCCTTGGCAATCATGAGACAGTGCAAAATGACCACAGGCACAGCATGTGCAAATAAATTCAATGCAATACACATTCCCTGAGTTTCTGTATGTGTGCTGCAGTTTGGCACAGGGATCAGGGACATGATCCAGAGTCATTGTGGGTGTGCAGTGTGCTGTACTTAATTGTGCATGTGTGCCATTGTGCCCATCTCCCCCCGTCCCCCCAGTCCCTGGTCGGTACTCACCCTGTTGATGTTGTGTCAGGTCATGTTGAGCAGTGTCCCGATCCCCAACTCCTGGCACCGTATCCCGACTGATGACTGTGGCCACCATTTTCTCACTGTCATCCAGCTCCTGGTGTGCCGCTGGTCCCCCACCTCCAATCTGCATTGCTGCTTTCATGTTGGCATCGAGTTTCTTCTTGGTTTTGCACTTCACATCATTCCAGCGCCTCTTGACCTCTTCCATTGTCCTCCTTGGCACTACGACTGCATTCACGTTGTTTACGATGTGCTGCCATGTTTCCGTTTGTGTTGCCGATGACACAGTGGAGGTGACGGACAGTTGTTGGTAGTGTTCTGTCACCTCCGTGACGATGATCCGGTTTTCCTGCAGGCTGAACCCAGTCTTCCTCTTCCTCTTCTCCTTGCCCTTCCCCGGCCCCGGGGTTCCTGGCTGGTCGTCTGTGGGGCTTGTGGGGTTCGCGTTGTCCTCTGCACTCGGTCCGGGTGCGTCGATGGTGCTACGCAGTTACATTTTTTTTTCTTTTTTTTCTCTGCTTTTATGGTGCATTCTCACGCATGACTCGTGGGAATCGCAGGCCTGTCGCTGGTTATCGCTGATTTTTGTTTCGCGATTTGGGACTTCGCTACTTTTTTCGCGTTCGTGTTTCGCATTTTCTGGGCTTCACGTTAGTTTTAACGCAGGCATTTGTCGCGTTATTGTGAGACTATTGCATGGTGCCGCCGGGTTGTGAATACTGCGTTAACACAGTGTTATTTTCCCGCGATAGACTGCGATGTGAGAAGTTGCGTTAAGCGATTTTGGCGATAGTTAACACACGTTCTTGAGAATATCCCCCAGAGTTTTATAACATCGATGCACGTGCTCAATACTAACACTGTATGAGGACAATAAGTTTATGAATGCTAGCGCACACGTTCTAGATAAAAGTCATTTATTTGGTTTCATTCACATATGAAACATGTGATGTTAATCCAGGGGCGTAGCTTCCTGGGGGCTGTTTGGAATGTTACACCCCCTAAAAAATGTTTTCTGTCGTAAGAAGTTGGAAACGAGGGCTTTCAGTTGGGTATGATGAAGTGTCTGTCTGATTTCACCTGGAATTTTTCAATGCCCACACTGACAAAAAAAACACACACACACACGCACACACGCACACACACACACACACACACTCTCACTATCCTCTCTGTTCTGAAGGGCTTAGAAACTGTTGATTAGTTTGAAAATGTTGTATTTTAAGTCTCCCTAACAATCCGCCCTCCTTTCTCATTCCACTGGCCCCTAAGCCCTCCCTCATGTTCCTGCTTTTATGGGCTTGCCTTCCCTCCGCTAATTTCTTACTGAGAAGTGCAGTATAGTTACTCCTGTGCAATCACCGCCACATTAGGATAAAGGTTGACATGACCTTAGATGAGTAAAATTGGCAGCAGTGAGCAGAGAGAGAAGTCGGAAGGCAAGTCAGGTTTATGAGGCCATTAAGAGGAGATATGCTCCAGTGGCTAATTTGTCACCTGTAGAAACTGCAGACCTTGGTTTTAATCTCAGTTTCCCCTCTAGACAAAATAGCGTTACACGGGGCAGATGTACCAATCGGTACCTCTGTTCCCTGGTCTGCCCAAATTAACGAAAGTTCAAACATGTCCTTAATGCCATCAACACTGGTAGTGCCAACAACTGGAACAATGTTCAGGACAGTCGATGAATGTAACGTAAAGAATCGAAGAAAAAAATGAAACCCAATGGTATCCAGGTGCTAGCACGGCCAAGACTATAGAACTCCCTGATCCAGTGAGCGTAAAACCCTACATGGAATATTCACTTTGTATCTGTCCTTTCAGTGTGTCAACTAATTGTGCTACAGTGCCTTAGAGATCAATGTAAGAGTCGGAAATGTGACACAAGCATAGTAAGAATAGAGTATGGATCCAAAGGGCTGTCTCGTTAAGTCCCCTCCAACCCTGGAGTTACCTGTACCAGCAGCACTGTAAACTCTTGGGATCCCGAATACTGGTGGAAGTAGTAATTCTAGTCCTGATTGTCCTGGTTATTCCTCATTACTCCCCAGTACTTCTCCTGAGCTTTCGATTGCTTTCAGCAGGATCTGCCTATTTATCATAGATATCGATCACAATAGGGCCGGTAACTCCTGTTACCAGCCCCATTGAGACTATAGGAGTACTTCTAATCAACCCCTCAAGTCCTTTCAAACAGACTCTGCAAGAAAAACATCCTTAGTGAAAAGTTTATTTTTCAAAAAATACAAAACAAACACATTTTACCAGAGTTAGCTTTTACACAAATGCTGTTTTCTTTCGCCATGCCAGAACAGAAAAAACTGATGGGTGAAGATGTGAATATTCGCCTTTTGCTTCTAAATTGATGTTTTGTGTAAAAAACACTTTGGATGTTCCTGTATTATATGAAGTCGTCGAAGTAAGTAACAGCTGAAAGCAGGTGTTTGCATGAGAGGAGCCCAAAAGCTACCATTAGTAGGAGACTTTGCAAGGCGAAATGCCAACAGTTGTATTCTTAAAACTGACAAGGCAAACTGTTAGTTTTGCTCACCCTTTGTCAGTGCAGTGAACTAAAAGGTGGTCAAAAACATGTCATTCTAGTAAATCAAGAAAGAGCAGCACTATTAATTATAATGTGAAATGTTATGCTTCGGTCAGAGGCATCATTTTCCCTAACATGCAGTACTTACATTGGAAAATAAATGCATAAATAAACAGATAAGTGCAGGAGCCCAATTTTTTCTGAGGAGTACACTTCTGGTGCTGCCGAATGCCAGGGTTGATGAATAACCAAGCTTCTCGGTCTTGATTTCACCTCATGTATCTCTCCCACCACCCTGCATTTCCTGGCTATTTATCCCAATCTAGTAGGTTCTTTTTGATTCAACTTTTATCCCTTTGCTACTATTTTATTATCTTTCTCTTTCTCCTTTTTCTCTCTGACTTTCTCTCTTTCTTTGGCCAAGCATCCTGTGATGGAAAATAATTTCCGGTCACCAAAAATGAATGTCGGTGCTCACCACTTGAAGCAACCTGGACAAATTAAGTATTGTTTAAATGTCAGGTATGAATGGTTCATATGGATATAGTATTCTCTGTAAATTCTAGCATGGTTGATTAGTCTTTTGCCCATCAAATTCAGGACTGAACGAAACAAAAATGCAGTTGAGTGAACTTCTCAAGCCTGACATTAAATAGTTGAACATCTCTACACAGTCCATGCTCCGTTGGCTTGTGGGTGCAAAGAACTAGTATCTGGCACCAGCCATGTATCCTATTATAAATTATACAGTATAAAAATGGGTCAAAAACAATGAGAGGAAATAAACATTAAATTACTAGCCATACTCTCATCCCTACACAAATCCCAGCCCTGTACCCCCACCCCTACACAAATCCCAGCCCTCTCTTTATCCACCCTAAAATTCAATTAAACTCCTTGTCTTGAAGCTCCGGTGCACCTCCAGTGCTCTCTTAATGCTTCTCACTGCTTGCTTGACCTTTCTGCTCCAGGACCAGAAAAGCCTCACCTTTCACTTTTCATTCTCTCTCTGCCTCTACTCCTCCCATTCTTCCATTTACCTGTTAATCAAATATATTTTTTGAGCTGCCTCACCTGCCCTGAGGTGTTCATTCTGTCTCCACACTGCTACCACCTACTTCAGCCTTGTCTGCCCCATAATTCCTCCACCATTACAATCAGCATCTCTAAATATAACATATTACCCAGTAGGGACAGGTGGACAACATCATGCCTAAACAGCACCTGACAGTGATAAACTATGTCTGTGTGTCTACTGACCTTTACCAACTCCACTTTGCAATACCCCAACACCTCTTGCTTAATTCCTTGGATGCCATCCCTTCTGCCTAGCTCCTCTGCTCACCCTCCTGGGTAGCAATTGTGCCCAAAATACGGCAACCTGCCCCACCTGTTCTTCAGCTTCTCCGAGCTTTGCTTTACCATCCTAATTCATGCCCTGTGGCTTGGATCCAATTGTTCTCACCCTGGGGAATCAACAACACATTCAAGTCCATGCATGTTTTGTTTCAGCTCTCGTAACTGTCTCCATCTCATATCTTCTAGGCCACACTAATGAACAGACACATTATCAAAGTCCAACACCATCTCCCTGTGTGTCTACGTACCTATATCCCCTTCAATTTGCAATGACCTAACATATCTCTATTTACCTCTTCCCTTGCTCTTTTGATTGCAGGCAACTTGCCAGCCCCTCTCCTAACCATCCCGGGCAGCAATTATGTCCAAACCAGGGTGACCTTCCCACCTTCATCTTCTCCAAGTCTTACTTCACCACATTAATTCATGCCCCGTGGCTTGGACCAGATGAATCACCCTGGTGAATCAACAACACATCCAGGCCCAGATATTTGTCCCTTCACTGCCATAAGGTGGGCATCAAATGTTCCCATCTCATTCCCCATAAGCCGTATTAATGAACAGGCACATTGTCAAAGTCCAGCCTAAGCTGTTGCCAGTAACACTGACTACCTGCATGGGCCATATCCCATTTCATGATGGAGTTTCCATAAATCCATACTTCTTTGTTCGTATTATTCCTCACTAATGTACTTGCCAAGCAAAACAGGACACTCAAACCCTATTTCTTGGTTTGTCACTCCTTGGGCAGACATAAACTCACACACAGGCAGCGGCGTAGCTAGGGGGGGGCGGTGGGGGTGGTCCGCCCCAGGCGACACTATTTTGAGGGCGGCGGCTCGTGGCACTGGCTCGTGGCGTATGCCTTTATAATTTATTTGGGGACACTGACTGACACTACTGTCAGTCAGTGTACCCAAATAAATTATAAAGGCTGCCGCAACGGGCCAGTGCTGCGCGGCTGCCGTTTGAAGTGCAGGCGCTGCGCACCTGCTTGCAAAAAGCAACAAATGCTGCCTGCAGCACACGCACCACCACCTAGCTTAGTGGTGGTGCGGTGCACAATGTACCTCCGTGTTTGTGGTCGTCTGTGGGTCCGTGACGTCCGTCCCAGGGCCGTCAATCTTGTAGCACGCGAGCGCTACCAATGACGGCCCTGGGCATCATTTTTGGCCAGCCCTCGCGCCTGAGAACGTAGCAGTGACACGTCACGGCCCGTGAGGGACTTTCACTTCTTGCCGCGTGCGGGATGATAAATTCACTTCAACTGTTGAAGTCTAGTTACTCTAGTAGGAAATGTGTGGTAGTGTTTGGGGTGAATGAGCACTTGGCATCCAGAGGAACATGTTCTCTTTTGTGAATAATGGCTGGTTAGATACAAAGACTGAGGTGTGTGTGTGCCCAGGATGCAGGCGGTTTGGTATCACAGTTTATAGGTGAAGGCTGTTTGGTGTCATGAAAAGGAACGGTTCGGTTTCCAGAGCAGCGGAGTTTTCAGGTTGGAGTTTTTGTTTTTCCAGAAACAGTGTCCTTTTATAGTCCATAATGGGACAAGATGTGGTGCCTGCGTCTGTTTGATACCGGATTGGAGGTTATTTTCTTCCAGGAGTGTATGGCTAGAGTTGTCTGTGGGAGGAGTCTGCGACGTTTCACACCCCGGAGTTGGAGCTGCTACACCTCTCAAAAAAGGCAGAGGAGGTTGTGCTCTTCCAGGACAGACTTCCAGAAGTGTGCTATTGTGACAACCAGCCCCAAGATCTCCAACCCAACCCTGGTGAGCGTCATGTTACCTATTGCTTCAATATTATGGAACTTGCTTGTAGCCATTGTGGCTTTTGGAACAAAAGCTTCCGACTATAGTCTGTCCATCTTAAGGCTACATGACTCTATGGTCTTGCTGTGCATGGTGTCACCTCCATCTTGGCCTGTGGCGCCAGATGTCTGAACCAATGCCAGGACAAAGATATGAAGTATCAGTCACCTTGTTATCAGCCAGCAACACCTGCTGTAAAGTGATATTTGGCTGCAGGTGCGTCAGGTTTAACTTAGGCAATACCATCTGCGTCAGCAGGCATCGAGCCAATGGCTAGCTCACAACCTGAAAATCTGCCATCGGGGACGGACTGGAATGATAGGAATTCTGCAGGTTTCACTCTTTATCCTGAGGCTCATAAGAGTTAACTGAGCTGATGTGGTCTGGGTCCACAAAGGCATTCTATAGGCGGCTGCCTCCTCCTTTCTCCTTGTGTGATGAGTTAGTAGTTAGCGGGCAAAAACGGGCAGGTTCCTCACCCCGGTGTTAAGATCCATCTTTGAAATTAGAATTGCCTCCATTGGGAAAGGAGGAGGGCAAATCCACCCTTCTACCAAAGCTGTCTCGACTAAAAAAGGGGAAACAGGTTAAAATGACTGACCAGCCATCCTATCAGCCAAGAAGCCTGATCCAATGGTGGACATTTTGGCAGCAAATGGAGGCGTGGGACGGCTTCACATGCTCATGCCATATTGCTGCCTGGAAGAAGGGTGGAGGCCAGCTCTGACATACCAGTCTTTTGCACAATTATCGTCCTATCAACTTCATAGCCGAGGCTGAGACTCTTCTCTTGAACGCTAAATGCCTATCTTAACTGGATCAGGGTGGAGGCAGATTTGAGGTGGTGACACCGGTGCCACTGCACTGGGCGCTGACTTAAGGGAGTGCCGTGTTTTCAAATACGTTGTGAATGTAAAAGCACCTGCTGCAGTTTCTTTACCTCCAGTGATTTCCAGGCAGCAATAAAAATGTCAAGATAACTCTGGTGATTAATGTGCCTGCTGGAGGGAGGTTGGAGCTTTGTCTACAGGCAGTTTTGACTCATAAGGTAGCTCAGAGAGTTAATATGCCTGCTACAAACAATATGCACTATGCAGATCACAGAAGTGCATAGAATGTAAATAGTTCAGTAGGTTACTGCTTTTGTCACAGAGATCCTTTGTTACTTGCAGATTATAAAATAAAGTCCTAATATAGAAAAATTACCTATTAACCATCATCAAAAGCAGCATGCCAGACTGCAAGGCATAGATTAGAACATTATGTTTTCGTATCCAGTCTTTCATTATCCTTATGTTGCAAAAAGGGTTCATTTGGGTAGCATGTCTTATGTAACATTTCCTATACAGTGATTCACACTTCAGTATGATTCATTGTGTAATATGTATGTGATGTAAAATGCTCTGATACCTTACACTAGCATGAGTGGCGCTATAAAACAAAAATGCATGTGAGAGAGAGTGGTTAAGGAGACTTGAGGGGCACTGTTAAGGATGGTAATGAGGGAATCCGTAGCGAAGGAGATCATGGGGGTGGGAGGGGGGGCGTCAACAAACTCTGTCGCACTGGGGAGTAGTCTTATTTTCATGTTTGTGATGAGACAACAGGATGACAAAAATGTATTTAACTTGTGACAGCATTTTAGTCAGGCAATTTTTCTGCCTCAAACTATTACACACAATATCTTAGGGGTATATTAAGCCGATACAAACTAAGTGCAGGTGTAGAAAAATACTCTTTAGTTATGGAAAGATATGCATTTCATGATGATAATGTTGTTATTCATCCACGTCTTATAATTAGTCTAGATTTGCTTTAGCCTTTCATTCAACTATTTGATAAATGTTTATGCTTCATGGAGAAACAAGATACGCACCCTTTTGTCTGGCCGCTCTAATTGTCTTACAGAACCTCTTCTTTGAGCAGACACATCCATGGAGTTTGAAAAGAGTTCAGACTTTGTTTGGGTGATAGTGGGGCAATCAGTTTTTGCATACGACCCACGACCTTTTTCTTGCACCAATTATGTGTTGGGTTGAACGTGCAACTATTTATCTGAGAGCCTAATATCAGTGCAAGTATAGAAGCATCTCTCCGACCAACAAGATGGTCAGGGTGACTTTTCTAGTGAGATCTTGTAATTTTAACCAGATCAGCACACCCTAAAACCAGTTCTCTACAATCGCAGCTTATGCCTAGAGGAGTAGGTGTTCGTGCCACAGAAGCTGGGCACGTGATGGGGTAGGTGGCTTGAATATGACCAGAGGACAGGGGTCCTGCACCAGCTGTGATGTCATGGATGAGATGTCATGGATGGGACAGGTAAGGAACAGGTGACAGCGGTCCTGCATGTGCTGTGATGTCATAAGTGAGATGTCATGGACGGGGCAGATAGGGGACAGGGGTCCTGCACAAGCTGTGATGTTATGAGTGAGATGTCACAAACAGAGTAGGTAGAACTGATGTAAGTTTTGGGGTTCCTTCTGCTTTTCCTTCAGCGGCGTAGCTAGGTTGGGGCGGTTTGCCCCAGGCGGCACTATTTTGGGGACGGGGGCTGTCTAGCCCTGGACCGTGTCATGTATGTGCATGTAACTTGCATGATCGAGGTAACTATTAGCGGTGATACTACGTGTCTCTTGGACCTCTTTCAAGTGCTCGCCGTTCGTTTTTCCCCAGCACCCCAGCCCCCCCCCGCCCGGCGGCAATTTGAGGGATAGCCCCGGGCGCCACAAGCTCTAGCTACGCCTCTGCACACAGGTGTTCTTCTGTTATCCAAGAAATTTCAGTTCGCTTTACATCAATCGTAGCATAAACCTGTCCATGGCTGCTTCTATCCTGAAGGAAAGAGTACTGACTCTTCTCGCATTCCATTCACCTTTCTGTAAGCACAGCCTCGAACAGCTCCAACATTCTTTGGGTCATTACTTTCTTTCCATCCTTATGCATGAACAAAGTGCCACCTAGCTGTCCTCTCAGGCTAACAAAATGCCTATAGGATCTCACAGGGCATATTGCAGCTGTTCTCGAACTTTTTAATCACAACCCTGTTGCCCAAAGTCTGTCATAATATTACATTTCAACACTAATACTCTCATCCTAGCTCCCCTCAACCACACACCTTTTTTACACAGAACTCCATACTACTTTTCTCCCACGACCTCTGACACCACAAATGCCCTAAAGAATAAAATTGAGAAAAGTTCTCTAATCACCTTAAATTTCCAGGGAGTAGTGCAAACATGTCTTATCTGAGCAATGATACCTTATAGAATGTCCACTATATTTGGTAGCCAAAAGTCACTTCTTCTCTCGCTCCCTGGTCCATCCTTTCAAAATCCTCCTACCTTACTCCCCACCACTCTACTCGTAACCCCGGAAGCACTTCCCATAAAATGTAATTCCAGCCCAATTTCCCTGAAATTGTGACTGGGGACAAACCCTTCTCAATCTGGCTCATCAAGATGTTTACCATTTCTCCATTCTTGCCCCCAATCCTCTCCTATGCCTACCCTTTCTTCTACCTTTGAAGGCTGAGAACTTCCTTCATGCTTGCTAGCACCAAGTCTTTATTTATGCTGCCAAAGACCTCTTGGTCAGCTGCCAAGTATGGGTGTGCCAAACTCGTGTAGTTTCCTGTAGTGTAATTGATTACTGCAAAATTACATGCAATTAGTGTAAATGCATCTGGGACTCACATAATTAGCCGAATGCTCTGTTTGGGTAAATATTTCTGGTTTGCTTGCGTTCAAAATGCTGTCACATACATTCGGGTTTGTGGTTTTGTGCTCAGGGAAAAAATCGACATGAAATGTTTGATGATCACCCACTTTAGAGGAACAGCTTGCTTGCGTTCAAAACTATTTTGTTCACGTTAGGATTTATA
Organism: Calotriton arnoldi; assembly: GCA_963921515.1. Taxonomy (NCBI): domain Eukaryota; kingdom Metazoa; phylum Chordata; class Amphibia; order Caudata; family Salamandridae; genus Calotriton; species Calotriton arnoldi. The sequence goes on along the minus strand of CAWUFW010001478.1, from coordinate 795,690 downwards.
GTTTTGCACTCAAAAATTACCCAAAAGGTCCACTTGGGCAAAACGATTTACATGAAAACTCGCTTAAATTAAAAATTACCCGAATGGTACATCTTGTGTTAAAATTTCTCCCTAAAACTACTCAATGTGCCTAATGGTATAATCTCTTTAATTTCACAAAAATGTTTGTCATGTGAAATTACCAAAATTACACTAATTAGATGGGTGTAATTAAAACCTTTCCAAGGTCTACTGCCAAGCCTTCTCCAACAGAATGTCCACATATCACATGACACTATAGTTATCAAAAATCTGCTTCTGGTGACTAACCAAAAAATCTTGCCCACTGTGAACAATATAGCACATCAGTCTGTCAAGTCCAGGAATGTGCCTTGCTCTAAACAAAATGTTCCTATGCATACACAATAAAATCAATTTCCACAATTAGAATAGCACATACTGGTCATTTGCAGGCAACATATTCACAGCTTGCACCTCTTCTTTATTGCCCACCACAATCACAACCTTACAGTTCTATAGTTGCTCATCCAATAGTCTGACTGCCAGCATGACCAGAAAACATCTAGAAAGGCAATACAATTCCTCTCGTTTTTCCTTTCGTCTAGTCACTCCTTAACACACCAGTGCCCCTTCCAGTGCTGCCCAAATGCCCCAGTGCTAGGCGTCAGAAAATATTTCCACTTCCCAAAGGTCTAGGACTCTCAAGCATAACCGTAGGCCCCTTCTCAGTCTGTCCAAGATTCTAATCCTGTGATACCCATCTCATTGCAAAGGCCTTTAGCCTGAAAAATGCCCTTACAGGCACCACAGCTTTCTATGCAAAGTTCAGATGGCACATTTTCTGTTGAAAAAACATTAAGTCACACTTCTCTCTACTTACTGCCTTTAGTAATACAGCTCTCAGCTTCACTAATGTAACCGCTGGCAGGTGAAATACTATTGCCACGGAACCTGCCTGAACGCCTAGAGACGTCAAGAATGTACAAGACTGATCTATCTTCCCTGGTGCCAATGGAATACCAAACATCCTGGCCACCTTCTCAAATGTCCTTATCGGTCTCTCACACTCCCTTGCCCTGATCTGCCTTGCCTACCTTCAGAAAATAACCAAGGTAGTTCAGCACTTGCTCAAACCTCAACATTGTTCTTATCGCTCACGCTAAAAAAGTACTAAACTCCTCAAAATTAGAGCATGGCACTGGAACTGCTGATGGGCATCGCTTTTTTAACAAATACCTGTCTCTATAATTGGATGCTTTGCAGCTGGAAATCCTGTGGATGCACGGTTAACAGAGGGAATGCTGACTTAATATCTGACTTAACAATGTCAGTACCTTTTCCAAACTCCACTTTTATGTTGTAGGAGAATGCAGAGGATTTGCTCTCATCAATGAAATCATTCCCTGGTCCCCAACCCCTTCAAGGCATGACAGATAGTGAATTAACTGGAATTCTCCTTTAACTACCCTTGGTGCTACACCTAGTGGTGAAATTGTCAGATCTTTGATAGGTGGAGGCGGAGAATAGTGGTGCCACACATCCACAAGTCACCTACTTCATCAATTTGTCCTGCACTATCGTTTCCTTTTCTCTGCATGATTTCAAGTTTTCCCATCTGCAAACTCTGGGCCTGAATAAGGAATCTTAAAACCTTTAGTAAAAACACTCCTGAGAAACACTCCATTGTCTTGTCTGGGAAATGATGCAGTCACCTGTCCATCCTTTCCACCCTAGCTAGCCTAATTGCAGTTTCTTTGACCCAGTTGCCTTCACCTCTGCCACTGCAGCTTAACACAATAGATGACAGGGTGCTTACAACCACGTTTTAAGCAATCATGCCTACATTAGCAGCAGTGGAATGGAGCCCCAACAAAGAAGCAGCAGAAAGAAAAAAGCCAATACTGTGAGCATGAAGACCAGATGGGGAAATGGGATGCAATGGTAACTATTAGGGTAGAAGGAAATGTACGTTTGTAGGTGATCCGTAACAGGAAAGTGAGCTGAGGAATCAGCAGAGAAGGCGTTTGGGCATGAAGGCGGTGGGCAAGACCGAGCGTATATGGAGACAACGCTATGGGCAGAGAGTGTTGTACAATGAGACAAAACATCACATGAATGGTATCAGAAAGGAATATATAGGTTTTTGAAAAGAACTGAAACTGAACAGCTTTAGGTTAATACCTTGTCAATAAAAATGTCAGGAATTTTATGAAAAGGCACTCTATGTATATTATTCAAATTAAAGGTAACTTGAGCATATAGGACTTTTCGTTTGAAAAAGGATCCAAATGTTCAAGGCCAGCTCGTCCAGGGGTAGTGGAGCCACATTTATTTGCCACTTTCTCCGTGTCATTTCGCTGCCAGCATGGCTGTGATTCCAGACCTGCATTGGGCTTGCTAGGTGCGACATATTTCGCCATCTGGCTCTATGAATCCAATGAAGCAAATGTTGAGAAAATTGATAGAGGCCTGGACCTGACCTTTAGAGTCCTCTGCGTTGTTGATTTATCGGGCCATGTGTCACTGAGGAGAATTAAATGGCAGTGTAATCCCTAATGGAAACTTGTTCTGTTATAAACTGCCATTCTGCGGAATCCTTCAGTGTGAAATAGCTGGCAGTAAAGAAAAAAATAACCTAAGATCTTATCCCTGCATAGACACAAGTCTTTGCTATGTTAGCAATACTTTTGGAACCAAGTCTTTTATGCAAGTCATAATTAGATAATCGAATTCCTAGTTAGGTTCATTATTTGGCTCTACTGTATATTAATTATTTATGCCTTAAAAAATGCTATTATAAACCAGTAGAAAAGTGCAAGCTCTTTTCCTTTTGGCAAATGTTTTCAAACGTTCTTAAAAAGTACTGGAAAATGTGATGCACATAAACTTTGTAAACACTGATATAATAACACCTAGGGGCATATTGATTGAAAAATCACGCAGGGCAGGAAGTCACCTTGCTGCGCTGTGTGATAAGGAAAGACCAGGAATATGCCAAATCTAACATGATATGGCGCATTTCTGTCTTTTCCCTGCACTAGCGCACAGTGTGCTGCCTAGTGCCAATGCAGGTGCAAGGGTGCCTGCGTTGTAAGCAGGATTGTTCAATACTGAGAGGCCTTTTCCTCTATCTATGTGTGCTGCACGTAGAAAGAGGAAGTAACGAGGAGATAAAGATATTTCGCCTCGTTGCACCACACCTGGGAAGGCGTAGCATTTTGACATATTCCCAGGCCCACCAGTAATGGTAAATCTGGGAAAGTGTCAAAATCCATGGGTGGATGCTTTGGAAAACCCATGTTCCACCCATGGGGCAGAGTAACGCAATGCAGCAATTTGTGCTGTTGCATTACTCTAGATTTATCAAGTCACGCAAGGTGGCCTTGCGTGGCTTGATAAATCCAACTTAAAAGTTGCATCGCCCTTGTGCTCCATTGTGTGGTGCAAGGGTGACACAAGTCTTTGATAAATTTGGCCCCTAGTGTTTTGGAGGTCCCCTGGGATAGTATAGCACAGTGGGCATGTACCCTCGAAATATAACTTTAGCTAATAAGAAAAGTCTTGTTTGTTTGCAAGTGTGTAGTAGCCTATAACGGCAAAGCCTAAAACGCAGTAAAATATAGACCACCCTTGCAGCCGTCCTCAAGCTTTGTGAACTGTGAGCCTAAAATGCAAGGTAACATTTTCAAAAAATAAAACAAATGCTTGTTTGCTTTGATTTCAAGTAGTTAAGTGAATTTTACATATAGCTTTTGCACTTAAACCTTTGGGTAGAAAAGGGACTGCTCTATCCGTCTGAATAAGGATCAAATCTCCATGTAGTTTTTGCTGAGCAGATGTTTGTAGTCTCTAAAAACATTTGTGTAAATAGTTGTTTTGGTGCTATCTAGGTGGGCGTGGGTGGGCGTTAAACACAATATGTTCCTCAAGTGATATTTTGGGTCCTTTCGCAGATTCACACAGTTATTCTCAACCATAAACACATTTACCACCTAATAAGCCTTCATTTAATCCTGACAGGAATTCACAAAAGCATGCCTGGCATCCATAACTGGATTTACTACTTCAGATATTCTGCCGCAATGCAGCAGAATCTGTAGCATTAGATTCCACACAGCGGGGTCTTATATGCCGATCATGCTGTTGAACAGCGACATTAAACTGTACTCTAAGATCTTGGCAAAAAGGCTGGGCGGCATTATCCATAGACTAGTATCGATTAGGCAACATGGGGTTATTCCGGGGAGGGGGACCTCTGATCATGTGCAACGTGTAATGGCAATGTTTGATGCTATCGAAATCGCGGAAGAACCCATGGGGGTCGCCCTGTTGGATGTGGAGAAGGCATTTGACAGGGTGTCCTGGGATCATCTTTGGGAGGTGATGGAGCCCTTCGTGTTGGGGGGGTCTTTTATTCAAGCAATTCAGGTGATGTACTCCAATCCAATAGCGCAACTCCAGATTATGGGAAATGATTCAGAGCCTTTCCGTATAGAAAGGAGAATGAGGCAGAGTTGCCCCTCTTCCCCTTTGCTATTCGCCTTCTATATAGATCCCGTTCTCCGCAGACTGGAAGCCTCTATTGATGTCATACTGATCCGTCTTCAGGGTTGGGAAAAGAAAACACTGGCAAATGTGGATGACATTGCAATAGTTACAAGAGACTCAGATAATGCTCTCCGGGCCATCGAAAAGATAACCAAGGAATTTGGTGTATAATCCGGGTATTTGTTAAATAAAAGCAAAATGCAAATAGTGGTGAATAGATATACAGCCACCCAGGACTGTTGGGTGGTAGAACAGGCAGTTTATTTGGGGGTTATTATTACTGCAAATGTGGAGCACTTATTTGAGATAAACCTTTCCCCAATTATTGAAAAAGCTAAAAAAGATTTTATAAGGTGGGACAATTTACAACTGTCTATTATAGGAAGATGCAACCCAGTGAAAATGATCTTCCTCCCAAAGTTACTGTATATGTTTCAAACAATTCCCCTTGAGTTCGAAAATGTTTGGTTTAAAACAATAGACACGCTGGTTGCTAGGTTTATTTGGTCATTTGGGAAAATCAGGAGGGCAAATAGGTTTTTGAGTCTACCCAGGGTAAGGGGAGTTGGGCGTTGCCTAACTTTAAATTATACTACTTAGGGCCCGATTCCAATCTCGCTAGGAAAGCCCTCCGTACGACTCAGATCCGGAGGGTTTTCGAGTGAGACGTGCTCCTGGAGTCCGACCGAACGAGTACGATGCAGCCGTATGCTGACGGACTAGGTTGCTCGGACTCCCATTGAACTCTATGGGAGCCTGTGTACAGATGCGTACACAGGCTCCCATGGCAGAAAAGGGGTGGGTGGGGAAAAGCGTACACCCTGTGGCGGGCACCCCATGGTGCCCGCCACACTGTGCATGCTTGGATCGGGGGGACCCATGGACACCCCCCGTGATAGATTCGGAGGGCCCTTGGTGAAGGGGGGCGGAAATCGGCTCCATTGTGCGGCACGATTCGTCTACAAACGAGACGTACAGAGCGGTTCGGGTCCATAAACGATTCGGTCGGCGCTTACGCGATCTTCGCATCGTACTTGGTCGTTCGGACTTGTGTGAGATTCGGTCGTGAACAAGGGCTACGAATCGGATCCGGTAAAGCCAAATCCGATTCAGAGGCCTTCCGAGCGAGATCGGAATCGACCCCTTAGTGTCAGCTTTGCAGTATCATCGCCCTCTTTTTGATAATAATGTAATAGAGAGGGGATTGAAGGGAATGGTCCATCAAGATTTGTGTTAGGGATTGGTAATGCTGCTAAGGGATGCCTGTTGAAAATCTTCGAGCCGAGTTATTACAAAAAAACACGGTTTAAGACCCTAATTGCTGCGTTTAAAAATTGGTCCGGAATTCGGAAGAAATTGGGAGTAGGTAGATATAGCTGGCATACACCTAATCATGGGAATAGTCAATTGCCTGAAATATTTCATGATTGTTGTTTATCCAAATGGGAGCGAGCCGGTCTCTGATTTATAAGACATTTGCTCTCAGGAGACCACATGGCATCATTTGAAGAGATCCGGGCCAGAATCAACATAGGGGTCAGAGATTTCTTTAAATATTTACAACATAGAGATTTTCTGCTGAAAAAGGTGGGTGGAGTTTCTGGATTTTCCAGAATATCCCTGCTAGAGGTTTTAACAGGGAGAACAAACTATTCGATCTCACAAGTATATGGGTGTCTAATGGAGGGGATCCCAGACGACCTTGAAAAGCACAACTCTAAATGGCAGGGGAGATTAGGCATGGATAATGTTTCCTGGAATCTTTAGAATTGGGTAGTTCAATTTTATGTTCATCTAGCTTGCAAACCCAACATTATAAAATGTTTTTGATTTATATTTCAACCCCTTCCAAAATAGATAAATGGGCGGGGTGTCTGGGACTTACTGTCCTCGCTGTCAGGAACCAAGTGCAGACTTGGTCCATAAGTTCTGTTTGTGTTCCCGCCTCAATATACTTAGGTCAGAAATTGCACTATTTTTAGGGGAAATCCTTAAATTGAATATCTTCCTGTCACCGCAGCTTATGCTGTTGGGTGTAGATGAGTCAATATCAGGCATTGGGGCTCAGCTAACGTTTATCGCAATGGCAATTTTTCGGCTCTGTGTAGCCTCAGCATGGCTGGATCCCCTACCTCCTTCATTCCAGCAATGGAAGGGGCGATTTTTATATACTTATAATCTGGAAGTGGCACTTTATGAGTGTAAGGGGAAGAAAGCTAAACAAAAAGGGAGGAGGATATGGGGGCCTCTTTCGGATTGGATGTCGTCCCATAATTAGTCTTACATTGGCTTGAATGCAAGCCAAAGTGAACGTAGGCTGTTTGGGTGGCCTTGGTGCCTAATTCTCCGTACTGTAATCTATGGTGGACCTTTTGCTTTGAATTTTCTTTGATGAATATTGTATTGTATTGTAATTGCATTTATATAGCGCTTACTACCCCTGACAAGCGCTTTTTCAGCGAGTAGCACGCTACTCCGGGCCCCATAGAAGATTAGTGTTGAATTAGTATAGTGAAACATGCAAGTAAATTTCAAGTGGTGGATAGGTTAGTCAGTTATTTGGATTCGTAAGAATAGCAGAAGGATAGCAGAAGGATAGAAGAGGAAAACAAGGTTTGTATTTATATAGCGCTTGTTACCCCTGATGGGGTGTTGAAGCACGCTACTCTGGAAACCCATAAAGGATTAGTGCTCAATTAGTATGGTGAAATATGAAAGTAATATGAGTGGTGGATATTAGTCAGTTATTTGGAGTGAGAAGGGAAGCGGAGGGATAAAAGGGAAGAAAGGTTTGCATTCATGTAGCACCTGTTACCCCTGATGGGTGTTGAAGCGCTTTTCTGGCGAGTAGGACGCTACTCCGGAACCCATAAAGGATTAGTGTTGAAAATTAGTATAGTGAAGTATGAAGTAATTTGAGTGGTGGATATGTTATTCAGTTATTTGGATAGAGAAGGGTAGGTTGCGGGATAGAAGAGGGAAAGAGGTTTAGTATTTATATAGCGCTTGCTACCCCTTGATGGGGTTTTGAAGCGCTTTGTTGGCGAGTAGCACGCTACTCTGGAACCCATAAGGATTACTGTTGAAGTAGTATGGCGAAACATGAAAGTAATTTGAGTGGTGGATATGTTAGTCAGTTATTTGGATTGAGAAGGGTTGGGGAGGGGTAGAAAAGGGAAAAAGGTTTGCATTTATATAGCGCTGGTAACCCTGATGGGGTGTTGAAACGCCTTATTGGCGAGTAGCACGCTACTCTGGAACCCATAAAGGATTAGTGGTGAATTAGTATAGTGGAAATGGAATTTGAGAAGTGAACATGTTAGTCTGTTATTTTGATTGAAAAGGATAGTGGAGGGACAGAAGAGTGAGATTTTTTTTTCTCTTTTTTTTGAGGTCATAGCAGTAGGAGGAGGCTTTTGGCTGAGTAAAAAGGGGTTTTGAGGTGAAGAGTCAGAGGGAAGAGTTTAGAAAGGTTTGTTTTGGGGGATCGGTATAGTAAAAGAGGTGTCAGATGATGCAAGGAGGGGTAGAGTAGGAGAGAGTCTAGAAAGGGTTATTTTGGGGATCATAGTAGTGGTATGGGGTTTGGGTAAATGAGAGAGTGGATGTAGAGGATATATTGATAGATGTATGGGGTGAGAGATAGGGTAGTGCATTGGAAAGAGTAGTAGAAAGAAGTTTGAGATGAGTCAGAAGGTTGGGCCAGAGGATATATTGAGAGAAGTATAGGCTGAGAAAATAGGGTAGTGCATTTGAAATGCTAAATTAGAAGAAAGTGATAAATATATAGATCCATAAGTACATTGAAAGTATATAGATGCATAAAGGAGGTAAGTATATATAGATTAAAGATATTGATAGAGGTACAGGATGAGAAATAGGGTAGTGCATTGGATATGCTTTTTCAGGAGAAAAGTAACAGACACACAGATCCAAGTACATGGAAGGTACATAGATGCACAATGGAAGTAAGTACATGTAGACCAAAGATGATATTTATTTATTTATTTACAACAACATAATTATTCTACATGTTTATACAAAGCAATACACAAAGATAGGTACATATCTATAGTGAAAATAAATGCTTATATACAGAGGAATATGCTGTAAATTTCTGTTTGCGTATGGTGCTTATGTGGGGAAGAGCCAACTTTTGAGTAGTTTTCTGAAGATAAGGTGGTTGTTGGTGGATCTTATGTTGGGGGTAAAGAGTTCCATAGTTTGGCTGCTTGAACAGAGAAGGATGTGCCACCCATGGTTTTTTCTTGTATCTTGGGATTTTGAGGCGAGATGCCCCTTTAGAGCGTAGGTTCCTTTGTTGAATGTGTTTGGTGATTTTATTCCTGATGAAGAGCAGTCCCATTCCATGTATTGCTTTGTGGGTGATACAAAGTAGCTTTAACGTGGATCTTCTGGCAACCGGTAACCAATGCAGGGCTTTCAAGGCAGGGGAGATGTGGTCTCGCGGTTTGATATGCAAGAGTAGTCTGGCAGCCGAGTTCTGAATCTGTTGTAGTCTTTTCATGGTCGTTAAAGGTGATCTGTGGTAGAGGCTAATGGCATAATTGAGTTTGGACAGAACAAGGGAGATGGTAGTTTGGACCATGTGTGGAAATCCCAAATGAGGGAAAATTCGTCGCAGCGTTTTTATAGTGACAAAGCTTGATCTTGCTAGTTTGTCCACTTGGGCATTAATCGACAGCTTGGAGTCCATGGTTATTCCGAGGTTTCTTACTTCCTTCAATACTTTAGGCGGTGATCCCAGTTCATCAGGCCAGGCGGCAAGCAGGTCGTAATGTTTCCAATCGCCACATGTGAGTATTTCTGTTTTTGAAGCATTCAATTTGAGATGGCTCCAAGTCATCCACTGATCCACAGCCCTGAGACAACTGAAATTTGGGGATTTTTCAATGTCTTTGGGGCATTCCAGTTGAAGGAGTATTTGTGTGTCATCTGCATAGTTATAGCACGTGAGGTGAAATTGATTGATCAGTACCGGTAATGACTTCATGTAGATGTTGAAAAGCATGGGCGAGATGATAGAACCTTGAGGGACCCCTTCTTTTGTGGAGTTTGGTTTGGACGAGAAAAGTGGGGTATGGATGACATTAGTTCTGTTTTGAAGGTAGGAAGCGATCCAGTCTAGAGCAGTTCCCTCTATGCCCGCTTCTTAGAGTCTTTGTTTCAGAGTGTCATGGTCAACCGTGTCAAAGGCAGCCGAGAGGTCCAAGAGGAGTAGCACAGCAACCCCGCTGCGGTCAACTGTATTCTTCAGGTCATCCCAGATGGCAAGGAGGGCAGATTCAGTGCCTCTTCCCGGACGGAATCCTGTTTGGAAGTCTGAGAGTATGTCATTCTCATGTCATGTTAATTGAGATGAATTTGTATTTAAACCCAACTGTTGGACTTATTACTATTTATTGTATTTGTGTATACCTGCTGCTGAAGATATGTTAAATTATTGGTTGGGGGGAAAAAGGGGTAGAAGTTTAATAAAAATTATTTAAAAAAAAAAAAAAAAAAGATTCAACACAGCAGTGGGAAGTAGATAGAACGAGGTGGAGTTCCCCCTGCACATTTGTGAACACCAACAAACTCATGCATGTAGGGACAGTGCCATACTCTGATCAGACCATTTTACACCCTAGAAATTGTCAGAAGTTTTCTCCTGTCAAGAGCTGAAATACCTCCTCTTCCAGGATGGCAAGCGAAAAGGAACATTTCCAAGACTTGATGGGGGTGCAGGGGAAGGACTTTCTACAAGGTGAAAAATGATTTCCTTGTGGAAAATTTAAAAAAAAGAAAAATATATATATACACAGTGGGCTCCATTCCCCCAGTATATAAATACAGGAATAATTGTAGAATTCCACAATGGGGGAATAGGAGTCCAAGGGATATGTCACATGGCATTCCCAGTTCCATGCCCAGAAACGTGTTCCTGGCACAGCTTTCCAGGTGTACTACTTGGAATATCTGTGAATTAAGAAAAATGTAAAGTTACGTTCACCTTTAAATGTAAAGTGCTGAATGCACTTTTATTTTTTGGGACAAATTTCTCTTATTTACATGGTACCATATCTAAGTCACTGAACTTGCCTGGGAAGCAGTGATATGGTTTAAAATTTGATCATTTTTGTAGGAAGTTGAGACCATGTGAATAAATGAATTTCTGAATTATGTCAGTATTGTTTAACTTTAGAGAATAGACCAAAATGAAACACTGTCTTGAATATCTGCTCACAATCAGAAGAATAATCATGCAAAAACAATGCATGATGTGATAACTGCTTTGTTCCATTTTGTGGCGACATGGGTTTCGTTCAGGCACCGTTCACCCTTGAGGTTTTTCAACGGAAACATAATGTTCACTAAGATAATGACAAGTTTCCATAAACTGATGATTAAATTAGCAGTTGGAAGTCGTCAAACAAGTCCTTGCTGGGGTCGTGGTCACCGGAGGAATGGTCCTGGTTCATCTAATCAATACAATTGCCTCGCGTCTTGTTACTCTATGAGGAGTTATAAAATAATGCCCACCCTATACTTTCAGCAATGTTTAACTTGAGGTTTGATGTCACTTTCAGCAGCGTACTTTCCTGAAGATTTGTAAGCCTGTGAATGACAGGCAATCTGTTACCCGCTTAAGACTGCAGTTACAACCCCAGAATTAGTGTTAACCTAAAAACCACTAAGAAAAATAGAGTTACCACATAGTACTGATCGGTTTTGCACTAGTTTCTAAGTTTTCCTCCTGTTAATGGGGGCAATGTATGGATGCAGGACCAGTCTTTGTAGCTGGATTTCCACTTGATGTTCCACTTACCATAATGTTTTGCCTCTGCAGTTTCTTCCAGGTGCTGCCAGGAGGAAATCGCATCTTCAAAAATCCTCAAACAGAACACAATTTGTGCCAAAATGTATTTAAAATAGATTGATTTTACAGTTAGTGCAGAACTTATAAGGAGACAGCTAGCACCTTACAAAAAGCAGAAAACAGTGTATACAAATTCTGTTTCTTTCTTCATTTACTCAACAGCATCCTTCTATCAGCACTGGCACTGAGCTTTTTCTGTCTTTTGATACCTAATATTAATTTGCTAATATTGTCTTTCTTTTGTGTTCTAAGGTTGACTTTGGGGTTTATACGGTAGTAGTAGCAATTATGCCTCCGGAACTTCTATTCTCATTGAGAAGACCGCATCACTGTCCATTAGATATCATTAAATATGGATCTTGTGCACCCTTCTCTATTATAGGAGTTTATGACAAGATTATCAACTAGAGAGATGGGATGATGCAACAAAAGTGATGTAAGGTTTCCTAACTGTAGAGAACAGACGTCAGGATTCGGTCTTCCTCAAGATCCAGCTGCACTTCAACAAGATACCTTTGTGCATAAATTATCATAATAATGCTCTTGGTCTACTTTCTGATAGGTTTTGTATCTACTCTCCTCACTGTCTGAGAACCCGGCATGCATGATGAGAAGTGCCTGTCACCAGGTTTACAGCCATTGCATGGTTTATAAGTCATAGTCATTGGCTGTGTTCAAAACAGCACTCAAGTCAAGTCATAAAACTTTATTCGATTTGTCAAGCAAATCATAAAAGCACACGTGACAATTCATACAATGAGATAAAACAGGATTAAAAGTGCATAATTTAATTAAAATATGCAAATTCATTAAAACATCGCTAAATCAAATGGAAAACACAAAAAGTAGGTTATAAATAAAAATTACGACCCAAATTAAATCTGTTCCTACAGTCATTTCTCATCAATACTGTCATGAGACCAGAAAAATCACATCCCTACCTTGCAGACTAAACAAAGTGCATGTGAAAAGTTTCAAGAAATCCTCATTCCCACTGCATACGCTGCATTTTAATGCACTCATTTATCCATATCGTTTTTGTATTTTGAGCACACCTTTAATAAGATTTATAACAGCGACACAAATATCAGAAGAGTCAAGTGAATGTAATTAACTGATGCCTTCTCTATAAAAGCAAGGGGGAGCAACAAATTAGATCTCACATTTGTATGCAATGCACAAAACAGGGCAAAAAGCAAAGTGGGTTGTTTTGCAGAATTGTTACAAGGACAGGGCGGGAAGTTATCACAAGAGCACTCATTATTTCAGTTTTTGTTGCCCAATTCAGAAAGCTTGTGTTGGAAAAAGTCAAAAATCTACTTCTGTAGGTTCTCCTCTATGTATGCAGTAGATGTCTCACTTTCTCACTGGGCTACATTCATGATGTAGCCCAGGAGAACTTCAAGAAATTTGGCACATTGATAGGGTCCCAGGAGTTCTCTAACTTTGCAAAATGGAAAGATGCAGATCTTTTGCTGGCCAGAAAATATGCACGAGTAAATAATGTGGTAACATGTATTTTCACATGCAACATTATTTGTCTCCAGAGAGAGAAACAAATTGCCCCTGCAGAAAGCCCCTTTTCTTACATGTGCAAGACATATGCAATTTGTTTCCTTCCATATAGCTCCTCAAAACGCATTCAATCCTACCTTCCACATTAATATATTTGTGTGTGTTACCTCATACTTGTAATGTGTATTTTCCTGTACATAAACCCAAACGTACAATGTTGAAAAATTACCATACTGGTAAGTGTCCACCATCATAAGTGCAATCAAGGATAGTAAAATTCCAAAAATAGATAGAGTGAACCACAATTTCGAATTTACCATTATAAAAAAAATGTGTGCTCCTCGCTGACACGTTGTCCCAATTCCTTCCGAGACAAGGCTTTAAAATGAAAATATTTAATCAAAAACATTTAAATTGAAAAGCAAAATTTGAGAAGTATAAATCCCAAAAGTATTTCATTGAAATCAGGTTGATAAGGTGAATCATGGGGCCAAGATAAAAGGCTTCAGATAAAGTTAGATTCAACTTTTGATTTAGGGTAAACGTTAGTGTTATGCTTTGGGTTATGGCAAAGGTTGGGTTCCTTGTCATTGTTAGGTTTAAGCTACAGTTAGGACATGGTTAAGTGACACATTTAGGGTAGAATTAGGGTAAAGGAAAAGTTAGGGCTTTCTTTAAAATGTTAGGGACAGTATCAAATTTAAGGCTCAGGTCAGGTTGGGTCTGGTAAGGATAATGATAAGGTCAAGATAAATGTTATTGTCAAGGATGGACTTATGCAAGAATTGTCAAGTTTACGTTTAGTGGAAGGCAAGGGTTAGTATTACTGTTTTTGTTTCTTTTGGAATCTTTGGCTTTTAAAAATTAATGGACTATGGAAATAAATCTTAGACTGCACAACTAGAATTTGGAATTCTCTCCCTCCTGCTCTTCATGCTACTCCTTCTCTTATATATTTTAAGTAGATTCCAACTTCTTGGAATTCTCTATTGCCATTTTATATCCTCACAAATCTATCTTGACCTAGACCCTCTTTTTGGTTACCATTGTTTGCTCTATATTTGCTTGCCCCTTTGTCTCATGACCTTTGCTTTCTCCCTCTAATATTAGTACCTGTCACTGTTCCTTCCTCTCACATTTTCCTTGTTGAAATTCTGTCCACTTAACATCTTGCTTGTAATTATGCTTTGTGTCTGCAAAGATACGATGTGGGTCAATTGTCAGTGTGCAAAAAAAGTTATGGGTGATTCGTTACTCTACATCAGGAAATGTGTGCTCAAATTATTTAGTACTCAAAAGCATGTAATATGTTTGTTTTCTGCAATTATCCTTTGTACATTTATATTGATGTCTTGTTAAAGTGTGTCTGTTTCTCACTATTTTCAGTTTTGAGGTACTCTTTGGCCCACATTATATATATAAATCTGCAAAATAAAAAAAAATGTAATGAATGAATGACCAAGGATGGGTAAAGTTAGATACTGTATACATGCTAGAGTAAAAGGTTTTTCTTCTTTGAGGACTTGACTAGAATTTCGGGTAGATTCTGCTGTAATGGTATGGGTTGGTGTATGTTTAGGTATCAAGATTTTTTATAAAATACATTGCTGCAAAAGGAAGCAGGGCCGGACTGGCTACCGGGCGTTTTGTTGTGCTGCCGAGCTGGGGGCTGATTTCACTGCGATGGGGGCTGATTTCGTTGATGGGGACCTGCGTGAGCTTAGAAATAAACAAAGCAAAACGAATGTTTTTAAGCACACGCAGGTCCCCATCAACGAAATCAGCCCCCAGCTCGGCAGCACAACAAAACGCCCGGTAGCCAGTCCGGCCCTGAAAGGAAGGAGAGGTTTCAAAAAACATCAATGGCTTTTTTAATGAAAAGGATTTTAAAAAAACAAATTTTCGTTGAAATGCCTACATAAATCCAAGTGATAACGTCTGACCAATCAACTGAAATGATTTTCAATAAAAATATCACTGAAATGGTGTTTCTTTGAAATGCACTGAGATAATGTAACATTGATCATTTGCAGGTGAATATTTTAACTTTCCACCATAAGCAGGATAGGACAATACAGAAAATATATTTGGATGCTTTTTACATTGGTAACTGTTGAGCGTTTGTGTAGATTTCTGACTGAAATGATGGGGAACTTAATTTCAATATAGTAATACTGAGAAGTTTTAAATGCTTAGCTAAACATTTGGAAGATCATGTTAATGTTTCCCCGATTTGCAGTAGCGGTCCGTGGTAGGAGTGCCAGCCGGGCGGTGACGTGGGCGGGGGAGGGGCAGGGTGGGGGTAGTAAACCACGGATTAGGCCGAATACAGGTAGCAAACTTAAATAAATAAAACGAATTTCGTTGCGCGCACTGCATCGCATTTGGCGATGCAGCGCTCACAACGAAATTCGTTTTATTTATTTAAATGTTTACTTACCTGTATTCGGCCGTAATCCGTGGTTTACTACCCCCCACCCTGCCCCTCCCCCACCCCACGTCACCGCCCGGCCGGCACTCTTACCACGGACCGCTACTGCCGATTTGCCTTTCACCTATATTATTTTACACTTGAGATATGAGCTGTGTGTTGGCCTCAATCTATTGATAATCTCAGCACAGTGTCAAGGGGACTGTACAGGTGCAATACTGGAAGCTTGGCGACTAATGAATGATCTGTCCTTATATTGCTCCTAATGCAAGAACTGCTTCAGAGGTGACAATGGCCCATTATGCTTCCTCTTTGTAAAAGCTTTTAAGAATTGATTCAAATCGGAAGCTGTGCCAAAGTCTTTGAAAAGTCCTCTGAGGCACTCTGTATCCTTGTGAACTTACTGATACCTTAACAAATGTCTGCTGTAGGCAGTGGCGATTGTATGGATTTTTTCAAGTCCTGTCCTGGAAGTAGTGACATATGTCACATTTTCTGGCCACCAGTGACGCCATAAGCCTATCAGCCTAAATACTAGTAAGGCTTGAGCTTAACTTTAGTGGGAAAGTCACTAATGCAAAATTCGTGCTGGTGGGTGCAGGTGGTGGGCTCATGCACCCATTTTTGAGGGCCAGGTGTTGTTTTACCTCATTATACATGGACTCATAGCAAGAGAAAGAAAGGTTGAAAAAGAACTAGGGAGGTGGAAGAGAACGATAGAAACCCAGTGCCAAGGCAAGGAAGCATGGTTGAAAAGGAATGTGTAGAGTGAGTGTAAGAGACAAGAAGCGTAGGGTGGTCAAAGAAAGCTGCACGAGACAGAATAAAATCTTGCCAGCTTAACAATATGGCAACCCTGTTATTCAGCAGTGCCTGCACTTATATGTGTGATAGTGGAAGATAAACTAAGACCCAATCAGTTCAGCAGTCAAAACATCTGCAAGAGTTTGAACAGAATTCTAATTCTGACTCAGCAGAATCTGAAGGGCATAGCTTCTCTTAGCTCAACTTGTTTGATCTATTGGAGTTTACAGACACATTTTCATTTTTACAGCCAATCATCGAATGATAAATGGTAAACTTGCACGGAGGTGACATACACTAAGAACCTTAGAGATTTTCTAAATGACAGGCCAAGATGCCAAACCTATATTTATTTTTTTGCTTGCATTTGTGAAAAATAAACATGTGGAAACACTGATGAGGCGGGGGAGGGAAAGTTTTGAGTCAAGCATGATAAGAAAGGTGGGAGAGTGGGTTTTGAAAAATATAAAGCGACAGACTCAAAGCGAGTGCAAAATCAAAGGTGAGATGGGATCACAAATCTATCAGAGTACGGAGTAAGAAAGTGGTAAGATAAAATGTGAAGTATGGACAGTTTCACCATGTGAAGGATCATCAGCATCCTACATTTTTTTTGTGTTACGGCAAATGGTGTGCCTCTTTAGGGCGCATCTGTAGTATACTGCAACTTAAGGCTTGTCATTTATCTGATGTTTGGGCAAGGAGAATAGTTGAAGTTGGATGAATTTTGCTCCCCAATCTGTTTCTTCTATAGGTGTTCAGTGTGTATAGAAATGACCTTTCAACCATCTTGCCATTTTCTTTTTTTTAGGCAATCACAGCACTCAAGTAGCTGTTGAAATGCATAGGTCCTCCCTTTGGCATCAACTATCCTTAGGAACTGCAATACAGTGTTGCATAGTTGGCCCCTGTTAAAGTAGTTCAAACATCAGCCGTTAAAATAAATATGCCACTTTTCTAATGTAGATGGTGTTGCTAATCTGTGAATCAGTTAATGATTGCTAGATTGGAGCTTTCTTTACATCTTACTGGATCCTAGCGATAATTTTATATCTTTGATTCCTGTCCTGTAGAATGAATGCGGAACGGCTAGCTGTCTCAGTTAGTGACCACAGCTCTGGAGTTTTTGTAGGTCATAGTTTGGACTACAATTCTTCACAAACTCTCTCAAGGAGACAACCGTTCCTATAAAACTGTTTCGTTGCTGCGTGGATTGTTTATATTGTAGTTTCTTTGAATTGTGTAAATACCTTCAGAGGCATTAAAGTTAAGTGAAGTGGGGTCTGATGTAGGATGATTTGGCTCCTCACAGCCTCTCCAAGTCGCTCTAAGACTTGTTTCATAGCTGTTGGACGTGGCCCTTTTTGCAGGGTTATCCCCAAACTTTTTGCTTCTTCCTCCTATTTTTTCCTGACCTGTTGTTTTTGGCTATAGGACTCTGGGCACTTTACCACTGCTAATCAGTGCTAAAGTGCATATGCTCTCTGTGTAAATTGTTATTATGATTGGTTATCCATGATTGACATATTTGATTTACTGATAAGCCCCTAGTAAAGTGCACTGAGTGTGCCAGGGCCTGTAACTCAAATGCTACTAGTGGGCCTGCAGCACTGATTGTGCCACCCAGATGAGTAGCTCTGAAAAGGTATCTCAGACTTGCCACTGCAGTGTCTGTGCGCAGTTTTTTAACTGCCATGTCAACCTGGCAAGTGCACCCGTATACACAACAATGAAAAAAGAACCCATTTCTCTACTCATTACACCCTACCATAATGCTTTCATTTTGGAGTAGTGTGCTAGTACAATCCTTAGAATTGCATGGCAGGCACGGTCTGCAATTCTTCACCTTCATACCCTCACGCCAGGCCTTCCAACCATATGTTCAAGACATATACGGTGGTTTAGAATAAGGCAAAGTGGGTGCTCTTTATAAATACGTGGTTTCCGCTGCATACAATTTCATGACTCCTCTGCTATCCCTGCCCAACTCAGAGGTGGGGAAACTGCCAGACTTCAAATGGCAGAACTTCAACTAGATCTACAATCGTAAACTTCTGCCCTTGAGCCTGTCAGCCAAAGGACCGCCGCATCACAGGGGCAGCATGCCCACACTATTTAAAGAGGTAACGCCTCCACTGATTTTCTGTGCTCAGGATGGCCTTGCACAGTACAATAAATACATTTAAAAATGGCAGACACAGGCAGAGAAAACAAAAATGGTCATGATTTGTTTTTCTCATCAAACACCCACTATAGAAGTTTGTTTGAGAAAAGAGAAAAAACGCCAAGCAAGCCAAAAAACACATTGTCCCCACTGGGCATTTTGCTGTGATATTGTGCATCTTTCACAGTGGTGGGATGTGCTGTAGGCACATAAACATCCACCAGGAAAGTTGGGATCCCGAAATATAGGGTAGGTGGTTCCCTGCCCAGAGGTGCAGGTGCAGACCCACCTACTCTGTAGTCTGGTGTGCCAACTAACAAACTCAACATAAGACCCAGAGTTTTGTAGTACATCCATACCATGTACGCAAATAGGCAAAGGTGTAAACTCAATACGCTAGAACTCTTCTAAGGATACACGAAGGGACCTTACAGGATCTGTTGCTAACAACCATCTAGTATGTAGCACCATTTTGCGACAGGGCTGACCTCGAAACTAAAGCAGCTTTGGAAAGTTCCAACATCAGATCTATCTTGCACTGAGAGAGTGAGTCACTCCCAAAATCCCTCCTGGACTAAAAGAAGAATGTAGCCTATAACAGTTTAACACTATAGATTCCCAAATACATTGGATAAAAATGCATAGGTTTTAGTGTGAGTTCTGAACTAATGTATTATTCTAAGACTTGAAGGTCTACTGCAGGACCCAAAAGTATTATTTCTCAGTATCAGCAAGATGTGCTTGCATCAGCTTTTTAATGTAGTTTTTCATAAAGATTGCCTGTCAAACCAGACCAAGGGCCTTAATTAGTTTGGAAGAGAGTGGCATCCATCAAAATGTGACAAATGTCCAGTCTGCTGTACTTAGAGTGATATTGACACCAATGCGTTCCTAATGCAGCGGAGAGGACTTCTGCCATTTTTGTTGGATTTCCTGCATTTACTCAAATCTAAATAAGCAAACTGTGTTTCATTGGCTGTGCAGACCAAATCAGAGAACTCTATTCTTTTTCCAATCCTTTAACCCTCCATGTTTAATGGCATCTTATATCCATCAGCTACAAATATTCTTATAGCATCAAGACCACTATATTTAAGCAAAATATATGACAGTGAAAGTAGGGAAAATAGTTGTCGCCCACCCAGAACTGGAGACAGGGCCGGACTGGCCGTAGCGGGCACCGGGCGTTTCCCCGGTGGGCCGGAAGGGTGGGGGCCGGTTCTGGACCAGTGGGGGCCGTTTTTGTTACTGGGTGCCGGTTTTGCAGCAGCAAATCGGCTCCCAGTAACAAGCGCGTACACAGCAGCAGTGTTCCCGTCAGTGCATGCCCCCCCACTTGGGCCGGTTGGACCCAAGTCCCCGGGCTGGTTTGCGATCCCAGTCCGGCCCTGACTGGAGAAACCTGACAGGACAATGGAAAGGTGGTAACTTGAGACATGAAGCGCTACAATAGAAATATGTTCAAATTATATTAAAATAAACCTACAGTCTATGTGAACTGCAGTCGGCCAGTCAACCTGTGGGTTTAAAGTATGTGAGCCCAGGAAGTAAACAGCCTTTGATTTCAGTACATTTGTGCCTTAGAGAAATGCTGAAACCCAAGTTCATTTTATGTGATGACGTTTTTCTTGTGGAGCTAGGTTTCTTCCTTTATTCAGTGTTTCATCATCTGTCCCCCGTAATACTTCCAGCCTTATTTGTGGGACAGGATGTTTTTTTTTCTTCTACTGGATGCGTTTTTGCTGATGTATGCAAAAGAAGTGCATTCATCTCGAGAAAGACTGCCCTGCCCAAGATGGCGTACATTATGGTCTTTTCTGCCAGAGGCAGGTCAAGACGACAGGAGTGATTACCAAAAACACTTTGTATATTGATTTAAAAAAAAGTAAATATTAACTTCCACAGTCATGTGTTTTTTGCTGTTCCTGACGACAAAGTGAAGTTTTCTGGCATGGGCAATGGCTTATATCGTGAACCATACTGCGTATACTAGCTAAAACAAACAGAAAGTGCAGTGTTCAAGTGAAAAACTGTGAGAAGCAGCTTGCCCTCCCCCCCATCCCACATCAGAGACTGAATCACCAGTTTAAAGTAAAACACAATTTTAATTAGTATCTAATGTTTGGAGACCCGTTGAACATATATCCTCATTTAGCGAAGGTTGAAAATGGAGGAGTAGCGCCGTAGATTCGAAATTTACGTCACAGCACCTAATATTCATGATATTGAGACTAAATTAGCTTTTCGGGAAGAATACCATGCAGCAGTGACTAAATTGTGCAGATGGTGAACATTGTAATAATTTTTCGGTACTGGGACTTTTTGTTCATTTTCCGACTTTGAACCAGGGCAACAGAGGAATTAGAATATAAGAGAGTAAGAAGAGAAAGACAGGAAAACAATGATAAAGATTGCAAGCAGGAATGTAAGAAAAACCTGAAATAGACAGGAAGTGTAGTGTAAGGGAAGAAAGAGGCATGAGATGGAATCTATACTAGGTAATCTTGTTACTTGGCAATCGGGCATTTGGGAAAGAATGCCTGCACTGGGCTCCTAAGAAAAACCTTGGACACTGCCCCCTGCACTTAATTTTTTTACAAATTAATAATCGAGACACAAAGAACTATTTAACGTGTCTTCGAGTTGCAAAGTTAGCACCATTATGCAGCTTAATGCTATTCGCACATTTGTAATGAGGTAATGCCACAACGCTTTATATCGCAGTTACATGTGTGGTAATCCATCTACTGGAGAATTAACCCAACTTTTTACACTTTGCAACATCTGAATGAAGGCCAAATATTTTATGAAAGGCATTCACATATATACAAAACATAAAGAGGCTGGAAGGCACACTTGCCTGATCGTTGATGGACACTTCCTAAATGTTTATGTCTTTTGTAAATGGCAAGAATGGCAGTGGTGCGAGAAGAGCACACTGTAAATATTTTTAATGATCATGGAGGGGTTCCAGTGAATGCCTGTTCTGTCCTTTCTTTTCGCCAGCAGCTTGGCTGCAACGAATCCCATTAGGCGGGTAATAGGCTGCTCTTCTGACATTTCCTCCTCTTGAACACACGTTTACTAATTAGCCATCCAGCCAGAGCCAGGTGAGGTGGAAAAACACTTGGAGGAAAGGAAGTGCTGCTGTAGTGCCGTACGTCTCATAGTGCGGAACCGAAGCATTGTGCCCGGTGCACATCTGACATCAAATCATCAGTTGCGGCCGTGCAGGTAAGAGCGGTAGGGCCGGGTGGGGGGGATTTAGACGGAAGATGACGAGGGGAAATTAATTATTTATTTAATTTTCCCTCGTCATCATCCATCGAATTGCCCCCCCCCCCCCCGCCCCGCCAGGCCTTACCGCTCTTACCTGCACGGGCCGCGGCTACATATCATGTCCTTGAGGAACGCGCTCTTAGTGCAACCAAGGGACATCATCGCCTGAGGAACAGGCGCGGCTCAAATCAAGAGGCAATGATCATTTGCAGAGACTTTTCAGTGCACATTATTATTGGCAATCCTAACATTAGTGTCAAAATGAGCGTTATGCATATATTATTATCATGAAATAATTTTCCAACAATGGAGCATTATGACACATCTGATCATTGATAATTATGTTGAAGAGTTTGTGGGTCATCCCATTCGAATTTTTAATAGAAATTAAAAGCAATTTATCCAGATGCTTATCACTGTATTGAGGTCGACAATATCGATCTACAATAAAATTGTATCCATTGCCTACAACTACATCAGCAGAAAAATATATATTACTGTTACTGATTCCATCTATACTTACCTTGCATGACACTCACTTTGGGAGATATGCATAAGCAGAGGTATATATATATGTGGAGTTAAGAACAGGAATTAGATATGTACCTTTGCAATGTAGTGATAGGTGGGGTGGATGAGATACTATCATCATGCAATATAATGACTCCACCTCCTCCTCCAATTCACCAAAGAAGGAATTACAGCATAAGGTAAAAGGCTGCTCACCACTTTGTAAAGCTTCATAGTCTGGGCCATACCCATCTTTTTTGTACATCCCTCCCCACCATGCTGCTCAATTTATGGCATGGACTTGAGGTGTGGGTGTTCACTCCATACCTATGTCACCCTGGAAAGTGAATGGATTTGACTTGTACACCACTGACTGCATTCTCCCATTTTTCTGCCCCTTTCAATTGCCCTTGTAGTCATCAAAGGTAATTTTCCACCAGAAACACAGAGATCCATGTTCATAAGAGAACCAGATTTTAATGTGACGCACAGTAGAGCCTTTATTCAGCAAGAGTTTGATATGGCGCTAATGGAGAGTGTACAGAATCCTTTGCTCTGGAATGGGGGGTCCGGCAGCGGTGCGTTATAGTGTCTATTCTATTTATTCTTTCTATTAATAATTTGATCTTTTTTGACTGAACATGCACAGGATATTCCTGCGATTGATGAGACCGCTGTACCTACTTCTTTATATGTGGAGGACGCTCTGTTGTTAGACACACTCCCCCGAGCCTGAAGAATTTGGGAATAGGTTTTGCTGACTTTATGACAGGCCTAGACATAGATATCAGTTACACCAATTTGTATTTATGGCATATGGCTCAAAGTGCCAGAATTTGAATTTAATATCTCTTAACTCAAATAGGTTGATAAAGGAAACTAGTTTTCCTTACTTTGGTGTGTGACTCAATTCCTCTAGTACCTGGCACTCCAAAGTAACTGCCAGAAGGCAAAAATTCGCTCAGTCGATTGGTGCACTTTTTAGACTGACCCCGTTAGTAGATGGGAAACCTACAGCTGATTTTTTGGACATCTATAAAACGCAGCGCGTTCTGGAGGCCACTTTTGGTGCTGGAGTGTGAGGGGTGTGCTAATGTCTTGCCGATCCAAAGTGAGTGGAACCGATTTCGCATGCAGCTTTTATCTCAGCCTCCTCGCAGCCCCAACTTCATCTACGACGAAGAATTAGGATTGTGCGATATTAAGGGCCTAATAAACCTTTCTCCTCTGTTGCTCTGGATATCTATCTGGATGAACCCTCAGGCCACCTTTAACTAACAGGATAATCAGGAAGTGCGAATTAGGAATTAGTCCCATGGCAATCTTATGTTGAACTCTGTTTTGGTCGAATTTCAGGCTCTCCTTTTTGCCAACCCTAGCTCTGTGACCAGATCTGATAAATCCTGGCTGAAGTCTGTTTTTATTGAGGCTAAGAACCTTGAGTAATGTAGTCTGACTTGCTAAGCCAACCAACAGGCAGTACATTGTGTTGCAAACTACCCATTGAGCCATATCTGTTGTATACCTTTGGGATTTCGGAAAGGGCCCTACTATTCAAATATAGAACAGGGTCCTTACGTTGTCTGCTTTGTTTCCCTTTCACCAATATAGCAGTAAGTGCATAATTGAATGGCCTTGTGATCACATTTCTTGTCAAACGTTGGTTTCTTTTGTAAATTCTGAGTTATTTATGCAAAGCAATTTTTATCCTCACTTTTAATAGCTTAAAAGTTTATATTTAAGTCAGGAAAACTGTGTTGCTCTTGGTTCCTTTTTAAAATGTATTTTCCGCTGTCGTAACAGCACGCTTTTCTGAACATTTTTTGGCCGCGATTTTTATTGTATGCACTTTCATGATTATGACTTGCAATCGATTAAAGTTTTCTGATGACGGTGATGATGAAATTATATCCAACAAGCTTATTTTTATCAAAATAATTCTTGTACACTGCATGGCTTTGAACCTGTGAGGGTACTACTGGTAGAACTACTACTACTACCACCATTACTACTGCTATTGATACTACTAATCTTACATCTGCTGCTGATACTACTACTGATGATGGTACTGCTACTATTACTACTAATGATAATTATTCTAATTATTATAAAGAATAGTCATAATCATAGCACTAGCAGTGTAAAATAAGTGTAATACTAGCAATAAAAACAGTAATAATCATCATCATCATCATAAGGTAACAAGCGAAACATCTTCCATTTTAAAGGTTTTCTCTGACATTATCTTCAATGTCTGTTGATTTTGTGGCGTAACAGTAGCAGCTGACAGCAACGATATAGAGTAGCAAAAAAGGCGCTGAATGCATCTCAAAAGAAGATGGCGTTTGCTTCTGATTTTTGCTGAAAATGACATAAGATAACATGTTTTTCATGCCTGTGTGGTCCACTGCTAATTATATGCTGTAGCATTAGTTAAGCGAGTACATTTGCTAATTAAAGCCACACAGCTGGCACAATTGATCTATAGAACATCTGTTATTCATCTAAACGAGTGCTTAATTATGATAGCATAAGTGCAGAGGCCTAAAGTTTTGCTCTGAGGCCCGCGGCTGGCTCTATTGAGGGTTAGAGTGCGAACACCAAGGCTGTGCAGTATTGATTCCACCTCATGCCTCTTCAATCCACCACCAGACACTTTCTGCCTCTTTATCTCACTATTTGAAGTTCTTCTTCATCCTTGCTTTCTACCTATGTCACTATTTTCCATATCTCTCTTCTTCCTTCTTGCCACCGCTTGCTTTTCTCTCTCTTGCTCTGGATCAAAGTCTGTTGAGGAAGTATAAGTGCTCAACCCCAAAATTGAGCGGCAGTGGGCCCACCTGCAACCACCGGCTCATGTTAATACAATATATCCACTGCATCCTCATTAATCTATGTATCATTTTTGTGCTTAACACATTTTTGATTGAAATGTTACTGCTGCTACTAATTATATAGCTAAATAAGGATGCTCCACACTGTCATACCAACGTGCCTCTCTACTTCACTTCGGAGGGTCTTCCACGGAGACCGATAGGAATATTGCCTCTGTGATCATTCTATTTTCGGGCACTATACTGAGCTTATAACAAAACAATGGGAGAGCAAGGGAAATATGGGGTGCGTCCGTATCCCCGGTATATTGATAAGTTAAACAAAGAAGGACGAACCCTCTGTGTGGATGTGATACAATCACTGGTCTGGTTGGTACATGAACCCACTAGGTTTATTTAAAAGACCCCTCACACACCGACCTACTCAGTGTCATGCTTCATCATTGGGGTCCCAACCGGGTGGCCGAATGCCGCCCGGTTGTGCTGCGACGCCTGATTACAGCGGAGCTGGTTTGATGTGAGTATGTGATGTGATGTGAAATTAATTTAAAAATATCTCTGAGAATCCTAGCCTGTAAACTTTATTAGTGGCGGCTCAGGATATGGTTAAAACAAGTGTAGTGCAACTAGAATGGGAGGTTATTATCCCTAGTTGGCTATGTGAATGGTCTACATGTTTCAGCCCACAATGAGGATTATGAGGGGCTTTCTTCAGGACCGAGTGGTGAAAACGTGAGTGGCAAAGTGAGTAATGCCAAGTGAAAAAAATAAGAAAGTACCTACACACGCGCTAAGGTGTGTGGACTGTGTGTCAACGTACTTACGGACACTGAAAAAGACCTGTGGAGAAAAGAAGACAACACAGAACATATATGTACATAATTGCCATCCCTTCATTTTCATTTGTTCATTCTCATTGTTACGTTTATTTCCGCACTACTTAGAGTGCACCCCATCAGTCCATCTTCCCACACCGGGCCGTTCCTAGTGACTATACATTCCTCGCCGAGGGCTCTCAGCACAGAGCACCTCGGCTACTCATAGTCCCACACTGCTTCCAATGTAATGAAGTCTTCTTGTTCAATTGCGGACCATTCCAAGATGGCCGATTTCTTTCCCTATCTTACCCAGCACCTCAGCGCATGCGTATGCATGCACAGCTTTCCGTCACACCCGGAGCTCCAAGCTGCAACAGAGCGACTGCGCACGGCAGCGCCACTCCTCCCTGCTTCCCTACGAGCATACAGGCACGTCTCCAGGAGGAGATACAGGCTTAAAAGCATTTTTTTCCCCGCGCTCCACACCAGCCGGGATCACGGGAGACCACACTAGGTTCTCAGACGGGTTCCATCTACATACCAAGTAAGGTTGCGCTGCTTTCTTGCTCACAGAAGGACCCGATCACTTTTGATTTTCCGTGCTCATTTCAAACTTTACTTTCCCCAGATTCTGTCATCGGATGCGACCCCTCCCGAGTCCCGATCGGCTGCCAATTTTCACACATAGTGTAATTATGCTTTTATAAACAGCGTTGCTAATAGAAGCTCTCTGCCTAGTTCTAAATGTTTTTATTACCGCCCCAGCGCGTCGCATGATCACTTGTGCAAATGCTCTCGCTAGACGCGCCACATGATCACTTATGCCTAACGCTCTCGCCAGGCACTACCACTATTGTGGATATGATCGGCACAGTGCGCCACGTGACCACCAATCATGGTGGCCCCTACCAGCTCACCAGTAGTTACAGAGTGGTGACCTGCGTAAAATCATGTTTTGCTCACCACCTCGAGCAACACAACCACTTGGATCTCACTTGAAGCTCTTTAGCTTCATAGCATCTATAAGATAGAGGTGATCATCATAGGCTGCTTGTCACTTTTCGCATGCAGCATGCTCCACCTCGTCCAGTTAATACGTACAATCACAAGGTCGGTCATTGTGCTAAGACCATAGCACCAACATAAGGTTGCATTTTATGTTGCTTAACAATTATGTACATATATGTTCTGTGTTGTCTTCTTTTCTCCACAGGTCTTCTTCAGTGTCCGTAAGTACGTTGACACACAGTCCACACACCTTAGGGCGTGTGTAGGTACTTTCTTATTTTTTTCACGTGGCATTACTCACTTTGCCACTCACGTTTTCACCACTCGGTCCTGAAGAAAGCCCCTCATAATCCTCATTGTGGGCTGAAACATGTAGACCATTCACATAGCCAACTAGGGATAATAACCTCCCATTCTAGTTGCACTACACTTGTTTTAACCATATCCTGAGCCGCCACTAATAAAGTTTACAGGCTAGGATTCTCAGAGATATTTTTAAATTAATTTCACATCACATCACATACTCACATCAAACCAGCTCCGCTGTAATCAGGCGTCGTAGCACAACCGGCCGGCATTCGGCCACCCGGTTGGGACTCCAATGATGAAGCATGACACCGACTAGGTCGGTGTGTGAGGGGTCTTTTAAATAAACCTAGTGGGTTCATGTACCAACCAGACCAGTGATTGTATCACATCCACACTGAGGGTTCGTCCTTCTTTGTTTAACTATACTGAGCTTGACAAATAAGGTTTAATTTGAGTCTGGCTGTGATTATGAGATGCAAAGGGGCTTACAGAGTCAACAAGCAGTCTTCTTTGGCATTTACCACAAGTACATCCTTTTGCAGCCAAGTTGCAAAAGTGCAGATTTAAAGATGTTCCTAACCTCTTCTGAAATCCTAAGGTGCTGATTCCGAGTGGGGTGGTAAGTTTTGATCCTCGAGCAACCTCCTGCTTGTACAAGGTTAAACTACTAAGATTAATGGAATCACTACTTCCCTGCCATTTTGTCCTGATAAATATTGGCAGGTACAGCCTGCCAAAATACACGTGTGAAAGCTCCAATACATGCAAACTTTTGTGTGGTAAATACTAAGTCCCTTATGTATCAGGACTTGCGCCACTGTTCCGTCACTTTTTGTGACGCTGCGACGGCGTAAACAATGCGCCACACTGGGGCCTATTTACAAAGTGACATATCTAGGCAGATGCGTCACTTTGTAAAGCCCTGCGCTACATTACACCTGCGTCGGGTATAATGAATGCAGGGTGGGCGTTCCCACATAAAAAAGTCTTGTAGGATTGGCGCAGTGAAATCTATGAGATTTCACTGCACCATTCCTAGGACTTGACTGCATCACAATCCTTATGCCTGCTTCAAGCAGGCGTAAGGAGTGATGCAGGACCCTTTACATGGGACTCGCTCCATGTGTAATGAAACATTCCTGGAATTGCATCAGTTTACCGACACACTCCAGCAATGCATCATTACTGCGCCACCAGATACGTCAGGATTCCTGACGTATCTGTGCAATCCTTGCGACATGGAGCCTCGTAGGGTAAATACGGCGCATCCATGGTGTCGCAAGGATGGCGCAATGAAAAGTGTTGCATTGCTGTTTTTCCACAGCGATGCAACACTTTTCATAAATGAAGCCCCAATTCTGCATGCAATTTCTCATTTTGCAGAGGAAAACTCAGAATTGTCGGTACTTACTGCTTGTGGAAAGTACTGCACCTGGGGTACTTGTATTTATTGGATGTGGCAAATACCTCATCAGTTACTGGCCCAGTGGCATTCAGGGCCTAAATGTTCACTATCTAATCACAATAAGGCTAGTACCTTTTCTGTATGTGTGTGTGAAGTGCTTTATTTGTACTGAAAATATTCAAAGCCTCACTTTTCTAGACTTCTTGTCTACTTTTATCGTCAGCAAGGTTAGGTCTTTTTGTTGTTTTCGGGTTACAGCACCAGACAACAATCCCTGAATATGAATAATTTTGGCTTTATCCAACAGGAAGTAAGTGTGTTCAAGTCTATATTTAAAGTACTAAATTGGTGACTACAAGACCCATTACAGCATAGTTAGTAGGGGATATTTGGAAGGCGTTTCAATGCCTAGTCCGTGAGACTTTAGTGTCTGCGAGTATTGAGTAATTTTGTGTGTTGTTCAGCTCATATAGTTTATGATGAAGTATAAATGCAAACAAATCATTTAATGTAGCTGTTTTTCCTACAGAACAATATTTCATTCATGAAATGCCTAGATGATACACAGCTTGTTAATCTATTTTAGTAACTGTTTCTTCATTCTGTTAATAGAATGTTGTGACTTCAGTGCTTGGTTCCATAATAGATTGTCATACAAATAACATTGCGTTGTGAAGACACGTCTCACTCCTGTTAACTGCATTTATTTTTTGGAGGATTAATCGGAGTTCAAAAAAAGATGCAACTATATTATTTGTTTTTATTTTTATCAAGCATTTTGACTGCATATAATTTAAACTGTTACCAATACCAATATTGTTTGCTGGTAATGCTGCAATGGTTTAATCTTAGCAATAGAAATACAGATCATAATTTATGTAGAGCTCTTGAAAGGTCAAGCGTACAGAAGGCAACTCTGGATAGCAACCTAGAAGAAGTAGGCGATCTAGTCATATGAGCAATAACCCGACAATTCATTTCAGGGTATTTGCTACAAAGCATTCTTAAATGTGTTTATTAATAAACATGTTTACAGGAAATGCCTTCTGAAAGCGATTGCAAAAGACATTTCATAATATGCTGTGGTAATGTGCACCATAAGAGAGAGGACCCGGGCATGGGAAGAGAAGAAAGATGAGAGTGAGAGAAAGTGAAATGTCCCTAAATTTCTTCCTGAAAGTAGCAAATGATTTTATAAGCAATTAATTTCTTAATCATGAAACCGGTGGCATAGCGAGCAAGGGATCCACATCTGGCGATAACCTTCCTACTTAGGGCGAAAATGCACACAAAAAGAAGATGGACGGAATGTTGAACATTGTCAAACATTCACCCCCAGTCGCAGATCTGTGTTTAATCCATCGTTATTTTGTTTGCCACGCCATTCCAGTTTGGACCCAGCCATATGCAAATCAGCCTTGACCCTGCTCCCCATCGGAACAGTCCAGCACAAACTGCCATGCCAGGTCCTCCCAGGACCGGAAAACAAGCATCCTAGGACCGGTTTCAGGGTATCACCCCTCATAAGTTAGGATTGACCACAGACCGATCTGTCAATGATCACACAATTTTTACTATTGTTCACCTAGGACTTAAAAAAATATTTGTTACCCCAAGATAACATCTTATAGTGTTTATAACATAAATACTAAAAGAATGCATTATAAACAAAACATATTAGAAGAATGTGATCATCTATAGCAATATTCCCATAAAAATCAGAAAAGTATACTCTGTATGGTGTCATACTGCCTAAACAGTTTCCAGTCAAACCTTACTGTAATTCCCTTCAGTGTACAGCTTTGGACTGCATAGAACAGAATAGCAACCCGACTCAAGAGAACCTGGCGCATGGTCACATTTTTTAACTTGCTGTTTTGATCTCTTGAAATGATTAAAATTGTCCAGGTGTTTTTTCACTAGATTTTGATTTAATTATTTTAGAGGGTAGATTAGTCTGCTTTAATGGAATTTTTAGTGCTCCCATTTATCTGTTGTCATTACTTAAATTGCTCTTTTGAACATATCCATCTATGTGAGGCACATGTCCAGGATATCAGAGTGATATTAGATCAGGAGAGCAGCTTCAGAAACTTAATGTTAACCTTGTTCAAATGTTCGTCAAGGTCAATAGTAGGTTAACCTTGGGCAAGTAATACTTAAAGAGAAGTGACATAAGTTACATAAAACATATTTCCTCTAAATTCAGAGTTGGCATCACATGTTTGATGATATACTTCAAGATATCTCAAATGATTGCAACTGATATTTAAAGAGCTTTCATGGGAGTTTAGGGGTTCAACATATATTTAACCTCCTGAAAACCTAGCTATCGGTAATTCCAATTGGGAAGATATTCCTATCACACATGTCCTTAGTTCAGTGGAGGGAAACACCCTGGCAAGAACAATATACAGCTTTTGTGTGAATCACCCCTGGTGCTCTTATTTGGCACAGTCTTCTAATGCAATGAAAAACAGTCAGTAAGCAGGCTCATCTTTAATTGACTGTATTGATCCTGTGTTGGCTGTGTTCCTAGTGTTTACTGTCAGCGAAACTATAACCACATAGCAAATGACTAAAGAGTACAGGACATGTGTCTTGCTCTATACTAGTACTGTTCCTTTTAACTGCACGGTCTTTCACAGTCCTGGTGGGCCACCAAACATTATCCCATTAAAACTGTAGGTATGGGTAAAACATATAGGGGTATATTACAAACATTTTGCGCTGGGTTAGCATCACAAAAGTGACGCTAACCAGCACAGAATGTTTTTTTGCTAATTTACTTTCCAGGGCAGAACTTGCTTTGGGGTGGAAAGTACCCTGAAAGTACAGCAAAGCAACGCAAAGCACTGCTTTGCGTTACTTGGCGCCAAGGGGGCATTTTATGGGTGGTACATCGGCGTTCCCATGCAATGACCCATGCCTTTTGATGCAAAACCCTATCTATAAACAATAGTAGACTGGGTTAAGCACCAAAAGTTAACGCCATTTGAAAGAATTCATTAAAAGTAGAAATGCTTTTATTTCTCCGTTCTTTTTCCGACTTTGCATGAGTGCTGCACTGTGCAGCACACATACAAAGTAGGAAGAGTTTCAAAGTGTGTCTAAGCATAGTATTTTGTATGCGAGGGGTACCCTTCCAGTACAAAACCGATGGTAGACTCAGGCCCACACCCTTGCACTATGGGACAAAGGTGTGTGCCTGGTGCACAACAGCTAAAATCTACCCTGGCTTTATGGAAAGGGGAGGAGAGAGCCATATCTCTATAGATATGGTGTTCTCCTGGTCCCTCCCTGTCACGCAATGCAGCGCAGCATTTTTGGCTGCTGCGTTGCGTTCTGTGACTGTTTTGAAAATCTTAGCCTAAATTGTCTGTTAAGACACTGCAGAGATAATGTAAATGTCCTGTTTTCAGGCATTGTCCTTCCTCATGCTCCTCCTAAATAGCCCTTTTGGCCCAAGAATTACCTAAAAGGACTTTCTACACCTTCTGCACTATTTTCTCTTTACTTATTTGAGTGTTTGTTTATTCATTCAGTCATTACATGTATATCTTTATGCAACTCAAGCAAGGCACTAAGGGAATCATCACACTATCCAGGAAGCGGAGTGAATAAGTGAAATATGCAAAGCATACAGTGCAGGTGGTCTATGGTCCATCTGGAAAATAGACATAAGTAAAGTAGGATGGTTTTGTAATCCTTTTGGGGCCAATTTGGGAGGACACAGGGCATACAGGGGCTACTGGGCCCATGTTGTGGCGGATGAACTTGTTTGCTACTGGTGTCCTGGGGTCTGTACTACTATGGCTCTGCAAACTAGATCATATAAACCCCTTTCCACACTTTACTCTTATTTTATTGAGGTGAGCAGTCAAATTGTATCTCAGGGACATAGTGTGGGGGGAAGCAAAGCTCAAAATTCAATATTCAATAGTGAACAAAAAGACACAAAAATATATTGTCTGAACCAATACTTGTTTGTTGGTTTAAAAGAAAGTATTTTAATATTGAAGAAAAATGAAATACTAGACAGGTCAATAGAGGTTATAGATACAGGATTATAAACTCATCGACTGACCTCAGTGAGGAGCTACACCCCCTCCAGTGCCTCTACCTGCTATAGGAATGTGTTAATGTCTAGATTCCTCTTTATATGAAATGGCTAAGCGCATCAATTAGGCACAGGTGCAGTTTATTCTTGATTCCCCATTGGCTAGCGGTCTAAATCAGTTCAATAGCTTTTGCGGTTTCAAGTTCACACGGGCAAAGTTCATTAAGCACATTGTGTGCTCACTTACTTGTTCTGCTCATGTTTAGGCCCTGCTTTGGTGGAGATGCATCTTGGATGGTGCTGTGGGGCACATTCAGCTGACCTGTTTCTGTGTTGATGGCTTCATTACTACTGGGGTCATGGCAGTGATTTCTAAGAACACGAGCCACTGTGTTGGATCAAAGCAGCAGACCATCAGAGTCTGTGCTCTTCATCTTTAGTTACAGCTCCAAGGCTGGGTGCAGATGGCGCTCAGTCACAACAGTTCAAGAGTGTGGGCCGAATCATCACTGGTGATGAAGATTCAGCAGTGGTACCCCTAGGTTGATTAAGACTTCCCCATCACCAGCCAGGGGATTTTCAGCTCCCACATCAGCATAGGCAACACCAGTCTCTATGGTTCTAAGACTGGATGCCGTACAACTCATTGATTCTTTGCTCTTGAAAGAATTGACGCAGTTCTTAGTGAAAACCACTAGAGAGATAGTGAGATCCCTCACAACCCAGACTGCTCTTGGCTTCGTTCTTGAAAGTCAAGGTACAGTTCACAATGGGATTCACTCAGGAGACTCTTCACAGCATGGGTCACTTCAGGCTTCGCTCCCTCCCGCATTCATCTGGCTTGTGTGCCCAGCTTTCATTGTCTCACCTATAGATCTATGTCCAGTTTTGGATGCTTCATCTGGATTATTGTTATCATGTCTGGAACCCACATTTGGAGTTTTTTTGTTTAGTTTTGTAAGTCTTGTCATGGGTATTGTATAATGTGCCTGAAAATATTATTTGCAGCTTTTGATGTCTCAGTTGGAGTACCATAGCAAATTTTAGTGGGGTATTGTGTCTCTTTCTGGAGGTCTTCTGTGGTGTGCTGCTACATTTAGGAATTCCACTTCTGGGACATTGAATTCAGTTGCAGAAACGAAATGTGAACTGTCATGTCCTGAACTAAAAACCACCTACTACATTATGTTCAGTTTTAGAGACCCTGTTTGACGGATTGATCCCAGATCTAGGGGTACCATTGTTGTATTCATTAAAATTCTAGGACAACTTCTGGCCCATTGTGTCTAGTTCTGGAGGCATCATCTGGTGAACTGTGATGCCTTCTGAGTGTCAGATTTAGAGTATTGTGTCTAGCTCTGGATGCCTTTTCTAGCATGTTTTGTACATTTCTGGTGGCCAACTCTAGTAAATTGAGTCCTGCTATGGAAACCACCTCTGGCAAATTGTGTCCAGCTCTAAATACCACATTTGGAGTATTGTGTACAGTTCTGATGGCAAACTTTCACATATTTCTTCTGTTCTAATAGGCAGATCTGACATTTAAGCAGCCAAGGTGCAATCAATTTCTTTAAGCCACATCCTGTTCAAGAGACTCCTTGTTGATTTATTGAACATAATTATCCCAGTGGAAATCTAAAACCAATGTGAAAGGTAATTTCAAATATAGTGTAAACTCTAATTACGTTAAGTGTGGAAAACAATATGTTTGGACTAAAAACATTTTGACTAGTTATGATTAATCTAGAGAAGGGTTACTTAAGTTTGTGGAGCCTCCCATACCTCTGCAACTGAAAACTGCATTCACAAGATACATTGTCATCAGAAAATTTAGCCACACAAATAGGAAAATAAAGGATACTAAAAATGTTTCACCAACATCATGGTGCAAAGGACAGGCTTACGTTCTGTGATGGTGGTCACATCTCTAGTACTTGAATCAAAATCTGTGGTTTCAATGGGATGCATGGAATGGAAGGGACCTCACTGAGCAATTAAGGGTTAAAACCTGAGGTTTCATCTTGTGAAATTCTGCAAGGTTTTCTCAGTTCTGGGTGGATTAACATTCACATTTACCACCTGCTCTGAGCAAGTGGTAGATATGAGCTGGGGGAAGATGCTGAATGGGAGTGGAAGGAGGCGGTTGGGCGGTTGGGAGGGCAGGGGATGGAAAGGAAGGGGAAAAGGGGCCCTGGCCAAACAAAATGCTTGGGCAGGGACAGGTTGAGACTCTTGGCTGCTGTTGCAGACAAATCCCCTTGCGATTTTACTGGTTGGAATTACCAGCTTGTGAAATCAGATCTATTTTTCCCTCGCCCAGGAAAGCCAGGTGCAGCAATACCAGGCCATTTGTGATCAGGTGAAGCAGTATTCCGCCCAGGGATCGACTAGTCTTTTGCACAGGCACTATGGTAGTGCTTTAGCGCTGAAAGTTGACACAACCTGTTACAACTATGCAGATGACACCCAAATCATTTTTTTAATGGATAGCCCAAAGACCTCTACAAATTAAAACTTGATGACTCCCTTTGAGCCATAAACACATGAATGATGAAGAACCATCTAAAGCTCAACACTGCAAAGACAGAGATTATGACATGCAAAACTACCAGTCTATCGCTGTAGGGCCTAAGGAACTTGAAGCCCCTCTGACAACATCAAGAGCTGTTAGAAACCTAGGAGTAACCACGGATGCAGACTTCTCCTTGATAACTCATACTAACAATGTCACAAATAGTATGCCTTCTACACAATGAAAACACTATGTCACATCTATCCACACCTCGCATACCAACATAAACTGCAAGCCATCCTCATGCTCATAATCTCCCAGCTTGACCATGCCAACAGCCTATATCTTGGTGCACTCACATTCATTATACACAAATTACAACTCATCCAAAATGCTGCTGCAAGGCTTATTCTCCACCTTCACCCAAGATGAAATATGATACCAGTGCTGCAGTTGCTACACTGGCTACCTATAGCTACCAGGCCAATGTTTAAGATACTCTGCATTGTCCACAGAGCCTTTAAAAAAAAAGAACTGCTATACCTACAAGTTAAATTCAAGAAATACAAACCAAACAGAACACTGTGATCTAGGCTTGCACCATTTATCATTGCACCACATTATCATAGGAAATCTGTAGGAGACACTGCTTTCTAAGTACAAGCTGCCATGCTCAGGAACTCACAGTCAGCCAGCATTAGAAGCACCCAGGAGTATTTACACTTCAGAAAACAGCTGAAAACCTGGCTATTTCCTAGATAAATGTACCACCTTCAGACAGGCAACATAGATCAGAAAACAGTCACACCCTCTAGAGAAATCCTCAGCTTACAACCTACAAATTGTGAGCAACTCAACTTGCAAACTGCTTTCATTATGCAGGTAAGGAAAAAGAGCTGACCTCTGGCTTGCTGTGACATTATTTATATATGTACTTTCATATATAACTGTTATGGACCACAATAATACTAAAACCAAAATACGCAGCAGTCAGCAACAACTTTTAACTTATACATATTACATTCACATAATGCATATCTGCTACGAGGGTCGTCCATACCCAGCACTGTACAGTCAAACATCACCAAATAAACAGACATGGAATAACTGAAGGGATCTGTCACACATTACGGGACAGTTTTGGAGGACTTTAATATAGTCCATTCACTGCAGGTCCCAAATATCTAGATAATCTCATATACACACTCAGGTAAAGGGTGATAATAAAAAAAGTTCCCATCCCTACAGATCTCTCCACTTCTCTCTCCCTCCAACCATGCCAGCTCGAGACCACATACTATACACAAAATCTGAGATTGAACAAACCATTGCATCTGAGCAGACTATATCATATTAAATACTATAAAGGCACTGCAGAGCTGTTCAAAGCTAGCAGCATACTTAAAACTCTAAAACTGGCACTCTCTCTCTTACACTTCATCATCCAACACACTGCTACACGCTGTGTCCCATAACACCGTACCACACCTCTGTGGTCAACACGCATTATATGGAAACACTTCTCACATAGGATCAGAACAAAAACAACGTCCTTCCAAACACACACCCTACATGGTGTAGCATGCTACTCATGTAGGCAAGTGCCTCAGCACCCCTCAGACAGGTAGTAAGGACTATATAAATGCTGTAATACAATACAATACAAGCACTTAATTTGCTTTGCATTCCAGAGCACCAGCCCCCAGATATGCAAAGGGGCTGTATCACGAAAGCAACAGTACAAACTCCTCTAGGATCTTCTAGAAAACTATAGGTCCTAAGCAAAATCCTAATGCTAAATGAACCCAGGCACAAAGAAGGTGAAGCACAATATTGTGTGATGTTCCCACATGTAATAGATTTAATTTTCAGGAAAATTGTACATTTTACCCAACTTACTCTTTTCCACTTGTCATCTCTTTAGAAAGTTGTACAGGAGGCTATATCCAGAGAACAAGCTTCACGCAAGTCACCTCTGGCTCAAACTCAAGCCTTGCCCAACACTTACTGCCACAAATGAGAGCTTTTATTTGTGCAGGAGCAGCAAATTACATCATTAGTGTATGACACAGTAAATCTGGTGCAGTTCCGGATGACCAAATAGGCGAAGTAGGCACCGGCCTATAGGCCTCACTCCTTTTAGGAGTCCTGCGTTAACGGATCAAAATACAACTTAAAGTACATAAACCAGAGACATCAGATTAATATAACAGTTTGGGGCATATTTACAACAGAATGGAGAAGCGTAGCGTTAAGAAAAGATTGCTAACGCCACACTTCTCCATTCTGAAAACGCAGGGATGCGCCATATTCACAAGAATGCGGCGCACCCCTGTGTTTCCGCTGGCGCTGAGTTCAGCTGCCTAGCGCCAACACAGGCACCCTTGCACCATAGTGCAAGGGTGTCTGCGTTGGGGGAAATAATTGTTTATGTGCAGGAAGGTCTCCCTTCCTTCACATAAACAATCATTCATGGTGTTTTGAAACTTGTTTGTGTGCTGCTTAATGCAGCACACATCGATGTTGCAAAACATCATTTTTTTTTTGCTTGTATATGTGCAGGAAGGGTCACCTTCCTGCACATACACAATCAATGGCAATTTGCTGTTTCTATGTGTGCTGGACAAGGCAGCACACATGGAAACAGCAAAAACGAGGAGAAATAAAGCATTTCTCCTTGCTGCGCCAGGGTAAGACCAGGTTTTCCCTGGTCTTAACTTTGGCGCTGCCTCCTATTTACGCCACCCTTCTAAATAGGGGGCAGCGTCAAAATCAATGGGTGTTTTGGTGGAATGCCCACCACAACACCCATTTCCCTCCCCTTTCACACTGGGTACAGTTTGAAATTGTGCCTTATTTACAAGGCAGCGTAAAGCCACGTTAAGTGGCTTAACGCTGCCTTGTAAGTAAGGCGAAGCCCCGATTGCCACCACAACGTCACTGAAAGTGACGCTGTGGTGGCGATAGGGGCTTGTAAATATGCCCCTTTGTCTCTTTAAAGCTCATCTACTGGCAGCTGTCAGTCTGTAAAAAAATCCGGTGCATTGGGTATTCGGAGATAATTTGCGAGGGGGGCCCCGAAATTTCAACGGCCTTGGGGCAGCCACAGGGTTTAATCCGGCACTGATCTGATGGGACATAGCTCAGTTTCATCCAGCGCTGAGTTGCGTCAATGTTAGTAAATCGTGGACCCATGTAGAGGGCTACAGTAAGCAAGAGAAAGAAGAGGGTTAAATGGGTCTGATGACCCTTGACTGCCTCCAGTTTTTATATATCTAGGACTCTAGTTTACTTCACTACCAGTACGAAGCTGTTCAAAGACTTGACTCTTTCTCATTCACGGCTCCTTCTAGCGCATTGTTAGTCGAGGCACTATGGCCCAGTTTAAGTAGTTCTAATTTTAGTTTTTATTTAGCTCTCTCGTATGACCTTGACAATGTCAGTATTGCACGTTAATAACTTTTGAAAGATGGGACAGAAGCCAGGCATTGTCCAGAGCGCAGCTAGCACCATTTTCCTTTACAGCAAGTGTCATTCATCACTCAAAGCGCAAGAAATATAGGAAACCGCGTGAAAGCTAAGCATAGACTCAAGCTATAAAAAGCCAACAATAAAAATCAAATTAAATATTAAAGCAATTCCTTTACAACAACTGAGAATTCTCTGCGTTAAGCCATTTGGTTCAAAAGCCACCAAGTATCTGCCAGGCAGTCAGAAAGTATGCAAGCAGGGTATAAAAACACAATTTATAGATTGCTATAAAGCACATTTATGTGACCAAAGTTTTAAACTGGTTCTGCAGGGAATGGAATTCTGCTCTATTTTGCCGTGGTGCAAAGATTAATCATAAAACGGATATAACTGCAGGTGATAAAAAAAGGACTTCCGAAAGTGCAGGAATACTGGAAATACCTGTCTTTTTTCACCTCTACTTGCCTGAAAAACTGCAAATCGTTCAATAATATTTTGTTTTATGGGCGGCTTTCTTCGGGACAGAAAGGCACTGTGTTTTACAGAGCATTAAGGGACAGATTGGGTGCATGCAGCCACCTCTGGACCACAGCTGGCTGAAGCATTCCTGATGTGTATCGTTTGTTAGTGAGATCTGCACAAGTGGACAGGTTGTGGCTTAGTGAAATGAGAGCACTGAAAAACCCTGCCATGCCTAGGATCACATAATAATCTGGAGAGAAGCCAGTACTTCTCTCCAGATTTGGCCAAATGCGATGCAGCGCGCACAACGAAATTCGTTTTATTTATTTATATGTCTACTTACCTCTATACGGCCGTATTCCGTACTTTATTACCCCCCACCCTGCCCCTCCCCCGCCCCACGTCACCGCCCGGCAGCACTCCCACCACGGGCCGCTACTGGCAAATACGCTAATAAATCCAAGGTGCCGCGATGTAAACACTGAACTATTCAGGATTATTAGATGATCATGAGCACCCTAAAACTCCTGAGAAACAAGTACCACAACGCAGCCACGTTGTCCAAGCTGACAGCGATTCCCTGCTCACCCCGTTTGTATTCCCCTTTTTTGATTTTTTAAAGTCTTTGAAATCTGGGATTGAAAAAATCTGTTCAGATAACTGGGAACTACCCACATTTCAAAGCAATTTGATATTTGCAAAGATCAGACACCATTGAAGATTCATTATAAACAGTTATGTTACTGTGGAAACAGCTCCAGCAACAATCACCTCATCACTGAGTGATCTGTGGGGTACATTCGAGACACCGCTGCCAGTGTCTCCTTGGAACCTTGAATTCCTTGTGAATCCCTCTTTGAACCTTTAATCGAAGGTCACATCGTAAGAGAGGATTGGACTTCATGCTTTTTAAATAATAATTCATCCTGCATTCGTGAGGGAATTTTCTGCTGCCTTTTTGTTGGAGCTTTCATTTACAGGAAGAATAACTGTGGTTTTAGAAACGATTGTATTTAAACATTTCGGGACCATTTCACTGTGCACTTTGAGGGTGTGAGTTTAAGTCTTGCATCTTCTATTGAGCTATTTTTGGTGCACCCCAGTTTATAAATTCAGCAACTAAGCTTGTAAATAAATCAGGTTTCAAATTGGTCTATATATTCCAATACTGCAGATTCAATTCTGGCATACAGTTCATAGTCTGCTAACAGGGATTGGAATAGAACTATACACATGGATGAAAGAATGTGTTTGGTGTAAATTGATTTCAGCACTTTGCTTCCCATCACTCAATAACAAATCTGTTGCATAAATGTTACAATAACGCAAGTCTAGACACAAGTTCAATGAATTGTGAACCATATAAAACTAAATCTATAAAGCAGCTAAAACTACAATTCAGATACATTTTGAATGGCACCCAATATTTGGGGTGACATTTGTCAGTGACGGCCGGTGCAGGAAAGAGCGGTGGGGCGGGGGTAGTCGACAGATGATGACGAGGGAAAATAAAATACAAAAAAAGAAAAACACTTACCTTGCGCGACAATGCAGCGAGCACATGGTAAGTGCTTTTCTTTTCTTTTCTTTTCCCTACTTGTCTGTCGACTCCCCCCGCTCCACCGCTTTTATACGCACTGATCGTCATTGATGTTTGTGGTCGCATGTGAGGGATCTTAGAACTGAATATCAAATGTTCTTTAAAGCTGATAGACTTTGAGGCAGATTTGCTAACAATTTGTGCTGCGTATGCACCACTGAAGTGAGGCATAATGGGTGCAACGTTGCGCTGCGTTACTTTTCTTTGCTTCAAGAGTGCTACACTGGCATTCCCATACAACCATGGGTTATGATGCAAAGCCCTATCTATTAAATATTGTAGGCAGGGCTTTGTACCCAAAAAAATGCCTCTTCGAGGCAGGTCTTCAAAAGGAGAGTTTTTTTTATTTATCCTATCTTTTCCAAATGTGGATGTGTACTGTACTGTAAAGTGCACATCCAATGCGGGAAACGTTTTAAACTATATCTAACCATAGTATTTTGTAGACCTCACACCATTGTTCCATGGTGCAGGGGTGTGTGCGTGGCTCAAGACAGGTTCAAAGAGCACCTCAATGGGGAGAGAGCAGCAAAGCTATATCTTGGTGAATGTGGCAGTCTCTCTTTTACACAACACAACTCAACAACTTTGATTACTGCACTGTGTTGTGTGAAATATTGGCAAATCTGCCCATTTGAATCTGCAGTTTTGCACCAAGCAGCCTGATTATTTAAATAATGGTCTTCTAATAGTGCTAAATAGTGCAAGGGCAGTAGTTTGCCCCTATGTATTATGAATGTTGCTTCACTTACCCATACTAACTAGTGCCAGCATATTTTACTCAACAACACTTTTTAAGAGTACCTGGCTTTGTGAAGTTGTATCTTTCTATATGTGTTATTTTTAAACAGTGATACTTTGGCATACAATTCGTTATTTGTAGCTAAACTCTGACTCTATACAAATTAAAAACGAACACATTTAGATTTATTTACTGTTTAACTCCTGTTGGACCTGGCCCTTTTTGCAGGGCTATCCCAAAAGTTTTTGCCTTCCTCCTGTATTTTTCAGGCTTGTTTGTGCTGGTTTTAGCTGCTAATCAGTGCTAAAGGGCATATGCTCTCTCCTTTAAGCATGGTATGATTGGTCTACACCTGTTTGGCATATTTCATTTACCTGTAAGTCCCTTGTACAGTGGTATCCCATATACCCAGGGCCTGTTAATTCAATTCTACTAGTGAGCCTACAGTGCTGCTTGCGCCACCCACAGAAGTAGACTTTCAAACCTGTTTCAGGCCTGCCACTGCCGAGCCTGCGTGCACAGTTTACTGCCACATTGACTTGGCATTTAAAGTTACATGGCAAGCCTGAAAGTCCCTGTTTACTACATATAGGTCACCCCCAAGGTAGGCCCTAGGTAGTCCTATGGGAAAGGCACTGTGTAGGTAAAGGTTATTTTGTGTGGCATGTCCTGGTAGTGACAAACAGCCTATTTAGTTTCTCACTGTTGTGAGTGCTGCTCCTCTCATAGGTTAAAATTGGGAATTCCCTTATATGCTTATAAGTGGTAATTTCTCATCTGAAAGGAGTAGCGTTGCCATGTTTGGTATGTACAGAATAGTGATGATAAATCCGGCTTATTGGTGTAAGTGGATTTATCATTACTATGGTAGATATGCCACTTTTAGAAAGTGGGCATTTCATGTGCTTATGACTGTTTGTTCTTTGCAGCCTTACTCCAATCCACATCTAGGGTAGAGTGACAGCTGGGCTTTGTGCATACTTTCCAGACAGCCATCACACAGGAAGGGTTGGGTGTAACAGGGTTGCAATGACATTCATCTGCATACTGAATCGTCTTTCCTGGGCTGGGAGAGAGGAAGGTGGGGCACACTTACATTTGTATAGGCTGGGCCCTGCCCTCACCCAAAGGGCTTGTTTACCCCCAACTGATGTCTAGAGCAAGGGCTGGGATTGAATTGGGGTGTTGTGTACTTCTAAGTTTCTTTTGAAGTTACCTCCAAATCAAAGAGATGTTGAGTATAAGTACAGCGTTTCTGACCCCATGCTTTTAGACACTGCATGGGACTTGTAACCAGATGCTGCTGGCTCTACATACTGCACCACAGGATTACTGTGCTGCCAGGAGGAACTGCCATTGGGCTACTTGCTGTTGTGCTGGTCTGCTGCCTACTGATTGTTGGGCTTCAGAAGGGACTGCCACCTTGCATCTGCCCTGATTATGCTAGCCGGACTACCTGCACCCTGCTCGTGCCCTCAAGTGTTCTCCAAGGAGCATCGTTGTATGCCTCTGCCTCTACTTTCAGCATGTGGTAGGCGCTTTATTGCTTTTCAATCTGTGGGCCAAAACAAGCGTGAGGTGAGCGCTGCTTAGCTTCTGGATTTGGAAAATAGCGCATGTGGAGCGCTTTTGTTGCCTTGTCATTACATGCTGCTGTTTATGCCCTTTTATGATGTATGTTGTTTTTGCCTTGCCTTGTCAAGATAACAAGAATTTTGTCAGGATTTGCATTTGTTTGCGCACTGATGGTGTTTTCATGATGTGTGCAACAGATAAGTGTTTATCTTATTGCACTAACTGTGATGTTATGATAATTGCCTGGTTGGCAAACTAATTATTGGTTCATGTTGTTTTGGTCTATGTTTATATGCAATACAGATATATATACATATTTTTATATAATAATGTGTGGAGTCTCTTTTGTGGTGTATTTATTGTGTTACTGGTGTCAGTGTGTTGTCCAAACGCTTTACACATTGCCTCTGGGGAAAGCCTGACTGTTTGTGCCAAGCTACCAAGGGGGTGAGCAGGGGTTATCTTGAGTGTGTAACTCCCTTACCCTGACTAGAGTGGTGGGTT
Organism: Calotriton arnoldi; assembly: GCA_963921515.1. Classification (NCBI taxonomy): domain Eukaryota; kingdom Metazoa; phylum Chordata; class Amphibia; order Caudata; family Salamandridae; genus Calotriton; species Calotriton arnoldi. The sequence continues at coordinate 752,259 of CAWUFW010001478.1, read as the reverse complement.
CTGCCTGGCTTAGGTGCATACCCTAGCCAACCAGAAACCCCATTTCTAACATGAAAAGATTTGCAATCTCACATCTTAATAACGACTTGCATTCTGAAGAACTTTACTTTTTATGCATTACTCAAACAAAAAGTTATTATTTCTCATACAAATATCGATGCACGACGAACAGTGTGTCATTTGAACCAGTGGTTGTAGAAGGGGTCCAACTGCACTACTTTTTGTAGACAGCACCTATTTTAAATCATTAGGCATCAGCCCAGAAGATGTGAGAGAAAGGCATTAAAGGCAGAAAGAAGGAGTGAGAGAAATTAGTAAAAACATTGTAAAAGGGGGGGGGGGTGAAAAATAACCTGCTAGGGTGAGAGAAGGAACAGGGAGGAGAGTATGTTGGTGGATAGAAGAGGCAGGAGGTGAAATCATAACTACACAGTCTTGGTACACGGCAACCTCGACATTTGGCAGTGATGCCAGCAGACTTCTGAAACAAATGTGGGCACTGGCACTTGTTCTTTTGCAAATTAAGCATTGAGAAGGTGTGCCAGAGCTTATTAGCTCTGGCACTTTTTTGCTTTTCTAATATGGTGCAAACATGGGGTAAAATATCACCCCTGCACCATTTAGTACTAAAAACAATTAGCAACCTCCAGCTCAATTTATGTGATCGGCTCCCTAATCTTTTCAAGGACGCCCAAACTTTTTGATAAATTGGCAGTTCTTGGCCTTTCTGCTGTCACTTCCAACTGGAAAGTATCCAGAGTTGTCAACGTCAGCATCTGATGGAATACTGTGTGTCTAAGTAAGAGAGTATGAACAAGAAAAATGACCAAGGAGGTGATAAATGTGTTATAATAGAGACCTGGAATTCAGTAATGTGCTATTTGGACAAAACCCAAAGCAACACATCAAACTCAATTTCATCAAAAAAATCCATGAGATTCGGTCTAGTTAATGTATAGTATGAGGTGGCTATTGCTATATGGATTTAAACATGAGTGGCAATGCTAGTAACATTCGACCGTACAGTACAATTGTTTATTTTATGTCTTTGCTGATAATAACTCGAATTGTGAACTTCTTTTGCCACCTATTCACTTTCCTCTATATTTGGATACTAAAAAGGGATGTAAATATTTAAAAACAACTCTTATATAATTATTTCAATCTTGATCACAGCAGTTCCAGGCCAAGTGCTGACATGTTGTGTGACCTACTTGTTGCAAATTGCTTATAAACAACAAAGTAGGATTGAGTTGGCTATAGTGCCAAGCCAATTATAACAGATTGAGGCTTAATTGGTTCACTAGGAAAAAATATTTGGGGTGCCATAGATTTGAAATGCTGGTTATGATAAACTTAGTAGGCCTGACATATTGATTGTTAAATGCATATGGTAAAGTCAATAGGTATTTAAGAGTGGATTCTTATTTATCTGTACTAAAGCCTACAGATAGCTATTTTGTTAAATGAAATGTTACAAGTTACTGTTCTAGGGAGGGATTTTGGTGTTGGTTACCACCACTGACAAACCCTAGGAGAAGATTTGCAAGATTTGCAGTCTCTTCTTAGCTGTCTGCCAGGACCTTGTAACAAAGAAAATCATTAAATAATATATACATCCATATATATAGATCAATGACCATATAGGTACATAGAGGGCCTTTGGATCAGCTCTGCTCTGGCATTGTTCTGTCGTCAGAGTGTCATTTAGACTCTGCTTTCATACATTATAGCATAATGCATGGGGTAAGGGTTCTGTCCACCTCAGTCATTGGCTCACTTGCACTTTGAATTATAACATTTTCTAATCGCATATGCATATCCACCTCAAATTGAGAGTGCCTCGGTCCGGGCTGGTTAGCCAGTTGTTTAGTTTTCAATTTTTAATTGTTTTCCTTTTAAAGTTCCTCTTTCATTTCTTTACTTCTTCCCTTTTTATTTTAATACTTCTTAAGATGATACTACAGCTCTCAAGGTACTGTTACCGGGTCACTTGCTTGCTGCTCATTTCATCTGCAGTGCACTGCATCCCACATGGCCACTTCATCTTAACAAGTAGATCATGATGGAAAGCTGTTGCACATAGTGTATCATTGCTTTGCCATTCCAAGAGGGCCAACACGTTGATTCTAAATGTCCCACAGACCACTGCCTGCTTCTTTAAGAAAAACGGGCTTCATTTAAAAAATAAATGATTGCTTTATTTAAAAGCAATCACGGACATGGTGGTCTTCTAACCCCAGCAGGCCCACATCTCTGTGAATTTAGCTTTTCCCAATGGGTCGCAAATTGCGCCTACCTCATTAATATTCATGAGGTAGGTCAATTTGCGACTCACTAGGAATCGCTAAATGAAACTTAGAAATAGCTATTACCTAATTGCGATTCCCAGAAAATGGCAATTAGGTAATTGCTATTTCCAAAATTGATACACGTGACCCCAAGCCTCTAATTCCTGCCATGACCTCATTATTCACAGGCTACCAACCAATCAGCGATCTTCTAACTCGGCCATGGTCCTGCCTCTGCCCTATACACAAATCACAAATGGCCAGAATTGCTTACAAACCACACAAAGCAACGAATTCATGAAAGAGAGACAGCAGGACAGTGCTATAGCTAATACAATACAACACTGTTTGTCAGCCCCTGAACTGATGCACCTTTGGCTGCCTTGCACCACATCCACACATTCTTGCACCATAGTGCAAGGGTGTCTGTGTGACGTCTAGCATTGGTTTTCCACTGGAAGTACTCTTCCAGTACAACATAGCATGCTTAGACATGGTTTAAAACATGTATAACTTTGTATGTGCGCTTTACAGCACACATGCCAAGTTAGAAAGGTTTTAACCCCTTGTGTGCTTCGGACGGCCCCTGGCCGTCCGACATCACGGTGGGCGTGTGCGGAGGACGGCCGGGCGCCGTCCTAACCCCGCCCACTCATTAAAATGCCCGCAGCGCGGAAAGGGTTAAGAGAAGAAAGCTTTTCTCAAGCATTATACCTGCCTCAAGGAGGCACATGTTTTTTACATAAACCACTGTCTGCATTTCTTTGTAGATAGGGTTTTGCATCAAAGGCCATCGTTGATTGAATGGCAATGCCAATGTGCCATCCCTGGGACGCCCTCTTGACGGAAAGTAGCGCAAAGCAGGGAAAAACCTGTACTTTGCGTTTCTTTGGTGCTAGGTTGTAGTGCAAATCAAAATTTGCCCTGGAAGGTAAATTCCAATTTAAGACACTCGTTTCCTTCATTTTTTGTGACACTGCACCGGAGTAAAACCTTGATAAATCTGGTCCTTAACCTGCACACTCCCGGTTTGTGAATAATGCAACTGGCTACCTCCATAACTGGACAAAAATATAAATAAAATTGTGAATCAACTTCTATATTATTCAGGAGCACTGAATAATATAGCGATGGATTAAGCTAAAGGAGACATTTACATTCCTCCCTCACTCTCACCCTCCCTCCCATAATAAATGCATGTAAAGAACTATGCATGGGTGCCGTATTTTATGGATTAAACAAATTCAAGCCGCAGGAACTGCAGAAAAGAGTTAATCCAGCTTTTGCCAGATAATCTTACTTGGCCCAGTTTCATAGCAGCAGCAGCAATTTTTGGGCTACCGAAGTGACGGAGGCAGGAACGGAGTGATGTGTGTGAGCTTACCTGTTATGAAGGGATCGTCGCTCAAGGCCTCATTGTAACACAAATGTATGCTTATCACTTGAATAATATTCCTGACTGATTATATACCAAACAAATATTCAGTGGTAGTCATCATAGTACCCATGGAAGGACGAAAGGAGGCGAGCCAGCTCTCACTACTTGTTTTCCTGCATGTGAGCTGCAGGTTTCACAACTGTAGGTTTTGCAAAGACCTACGGAGCAAGCGCACAATCCACTGAACTAGTTTCCTAACTTTCTAAGAAACAAACAATTGAACTCCAGTCCTGGTTCACAAATCAATAATTTTTCAATAAATCACATAATTTGCAAGACTGTGCATCAATTTGAAAAGCAACATTAGAGTTAAGTAGAAGTCTGTTGTGGAAAATCACCCATTTGCTTGAATCTCACGACAGCTACAAACTAGAGATTAAATCATTTAGATTCCGACGAATATTTTAGCAAATCCATTCAAATGTGTCGTGTGATCAATTTCTTGGAAAATATTCCTCTCTTTCACAGATTTCAAGTTGTCTGTTGTTTGATGTTAATTTTTTCAGCAACTCTTTGCCTTTTTGTATTGCACTGCTTTGCATTATGGTCCTTGTAGTTTTACTTTTCCCATTATAAATTTGTGACTACATGTACTAGAATGTCCTGCTATGAGATCTATACATGATTGGCAGGGCTACCCGAACCTCTCACGCTGGCCACCGCTGTCATGTATTTCCTAACACCTGATATGCAGGGCCGGACTGGGAACGCAAACCGGCCCTGGCAATCCAGTCGGACCGGCTGCCTGGGGTAGGAGGGTTGGGGGTGTGCGCGTGGAAAGCACTGCAGCTGCTTTTGTTACAGGGGCTGATATTGTTCCTATGCTGCAAAACCATCCCCGGTAACAAAAACGCCCCCCAGGGGTCCACTAAAACTGGCCCCCACCCTGGCGGCCTACTGGGGAAACGCCCGGTGCCCGCTACGGCCAGTTTGGCCCTGGCTATATGGTTTAGGGAGTCGTTTGGGATAGTCTTTCAAAACAAGTCTTTCGCACAACTCTCACTTAATAATGTGGCTGCAGGTATGCAAGCTCATCTGATCAGATTTTGTGAGACTTCAATGAAATTGTTCAAGAAAGAATGAAAATCCGTGCCACCAGAGCTCTCATGTTTCCCAGATTCCTTTGCCTTGCACGTTGGGACCTGTAGTCCTGTTTATGCCATCATGAATCAGGACCGCAAGTCTCAAAATGGAAAGTAAAAACCATGATTGGGTGAGCTGTTCACGCATGAATGTGTGAAATTTAAAGGATCTAGGCTGCTACACATGACCTTGAGAAGGCACGGATTACTGTTTTCCCCTGCATATAACTTCTGCATCTGCCTCTGGGTTGAAACTGCTACATAGTGATGCATCGTCAAAAAGAGCTGAGTAAGCAGCCGCGGCCGCTGCAGCTAAGAGCGGTGGATCGGTGGGGCCGGCTGGGGGGGATTTCGAGAGACGACCACGAGGGAAAATTAATTATTTAATTAATTTTCCCTTGTGGTCGTCTCTCGAAATCCCCTCGCCGGCCCCACCGCTCTTACCTGCAGCGGCCGCGGCTGTGAGTAAGAAATGACAGGAGCATCTTAAAGTGTGCATTGAGTAGTTGCCCCTGAATAGTTATTAATCGCAGCTAGTTTATCTCTCAACACCTCAGTTGTGCAGCTTTCAGAGGTAATATTTCAGCCTGTGTGACACGTTAGAATAAAGGATAATGGAACCTAAAAGTAAGGATGGAAATGGTCACAAGCTTGAACATAGAGCAGTGTGAAATTTGTATAATCCCCACGAAATTCCTGAATGCATGCTTCGTGAATTTTACCAAATCTCCCATATTTTCCATTGGCTGGCTGACTCAAGCAGAAAATGTCTTCCCGAACCAGCCTCCTGACAGCATCTTGCATGACTATTAAATGTGAGGTAGTACTTATGTTCAGTTTTCACACATAAGTGACAAGAATATTGTTTAACAAATAACAAGTTACAGAATATCATGCCAAAAATATCCTCAAGTCAAAAATATATAAGAACAGAATGTATAAGATAAGAATATTACCTTTTCATGTAAATATTATCGTTTTATAAATATTTGTTGAGATAATTTTATATATAGTAGTTATCAATAAGTTCAGATGTTATTATCATTGCAATAATTGTTTTAATTTTTAGTATAATTTGCAAGTTTTAATGTGTTATTAAAAATGGGTTGCATTTAATTAGAAATGTATAATTGAATAGTATGTTGTTGGGTTTGTAGGTAGCAGAGGGGTGAAATTATTTAAAATACAAAGTATTCTTTTTTATTTCAAATCAGTGTTTTATGTCAATCTAAATTTTGATTAGTAATAAATTATGTAAATTATTTGATCAATTGTTATTTTAAGTATTTTACTGTATTATGTAATTTTTAAAGCATAATTTTAATTTTCTATAGTTTAATTACTAATTTGTAATTTAGCAGCAGGTTGTTGGGTTTGTAGGGAATATGGTGAGAAGTTATTTAAAATATAAATTATTGGCTTTTGAATTAATTTTTTATATTTATTAAATATTTAGTGTGCAAGTAATTATGTAAATGATTGTATTATTATTTTAATTATTTAAGTGTATTTTGTGATGAGTAATGTCTACTTTAAATTTTCTATAATTTAATTACTAATTTAAAATTTAGTAGTGGGTTGTTGGGTGTATAGGAGAAATTGTAGGAAGTTATTTAATTTGAAATTATTGTTTTTATTCAAAAGCAGCAGCAAACACAAAGTATGTGCACTCGATGGGCCTGATTCACAGAACTAACTTACGTCAAAATCCTAAACTTACAACAATTTTGGTATTCACAGAATGAACTTACATATTTGGGTATTCACAGAATGAACTTACACCAATTTTGGTATTCACAGAATGAACTTACACATTTGGGTATTCACAGAATGAACTTACACATTTGGGTATTCACAGAATGAACTTACTCATCCTAACCTTATGTCCGCACTCGGGCCGGAATTTCCGGCCCAGTGGCGGACATAAAGTTAGGATGAGTAAGTTCATTCTGTGAATACCAAAATTGTTGTAAGTTCATTCTGTGAATACCCAAATGTGTAAGTTCATTCTGTGAATACCAAAATTGGTGTAAGTTCATTCTGTGAATACCCAAATGTGTAAGTTCATTCTGTGAATACCCAAATGTGTAAGTTCATTCTGTGAATACCAAAATTGTTGTAAGTTTATGATTTTGACGTAAGTTAGTTCTGTGAATCAGGCCCGATATTTTTGTAGACATTTTTGACAATATATTCTGGAGTCACAATGATATTCGCAATAGTCTGGCATACAAACTGTCACACAAGATACTAGCAGGTGAACTTCACAACATTTCACATGATTTTTTAATAATTTTCTTGAAAACAAATTTCACATCCTTAGTTGAAAAAACGGAGCAGGGACAGAGGCTGAAATGGATGGGATCTATTGGGAATGATGCTCACAGTCTTTTTTAATTTTACAAAAACAGTTTCTCTACTTTCTGGTAAAAAACTAACCTTTATAGGATGGCTAATACTGACCATGAGGTACCTCTGGCTGAAAGGGAAGGAGGGGCTTTCCTGTACTGTGAAGCCAATGGAGAGGCAGATAGCAAAAGAAGAAACAAGCCTCCTCAGTCTGCCTGCTACCTGAAAGAAATGCAAATGTGTGCAATTGTTTACTCAGCAAATCTAAAGGCTGTTTTGGAGCTAGTGTATTATATTAATTGATGGAGTCAAGTGACAAAGATTAATTATTTTTGAGAGGTGATACAAGGGCGTTATCAGGTGAGGTTTGGAGTGTGTCCTAATAGAAACTTTTATAAAATGTAAGCATTATGTGCAGTCTGATCTTAAACACTAGGGGGCAGATTTACTAGTTTCTCACTCAGCGTAGTGCAGCAGCTGCAAACGCTACCCTGCACTGCATGAGAAGGAGAGAGCAGGAGAGCGCCATGTTTACATAAATATGGCACTCTCCTCCCCTCTGCCTAGCGCATCCACAGAACTATACTGCTGTGCACCAAGGACACACCTTTGCACTATAGTGTAAGGGTGTCTCCGTGAGTCTAGCAGAGGTTTTGAACCCTAACAGTACAAAATACCATGCTTAGACTAACTTGAAACCTTTCCCCACTTTGTGTGTGCGCTATGCGCTGCTTTGCACTACTTTCGAGTGTTTTCCAGCGCTCCACAAGTTTAAAGCTGAAAACTAAATTTAAAAAAAAAAGACTTCTGTGAGGCAAACATGGCGTTAAATCTGAGTTAATAGGCCCCTAAATGTGTTCGCATTTTTTGCAGCAGCCTATCTTATATTGTATGTTATATAACTTTGAAAGTAATGAGTTGCAGTTTTATGGTGCTTTCAGTCAGCGAGGCTTGGTCCTCGTAGCACCTTGCATACACATGTATCAATTACCCACCATACTAACCATGATTTAGTTCTTTGATTGTCTGGTTTCACACTCAGATAACTGCAGTGATCGCATTAACCAAATGAACTTTCATAGTGTAAGATTAAATGTCCTATAGATGACTTTAACTTCTATTTATTTTTCATTGAAGGTGTGTGCATTTTATTTTATTTGCATTCACCTGAAGGAGTCAGACCAACAAAATAGTTATGGAATATTTTGTTCTTCTTAGTCACAACTTTGGGCCTGCTCCCATACGCAGTGACCTTGCCCTCCTTGCACTCAGGCCCACAATATACTTTTTCTATGCACTCCAAACCATGGCCAGGAAACTAGTCCATTGCAGTTTGTTTCCCATACATCTCACAGGGGTCATCTGTGCGTGCACTGCGATTCGAAATGCCAATTTAGAGCTGAAACATATATTTTGAATTGAGATGTTGTTATTCGCAATGCCAGCATTTTCGCCCAGTGCAGCCTTTTTAAATGGAAAGTCTTCTGTACATCAGTTGTCTGACCTCCATCTTAATCATAAAACCTGAAAAGCATAACAGATTAGCTAAAGTCCTGTGGAAACCGTTTTTATCAGTAACCCGACCTTTTCCACTGACCTTTTGCCAAGAAGCACTCCAATTTATTTCTAGGTAAGAGCTTGCAATATGTTTTAATCTAACAAAGCAAGCCTCAAAATTAAATATATAACAGAAAAGGAAATTAAATGACACCAAATAACTAGTAACAATGATTTACAAAAATATAATAAATATAATAATTTCCTAATAAAGTCCACGTACAATTACAAAGGGAAAATTTCAACAGAGGAGCATTACTTTATATATGGATTCATTACAAGGAAAGGATCCATTGTCAATGTCGCCTAAGAAGTCTGCTACATTTAAATCCAAATGCAGGGAAAAACAAATTATTCATAGCTGATCACTTATCCAAATGATAAAAAGCTGTGATTTATTGCAGACTAGCCTTTTTATTCACTAGACTGTTTATCAATTTGACTACATGTCTGATTTTTGTATATCACTTTAAACCACACCGTTAGTGACACTAATACTCGCCTGATTCTACGTTTCACTGGTACTCACATTTACCAATGGTTCAGTTCCTAATGCTCCTAGGTGCCACTGATAGAGTCAAACAGGAGCTTTCAATTATGCAGGATTAGGAATGCTGGTCAGGGAATGGTACCGTTGTTTTGTGACACTTGTATCTTCCAATGGTACACTTAGAGAAGGGCCTAAAGATGGGTACAGGGCATTCTGCAGCAAAGTGGTCAAGGAGACGAATCTACGAAATTTCCATTTGCAAAAAGTTGTCACAAATTGAGCACCAACTGTTTGCGAATTGAAAAGACGGTTTGCAAAATAACCTATGTACTAATAGGTTGATTAAAAAAAATTCTCAATCGTAGTTGGTTGCTATTTAACCAACATCATTAACATTCATGAGGTAGTTTTCATAAGCAATTCCCTCGATTGGAAACCATCACAGGAAGGATGGTCTGCTGGGGACAGCATACCACCATATTTGTGACTATATTTAAATAAAGTAAACGTTTGTTTTAAATGCTGTTCATTTTCCGTAACTAAAATAGATCAGCATATAAAAAGGAAAGTTTAGAGTATCAGTGATTCACTGCTGCCTACTGCCTAACAAACTTTTTTATATTCTCGAAAGGAGAAGGGGTGCCAAGTGCACTCATTCCCTTTGGCAAATTTGTTACCACCCTAACTCGTGAGTCTGTAACTTTTCAATGATTTGCAACAAGATTTCAGTGGCAAAACATTGACACCACCATAATGAATTACTGGCAGGGATAGCGTAAATATCTTCTTTCCAAATAGTGATTTGTTATGCCTTTCTAAACCCATTTTGCGATTCCGTAACCTGTTTCTGAAAAGAAAAATGGGTTAGGAACATTAAAAAAACCTCATTTTGCGATTTCAAACCCTGTGAATTTGCGAATCTCAGACTTTGCAACTGCAAAATGGATTTTTACATCTGTCCCAAAATTACATAAATCATGGCGGTAGGTGTACATTACTTTGGAGTGCAGGTGATGTGAGAGGCTTCGAGCCTGGAAGATGAAGAGGATTTGATAAACTCCTTGAAATGAGGTAATCTGGCAAATGTTCACAGTGGCCTGAGTTGAGGGATTATCAGCACTTCGGCTACATTGGTGTAGTGGGGAGCTTGGAGGATACTCCTCCATTCACAAACCAGGAAGTGCAATTTACATACCGACAGGTTTGTGAATGGGAATGGTGCAATGCGACCTAGGTACTAATTGATCTCATAGCAAATGGAATATTCACCGGAGGACTGCCAAATAAAAAATAATTAGGCTAGTGACAATTTATGACCCTATGTAAATCGATGAAAATTTAGGGGTGGTGGCCAGAAATGGACAGCAGTTCACAATTCTTGCATCTTTATTCCCAAAATGTAAACACGTTTTTTTTTTTAACACGGCCCATGTTCATTAAGGGAAAAGGTGCTCCTTTAAAAAAATATTTCTGGTGTAGGAAGATATTGGTGGAAGCAGGAAAAGGTGCAGAGAGTAACTGCCTCCTCTGGACCACTGACTGAGCCCCCCAGCCAGCCAACATGATTACCAAAGTCGAAGCTGTATCCTAGGAAGAGATTCTCCTTTACAACTCAGTTACCACCCCAACGCGAGGGTCGGTAACTGACCAATGGTTTATGACCACAATTGTGGTCAAACACCATTGATACATTCCAATACCAATCCTAAATAGGAGGGGAGGTTTCTTTCACATCCTTTCTACTTGCGATTCATACTGCATAACAAAAGTCTTTTTAATAGTCAAACACACTTGTCAGACTCGTAAGAGGGCCTTAATAGATTATGAAAAACCTTTGTGTAGTCCAATTCCCTGTGACTGTGTGACCACAAAAGGGATTTGTACATGAGGCCTCTCGCATTCTCTGTGGTATGTGGCATTTTCAGCTTGAAGGGCTGCATTGTTTATTAACATATTTTATTTTGATTCAAGTGCTATTTGTGGCCGGCCAAAGCAGTTGATGCTATATTAGTTGCTAATGTTTACATTCAAGATTACTTATACCTGTGCTAATCCTGATTTCTGCATTGTAAGAAGCAGAAAAACTGTTTCCAACCTTTTAAATTAGTCTTACAAGCCTCAAAATATATATTCTTAGAATAATGCTGCATTTAACACCAAATCACAAGTACACAACATTTTCAGCCCTGGATCTCACTTTTATAAGTAATTTTGACTCAATCTCAGTGGTGGCTCCTCTGCTAAGGTGGAGGACCATCGCCCCACTGCTAGTTGAGCGGTGGAAAATAAAAATAAAATTATAACAAGAAGCTATTACCATTGTATTTTTCTTTGGGGGACTCCAGCCAGGTTGGGCGGGGCGGGGCTGGGCTCCTCGCCGTCAGAGAGAGCAGTAGTGGTTTGCACTCCCTCCCTAAGTGCGCATGATGGCTTGGCCAGCCCTGTGGGGCTGGCCAAACACTCATGCGCACTTGGCACGTTCTCCACTGGGCTGTGTTGCACAGCCCAGTGGAGAACAAGACCAGCTTCCCAGGTACTGCCTGAGCAGCCAAACAGGCAGCTCGGACCAATCACGACGCTGCTCCTGCAGCATTGTGTTTGGCTGGGAGAGTCCAGGAGTCTGGGTGCTTCCAATGCTGGTGAGGACAGAGGAGAGATGTGTGGCTGCGAAGAAGAAGAAGGTAAGTTTCTTTTTTATTTTTTTCATCCCCCCCACCCCCTCCCCCCCATTCCGAGGCAGCCGCCACTACTCAATCTGCCGCTAATATGACTGCAGCGAGTGCAGGGGAAGTGGATGACCTGACACCAACACTGGGGACTTCCACCACACCTTCTTCTTATTCCTTGTGAACAGTTTTGCATGCTTGGGGTGGAGGGAAGAGATAGGGGATTGGCCCCTGCTCTCTCTGTGTCCTCCGGTCTGGGTAACATAGTGTTCAGGGATTTTGGCTACTTCAGCTATAGGGGCGAGGGTCTGAACTCTTTGTACCACCCTTATCACCAAGCCCGCAACATTTATACTGCTTACCTTCAGGGGCTGAATTCCCGTCATCATCAAGTTGCTGAAATGTTTTAGCTGCCCACCAGCAATAGCAGGTCTAGATTTGCTGCCGCAACTGCCGCATAGGCAAACCGTGTCATTGGCGCAGCCAAATTTTGTTTGCATTAAAAAAAAAATCATTTGACTCTTTTCCCCGCGTTTTAAGCCACACCTATTGTGGCATGCTAGGCAACTGCTTAATTTACCTATATGGACAGTGTGCCCCTGCCAACCAGTGATCCATTTTTTGTAATGAATACTGTGAATGATTTTATAAATGAAATTTGCAGTAATTGCACTTTCAGCCAATCATGTAAACGACACAAAATGTCGGCACACAACTTGGAATTGAGTAGCTGGAGAATGCAATGCTTTTGTAGAAAAGAAATGCAAGCGAAACCTGGCACATTGTTAACTCATCCAGTTGTCCCAAAAGAAAAAATGTCATTAAGCCCTATTTAGATGGATGCCAGTGCAGCCAGAAACAATACATTGTGTTTTAAATTAGGCAGCTTGATTATATTCAACCCACGCGGCTGCACCGCCAGCCAAGAAGGACTTTGCTGCAACGGAGCATTGTAGATCAATCAGTGAGACAGCACGCAGTGCATCCATCTTGGAATGTGCGTACTGTACTGCGTAGGGCTTGCTTGTCATTAAAGGGGAAGTTCCTTTTTTACTGCAGTAAAGAAATTATGATTCCACATGATCTTTCCTTTGCCTTTTTATTTGCATGGCTGTTTGTTATCATCACGAGATTTCACCGCTGAGTCAGTGCGCTTCAAAATGTGGGCGGGCAAATTTTTACTTCATATTTAAAAAAAAAAAAAAAATTGAGCACCTCTAAGGAAAATTCAAATGGCAACTTTGACAGTTCTGAAATCCCAAATTTTTGCATTATGGAGAATTTGCAAAAATTCCCAAAATTTCACATTTCACAATTTTGGGTAATTTGTATGCACACGAGATGTTCTTGCTCAGCAAGTGTCTCGCCAAGAGGCACTTTCTGCTCAAACCATTGACGGTATTGCATTTTTTCACGCAAAGCATGCATTTGTGTGAAAAAGTTCATGCAACATACTGACAAACCATATTTCAGGCTAAAAGCTAAATGTAATGACATATCCTTTAAATATTGAGATCAAAAATATGCAAGTTTATGGAGAACATAAGGCCTCTTCTTACTGAATCATCTCTGAGGCTTTCAAAGAAAGTACTTTTTGAAAAGACACTTTTTAGCAACGACTGCAGGACCCGGTCATTGTCCACCTGACCTAGTGTGGACATAAACATTCTCCAGTGCTCTTATATCAAATGACTAATTCCCATCTGGTCAGGTAAACTCAATCGACACCCTGACAAGACTGGCAACATGTCCTTCAGCCGCCTGCAGGCTATTTCTTTCTTGCAGCTTATAATTGAGACTGCACTGAACCTGTCAGCAGATGTGTTTTCTATGAAGCCATGGGCCAGATGTACGACCCATTTTTGCATGCGCAAACGGGTTTGCGACCCATTTGCGCATGCAAAAATACAATTGGGCCATGTACAAACCCTATTTAGCGAGTACTCGCTAAATAGGATTTGCGACTCGCTATTAGAAAGGGGCTTTCCAAGGGCGTTCCTTCCTAAAAGAAACTCGCTACCCTATGTAAGAATGTTTTGCGACCGCAATTGCGGTCGCAAAACACTCGCAATTTACTGCCCTCTTCAAGAGGGTGGTAAAGCACTCGCAAAAGGGAAGGGGTCTCCAGGGGACCCCTTCCCCTTTGTGAATGCAGGGGGAAATATTTTTATGGGGCAGGCAGTGGTCCCAGGGACCCCTAACTGCCCTTAAAAAATTAAACGAAAATGTTTCATTTTTCTTTTTTTAAATGCATCCTGTTTTCCTTTAAGGAAAACGGGCTGCATTTAAAAAAAGAAAACTGCTTTATTTAAAAGCAGTCCCAGACATGGAGGTCTGCTGAGCCCAGCAGGCCACCATACCTGGGAGGGCTAGCCATTCCCAATGGGGTTGCAAATTGCGAGTGCCTCATGAATATTGATGAGGCATGCAATTTGCGACCCCATTGGGAATCGCAAACAATGTCTCTGACACTGTTGTACATTGACATTAGCAACTCGCAAATTGCGACTCGCAATTTTTCGCAATTTGCGAGTCGCTAATGCCAATGGTCGTACTTCTGGCCCAAATGTTTTGACGTGTCGAAATCTATCAGGAGAAAGTAGCGAAGTGTGATAATTATCACAAAACTTGGCATTCCAATCCCTATGCAAACTGTTTGCATAGGCATCACAATTTTACATCTGGTTCAGAGCCGGACTGGCCGTAGCGGGCATCGACATTTGCCCGGGAGGCTGGAAGGGTGGGGGCTGGTTTTGGAGCAATGTGGGCTGGTTTTGTAATGGGAGCCGGTTTTGCAGCGGTGCTGCAATATTGTCCCCCAGTAACAATATCACAAGTGCTGTGGGCCGGTTTTGTTAAGTATCAGTGCTTGACAATTGCGCTCGCCCCCTCCTCCCCCCACGGGGGGCCGGTCGGACAAAATTGCCAGGGCTGATTTGGGTTCCCAGTCCGGCCCTGATCCGGTTTGTAAACAGGGCCTCTGTTTTAGGGCTTTAAATATAGTTCGGTGGACCGGATACTCCATCACAAACGTGGCAGATATTCTGTCCATCATATTACATGTGCAATACAGCCTATAGCACTTGCAATACAAAAATGTGGGATACCCACCATGTTTTTTGTGGCGTATCCTCTCCGTCCAACTCTAATAAAGGCCCTTTGTTTCAATGTTGCCGAAGTCATAATATACATATTTAATGTATGTTCCACTAACATTATGCATATGAAATGGAAGTGTACCATGTGCTTATCAATGTTTTATATATTAAATTCAAGCCACGGGGGCTTGTGTGTGTTCCTCAGAAGGGGCATCCTAAGCTTCTGCTTGTGAGTCAGAAGCCAGTTGTACAAAGACGTAATCAATGCCATCAAATAAAAATTGTTTTAAAACCAATAATTATGCCGAGGTCTGAAAATATACATATTACCAGCGAAAAAGCAAAAACCTTTAAATGTTTAAAATAAACAGATTCACCTCTCTGCTGGACATCCACAAAGAAATTGGTTTAGACATAGCTTTATTGTAGCATTGTTCCCTGGAGAAGCAGAGGTTTACTTTAGATCAAAGATGAGCCCGGTTAATACATGTCACAAGAATTAATGTGCAGCATTGTCTTGTGGGCAGGGTGCTGCTGATGAGATCTTTGCATCAGCTCTATTTTTAACTAATCATTCCTCGAGGAATTCAATAAACTGGTGATTATCCCTGTTTCAGCCATCGTCTGTCACTGACATTGACATTTTCATCCCTTAGTTTGAGATGTCAGCACTGTAGTGTTGGGTGATCTTCACTGACCTGCCTTCAAAAAATAAAACCATTTCCTACAAGCTCTATTGTCTGCTTAATTCCCTTCCGTGGTGATCTGTGATCCTTTATTAGCAATAGTACAGCCGTAAAATAAAACAATAAATAGTGCTCCTAGAACCAAACCAGAGTAGGTAGCCATTACAGGTGTTACAACTGTAAATATACAGAGAGTAGGGACCAATGACAAGGGGAAACTTGGCTGTTATTGCATTTGCTGTTCATCACAATGCAAACTTCTATGTATTGCCACACATTCTACCACTTGACTTCCGCCAAGTCTCATCGAATTAACCCTTTCTTTATTGACCTTCAAAAACATGGGTCTGTCTTCTTCACTTCTCTAAATGTTTTATTCTCAGCGCCTTGGTGCGTGTTTTATGTGAATCACAACCAGGCATGGGCAGTGCTTAATTTGAGCCAGCTGATGCAAGTGGGGTCACCGGAACTTGTTTTTGAGCATCAGCACTTATTTTTCCCATCAGACTTTGACCCAGAACGATAGAAAGAAAAATACAAAAGGGGGAAAGAAGAAGGACGAGAAAGACAGAAAAACAGTGACAGAGAGAAAACAGAGACATCAAAGAATATGCAGGAGTGAGAGAGGAGCAGGGAGTGTCTGGTGATGGGTTAAAGATTCATGAAGGGAACTTAAGTCTACGCAGCCTTGGCATTCAGCACCACGACCCTCTGCAGCGATGGTGGCAGCTTCTGAGAAAAGATTTGGCCATCAGCACTTATTATTTTACAAATTAAGCACTGGGCAAGGGCAATTTTCTTCAAGAAAGTCATATTGCTAGGTTTTGCTTTTTTTGCGTATTTTGTGTATTTTCTGCTTTCCTTAAACCCTTTGTGTATTTGACACATATGGGAGACTTGTTTGAACAGAAATGATTGCAAATACATTGTTGAGGTGTCTTGCATGACTTTTGTACCTGAGGACATGCTTCAAGTGCAATTTTCAGATAGGCGGCCACCATACATTGATTAAATATCTTTGGTGACTTTAGCATGTGAGGGCATACCCCAAATTCAATTTTGACGCAGAAAATCACAAAAGCATAATTAACGGAATATGGATAATTATCATGAAAATTATGCTATGTACACATTAATTAAATTTCGCGATTTTGCCCAACCATAATCACAGCTTTGAAATACTGCGTCCACCTTCTATTCCATATTTAATATATATGTACAGGTTTGTCAAAACAATAATTCTCTTCTTCTCGGGTACTGCATATTATTCATAAGTTGTTTTTAAAAAAACACCTTCACAGTTTTGCTCCAAATTGAGCCTGAATTATCTCAGCATAAAACTTGTAGTGTGGATGCTTGCACACTTCAAGTTCATTGGTATTAACACTAAAGGCATTATTTGTTAAGATGTTATGCAGGCACTTGCCTGTGTGCCTGTTAGCACAGTGCAAAATTGCACAGCTCCACTTGAGCACCCGAGCAGCCCTAAGTAAATTTAGACCTAAATGTTTCAGCGCATCAGTGCTTGTATCCTGGTTTTTAAAGTGGAGTCAACAGTGTGAACCCATTAGCGGAGTTGTACTTGGTATTTTCTTAGTGGCATCATTTAGTCAGGGTTGGCCGGCATGGATCGGGGTGACGGGGCGGGAAGCCCTTGGGGGAGAAGGGGGTGTAAAAAAAGAAAAAAACACCTTATCGCCGCGTCTCTCCTCCGAGTCGGCCGGAACTGGAATCACCCAGGCTCCCCTAAGCCAGTCACAACGATGCAATGCAGTGTTGTGATTGTGATTGGTCTGAGCGCCGTGGTTCGGCGCTCAGATGAGAACTGGAAGCCTGGGCATGTTCTCCACTCCGGCTGTAATGCAGCCTGGGTGCAGAACATGCAAAGTGCGCATGACTGTTTGGCCGGCCCAAGATGGCCGGCCAAACATTCATTCACACTTTACAGAGTGCTCACCACTCCTCCCCTGCTCCGTGAGCAGAGCAGCCCTGCCCCGCCAAGCTTGCAGCAGGAAAAAACAAAATGATAACATCGAATCATTTTATTTTTCCTTTATTTACACTGCTGCAAAGCAGTGGGGTGATACTACTCCGCCTAGGCGGAGGAGCCGCCCCTGCATTTAGTAAAGGGAATATGCAGTTTGTTAGTTTTAATGCCGGAACTTGGTGAAGTCTGTCATGTGGTTTGCAAGCCCTTTACAGCCCATTAACTAGTGGCAAAAGTTATTTTCATTTTGGGTGAGAAAAAAGTGGTACGTTATATTGTATCTACGACCTTGTAGGTACTTGCTTTCAGTTTAAATGCATTAGCAATGTTTTTTAGTGTACTGATGTAGTGCAGAGATAAGTCTAAGGAACTGCAAATATTCTTAGAGATACAGTTTTATAACTGCTGTAGAAGATTCTAGAACGTGGGCTGCCACGCATAGACATTATTGTGTACAGGGCCCAGGTGATCTCAGATAGAAGTAACCGTGAAGTGATGAGAGTATGTAACTGAGAAAGTACACCGTAGAGTTGTATATTTTTACATTACACATGTTTAGGATTTCAGGTACAGGGAGATAATGTTGCTTTCAGAGAATCCCAAGGTTTTTGAGTCAGGCAGCCCGAGAAAGATTAGATCTCAGGTTCCCTGGTTCTTTGGTCAATATTTTAGTTTCTAGCCTACGTTTATGTGCCTACTTAGGGCCTAATAACAACATTTTACAGGTTAACCAGTTTTGTACCCTTCCACATCCAATAAATTATACAGCCCACTCGTGTCTCTTGCATACCAAAAAGCAGCACTTCACATGAACTGCACTGAGTCCAGAGATCCTTTCTAGGAATTTAGGCAAGCAATCACTTTTTAATGGAATCTCAATAGTGGGTAATTGTATCAAGACTATTGGGGGTTCTCTAGAACATGCAGGACAGGCAGTGGGGTCAGGCAGGGACGGGGGTGGCTGGGTGGGGGGAGCAGGGAGACAAAGAAAATAACAAAAATCCACTTACCTTTTGCTGCCGGCCACCTGGCCGGCCGTCTTTCCCTTTCGGTCCCTTCAGCTTCCTTCTCCTCTGCTTCCGTAGCGAAAGGAAGCAGGAAGCACACAGGCTCCCTCCCCTAAGCCAGTCACAATGCTGCAATGCAGCGTTGTGATTGGTCGATCAGAGGCTTTGCTTGTTCCTCACCAGGCTGTGTAAAGCAAGCCTGGTGGGGAAGATGCAAAGTGCGCAGGACTTTTTGGCTGGCCCAAGAGGGCCGACCAAGCAGTCACGCGTATTTGGAGTGGGCAAACCACTCCTCCCCCGTAACCCAAGCCCTGCCACACCCTATTCCAGCCCGTAGTGGAAGAAAAAATGATAATAACCAGGTTATTATCATTTTATTTTTACACTGCTCTGCTCTTAAAGCAGTGGGGTGACGCTCCTCCGCCTTAGTGGAGGAGCCGCCACTGAGGACAGGGAGGAGCCAGGACCTAGGGTAGTCCATCTGGTGCTCTCTGATTCTTGCCAGTGTTTTCAAATTCAAATTTACTGAAGTATATATAAATGACTGCGCTTTTAATATGCCTATCATAATGTTGCGGAATCAGTCCATCATCTTGCCACTAAATAGTCCCAGCTTCATCATAGGATATTGTCTTATATTTGCTGAAAAAAAGTACATTGTGCAAAACATTGTGGCCACATTATACTGCCAGTATGCTATAGAATATTTGTAAAAGTGCAACTGAGAAAATCTAAAATTGCAACAGATTGCACCTTCATTGACGGATCGGAAGCACAGTGGTGGTTTTCCCAGTAGGGCTCCAGGGCTACGCCCCCACTTGTTATACCAAGAGTGAATAATAATCTTTTATTCACTCTTGGTATAAAAAGAAAACACCATCCAGCAGCAGCCTAAGACAGCTCTGCTAGTGAGAATGCCTGAAGTCTGACGCATGCACAAGAAGGTGACTGCACCAGCCATCAGAGATTATCCAGGGCTGGTAAAAACCCCAGCCCTGGCTTTAAGCCCCTGGCATGCCTCAGTGCCTCCCGAACTGTGACGTGGTAAAGCATCACAGATAAAGTTAGCCACGGGCGTTGCAGGTTTCAGCCCTGCAGTGCCAGTGGCTACATGTCAACCAGTCTGCCCCCCCACCCTTTCCCAGCAGAGACTAAAACCTCAAATCTGTGTCTGCACAGGTTTGAGAAGCACCGGGTGTCCAAACTGGACCTGCACAGGCAGCAAGGGCAGCAAAAAAGCTTCTACATACTGGGTATGTATGTGTGAGAGTGTGTGCCCTTGAGAGAGGGTATGTATATGTGAGCATGTCTCTGTGTCTATGTATGTATGTGAGAGTAAACATGAGAGTGTCTGTGAAGGAGTGAGTCAAAGTGAGAATAATGAATGATCAGAGTGAGTACAAGTGAGAATGAATAAAGGAAGAATAAAGACAGGGTGTGTAAATGAATTTTACTGTGTGTGGGACTGAGAAGTCTGAGTGAGTCTTAGTGAGGCAGAGAATGAGTGAGACAGAGTGAGTCGGAGTGAGAGTGAATGAGTCTGATTGAGTCGGACTGAGTGAGAATGATTGTTTCCGAGTGAGTTTGAGTCAGAATGAGTGGCTCCGAGTGAGTATAGATGAGTCAGAGTGTTATTAAATGAATCAGAAGGAG
Organism: Calotriton arnoldi; assembly: GCA_963921515.1. Classification (NCBI taxonomy): domain Eukaryota; kingdom Metazoa; phylum Chordata; class Amphibia; order Caudata; family Salamandridae; genus Calotriton; species Calotriton arnoldi. The sequence goes on along the minus strand of CAWUFW010001478.1, from coordinate 731,955 downwards.
TATGACTGAGCGAATCAGTGAGAATGACTGAATACTGCCTGTGAATGAGGAAGACTGAGTCACAATGAGACTGAGTGAGTCAGAATGAGTGAGACTGAGTGGGACTGAGTGTGAATGAGTGAGACTGATAGAGTATGAGTGAGTCCAAGTGAGACTGAATTAGAATGAGTGGGACTGAGTGTATCAGGAAGGAAGAGTGAGTCATGGAAAGACTCATGGAAACTAGGTGAGAATGAGTGAGACTGCCCAGGAATGAGTGAGTCACAGTGAGACAGAGTGAAATAATTAAGTTAGTCTAAGTGAGACTGTATGAGTCAGTCAGATTGTGTGAGTCAGAATGATTGGGACTAGGTGAGAATGAGTGGGACTGATTGAGAATGAGTGAGTCACAGTGAAATTAAGTCAGACAAACTGATTGGGACTGAGTGAATCAGGGAGAACGAGTGTGTCACTGGAAGACTCAGGGAACCTAGGTAAGAATGAGTGAGACTGAGCGGGAATGAGTGAATCAGAGTGTGACTGAGTGAGACTAAGTAAATCTGAGTAAGTCACAGTGAGATTGAGTTAATCAGAAGAACTGAGAATGAGTGGAATGAGTGAGAGTAACTGAGAATACGTGAGACTGACTGGGTCAGAGTGAGAATAAGTGAGACTGCATGAGTCAGTGAAACTGAGTCAGAGAAGTAAGTTACTGCAAATGCGAATAAGAGTAAATGACTATGACTGGTAAGAATCAGTGAGAGATTAAGACTCAGTGCAAGCAAGCCCCTAAACTCTCCATGTAAGTGAGTTCAGTCTCACTCAATGGACTTCAAGCCAATGATTGAGCCCCATCACTTTTAATGGTCACCATCCGCCACTGGTTGGTATAAACGATTACAGTAGAGAATATGCCGACATTGTTCCCAAAAAAATGTGACCATTAAGCCAAAGCATGTTTACATCATTATCTTTGAGCATGATGCACGATGAAGATGATGGAATTGTTTCATAGCATTAAGGACTGTGTTCAACATTGCCCAACAATACACCAGACAATGCCACAGACCCACTAACTGTTGTGACGCAGATTAACCAAATAGAGGCTCCAGCTACATGTTGGGCGGATTTCCAGCAACCACAATCATTGGGTGCGGAAACAGAAGGACTGATTTTGCTGGATGCACAAACATACCAGTTAAAACCACATCCAGATTGGGGCAGGGGGTCTGGGCAGTCCCTACCTGACTCTTCCAACTCCATGGGAAAGCATGGAATGCCCCCCCTGCCTGATGCACGACGCCCTACGTCCTCCTCACCCCCTGCCCTCGGACCTGCTGTGATCCTCCCTCTCCAATTTAACACCTCCTTTCAGTGGTAAATGGGAGTGGAAAAGAACCCATTATTCATCCCTAAATAAGGCCAACTTATAATTTGTGCTTTAGTGTATCTCATCAGGCATAATAAATCCTAACTACCTACAAAGATGTTAGTAATTCTATTAATACTGATTAATAGGCCCTAGCTTCAAATTTGAATTACATATGTTATGTTGTATGAAGTATGTTCAGAACTGGTCGAAAGGTGTCCGGGGGGCTGGCCTGGACGTGCATATTATACCCGCTTGAGTTATTAGGAGGCAAATCAATGCGACTGTAATGGAGCATATCAAGACATGCTGTAGAAGCGTATTGAACCTGAAAAACAATAAGAAAAATATGACTGGAAAGAGCTATGGGCCCATTTGTTAGAAAATGAAAGCTGTGAATCTATGAAATATAGAGTAATGATTAGGGGATTCTGATGCATAAAGCAGTTCTGCTTTGATCCATTGTGCTGCAGTGAAAGCTGAATAGACACTCTTTCTGTAGATTTTCTGTTCCTAAGATTAACGTTACTGATTTTAGTTTCCTGTTCATAAAAAGAAAATTGAATTGTCTTCATTTCCCATCAGCACTTCAATCAAACCATGACAAGACCAGCACTGGTGAAGGCGAGCAAATTTCCGGCAAATGGGGAGGATTGATTAATATCTGCAAGTTATTCGGCCTATCCGGTACAGTACTTGTGCCACCTATGACATAGAAGTGAGTGTTTAGATCCCACTGGGGATGAAACAAGGCGTGTATTTCATTGGATAATCCACCTTCCAATTAATCCTTTATTTCAGCCATTTCTTTTTATATTTTAGGTCCAGAAAAAGCCTACAATTGCCAAAATCATAAGCCAGCACATCACAAACTTCCATAGATTGCATTATTTTAAAAATTATGACTTCCACATTTTAGCAGTGGAAGCATTTTTAAACTGGGAGGCCTCACGTTTCTCACTGAGCCTTTTTTTCCAACTCCTGTGGCAAGATTGAGACTCCTTCAAATCCCATTGGCCGACATGTCTTTCTTTTTGCTTCCAAATTTAAAAAATGAATAGGATGATACCCTCTCATGCCTCACCCAAATATCAACGTCTTTATTTTTTTATGAAATCATTGACACTAAAAATGTTATTCTTGGGAGTATTCAGAGTTCTTAAAAACTGGAAAGGCGTCCCAAATTTGAGGCATGGAATTTTAAGACTTTCACTCTAAAAAACTCTCCTTCCATTAGAATCACATAACTTTCTCCTTTCCAAATTTTGAGAGTACCAGTACCGTTCATATGATTTTCAGGTGACTGGGTGGTCCCACACAAAGCATTGATAAGTGCATCTATTTCTGTTTTGAAATCACTTTTTAGCTTTTAAAAACACTATCTCCCGAACATAGTTGTGGTTCTTGAGTTGCTGCCATCAGTTTCGTTTTTAGCAGCAAGAGTCTTTGAATGTTGGTTGGCCTGTCTAGTTACATTTATTGTTATTATAACTGAGCATTTGCTATTATCCCCTACAATCTAATTTTAAAGGAAATATCAAGATTCTGACTTTTATTGGAGTCTTGCACTGGTTGAGAAGGGTCGTGACCTCTTTTTAGAGTCTGTATCCGAGTAGCTTCCCTCTCAGACATTCTATTGTGGTTACTTCAGGGGCGTAACACAGGCCCCGGCATCCCCCGCGGTGCGGGGGGCCCCCGAGCTGCAGGGAGCCCCCGAGCTGCAGGGGGCCCCCTCAGCGCAGTACTTAGGCCTGAGCGCTCCGTATTAAATCCGGAGCGGGAACCCCTCACTGTACATTGCAGGGGGGCCCCTTAAACTTTTGTTACACCACTGGGTTACTTTTTCATTAAATTGCAATATTTTTGTACAGAAATGTGTTTTGAGTACTTTTATTGTCTCAATGTAAATATTTTAAATAACAATAATTTTTGGGACTCTGAAATCGTTAATCTAGTTCTGCTTTGCACTGTTTTTTACCACAGGGAAGAGTTTACAGAGAAATGCAGACGGTATATGCAGAATATTAAATTCCTGTTTAGCAGTTCCCCTGCCGTTACCGACAGAAATGAATCAGAGAAATGCTAGTTAGGATTAAATAAACGTTACTTTCAGTAGTAATTATGAAAAATGTCTTTGCAGTTTGCAAACAGTTCTAATCAGATACAAGATACCAAATAGCACAACGTGGTTGACGAATGAGAGCAAGGCTGTCATCTTCATAGCTTCCCAACTTAGCTTTCACCTTACTCACTCAACAGGCTCTCCTCCACACAGCTAAAACCCATACATCGTCAGTGCCACTTCTAGACAATGTCCATAACCCACCAAGGGCTGTATTATGGAAAGTGCCTCCAGGGCCCAATGCGCATGTGTGCCCGCTTTGCGCACCCTGGGGCACTTTGGTATTACGCTTTTTTGGCCCTTTCTGTAATACAGATAGTGCTGGTGCACATATACCCCTGCACTATCACCAGAGGGTGTTACCTAATTTGCATGGGGCGTGGCCCCATGAAAATGAAGGACTCCCTATGCCTCGGTGTCAACGCCGTATTATAGATGCGGGCGCAGAGGCAAAGAAGCCGTCAGGTGGTGCTCTGACAGTGCGCCACCTAAAACTGACCACTGTCAATGCACCCCCTGATGGCAGCCCTGAGGAGGGGGAAAGGAGGTCCTGTGAACCCCCAGGCATCCCCTTGCAGGCAGTTGCAGTCACTCACTGCACCTGCCTGCAAGGGGATCTCTCTACTCTCCTAAAAGTGCAGGTGGTTTGCTGCCTGCACAATGAAACACGGAGTGGCAGCTTCAAAGCCACTCAGTTTTTCATTTGAATTAGCTGTTCGCAGGGCAGCATGACTTCGCAACTGCTCTGGGGGCAGTGCAATCAATGTAATAGGGTGCACTTTCCCTGTTTGTGCCCCATGCACCTTTTTCAAGGTGTGCCGTGGCACAAACAGGGAAAGTGCGCCCTATGTGTAATAGGGCCCATAGTGTTTATTTTATCTGGCAGCTCTTAGATGATATACGTGTTTTATTGAAAACCTTGCTCCATTCTTTGTCCGATAGAGTTCTTCCCAGTTTCCTTCCCCATGTTTTTTGTGCTGGCATCTTAGATGAGTGCTGACTGTCCATAAATTGATTGTAGATACTCGAGATTGTGTGTTTAGCATGATGTATATTTTGAAGTCACTTATCAAAGTTTGACAGTGGTCTAGGTGCCCCCTTTTTCATTTCATGGTCTTCCCTGCATTCATGTGAATTGTTCTTTCTCAGTGAGATTATATTGATTGAATTGATGTTTAAGTTCTTTGAATTGTTTGATTTGCCCAGCTTTGAAAAGAGAGTTCCCCACTATGCATTTACTGAATCTTCATGTTGTAAAGGCCTGTTTATCCATAGCTGGTTGGAAATGAAAACAAATAAGCATAAAGAGAGAGGGAAACAATGTAAACCCTGTTGGGTTGCCACCTTATCCCAAGTAACCACTGTGCACATGTAATAGGGGAGGAATATGATCCCCAACTCGTGTGCCTCCTGGTCATCTATGGGATGGTCACTATCTGGGGCCGTATTATGGAAAGTGCCCGGGGCGCAATGGGCATATGCGCCCACTTTACGCGTCCCAGGGCACTTTGCTATTACAGAACAGGCCACAGACGTTTGTGCGGCCCTTTCTGTAATACAGATAGCGCTGACACACACATTGCTCCACCGCTATCACCAGTGGGTGTTCCCTCATTTGCATGAGGGCGGGCCCCATACAAATGAGGGAATCCCTTTCCCTCTGCACCTACGCTCTATTATATTGGTGGACGCAGAGGCAAAGAAGCCATCAGGAGGTGCTCTGACAGTGTGGCGCACTATCAGTGCGCCCCTGATGGCAGCCCTCAGTAGGGGGTAGAGGGGGTCCTATGGAACCCCCAGACATCTCCGTGCAGGCAGATGCAGTCACTCACTGCAAGGGGATCTCTCTCCCCCCTTAAAAGTGCAGGCCACTCTGTTTTTCACTTGAATGCGCTGTCCCAAGGCAGCGCAACTTCGCGGCTTCCCTGAGGCAGCGCATTCAATGTAAGAGGGTGCATTTTCCCTGTTTGTGCCAGGTGCCCCTCTTTTAAGATGCGCTGTGGCACAAACAGGGAAAATGCGCCCTATGTGTAATAAGCCCCCAGGTGCCTAAGACACTTCCACACAATCACATTATTAAAAAACACATTATTTGTGTTCATAATAATTTTTGAACCAATTTGTGTTCACATTCCTATGCAAGATACCTTTGCAATGAAAGATAAATCAGTTTCAGAAATTACAACAACAACACTGCACAAAACAAAAACGAATGGAAGATTGGTGGTGGGTCAATAAAATAGTTGTAGTTGTGGTTAAATCCCCTGGTTCCTTCTCCTTTTAAGGCATAATACCGTTCTCTGATTGGTCACAGAAAACTGCAGCGACCATACTGCAAGGCTCTTTTTATATTTACCCAATGGAAAGCAGAGTTGATATTCTTTGCAAACTAGCTGTTTTTCTGGATCTAACCAGTTGTGACTGATTGGCTATAATTTACCATCAGTCTTTCATCCATGCCTAACCCTCACACATTATATGTGCCATGAATGTGAAGATCAATGTTCAGACAGCTCTCATGACCCTCCATTGAGGATCTGATCTCCAGTTTTCATTTCTTCATGTTAATGGTTTTGTCAAATGCTTATTATATCAACTTTGAGAAAAATTCATACCTTGACAAATAATTGTACTTCTACACAGTTTCATATTAAAATCCATGTACAGTGGGATACATATTGATCTGCCTCTCTTTTCCTTTCACTCTCTCTCTTACATTCCTTTCCAAACCCTAACACATGTGTCTCCCCTCTCATACCTATCAATCCAAGAAGATGTATCTGTTCCCTAGCTGTCAGTATGATCAAAAGGTTTAAGTCAGTGATTCATTTGTAAAAAAAACAAGTTAGGTGCCCACGGTTTTCTCAGATTCTGACCTCCAGTGCTACTGAATGCCAGGTTTTCTGAATATAATGACAGCCTAGATTTCAAACTCATGTCTCTTTGTTGCATCATCCTAAACTTCTTGTCTCTTAAAATTTCTTTGAGCGTTCTCTGTGAACTTTGCTTTTTAGGTTTCACCTAAGACAGTGCATGTCCTGTCTTTTGTGAGACATATTGCTTTCTAGCAGTGGGCTTAGAGGTGGCCCATTGCTTATGGTTGGTTGGCTTCATAGTCACTCTCATTGCTTTCTTCTTATAGGTCAGCTGCAAGTGGCTTCTTTCCTCTTCATGTGGTTGCATCTCCCCCCTCCCCTGGAGCATGGATGCATTACTTGTGCCCTTCCGCTGCTCACTTCTTTATGCGTTCCTTTTTTCTTTGTGTTTAAACACTGTACCAGAGTGTATATTTTTCAGCTGTCTCTTCATGTACTTCTCCTACCTCCGTTTTCTCCCACCCGTTGACTCTCTGCTGTGTGCCATATTTCCCACCACAAGCCACCCTGCCATTATCTGTATTGCCCCCACCTGCCATCCCTTCTTTGTCCAAGTTGACCCCCACTCACTGTCCCTCCATTGTCTGTGTTGGCCCCCGCTCACCTCTGTTGGTCAAGTTGCCCCACCACCAGCCCTCCGTCTGTTGTCCTTGTTGCCCCCACCACCCACCCTCTCTCCATTGTCTGTCTTGTCCCTACCATCAACCCTCCCTCCGTGGCCTGTGTTGCCCCTCACACCTGCCGTCCCTCAGTTGTCAGTGTTGCCCAGTGCACCCTCTTTGCCCCTCTAGCCCCTCCTCACCTTTCTCCTTCTTTCTCTTTTTTCTGCCCTTCTCTCTCTTAAAACTAAGGGCCTGATTACGATAGCAGTGAATCCGCCACCGGCAGCCTGCCGGTGGCGGATTCACCGCCAACTTGCGGCCATTCTCCGCCCGCCAAATTAGTATGGCGGGCGGTTTGCTGGCGGACGGGAAGTCTGTCCGCCGCGGGTCCGCCACAGGCAATCATTCCGATTGCCTGGCAGACCCGGAAAGCATACCTAGAATGGTGGCGGTGCCGAGCAGGCACTGTCCGCCATATTAGGATGCTTCCTCTCCGCCAGCCGTGGATGGCGGTTCAACCGCCATTCACAGGCTGGTGGGGATCACATTTGGGGGCCCGTTGCGGACCCCCCTTGTGTTGGGGGGAGGTGGGTGTGCACTGGGTATGTACCCCTCTACATTTCCCTGCACCAGGTGGCAGGCACCGCGTGGTGCCTGCCACGTAGTGCAGGGAAATGCAAACAGTGCATTTAGAACATTGGGGCGGGTGCTGCAGCCAGCAGCACCCGCCGCAATGTTAGAGATACACGATGCGACCGCCACGGTGGCGATCGCATCATAATCTCATGTGCGGGACCGCAACGATGGCGGTCGGACGAAAGTCTGACCGCCATCGTAATGACCCCCTAAGTGCTGATCCCCAAAACTGAGTTCTGTTGCACACCACCTGCATCTACCTTTACAAATTAAGAACTGATTTTAGTTAATTATCTTTAAATAGATCAACCCCTCTACAAAACTGTCCTGTAATGGGATCCGTGCTGAACAGTATCTTGGTAACTGTGTATGTTGGGGTTAATGATACCAACACTAACTTCAACCCTGCACCTATCTGTAGTCCTACCTGTGCTCTTGCAAGAATCTTTTCTCATTCACAGCCATCCTTCCACAAACAGAATGCACAATAGGTGCTCCAATACACCTATTCTTTCATTATTGGTACCTATTCTAGATTTTAGATTTATACTGCTGGGCTATAACTTATGTGTTCAAAAATGTTTCCTTTATTTAGTAGGTCTCACTCAGGAATGCTGTAAAGTCAGTGTTTACAGGCAAGCAGAATTTCACAAGCTAGATCGCTCACCTTATACTGAACTTTCTGTCCTTTTTACATATTTATCTAGCTCGATTCTTGGCTAATTTTTTTTTACATCTTCCTGTGCTTCCTGAGGCCCACTTCAGCCACCAGCCAAGCAACTAATGTAATTATGAAAACATCAAAGCACTTTGGGGATAGGGCGAATTCTGGTAATGTACGATTTGTGTAATAGCCAATTTCAGGGCGGGGAATGTGCCTTTTTATAAAGCAAATCCCTACTAGATTTTTTTACCTCCAGGATTAGGGGGTTCTTAGCAAAAGGGTGTATGTGTTCAGATCAGGATGGAAGAAAGCTATTGGTCGCCAGACATTCACAAACAGGCAAACTTGTACAGTTCTGTTTTCACCTTTCTTGGAGGGGGGGGGTGACAGTTTGTCCAGAGAACATCAGTATATAGAATATTATACTGAAACCAGTTTTCACAGTTCTTACCCATGACAGTCAGGATTGCAAGCCTGATTTCGAGATTTGGAAAGGGCTGGTGGTAAATACACAAACACAGCTAAAGGTTTACTAATCAGTGAAACCTGCAATAAACCCAGCTGCAGACCACTAGGGGCGGATGTCTGCTTGCCATTTAAATGCTGTTTTATCCGAGAAGTGTTTCATTTCTTACAGCAGTCCTGAGATCCTAACTGCACTGATCCGTCCTTGCGGCGACCTTCCAGTGAGCCAGGGCTGTCAACCAATGTTTGCCTCCGGTGCTTTGTTGTGAAAGTGACATTAAGTACACGGAAAACTGAGATAAGGCATGTGACAAGTGAGCATTTACCTCAATGTAATTAAAATAGAATCACCCTTTGTAAACAAATGCCTTTAAGCACCTGCAGGACTATTCACTGTTTGCATGTTAGCAGCTGTACGTGTACTCGGCACTTTTAGAGAGAAATACATAACAGTCTCACTTTATGAGGTAATGTAACTTCGACAGCTGAATTCTTGAATTCCCTGTTTTCACTGATATGTGCTCCTTGATTGCACGACTTAACTGTTTTATGAAACTTACAAAACCAGAAAATGTCTCAGAGCTTCTCGTTTCATTCAAAAATCCTCAACTAACAAATATGAGGAAAATCGCAAAGACACAAACAGCAATCACCATGCTGCTCTCCCCCAAATGACACCAGCCCAAACAAAAACCAATGGATTCAGAATGGGAGTCCCAGAGCTGCAAAGAGGAAAATGAAATGTCTTCAAACGATATAACTTCTGAAGAAAGTACCTACCTAGAAATACATTCTTGCCTTTCTAAATAATCCTCCAAAATACAAAACAAAGCTTAAAATGCCATTTTCGCCTCTGCAGTTACTTGATGTGAATCCAGCGATGCCAAGGGATGATTCTTCCTATGACCTCATTGGGAATCAAAGGCCATGTGAGGTCATATCAGCTACCCCTGGTATTTTGATCAAGGCGTTTGCAGCACCTTTGTGAGGCCTGGAGTATATCAAGTGCTGGAAGGCCGTGCTTTGGGCACGAAGGTGTGATGATGCTGACATGCTTTTACATAAAAACGGCTTCAAATTTTTTGTAAGCAGGTGTTAGGGCAGTTGCTGGATTGGTGCGAGGAAAACCACCGGGCATATTACCAAGGGCATTATCGCTGCTTTAGCGGCACTTTTTGCCGCTAAAGCGGCGATAATTACATCGCCCTATTAACAAGGCGGCGCTAACATGCATTAGCGCATGTTAGCAGCCGTTTTGGTATCGCCTCCCTTCGCATCGCTAATGAGATGCAAAGTAGGCGTTCCTGGGTAAAACAGCATGGGAGAACCCGCTACCACGGCTTCGCGATATTATCAAGCCGGCAGCAGACCCGCGAAGCGATGTTAATAATCGCGCTAAGCCCCCTTTATCGCAGGAATTTAACTCCTGCTTTAAAGTTGACTTAGCCATCTTAGTAATGGGAGGTGGATTGCAAGGCTGAGACCACAGGGGCGTATTAGCAAGGTTTCCATTATCGCCCAAAATAAATGGCAGCATTTCCCGCGCTATTCCCCCTTTTTGCTGCTATCGCTGGATTTCCTATCGCCTTTGAGTTAAGCGTTGATAATAACGCGCTAACTCGGCGAGGAAATCCAGCAATAGAATAAAACGCGCTAAGCGCGCTCTGCGATATTTATCGCAGTTTGTTGATAATATGCCCCCACATTCTTTCAGAACTGCAAGCAGGATTTAGGAACAAGACCACCATCGTTGACCAGTTCTCAGGTTTCTTTTGGTAAAGTGGAGGACGGTAGACCTGTGATATCTATGTGGCATTTATTTATGTTCGTGCCGCATTTGATCTTGTGCCCAGATGAAAGTTATGGGTGGAACTCCTGAGGATGGGGACCCCCCCAGACCTTCTGCACTTGATCCAACTGTTTCATGAGGAGAATTTTGCCCAAGTTAGGTGTGGTGTCAAAGGAGAACTAATTGAGGCCTTTCCCATTAACCAAGGTGTGCGCCAAGGTTGTGTACTTGCCCCAGCCCTCTTTCTCCTATACATAAACAACTGTATTGCCTACTTATTAAATTGTGCCAATGATTCCCCTACCCTGGTGGGAGAAAAAATGCCAGCACTCCTCTTTGTGAACGATACAATGTTGCTCTCCAAAACCAGCAGGGGCCTTCAAAATCTGATCAACAGTTTCAACCAGTTCTGCTGTGATTTTGGCCTTGAAATGAATACGTCCAAGACCAAATATATGATTTACACCAAGAGAGGCAGAGTGAGAGGGGTCATTAATTTGAGACCTGAAATATTGGAAAAAGTCCGGAAGTTCGATTATCTGGCATCAGGCTAGACGACACCAGATCTTGGGGCGAGCAGATCTCAAAGATCATAATCATAAAGCACAGAGCTGGAGCTATACATAAATTTTCAAAAAAGCAGCTTGGTCTCCTGTTCAACCAGCAATTGAAATATACAAGGCCCAAGCCTTGGGGCTGCCCTATACGGTGAGGAATTATGGGGCCTCTGTAACGTCAGTGTCTCGAGTACAGCAGAAAACAATTTTCTTAGGGGCCTCCTGGGCTTACGGAAGGGCACTCCACTGTTGTCACTTCGCTTGGATCTGGGGATAGCACAGATAGCGCTAAGTCCATTATTATTCTATGTTTGTATTTGGAGAACTTATGAACTGCGCCATCTTAGAGAGGGCTTGCAGGAAGTCAGTATGGCAAATGGGACGGGGAAAGTTAGATAGCTAGAGTCGCTTAAAAATGCCTGGGTTTAGCTGGGGCTAGGGAAATTGTGGCGTGAACCCCAGTCCATTTGTTGAGGAAATGCCCCCAAAGTCAAAAAATTGGTCCAGGAGAAAGCTGTTTGCAATAGGGATCACTCAACCACACTAGGTAGCTTAACAAGTGGCTTCCTTCTTCATAAATTTGTAATCAAGGCTGAGGAATATTTGGACTTTATCCCCCCGATACGTGCCCAGTCCCTTTACCTTCTATTAAGGTATGGGACTCTCCCAGTAGCAGCCTTCAATATCAACTGGCGGAAACTGAAGCAGGGATCTGACCATTGTTTTTACTGTAGAAATGCTTGAGAAAGTGATGAGTATTTGCTGTTCTTTTGCCCTCTCTATGTCCAACCTAGGAACAAATGGATTGTTCCCTTGTGTAGATCCTTCAGCTTGCGATTTCGAGGTGAAGCCTATAGAATATGTAAAAGCGACACCTCATGGTTGTGGCTGTGTCAAAATTCTTGCATATAGCTTGGTCAATTAGACTCAAAGCACTAGGCCCTGTGCAAAAGCCATGTCTTAGATGATTTTTTGTATGATCACGATTTTTAGGTGATTTCAACTGTCTGATGAAATGCTGCATGCGATTCTATAATTATTTATTGTTGTTTAAATTGTTTTTAACCCATTTAATATGTTTTTAAGGGTTTATTGAAGTACCTATTTGATGATGAAACCAATGTTTCAAACTATCAATACATGATACAATATGACATCAGGAGTCCGTTAAGGCTTTGCAAATTTTGTAAAGATTATTTGATACAATAGGAGAAAAGCTCCACAACCTTCACAAGTACTAAACTGTGGCATAAGCGTCTTGGATTAGTGAAAATCTTCCATACATAACTGACAATTACACCTACAATGACTCCACCTGTAAGAAGCAAGCTACTGAAATTATGCGATTCTGTGGCTGCTGTGTTTTCCACGTAAACATAAATTTCTGCATCCATCATCTGCTGCATAATTTGCTGATTTTACCCCCAAAAATGTGTTTCTAGCTCAAACAAATCAAAAGTTACTAAAAACGCAGTGACCTGTGTTGTCGAGCAGTGGAAGGCCTTTCGCAAAAGTTAGTTGATCACGTTTCAATTGCTCAACACGTTTTTGAGTGTTATACACAGGGCCACTGGAATTATGTGATTTTCACATAATTATAGATTTACCGCATTTGCCTCATGATCCCTCAGCTGCTGCATAATCTTCAGATTTTAACAAAACATTATTTTATTTGTAACTCAAATGGTTCGAAAGTTACTAAAAACGCAGAGACACTTGTTGCTGCACAGTGGAAGACCCTTTTCAAAGATTGACTGGTCACCTTTTTGTTCCTTATTGCTATAGCTGGGTGTTAAACTGGTACTAATGAGGTGAAACCAATTCCGTGTGAACAAATGTAAAAATGTCTAATTAATGAAGTAATATTATCACAAAATGAGGTGCATTACAATGTATAATTTGCCTTTTCCGGTTGCACAATTTACTAAAGTATGCCACATAATTTGTCTCTCCTCTGCCACATAATTTCAGTGGCCCTAGTTATACTTTTACTAATGAGGGGAAACCTTTGCCCACACAGTGGTAACATGTAAAAAAAAAGATAAATGTGTTGCATATTTGCCTTTCCTTGACTCATAATGTAGTAAACCGTGACACATAATGTCTGCATAATCCCAGTGCCTATAAGCTACAGCATTTTGCAGAGGTTTTTCTTGGACTAATTGGAATTTCAATGTGTGGTTCCAATCAAAATATGCATTCCTTGGGCTTCTGCTCCTTGGTCAGTTCTGGGATGAAATCCCCTGATAAAGTGCTGATAGAGGCTGCCTGCTGTCTGGATTATCAGTATTTTGAGCCCGTTTTAACCCACCAAGTCATCCAAAGAGCACTGGTTTGAGAAAGGGTCACCCATCAACGTATTTCTCTTTATTCATGTCAATTAGTTCACATTCAAAAGCCCGAAACAGGGTGAAATCTATCTGCTAGCTATCTCTGACAGACCGCAGTCTGAGACTGAGAAGGTCAAGTTTAAAGGTATATGTGTCATAGACTATGGCAGCCTGGCCACATGCTTGGACTCACTGAAATTAAAAGTCGTTGATGCCCAATAAAAAATATGCATACCAGCAACTTCTGATGTTTAGCCATGATTTCGAGTGAAATCCCAAGAAAAGGGGCAAGAGTGGTCTGTCGTAATTTAAAAGTGAACCTCCCCGACCCTCCCCCGCCTGCAACCTTGTGCTACACTACCTAACATATTTTTAATCATTACATTGGCAAAATTATGAACTCACCCATCAGTTTATATCAGTATCATCTTAAGGATTTGGGGGGTCCTGGACAAGACATATTTTGGGGCCCATTCCTCAGAACAACTTTGAATGTTATAACCCATTTTCTGCTATTTCAAGCTCCACAATGCCAAAAAGTATTGAATTATACGTTAAAGGCTGAGATAGAGAACTAGATAAAAGTGTGATGAAAAATACCCTTTCCCAAGGCGCCCTTGGAAGATGGGGGACTGGGCAATTGCCCACTTTACCCATGCCTTTAAAACCTCATTTATATGAAGAAGAAAAAAGAATACATGTAGGCATAAATCATAAATTTATTCTTATTTCAGTAAGCTGTTCCATCGAATCTAACATCATTCGAAGCTGGTTGGCCCTCCACTTCAGGTCTAATGTCTGTCTTGACAAAACTCTTTTTGGAAGACAGTAACGATGGAATTTCTTCTCTTCTGTTTACTGTAAGGCACTCAAATCAATCAGGATAAATAGTGTTCCCCACTGAGGACATTAATATCCCTTAACGTCCAGTGATCTGAGGATGCTTGCTTGCTTAAGTCTGACTGCATAACTGCATCAAAGTGGATTAGAGGGTGCTTAAGGACTCTGCAGAGGGCATTAAAGCTGAAAGATATGCGCCTCTTTGTGGAATCGAGGGGTTTTGTCTCGCTGACTGCAATAATATTGATTCTGAAAAAAACCACACACAGCAAAGCAAAGTGGTGAGCAGAGACCACTGAACGGAAGACATAGGAGGGGTGGTTCCTCGCGCGCGGAAGAAGTGTAATGTTATCTGTTGAATGCTATTTCCCCTCCTCTTAAATGTTTGCGGGAAATGTGTTGAGATCTTTTTTCTTGCAGTTTTGGTTTGCACTATTTATATAGCGCAAACGTGGCCCAAGGGGTATTAGAGAGCTTTACATGAGCACCAGATTACATTACACATGGTCGGATTTTTTTTGTTTGTTGTGCGCCGAGAAACAAAGGCCCAAATTCACAAACACTTTGGATTTGTGTTACTTTTTAATGCACACCTGATGCAAAATGTTGTGGTGGGATTTCCAATCCAGTGCAAATCGAGATTTGCTTTGGATTACAACCCAAGATAACGCGAAACTGCGCAATGCCCTAATTACATTACTTAAAGTCAAGGGGACATTCCATGGGCGTTGTTTGGGCGTTCCCATGCAACAATCCATGGGATTAGATGCAAATTCCTATCTTCAAGGAATTAAAGATAGGGATTTGCTCCAAAAATCCTGCACCTCCTTGAAGCAGACATAAGAAGGATAAGGAGGAGAAATATTTTCACTTCTTCTTGCTTTTCCCACTTCACATGTGTGCTGCATTGTACAGCACAAAGAGCAAACTCACATATTAAAGTAAATAAATGTTAATCTGGAGATAATTGCTTATGCTTAATCTATGTCTAATGGCAATAAGATTGTTTCTTTCAAGAAACATAAGCCCAAATCATTTGACCACATTTTCACCTTGTGCCAATAGACTGTAATAGCACTTAAGCTCTCGATTTCAAATCAAATGCCTCCAGAGAATATTTTTGCATCATGGTCTTTGCTTTATTGTTTGTTTCTGCAGATCTTTAGGGTATACGTTTTTATATACTTTTGTGGCGTCTGGTGTAAGAGGAGTCACAACTCTGGATGGTGTGTTTTTTGTATTATTTTGAAGTCTTTATATAGCGTGAACTCTGTGCACGGGCAACTTTACATAAGCACCAGTTACATTACACAAGGCCACATTGATTCTTTTTTTTATGCAGGAATAAGGAGATTAAGTGACGTGCCCAGAATCACAGAAAGTTGAGCCGACGCCGGGACTCAAACCTGGTTCACCAGTGTCAAAGTCCGAAGCCCTGGCCATAAGGCCACATCCTCTACCCATGTTTTCATGGACCGATGCCACTGCCACAGCTGCACCACTTATTGCTACGTCCCTGAAGAACATCGGTTGAACAGTTATTGTAAATGAAATTAACGTAGGACCAGATGGGGAACCAAAAGAAGCCCTGGCAAAAATGTTTAAACTAGTTCCACTTCCTTCCTTCTATACTACCTTTCTCTCCTCTCTCTTCGCTCTTTCCATGTCCTCTCTCTTTTCTAAAGCACCCACTGTGCCAGCCGCAATTAATCTGGGTAAGATGGAGAAAGTGACAGAGGTGTCAGCAGCATCACTCTGCCTTCAAAACCCAGCCTCCAATGGCTTAAGCCCACCTAAAAAATGCCCTATTGGATAAATAGGTGGTCCAACCACAGACCAAGTAACAATTGTAAGCTCAGACAAGACAGTGATACTCAAAGTATGGCACGGGGCCGCTTGCGGGCCTCCTGACCTTTACATGAGCCCCCCTGGTGAACAGCAGTCCTGGTCTGCCGTTTACTTGACAGAGCACTAACATTCAGAAAGATGATAAATAAAGGTGCACACATTTATTTACAGGTTAACTGAATTAAAAGGAAAAAAGCAAAGTTGTCTTGCACCTTTGTACTTTAGACAATAAGGGGCCGATTCCGATCTCGGCCGGTAGGGCTCCGAATCGGATTCGGCATAAACGGATCCGATTCGGAGCCCTATTTCCCGACCGATTCATACGCGCGTCCGGACGAGCGAGTACGATGCAAAATCGCCGACCGACTCGTTCGGGCGTCCCAAACGCTCCGACCGACTCGTTCCCGGGTCGAACCGCACCGACCGACTCGCTCGGACACGACTCGCACTGCGCAATGGAGACGTTCCCCGGCCGGGTAAGTACGATGCGCGCCGCGAGCAGTCCGACCGACACGCACCGCCCGGCTCGAAAGAGCAGTCGGAGACGTACTTCGGCGGTCCGTGTCGGACCCCCATGTACGCGTAGCCACGCGAGTCGCACACAGTGGGGACCCATGGGTCCCCCCTACCTGTGCGTGTCCGGCGCGAGTCGCTTCGCCGCGTACCCGCTGTAGGGGGCGCCCTTGTTCGCCTCGCACCCATTGAGGCAATGGGAGCCCGGGTAAGCGTTGTACGACCGGCTCCCATTGACTTCAATGGGAGTCCGACCGACTCGAGTCCGATAGCATACGGACGCATCGTACTCGTTCGGTCGGGCTGCACGGGTCCGATTCGGTCGGAAATCTCTCCGGGTCCGGCTCGGTCGGAGAGATTTCCGGCCCGAATCGGAATCGGCCCCTAAATGTGTACAAATAAGATGAGTCTCTGCAAAGTTCCAAAATGTCTATTTCATTAACATGCAGAAGTGTTTCACTTTAGGACATCATATAATATCAGTGCCTTCAGAAGTGTTTTTTTAAAGAGATAGTTTTCAAACATGAAAATAGAAACACTCATGCCTGGCCACCCCTGACAGAAATGCAAATGGTGAACTAAGAGGCAAGTCATTTGTCATGTGGACCTCTCTAGGTGGCCTGAGTAGTTACTTACATGGACACCATTATTGTTTATTAAATCAAACACAAGAGAAGGTTTTGTACAGCACACAATCTGAACTCATGTATTTTAAGGTGCCTTTATATGGGATAATGAAGTAAAAGGAGGCAGAGTGAAATAAAACAATTGCCTGCGATCACACAATTTGGTCAAGTGGGGAAGCCGGGATTGATCCCAGGTTTTCTGGTTTCACATTGTGCAATTCTATTTCATTCCAATGTAATAATCAAGTTACTTCCTTTCTGCACCTGACTCGGCCAGGGTTATGATACCAAGCAGAGAAGGCTTACCCCGAGGTGCGGTAGAGTGACTCAAATACAGCATAACACAGTACTGAAAATTCTATGACTCTTCTAGAGACTAGGGGCTTAATTTAGATGGCAGTATGGAATTAAACCCTTAAAACAATTTCATGACTCGCTGTCTCCACCATATACATACTTTGCTTCCCATACATCCACATTACACTCCCCCATGCCCCACCCCCAACAATGCAGCCCTCAATCACACCACAGACCCCTGGGTAAATGTTGGTGAGTACATAAGAGGCAGGATGTCTCCAAACTCCCTCTATTTAAAATGGGGTGCTCTTTCTCTGTGTCAGTGCTATGTAACCTTGTGGTACTTTGTATCTATGAATCTGTAGTTCATGCCAAGTAGGTACATTGGGATTTGCCATTCTTAAGCGCTTTGTGGCTTTTGTTAGGTTATTTTTTTTAACCTTCTTCCTACAATCATCAAGTCATGACCTTATTTAAAGTGATGGCGTGTGGGAGGGTCGCTACATGCAGATCCAGCTCTTAAAGGCGTAGCAGCATTATCTAATATAGAATGCACAAGTTTGAAACGTCAAATGATGCCAGTTTCCTCACCCGGGTGAATGTGTTCTTCTTTGCCTATGAATTAGGGGCATGTGAAATTGTGAAACAAGTGCAATTTTCATGAAAACTAACTGAAATTACTTGAGGTAAGCAAAATGTATTTGGCTGGTATCCAGTACTTTAAATGGGCCGGTGCTGTCAGGGACTGAGTACCGGCACTTTTTTATTTTGAGAAGGAGAGTACCTGCACTTCTCAAGGGAAACGTAATACTTTTAATTGGAGAGTGCCAGCACTTCTCAGAAACAAGCAGGTACCCTGCTACAGAGTACCTGCACTTCCATAGTACCTGCACTTCTATTTTATCAATTTCTAGCACTGCTGGTATCTCAAATGAAAAATGAATGTGAGGGTGTGCTTCGAGTACAAAAGTCATGCGAGAAACCAGTAAGAGACTGGTTTGATGTCGGTCATGGTTTTACTTTACCCACAAGTACCTGCAGCCTCTCGTGGACAAACATAATGCTAAACTGCATGACTGAAATTGTAAAAAAAAATGTCACGCATTACTTTTCTAGGTAGGGGGACACCTCACATAGTAAAGTTACTTGAGTTACCACAGGAAAGTGTTTAGAGGAGAAAACGTCTCTCGGTAAGGCTGCTCGAACTTATCTCCCACCATAAAAATCGCTCGAAATTTAGAGTTATACCAAGTGTTTTTTATTTTTTTACACATTCAGTTTAAGGCAAAACTTGGGAACTTGGGGCCATATTATCAAGAACGGATGATAACATTATCGCCGCTTTAGCGGCAGGAAACTGCCGCTAAAGCGGCGATAAGGGACTTGATAATATGCCCTTGAGAATTCCAATAGAAGCCCAGGTTCTGGTGTGAAGGACATCAAACCTGGGCTTCTATTGGAATTCTATAGGGCATATTATCAAGCCCCTTATCGCCGCTTTAGCGGCAGTTTCCTGCCGCTAAAGCGGCGATATGTTATCGCCCGTTCTTGATAAAATGGCCCTAAATGAGGGTGCGCCCCCGTAGTCAAAATTAAGTAGGGTCTGAGCCGCAGCTTTATTTCCCTATATTTTTCACTAGCAGAAGGGATGGCAGATAATACCAAGAGGCTCCTGTGCCGCCTCTGTCTAAGCCAGAGTTACCTCCACCCCACGCAAAACCTTTGCTTTCAATGCTGGTCTCGTGCACGATGCACCTGTGTACAAATGTGGGGGCAGATTTACAAGCCCCTTGCGCCACTTTTGCGTCACTTTTCCCATGTTAAAAGTGATGCAAAAGTGGCGTAAGGGGCTTGTAAATCTGCCCCGTGCTTTTTAGGGTTAAATTGTGTCAGATGACGAAAACGTTGTTAACTTTTCGATTAGCAAACCTTTGAAAAGCCGAGGAGGTCGCAGGTGCTTCAGAGATGCACAACTGAGATGTGACAAGTGCGCCCACCAGTGAGAGCGAGTTCAGGCCTCTGGAGCCCACGCAAGGGATTCTAAGTTGCATCACAGCAAGGAGTGACTTGACACCCGTCTGTTCTTCAGCTAGCAGGTCAGCCCCCAACTCCCTCTCAAGTCTCAACCATCCCCACGCGGAATATCAAGGCTTTGGAGCGCATAAGATGGAAGCGCGCTCGCGCACATGACCCCTCTCTTATTACTAGCTCTCTTTTTCGGCCCCCAAACGCTCCCCCACCCCCTGCAAGAAAACAACAGCCCTTCTTTCTGCCTGACACGCGGACACAGAAAGGGGAGACATGAAGGATATGTTGTGCTTTGTTGCCATGGCAATGGTCCCCGTTGGAAAAGGCCAAGTGATTTCAGTCTGTTGACAGAATGATTTGTTGCGGAGTTTCAGAAAAATGTTCTCTTCATCATGTTTTGACTGAAACAACTCATTTTTTCGTGGTTCCCCCCGCCGTCTTTGATGTGCTACCCCAGAACGAACGGCTGTGTCCCTGTACTATTTACTCTTTTTAACCCAATCGGCATCCGTGGCGCAGAACTCTTATTGATAAAAGAAGGTCCTTGGTTCTTAAGTCCAATTAAGTATTTCCAGCGTCTCTGCGTTCTGTAAGTGTGTTTTCAAACATCGAGGGCACAACACTCATAAAACTCATGCTTCACACCAGTGTGGGCTTAATAGAAAATTGTATGGTCAAAAGCGCCTATAAACTCGGGACCCATTCTAGTTAATTCTTGTTACTTCCTTTACATTAGGTCTTAAATTATGTCATATCCTAATTTTGAAATATGTCATCAGTTCTAACTGTTCAGTCAACAGTATCAAGAAGCTTGGGACCTGTAAGTCTATACTTGCAATGGAGAGAGTAAAACTACAAGTTCCAGCATGCAAAGTGTTGTTGGTTGGGAAAACAAGACTGATAGAAATCCAAGCTTATAACTTAGGCCTAGTGACAGCTAGGACAGCCACGGCTCGTACAGGTAAGAGCAGTGGGACTGGGTGGGGGGTTGATTTTGACGGACGATGACGAGGGAAAATTAATTATTTATTTAATTTTCCCTCGTCATCGTCCGTCGAAATCCTCCCCCCGACCCGGCCCCACCGCTCTTACCTGCACGGGCCGCGTCTGAGCTAGGATACATGTTCTAATGTGTAATCGTGCATTATATTGCATTAGGTTCCCACAGCCCTTTCTTAGGTCAAGGTTGAGAGGGTGTTGTAAGGAGTTTGGCCTACATGATGGAATTGGGATTGGTGCCTGCGATTCAAAGACATGCAGTATTGGCCTGGTGTGTACATTTCAATAGGCAAAGCGCGTTTTCCACTCCATGCTTCAGTGAACCCTTCTACACATATTACTTGGCAGATGACAGAGTGTGGTGTAGTTTGATTCACTATGGTGTCAATTGTAAGCTTTATGTAGATGTTTGCACTATTATTGGTGATATGAATTGAGCAATAGGCTAGAGGATCATTGTTTACAAAAGGTTTGATTTTTGATGCTCTTTTTGTTGTCCCTCTACACTATTTGGAATAAAAATCCAAAAGTATAATTAAATCGCATACCATACATTGAATGTTTGATGTAAACATATTGACTGCTTTTGAATAGCTAAGTGCACAGCAATGGTGTAACCAAGTTCCTTGATATTATTTCATATTTTATGTAGGTGTCCTGCAGTGGTGTGCTGCAATTCATATCTTTCCATAACACTTTGTATTTCTTCCTCCACTTCCATCCCTTTCACTTCTAAAATTATTTTAATTCTCGACTTGCATACATCCATTCTAAAGGAGCCTTCACTATATTTCTTTACATTCTATTGACTATAAAATATATTTGTTAAAATATGATAAATCGCATATTAACTAAGCCTGGGCGTAGTTCGCGAAGTAGCGCTACGCGAAGCTACGCAAAGTGCAGTTCGCACTACGCGAGCTACGCGAGCTACGCGTAGCACTACACGAACTGCGTAGTGCACTGTTCGCAATGATTGCACAGTGCCGGATGCTTGTCCGCACTGTGCAATCATTGAAAACGGCATCTTGCACAGTGCGAGCTGTCTTTTACTGCCGCTCGAGTAGATTTTTACTCCAAGGGCAGCTTTCTCAACGCGGACTGGTAGTTTCTCATCGCGAGCGGTCGCGAGCATACGCGACCACTCGCAATGAGAAACCTGACCTCCCCGCGTTGAGAATCTCGCCGGGAGGTTTATTTTCCACGCTCGCAATCGGAAACTTGATGTTGCTGATCGCGAACGAGGAAAAAGTCTCGCCGGGATGTCATTTTGCTTGCTCGCGGTCGCCAACTTGACGTTGAAGACCGCGAGCAAGCAAAAAATGACCGCTGCACTACGCTACGCTACGCGTGTTTGCACTGTGCTACGTGCAATTCGCGTTGTGCGAAGTAGCGCAAACTTCGCAAACTACGCGAGCGTAGCGTAGTGCTTTGCCCAGGGTTAATATTAACCCAAGATGCTTCGTAGCTTTACAAATGGCGAAAAAATGGTAATCCGCTGAAGGTTTCCGTGCAATATTAGCCTCGGAATAAAACACATAAAGTGCAATTCAGGTATATAGCTATTATCCATTTATGCAAAGAGTACCACCTTTATCTGTATATTGTGGCTGCAAATATCCGACAGTCTCTAATGACAGGTATTAAATGGAGTGCCAGATGATGGAGGTGTTTATAAGCCATTAATGCATTTAATATTTTCCTTCCATCCATTGTACACACTCCACACCGGTTTCTAAAGCTAAAAACATTGGTATCATTTTCGATGACAAATATTCCTTTGACAAAAACATCAATGCGATGACCTCCTTGTCTTTTTTCATTCTCAAAATTCTGAGGAAAATCTACCTCAACAGACGACTCAGCTTCTACACCCCCACCCGCCAGCTCCGCTCGACCAGCCTCGCCCTCGCCACAGTCCCCCGCATCCGGAAAACGACCGCCGGCGGCAGATCCTTCTCCCACCTCGCCGCCAAGACCTGGAACACCCTCCCCACCAACCTCCGACAGACCCAAGACCTACTGGCCTTCAGAAGACTCCTCAAGACCTGGCTCTTCGATCAGTAGCAGCACCACCCCCTCTTCCCCCAGCACCTTGAGACCCTCGCGGGTATGTAGTGCGCTTTATAAGTGACATGATTGATTGATTGATTGATTGATTTCCATTCATTCCGCAAGACAAGCAGAAACTGGTGGAACCGCACTCGTGCTTTCGAAACTTGATTATTGAAATGCACTTTATGTTAATTTACAGCAGAGACTTATAAACAAACTACAAGCCCTGCAGAATATCGTTGGGCACATGCTTCTTAGGATCCCCAAGCATCATTCTGGGTATCATGCCTTGGCTCAAGTCCACTGGCTACCTATTCGCAAGCACTTTGTATTTCTTTTAAAGCTTTGAATGGTCGTGGCCCAGAATATCTGAAACAGAAATTCATTTAGTACAGCCCATCCAGAATCTTGCGGTCCTCCTCAGTCCACAATGTCATGGTTCCCAAAGTTAAGAGAGCTCATTGGAGAGGCAGGGGCTCCATTCACTGTGCAGCCAAAATAAGGAACTCCCTTCCTCTTTCCCTGAAGAAATGCACACGCCTTTGTGCTTTCAGGATAGCCCTTCAAACATGGCTTTTTAACTAATCTTTTTTTATTTTTTTCCCTGTCAGATCTCCTCCACTAATTTCAACATCCTCTCGTTTCTTCCCTTTCCGCAGTAGGAAGCGCCTGGATGCCTTCAGGCAGTAATGCGCTATACAAAAATAATTTTCATTTCATGGCAACCAAAAACTTTCCTTTGTATTTATTAACATAAGGTTTGTAAATTGTGCTCTCCGACCCATGGAAATTAAGGCACTTTACAAATAATAGATACCCGTAACTGATAACAGATAATAGTACATCAGCCTGGAGATGAGGTTACAGGAGTGTAAAAGAGGGTGATCAGCACTCCACCATTTACAGGGACGTAAAATCAGGGTGGTACAACCAAAGAGACGTATCTTTAGTTGTTTTATGTAGGAGAAGATGGAGGGTTGTGATCCAATGACAAACTGAAAAGAGTTCCAAGCTGCAGTTGCATCCCCTGTGAATAAGTGGTTCTTTAGGCACAATATTCAACATTCACCCAACAAAGCGTAGTTTGGTTGTGTTACGCTATGCCAGTGGTCTTCAAACTTTTTTATGCCGCACCACCCTTAGTGAAAAAATTAGCACTGAGACCCCCCTCAAAAATTTTCACAATTATTCTATAAAACTGGCAATGTTTAAATATGTCTAGACTAATTTAAACGTTGCAGTTAAGTTCTGCTATTGTTTTAAAAATGCAAACAAATACATGATTGCCAAACATATCAGGCAGGCCTTACTAACGTGTAAAAATATCCACAGTGTGATTATTAGAAATGCAGGCGGGAGTTTGAAGAATATTTGAAGCTCCTCGCTTTTGACACCTTCTCCGAACTAGGATATAAATGACTAAAGATGTAAGTGATGGTTACAGAGCGGCTTACTGTCGCTCATTTTTTTTCCTGCTGAAAGCAAAGCACGGTAGTCAGCATAATGCTTCTTTTGGCCAGAGCCTGCCGGGATCACTTGAAGCCCCCCAGTTTAAAGACCCCTGCGCTATGCTATACAAAGTTATGTTACTTTATGCTATGCAAATTTATGTTCGGCTATGTAATGCTACGTTGTTGGAATTTATGTAGTGTGCAGTCTGGCTTAGTTTGGCTTTTTGACACTTATATTTGTCATTGGGTTGATTTTCAATATCATTTTAATATTTCAATCACGACTGTAGTCTGGTTAGTGCTGTAATTATTCTTTTAGGGTTTTTTGGTCCATATAAAAGACTGTGGGGAGCAGCTTGCCTGGTGTGAGGCTAAAGGTTGTTTTCAAATGAAAATAATCCACTGTGTTCCTGATGGATGGTCTGTGAGTGTATGATTTTGATGCCAGAGAAGTGAAGCCTGTTGCGTGTGCCCCTCTTACATCAATTCTTATTTGTTACTTATATAGAGCTCATGTCTCTTGCCAGGCGCCCATGCTGCTTTCGATATGAGAGAACTGTAGTTCAGACAGTGATTGATGGTTCATGTGTGCTTTTTGTTTGGTGTGTGGGTGGTACATTTAGAGGTACTCTGCCTTGTCCTTTATTTGTCATTATTGGATCCATATGTGTTATATCTATAATTTTGCGTTTGTGTGCCATCTCAAAGAGGCTAGTGTAAAGGAGGTTAGTTGCCTATATGTCATACCTGAAATGTGCAGAATAGATGTGATCTGGTCTCTCTAAAGTATATCTGTAGTCCCACAATGGGATTTTAATGGAGTTTTCCAGAAAGTATACCAGCCAATGGGATAGACATACACGTATTTTTGTGTCTAATAAGAACAGTTGCATGTTTGCTTTTGCCATTTCTTTGTGATAACTGGTGGTATTGATGCCATTGCAGCTTATGATAGGGAATATTGGTGCTCTTTTTGGTAAGGAGATGGTTTACCTTTAATGCTTTCTTTTGCAAGTTGTGTGTGGTGTGTCTCAGTAGCAAATGTCATTGTGAGCCCTATAATAGCAAATTTTATGATATATGTGAACTTGTCTGGATGTATTCCAGGTGCTCTGCTTAATGCAATTGTTTGTCTGGTTTTGTGTCACTTGTTATGATGGTCAGAACTGTTGCAAGCTTCTTTATGGTAAACTGATTCACACATGACACACAAATTCAATATCCAACCTATACTTCCCTCAAGAACAAAACACAATTGTTGTTTTCGATTATGGCAACGTTGTATAGTATTCTGCTTTCTTTAGAGTTAATTCTTATTTTTACCTTCTATGGTCCATTGCATAATATGTGGATATGGATTTAGCAGATGGGTGTAGAAGAATTGGATATCACGTGGTTCACCGTGTGCGGCATTGGCCTAGTGCTTTCTCAAGGCTTCTGCTACATATGATAAATCACACTGTAGCCTAATATCCGTTGGAGTGCTCAGTCCTAAAAATGTTTGTGGTTTGGTGACGTTTTGCCATTTTTCCTCATTCTGTCTAGTTCACATATGGAAACTGTGGTAAGATGTATGTGTGGTGTTCTGCCTAATGGATGATATATTTGTGTGTGGCTTATCGTGATGTTCTTTATTATTGGTTGATAGTTCCTTCTGCATGTATAGGAGGTGTTCAACCTAATCTGTTTTGTTTGAATTTTTGTGTGATGTATCTTAATTCTTATTACCTTTCAGGGTTTATGATAGTCAATAACACACCATATCTGAACTGTTTTAAATGCATGAGAGAAAATCTGTCCAATATGCCATGTTGCATATTCATATGAGGAACTTGATGGCTGTACTGCTGGATGTTTAATGGTACTTGGTGTATTGGAGGTCTTTTGTCTAATGGATTCTGAAGGATGTTTTTGTGTGAAATATGTTAGTGGTTGGTAATGTTGCGAGTCCCATGATAGTCATCTATAAAGCATGTCTGAGCTGTGTCAAAACATGAGTGGTGTGCATATGCCCCCTAAACATCGAAGCTACAATATTGGGGTATGCAAATATTGAGGACAAAATATTGAATCCAAAATATCGAAAGGTAAGAAAGTATAGATTTTCTATACCTAACTTCACATACCTGTACCTTGACGATATATATCTTCAAGGTATGTAGATGTGGAGTTAGGAATCTTAAATCTATACTTACTCTACATGCATTCACCTTTCAATATTTTGGTTTTTGATAGTTTGTTCATGATTTTCTTGTATTTAAATATTCTTAGCCTTTATATTCAGTAGTACATATTTAGTAGTACAATCAGTGGGGTGTTCTAATGTGTTCTGGTGCATGTGTGTTTAAGGCATAGCTTTGTCATTAGTGTTCTTGGGAGAACAATGGATGTCCAATATATACCATAACTGCTCTTTGTTAGGGATTTACCTAGTGTCCTGATTAGTGTGTTCTGTTGCATCAGTATGTGTGCCATGCCTTATTGGCAACTACTATCGGGGGCACTGTGCAACCCTTTTATAAGACATATTTGTGTAGCCCTGTGTTGGATATGTGTGAAATTATTCTTTCAAATATATTCTGCTTGGTACTGGACGTTACCTTGGTAAGCATGCAACACATTGAAACTTTACATTGCTTAGTTAATAAAAGTATGAGTCAGTTTCAATGAGCATTGAGTGATGACAATTTAAGACTTCAAGTTGAATCCCAGTGCTGCGAAACAGCCAGCTATCTCATCGCCTTAAACTACCTTAGCTTGTAAGGAGACAGCCAAATCAAAAACACAACAGAACACATTAGCTTGAAAAACCACACACAGATTACTGTCTAGTACTTCTAAGACATACCACACGGTCAGCTACACAATGTGTAGTAACTAAAACTGCAGGACAATGGGGTCCCACCAACCTCACAGATTTCTAGGCAAATGAGCACATGATCTCCCTACACAATTCCCTTGCTAAGATCATGCTCTCCAAGATTGATTAATACATTTTGACGCAGAATCATACATTATGACTTCTTATGTTATAACCAAACCTATAACCACTCTTTACGTTACACAATGCACACAGCGCAGTCTTAAGGATGAACTACAACACAATACCTGAAAAATATCACCAAGTGGAAAATCAAATCCCAGTCTGCTGGAAAACCCAGAACTATGTGGAAACACACATCCCTGATAAACCACAGTGGTACGAATCGTGATAATAACAGTTCTACTCACAACAAAAACTCATGGAAAACAAAGCATGTCTGCCATGCTGCCTCAACTAACTCAATAATAGTAAAGTTCCTGCAGTTCAATCCTGATCAAAGATGACATTTTAGGCACCAGAAGGAGGTAGTGTAGGCATTTACACCAGCATACAATGTTTAGGCCCTGATGGAGTTTCAAAAACGGCATGTCCAGGCATCAAAAGTATGGCGTGTCTCATGTTGTCATCAATAAGCATTGCTTTAAGATCTGAACATAGGTCAAAGATGGAGTGGCCAAACATCAGATTGAGGTTGCCTTTCATGTTGTAGGGCTTGCAAAAGCATGGAGCCTCAAAACCCATCCTTGTTCCAACCATAGTCTAAAGCAAGACCCAATCGCTAGCCAAAACATAAGGGTGCTGTCACCAGTCAACCTCTCCATCTCTCGTTCTTCCACTGCTTCCACTGTTTGTTATAGCCCTTATTTTGGAAACCGACGGTGCTTAATTTCTGCTTATGGTTGTGGGTGGTGGGCATAATTTGACCCACAGTAAGAAAGAGAAGGGCTGCAAAGTGTGAAAGAAGAAAAAGAGCGATAAGAAAATAGTGATGACAGGAGAAATCAGGGAGAAAAAGAACCTGTGTGAGTTAGTTAAGTTAGTTTAGGGTTGTGGAAGAACGAGACAAGAGGTGGAATCAAGCTAGGCATGTTTAGCAGCGCTGGTGCTCGGTGTCTAAGAAAAACTTTGTGTGTCTGCATTTTTAAAATAATTTACGCATTGGATACAGACCTGTAGATCCTTGGGGTAGTATAGTGCGAAAACCCAGGAGCATAGCTTTCAATGTTGCAGTAGGTGCAGCGGCACTGGGGTCCTGAGACTTATGAAGCCCACTAAGCTGTAATCATTACTATATTTTACTACTCAATCAGTGGTCGGAGGTCCCATTTTCTCCGCTAGCACCAGGGCCCATTGCACCTTTACTATGCCACTGCAAGAAGCTGAGACCTAGGGCAAGTATCAGAATCAGGGGCAAATATTAGTTGCACAAGCCTAGCAAGAAAGTTAGCAGTACAATATAATAGCACTAACCTGCCAAAATACTTTTTAGGTCGAGCCTGGGCAGCGCATGCGCTGCTCTGCGAGGCATGCTATATTTGAGTATAGACTTGAGGCCCCGCCCACTCTCCGTCCATATTTGTCATTGGCTTGTGTCAATGTCCTTCGTAAATGCTGGCTTCTAATTCGTTTTTAGGTTTCTTAGTCCCTCCTTAGTACCGCCTTGTCTTTATTTGTAACCTCCCATGAGGACTGGCCCTTTTTCTTCTGTTGTAACACGGTATGTCTTATTTAGTCTCCAAGCACTATTTTCTTTAATGAGTTTCTCCTACTGCAAGCATGACATGCTTTCCTGCAACATTAAGCGTGCCATGCGCGCTTTCACTTTCCAAGCAGCCCGGGACAATGGCGGCCGCTTATTTGAAATGAAATAGGTCTCGCATTTCCAGGAGTTTGAGCTATTGCCAATCACAATGCCTTTTATTTATGTGTTAATTATCAAAACAGATAAGTAAAAGGCATTGTCATTTACAATGCCAATAGCTTAAACTCTCGCAAATGCGAGACCTATTGCCTTGCAAATGCTTGTTTTCACAGACAGTTGGGACGCAACAGACTGTAGTCGCCAACGTCATAATTTATGCATGTGTAGCACGCGGTACCATGTAAACGTCTCTTTCGGCTCCCGCTGTACCTGATAGCCAGGAGCTGCACGCGGGGATCTGCCAGGGGAGGAGACGCGGGGCTTCAAAGGCTGTTTGCAGTGATGAAAGGGGCTTTGTAGAAGCTTCCTTTGGTGGCTGCTCGCGCTCTCTCTCTTTGACTTCTAGGTCGTATTTGATTAGCTTACAAGTGCACGTCACTTTCTATTTCTAATTTGGGAAAATTGCCCATGAAACTTGCTGTGTGCTCAAAACAACGCCAAGCAATTTCGGTACCCAATGGTTGCCTGATGCTAACAAAAGACAGAAAAAAGGCGGAGTTCAAAAAGTTCGTTTCTCTTTTTTTCTCTGTAAACATTAAACTATGAGATGCAACCAGAAGGAGTTTCTGGATACCAGGAAGTGCGTGCAATCAGAGGTTTGCATTCCCCAAACAGTCCTGGACGATTCATATGAAGAAGCCCCTCTCTTCGGTAAGGGTGTTGACTATGTAATGCCATTAAAGTGTCCTAGTGCCAGGATAAGTCGAGAGAGTGAGAGTTGAGAGGTTTGTAAATGTTACAAAACCTATGATCATCTTACACGAACATTGAATTACGAAATCCGTCTTCCCTTTTTCTTTTCCAAGATGTGATTTTTGGGTGTTCTCTTCAGGTTTTTACATTACCTCAAAGTAGTAAACAAAGGATGATTTTCAACCAATTTTTATACAAGAAATAAAAACGCTCTTTCTGCAGGAGTCCATCTTCCTTGTTGGTAACACCAAAACCTTCTGCTTGTAACTTAAACACAGGGACCCACAGAAGCCGCTTATGTTAAAATAGCTAATTCTGACCTCATGGGAACATCGCATTGCAACGGGAGTGAGGTCTAACCCAGGTCATGCCTAGTGGCATGTACACAAGAACTTATTTTTACAGAAAGTATCCATATTTAATGTGTCTGGTACACGCAAAATGACAATTTCCGTACTGTTTTGTGTTACTTGGAAAATTGGATCTTTGTCTCCCAAGCTTCTCTGTTTCAGAAGCATGAAAGCCTTGGAAGCACACAGGAGAACTTGAGGCAATTCATGTTGATATTATTCCACGAAATTGTACTTATTCCATTTTCAGAGCTATACCTCTCTGATGAGATCTAATAAGAGCGAAACACATGTCATCTAGAAACATCTCATACAAACAAAAACGGAATAAAAAATATCTTGTGGAAGAAAATCAACAAGAATAAGCTCAAGTTCTCATGGGTGTATGCAAGGACTTTAAATGACATACTGGGCTTTTACCTGAATTTTTTAATTCTGGGGGTATTAAGGTGGCAGCTCCCTCTCTTGCTCTAGCACCTTGGGAATATATTGTGGGCAGTGGCGTAGCAATGATGCCATGGGCCCTGGCGCAATCAAGGAAAATGGCCCCTTTGACGGTTGTTGGGATAGTAAAATACAGCAATTATCAGGGTTCAATGGGCTCCTCAGGGCTCTGGACCCAGGTGCACTGCACCTGCTCCACCAATGGTAGCCGTGGCTTTGATTGTGACTGTTTTTCTTTTTTGAGTTATTTCTTGTGGGACTGAAGAAACTAACTGGCCAGTGTGTCAGTTAACTTTTTTGACTACTAAAAGAATTCAGTAAAGAACATATTCATATCTTCCTACCGCTTTGGATAGTTTGATAATATTTGACAACGTTTTAGTGAAAATAATGAACTTTATATTTTTTGGTACCATTATTTTTCTAAATTTTCATTTTAAAGTGGGTAAATACCTAAGGCCTGTTTATAAGTGGCTCATTAAAATGTGGTTCAATTATTTTAATTACAAGTGATGCGATTGGTAACTTCCAGGTTCGATAATGGTTGCAGTCTTCATAAACTTTTGGCAGGTCAACGTTGCCAGAATTTAACAAAAACAACAGGCCCAGTATTTATGGAGACGTGGATTTTGGTGCTGTGAGCACCAAAAACGTCATGATAGTCCCCAGAAACTCGAAATATGCAATCATTATTTCATCCACTAAATTCTGAACATCTCGGTGTTGGATTGTTATCAGATGACTTACTTACTGCACTAGTCCTTGGCCAGTATACAAACACTCGTCTAAGGCTGCCTTGGCTTTCCTGGAAATAATTAATTAAAAAAATCATTTGGTACTGAGACTCCTTGAGAAAGACCTAGGGGCCGATTCCGATCTCGGCCGGTAGGGCTCCGAATAGGATTCGGCTTTACCGGATCCGATTCGGAGCCCTTTTTCCCGACCGAATCGTACGCGGGTCCGGTCGAGCGAGTACGATGCGAAATCGCCGACCGACTCGTCCGGGCGACCCGACCGCTCCGACCGACTCGTACCCGGATCGTACCGCTCCGACCGACTCGCTCGGACCCGATTCGCACCGCGCAATGGAGACGTTTTCCGGCCGGGTAAGTACGATGCGCACCTCGACCGCTCCGACCGACTCGCGCCGTCCGACTCAAACTCGCTGTCGGAGCCGTACTTTGGGGGTCCGTGTCGGACCCCTGTACGCGTACCCGTGCGAGGCGCACACAGGGGGACCCATGGGTCCCCCTACCTGTGCGTGTACGCCGCGAGCGCTTCGCGGCGTACTCGCTGTAGGGGGCGCCCTTGTCCGCCTCGCACCCATTGAGGCAATGGGAGCCCGCGTACGCGTTGTACGACCGGCTCCCATTGAGTTCAATGGGAGTCCGACCGACTCGTGTCCGGTGGCATACGAATGCATCGGACTCGTTCGGTCGGACTGCACGGGTCCGATTCGGTCGGAAATCTCTCCGGGTCCGGCTCGGTCGGAGAGATTTCCGGCCCGAATCGGAATCGACCCCCAAGTCATTTCCGTCCTTCTGACCTTCTTCAAGAAGACTCTTCAGCAAATGAGGAATCATTTGTTCTCCCTGGCAGCAAGGCAGTCCAGTTATGCTATGCACATTTATACACAACTTGCTGTGCCTCATAATTCTTTGGGAACACTGGTGACTTTCCACATGATTCTATTATTAGTTTAGCAGATTGGAGTCTGATGCCGATTGTGGCGGTGCATTTGTGGGCTCTGGTCATATTCTTGGCTAGGTGTCTATTTAACTTAGCTGGGGGTGCATTGTTTTAATGGTCATGAGTTATGCCTGGAGTTGTCTGCCAATTGCGTGAACCAGAAAAGGAAACTTCATCTGTGACTCTAAGGATATATTTCCAGACAAACACTGAGTCTCGTGGCTTGGGTGAACTCCTGCCTGTCATGTATCAAAGATGAGGCTCTAGTCTGTGAATTGTCCAGGGTGAGGGACAACTCATTTTTCGAGCTTATTTGGGAAACAGTAGTTAAACCATTTCAGTGGTGAAGTAATTGCCCAGGGTCAGTTATCCAAAAAAGAGCTGTTTGAGGGCGATACGACTAAGGTTTTTTTAGGACCCAGTGGCACTGTCAGTTGAGAGGGAGGGGCTTATAATCAGTGAAGGTTTCCCGAAGCGCAGAGGGATGGGGGACTATGAAGTTTACAGACTCTATAATAGTAATAACGCTGGTTATAGTAATCTGACACAAAAGTGTAAAGTGGGGAGGATTTAGATCCCTCGCAGATGGGGGAGGTTTTGGAGCTGTCTTTTTTTGCAAGCAGATGTCTAGTATAAAACCGAGAGAGGAATTGCATTATAGATAATATGAATTGTGTCCAGAAAGAAAATGTTAAACTTCTAACCCCGTACGAGCTGTGCTTTAAATGGGCTGGTACTCACAGGTACTGAGTACTGGCACTTCTTATGTTGATCACTCTGAGTACCGGCACTTCTCTACTGCCGTGGAGAGTACCGGTACTCATGAAGGGTAGGCGCATTGGCCTCTAGGGGTGGTAGCCTATCTCTTTGACAGCCAAAGCACTTTTATAGCCCTGAGCTGAGCCCCAGCTGAACTATTCAGTGTGGGCTCATTTGCATGATAATCCCGGTGTTCACCATCACGCTGTGTTGCAAGGAATCGAGGCAGCCTAGTGACAGCACAATGAGGAAAGCCATGGGAGGTAAGGAGGTTAAAAGGGCTTTAATCCCACCTGATTCTTTTGTGTGAGTGTCTGCTTGTGTGAGCGTGTTTTTGTGTGAGAAAAACTAGAGAAATATTACAAAATAAGGAAATGTTAAAATATCACTGTGTTTGACTTTCGTTTTGTGTAACGAATTAACCTGTTTTGTTTATAGAAACAAATTTCTGGTGTTTTGGTATGTGCTGCAACTGGTATATAAGTCAATAAGCTTTGCTTGTCTTGCCATTAGCCACGCCCCTAGCCCCACCCACTCACCACATTTAAATGAGTACATGCACAATTTCTTTCCCTATTTTAAAGCACTGCGTACGAGGGCAGGTGACCTGCTTGGGACAATAAGGTCACATACGTATTCAGTGGTTGAGAAATATGTGTAGTTTGTATTGGCTATTGATGCCTGAAATTAGGAAGTCTGACATGTAGGTACACATTCACGTCGGAAGCTTTTTGTTTGTCTTTTTTCCAGTTGATGCAAGTAAATGAAACTCACGCAAGGGCCCCCAGTGTAATCACTGGCTAATGCCAATCAGTGGGTCTGGTAGCTTAGTGGACTCATGTCCAATAGAGGAATCTATATTGAATCTGATGGGCTCTTGTTCGAATCCTAGCAGGTCAGGTCAGACTTTAATCCTTCTAAGGTCGATGAAATAAATGAGAGACATTGAGTTGGAAAACCACAAACATTTATTAATTAGAATCAAGATGCCCGAAAGGCCGAACATGTGCTTTAAAAATAGACACACTATGTTATGTAAGAACTGGTTGGAGATTTGAAGCCAAGCCCACAGCTCTGCATAGGTTGGGCAGGTCAAGAGACAACGGGTCTCTCTCTCGTCAGCCAATCGTGTGCTGGCACAGGAGTCTATCTTAAGAGGCATGGCACTGATGCACTGGTAACCCCTTTCACTAATCATTAAAACCAACTTAACAGCAGTGACTTTTCCATGCTCCAAGACACTCTTGTCTGGGGAACAAAACAACATTTTAGATTGATCGCACATTGTTAGCCGGTATTGTGGTACGATCCTTCTTCAACCAACACAACTTTATGTACAAAATGTACACTAATATATGCAAATTTTCGGTTAAATTATTCGCTTAGAAGTGAAGTTGATCACAAATAGTAAGGCAAGGCCGGCTTTAGCACTGGTGGGGCCCGGTGCGACAATTATTTTTTGCGCCCCCGCCCCCATGACCTCCTACTCGGATTCTCTCATTGCCACCAGGCAAAAGTGCCCCTCATCGCTCCAATCAGAAGTTATAGCTAAACACAGCACACGCCCTGAGGTCAGCGCCCCCTCCACATGTCAGCACCCAGTGCGGCCGCACCAGTCGCACTGCCCTAAAGCCGGCCCTGTAGTAAGGCAATGTAAATGTCTGGTATTGCTTTAAAAGTCAGCATTGGTTTCTTGGATTGGATGCTGCATGAAATGCAGTATGTTCTTCATAAGCTAAACCTATTTTTTTTCAAGTTAGCCCAGTGCAGGGCAAACAGCTTGAAGTAGCTGTGACATTCAATCAGAGTGTTAAGTTCGTCCTCTTAGGAGTGCTAAGGAGGTCAGGTGTTGGGGTAACGTGTAATTTTCAAGGCAGGATTCACTCTGAGCTGCAGTTTTAAAGCCTCCAGTGTGTCTTGAAATATTGACATTCACAAACCACCTACTCGGAAACGCTACCAATATTTTGCTGGTTTTATTCAAAGAACATGTTAAGAATGCAACTGCTTTGACACCGAGTTTGTCACAGTAGTTAGAGGGACCTCAAAGGCTGAATTATTAGAAGATGTGGAATACCATTAGATTCATTCTCCGAATGTGCCGGGCTTGTTCCATTCGCATAGCAACATCTATTGCTTCAATATTGTAAATTGCAGTTTTAACAGCTCAGCAGTGCTGCACACCTAAGCAAGCACGCTATGGTAACTCTGGGTACAATTACAAAACACTCACGGCTTAAGCTGGTATTCATGCACTTCACCGGAAAACAATCAAAAACCAGGGGCTGTATTATGCATAGTGCCTCGGGGGTGCAACCGGCGTCTGCCACCCTTCCCCTGGGGCACTATAGAATTACAGAAGGGGCTCAGATGCTTGTGTGTCCCCTTCTGAATTACTGATAGCGATGGAGCACATGATACGCCAGTGCCATCATGAGAGGGTGCTCCCTCATTTGCATGCGGACGCGGTCCCATGCAAATGAGGAAATCACTTAGCCTCTCTGCCTGTGCCCTATTACGAATGCAGGTGCAGAGTCAAAGAGGCCCTTAGGCGGAGCACTGAAAGTGAACCACAAAAAGGTGGCAAACAGTCAGTACATCCCCTGAGGGCAGCCCTCTACGGGTAAAGGGGGACCCATCTCTGAATACTTTTCAAAGTGCTGGCAGGCACTCAGTATTTCACTTAATACGCTGCCTCCAGGGCAGGCATGAATTTCTGGCTCCCCTAGAGGTAGAGCATTCATCATAATAGGATGCACTATCCTGGTCTGCAATAGACTCACTTTTAGAAAGATGTACTGTGGTGCAAGTCGGAACTGTGCGCCCTACATATTATAGGGCCCAGTAAATGGTTCCTCATATGTATGGGACCACGGTGCGGCAGAGTGCTCTCTATCACAAAAGGGGCTGCACAAGCATCTGTGATTGTTCTGTAATACCAAATTGCCACGGGGTTGCAAAAACTAGGCTCACATGTCTGGTGCACCCACATAGAACTTTTTTTTTATTATAGCATTTTAAGGCTTTAGCAACTC
Organism: Calotriton arnoldi; assembly: GCA_963921515.1. Taxonomy (NCBI): domain Eukaryota; kingdom Metazoa; phylum Chordata; class Amphibia; order Caudata; family Salamandridae; genus Calotriton; species Calotriton arnoldi. The sequence goes on along the minus strand of CAWUFW010001478.1, from coordinate 696,194 downwards.
TTCTGAGGCTGTGTCCATAGTGGAACTCTTTTATTTGAGTTTACTGTAGCCTCTGTTCTAACATATTAGTCATCTGAGTGCATCCAGTAACCCCTTTGTGTTGATGCAGAATGGAATGCACCTCTTTCAGAACCTAGATGTTCCTTCCTCTATACCCACTAGTCGCTTCACTTTTTGTACTTACTTCCTCGTCTTCTATCTCATGTCGCCTCTGTCTAATGCCTTTCTCTGTGGCCATTTACCCCCTTTCTTCTCCTCTATTAATACCCTTACTCTCAAAGCATTACTATGGTATCCATACATTTTTTATGTTATTTATGCTGGATTACTCCCCAGTCGTTCTGTCTACTGTAGAAGAAAGGGCACATGCTCTATCTCTGACTTGTCTATTATTTTCAAGGTTTACTGCTCTCACTCAATGAAGCACACACACACCCACAAACACACCACACACATACACACACACACACATATGCCCTTTGAAATATTGTGTCAGTGCTGAATTTCCCAGTTTAAGTTTCCTGTTCTCAAACCAAATGTTCACCATTTAGCTTCAATGGAGCGACTAGTTCTATGAAGCGATTGGCACCCTGAGCACTTCTTAAAACATCAAAAGTCAGGCAGCACTCATCAGGTTCATGCCCCAGAAAGGTGGGTGCACTGGCAGTGTGATTGGAAGTTTAGCAGCTAGTGTTTGGCACTCTGGTCAGCACTGCTTCTTACCAACCCAACACCATTTTCGCTCCTTAAATAGCCTACATGACCACAGCAACCCACTCAACTTGCTTAAAGAGGTGTGTGCCAGTGCTTAGTTAGGGGTGGTGGTTGTAGCTGGTGGGCACTATCACTGATTTTTGTGGATCGGCCTCGTTTTTCAAGACTTTTAGCCAGAGTGGGAGAGAGAATGGCAGAAGTGGGAGAAAGAAGGAAAAGATTAAATTGTGACAAAAGAAGAAAGCGGGGTTAAAAAGAACCTTCAACAAAGATATACGTAGGAAGGAAGTGTACAGCTGTGGAAGAAAGAGACACGCGATGGACTCGACTAGGCAGCCTTGGTATTTGGCAACCCTGGCATTCTGAAGCACATGCAAAAACTTTGCAACCCCTGCACTTATTTTTTCCTAAATTACGCACTTGTGTGGCACAGCTATATATTTGTCTCACCCAGGTCTCACCATTCTCTCCCTACACATTTCCCTCTCCTGATTTGCAAGCATGAGGCCTGGGCAAAAGAAGTATTTGAAAGAGACCAATGACAGTTTGGATGTAGGTGATGGTCACAGCACAATGTGGGCACCATTTTCACAGAGTACGCGTCCCAGAAGCTCCAACTGCTTTCATCCTGCAGCATGACATCTCCACAGAAAGGCAACAATGAAATAAAATGAATATTTAACCAACTCAGAGTAGAATCTCTAGGGTAGATCTTCATTTTACTTTTGGCCTACAGGTGGTGGTAGCCAGCTGTGTATTAAACCACATGGTGTGGACTTCAAAGAGGTCCCAGAGGCATCAACTGGAGAAGGTACCGCAGTGTACTTTTTCCTGTGCATGTGTTGTTCTACTTTTGAAGTGTGCGTCTTTGAAGTTGACGATGATTAGAGCCGTTGACAGCTAGGCTCATGGCTCCATCAACTAGCATTAAAAGGTTTTGAGGATTTGAGCGTTAACAGTAACGTTGCCTAAATTAAATGCTTTTTATTAACCACACATTTATATTAGTTTGGAGGGCCATATATTCAAACTTTGTTTTAAAGGAAACGTGATTGCTGTTTTTTTTAACAATTTTCATTAAGGACTTCACGATGTACGCACAAGATAAGGCTACAAAAACAAGGATCCAAGAATTAAAGATCTTCCAATCCCATCCTTGCTTCTTCCTCCACAGGATCCACAATTTAGTTTGTTTGACGGATCACTTTCCACACAACTACATAACGGAGAATTGTGCCTGATAACACACTGGGGGATCTAATTCGATCCCTGTTCACAGGGGTGTAGATTCAGGGGCTGTGAATCTCAAACTTCCCAATAAAACAGGGGGCTGCAGGGTGAATGGCCGAAATGACCAAGGTGTTCTATAGACTGTTCCCATGAGGAGCAGAGTCAGTACAGATTTAAATTAGGTGGTCCTCTGGGGCTGATTTGGAGTTTGGCAGACAGGGTACTCTGTCAAAACAGAGACGGAGTAGCCTATCTGCCAATTTCAAGGTCCACCCACCTGATTTTGAGTTGGGTGAACCACACGTTTTACGTTGATTGGGCAAAATTTACTCCATTGGTGTAAAACTTCCTCTTACAGGCCGACCGAGTAGGAGCCATCGAAGGTAAGGCGGTCTGCCCTGTTAATAGTGTATGGTCAGATTGCTTATTTTTAACTCTCAGTCACTATCAGGTATATTCCGGCAGAGGGAGGCAGCATAAAAAAAGAAAAAGAATCCCATGGTTTAGGGTCAATTCATTTTTATGTTTCAAAAACATACTTCCACTTAAGAAGTTTTTTTTTTTTTTTAATTAAAAACTTTAGAAACGTTTGACAGCAGATTTAACAGAGCCACCAGACAAACGTTTCCTACATTGACATGATGGTAATGCCAATGTACAGAGATGTATGCAAGGCAGGCGGACGGCTCAAAATTTGGGTCAGCAGAGTAAAGGCAGAGTTGCTGATGTAAAGTTCTCCATCACCCCTTTCTAACTTTACTCGTGTCTGCCAAACCCTAATTCCTCTCTCTCAAGTGGCACAGTGGGCTAATTGCTATGAATAGGACTGTTACCAGGAGCAACTGACGGTAGTTAGATTATTTGCAAGCATTTGTCCGATTACATTTTTTGGTGCTTTATTGTCTGTAGTATGACTGGAAACCTGAGACTGGGGCAGCTTTTTAGGCCTACTACTGCCAACGTTTGTGAATGCTAAAAAGTAGTACATTTGCATTCATTCAAGGAGAAATTATATGGGTGCAGATTTATTACTTTTTGCTAAACCAATCACTATGTATAAATATATTTAAGTTCCAGATTAAAAAAATGAACAAGTTAATACGTCTTAGAGAAATCAGGACAATGTGAAAAACCAACACAGACAACGCAGACCCGACTCAGGGTCCCCAGACCCAACTACCAACCATAAACTTATTTATTTGAGGTTGTCACACCCCATACACCAGCCACCCCACCTGAAACTACGCCCATTGCTGTGCAAACAGGACTTTGCACATTAATCCTAATTCCAAGCTGTGTTATAATTCTCACACCCTGCTGTTTTCCCTTAACAGATTCCAGAAGGTCAAACCAGACAAAATGTATGGGGGAAATGTCCCGAAAAGAGGCAAAACATGTAGAATTTGCTGCTTTGAACACTGGTTCTACATGTTATGCCGCGATTCCAGGTGGAAAAGAACAGGAGGTATTTACTGCCCCTGACCTAGAGGTAATGGTGTTTACTGGATGCAGTAATTACCCCATGTCCATCTGTCCCATTTATAATCGAGCATAATTTATACAAATCCTCAAGGTGTCTTATGAAATTTCGAGAGTAATAGCAATTCACATTGTTAGACCAATATATCATTAAGTAAGTAACACGTCAAAATGTCATACAGTCTTGGCACCCCAAATCACAACCAGTACTTTAGGTGTAATGATGGGTTGACCAAACACCTGAGAATCAATATCAGCCTATGTTTGCTGATTAATACAGTACAGTTCATTTTCTCAATTCCTTGAACTTCTATAGTTCACGTCCCTAAATTCAGCTACTACTAAATACCACGTGAACTTTGATGTGAAAGTTCACTTCAAACCCCCAAAGAGATCGTTATCGGAGCCGCTCTTGGAGAGATCAACATGCAACATATTGGCAATGGTGTACAGTGTAGATCCATTCCACTTAGGACAGGGTGAACATTTAATTATCCTGGCAAAATTCACAAATTTCAAGCTATGAAAAATGCACAACATTTCTAAAATGTTCACATTCTCATAATTTTCCGTACTAGAGACTGGTTCATGCAGACAATATTTTGCCGAGGGACAGTTTCTTCTTGAATCCATCTAATGCTGGTATCTCGCTATACTTTTTAAAGCGAGATGCATGCTTGCATAAAGAAAATGTTGGGCAAGATACCGGCAAACCATATATTGCTCTGAATGGAGGCTAACTAGGAATTAATTTCACACATCCATAGTAACAGTGACTCAGAACAAAGATAGAAATGCACTGGTCATGGTAACCCTCTTGATAGTTGTGTGTCCATTTTGAGAAGTCAAATACAGCTGAATTTAGTTTCTAAAATAATCAATTAAATCAGAACATTCACATTACGATGCAAAAAACAATACTAATAATTTTAACGGCAAAAATGTAATTACTTCTTTCCTTCAGTTTTTAAGTTGCAGGCAGAAGTTATGGTTTTGATGTTTGTCTTTTTCCTAATTGATAATGCCTGGAATGCTCTCCATAGACTCACGTACTAACAACTGCCACACTATTTTCTTTAGTTTACTTTACTCTGCATGTTTCATTCTTTGATTCCTCTGCCCCCGCCTGGAAACTCCTTTTTTCGGTATTTCCATCCTTTAAAAATTAGTTACATTCATTCTTTCATGACATATCTGTATTTGCTAATGTTTAATTTCCAGACAGTTGTACGTAAAAAAAATCTCAAAATGTTCATCATATGAGGAAAATGCAACATTCACTAAATAAGTCTGTTTTCTTTCAAACCAGCAAAGGTAGAAGCATGGTGCCTGTGACAGTGCCTCCGTGCAGGATTGAGTTTCCACTGTCACTGGCAAAATGATTTTAGGTGCAGAGCTGAAACAATCACGGCCCATCCATACGGGTGAAAAGGCCAGGCACCCCTCACCTTTTTCCAGAGAAGAACAATGTCTTTCAGGCTGAGCAAAGGTCTGCCTGACAGACACTCTTCTCGCTCAGGTCAGGCAGCCAGGAGCTAGACATATGCTAAATCCACATGCTCCTGGCTGCCTGAGCTGAACTTTGACAGGCTGAGTATTTCACAGCCCTGTGTCTCTCTACTATGCTTATCCTCAGTTTTTTTAAAAATCAGCTCGCGACGGGCCTGCGTCACCGGGGCACCGTAATCGGAGTGAGCACAAGCTGAGTAACCTGCAACTTCAGGTAACCGCTCTTCCAACTGAGCGACATCCATGGCGTTTCAGCATGCGCCAATGCCAAACCTTTTCATAACCTCCCTAAACTCTTTTCCCTCGACGAGCAGGTTACCAAGCCCGCCGGTCCTCTCAGGAAGCCCAATTTCGGAGCAATAAGGTACGCGAGCGCTGTTTGCCTAATGGCGCTGAGCACTCTTCACTTAATTATTTCCAAATCTGTGCGCAACACTCTCTTGGACACACTGGATTTTAAAACATAATTAATGCCGTTTTTAGATGGACTGTAGACAAGCGCGTTCAATCATTGATACGAGACCTTATCACAATATTAATGACACGCTCGTCCCTCCTGTATTGGTAATGGATTAGGCCTCAATCAATAGCTATTCTACTGCCTTCCACTGTACTCACTATGCATTAATTACAGGGTACGTTTCGCCATTTCGTCTTTACAGTGCATGAATAGCCAAATAGATAATGAGCAACGCGCACAACACTCCTCATGTTTTCGAGTATTTTCGAATATTCTGTAATCCTTTCCACGCACAGCTAGAGTAAAGAGGTCACTATGTGCATGGAAGTCTACGTTCTTATTCCAGTAGACATACATTTGTCTATTCATGAGGATTTTAGCTGACACTTTGTCCGCTATACCAATGGAGGAATAACATATTGTTTACTGCCTTTTTGTTACTTTATTTTGCTATTAATCTTACGGTTGGTTTTATGTTTCACCTGGAGTCACTCCATTAATTTACCACTGGGTACTACTTAACATTAAAATTACAGCACCCTCAAAAAAGTATTCACATTGGGGGACTCACGGTTATGTGCAATTGAAATTATCTGAATTCTCTCTCATCCCAGTTATAGGTACTATTGACCTGTCACGAATAAGAAGAAGGGTGAGTTACTTACCTGCCCTAACAGAGTGCTTAAAATTGGCAATCTCCTTTTATACACAGGTCCTGAAGAAAGCCCCCCGACCCTTAAGGGCGAGTAAAGGGCTGAAACATGTCGACCTTTCACATGGACAACGAGGTGCTATAGAACAGTAACATTTCTATAAGCGCACCGCCCTAGTTTTTTAACCTTGCCTCCTCTCCTACCGAATAAAGTTTTTTTGGGAATGAATGGGAAGCAATTTTAATTCACCTCACTTCGTTTCAATTTATCACTGATCACTACTGCTATCACCAGTTGGTCTACCTCCAGGTGGAGGAAAGAATATTGTCAAAAAGACCCAATGATGATGCTTTCACGTTCTAAGAGAAAAGGAGAATCAAGATATACCGCTTTACCACTCCTGTAGGTTAATGAGGGTTTTTAAGTTGGTCAACACACCTGACCCTGGTAATACAGGTACAAGTGATCCATTCTCCCTTTGATTACTTATTATTTATTTATGTCAAGCTTTGTATGAGGAGGGATGAGTTATGCACTGTGCATTTCATAATGCTGCTGTGGTTTCTTAGCAACTGAGTTAATATTCCAGAATGCTGCACGGTGGCTGGGAGGCTTGAACTTCAATTGGAATTGGATGCCACAGCCAGCTAGGGGTCGTTACTTATATGCTAGTAAACATACTTGAATTATATCCTAGACCTGTCTTTGTAAAAGTAAGCATCGTAATGCAGCACACTCTGTGGCAGTATTATTATGTTTTTTATTTATTTTTTAACATAGTAATACTGTCCGGGCAAAGGTTGCATCTCTTTAGTATACCTGTTTAACACCTGAATTCAGCAATCAGCAACTAAAAGTTGACCAGTTCATGTTTGCAAAGAATTTGTCACTGTGCAACTCTGCATGTGGCACTTAATTTAGTAACTTTTGAGTGCTGCAGCTAGAAACAACATTTTTGATGAAATTTGCAAACTATACAGCAGATGGTGGATTATATGTCAAATGTGGTAAATATGTAATTATGTGTAAAATGCCACAATCAAAGAATCACATTGCTCCGGGGGCGTGGCTTAGGGCGTAACTAAGATGGCCACAGTTTCTTGAGCTCCGCGTTACCATCGGTGCGGACGCTCAAGTTACTATGCTTTTCGGGTGATTTTCGATCACCTCTGGTTGGCGATATGCGGCGGAACAGCTGGTGAACTTTGGGGACGTCTTAGAAGATATTTGGACTGCGTCTCCATGGGTGGCACCGCTTGAAGCTGTTTTTCACCCTGTCAGAGCTCGGAAATGGTGCCTGTTACGAAAGCTTTGACACGATACGGGGGACAAGAAATGAACCAAGCGCCTGTGTTTCTTGCCCAGGCTTATTCCCCTTGCCGAGCCTGAAGTATTGTACTTAATTTTACAGCTTTTCATGACAGGACCCGGGATTTATACACTTTTGCAAGAGTTATCTTTTCCATCACGTCATTAGCAATTTCAAAATGGCGGCTGCTAACAGGATCTTTTCTGAGGAATATGTTTCCTAATTTTTGGCATTAATAACAACGGCTGGATGTAGTTCAATGGTGCTGAATTACCACATGTGCTGTTTTGTGTCTGCTATCCGCTATTATTACTGAGTCGTGGTGACTATATACTGGAATCAGCTGTTAACTCCCTCACGTTTCACCGTCCTGCGTGCTTTATCTTTTAAGGTCATTCCACTCCTTTTGGATTTTATCCTTTTGAATGTGGGATGTGTGAGGCTCTCACATTATTGAAGCTACAAATTGACATTTGCTGTCGGGTCTCTCATGGTGTGACAGATTTATTTACGCAAGGAGTCTCTCTCAGTGCTTGATGAGTTTCGCATATTTTATAGATGTGTTGGCCTTCTGTCTCTCAAACATTAATTCTTCGTTTTTCCTAAATAATTTCTACATTACTCTGTGCTCATTTGTTTAGCGTAATATCTACGCACTTCAAGTCATTTAGTGTGATTACTGTGTTTGTTCCCAATGGCACAAGGCATGGGTGTCACCTCTAAGGACAGAGATTCGAAGGGGAATCTGAAAAGATCTAAACAAACTTCACCTACCATGGACTTACCAGCTAAGGGTAATATTGACTCTGCTTCAACTCTAGATACTATATTACTCAAACTTAATTCAGTTCATGATATAGCACAGAGTACCAAAACGAACACAGATCTGCTTCAAATTGAGGTGGCAGTAATTCGAAATGACCTCAAAAATCTTTCATTACATGTTTCCAATGCCGAAACGCGAATAACTACTGTAGAAGACTTTACAAACAAACAAGCTAAACACATCCAAAGTTTGGAGCGCTCCATAGTTTCATTAAGAAGGGACCTAACTGAACAGGAAGATAGGAATCATAGAAGTAATCTTCGTATTTTTGGATTACCGGAAGATTGTGATAAATCTGCTCCTTCAGTGTTGGACTTTTTACTTACTTGGATCCCACAGGTTCTGAATATTTCATTCCACAAGGATTTTGAAATAGAACGCGCTCATAGAGTTCCAACTTTTAAGTCTAAAACAATGTCTTCTCCAAGACCTTTGATCTTTAAACCTCTGCGTCACCAACATACTGAGCAAATTTTGGCACAAATGAGGAAGATTAAAACAATGCAATGGGAAGGCCACAGAATATAAATATCACAAGACTTTGCCAGAGACACTGTCATTCGTCGTAAAGGCTTCTTGAATTTACGTAAGAGACTCATTGATATGAATATTCCATTTTCCTTTGCAGGTCCTTCAAGATTCAGAATAACTTTCAAAGGTCATCCACAGATTTTTTATGAACCTTCAGATCTCTCGACATTCTTGGACAACCAATCTGAATCGCAGATGGACTCAGACTCTCTTCCTGGTACTTCTCGTGTTTAACGACTTATATCTTTTGGCATGTCTGTGCTTAATACTTTTCATTCATTGAGTACATATGTTGGTTCTCTGTTTTTTTGTGCTTTACCACTATCTTTGTGGTTATTACTGTTTTTCTATGTGCTTCCTACAAATGGCGATTACACATTGAGGTGTCGTTCATCCTAGTTTAGTTACTCTCTATTAATTGATTTTCCTTTACAGGATAATGCATTTTTCTGTACTGTTTTTTAATGTTATTTGAGATTTTATCTCTTGAATAATCTGTATAGGCTGGTTGACCTATTTTGATAGGGCTCTTCGGTAGGTATATAGTTAGGATCGTATCACTGTCAATTTATATCTACTCACTTACTTATTTTTTCTCTTTCCTATTCTTCTCTTTCCTATCTTTCTTACTTCCTATCACTGCTAGCAACTACTTATACCTCTTGGCTTATTTCTTTTGCTTTTTCCAATCTCTATTTTGCTCCTTACTCTGTTCTTTCTCTGTTCTCTGGTCTTTTCAGGCAGTAACCCTTTTTTGTATAGATATATTAATTCATAACATTATTCTTCACCAATGTTATGACAGTTATGCATTTGTCTTAGATTATAGTTATGAAATCTCATTGGTGTAATAATACTTTAATGTAAGATTTATCATTAACTTTCTCTCTTATTAATCTTATGATAATTTAAGGATCATATTTTCCATTTTCCATATTCTATCTTCTTTTCTTTGTTTTATTCTGCCTTTTATTAGTTTTTTTACTTGGTTTGTTTATTCTATTTTCTATTTGACTTCTTGGCCCTTCTTGTTACTCTGTGGTGGTGATAATTTATTTATGTGTGTTTATTATCTATCTGTATTATTATTCATTATTGAGATATCAATTATTTTGTTGAGTCTTGTTTTATATGCACCAATTTAAACGTATCTACTCAATTGTCGATTTGTCCTTTTTCTATTTATTGCATATTTAACTTATGAATTGCATCCAATGTTGCATATTTTATTCAATTTTCATTTTCCAAAAGTGCTCTATTTGTATGAGACTGTCCTTGAATTACATCAATTTATAGTTCACTAGATATTCTATATTCGAGATTCTGTGATTATCTTCTTTGTGTCTTATTTATATAAACTTTATAGACCGGTTTATAATACCCTAGATTAATATTTATTATACCTCATATCATTACATATAATACCTTAGATTGATATTTATCTATTTGTATAAACTTACCTTATTTATTTATGACATGATATATGTCTTTTTTAATGACAAGCATGTTATATTTATTGTATTTGCATTATTTATTCTTCTTCTTAATGGGTTATAGGCAATATAGTATTACATTAGCATTATTACATTTGTTTCGTCGCTCAGTGACATATCTATTGCTGAGCTGTCTGCTCTGTGGTTGATGGCCTCTGCTGTTGCTCCTCTACGTGTTTCCCCCATGCAATTTGTCTACTACAGGCATCCCCTGGTGGGGTTACACTTTTTTAATGCTCCTTTTTTCATGGAGTACTCTTTCTCTTTCTTTTCTTCCTTCTTGTCTTTACTTCCTTCCTTTCGCTGTATCCTATTTCTGGGACATCTGCTTCATTTTACTTTGGGTTTTATGTTGCATTTCCTTTAGTTTTTAATTATCTCTTGACTTCCCCTTTGCCTTATTACCAGATATACTCAATCCCATTGCTCCATATATCTCTATGACAGGCTTAAATATAGTTTCACTCAATGTTCGGGGATTGAATCATCCAGTTAAAAGGAATAAAATCTTGGATTATTGCAAAAGTTTATCTGGAGATGTGGTTCTACTTCAAGAGATGAAGATAGCTTTTAAAGAGGCTCTTCTTATGAGGAAAGATTGGGTTATTAATGTTACTTGTTCTGAGGCCTCTGGGGAAAAAAATGGGGTTGTTACCCTGTTATCCAAAAGCTCTGGTTTTTCTATTGTTGCTGCTGAGCATGACACTAGTGGTAGATGGCTACTTACTCGTTTGACCAATGGTTCGGAAGATCTATACATTATGAATTTATATGCCCCAAGTATTGACAACCCACTTTTCTGGCGCACCATTCATAAAAAACTTACTGAAATTCCACAGAATTCTAGAACAATTGTTGGCGGGGATTTTAATCTTTCCCTTGATCCTATTTTGGATAGACATTCTGCGTTTAAATTTCGACCTCCCAGGGCGCATAAACACTTACTCAATATGTGCTTGTCTCATCCTCTAGTTGATGCATGGCGATTACATAATCCTACGGGTAGTGACTTCACTTTCTTTTCCTCGCCACATTCTAGCTTTTCTCGCATTGATTATCTTTTGGTAGATGCCTCTCTTTTAAAACATACTATAAATGTTATGATTCACCCAATAGTTGTTTCTGATCATGCGGCGGTTTCTTTAACTATTCTTAATCTCACGGACACAAGAGGTCCTCGTAACTGGCGTCTCAATACAGAAATTTTGGAAGATAATGATGAAGTTAAAGAGCTTAATATGGAAATTGATAACTTTTTTTAAGGATAATGAATCTTCGGTCAATTCCCCAGTAGTTTTATGGGATGCATTTAAATGCACTATACGGGGTCATGTTATTAAAAAAATGGCCAAAAGGAACAGTGACATTAGAAAATCCCTTCAATCCATGGGGAATTATATTAAACGCAAAGAGGAACTATTTAGACAATCAAACGATAAATCACTCCTGCAGGATATAAAACACCTTAAATACTCTTTTAATTCCATAGTCACTAAAAGAGCATATATTGGTGTACATGCCCCAAAATCTCGCCATCTATTGTTACGGAATAGAGCAGGTAAGCTCTTGGCTGCCACGCTAAAATATTAAAACACGAATGTCAGTACTACTCACATTTCTCATATTAATGATAAAAATGGTTCAAGAAAATTTCATACTCAAGAAATTCTTGGTGTTTTTCGAGAATTTTATGAAACATTATACACTCCTAAAAATCAATCCACCAAGACTACCTGTCAACAGTTTCTTCAGTCGATTCCCGCTAATACTATTTCCCATACTGACATGACTGAATTAGGAAAACCAATTGAGATTGAAGAGATCATCCGGGCTATTAAGGATACTCGCTCGGGGAAAGCTCCAGGACCGGATGGTTTTCCTATCGCCTTTTATAAAACTTTTACTCCTTCACTAATCAAATATCTTAAGATGATTTTTGATGATTATGTTGTTTCCGGTAAGGTTTCTGGTTCGGCTGCTGAGGCTACTATTGTAGTTATACCAAAGGATGGTAAGGATCATGCTGATCCTAGAAATTATCGTCAAATTTCATTAATACATATGGAAGCTAAAATCTTTGCTAAGGTTCTTGCTAAACATTTAGAGAGTCACATTCCCAATCTCATTCATGATTCCCAGACAGGCTTTGTAAAAGGGAGATTTGCCAGAGACAACATTCAGACCTTTTGTCATATATTGGAAAAAGCAAAGCTTTCGGTTTTGCCATCGGCGGCGATCGCCCTTGACGCCGAAAAGGCTTTTGATAAAGTCTCTTGGCCTTTTTTGCATGCAGTATTAGAGTCTCATAACCTTGGGGCTTCCTTTATTAATATGGTCATGTCTCTTTATGCGCAACCAAAAGCTAATATCAGAATTAATGGCACTACATCTTCCTTTTTTAACCTTCGTCAGGGCACTAGACAAGGGTGCCCTCTTTCACCCCTTCTTTTTCTTTTATCCATAGACCCACTTCTTTGCTTACTTAATCTGAACCGGGGCATTAAGGGGTTTCAATTTGGTTCATATACGCTTAAAACAGCTGCGTACGCTGATGACGTTCTTATTTTTTCAGAGGATATTGCATCAGCAATCCCCGTTATTTCTAATATCATAAGTGATTTTTCGCTTGTATCTGGATACACTCTTAATAAAGAAAAGACGGAATTGTTCCCCCAAAACGCATTGTGTTTTCCTGCTCACATGGGTGATTCAGGTTTTAAATGGCAATCGACTCGTATAAAATATTTAAGGATTTGGTTCTGTAAGAACCTGTCAGACACCATCACCTATAATGAAGCTCATATTATATCCAAGGTTAAGGACCTATTATCTTCCTGGTCTCCTAAATATATTTCTTGGTGGGGAAGACTACAAACTCTTAAAATGATGATTACCCCGATTATTAATTTTTTATCTTCCATGTTGCCTATAAAACTCTCTTCTGCCTTCTTCCATGAGCTTGACTCAATCTCTTCAAAATTCCTATGGAGCGATAAAAGAGCTAGAATTGCTTCCAAATACCTTAGGAAATCTTATGAGTTGGGTGGTTATAATCTTCCAGACTGGAATCTATATCAAATTTCCTTTCTAGCATCCCAAGGTGCTCTTTGGCTCTTACCGGATTTACAACAAGTACCCCCTTGGATTTACATTGAACGGGAACTTTGCGCTCTTTTTCTCCACCCCTTCTTTTTTCACAGCTTCTAAGCTTATTTTAGATCACTCTCAACGTATTATATTAGACACGATCAATGCAATAAAATATGTTGATAAAAAAGTTTCTAAACCTATACATAAGTCAAGATGGTCTTCCCTATGGCATAATCCTAAACTTTCTACTGACATTGATCCTAGCATAGCCTCCTTGTGGCCTGCCAAGGGTATTAGATTGGTGAAGGACCTATACGATTCGAATCATGAACCGCTACCCTTTTCTTTTTTAGCCAAGAAATACAGTCTCTGTAATATGGACTTTTACTCTTTTTTTAACTAAAGGTTAAAATTGCTAAAATAGCCCTATCTACGGATTCGAGTATTATCTCACTCCTGTCTATGTGGTTACGTTCAGGCCATGCTGCATCTAAAATGTATAAATTCTTATCTGCTCCACTTCCTTCACAACCTACGATTACTTCTGTTAAATGGTCTCATCATTTTGCAGATGACATTTTTAAGTATATTTCACAAGATACTTGGTATCTGACTGGGAAATTATCCCTACGTAATAAAATCGCTCCTTCGCTTATCCAATCTAAATTCTTCACATTAAATCTTCTACATTGGACCCCGGCTTGTTTACATAAATTGAAACTACGAGATAGTGATCTATGTTGGAATTGTAAGCTTGCACCAGGCACCCATCCAGACGTTTTTTGAATGTACGTTACTAAATTCCTTTTGGAACCCAATACAGAAACACTTATCTTTAATTTTTAATATATCTATAGTGCTTTCTTTGCCTATGCTCTTACTGGGTCCTTGGGCTACAGTTGTTCCTTTACCTTTTGACAATACGGATCTGGAGCTATTAGACTTACTTTTATCCATAGCTGTTAAAATTATACTAACAGAATGGAAGTCTTTTCATCTTCTCTCTTATCATACCTGGTGGGCATGGGTCTCATACCTACGTGGAGCTCTTGTGGAACTTTTGTTCAGGAAAAACATTATTCGCCTTCCATCTCTAGTAATGTTTGGCGGTCCCTGGACAAATATATGAATTTGTCTTCTCAGGGGCTGGTAGCTAAGTACCCTTTTGATTCCACTTTTTAATTTATTTTCTCCCATTGGAGCAGATGTCCCTTCTCACTTTTTTCATTTCTATTCTTTCTTTTTTCTGTTCTTTTCTTCAGTATTCTTTCTCTTCTCCTTCTTTTCTACTTTCTCCCCTGATTGATCGTCTTTTAACGATTAAGCAATACAACTAATAAATGTTTTTGACATGATATTTGCAGTTGCTTTCACTATTTTATATCTCTGGGATTCATACTATCTGATGAATTTTATATCATCTAACATATGTCATGATATTTATTTGCTTACCCGTTTTAAATGATGATATGTCTGCCATGCTTTTTATCCCTGTCCACTGATTCTTGATATGAAATGTTTGTTTTTTTATTCTCAAAATGTTTCGAAATTAAGTTATTTATATTTCAATTTGTCTTGTTGTATTGTTAGTATAGTATAAATGAATTTCTCTTTTAATATGCAATAAAGATATTTGAACACTAAAGAATCACATTGCTCCACTGGCCCTGGAGATGAACAAATCTGACTCCTTCCAAAGCAATCTTGAAAGCAACACAAGTTGCAATCTTTCACTGCTTGGGTTGCCCTATACATAATACTTCAATCTCAACCACAAACCTCCAGGTCTTAATGAATCATGTTATTATGTGCCTTGCCTTAGTCAAGAGCTTTTGATTCATTTTATCCTAAAGTTGCTAAGCACTAAAAATGCTGCTTTACAACATGTAGCAAATTTGTCTGGTTCTACTATCCAAAATAGCCTTTCTCAGGGATTTGATGGACTAATATTTTTTTCAACATTTTCCATTAAAGCGGTCCGGGATCCCGCTTAGCAATTCCAAATAGAAGAAGTGTTCACTGGGCCTGCTGATTAAAAGGATCTTTGGAATTGTAAATTGCTAAATTCATGAATAAAGAACACTAACAAATGCGGCATTTTCCTTTTCATTAAACCTCAGCTTTGCTAAACTCAAACACCCTCCTCTGGTTGACAAAAAACATGCAGAGCGACTCTTCTGTGTACAATACAAAACAGAGACAAAAGCAAACACTCTTGTCGCTAAAATGATTTTAATGATCTTGGAAATCTGAAAGACACACAGCTAATTATAATCTTAAACCTTTCTAGATACACTTGCAATACAATAAAAAGAAGCAGGTTGCGATGGAAAGGTGCTTGTTTGCAGCACAAATAGCGCTTTGCAATGCTTTGTGGCACGCCCAAGGGCATTACTTGGGTGGATTAGCACAAACACCGATTCTAGTTTTTAATGCAAATCCTGATATGCTAAGCAGATGTTAACAAGCAGAAATGTGTTCATTATTTTACAAACCTATTCATTGTCCGTATGCAGAAGTGCAGAGTATGCATCCAATGAGATGGATCCTTCTGAGTTTGTCTAGGTGTAATGGAAGGGTATGCCTCAAGTAAAACTACTGTGCTAGACACTGAATGTTGGAAATTTGTACTTTCTGCTAGGTAACCCAGATTTTTGACTTCTGTTGCTGAACCAGTGATAAAGTGCTTGTGCTCTCCTCTCTAAAAATGTTAAAATTGGTATACACCTGATTAGCACATTTAAATCCCTAGTAAATGGTAGTATATGTACCCAGGGCCTGTACATTAAATGCTCCCAGCAGGCTGCAGAAATCATTGTGCCACCTACGAAAGTAGCACTGAAAAACATGTCTCAGACCTGCCATTCATGCCAATGTGTGCAGTTGAAAACTGCCATTTCAACCTGGCAAAATAAACCTTTTTGTAGGCCTAAACCTTCCTTTTTACCACCTACACACCATCCCTAATGCAGGCCCTAAAAGTCCCTAGGGCAGGTGCATGGAATTTGAAAAGTAGGACATCTATATTTAAAGTTTTATATGTACTGGCAGTGAAAACCCTACAAAGTTGTTTTTCACTGTGGCATAGTTGGCCCTCCCACAGAAAAACAACTCAAGTTGCTTCATTTCATTTTGGTAACTGCTTGAAAGATGGTTGAAGGACTCATTTTAATATTTTTTTGGGGGGGGATTTTTTGGGGGTTATTCAGTACAATACACTTTACAACCTTCATTATCACGACACATCTTACAAGAAGTATCCGGATGGGTCATCAATAGCATTGTATAAACAGTTCCCCGACTCCTCCCACCCAAGAAAAGTTGTAGATAGTGATCATTACTCAGATTAGTTACAAAGATGTAGCTGTGTCAGAATCCTACTTCGTATCATGCATATATCTTTACATATCAATAATGCTCCCGCTCTTATGATTGCAGTAACCCCATGCGACCAGGTGTCCTGGTATGTATATTATGTACATCAACTGCTCTTCGTGCTTCCCCAATATGTTCATCAGATTCAGTCTCGTCCTCACTCAGGTCCATAAGCCTCTGTCTCCATGCCACCAGATCATCCTCCACTCGTTCATCCCGTCTTACGTGCTTCATCCTGATCTCCTCAGCCACCGCCCATTCAGACATATCTCACAGCCATTCTTTTTATCCGGGTGGTTAGGCGTTCAACCATTTACTCATTTTAATATTAATTTAAAATCCAACTCAACAGTAAAATTGGATTTTATTTTACCATTATAGAAATTACACTTTTAGAAAGTTGTAATTTACTTGCCTAAGCCAAATGGACCTAACTGCCAGTATCCTGTGTCACCTGACCACTGATGGCTCCCCTAGAGTGTATCGCTCTCAGACTGTGGACACAGACAGGGTTTTGCATTGCTTTCCACTGACTGAAATCCTTAGTAAATATGGGTCTATGTATTTCCAGTCTCAGGCCTTTTGTGGGAGGCTCCAGCAGTTGGAAGCAGAGTCTCAAACTCATATCAACTGGATCCTCCAACAAGCTGCAGGTGAAGAGCCGAGACTCACTGGCAGGTTAATAGCATGCTTCCTCACCCACACAGTGAACTTTGGGTTTTGATTCAATGAAAGCCTTTGAAAAGGTCTGGTTGAAATAGTCTGAGAAGTGGTTGAAGATGGCAGACAACCCAAACAGCTACTTAACCCAGAACAGCCATCTCACCTGAAGTTTGCTTTGAAAACATGTATATGCCAGATGCTCCTTGAGGAAATCAAGGCAAAAAAGAGAAGAAACATGCTAAGCATTGGTGGGCGAAAGGTAGTTTAAGGTTTGAAAAGATGGACGAAGTGTGCTAAAGAGAAGGTGAGCCCATTAAGATGGACAAAGGAGGAGTCAAGGGGTGAGGGTCAGAGGTGAAGTGGAGCAGAGTGGAAATAGGTCATGGGAAAGAAAGTAGATCATGGGAGTTCAGCCCGTGGCGAGTGGAGTTGGCTCAGGAGAGAGCAGAAGTGAATAAATAGAAAAATAGGCCAGAGGCAGTGTACCAGAGTTGTTGGACAGCAGACAGGGGTTGAAGCAATGTTAGCAGTAGGAAAGAAGAGGTAGGCCAATATAGAAATGGTCTTTGAAATTGGACAAGGCGAGGTGGACTACAGGAGCAGTGGATCAGGTGAGAAAGGAGTTGAGAAAGTAGACAAGATGCCAGGAAGAAGTCACTAGATGGCGATATATGGCTAGAGGCTTTCATGTTGTCATGTAAAGTCAAACCTTGGCTATCATGTCTCTATGACATAGGGCATGCAACCACCATCTTGCAGCATCATGCTGCTAGAAGAGAGAAATTGTTGAAGCTGTTCTCTGCGTTGAGCAGCTATTAATGGGCACTGACTCGAATTAAAATGTTCGACTTGTATTTATCTTTCATGAATAAAATGCTGATTAAACAAAGAAAAGCAATAAAGCTTTGAGGAATTATTTGGGATCGTCATTATCTAATTGCACATGTATTCTTGGAGGCTCAGAGACTAATTAGCTGCAAGGAAACAATCACGTTGGGACTATGTCTCCTATTTTACAAGTTCTGTGTTTCATAGGAATAAAGTCATTCTGCAAAATATGACAATTATTTGACAAGTATAACATCATTTCTGTGTAATATCTTTTTTTATACCTTTGCTTTTTTGTAACGAATATAGTCAATATCCATCCATCCATCCATATATCTTATGTACATTCTTGCATCTTAAGTTACTATGTAAAGTGTTGCCACTCTCACCACCTGCTTCTTGCATCTTAAGTTAATATGTAAAGTGTTGTCGCTTCTGCCACAGGCTTCTTGCATCTTAAGTTACTATGTAAAGTGTTGCCACTCTCACCAACTGCGTCTTGCATCTTAAGTTACTATGTAAAGTGTTGTCGCTCCCGCCACAGGCTTTTTGCATCTTAAGTTACTATGTAAAGTGCATAAACAAACAAGCCTGACAGTGGAACCCTTAAATCCACAGCACCTGAACTGCTATCCCTGTATTATTCTAGCCCCTCTATACTTATTGGGGTCTGTGTGCACACTGAAACGCACCCACCGTCACAGTGCAAGTCCCCATGGGAACATAACAATTTAAAATATAAGCACAGGTGCACCACACGTCAATTTCAAAAACAGAAAAAACAATTGTGTAATCTATATGCAACACAAAATTTCTTCAAAATTTTCCTTTTATTCCAATTTTTATTGTTTTTAAAACGTGGTCATAAACATCAATTTTCACAACGATACAGCCAACGCGTTTTGTCCTTTTAAAGGACTTCTTCAGGGCACTGAAAGTTCGAATAGGTCAGTCTCCGCAAAAAGAAAGCCAATAAATATCCGGATCAGTAGCCTATATGTCGTTCCACATCTAAATCACGGTTATTCAGTATCAGATGTACACTAGAAATTGGAATAAAAGGAAAATTTTGAAGAAATTTTGTGTTGCATATAGATTACACAATTGTTTTTTCTCTTTTTGAAATTGACGTGTGGTGCACCTGTGCTTATATTTTAAATTACTATGTAAAGTGTTGTGGCTCCTGGCACAGGCTTCTTGCACGGTGCCGGCTCCTCCTCTAAGGCAGAGGAGCATCGCCCCACTGATTTCAGCAGTGGAAATAAAGGAAAAATAAAATGATTATAACTCGTTGTTATCATTTTATTTGTTCCTTCTACAGCGTCTTTGCGGGGCGGGTGGGGCTGCTCTGCTATCAGAGCAGGGGGGAGGAGTGGTGGGCATTCTGTGAGTGGGCAGTGACTGATTTGCCGGCCCACAAACAGTTGTGCGTACTTTGCATGTTCTCCATCCAGGCTGCATTACAACCTGGGTGGAAAACATGCCCAGGCTCCCATTCCCTGGCTGAGTGCCAAACCACGGCACTCAGACCAATCACAATTCTGCATTGCAGTGTTTGATTGGCTTAGGGGAGCCTGGAAGCCTGGGTGCTTCCTGTACCGGAGAGGAGGGATGACGATAAGGGATGATGAGGAGAGACGTGGTGATGAGGTACTTTTTTTCCCCTTTACTGCTTCCCCACCCCCCTCCCCCCTTCCGCCCCGCCACCCCCGATCCGTGCCAGCCACCACTGTTCTTGCATCTTAAAATGCTATGTAAAGTGTTGCCACTCTTGCAAAAGGCTTCTTATAGCTCAAATTACTGTGGTGAGGGTTGACAGTCGTGTCACAGGCAACTTGCAACTTCAAGTACTATTGGCCTTATTTAGAGCTTAGAGAAATGCGTACTCCATCACAACTTGGTGAACATGCCCTTCACAGTATTACAAGTGCCAAAGATTAAAATGCACTTGCAATAAAGCAGACAGGACAACCGCCACGTTTGTGCTGGAGTATCCCGCTTGCTGAATTGTGAATAGGGGTCAATGTAAAGTATTGCCATCTTTCCCATTTTAACTTGGGGGGGTTTGGGAAAGTGTGTCATAACACTTAGGGGTTGATCCACAAAGGTAAATATACATGTGCATATTTACTCACATTTATATTTACTAGTACACCTCGGGGTAACATTCATTTTCTTGCTATTCACAATTTCCAAGTTTAAAATAAACTTACATGTCCTCACTCCTCAGATCAAGATTTAGTAGTGTAAAGTTACTGCTAGTAACTTTGCACACATCTGTGGACTTCTAAGCCACCATGGTGGAGGCTTTTGCACAGAAAGGATAGGACAGGCAGGGGTCTGGGGCCATTAGTTTATGGACATCATTTTGTAGTACGTGAGTAATACTACTAATACGTGAGTAATACTACTATAGTGTTACTTTACAAGTCTAGGCCAAGGCATTGATGTCATCTGTCTGGGGCTTCCCACCAGCATTATTGATAAACATCAACGGCTGAAAAATCTGGCTGACAGGCTGGCTTGCGAGCTTCACCTTTATGACCATTTAGCTGTTGCCTGGTGTTAGAAATGAGGTTTCTGGTTGGCTAGGGCATACGCCTAAGCCAGGCAGAACCCGCCACTCCTAGTCAGGGTAAGGGAGTTACACACCCAAGATAACCCCTGCTCACCCCCTTGGTAGCTTGGCAGAGAAGTCAGGCTTATCCCAGAGGCAATGTGTGAAGCGTTTACGCAACACACACACATACCAGTGACACACTAGGCGGCCAACAAAAGAGACTGCACACAAGGGTATATAAAAATAGCCTTTGTATTATTTACACATACAAGAAGCACATTAGACCATAAATCACTGAGTAGCATGTAAAACACATTTAGACCATTGAACAAATTACTGCGCCACTAGGTCTTTCTCATATAGATGCATATGAGGCCCATAAGACCACAAAGATATGAATTACTGTGCCACTAGGCACTATTCATAAGAATGCAGATCATACCATCATACACATTGAGTACTTTGCATCAGCTTGGGCCATAAGCACTTTGCCAACTAGGTACTTAACATGGTGTTAGACCTGGCTTTTACAGCAGGTTTATCCCCAGATTTGTTTGCTTTGTGGCCTTCTGTTTCTCACCTGTTTTTGTTGGTTTTATGACTTTGGGCACTTTACCACTGCTGATCAGAGCTAAAGTGCCTATGCTCTCCCTGTAAATTGTATGTATGGATTGGTGTTTCCATAATTGGCTGATTTGATTTACTAGCCAGTCCCTAGTACAGTGCACTGTGTGTGCCCAGGGCCTGTAAATCAAATGCTGCTAGTGGGCCTGCAGCACTAATTGTGCCACCCACATAAGCAGCCTGTAAATGTAACTCAGGCCTGCCATTGCAGAGCCTGTGTGCAGTCTGGTACTGCCATGTCGACTTGGCAAGTGCACAAACTTGCCAGTCCCTAACCTTCCCTTTTCTTACATGTTAGTCACCCGTAAGGTAGGCCCAAGGTACCCCTGTGGGTAGGGTGCAGTGTATGTGAAAGGTAGGACCTGGTGTGTGTGGCATGTCCTGAGGGTGAAATACTGCCAATTTCGTTTTTCACTATTGCAAGGCTACCTATTCCCCTAGGATAGAATGGGGAGTTTGCTTATAACATCTTATAAACATAACTACCCCTGGGAACAAGGTAGGAAAATAAAGTTTAGTATGCCTGAACTCAGAATGTTAAAATGCATCTTTTAGTGAGGGTGATTTTTACATTCTGTGTTTGAAAATACCACTTTTAGAAAGTAGGTATTTTCTTGCTTAGCCTTCCAGTGTGCTTCTGCTAGGATGTATATTGACTGTCTGGCTTTGGAGTGACAGGGGCTAGGGGTGTACAGTGGTTCCAGAGAGTCTGGATGAGTCAGTGCTAGGCTGAATAGACCTGGTCTGCATTTGGAGTGGTGGGAGAAGTAGCACCTGCACCTGAATAGGGTTGTGCCTGCCTTCCACAATGATGGCTCCGCCCCCCTGTGGTGTGTCTGGAGCCAGGGCTCACACTGACAATGGAGGTTGTGGTGCACTTGCAAAGTGCCCCCCAGAAGTGGTTTGGGCTGGGCTCAGAGCCCTAGGCCAGGAGAGAACAAAGAGATGACTCCTGAACTAAGGAACCTGCCAGGAAGAAGAACCGGGAAAGCTGGAGGAGGATTGCTGCCCCTGTGCTGTGTGCTGTTGGGGTTGGCCTGTAGTGGTTGCTTCTGTCTTGGGAAGGGAAAGGACTGGACTGTGCTTTCATCATCCTGTTGTTAGAGTTTTCTCCAAGGGCTTGAAGTAGAGCTTGCCTCCTGTTGGAAGTCTCAGGGTTAGAAAAGACTTCAAAGATCACTTCTGGGAAATCAAGAGGAACCTTTGCCAAGGAGAAGAGCTGGAGAAACTGAGGAGGAATACTGTCCCTGTGCTGTTTGCTGTCTGGGGTTGGCCTGCAGTGGCTACTTTCTGCCAAGGAAAGGGAAAAAGGACTTTGCTGTTTGCTGTGTCCCCTGCTTGAGGAAGATCTTCAAGGGCTTGAAGAAGAGCTTGCCTCCTGTTCTGAAGTCTGAGGGACACAAAGACGTCACCCCCAGCTCCCTTGAACTTCCTTGCTGGGAGTTCTGACCTGCCAAGAGGTGCCTGTAGCTGTTCTGGACCTCAGGAGGTCGTTCTGGCTGTTGGGAGCTGGAAAAGCAACACAGCAACAAGAAGCGTGACGCATCCGCACCTGTTTCCGATGCATCGCCGAAGAAATCGTCGCAGCGCCTGCCCGAGGCTCGAGAAATTGATGCACACCGCAACGAGTGCCCCGATCTCCCAAGTCCGAGATCACCGCACTGATTCCAACGCAAGCCCTGCCCTGCTGTGAGGCTGCAAGAACCCATGCATTGTTCCGGACCATCGGATCGCAACGAGGCGCCAGGTCTGTCCCATCGTTGGGGGACGCAGTAAGAAACCGACGCATAACCTCCCCACGCAGTAAGAAACCGACGCATCACCTCCTCTCCGGTAAGGAACCAACGCATCACCTCCCCTGCGCAGCAGTAAGGAACCGACGCGTCACCTCTCCCGGAGGAAGGAACCGATGCATCACCTTCCCTGAGTGTAAGGAACCAGTGCATCACCTTCCCTGCAGCCCTTTTTGTTGTGTGCATGACGCATCCAAGGTACTTTGTGTGAAAAGTGTTGCATCTGCAATTTGCTTTGAACTGAACTATTTCTACCATTTGAAAGTCATATTTTTATTACTGTATTGTGGATTTTTGTTGTTTGGTCTTGTTTGGTTTAGATAAAGATTACTTATTTTTCTAAGCTGGTGTGGTGTCCATTTGTAGTGTTTTCACTGTATTACTGTATGTGTTCACAAATGCTTTACACACTGCCTCTGAGATAAGCCTGTCTGCTCGTGCCAAGCTACCAAGGGGGTGAGCAGGGGTTATTTTAGAAGTGTATCCCCCTTACCCTGACTAGAAGCAAGGGTCCCTATTTGGACAAAGGTACCTACCTCTGCCAACTAGAGACCCCCATTTCTAACAAATGGCATCACAGTTAGGGTAATAACAGAAGGACATAAATGCTGCCCTTGTCATTAGAAAAGCATTACTGTACATTATAAACCATTCTGTCACACACCCTTACTCATGCTGTCGCGAGGAGGAGAAAAACAACATTCATTAAAGAGTACGAGCAGTGAGGAGCCGCCACCCAAATTACCATACTTCTATCCGTCTCCCCGGCATCAATTACACTCCATGATGCGGCTTTAGCAGGTTATCAGGATGCCTGCCCGTCTGGCCATGGCGGATGCGGCCATAAAGAAATGCCCAACAGCGGTGCAGCGGTGGCTGGTTGTGAGGGGGGGCTCAATCCCCCACAGGTATTCGAGGTTGCAGCTGCCCGTGGTACGTGCAATACAAGGGGGAGGCTCCTGCGCTGCCCACAAGGCCAGGCAGACCTCCCCTTGTAACCCAAGAAAAGACTGGCTGCCCGTGACCTCGCGGGCAGCGACTGCACCGGGATCTTCTGGCTGTCAGGGCCCCTGACATCGGGTGATGGCGACTTTCCCTTCCTGGCCGGGAAGGGTGAGCGCAGCCTTCCTTTTTGGCCCCGCCTCCAACAGAACGCGAGCAGAGCTCCTGCACTTATCTTTCCCGCTCTGCCCCGGGCCGCGCTGGAATCCCTTCCTCATCCGCTGAGCGACCTCGGGGAGAACTCCACCTTTGCTGCGGGGACCTGCAGCGCGGACTTCTATTCACTTCCTCTGGGTGAGCCAGTGTCGCCCACGGCTTTTCCACACTGGGAGATTCCCATTGCTAGGCAACGCCTCGTAGCAAGCTGTGCTGCGGCGCCACCGATCCCAAGGAAGATGAGCTTTGGCTTCGGCCCTTGGCTCGGGCCAGGTGTGGTGATTGGGGCAATCTCACGAACGGCCTCCTCCTATAAGGAAGCGCGCTGAGCTCCTGGGGGTAACACGGAGGAAGCAAGGCCTGTTGACAATGAAATGCAGGAAGGCCCTCAGAGTCCTCCTCGAGCTTAACGTCTTCAAGCTCAGCTGAGGCACAGGTGCATAGGGCGCAGTCCGAGTGCACACACAGTGCAGTTGATGAAAAAAAGGTACTTGGAAACTTTGATGTCCCTGAGTTTCCTACACCAGGAGGCCAGCACACACAGGCCCTTGGAGACTCCTCTCAAGCAGGGCGACACAGCACACAGCAAAGTCCCTGTCCTCTCCTTGGCAGAATCAGCTACTGCAGGCCAACCCCAGACAGCACACAGCAAACGGGCAGTACTCCTCCTCCAGTTTCTCTAGCTCTTCTCCTTGGCAAAGGTTCCGCTTGGTTTCCAAAGTAGTCCAAAGCCCTGGGGTTTAAGGTCTAATACTTATACCCCCAAATGTCTTTGTTCTCTTTGTGGCAAGGGTCTTTGAACGAAGTTCAAACCAGTTCTGAATTCACTGGTGCAGCATGACCACAGGGGGCGGAGACAGCATTGTGCAAAAGGAGACACAGCCTATTCAGGTGTAAGTAACTCTCTTCCCACCACTCTAAATGCGGACCAGGTCTATTCACCCCTGTGCTGAGTCACACAGGCAAGGCAGGGCACACCTCAACCCCCCTCAGCGACTGTCTAGAGTGAATGCACATCTCAGCTACTGTCACCCACACACCAGACGCTCAATCCACAAACAGCCAGAGGCACACAGAATAGTGAAGTAAGAAAATGCTCACTTTCTTAAAGGGGCATTTTCAAACAAAGGATTTAAAAACCACCTTTACCAAAAGGTGCGTTAATAAATTCTGAGTTCAGAGAGTCCAAAAATGTTTTTCCTATTTTGTCCCTAGGGAAAGTTACACGTGTAAACATGGTACAGTGCAACCCTATTAGAAGAATATGGGGCAGATAGCCTTTCAACAGTGAAAAATGAAATACAATGTATTTCACTATCAGGACATGTCACACACGCTAGTACATGTCCTACCTTTCACATACACTGCACCCTGCCCATGAGGGTACCTTGGGCAAACCTTAGGGGTGCCTTACATGTAAGGAAAAGGAAGGTTTGGGCTGCCAGGACAACATGGCAGTTTACAAACTGCGTGTGCAGACCTACAGTGGTAGGTCTGAGATACATTTACAGGGCTACATGTGGGGGGCACAACCAGTGCTGCAAGCCCACTAGTAGCATTTGATTTACAGGCCCTGGCACACACCGTGCACTTTACTAGGGATTTACCGGTAAATCTATTAAGCCAATCATGGATAACCAATCATTGTCACAATTTCGGCAGAGAGCATATGCACTTTAGCACTGGTCAGCAGTGGTAAAGTGCCCAGAATCCTTTAGCCAACAAAAACAGGCTCAGAAAAATAGGAGGCAAAAGGCAAAAAGTTTGGGGATAAACCTGTCAAAAGGGCCAGGTCTAACACCCGTCTTTCCTTGCACTGGAGCGTGCGCAGTTTAAACCGGTGTGGGCTTATCGTAGGACAGATCCATTTTTTGCCCATCTTGAGACTCCTTATGTTCCAAGAACTTCTCTCAAGATTAGAAGCCTAGCTCTTGCTTAGGGTCCCTTTCAGTGAGTGAGCCCACTACGGCACAAGATCATTCAGGGTACTCGGTCCTCAGCTAAGGTAATTCCTTCTTCTTGTTCTATTATGTATTTCAAATAGGAAGCAGTTCCTCATGTTATTGAAAGCTCTCACTTTTTATTAATCTCCCCTTGTCGGCTGCTTTTAGTGCTGGTAGCGCCAAGATGCCCTGGGAAAACCCGTACTTTACAAATAAATACAAAAAAAGAGATCACAACCAGGAACACATTATTTATTGAGAATTCATTTTCAGTTCTGGAGGGGAAAAGAAACTAATAATGCTGCTTCTTGTTATTGTAACCAATATGGCAAATTTC
The DNA here is from genome assembly GCA_963921515.1 of Calotriton arnoldi. Classification (NCBI taxonomy): domain Eukaryota; kingdom Metazoa; phylum Chordata; class Amphibia; order Caudata; family Salamandridae; genus Calotriton; species Calotriton arnoldi. Next base: position 669,619 of record CAWUFW010001478.1, on the reverse strand, counting down.
ACGCAACGGTGTTTGTCATTTGTTGAATCTGCTGGAAGCAACTTTTCTTCAGGAGAAAGGTCTTTCCTGGCACACTGACATTTTAACTCACTGAATCACAGTACCAATATTTAATAACTTTAAAGTATGAAGTCAAATAATATCATGAATTTGCACAAAATCATAACTTGATTTTTTCAGCTAGAGAAATGGATGTAACATGCTATGTATTGTACTAAATCCATGATTGTGTATACCGATACAACATTTAAACACTGTTTTTGAGATGCTATGACTGTGCTAGTGTGTATGGATTCCTAGTGTCATTAAGAGAGGGAAGGCAGATGATACACAGTAGTGCAGGTGCATGCTTCTTAAGGTACTAACGTGAAAGTAGGGGGGCTGAATATGACTCATTACATCGCATAGCAATACCACGCATGCCATTACAACGCGGGTATTACTACGCGATGTCAATTACAACGACTAGCATTACAACGCAAAATTTTACCACGACTATGCCTTTACCACGCATGCCATTTCAACGCAAAGGCATGCGTGGTAAAGGCATACTCATGGTAAACGTTTGCAAGGTAAGTGACTCCACCCTACCCTACCCTAAACCCTAATATAGTACCACTGCACGACCCTCCCCTGACCCCCAGTCCTCTCCCTACAACAAAACTACACTACACGACCCCCTGCCACTACCCTAAATCCTAAAACACTACCCTACACTACACAAACACCACAACACTACCCTAAACCCTAAAACACTACCCCCAGCATGACCCTCCCCCTACCCCCAGTCGGGTCCCTACACTCAAACACTACTCTGCACGACCCCCGACACTACCCTAAACCCTAAAACACTACCCTACACTACACAAACACCACAACACTATCCTAAACCCTAAAACACTACCCCCCGCATGACCCCCAGTACGGCCCCTACACTATAACACTACCCTGCATGACCACCCCCACACTACCCTAAACCCAAAAACACTACCCTACACTACACAAACACCACAACACTACCCTAAACCCTAAAACACTTCCCCCACACGACCCTCCCCCTACCCCCAGTCCGGTCCCTACACTCTAACACAACCCTGCACGACCCCCCGACACTACCCTAAATCCTAAAACACAACCCTACACTTCACAAACATTACAACACTACCCTAAACCCTAAAAAAGTAACCCCCACCCCAAGCACAATCCCCCTTACCTCTCTCTCCTCGTGGTTCCTCTCTCCTGGTTCCAGCGTCATCTGAGGGGCGGTGCACGTCGTTGTGAGGAAACGGAACAGCCTCAGTTTCCTCACAATGATGTGGATAGCCATTACATCGCATGCGTTGTAAAAGCGCATGCGATGTAATGGTATGCGTAGTAATGGCTACGCGTTGTTACATCGCATGCGTTGTAACGCATGCAATGTAATGACTTGCAGGGTAACAGCCTCGTTGTAATGGCTGTTTACCGGGGGGCTTCAGTGTGCTATACTCAAAACACATTCCTAGCATACTATACTAAGGAGGAATCATGATACCTCTTGTGAACACTTGCAGATTTATTAATTTTTCGAATTCACAAACATGCGGAGCAGTGTGTCTAGAAAGCTGCGCCAGCCACATTTATCCTGGCATACTACAGACAATGTCATGTGGGATTTTATGGCTGAGCCTGCAGGCAGCACGCTTGCGCTGCTGTTGCTTGGCAACCTATTATATTCTTTTTAAAAAACCTCTTTAGAAAGGGCTTTTAGCCTTTCCCGTTACTTTCCATTCATGGATATCTTTATCAGTCTTCTTTGCTATTTTCTAATTCGGCAGCACATGCAATGCCGCCACTTCCTTTTCTTTATGTGGAGCATGGCCTAAGTACCGATTGATTTCCCTTAATTAGTGCTGTTCCGCTGTGAAGTAAACACTATTTCTTCTTTTTTCTTCATTTTGATATAGCAAGAACTGGACCAGACCAGAAAGTATTGGGGCGCTTTACATGAGCACCAGTCACATTACCCTAGTTCACGTTCATTTTTTAAAGCAGGAAAGTGATTTGCCCAGAATCACAGGATGTTGAGGCGACTCCGAGAGTGGAACCTGGTTCCTCAGCTTCACAGACTGACTCTGGCTCTTACAAAGTTACACCACATCCTCCCTCTAAGGGGCAGATTTACGTTCCCTGGCGCATCCCTGCAAATCAGCAGGGATGCGCCAGGGAAGATGCGTGACGCAAGTTTACCCTTGCGCCACCACAGATGCGCCGCATTTACAATGCGGCGCATCATGGCGTAAGGATTAACAGATGCGTGACGCATCTGTCGGCGGAAGGGTGGCGCAGTACTGGAGTCGTGTCGCAAGTGCGACGTACCTCCAGTACTGCTCAGGGGTGCCCTATACCTAACATGCTGCGTCACTCCTTACGCCTGCTTGAAGCAGGCGTAAGGATTTGACGCAGCAGGGACGTAAAGTGACTCCGTGAAATCTTGTAGATTTCACTGCGTCACTTTTACGGGGCTTCCTTGCGCAGGAACGCCCCCCCCTGCGCCGGCACGCCCACATGAAACCTGACGCAGGTTTCATGTGGCACAGGGCTTTACAACGTGATGCATCTCCCTAGATGCGTCACGTTGTAAATCCCCCGCAGCATGGCGCATGATTTGCGCCGCCGCTGCGTCACAAAAGTGACGCAACGGCAACGCAAAAGTGGCGTAAGGGGCTTGTAAATCTGCCCCTAAGTGTTGTGGCTTATTTTGCCACAGATATGTTTTTATGAGACGCATACATGCATGTCTTCAGCTCCTTAGGGCTGCACATTAGTAGAAATAAAAAAAAATCTTGACTTTTTACTGAAGCTTGGGTTGAAATTTCGATTACCCAACAAATACAACTTGCCAGGTTGTGGGGAAGTGTGCCAGTCTTTTGTTTCGAAAAGCAAGCAACACCACAGAATAGTGCAGACTTTAATATTGAAGCATAATGCACATCAAAGCATATGGTGTTGGGCTACAGGAATTGATCATGCTTTTTGCCATGTTTCCTTTTTCATTTCTGATTTTTTGACAGCCATGTTGAAAGCCAACAGTCCAGACACAGACAACGATTACAGCCTATTCGTTTGTCAATCACTACATTTTCCCCAAAGGCACACATAAGGTAATCCAGTGGCTTAGTAAATCGGCTGCTAGATTTGCTAGCAGCCATCATATAACAGGTTCAATTGCAGTAAGGCTGAATCAGGTGTTCATCAAAAATAGTAATTCTATCTGGGAAAAGCAATCTGTTACTTTCTTGAAGAATTTATACAAGTATCCTATCTATGATGATGATAACCTCAATATATTTTGTTTTTTTGCAAGCTCTGCTTTTGAAGTTCGCTTAAGCTCCTGCACAACCCACACTTGAGATGGTATTAAGGCCTGATTCCAGACGGTCTGATATGTCTGATATTCTGTTTATGGGAGCACAGTTTCTATTAAAGTACTCATCACACTGTGTTTCAGTTCATGAGGGCACAAAGCCCTTGGAATGCTCTTTGTTACTCCTAAAAGACATATGGAGACATATACTTATTCTCCCATGTGTTATTTCTTACTTTGTGCTGGTCTTGTGCAGCACTTATCACACACTGATTCCTACAGACCACGAGTCTTATGAATCTCTGGGTTAAATAACAAAGATGTTTCTTTAAGATTTCCCTGATGGAGGCACTGAAATGAGTATAAACGTGAATGCATATGTAGTTTTCCTTCAGTGGTTTGGTAAGATCTATCTATCTATCTATCTATCTATCTATCTATCTATCTATCTATCTATCTATCTATATATACCTATACACATATATATCCCATAGCTGTCTATTGATCGTCGATTATTGATTACTGATAAGTTAACCATGATGGGAGCAATCTTTCAATATGGGGTATTATACCCCAGTTTTACGGGGAGGATCTAAGTGATATTGTACAAATAGATAAATCTAAACAAATCTATTTCATTTTACCATCTTCTTTATGATGTATCATTGAAATGAATCAAGGGTATGATAAATTGGGGTACTAGACCCAGGAATTTTTGTAAAACTTTATTTTTGTTCATTGTATCAAATATGCACATTAATTTTGATTTTGTGATTATTTGAAATTGCTAATTTAAAGAAAATATCTGATTAATTGAATATATTTGAGTTCAAATTACTTAAAAATACATTGTGATATAATAATGAGTTAAATATAATCAATGTTATGCTAATCATGCAACGTGAAATTTATAATTTATTATTTAATTTTCTTTCTTTTTTTGTAAATCACTTTTATACAAAGTATGTTTTTTTCACTTATGTGGTATGGGACTTAAGATCAAGCTATAGTCTTTTCTCTATGTTTTTCTCTATGTCTCTTTTGTATGTTTGGCGTCGTGTGTGACGCAAAGTATATAAAAAAAGAGTAAACTCCGAGCAAAGGTCATGTGACCAAGAGCTGTTTAGCTCGAAACGCGTCGTTTGTGCCCGGAAATAAATCTAATTTTCAAAACTTGGATTGGTGTGGCTCGTGCTTACTATATCGTGTAAGCTTTGGTGGTGGATTTATGAGAGTGGGGCGCCCACTCAAGACGAGCCCCAACCCGAACGGAAGGGCGTTTTTTGCGCCACGAATTTTCCGTTGATTTGCAGAATCAAAACTTAACGCCCGCCGGCAGTACAATTGGACTCACCGCAATACAGACTCTGAGAAGACACGGCTCCGTAAGACAACAATTTCGACACGATTATATTCCGCAAGTGTCAAAGGGGGTCGAGACATGGTGAGTTAGCTGCCAGGGTTCGTTGGGACAGCAGTCCGATTCAACGCAATCCAAGTTTGAATAATCGGAGGATCGAAGTGCATTGTGGGCAATGGAGTTCCTGAAAGGCAGAGAAACATCGGCAAGCCTAATTTTCAAGAAAACAACAACGGAAAACAATCGGCAGGGAATGAATGCTTCCCAGGTGCCAATAACATCGAGCATCAAACAAAAGGGCAACATGTTGGAGAAGTTAAGGAGAAAAGAATTGAGCCGATGGTGGGAGGCGACCTCTCTCCAGAGTTACCTAGATGTCGACCGTATACCGAGAGGGCTCAGAATATTCATAGTACCCACGTTGAATAAACCGAAGCAGGAGGTATTGAAAGCATGGATTGAGAACACCGCATCCTGTTCAAAAACAATGCTGAAGATTTTGATACAGAATGCATGGGAAGAACATAAGGAGCTGTTGGAACAGATACAAAATCTACTGGATGAGTTGGCAAAGGACTCTGACCAAAATGAGGTCAAGAAAGTCTTAACTACAGTGAACGACAAAATTATTATCTTTGAGAAAGAAATTATAGAACGAAAGCAGAGGAAATTCGAAAGAGACGAGAGAGACTACAGATGCGGAAGGATTCTAACTTTCGCAAGAAAATTCGACAAACTCTACTCAAACCTTAACAGAGACCAAACATTAGGAGCAGCAGATAGAGGGAGATGGGAATCTGGCACCAGTTTGAGCTCCGACGTTGGTTCCATAGACAGCAGCAACTCCAACCCTTCTGAGGTGGTCTCTTTTTCCGAGGAACTGCGCCTCTTGCAAGAGCTAAACGAACAGTCAACAAGGGGGAGAACAAGGGGCAGAGGCAGAGGAGGAAAAATAAAAGCAAAAGAAGACGAGATCGCCGCAAGCAAAACCAACAATACTGGCATGGGAACAAGGGGCCAGAATCGAAAGGAGAAATAATGGATGGACAAGAACTTACGGTAATGAATTTATCTCAAAGACTTATGAATGAAACGGAAGAAGAGGTTCTTAAACTAGGGCTTACTTTCTGTCCAGACATACCCTTAGATTACTCGCAGACACGTATTGATCTTTACCTATTTGTGCGTAAGCTTAAACTCTTTAAAATACATAATGTAAAACAGAAGGGGCAGCATATTACACATGACAGTAGACCACCTACATCTCTTTGTATTGAAGATATTAATACACTCAGATCACTCCAAGAATTGGAAGATATTCCGGGGGTCCAGGGAACGCAAGAGGTTGACCTTTTTGATCCGGCAAATATTGCCTTAATATCTAATCTGGGAATTGACCCAGTAACACCTGACACAACGGGATTTAGAGCTAAATCTAAGTACATGCCACAGATTGCTAAAGATAATATAGATATCTTTCACGAAGCAGTAAATCAAGATATTCTACAATTACTAAAGAAACCTGTGATTAGTTCTAATATAACCAAAGCACAGAGAGAAGCCATATTGTCTTTGCAGAATGACGAGAGTATTATAATAAAACCTTCAGATAAGGGCGGCAATATTATCCTTTGGGATAAGAGAGAGTATATACAAGAGGCCATGAGGCAGCTTAATAACAGTACATGTTATGCTAGAGTAGGTAAATCTTATCTTACAGAACAGCAAAAAAGATTTTCTGATCTATTGAAGGGGTGGTCGGATGAGAATCTTCTTAATTGGGATGAACAACAATTCCTTAAGAACAATACACCCACTGTACCTACATTCTATCTGCTGCCTAAGGTGCACAAGGACCCATTACATCCCCCTGGTCGCCCGATAGTTTCCTCGAAGAATAGCCTCTTCGAGAATGTTTCTATTTATGTTGATCATTTTCTGGCAGGCTATGTGAAGGATTTAACATCATATGTAAGGGACACCAAGGACTTTTTACAGAAAATTGAGAACATACACTGGGATAGAGAGCATTGGTTAGTCTGTCTGGACGTTGAAAGCCTTTACACCAATATTAGACACAGAGATGGTCTCAAGGCTTGTGAACATTTCTTGAAAACCAGGAGCATACATCTATTGGCACATACACATATGTTATTACAAATGATAGAAATCTGTCTAACAGAGAATGTGTTTATGTTTAATGGTGTATTGTATAAACAGATACAGGGGACTTCAATGGGCACTTGCTTCGCCCCCAGCTATGCCAATCTTTTGGTAGGCTGGTGGGAGAAGCAGGTGCTCTGGAGTGAGCCTTTTGAGCATTGGACCAGCAAAATCAATGTATGGCTAACATACATCGATGATGTCTTTTTTGTGTGGGAAGGCAGAGAGGGCGACCTCCTACACTTTGTTAATGAATTGAATTGTAATGCAGTCAATCTCAAATTTACCATGCACCACAGCCAACACACGGTGGATTTTTTGGACATCAGGCTTACTATCAAGGATAATGAATTGGTAACAGATCTGTTCAGAAAAAGCACAGCAGGGAATTCTGTACTCCATTCAGCAAGTTGCCACCCCCCTAACTTTAGGTGGAGTATTCCATTCAGCGAGTTTTTAAGGGCTAAAAGGAATTGTAGTTCTGAAGATAATTATCAGAGGAATAAAAAGGAGATGAAGGCCAGATTTCAAGCTAGAGGGTATCCCCTCAAAATGCTTGAGTTGGGTGAAAGCAAGGCAGATTCCATCAAGAGAAGTGAGGCTCTTTACAAAGTTCCCAAAATTAAAATAGTGAAGGAGAAATCTCCTATCAGATTGATCACAACATATAACACACAATCTGTGCAATTCAGTAAAATCATCAAAAAAGATGGGATATCCTCACACAGGACCGAATATTGAGAGAGAAATTAGGAGAACATCCCTCGATAACCTATAGAAAGGGCCCCTCACTCAAGGATATGCTAGTTAAGAGCCACATGGAACATCGCAAACCTAACTGGTTAGAGAAAGCAGGGATTCCACAAGTGTGGAAAGTGCAAAGCGTGTAGCAATAGTCAGAATGTGAAGGAAGTCAAGTTACAAAGAACTAACAGACAGTGGACCATTAAAAAGAATATCAGTTGTGGAACTGATTTTGTAATCTATGTGATCACTTGCCCTTGTGGCAAGTGGTACATTGGATCCACTACTTTTCCAGTAAAGAAAAGGATCTTAGAGCACTGGCGTGCTATCACAAATAAGGATTTTAGCTACAGCACAGCAAGACATTTTAATCAGGCACACAATGGAGATTGGACCACTGCCAAATACTTTGCCCTTGATACCATCAATAAAAATCCAAGGGGGGGAATCGAGTCCAATCCTTGAGAAGGTCTGAATCTAGGTTTATTCTACAGGCTGGGAGTGTTTTTCCGTTTGGAATGAACAACGATGAGGAGATGCATGTACATCTGTAATCCTGCCTTTTTATGATGTTTTCTCAGGAACTGGAGTTTACAATTTGTATTATGTTATTAATTTGTATTGGAGAACCATGTGATACAGTTTGTTATGTACTTTTTTCTTTTGTTGCTTGATGATTAGCTTATAGTTCTTTTTCTTCATTTACATTCATTACAGATAGTGGACGGCCACTTATTGTCATAAAGAATATGTTTGTGCATGACCTTTCATTAAATACATTTGGTTCACAGTACTATGAAGATCATGAGATTGGTAATAATCCATTGTCTTTTTATTAATATCATTTTATTTTGTTGTTTACAGATCCTCCTGATAGTTCCCAGGGTTACATTCAACACGAATTAAAATTTAGAAGCTATGAGCACTGGGATCCGGATGTTCCATGGGGGTACTATATCCCATAGCTGTCTATTGATCGTCGATTATTGATTACTGATAAGTTAACCATGATGGGAGCAATCTTTCAATATGGGGTATTATACCCCAGTTTTACGGGAGGATCTAAGTGATATTGTACAAATAGATAAATCTAAACAAATCTATTTCATTTTACCATCTTCTTTATGATGTATCATTGAAATGAATCAAGGGTATGATAAATTGGGGGTACTAGACCCAGGAATTTTTGTAAAACTTTATTTTTGTTCATTGTATCAAATATGCACATTAATTTTGTGATTATTTGAAATTGCTAATTTAAAGAAAATATCTGATTAATTGAATATATTTGAGTTCAAATTACTTAAAAATACATTGTGATATAATAATGAGTTAAATATAATCAATGTTATGCTAATCATGCAACGTGAAATTTATAATTTATTATTTAATTTTCTTTCTTTTTTTGTAAATCACTTTTATACAAAGTATGTTTTTTTCACTTATGTGGTATGGGACTTAAGATCAAGCTATAGTCTTTTCTCTATGTTTTTCTCTATGTCTCTTTTGTATGTTTGGCGTCGTGTGTGACGCAAAGTATATAAAAAAAGAGTAAACTCCGAGCAAAGGTCATGTGACCAAGAGCTGTTTAGCTCGAACTAGCCCACCCTGTACCTCCAGTATGCGCCAGTGAGCTGCGTTGCAGAGAGGTGTTCAGAGGCCACGCCCCTTTTACACCTCTCTGCAACGCAGCTCTGTGGCGCTTACTGGAGGTACCTGGTGGGCTAGTTGGCCCCAGGGACCCTCAGGATTGAAGAGGATTTAATTCCCCATCTTAAAACACGCCACAGGGCCTGTTTGCACACATGTCACCTGAAGCCCCGCCCCCTCCCTTCACCACTGTGCAAACGCGCCACGTGGCGCGTTTTAAGTTGGGGGATTAAGTCCCCTTGAATACTGAGGGTCCCTGGAGTCCAAGTAGCCCACCATGTACCTCCAAAAAGCGCCACAGAGCTGCGTTGCAGAGAGGTGTAAAAAGGGGCGTGGCCTCTGTACACCTCTCTGCAATGCAGCCCCCTGGCGCATACTGGAGGGTCCTGGTGGGCTAGTTGGCCCCCAGGGACCCCCCAGTATTTAAGGGGAATTTGTTCCTCATCTGCAAACGCGCCAGGGGCGCGTTTGCAGAGTGGTAAAGGAGGGGGTGGCCTGCGGCCCGATCGTTTTTTTGGTTTTTTTCTCTCGAAGGGGGGCTGTGTAGCCCCCCTTCCTTTTTCCTATTTTTGGGCCCTGGGGACCCCATCCCCCAGGGCCTTACCACTTTTATTTTAAATTAAACTGGAAGGGGGCCGCGTGGCCCCCCTCCCGTGGCCGAATCCGGCCCCGGGGACCCCATCCCCCGGGGCATGGCCACACTTTTGAATACATTTTTAAGGAGGGGGGCTGCGTGGCCCCCCTCCTCAGGCCTCCTTTTGCCCCGGGGACCCCATCCCCCGGGGCAGGCCTTTATTTTTTTTAAATAAATGTATTATTTTTGGGGAGGGGGGCCACGTGGCCCTCCTCCCGGGCCACTACTTGCCCCGGGGACCCCATCCCCCAGGGCTGGCCCTATCCTTTGGGGTCCGTGGGGGGGACCCAAACTCCCCCACGGACCATGCCGGCTCCCCGCCTCCTGCGGGAGCCGGCATTGCTTTTCCACATGGGGAGCTGCTAACATGCAGTTCCCCATGTGGAAAAGCAATCTGCTTTGGATATTGGAAGAGAGAGCAGGTTTCCTGCTCTCTCTTACAATATCCAAAGCAGTTTGCTATGACAGGACGGAGCCGCGAGGCTCCCGTCCTGTCATAGCAAACTACAGTGTCCCGGGGTAGGCACCCCGGGACACTGCAGGAGCTGGCCCTGGGGGGTGGCGGTCCCCAGGGCCATTACAGGCTCCAGGAGGGGGCCGCGCGGCCCCCTCCATCCACAAAGCCCCGGGAGGTGGTGGTCCCTGGCTCTGGGGGTCCGTAATGGACCCCCATATTGAAATTTTTAGTGCCCCGGCGAGGTGGCGGTCTCGGGGCGTGTGGGGTGGCTCGAGCCCCCCCACACAGGTCATTTTTATTAAAATTTAAACGAAGCCCCGGGGGTGGCGGTCCTCGGGGCTGCGGGAGGGCCAAGAGCCCTCCCGCAACATTATTTTTAAAGCCCCGGGGTGGCGGGTCCCCAGGGCTTGGGGGCCTTCGAGGCCCCCTAAAATTAAATATAAACCCACTCCCCCGCATGCCCCTGGGAGATCACGCGCTTCGATTTTTTTTTTTTCTACGGCGGGATCCGCGCACCCTAAGCGCATCCCGCTGATTTAAAAAAAAAAAAGAAATGCTTTTTCTGCCCAGGGGTCCTTGTGGACCCCCTGAGCAGACCTAGGGTCAGGGTGTTTCTACCCTGCCCCCTTTGTGCGCTTTGCGCACTTGTTTCTGTCCCTCGGTTCTACCGAGGACAAAATGGCTGCCAACACTTCCTGATTTGGAGTGTTGACAGCCAACTTAGCATGCAGCTCGTGATCGGGAGGGTGCGCGAATCCGACGCGGCCATAGATATATATGTGATTTTCATTTTGATTTTCACAGGAACTACTGAACGGATTTACACCATTTAACAAAGGGTTCTTTCTGAACTAAGAACTACCTCTTTGCCAAATTTGGTGTAATTCCGTTCAGCAGTTCGAGCTGTAGCCGTGGCTAAAGTTTCCTATGGGAAAATGAATGGGGAAAACACGTTTTGGGACCCCCTTTTTCTCGGCCCCCGCTTGACGAATCACCCCGAAACTTTCAGGGTAGGAGCGGACCGGAGCGGGTCATAAAGTTTGAAAATTTCACATTGATTCGTCAACCGACGCAAGAGTTATTTCAAATAGAATGTTGCGGATTTCCTATGGAAAATAGGTCCTAACTATAACTATCTACTGGCGACCGCCAGTAGATAATATATATATATATATATATATATATATATATATATATATATATATATATATATATATATATATTATCTACTGGCGGTCGCCAGTAGATAGTTATAGTTACAACCTATTATCCATAGGAAATCCGCGACATTCTATTTGAAATAACTCTCTTGCCGGTTGACGTATCTTCGCGAAATTTTCAAACTTTGTGGCCCGCTCCGGTCCGCTCCTACCCTGAAAGTCTCGGGGGATTCGTCAGCGGGGGCCGAGAAAAAGGGGGGTCCCAAAACGCGTTTTCCCCATGCATTTTTCCATAGGAAACTTTAGACACGGCTACAGCCTGAACTGCTGAACGGAATTACACCAAATTTGGCAAAGAGGTAGTTCTTGGTTCAGAAAGAACCCTTTTGTTAAATGGTGTAAATCCGTTCAGTAGTTGCTGAGAAAATGAAAAGTAAAAAGATAGTGATATCTATGGCCGAGTAGGGTCCGCGTACCCTCAGCGCACCCTGCGCGCACCGTCCCGATCACGAGCTGCATGTTAATTGGCTGTCAGCTGGCTGTCAACATTCCGATTCAGGAAATGTTGGCAGCCATTTTGTCCCTCGGTAGAACCGAGGGACAGAAACAAGTGCGCAAAGCGCACAAAGGGGGCAGGGTAGAAACACCCTGACCCCCTAGGTTTGCTCAGGGGGTCCCACAAGGACCCCCTGGGCAAAAAAAAATAAATATATTTTTTTAAAAATCGGCAGGATGCGCTCAGGGTGCGCGAATCCTGCCGGAAAAAAAAAAATCGAAGCGCGGTCTCCCGCGCTCGATGTTAATTGGCCCCGGGTGGCCCAAGTCCCGGGGAATGGTGGGGGGATAATTTAATGTGTGGGGGGCCTCAAAGGGCCCCCCAAGCCCCGGGGACCGCCACCCCCCGGGGCTTTTTTTTAAAAATGGTGCGGGAGGGCTCTGAGCCCTCCCGCAGCCCCGGGGACCACCACCTCCCCGGGGCTTTTTTTAATAAATTAAAAAACCTGTGTGGGGGGGCTCCAGCCCCCCCACACGGCCCGGGGACCGCCACCTCCCCGGGGCACTAAACATTTAAATATGGGGGTCCGTTACGGACCCTCAGAGCCCCGAGGACCACCACCTCCCGGGGCTTTGAACTGAATGGGAGGGGGCCGCGCGGCCCCCCTCCTGGAGCCCTTGATGGCCCTGGGGACCACCACCCCCAGGGCCGGCTCCTGCAGTGTCCCGGGGTGCCTACCCCCGGGACACTGTAGTTTGCTATGGCAGGACGGGAGCCTCGCGGCTCCCGTCCTGTCATAGCAAACTGCTTTGGATATTGGAAGAGAGAGCAGGGAAACCTGCTCTCACTTCCAATATCCAAAGCACATTGCTTTCCACATGGGGAGCTGCATCTTAGCAGCTCCCCATGTGGAAAGCAATGCCGGCTCCCAAGGGACGCGGGGAGCCGGCGGGACTGTGGGGGGATTGGGGACCCCCCACAGTCCCCAACGAGAGGGCCAGCCCCGGGGGATAGGGTCCCCGGGGCAAGTAGTGGCCCGGGAGGGGGCCACGCGGCCCCCTCCCCAAAGTTTAAAAAAAAAAAAGAAAAAAAGGGTATGGCCGGCCCCGGGGATGGGGTCCCCGGGGCCTTAAATGGCCAGAGGAGGGGGCCACGCAGCCCCCTCCAAAGAATAAAAATAAAGGCCATGCCCCGGGGGATGGGGTCCCCAGGGCCAATACAGGCCCAGGGAAGGGGAGCCACGCGGCCCCCTTCCCGTTTTTTTTTAATTAAAAATTTAAAAAAGGGGTAAGGCCCTGGGGGATGGGGTCCCCAGGGCCCAAAAACAGGAAAAAGGAAGGGGGGCCACACAGCCCCCTTCAGGGGACAAACATTTTTTTTTTTTTTTAAACGATCGGGCCCGCAGGCCCCGCCTCCTCTGCAGAGGGGGAACGAATTCCCCTTGAATACTGGGGGTCCCTGGGGCCAACTAGCCCACCAGGAACCTCCAGTATGCGCCAGGGGGCTGCCTTGCAGAGAGGTGTACAGAGGCCACGCCCCTTTTACACCTCTCTGCAACGCAGCTCTGTGGCGCTTTTGGAGGTATATGGTGGGCTAGTTGGACTCCGGGGACCCTCAGGATTCAAGGGGACTTAATCCCCCAACTTAAAACGCGCCACGGGGCGCGTTTGCACAGTGGTGAAGGGAGGGGCGGGGCTTCAGGTGACATGTGTGCAAACAGGCCCCGTGGCGCGTTTTAAGATGGGAATTAAATCCCCTTCAATCCTGAGGGTCCCTGGGGCCAACTAGCCCAACAGGTACATCCAGAAAGCGCCACAGAGCTGCGTTGCAGTGAGGTGTAAAAGGGGTGTGGCCTCTCTACACGTCTCTGCAACGCAGCCCCTGGCGCATATTGGAGGTTCCTGGTGGGCTAGTTGGCCCCTAGGGACCCTCAGGATTCAAGGGGACTTAATCCCCCAACTTAAAACGCGCCACGGGGCGCGTTTGCACAGATGTCACCTCAGGCCCCGCCCCCTCCCTTCACCATTGTGCAAATATTCCTCTAAAATCTGCCGAACTACGAATTCCGATTTACTCACCTGTTATCAGGAGAGACCTCAGTGCTGCATCTTTCAGCCCAGTACTAATCCTGAAAAGTAATTTTAACCGTACTTACCAGTAACTTGAATTTCCTTCCATAGGATATCATTGCCTGCTTTTTGTTGAAAAAGTTTCTAAGTGTTGATTTTTGAAACATACAAATAGTCCTCTAAAATCAGCCGAAATACGAATTCCGATTTACTCACCTGTTATAAGGAGAGACCTCAGTGCTGTATCTTTCAGCCCAGTACTGGTCCTGAAAAGTAATTTTAACCGTACTTACCAGTAACTTGAATTTCCTTCCATAGGCTAACATTGACTGGTTTCACTTGGAAATCCTTCTAAGTGTGGAGTTTTGGAACTTTAAAATATTCCTCTAAAATCAGCCGAAATACGAATTCCGATTTACTCACCTGTTATCAGGAGAGACCTCAGTGCTGCATCTTTCAGCCCAGTACTAATCCTGAAAAGTAATTTTAACCGTACTTACCAGTAACTTGAATTTCCTTCCATAGGATATCATTGCCTGCTTTTTGTTGAAAAAGTTTCTAAGTGTTGATTTTTGAAACATACAAATATTCCTCTAAAATCAGCCGAAATACGAATTCCGATTAAATCACCTGTTATAAGGAGAGACCTCAGTGCTGTATCTTTCAGCCCAGTACTGGTCCTGAAAAGTAATTTTAACCGTACTTACCAGTAACTTGAATTTCCTTCCATAGGCTAACATTGACTGGTTTCACTTGGAAATTCTTCTAAGTGTGGAGTTTTGGAACTTTAAAATATTCCTCTAAAATCAGCCGAAATACGAATTCCGATTTACTCACCTGTTATCAGGAGAGACCTCAGTGCTGCATCTTTCAGCCCAGTACTGATCCTCAAAAGTAATTTTAACCGTACTTACCAGTAACTTGAATTTCCTTCCATAGGATATCATTGCCTGCTTTTTGCTGAAAAAGTTTCTAAGTGTTGATTTTTGAAACATACAAATATTCCTCTAAAATCAGCCGAAATCCGAATTCTGATTTACTCACCTGTTATCAGGAGAGACCTCAGTGCTGCATCTTTCAGCCCAGTACTGGTCCTGAAAAGTAATTTTAACCGTACTTACCGGTAACTTGAATTTCCTTCATAGGCTAACATTGACTGGTTTCACTTGGAAATTCTTCTAAGTGTGGAGTTTTGGAACTTTATAATATTCCTCTAAAATCAACCAAAGTACGAATTCCAATTTACTCACCTGTTATCAGGAGAGAACCCAGTGCTGCATCTTTTAGCCCAGCACTGACCCTGAAAAGTAATTTTAACCGTACTTACCAGTAACTTATATTTTCTTCCATAGGAATCCTTTGTCTGGTTTTCAGCAGAAAAGTTTCAAAGTGTCGATTTTCACAAACTACAAATATTCCTAAAAAATCGCCTGTATGACTTAAACGCATTCTTTCAACTGTTTACAGGAGATGCACCAGTGCTGGATCCAGGATCCAACACTGAGTAAGAAAAAGTAATGATAACAGTTTTACCTTCTAAGTGAATTTCCTTCCATAGGATAACATTGGTGATTCTATGAGAAAAAGTTTCTAAGTGTCAACTTTTAAAGTACAATAATATTCCTTAAAAATCACGACTGTAACCAAAACGCTTTTACTCAACTGTTTATAGGAGATGTCCCAGGAGTGAATCTAGGATCCAGTCCTGTGGTTAGAAAAGTAATCCATAAAGTAACTAATTGCATTTAACTAGAAATTCACATTGAGCTGAATGTTGCATTGTGTTTGAAAATGTGTTGCCCATTGCAACAACTGTAACTACTGTACTTAAAAGTCTATTGCCTATGTGCAAAGTATTTAAACTAAAGTAATTCATTCTGAGAAAGTATTTTTTGTAATGTAATGTATAATGTAATTACAATGTAATTTAAAAAATAAAATATGTAAAAAAAAATTGTTTCTAAAAATGTAGTAAATCAGTATGAAAAAAATTAATATAACAATTAATACATTTAAAAATTGTCATTTACAAAACCTTTGAAATTCACTGAAAAAACCGTAGGTTTCAGACATGTTATAGTTACAAATTAGCATTTAAAAAACCTTTGAAATTCACTGAAAAAACCATAGGTTTCAGGGACGTTATAGTTACAAATTAGCATTTAAAAACCTTTGAAATTCACTGAAAAAACCATAGGTTTTAGGGACAGTTATAGTTAGTTGGACATTGCACTCGTACAAAACCCGTGAAATTCCCCCGTTATAGTTAGTCCAGCTAACTATAACTCGCGCCCGCAATGCACTGCTGATGACGTCACATATTACATCACTCATGACATGGTCAGTGACATCACTGATGACATCACTGATGACATCTCAAATGACATCACTGATGACATCATCCATAGTGATAATTTCATGCATCTTCTCACACCCTAATATAACTTTTGATACACCCACTCTAAATTACAGACTGCCATTCGCAAAACCATAGACACTCCAACACCAAAAACTACATACCAACTCACTGATTCTTAGGTCTACACACACATCCACTCACTCACCTGTACAGTCACTCATACTTACAGTCACTCAGTACAGGACTATCATATGCACTCATACACCTATATAAACACTCACACACCGCCACTCATCCATAGAGGTACTCACACACCTAGTCAGTCATGCAAAAAATTAATCACACACCCATTTACTCACCTATACAGTTATACACACACCAGCTCACTTACTCATACAAATACTAGCACATTCTTACGCTCTGATACAATAACTGATACAATCACACACGCATCCATACAGCCACTCTCACAATAACACACTCTCACTTATAGCCATTTAAATACTCTAACACACATATATACTGCCTTTTACATATGTAGTTACTGGCACATGTACCACTGAGATATACATTCACTCACTAACACACCCATACACACACTCACCCACCCAAGCAGTCCATCACAGATGCACTCTTGAAATCATGCACCCAGTGAATCACACCCCACCCACACACACCCACACACCCACCCACACACACCCACCCACACAAACACTCAGGCAGCCATACAGATACTCAGAGAACCAATCAATAACCCATATAGACACTCATGTAGCTAGTCGCAAATCCATGCATCCACTTACACACCAACAAACAGACGGATACAGACATTCGCACAGTTTAGTCACTAACCCATGCATTCAGTAAGATACGTTTAATCACTCACTTGTAGAGTCAGTCACTCACGTACTAAATCATCCATTCAGACACTTATACACCCACTCATTCTTCAATACGCCTTTCCCTATATATATTAAACATATTTAAACTTTACAGAAACACACAGTCACTGGATGATGTCATCAGTGATGTCATTTGAGATGTCATCAGTGATGTCATCAGTGATGTCACTGACCATGTCATGAGTGATGTAATATGTGACGTCATCAGCAGTGCATTGCGGGGCGCGAGTTATAGTTAGCTGGACTAACTATAACGGGGGAATTTCACGGGTTTTGTACGAGTGCAATGTCCAACTAACTATAACTGTCCCTAAAACCTATGGTTTTTTCAGTGAATTATATATATATATATATATATATATATATATATATTCTCTAAAATCCCAAAGGTTACAGAGACATTTGAGTTAGGAAATAGATTTTTTTTTAAACCTTTGAAATTTGCTGAAAAAAACCAAAGGTTACAGGGACATTATAGTTAGGCTCAGATTTCACTCATACAAAACCAAAAAATTCAGCAGTCATAGTTACCAGAGCTAACTATAACTCACACCCCCCACAATGCACTGCTTATGACCTCACATATTACATCACTCATGACATGGTTAGTGACATCACTAATGACATAACATATAACGGTCTGACCACTGTACTATTGTCTACATATATGCTTATGCACTGAAGGAAGTACCTGAATACAAATCCCAAGGGACACACTACTGGCATACCTTTGCACTATAGTGCAAGGTTGAGCATCACGCAGAACTTCCATTTCTGGCGCAAGCGCTGCCGATGACATCGCCATGCGACTCTTGATAAATCTGCTGCTATGCTATGTTTCATCCTTCGCACGATGCAGAGCGGCAATTTTCAAGCAGCCTTCTGTTGTGTGAATTATAGTAAATCTGGGCAATTGTGTGTGATACCTAGAAATCATTTCTTCTCCATGTGACTCTGATCCTTTAGCTTTCAGACTAGGAAGTATGTATAAATTATAGCTTATAACCAGCTCTAAATGTCCATTCTATATAGAAATGAATAATAAGATAAAGTAAGAGGCTTTTCATAAGATTTCTCATAAATGTGCAGAATAGCAAGAGGGCAAATTATTGGTGCGGCAATTAATGATTTGTCCTGTGGTCACTTCAACCAATTATTAAGTCCTTATTTTATCATTGGGAGCCAATAACAATAATAATAAAAACAATATTAATAGTAATAATAAGAACAAAAAGATGAAGAAGCAGAAGAACAGCTACATCAACAATAATAACAAAAATAATAATTTAGGATAAAATAATAACCCCGATGTGAACATAATCTTCTTGATGATAATGGAGATTTCAGCATTCTATAAGGTTTGGATTCTCTTCGGTTTTTCAAAATGCTACATTACATTTCCCTACCCCACGTCCTATGTAACCATTCCAAGACAGATGTTTTTTCAATGTAATGTTTAGCTGTGGGAAATACAGATCTCGCAGTTCCATCTTCCCTTCAGAGAAGTGTCAGCCTTTCCGTTTTTCTGACAGCCATTCTGTGACCCAGCCAGAGAAATCTCTGCTTCAGGAAGACCTCCTTCCCCGGGATCAGAAGAGTGGGCAGTCTCCTGGGGCCCAATTCTGCAAGGTGTCAGACTGCCCACGGGAAGACGCTTTAAAAACTGTCAGGGTTCATTTTTGGGAAGAGATATGTCACGTTGCGCTCTTATGAGAAGAAAACACGCGGGCCAATGTCTGGTGCGATCAATGTAATCGAAGCCCGGCTTGCGTTGTGTTTGTCAGCGCCCGCTCAGCTCCAGCACTTAGCTTGAATGGAGAGGCTCATTACAGAGCTGAGGGTTTATCATCTTTTGTGGCTGCTAAGACCCATGCGGGGCCTGACGAGCAGTCGATATCTTGCAATAAAGCCCTCTTTATTTTAAGGAGACAATGGCGGCCAGTGGTGAATTGTGGGATATGCCTTCCATGTAATTTCCCAACTACTCTTGATTACAGCATGGGTAGTGTCAGTAATTCATCTTCATGTGAGAGGTTTTGGGTGCGTCAATTAACTATCATCAGGGAATCAGGGAAGACTGCATTAAGCACCATGGAAAGGGCACTTTGATTGGCACATTTGGTATCATGACTTAACTATAATATAAGGGTGAGTTGAAATATGCAAAAGATGTGCGAAACACATGTCAGCATTGGCAAAAATAACCCGAGATTATGGGTATTACTTGAAATGCATTTGGCCTGTACCTTACATGAGAATTAAACACAAAGGCCTACTTTACACACAAAAGTCATGCGAGATGCCGGCAAGAGATTGGGTGGAGCAGACCTCCTCTTTTGGCCGCAGTCTTGCAGCACTCGCAAGATATTTTCTGCATCGACCCTGTCTCCCAAAAGATTAAAACCGCAAAATGGCACAAAAGGTCATAAAATTCACTTGACTCAAAATGTAGTCATTTCGCCAGATGCCAGTAGTATAACAAAAATTTCACCCTACTATGACATGTTAACAAATTTAGATATTGATACAAAAGAAGTCAGTTCTTTTGACAATAAAAATTACTCATTTAAGCATTTGAAACTATGCACATTCAGCGCTAACATGAAAAAAACACAATTTACTGTTTGTTTTGCTTTAAGACTCAAGGACATCTTTTTTGATACTGTCAATAAACCCCTCTCAATCCCTCCGAGTAGGAGTGTTTGCAGAAAATATGCCACTGATAGGATTACTGCCTACCTCTCTACAACACCAAATGAGCGAAATAGGGATTAGAACAGCAATCACATGTGTTGACATGAGTAGAACATGTGTAGACTTCTAAAGGCAGAGAACGCCCTTCATATACCTAACATAATTTACTATTTGGGGCTTTTCTAACCATCCAATTTAGTGTCCTATGAGCACTAAGATGGGTGCCAGTGGGAGAGCTGGTAGACATGTAGTGAGTTGAGGAAATACAATCTACAATGTAGTGTTATAGTACCACTATTGTGATAACACAGACGACAAAGCTTTCGATATGAACGAGTCCAAAGTTTCGTATAAAGGGGCTTGGAGTCTTTAGGCATCTGACCGGCACAAGGTGTCTGAAATGGCACCTTCATGCTATATAGTTGGTACTTTGATGGCACATTGTGTCTGGCATGGCACATATGTTATATAGTTGCTGCCACAATGCACACAGCAACTCATACACCTATGATGCGCCCCGCATTGGCATAAAACAGGATGCAATGGGCAGATTCACTAGAATATGCCCCAAAATGATGCAGGCATGCCATATAGTCAGCTATCGTAACATAACTCATCAGAAAGAAACACTGTAATCACATAACTAAAGTGTAAAAAAGGAAAAAATGAAAGACAGTAGGCCTTTTCAATTTACGTTCCTAGGTTCAGGAACAATATCCCCGTATCCATCAGGACCACGAAAAGCTGCTCCAATTTAGGAAAGAGTCACCTCTTTGAAGAACTTTGCATCACAATCCCTTAACCGACCATAACCCAGCTTCCTCTCCTCATTGAATTTGTGCTTGTTATTAACCATGTTCACTGCCTTTTGGCTAAGTTTCTGTGACAAAACTGCCACATACATAAATACATACATACATACATACATACATGCATACATACATACAAACATACATACATACATACCAAAGGCCAGGTAGCCAAATATCGACCTTGAAAATGCAACAGTAAATGGAAAGCCTTTGTCCCTTTACCTTTAGACACCATGACCATACAGCCGCAGCACAATAAATCAAACACTTTCATCTGATCAGGATAAAGACCAAAATACAATGCTCGTAACACATCATTGCTACGTGAAACAGTCTTAGGTCTGCCCATGGAACCATAGAGAACTTCATCAGTCTTCCAGGATTTCTAGGAGGCAATATATCACAGGATGCAAAGCTGCTAGAATCCAACATTTACCAGTTCTGATCAGGAAAGGGCCTCACGCGCAATTAGAGAAAGGCGGGGCCGGCATCGGCCACGCCGAAAGTATGGCGGTCGTGCCGGCCCCTGACGACCACATAGAGCGGGCCTGTCGCGCACAGTAGTGACGCGGACAGGTGCGCCTCGACCGTAATTGGTCGTGAGCTTGGTGTGACCCGGAAGTGATTATAATCACTTCCGGGTCACGCGTTGGGGGAACGCCAGGCCGGTTAGAACTGGCCTGGCAGGAAAGGGCAATAAAAGGCTGGGGAGCGTAGGAGTCTGCCTCTTTGCTCCCGCTCCCCCAGCTTGCTGCACCAGCCTCGCTAGGAGGCTGTAACGTGATTTTGCTTTGTTTCCCTCTCTCATCCACAGGTCGACTGAAGCTGATCGGAGTAGCACGGGACAGCGGTGGTCGAGGAGCGCCGGGAAAACAGCTGATCTCGGGGCAGCGGACACAGCAAAGAATTTCTCTTCTCTTTTTTGCTGCAGGTCGGCGGCAGCAAGGCAAAAGCTGCGGCGGAGAGCGGCGAAAAAGACAGCTGATCGGAGGATCGGGGTTGCGGGCATTGCGCATCGGATCGGGTGAGCGCGGCCGGGTCCGTTGGTTCCGTGTGCCACATGGTGCATGCGGGGGAGGTGGGGGAGCATTGGTGATTGCAGTCAGCGCGCGCTCGCTCGGGAGGGGTGCCGGGCAGCGCTCTCAGTGCACGTGGGAGTTGTAGCGAGCTGGCTTCTGGTGATTGAATGCCGGGCGGAGCGCGAGCAGAACTGAACAGCTGTTGTCACACCGCCCTGATTATTAGATTTGAGGAATGGGCTGGTTGGGTTAGTGCTTGGAGGGGAGACCGCCTCCTGGGAGCATCAGGTGTTGAGACATTTACAGATATTTGCACACTGATGTTACTTTGGCTGCAGTGCAAATTAAGCAGTGTCATTTAGTTTAAGGAATAATTGTGGGGAGGCTCCGGGTTGGGGCAATTTTGAAAACAACTGCCAGCAGAAATTATCAGGGTTGTGCAACAAGAGCGGGGGAGCCTACAAGGTTGGTCTCAGGGGAGGCTGCGCTTGATCTGTCTTGGCTGTGTTTCCAGGTTTCAGTGCAAGAGCATCTCAGCGGCTACACGCGGTTGCACGGACATCCACGGAGATTTTACAGGATACTGGGGACAGCTGTTGCTGAGCAAAGGAGGACCTTAAGGGGTCACGGACAGGCCTGGCATTCCAGCGCTTCCGGGAGCCACGCAGGTTCGAGATTACTCACCTGACCCACTGGACTAGCTGGTGTGGAGTGGCTCTGGTTGCGTGGGTGCTTATGGCCGGTCGTGCACCTCCTGCGTTGTAAGGTAAGGGCTTGGACTGTGTGCCAGGTCATTGAGGTGCGGGAGGGGTGTGTTTAAGTTAGGCTATTACACGGTCGCCTTTTTCTTAGTGGGAGGGCACTGTAGGTACTGGGGTAATAGTCAGCACACTAACAGGTTTTTACTACAGCAGTTTGGATAGGTGCAATGGCTGGTAAGGCAAAAAGGGGTGACCAGCATTCCCGTATGGAAAAACTGATGGAAGCAATGATGAAAAAGGTGGACGAGTTGGGGCAGGGTCTCGCTGACCTGAGAGAAAAGTGGATGGGCAAGAAGGGACAGAGGAGAGGGCTAGGCGTAGCATTGTGCCCCCCAGGGCGGCATTTCCCCCCTCCCCAAGCGGGTTCGGTCGAAGAAAGGGAGGCCAAATGAACCTGCCACGCCTAGGGCCCTGAACCTGTCCCCCAGCCCAGGGAGGAGCCCGGACCTTCAGGGGTGGTCCCTTTAGGGAGTGTCCCACCTGTTATACCTGCGGCCCCAGTGCCGGTTCCCCAGCCCAGGGAAGAGCCTGGGCCTTCAGGGGTGGTCCCCATTCCACAGGCCCCATCTGCTCCTGCAGAGGGGGGCCGTAAGGATAGTAGCCCACAATCCCCAGTGGTCCCTGCGGGCGGGAACCCGGTTCCGCAAGACTTAGTGTCACAGTTAGCCGCAGTCCTGCCTTGGTTGGGGAAGGTAGGGATCTTGTCACCAGCAGTGGGGGCGAGGGACATCGGGGAGGATGTACTTGCAGAAGCAAAGCGGATAGTAGCTCGGTTTGAAGGGACACCTGGGGATAAGACAGTTGAGGGGCAGGGTACACCTTCCCCTGTCATTCCAGCGGGTGGGGCCACCCCAATGGAACCAACCGGAGGACTACCAGTGCTCAGCATGGCAAAGGAGAAGCTGACGGGGCCAACTGGGGCAGCTTCAGGAGGTAAGCGGGAAACATTGCCTGTGTTAGGTGTGGGGGAATCCCGCACCGGGAGGGAACACTTAGCGAGACATGTCACACAAGAAGTGAAGGAAAAAAATTTGGTCTGGGAGTTATGTTAGTATGTTCTCATTGCTCCTTGACGAGAATGAAAGGGAGGAAGCAAGGAAAAGGAAGGACTGGATGCTCCCTAGGGAATGGGCTAGTGAACTCCAAAAGTTCAGGATTGAGGAAAATTTGAATAATTGGATCAGATGTTTCTCAATATTCATGGCAGTGATGGCTGAACATTTTCCTAATATGCAGGCAGAGATGGCATGTTACCAGTGCAGGATCACTGGGGCGCATGACAAGTACGGGGGGATGGGATGGAAAGAATACGACAAGAATTTTAGGAGAGCCAAAGCGTCGGACCCATCCCTCTCTTGGGACCGCATTGACACGATCGCCTGGTTGGACCAATTTGGTGGGGGGTCTCAGGACAATGCAAGAAGCCAGTCCTTTCAGTCCTTTCGGCAGCCTTCATCCACAGGCTCCTCCAATAGTGCAGGTAGCGGGGGAGGAAGAAAAGGGACATGTTGGGACTTTAATAGGCGCACATGCACTAGGCCGCAAGGCACGTGCAAGTTCAAACATGCTTGCTCTATCTGTGCCAACCCATCACACCCGGAGTCCAAATGTTTCAGAAAGTCAAAGGATAGGGGGAAGAAGAAGCAGGAGTAAGGGTATGGCACGACACAAGGCGCGTTCACCCATTGATGTAACGGCTCTGACACCCTGGCTAAACAAATACCCTTGTCATTCCGCTGCTAGGACATTGCTAGATGGTTTCAGATATGGTTTCAGGATTCCAGCACCTGAATATGTCGGGACACCGGAATGCAAGAATCAACTCTCGGTTAGGACCAACCCAGGTGTAGCAGCAACAAAAATTGGAAAAGAATTGCGCTTAGGCAGAATAGCGGGCCCATTTGATTCCATCCCGGTAGAGAATTTTGTCTGCTCCCCTTTGGGAGTGGTTCCCAAGAAGGAAAGTGGAGAGTTCAGGTTGATACATAATCTGTCAGCACCCAAGGGCAACTCATTGAATGACGCTATCAGTGATGAGATTTGTAGTGTGAAATATGCCTCCTTTGATCAGGCAGTGGAGATGCTCAGGAGGCTAGGCCCGGGAGCACTGATGGCTAAGTCGGACATAGAGTCCGCCTTTCGTTTGTTGCCTGTTCACCCATCTGACTTTCATCTCCTGGGTTTTCAGTTCCAGGGTAGATTCTACATGGATATGTGTATGCCTATGGGCTGCTCGGTCTCCTGTGCTTATTTTGAACAATTCAGTTCATTTTTGGAATGGGTCTTTAGACAGGTGACTGGCCACCAGTTTGTCATGCACTACCTTGATGACTTTCTTATCTTGGGGTCACCGGGCTCCCGGGAGTGTGCGTGGGCACTGCGAGAATTTTGCATCCTCATGCAGGCTTTTGGGGTTCCCTTGGCACCAGGTAAGACAGTGGGGCCAACAACCACAATAGAATTCCTAGGGATCGAACTTGATTCGGTTCAAGGGTGTTTTCGGCTGCCTGCAGACAAGGTTGCTAAATTCAAGGCAACATTGCAGCAATGCCTGGCAAAAGAAAAAGTCACCCTGCACCAGCTACAGTAGGCAGTAGGACAGTTGAATTTCGCTCTCAGGGTTATCCCTATGGCACGACCATTTTCCCGGTCCATCTCTCAATCCATGGCCGGGCCTGGAGGAGAAACACCACCACACCAGGCTGTCCGCTGAGGTTAGGCAGGACATGCGGATTTGGATGGCATTCCTGCGTGACTTCAACGGCAGGGTGGTGTGGCCCGGTCCACCCACTACTTCCGCGGAATTAGGTCTAATGACTGACGCAGCGGGTAGTGAGGGATTTGGGGCCATACTCGGTAGTGAGTGGGTGGCACAGCGATGGCCGGCCTGGTGGGTGGAGACGGGTTTGACGGGTAACATCGGTTTCTTGGAACTGTTCCCCATCTGGGTGGCATTAACAGTATGGCCGGAACAATTGCGTAATCAATCTGTGGTGTTCTGGTCGGACAACATGACTGTGGTCGAATGCATCAATCAACAGGTAGCACGGTGTAAAATGATTCTCCGCTTGTTGAAAGAGATAGTTTTACTATGCATGAGACTGAATATGCAATTTAAAGCTAAGCATGTGCCAGGGGTGTTGAATCATGCTGCTGATGCACTTCTCGCTTCAAGATGCAGGTTTTCAGGGCACACCTCCCGTCGGCAGCAGCAACTCCCACACCCTTCCCAGAACTACTTTGGCAGATTGGTGCCCCCAACTACCGGACCTCGTGGCAGCTAGCCTAGCACCCAGGACCAGGAAAGCGTATGAAGGGGCGTTCTGGGCATATTGCACTTTTTGGGAAGGGAGTGGGCAGAGAAGTGGCATGACACGGGAGCACTCCTTCATTACCTGGGGCGCTAAAAGGGAGGGGCGCTCAGCGGCAGCAGCCAAGCGGCATGTAGCGGCAATATCTTTCTTTGCTCAAGCGAGAGACAGGAGAGATCCCACCAACAGCTTCACAGTTAGAAAGGCCTTGAAGGGGTGGCAGAGCCTCCAGGGATCAACACCGGACATGAGGCGGCCCATCGGGGTTGAGCTGCTAGCATCATTACTGGGGGTCCTTCCTCTCATTTGCAACAACACTGAAGAGGTGCTTTTGTTCAACGCCGCCTTTTCATTTGCTTTTTATGGTGCATGCAGGATTGGGGAATTAGTGGCCCAAAACAAGCAGGATGTTCAGGGTGGCTTGCAATTTGACCGTGTGCAGGTTCAAGGCGATGCTTTATTGATATCAATTAGGAAGTCCAAGACTGACCAGGAGGCGCGTGGGGAAGGGGTAGTGCTGCATCGGGCATTTGGTAATCCTTGCTGCCCCCTCACACATGTAGAGGCATTCCTACAGCGTAGACCCAACGGTAAGGGGGGACGTTGTTAATCCATACAGATGGTACTCCACTCACAAGGTTTCAGTTTAAAAGAGTCATGGACATGGCAATTCAGAAGGCAGGTTTGGACCCTAGCTGTTTTGGAACTCATTCTTTCCGAATAGGGGCTGCCACTGAAGCAACGGCAAGGGGTTTCCACAGCAGCAACGTTCAGAGGATTGGGAGGTGGTCCTCCAATTGTTATAAGCGCTATGTGCGGCTGCATATGTTGTGAGTAGGGCAATTGCCAGGTGCTGATGCATGTTCCTTCGCTGCTCGCATTTACAGTTCCTCAAGCCTGTCACGCAGGGGGAAACTGGAGAAGGCACGACAACACCATCAAGCATACGCAAGGACGGTCACACCCAAGCAAGCAAAGACCACATGTCGTTTGGATTATTGGCCATTCATATGTGAGGCGCTTGTCTATCTTTTTTCTTTCAGGCAATTATAGGTCCAGAGCAGGCAGGTTTTAAGGTATCATTTCATGGGCAGGGGGGTCTCCGCTTGAGCCAGTTTAGATGCTTGGTGGTAGACCTATTGAACAGGGGCGGGGCTCTTCCAAGTATTGTTATCCTGCACCTGGGAGGAAACGACCTGGCGAATCTGGGTAGAAGGGGCTAGTTGAAGCCTTAATCACCGAGGTGGGTTGGTTAGCTAAGACATTACAGGGGTGTACCATAGTGTGGTCACAACTAATACCCAGATTCCAATGGAGGGGGCGAGTCTGTGAGGGCACTGAATCACTCAGTGCGAAGAATCAACAGAAAAATAGAGAGGCTGTTCAGGGCTCCTCATCTACAGTCGATCGCCCACGGGTGCATCAGGGGGAGCCGTGTTTCTTAAAAGACGGTGTCCATTTGTCTAGAGTAGGCAAGGAAATCTTCCTAGAGAATCTGCTGGCTTGGTTGGGTGGTTTCAGGAGTAGGACATGACCCTCTAGTGAGCATAGGGTGGGGGGCCAGATAGTTGGTCAACTATGCTGGCCTGTGGCGGTAAGGTCATGATTGGTGAGCAGTAAATTTAAAGTCCTTAGAGGGCGGCGCCATTCTTGAATGGGGTCGCCCAAGGGGAGGGACAAGTGGTCTCTCCTAGAACTCCAGGGGCAGTTACAGCCGGTTGGCTGGATGGGTGCGGGGAGTGGGAGTAACGCTTTCCCTAGGCTGGTTGGCCACCCCGCACGTGCACAATGCACAGAACTGCAAGGGCCCCTTATGGAGATAATATACAGAGCGTACGGGGTAACCGGGAGGGGAGCGGGGGAAGTACCCTCACCGTGAACGGGCCCTCTGCGCATGCGCACTCCGGTCGGAGGGCGGGCATAATGTGATAAGGATCTGACACCAGTTATTGACCTTGCCGTAGGCTCAAATAGGGATACGCAGAAAAATTAACTGCTATGATGATTATTGATGACGATATGTTTTAGATTCGGATAGGAATACCTTGTATTAGAGATATGTTAAGGTTAGCCATCTGACATCTGTACTTATCAATGTAATCAATGTAATGCAATGTTTTCTGCGCATTTTGTAAATTTGTATATATTCATTATGTTTAAGTTTATATGTTAATAAATACGGCCGGGGTTTTATGACCCCCTCATCCAAAACTCCTCATGTTATTATCTGGGTCTTGATAAGGGAGGAGGGGGTGTAGGTAGTACCTGGCCATAGAGAAAGGCGGGACCGGCATCGGCCACGCCGAAAGTATGGCGGTCGTGCCGGCCCCTGACGACC
Source organism: Calotriton arnoldi (assembly GCA_963921515.1). Lineage (NCBI taxonomy): Eukaryota > Metazoa > Chordata > Amphibia > Caudata > Salamandridae > Calotriton > Calotriton arnoldi. The sequence continues at coordinate 641,344 of CAWUFW010001478.1, read as the reverse complement.
ACATAGAGGCGGGCCTGTTGCGCACAGTGGTGACGCGACAGGCGCGCCTCGACCGTTATTGGTTGTGGCTTCTGGGCGTGACCCGGAAGTGATTATAATCACTTCCGGGTCACGCGTTGGGGGAACGCCAGGCCGGTTAGAACTGGCCTGGCAGGAAAGGGCAATAAAAGGCTGGGGAGCGTAGGAGTCTGCCTCTTTGCTCCCCGCTCCCCCAGCTTGCTGCACCAGCCTCGCTAGGAGGCTGTAACGTGATTTTCCCACCCACCATCCCCTAAAGCAAATAAGTTTGTGGTGAATTAGGCTGTTTTTTTTATTTATTTTTTTTTATTCACAGATTGGCGTTAATATTGTTGTATGGTATGTATCATGTTCTGTCTTGTGTTTGAATTTCTCGTCTAGGACAAGCTTGTTCCTTTTACAGGTCGTCTATCGTGGTATTTAGTGCTATTCCTTGGTCAGGCGGTAAGGTCATGATTGGTGAGCAGTAAATTTAAGGTCCTTAGAGGGCGGCGCCATTCTTGAATGGGGTCGCCCAAGGGGGAGGGACAAGTGGTCTCTCCTAGAACTCCAGGGGCAGTTACAGCCGGTTGGCTGGATGGGTGCGGGGGAGTGGGGAGTAACGCTTTCCCTAGGCTGGTTGGCCACCCCGCACGTGCACAAAACTGCAAGGGCCCCTTATGGAGATAATATACAGAGCATACGGGGGTAACCGGGGGGGGGGAAGTACCCTCACGGTGAATGGGCCCTCTGCGCATGTGCACTCCGGTCGGAGGGCGGGCATAATGTGATAAGGATCTGACACCAGTTATTGACCTTGCCGTAGGCTCAAATAGGGATACGCAGAAAAATTAACTGCTATGATGATTATTGATGATGATATGTTTTAGATTCGGATAGGAATACCTTGTATTAGAGATATGTTAAGGTTAGCCATCTGACATCTGTACTTATCAATGTAATCAATGTAATGCAATGTTTTCTGCGTATTTTGTAAATTTGTATATATTAATTATGTTTAAGTTTATATGTTAATAAATACGGCCGGGGTTTTACGACCCCCTCATCCAAAACTCTTCTCATGTTATTATCTGGGTCTTGATAAGGGAGGAGGGTGTAGGTAGTACCTGGCCATATCCCAGTCAACCATTTTTATTGAGTGAATCATGAGGATATAATTGAAGAAAATAAACTGAAATCCGCACCTTAAAAACGGAGGTAAAAATGTATTTGAGAACATAATGATTTAAAATAAACTACTTTCATTGGCTGAGATTAATTCAAGCATTCTAACCATAACCTCTTTGTTGTTCCCTTGCAAGTGGCTTGCTAGCAGGGCCAGACAGTCCTTTTATTTCACAAGGAATTTCCCTGGTGGGCTGGTGCCCTTCCAGTCGGATCTGAAAGCCCATGGCCTCTCCTGGTTCCTCTGCCACTGTTCCCAGCTCTCCAAGGTTAATAGCAGCAGGAAGAGGGAGGTTTCAAGAGGGAGTGAGTGGGAAGGTAGGGAGAAAGCGATCCGAAAGGGAGAAGAAAGGAGGGACACAAAATAGACGGATGGATAGAGAGAGGGCGCAATGATGCAAAGGGTGTGACGCTGTATGAGCAGTTTTGCCTGGGCTACTTTTGATCCCCTGTGTGGCCCTGAATGCTAGCTATACCAAAACATGCACTGAGCACTCTCAGGGTTGTGTATAAATACTACAAGCTGAAGCAGAAAAGGACCTGGAGGGTTCAATTACTTCACACAGTAATATGGAGCATTTCTCCTTTCTGTGCTCAATGTACAGCCTTGCTATATCATAAGTGACCAAATGTAATTTTCATTTGGCAGCTGTTTGCTGGCAGACTGTTTACTTCCTTTCAGCAGATGTCTATTTATGCTATGGTTGTTGCAAGAGCAACTGTGCTGCCCAATTCTTGAAGATTCCCAAGAAACAAACTGAAGCTTGTATCTGCACTATCATCTTTCCTCTTAGAAGGAGGTCGGGATGGCAGGCTAGGAAAAAAGAGGGTAGTGTCCTAAAAACCTGATTGTGTTGTCGTCCCAGCATCGAATCCATAGACTGAAAGTTAATTTGTTTTTTTAGATTGTACTATTATTCCTACCGCACTTCTGCCGTTTCTAGACGCTATAAATAAAAGGTATTATTGTTGCCCAATTTACGGTACTTAATATACTGACTCTCAGGAGGATGGAAGACTGAGTTGGTGTTGTCTCAATTCGAACTTGTAATTGGCCAATTACTGCTTTGTTTCTGTGGCGAGCAATCCTTCCGGCATACTTATGTGCATATGTGAATTTAATCATAACTAAAAAATACATAGTGGCTGAGCACTCTTCAAGAGTAGGGATTAAAAAGACAAATAGGAAAAAATGAAGAGACTAAACCAACAGAGATAAAACATTTAGGAACTCATTTACAAAAAAAATGGCGTAGGGCAGCGCTGCAAGCTTTTTTGCTGCGCTGCCCTGCGCCAATTTTAAAGGTCAGGAATGCACCGTATTTACGAGATACAGTGTGCTCCTGTCCTTTCAGCCAGCACTGGTGCACAATTTGGTGCCTAGAGCCAATTCAGGCACCCTTGCACCATGCTGCAAGGGTGACTGTGTTGGTGGCAGGATTGTTTTTGTGCAGGAAGAGGCTCCAGAGAGGCGCTTTTCCTCAAAGAGGAAAAAACCAGCTGTAACGAAAACGTTTCTCGTCATCACGCCTGCTCTGGGGATGCGTAAGGTTTTGGTGCTGTTTCGGGTTTATGTGATTTTGTAAATCTGGGGCAGCGTCAAAATCCATGGGTGTTGCGTTGGAACACCCACTGCAACGCCCATGGAACGCCTCCTTGACGCAGAGTAAGGCAAAGCAGCAAAGCGCTGCTTTTCTTTATTCCAGATCTATGAGGCCATGCAAAGCCACGCAGGGTGACACTTCAGCAGCACAGGCCTCTTGTAAATAAGCCCGCAGTGTATGATTATTACGTCTGGAGTGGGAATATAAATGAATGAATGATCAACGGATGAATTATGCATTTCTATAGCACACAGAACTGGAGCCTTAATTCATTTGGCTAGATTAAACTAATCCTGCCATATAAATGAAGCAGACCCACCTTAATCCATTTAACTAGATGCATCAAGTTGAGTCCTCAAAAGTGCAAATAGGGCAACGTGTTTCAATATCGGCTTTCTAGTTCAAACGCATTGTGTGACCCTCTGTAAATCATTAACTCTCTATCTGCTGATAGTGTAATAGAAAGTAGAGCACCTATATTATGCTCCAGTTGAATTACATGAACAGGTTTTGTGGGTAACACAAAGAATGCTATTTCCGATGCATCAAGCCCAAAGGCATTCGCAATTAAGGAAATCGCAATTTTTGCGATTTCCTTAATTGCGAATGCAGTTAGGGAATCGCAAATTGCGATTCCCTAAATGCGATGCATCATGCTTTCGCAAATTGCGTTTTCGCAATTTGGAATTGCAAATTGAAGTTGATGGTCATTTGCAATTTCTTACAAAAATGCATAAAATTGCAATTTCTAAGAGCCATGTGGCGCACACATATGCCCTTAGGGCATATGTGTGTGCCACATGTGCACACATGCCAATTTTGGGGGTGCAGCAGGGTGGCCTTTTGGCCCCCTAGCACTCTCCAAATTGCATTCGCAATTTGCGAGTACCTATTTGGTACTCGTAAATTACAATGATCTTCCCATTCATTCCTATGGGCCTCTAGGCCCATAGGAATGAATGGAAAGACATTCCTTAATAGCGAGTCGCAATTTGCGAGTCGCTATTAAGGAATTTTAGGAATCGCAAATTTTTGCGATTCCTACATGCATAAGGAATTGCGATTCCTAAATAGCGATTCCTAAAAATCGCTATTTAGGAATCGCAATTCCATTCTTTGATGCATGTGGCCCCAATTTCCTAATATATTAGTGCCTGGTTTGAAGTAACAGCCCCAAACTGCAGCACATGTTATAATTACTCTTACCACTTGGACCATAGAACTGGGATAATTTAGCTTAATATGAGACAGGAAGAACATCATACTGAAATAACTGTATATCACAAAGGGGCTAAGAGCGGCATCTTCAGTACCATATCTCAGCTCCATCACAAACTCTGTTAGTGCAAATTTTAACACGATTAGTAAAGGAGCTTTAGCAGTAATAGCATTTCCACGGTGGTGATGGTTGTGGGAAAGGATTGGGATTCAATTAACCTCCCTTAATCCATGCACCCCATAGGAAGTAGCACAATGTGGCTCAGACTCTGATAAATTTGACTTGGTAATTGAACATGTGCCTTTGTGTGCAATGATCTCTTTTAAGAAACTTTCTATGTAGTAGTCTGAAATCTTAGGACCGAGCCAGCACAGTACTGCTTGGCGCCACAAAAGCATCCACTACCTTCAAGGACTTCACTCTATCTATTTATTTTATTTATTTATTGTATATTAAATTAAACTAAATTAAAATTAAAGTGTACGGTCACCAAAAGCATCACAGTGCTGGGCAACCAAAGCTGAGCAAAAACAGACAAAAAAGTCAGAAGAGAGGCACTTAATATTTGGAAAATCAAAGCACATGATAGCAAAAAAAGAGCAGAAGACACATGGTCCTTCCAATAAGTAGAATTTTAGGTCTGTCATGAAACATCTTTAGACATATGCAAGACAAAGTTGAAGAGTGAGTCTGTACTAGCGGTGAGGGCCCAGTATCTGAAACTCTGTCCTTAAGTCTGGATCTCTTGAGGTCAGGAACTTGAAAAGGGGCTGTGAGCATAATCGCACGAGCCTAGGAGCATGGGCCACCACCAGGTCAAACAGGAAAATGGTGCTGTTTGCAGAGAAAGGTGCTTGCCAATTGACCCATAAGGTACCCAATCTACTCGGTAAGCCCTACATCCACAACAATGAAGCACTATGATCATGGGCAGTAAAATTATGTGATAATGGAGGACCAAATTATGTGACAAGATTGCCTAAATTATATGGCAAGAAAAGGCAAATTATGTGGCATAATAGATACATTCTATAGCAGCATTATTTCACTACCGTATCATGTGAACAAATAAGAATACTGTCTGTTGAAAAGGTAAACCTCAGTGGTAACATATTTACATCTGATTACAGAAATCAACAACTAAAAGTTGACCAAATTACACCTACATGGGCTGTGTCTCTGTACAGCACCACGTGTGGTGCTTTTTAATAGCTTGTGATCTCTTTAAGACAGAAAGCAATTTCCGGGTTCCTGGAATATGAAAATAATTTATGAGATGGAACAGACAATTCCAGTGGCCTTGAGTATAGCTCAATGACAGAATCAGATAAACTTGTAGGAAACAGTGACTGATTCGCAAGGTCACACCGGATGACAAAGCCTCATAATTAAGATCAGAATACAGTGAGGCAAAGAAACCTCAAACCCAACACTGGAAGATACCCAGGCTTTGTTAGCACAGCCAGGTCACCCTAATGGGGTACTGTGCACTTTACAAGAAGATCTACTATAGTATCAAATGCATTCAAACATAGAGCGAAAGTGTTTACCAGCTGCGGCTCATCAAAAGGGGAGCCAGGACACAGCCCTTCCGCTTGTGCGCAACCTCATTCTGTCCCTTTTCTCTGGCCATATTGCCCTTTAATTTAGCAGTGTTCATTAACACACGACTTTCACGTTTTCAATTTTTCATGAACACTGCCTGGGTGCACGTCAGCATCTTGGTCTCTCATGGTCCCCTCTAACAGGAGGAAGAGGAAGGCTGATGGCACTGAGCCACGATCCATCTACAGACTCTGTAGATGTCTGTATGCGCATCTGTGAGGGATGTCTTTCAACTATGGTCCCATCACGCGGACACAATACAATATATTTAGCAGGTACTGTGCATGCCTCAGGCAGCACAGTATATCTGTTAAAGGGCTGACATCATGCACATCCGTGCATTCCTGTTCCCAACAAGAATCCACACAGAGCAGCAGGGGTAGAATTCCCAGCCCTGTCCCATCTTCTAGGACTTACATTCCAGTGTATGACTGTGGATCAGTTGCCATGAAAAAGAAAGAGTGAGAATGTGAATGACTGATTGTGTGTGTGTCTGTGTGTGTGAGAGCAGGAGTGAGAATGAATGAGAGTTAGTAAAAGTGAATGAGTTTGAGTAATATTGAGTGAGTTGTTTGTGTGTTTGAGAGTGTGAGTGAGCATTTCAGTGTGTAAAACTCACAGTGAGTGAGAGTGTGTCTGAAAGTGAGTATGCATAACACTGGGTAACTGAGAGATAGAGGAAGGGTGAGAGAGTAAGAGGTTGAGACGGAGGAAGTGAGAGCGAGTGAGAGAGGTTTGTGAATATAAGGGAGTTACAATGAGTGAGTGATGGGGCATGAGAGAAACGAAGTGCAAAAGTGTGAGAGTTTTTATGTGCCTTCATGATGAATGTGTGTGAGTGAGTGGGAGTGAGAATCAATGACTGTAAGCGAGTGTCAGGGACATTGAAAATGAGTAGTGTGTTTGTGTCAGTATATCTGTGTGAGTGAAATGGAGTGAGTATGAGTTCGAACAAGAGAGTGAGGGTAGGGGAATGCGAATGTGAGTGTTTTAGAATGAGTGAGAGGGAGTGAGTGAGTGTGAGGGAATGTGTGTGTGTTATACTTACAAGTCTGCTGCTGATCATGGCATACTTGAAGTAATTCTCAACTTATTGAGGTACCTTAGGCCCACTAATGGTACTTGGCTCTTCGAGGTAATTCTTGCAAGTGAGAGCATCTGTGGCAAATGCAAGTCCTGGTATGCTGGAGGTAATTCTAGATATATGGGGCACCAACAGCAAAATGCTGGTGCCCGCATATTGGAGATAATGCTTGGCCCAAGGGGCAGCAACCACAGCATATGAGGTAAAGGAGGCAGCCATGAGAATATGACATACGGAGCACCCAAAAATATATTCATGGCAACAATTGGAAAATTTGGTACTGGCATATTGTATGTAATTCTTGACATAAAAGAATTTCCATTACTATCACCAAAAAACTGGCAATAGCACACTGGAGGTCATTCTTACCATATGATGGACCCTAAAGTAAATTTGGAAAAATGGGTCAACTCCCGTGAAGCATTTGGCTTCATTGGCACACCAGGAAACTACTGGAAAATATCATTAGGGCCTTTTCAGAGCCCATAGCGTTTTAGCATATTCTTGTGAAAACTGTGCTTTGAAATGCACTACTTGACCCGTTTTTTTTTCCCCAAAAAAAATCTCAGGAGAAGAACTCATCCCAAGCTCTTTACAGACAAGTCAAGTTTGCTTACTATGCTCACTCGCGGTAACGTGAGGCAAGCATTGCCCCCTCCAAACACTTTCAAAGATCACCAGCTGCCACCGATGTAAACCTCTTGAATATATGCACTGGGGCTCTTGAAGCAGAAGCATAGGCACCCGACATAAAAGAACAGTGGCGTAACAAAGGTTGAGGGGCCCCCCTGCAAAATACATGGAGGTGCCACCTCCAGGGTCAGTACCGAGCTCTCAGGCCAGGGTACTGTGCTGAGGGGGCCCCCTGGAGCTCGGACCCCCCACCCGCGCGTGGGGGCTGCGGGGACTTTTGTTACGCCACTGTAAAAGAGCATAAACCTCAAGGATGGTGTCCTGCTCCACCGAAGGCATACAGGTCACTCAGAGACAGCGAAAGAACAGTCAGCATTATACACTTCTGTGAGTATGTAACAGATGCAAATGGCTTACAAATGAGGCTGATGCGCGCCGTGGGGGCTGTGGGGACTTTTGTTATGCCACTGTAAAAGAGCATAAACCGCAAACTCAAGGATGGTGTCCTGCTCCACCGAAGGCATACAGGTCACTCAGAGACAGCGAAAGAACAGTCAGCATTATACACTTCTGTGAGTATGTAACAGCTGCAAATGGCTTACAAATGAGGCTGATGGGAGCAGCTAAATGGGGAGTCACGGGACTACACTGAATGCTGGTCGACTCTGATGGGATTTAATTGCAAATCATGCTCTCGTTATGCAAACCGTAGGTTTATTAATTGAACTGCTGCCTGTTTGATATTGAGAGCTGTGGCTGGAGGCGTAGCGGTTGTCTTAGCACAGAAATCTGAAGCCCAAAGGGCTCAGCTCAGCCTTCAGCAGCCGCTACTTGCACTGAGCAGCATGATGGCACAGCACGTGCAGCAAGGCAGGTTTGTCAATTTCCTGTGGGGTTCAATAAGCTGCACCTCTAGGGATGCACCAGAGTAGAAAATTAAAGGAAAGACTTAAGGTCGCATTAGGGAGGCTTTGGACTGCTCTAAAAATGGGCAAACCCCTTTTTTCTGTATTTTGCTGCTCGTGTGATATATAAAGGAGCAGACACATTTTGCCCCAGTCCATAAAGCACAATGTTTTTTGTTCCAGAACAAAAATGGAGAAAATTGATTGTGGAACTATCGCAGAACGCATACAAAGCACAGTTTCTTTTTAAATCATTTTATAAGAGCTTTGTAAACTTTTGAGCACACACCATAGCGGGTGTGATTTTCTGGCGTGGGTTGCATGAAAAACACTTGTGCCGGTATTCCTAGTTGTACCAGCTGAATCAGGATTAGAAGGAAAACTACAGTAGTTGGAGTGCAAACTCAACCCAGTGGTTATTGCCCATTCTCAAGAGGAAATCTTGCAATGCTGCGGTAGCATCTTGGTCTAGAAGTACCCAATTGTGCAGTATTGGTAATTCCATTTCTTGTGTTACCAGTGGGGATTTTACTGCACTACATCTTGTGAGGGCCTTGAGAAGTATACTAATTAAGCACTTTAACATGGCTAAAAGTAGGGATTTCCAGAGGTGCTAAAAGCCAGGAAAATTGTGTGACAGTCATTTAGGGAAGGGCAGTACATCACTGACCATAAGTAATTCAGCAACAATGTTTCCATAATGAGTAGGGGCAACATTTCCACAGAATGTATTGCCTAAGAATCAACAAATGCAGAAAAACATGCAATAAATTGGGTGTAAATATTGAACTTACCATTCCACGTGTTTTATCACATTTTCTTGTGCCTTCCTCCTTCCAGCATTAACCTGATGATGACCACCTCCCACCAGGTTATTGAGGACATTGTTTCTAGTCCTGACTTTTGTTTGATAGCCTAATGCATTCTGCTTGTTGTAATCACGTTTTCTTCCATTGAACTAATTTGACCAACAATCCTGAAATCAATTACTTGTAGTTTAACCCGTTCCGACGCGGCCCCGCCCACTCAATAGAACTCCCGGACCGCGTAATTTGCGCCGCGGTTAAGGAGTTAAAGGATCAGGACTTGAGAGAGTGTCTATAAGAACTTGGGGGCATATTATCAACGGCCAGCAATAATTATCGCTGGCCGTACATAGCGATAGAAATATTATCGCTGGCTATCGCTGAATATTATCGCCATGATAACGCTATATTTACAACGCATAGCGCTATGGCGATAATATTTCAGCGATATGCGATAGTTTTCAATGGAACATCACTGGTTTTCCAGCGATGTTCCATTGAACACAGCGATAACATTGTGCTGATACGACCCTGTGGTCGTATCAGCATAATCCATCTCCCATTAAAGTATGCCTTAGTCAGGAATTTAACAGACGTTAAATTCCTGAGTTAAGGCTGAGGTAGCGCGATTTTTTTATCGCTGCACTTCCTTGTTAATATCGCGAAGCTGCCTTCACGATATTAACATGTGTTGTTTTCACAGCCACGCCTTCTTTGCATCTCATTAGCGATGCGAGGCGAGGCTGTGAAAATACGGGCTCTACATCAAGGAAACACGCGCTAGCGTGTCCTTGATGATATTGCGATATAATTATCGCCGCTTTTCGCCCAAAAACGGACGCTAAAGCGGCGATAATTATATCGCCAGCCCTTGCTAATATGCCCCTTGGAGTGGGGTCACCCTATTGTTAACTAGTCACAACATTTCAGTGGTATACATCTCTACATTTCTGTTATTGGCACAAATGTGGAGTAAGCAAATTAGAACACAAATGGACACCCTGTAGTCAAACTGAGCATAGAACTGAGCTGAAACTGATAGCCCCGATAAACTCAAAACTCACTTCGCCTAAGTTCCAACACTCTTCTTCTGTTTGACAAATAGGGCAAACATAACGTGAGCACCACAAGCAATACCTTTGATAGTGGTAAATTGCTGTTTGCCTCTGGAAATGTAAAAGAACGAGCTGACGTGAATGTGAAATGTAACAGAATTTGTTACTGTCCATAAAATAAACAGCAGAACATAACAAACTAGCATAGCGCAAAGCAACATAACAAAAGAACTAAAACATAAATGGTGCAGTACAACAAAACTGTTAAAACAAAACACAACGTAACAAGCACAGCAGAATCAATAAGAATGCCATGCAGTCATGCAGTAGAAAAGTAGTACATCACAGGCAATAACACATTATCAGCACAACAAAAACTAACACAACAAAAACTTACAAACTCTTTGGCACATATTACCACTTCCAGAAATCTGTTTTATAATACAGATTAAAAGGGTGCTTGCACCAAGCACACAATAGAGCGTCAGCCCAAAATAGTTTGGGGCAGATTTACAATTAACTAACGCAGCACGGCGCAGCAAGTCATTTTGCTGCGCCATGCTGCGTTAGTTTGGAAAGCACAGGGATGCGACATATTTACAAGAATATGTCGCATCCTTGTGCTTCCCCCTGCGCTGGCGCACAAACTGCAGCCAGCGCTGGCGCAGGGCACCCTTGCACCATGGTGCAAGGATGCCTGCATGTCGTGAGGAGATTAGTTTTGTGCAGGAAGAGGAACCTTCCTGCACAAAAACAATCACTACAACCATTTTCCTCTTTCAATGCGTGCTGCAGAATGCAGCATGCATTGAAAGAGGAAAAACGAGGAGAAATGAAAACATTTCTCCTCGGTGTGCTCTCGCTACGCCACCTCTAGGGTGGCGTAGCTTTCAGACGCATCTCCAGAGTTACGATCCTCGTAATTCTGGAGATGTGTCTTGTTCCATGAGTGTTGCGTGGGAACACCCACAGCAACACCCATGGAACGCCCCTTCACCGCAAAGTGCTGCGTGTGAAGGGCCGTATTTACAAGGAGAGGAAAAGTCACGCAGGGTGGCTTTTCCTCTCCTTGTAAATATGGAGCAGCCCCCTGCGCCACCAGTACGTCACAAAAAGTGACGTACTGGTGGCGGAGGGGGCTTGTAAATCTGCCCCTTTGTGCTTAATGCGACCTTTAGGCAGCAGCAGAAGATAAAGTTAATAGTTAATATAACTTGCAGAGATCACTCAGAATTCCCATCTGGTCATTGTGCCTTTTCCAATGTGGACCATTTCCTATTTGGCTTTTAAAACAAACAAATGCACTGGCTTGATTTAAACCTATACATAGATAAAAATGCATTAGGTGTGAAGGACCATTCCTGAACAAACATTGATAAATCAGGTAGTGGTGGCTGTTTACAATGAATAGCACTGTTGGGATTAAAATGTGTTGTGTATCAACTTTTGTAGGATTGTGTGTTTAAAGAGGGTAGTCCGACTTTTTCGCAGTCTTAATAGTGAAGGCAGTTAACAGAATAAAATTGCGATCTGAACTTTTATATTATAAGAGCATAATTACTTCCTATATGCTGAATTTTTTGTTACTTTACATGTACCACATGGTTGGTTGCTCTTTTTTATGATTTGTGCTTGTTAAGTTCCTATATGTGTAGTATTTATCTGCTTCTTTGCACAGTTCTCTGATACCCTTACGGGTCATGTTTGCGCTATATAAAACTTTTCAAATAAATAAATAATTGATGCAAGAGTGGGAGTGTGAGGAAGGTAAAGAAAGTGGGGGGAGGAGTAAGAGAAAGGGAGCCATCGTGGGGAAGTCAAAATGAAACAAAAGCAGTTCTCTCAGGTAGTTTGTGTCAGAGAGGGCCAAGACTGTTGTGTCTGCAGATCCATGTGGGTCCAATTTGTGCCTGGAGCCATGGGCGGCCTAAGCTCGCCCATGCTTAACACTGGCCCCGAGTGCACATTTCTGTGCTTACCACAACAATCTAAATGAGCGGTCCAGTCTGGACCTGCCTGAGAGAGAATAAGTGCTACTGGGAAGATGCAAAAGCCTGACTGTTTGAGAGGGGGGGTAATTTTCCCATGTTCTCTCACTGCATTGCTCACAAACACCAGTATCATTACACCTTGGAGAAGCACCACTTCCTTGCTATGTGAAAGCACCTCATCAATGCTTGTGGTATTGAGGCTTTGATGAGTATCTGTCCCTTCAATAACTTCGAGTCTGCTTCTAGTTATATTCCACCACAATAGAGTTGTTTTTCGGCCATGAAAAGAGACAATCAGACACTCCAGCTTTCCACCATGGGTCATCGCCATACATTGATGTACAATGACACCATATAGGCTCTGTCAATGCCGACTATGACTCTGCAATACTGATGCACATTTTGGAGTCAATGCCGACTAGGACTCTGCAATACTGATGCACACTTTGGAGTCAATGCCGACAATGACGCTGCAATACTGAGGTACACTTTGGAGTCAATGCCGACTATGACTCTGCAATGCTGATGCACATTTTGGAGTCAATGCCGACTATGACTCTGCAATACTGATGCACATTTTGGAGTCAATGCCGACTATGACTCTGCAATACTGATGCACATTTTGGAGTCAATGCCGACTGTTAGAAATGGGGGTCTCTAGTTGGCAATGGCTGGCCACTGTCCAAGTAGGGACCCTTCTTCCTAAGTCAGAGTGAGAGGGCTACCCTCTTTAATACCCCTGCTCAACCCTGTGGTAACGTAGCACGAGCAGGTAGGCTTATCTCAGAGGCAGGGTGTGAAGCATTTATGACCATACACAGTAACACAGTGAGGAACACTACAAAGGGACACCACACAAGTAGTTATAAAAAATAAGTATCTTTATATAAAGGCAGATTTATCACAAGACCAATAACTGTAAAAGCCACAATACTGTCAAAAATAGGTTAGCTGTTGAAGGGCTGTCAAAAATAGTTCAAAGGTTGCAAAAATAAGGTTCAAGTTCAAAGCAGTGGTCTCTGCGACCCTTTCTTTCACAAAGTACCTGGGTTTAGTAGCAAAACCAACAAAATGTCGCAAATAAGCTGTAGCGATGATTCTCGGCACGCGAGGCCGGCGATGCATTGAAATCCTTGCCGCAAGGGAGGATGATGCGCCGATCTGCGTGATGCGTGCGGGGATGATGCGACAAACTTCTGCACGCTGGACCGCCGATGCGATGACTTTCTTGCCGCGTGGGAGAAGTCGATGCGGCGATCCTGTTGCGCTGTGCGATCGTGTTGCGATGCGAAGACAAGACGCTCCGCGAGGGAGCGACGAAATTCGGTGCGATGCGATCAAAGTGGCGGACGCAAGGCGTCCGCACTGCGATGTCTCGAAGCGATGATTTCTTTAAGGGTTGCGAGTGCGCGGCGACAGCAGCGCGATGATCTTTCCAGCGCGTCTCGGCTGCAGCGGCTCGCAAATGGGCGTCAGCGATGGTTTCGTGTTGCGGGCCCTCGGCGGCAGTAGCGCGATGATTTTCACCAGCGCTCTCGACTGCAGCGGCCCGCAAAGATGCGTTAGCGTCGATTTCCCACACTCTCTTCTCTGATGCAAACTAGAGGCCCTGGAACTCACAGGAGCCTCTTCAGCAGATAGCAGTCCTCGCAGGGAGGAAGCAGGAGGTTGGTGGTGGAGTCTGATGTGCCTGAGACTCCAGCAGGAGGCTAGCTCTTTTCCTAGCCCTTGGGTAATTGCTTGCAACAAAAATAAAAGTTCTCTCAAGAGTTCCTTTTCCTCTTCTTCAAGGTCCAGTGGTCACTGCTGCAGGCCAGTGCAAGAAACAACACACAAGCACAGGGACAGTCACTTCCTGCAGATTCCTCCAGTGGCACGGACAGAGTTTCCTCTCCAGATCCAAAAGCAATACAAAATGTAGGGGGTTTGAGCACAGATATTTATACCCCAAAAGCCTTTGTTCTTAGAAGCTACCAGTCACTGAACCTAGCCAGAACCAGTTCTGCTCAGGCCTGGAGCACTTTGTTTACCAGGCTGCATCCTTCCTTTCAGAAAGAGGGGGTCTGCTAGCAGACACACAGTGGGAGGTGGAGCCAGCATTCACCTTGCCAGGCACAGCCCTATTCAGGTCAAGGAGCCACCCCTCCCCACACTCTAAATGCAGATCTCTCTATTCAACCCAGGTCTGACTCAGCCTGTCCTGCCCCTCTAAAACCAGACAGCCAATACACATAACGGCAGAGCACACTGGAAGGCTTAGGCAAGAAAATACCTACTTTCTAAAAGTGGTATTTTCAAACACAGAATATAAAAATAAACTTCACTAAAAGATGTATTTTAATATTCTGAGCTCAGGCATACTAAATTCGTTTTTCTACCATGTCCCTGGGGTCAGTTAGGACTATAGAATGTAATAGTCAAACTGCCCATTCTAGCCTATGAGGAACAGGTAGCCTTACAGTAGTGAAAAACGAAATGGGGTGTAATTCACTACCAGGACATGCTACATACACCAATGCATGTCCTACCTTACACATACAATGCACCCTACCATAGGGGTGACTTACAGGCTGCCAAGGGAAGGTTCAGGGGCTGGGAAGTGAGGGCACTTCACAGCCAAGATGGCAGTTCTGGACTGCACACAGACAATGCAGTGGCAGGTCTGAGACATACTTTACAAGCTGCTTCTGTGGGTGGCACACATCAGTGCTGCAGGCCCACCAGCAGCATTTGGTTTACCAGCCCTGGGCACACATAGGCCACACTACTAGGGACTAACAGGTAAACCAAATAAGCCAATCAGGGATATACCAATTCACATAGACATATTTACACAGGGAGCATTCGCGCTGTGACACTGAATGGCAGTGGCACAGCGCCCAGAGCATCTAACACCAGTAAAACAGAGGAGACAACAGCGAAAAATGGAAGGGAGACCCACGCCAATGGTGCCAGGTCTAACACACGTCCCCTCCAGCTGAAATGTGGGGAGAACTACCCATCCCCTTGGAAGTTCTCATCGCTAAGGCGGAAAAATCTGGACAGACCATCAGCATTGGCGTGTTCTGTACCAGGGCGGTGTTCCACCGTGAAGTCCATACCCTGTAGGGAAATGGACCACCTCAACAACTTGGGATTCTCACCCCTCATCTGCATCAACCATCTGAGGGGCCTGTGGTCTGTCTGAACCCGGAAGTGAGTCCCAAACAGGTATGGTCTCAGCTTCTTCAGTGCCCAGACCACAGCAAATGCATCACGCTCAATTGCACTCCACCTCTGTTCCCGTGGAAGTAACCTCCTACTGATGAAGGCTACAGGTTGGTCTAGTCCCTCCTCATTTATCTGTGACAGAACGGCCCCCACCCCATGCTCTGAAGCGTCTGTCTGGACAACAAATTCCTTAGCAAAATCGGGCGCCTGGAGTACGGGTGCTGTACACATAGCAGTTTTGAGGGCATCAAAGGCTTTCTGACAGGTGTCAGTCCAGTTCACAATCTTTGGCCGCTTCTTGGAAGTCAGCTCAGTCAAGGGTGCAACAATGTTGCCATACCCCTTGACAAACCTCCTGTAATAACCCGTGAGTCCTAAGAAGGCCCTCACCTGGGTCTGGGTCCTTGGGGGCTCCCAAGCCAGGATGGTTTCAATCTTGGGCTGCAGGGGCGCCACCTGGCCGCTCCCCACCTGGTGTCCCAAGTACACCACAGAACCCTGCCCAATCTGGCACTTACTGGCCTTGATTGTGAGGCCTGCTCTGCGCAGCGCCATCAACACTTCCCAGAGGTGGCGCAAGTGGTCCTCCCAGGAGGAACTAAACACTGCAATGTCATCCAGGTAGGCGGCACTGAAAGCCTCCAGCCCAACCAACACCTGGTTGACCAATCTCTGGAAGGTGGCAGGGGCATTCTTCATCCCAAAGGGCATCACACGGAACTGGTAGTGCCCATCTGGTGTGGAGAATGCTGACCTCTCCTTTGCCCCATCAGTTAAGGCGATCTGCCAGTACCCAGACGTCAGATCAAACGTGCTGAGGTACCGGGCAGCCCCTAACCGGTCTATGAGCTCATCAGCTCTGGGGATGGGGTGCGCGTCGGTCTTGGTGACCGAATTGAGACCTCGGTAGTCCACACAGAACCTAAGTTCAGGAGTGGCACCAGGCGTCGCAGCTTTTGGTACCAAGACCACGGGGCTGGACCAGGGGCTGCTAGAGGACTCAACCACCCCTAGGGCGAACATTTTGGAGACCTCCTCCTTAATGCAAGCCCTGACCCTGTCAGTTACCCTGTAAGCCTTGTGCTTGACAGGAGAACTGTCCCCGGTATCCACCTCATGGACGCACCAATCAGTGACACCAGGTACCAGGGAGAACAAATCAGAAAATTGCCCCAACAGGTGGTGACAATCTCTCTGCTGCTCAGGGGTCAGTGTGGTGGAGAGGATCACACCCTCCACTGACCCATCCTTCTCTTCTGCACACAGGAGGTCAGGGAGAGGCTCACTCTCCTCCTCAACCCCATCATCTGTGGCAAGAAGCATGCCCACTTCAGACCTCTCAAAGTGGGGCTTTAGGCGGTTCACATGCAGGACCCGCAAGGGGTTCCTGGGAGACTGAAAGTCCACCAAGTAGGTAACTGGACTTTTGCGCTCCACCACCTCAAATGGACCGGTCCACTTATCTTGGAGCGCACAAGGCTCCACTGGGGCCAGTACCCAAACCTTCTGACCAGGTTGAAATTCGACCAGAGTGGCATTCTGGTCGTGCCAACGTTTCATTTCTTCCTGGCTGGCTTCCAGATTTGCCTCAGCAATCTTTCTGAAACGCCGAGTCTGGTTCCTGAAGGCCAACATGTAGCTAAATACATCTTGGGGAGGTTTCCTGGGAGATTGCTCCCAGCCTTCCTTGACCAGACTCAGAGGTCCTCTAACCGGGTGGCCATAGAGGAGTTCAAAGGGACTGAACCCTAAGGACTTCTGTGGCACCTCACGGTAGGCAAACAACAGGCATGGCAAGAGGACGTCCCACTTACGCCTCAGGGGCTCTTCTAGGCCCATGATCATGCCCTTCAAGGTCCGGTTGAACCTTTCAACCAGACCATTACCTTGGGGGTGGTAAGGAGTGGTGAACTTATACGTTACCCCACACTCCTTCCACAGAGACTTCATGTACTGGGAGATGAAGTTGGTCCCCCTGTCAGACACCACCTCTCTGGGGAATCCCACACGGGAGAAAATCCCCATCAGTGCACGTCCCACCACGGGGGCCGTCACTGTCCTGAGCGGGATGGCTTCAGGGTACCGGGTGGCATGGTCCACCAAGACCAGGATGAACCTGTTGCCCATGGCTGTCTTGGGGTCCAGAGGCCCCACAATGTCAATGCCCACTCGCTCGAATGGGGTACTCACAACTGGAAAGGGCTGGAGTGGGGCCTTGATCTTCCCCCACTCTTCCCACTTGCCTGGCAAGTCTCACAGGTCCTGCAATGAGTGTCTGAACTCTTGTGCATCTGGGGCCAATAAAAGTGGGCGGCCAGCCTCTCAAAGGTCTTGGTCTGCCCCAGATGTCCTGCCAATGGAATGTCATGAGCCAACCCCAGTAGGAAGGTTCTGAAGCACTCGGGTACCACCAGCACACGGGCTGACCCTGGCTCAGCAACCTTAGGCTCACTATACAGGAGACTGTTCTCCCAATAAATCAGATGTGAACCAGACATGTCACCTTCTGCCTGGGCTGCAGCCTGTCGCCGCATACCCTCAAGAGAGGGGCAAACTCTCTGCTGCTCACAAAATTCCTCCCTGGTGGGTCCCCCTTCCTGCTGCCAATGGGTCAGCTCAGGCAGGTCCCCCAGTTCGGTGATCTGCTCCCCGGTAGGCTCCAGGGCATCCCCTTCAGGGTCTGCTCCTTCCTGGGCCGTGGGAACCAAGGGGGCCGGCTTCCCGCGCCCCCTGCCCCTTCTCTCTAAGGCAGGGATCTGGGCCATACTCTCAGGCTCCAGATCCTTCTCAACACCCTCCTTGGCTGCCATGGACCGAGTGGTAGCACACGCCCACTCAGGCAGACCCAACATCTCTAAGTGAGCCTTCCTCTCCACCGTAGCCCACGGGGAGTCCTCTAAATCATTGCCCAGCAGACAGTCTACAGGCATGGCGGGCCTCACAGCTACCTGAAGAGTTCCTGAGACCCCCCCACTCAAAGGGAACCTGAGCCACCTCACATTGGCTCTCTGAGTTGTCTGCGGACACTACTGGGTAGAATGCATGGGGGACAACCTGCTCCTTGGACACCAACCGGGAGCTGACAGCAGTTACACTGGCCCCTGTGTCTCTTAGAGCCTCCACCCTATGGCCATTGATGGTCACCCACTGCCTGTATTTTTTAGTGTTAGCAGGCAGTGCAGGTTTGGGGACCATCTCAAAGTCCCCTAATGAGACAAGGGTCAACTCTACGGGATCCCACCCCTCTTGGGCACCCATCTCCTCCTCTCCCAGGGCTACACTAGCAATCTGGTGGGGTGGTGCACGGGGGTGCACTGGCCCCCTTTGGGGGCACTGGGGATCAAAATATCTGTGGCCCACTTGACCACAGTTGTAACACGTGGGGGCCCCCTGGGAACAGGCCTACCTGTTGGGGGCCCTGTCCTCCTTTCTTGGGGGGCTGGGACACCACTGCTTGGTTCCCTGGGGGATTACTTTGGGGCCCTCGGTGGAACTCCCTCTGTTGACCCTTGTCCCCCCACTCCTCTGCTGGGGACCCTGCCCACCTTTGGCGACGTCTCCCACTGGACCCTTGCGGACCCGGGTGCTCACCCAGCGGTCCGCCTCCTCAGCAAGCTTTCTAGGGTTAGTCAGCTTGCAATCAATTAGGTGCTGGCGTAGTTCAGGAAAACAATTACTAGATAAATGCTCCCATGCAATCAAATCATAAAACTGTGCAAAAGTTTCTACTTTGCTACCTTTTACCCAGCGTTCCATGGCTCTGCAAAAAAAAGACACATATTCAACCCACGTGGTACCCTCTAGCTTCTTGCAGACCCTAAACCTCTGCCTATACATCTCAGGGGTCAAACCATAGCGGGTCATCAACGCTTCCTTCATGTGGGCATAAACCATCCTACTTTCTGGGGGCAGGTCCAACAAGGTATCCCTCCCCTCACTCACAAAGCGTCCCCACAACCCCGCTCCCCAATCCTTCTCAGGGACCCGGTGGGACACCATGGCTAATTCATAAGCGGCAAACCATTGCCCAATATCTTCACTTTTGTGGAAATCCTTAATAACCTCCTTGGGTATATACACCCTACTCTCAGGGTGCACTACAGGTACGCTGCCACCAGAGGGGGAGATTTCCATGCTCTTAGCTTTAATCTCCAACTCCCTCAATACTCTCTCATGCTCAAGCTTCATCCTCATAATCTCAATTTCTAACTTCTTGTTCTCTAGGTCCCGGTGACCATCCATTTTAAGCTTAGCCATCTCCATATTATGCCGCCTATCTCTCTCCCTGTCCTCCAGCTCTTCTGGGGACAGACCCTTAGCGGACACACTAGAGCCCGGGTTGGAAAGGGCTGGATCTCCTACTAAGTCTACTACATCGCCCTGCTGCTCTCCTACCTCCACAAGCTCTCCTATATCCTTAGGGGCATCCCTGGCTTCTAGCCAGGCCTTCAGCGCCTTGTAATACTCCTCCCTTCTAGTGAGACCTGTGATAGGGACTGTGAATTGCTTGCAAAAGTATTTGAGCTGCTTGGCATTGTAGGTTTCTATTTTCTCTTCTTCCCAGGAGAGATCCTCTGAGGCATTGGATCTGGGCTTGCCCATTGTAGAAATAACTGGCAATATCAATAAAGGACAGAAGAAAACTTCTCAAAAAATGTAAGCGGGTGAAAAATCACCGGCAATATCAATCACAATATAGGATCCTAAAAACTCTCAGAAATGTGCGCGGGTGAAAAATCACCGGCAATATCAATCACAATAGGGGATCAAAAACTTTCAAAAATGGGCGCGGGTGAAAAATCACCGGCAATATCAATCACAATATAGGATCCCAAAACTCTCAGAAATGTGCGCGGGTGAAAAATCACCGGCAATATCAATCACAATATAGGATCCCAAAAACTCTCAGAAAATGTGTGCGGGTGAAAAATCACCGGCAATATCAATTACAATATAGGATCCCAAAAAATTCTCAAAAATGTATGCGGTACGTTATGGTCTGCACTCACTAGTAGTGTACACTATAATTACTGTATGCGATCATAAATGCAAGTCCAGATCCTCACCGCTGACCACCAATGTTAGAAATGGGGGTCTCTAGTTGGCAATGGCTGGCCACTGTCCAAGTAGGGACCCTTCTTCCTAAGTCAGAGTGAGAGGGCTACCCTCTTTAATACCCCTGCTCTACCCTGTGGTAACGTAGCACGAGCAGGTAGGCTTATCTCAGAGGCAGGGTGTGAAGCATTTATGACCATACACAGTAACACAGTGAGGAACACTACAAAGGGACACCACACAAGTAGTTATAAAAAATAAGTATCTTTATATAAAGGCAGATTTATCACAAGACCAATAACTGTAAAAGCCACAATACTGTCAAAAATAGGTTAGCTGTTGAAGGGCTGTCAAAAATAGTTCAAAGGTTGCAAAAATAAGGTTCAAGTTCAAAGCAGTGGTCTCTGCGACCCTTTCTTTCACAAAGTACCTGGGTTTAGTAGCAAAACCAACAAAATGTCGCAAATAAGCTGTAGCGATGATTCTCGGCACGCGAGGCCGGCGATGCGTTGAAATCCTTGCCGCAAGGGAGGATGATGCGCCGATCTGCGTGATGCGTGCGGAGACGATGCGACAAACTTCTGCACGCTGGACCGCCGATGCGATGACTTTCTTGCCGCGTGGGAGAACTCGATGCAGCGATCCTGTTGCGCTGTGCGATCGTGTTGCGATGCGAAGACAAGACGCTCCGCGAGGGAGCGACGAAATTCGGTGCGATGCGATCAAAGTGGCGGACGCACGGCGTCCGCACTGCGATGTCTCGAAGCGATGATTTCTTTAAGGGTTGCGAGTGCGCGGCGACAGCAGCGCGATGATCTTTCCAGAGCGTCTTGGCTGCAGCGGCTCGCAAAGGGGCGTCAGCGATGGTTTCGTGTTGCGGGCCCTCGGCGGCAGTAGCGCGATGATTTTCCCCAGCGCTCTCGACTGCAGCGGCCTGCAAAGATGAGTTAGCGTCGATTTCCCACACTCTCTTCTCTAATGCAAACTAGAGGCCCTGGAACTCACAGGAGCCTCTTCAGCAGATAGCAGTCCTCGCAGGGAGGAAGCAGGAGGTTGGTGGTGGAGTCTGATGTGCCTGAGACTCCAGCAGGAGGCTAGCTCTTTTCCTAGCCCTTGGGTAATTGCTTGCAACAAAAATAAAAGTTCTCTCAAGAGTTCCTTTTCCTCTTCTTCAAGGTCCAGTGGTCACTGCTGCAGGCCAGTGCAAGAAACAACACACAAGCACAGGGACAGTCACTTCCTGCAGATTCCTCCAGTGGCACGGACAGAGTTTCCTCTCCAGATCCAAAAGCAATACAAAATGTAGGGGTTTGAGCACAGATATTTATACCCCAAAAGCCTTTGTTCTTAGAAGCTACTAGTCACTGAACCTAGCCAGAACCAGTTCTGCTCAGGCCTGGAGCACTTTGTTTACCAGGCTGCATCCTTCCTTTCAGAAAGAGGGGTCTGCTAGCAGACACACAGTGGGAGGTGGAGCCAGCATTCACCTTGCCAGGCACAGCCCTATTCAGGTCAAGGAGCCACCCCTCCCCACACTCTAAATGCAGATCTCTCTATTCAACCCAGGTCTGACTCAGCCTGTCCTGCCCCTCTAAAACCAGACAGCCAATACACATAACGGCAGAGCACACTGGAAGGCTTAGGCAAGAAAATACCTACTTTCTAAAAGTGGTATTTTCAAACACAGAATATAAAAATAAACTTCACTAAAAGATGTATTTTAATATTCTGAGCTCAGGCATACTAAATTCGTTTTTCTACCATGTCCCTGGGGTCAGTTAGGACTATAGAATGTAATAGTCAAACTGCCCATTCTAGCCTATGAGGAACAGGTAGCCTTACAGTAGTGAAAAACTAAATGGGGTATAATTCACTACCAGGACATGCTACATACACCAATGCATGTCCTACCTTACACATACAATGCACCCTACCATAGGGGTGACTTACAGGCTGCCAAGGGAAGGTTCAGGGGCTGGGAAGTGAGGGCACTTCACAGCCAAGATGGCAGTTCTGGACTGCACACAGACACTGCAGTGGCAGGTCTGAGACATACTTTACAAGCTGCTTCTGTGGGTGGCACACATCAGTGCTGCAGGCCCACCAGCAGCATTTGGTTTACCAGCCCTGGGCACACATAGGCCACACTTCTAGGGACTAACAGGTAAACCAAATAAGCCAATCAGGGATATACCAATTCACATAGACATATTTACACAGGGAGCATTCGCGCTGTGACACTGAATGGCAGTGGCACAGCGCCCAGAGCATCTAACACCAGTAAAACAGAGGAGACAACAGCGAAAAATGGAAGGGAGACCCACGCCAATGGAGCCAGGTCTAACACCGACTATGACTCTGCAATACTGATGCACACTTTGGAGTCAATGCTGACTGTGACTCTGCAATACTGATGCACACTTTGGAGTCAATGCCGACAATGACTCTGCAATACTGAGGTACACTTTGGAGTCAATGCCGACTATGACTCTGCAACACTGATGCACATTTTGGAGTCAATGATGACTGTGACTCTGCAATACTGATGCACACTTTGGATCCCAGTCACGGTCACAACATGGCATGACAGTGATGGAGTGGAACCCCGGGACAAGGATGACCTGGCTTGATGCAGCAAAAGCAGCAGAAACAAGAATACGTGTGATGGAGCTACGGCGGGTGAGAACACACAAGAAACAATGCTAAAGGAAAGGAAACACAACAAGCATTAGAAGAGCCGTTGGGTCTTTGTTGGCAACCAGTCTTGTGGCTTTGTCAATGCTTGTTTTTTATCATGGTGTTTGCAAAACTTTACTATTGGGAAAATGCTACAGGGCCACCCTCAATCTAAACAAAAACAGTGTCTAAAAGCCGAAAGAATGTTTTTGGTCTCAAAAAACACACATTGCCATAGGAGTACCTGACACTGCAGGGGACCACTTTTTGTGCGGATGCGCTCCTCGTGAAATAATTCAGTTCCGTCACTCACAGTGAAGGCAGCGAATGGTAAAGTAGGCTGACCCATTGCCCCACGTGGTGGGCAGAAGGCACGTGTGAAGGACACAGTAACAGACCAGTGAATGAAGAGGGCTGGCTGAAAGACTGTGCGAGTCCACCACACACATATTGTTAGTAAAATCAAAAAGTCTTTGCTCACGCCAGACGTAAAAAACATAAAAGTGAGAGAAAGAAGGGTTAGAAAAAGGATGGTTCCCTGTGGGGCGAGAAGTGACAGATCTCTGCGGGGTGCATGGAAAGGTTTACTGATGTTTCCTCAGTGCAAGCAAAAAAACAATCGCATGGAGAATCCAGGCGCAGCATAACTACAGAAAATATCTACAAGCTTCATAGATACTTCAAAGCTCTCCTCCGTTTATGCTAAATCGAGCACTGAGGCGATAAAATCATTGACTTTGTTCCTGCGCGGTTTCCTCTGTGGTACAAACCTACTGAGTTCATTCTTGGTTTGTGCCAATGCAAAAAAAACCACATCATTTGGCTTCGGTTTTAACGATTCTTTGATCCACATCTTGCAATAATAGCGCTTCTCGTGTGTGCGGGGGAGGCGTCAAAGCCCACAATGTGAGCCCTTTGTGCAGCATGCACTCTGTGGGAGTACGAATTACACGGCGGACCGTTCCGAACGCCTGGACTTTCTAACAGTGTCAGAGCTCTGAATGAGCTCTCTATGCAACTTCCATTAGCATTCAGAAGCGAACCCTTGCTTTCACTTCTAATACACAATATTGATCAGTTTATATTCGCGCTCTTTCGAGAGCCGGCTCCCTTTGCACTATTTAATTAGTTTCAATTTTTTGGCCGTTTTTTCTTTAACTACTCCTGTGGAGCTTTTGGAATGCGGTAGCCGATATTTGCTGACATTAGCTTTATACAGTGATTGTTTCTGGTGTGATGCTCGCAGGTTCTTTTTAATCTC
Organism: Calotriton arnoldi; assembly: GCA_963921515.1. Lineage (NCBI taxonomy): Eukaryota > Metazoa > Chordata > Amphibia > Caudata > Salamandridae > Calotriton > Calotriton arnoldi. The sequence continues at coordinate 617,058 of CAWUFW010001478.1, read as the reverse complement.
GGGCACAGCATATATATATAGTCTCTCCTTCTGAATGCCTGGCAAACGGCATGTTATTCCACGTGCACCTAGTAAATACCGTCAACACAGGCTTCTATATTTACCACTTACACAATTTAGAAACCCAACTGCTTCCAAAACCTGGAAAAAAGGGGATAGCACATGTTGTCCGCATTCCAAGACTGGCAAAGTCCATTTATTCTGGCAGCTTGCGCCAAGTTTGAACCGGAGAAAATTGGGTAGGGAATAACCAGTGCTTAATTTGAGCCGGTGCTTTCCGGTGCTCAGCACCGCGCTAAATTGGTTTCCGGTGCTGGGCACCGGCACCTAATTGTCAACACCATACTTACAACAGTCTACCACATGGTGGCGCTGCTCATCTAATTTAGAGATGAGCAAAACAAGGGTTGTTTAGGAATACAATATACATTAAAATTGCTACTACCTACCTCCCCAGCCATTTCTTTAGCTTTGGAAGCCTGGAATAATCTGAACTGTCGCATCAACATGCGAGAGAGATGGTTAGTAGTTGTCTTGGCAGCGATGACAAGGGCGATGGGTGGTGCAAGCTGCAGTGGCCTCCTTGTCAGAGCCCTGGCACTTAATATTTTACAAATTAAGCACTGGGAACAACCCCCATTGTACTCAAAGTGCACCCTGGTTATAACCAGAATGTCAGGGTGAAAAAGAATTTGCACCTGAATCAAGATTTGTGTGGGGAATTTAATGATGGCCTTGCTGTTACATGCTTTCAGTGGCGGCTCCTCTGCTAAGGTGGAGGAGTGTCGCCCCACAGCTTAGCAGCAGTGAAAGAAAGGAACAATAAAATGATAATAACTATGTTATTATCATTTTCTTTGTTCCTGCTGCGGTGTCTTGGCTGGGCGAGGTGGGTCTTCTCTGCTCACAGAGCAGGGCAGGGGAGGAGTAGTGGGCACACAGTAAGTGTGCATGACGCTTTGGCCGGCCGTCTCGGGCCTGCCAAAGCGTCATGCGCACTTAGCATGTTCTCCACCCAGGTTGCATTACAGCCTGGGTGGAGAACATGCCCAGGCCCCCATTTCCTGGCTGAGTGCCGAACTTTGATGCTCAGACCAATCACAACGCTGCATTGCAGCATTGTGATTGGCTCAGAGGAGCCTGGATGCTTCCTGCTTCCTGATCATCCCGGACACGGAGGAGAGACGATGTGGGATAGACGCGGCGATACGATAAGTTGGTTTCTTTCTTTTCTTACACTCCCCCTTTATCCGCCTCGCCAACCCATCCGTGCCGGCTGCCACTGCATGCTGTAGAAGTATTTGTGAATGGCAATTTGTGATTGGAAACTTTTCTTTATATAGCACATTCTGATGAGACTTCTAAGCACTCCACATTGTGGAGATTTGGCTCTAACATCTAAAGAAGCGTGAGAAAGAAAACCTTGATTCAATTAAAAACTTAGGGGCTAAATTAGAGTTTTGTTGGAGAGGGTACTCCATCACAACGGTGACAGAGTTCCCTCTTCACCAAACTCACGTTCCGCCCGACCGATTTAGAAGTGGGTAGACTGCCAGTATATCGATGATGGAGCCCACTCTGGCTCTGTCGCCAACATACTCCATTGGAGGAGAGCCATCTGACCGTCTGCCACATTTAGAGTGGGAAGCTAGATGGCTTTTTTTTTGCTTTCTGTCATATCCAGCTAAAACGTGGACGGGAGGGTCAGTAAAAATAACAAAAATGACCTCCACACCATGGGGGAAAACTCCTACGGTGTAGGGGTCTTTAGTTTTATTTTTTCAACAACAATCTCCTTGGGAGTTTGTTTTTGAAAAAAGTAAAACTTTGTAAAAGTGTGATGGCCATCTGTCATATTTGAGGGATCCATCCATAAAACTTTTGTAACATTGACAGGAACTGCCGTGACAGTGGTTCCTGCTACTGTTAGGAGATATCCGCAGGGTCGGCGGACATCTATAAATTTGGCAAATGGGATGAAAATTACTCCATCATCCTGCCGAACAATTTTCCATCCTCCAAAATTAAATCAGGCTTGTATGGTCTTATTTTGAGTTTGACAGATGGTAAATTCTGTCACAAATATGGGTCAGAGAAAATTAAAAGTAGGAGGAACAGCATACAGGCCTAGCCACTAGCTGTAGTACACCCCGCTCCTCATCAGGTAGAGCAATGAAGGAAAGAGTTAGGGATTGGATTGGGAGATGCATGGGAAGATGGGAAGGGTGGAATAGTACTAGGTTGTCTTTAATGGGATCTACGGCCCTCCTGACCTCAAAGCCTGCATCTGGCAGCTCATGTGGAAGCAGTGAGGGAAGAACACACAAAGAAAACAGGATGCTGCAAGGTCTCTTCTTCCTGTTTCCATGGCAAAATTTCATAACCATGCCAACGCTGAGCGTCGTTGACAACACAGACTTTCACATCAAAAAATATTTCTGGAACAAAGGTTATGATTGAAAGAAAATCTATATTCATAGTCTGTTCAAGTATTATTGGAACTTGTTGATATTCATCATTATCACTGTTCACAAACGCCCACTACAGTAAGACTGTCCATCCTTTCAGCTGTAAGGTGGGGGATACTTACCTCCTCTTCTGACTCACAGAAGATTACACCCGCTCTCATCCTACTTTTCGAGTGAACTGCACTGATTATACTTGCAGTAATTGTTTTAGGGTAAGAACCAACAGTTACAGTTCCGCAGTTGCCATCTTTGTCTTTTCATGTCTTATTCCCATTCCATTTCCATATACATATAGCATGCTCCTTTTCACATACCCATCCCCCATCGTCCTCCCATACCAGCTTATTGCTCCTCAAACAATATCCCCTCCCTGCTTCGCTGCCCATGCATGATTCTGATTACTATGCCTAGGCCTGCTTGAGTAATCTTCTCTCTTAACAATTGCTTCCTAGTTTCTCGCCTAATGCCCGTTTCCGGCTCCTCTCCTCCGGCATAGTTTCTTTATCTATCTTCTGTCTATGTCCTGTTTCTACGTCCACACTTATTGCATGTTCCTCAAAAAATGCCCATCTCCTGCCATTCTCCCTATGCCTACCTCCATTAAACTCTACCTGCCAGAATAAACCATCAACCATTTTTCTTTATATGTTTCTATTTTAGGGTTGATTCCATAGTCTGTCATAATAAAAGTACTAGGCTGCTAGTTGGAAATATCATGTGCCACATGATGAAAAAATTCCTCTGCCTTCTGAGGTCGATCCATGGTTCTTCGTCTTTACACGGGACAAAGCACCCCCTACTGTACAGTGGGGGAATACTGCAAGTCAACATATAGTTCATTGGGCATATAGATGATTGAGACCCCAGGACAAACGCCTATCAGGGGACTCAGCACTCCATTTTGATTTGCACAATCCTTATTAATGTACACCTAAATGATCATTTATTCTTTATAATATGTGAGTCTTCTTTGAAATATCTGTTCTTCATTCATTGCAGCCTGCCCTGTCTTGTTGTGCTGGTAGCACAAGTGCTCGGGTAAAGGTGCTGTGTTTGATACCTGCTATTTTCCCTCCCGTTTCTCTACTCCCAGTATTGGCTGGTATTTGAAGGCGGTGGGGAGGCGGGTCGCGGGGGGGAGTGAATGAAAGAAAAAAAAAAATACACACTTACCTGTCTGCTGCTGCTGCCTGCCATCGCCGCCGCCTTCTCTCGGTCCTCTACCCCGCTTCCAGGGCAGGAAGCAGGATGTTCCCGGCTCCCAGCCTCCTGATAGCCAATCACAACGCTGCAATGTAGCTTTGTGATTGGTCTGAGTGCTGTGGATTGGCGCTCAGCCAGAGAATGGGAGGCTGGGCATGTTCTCCAAGCAGGCTGTAATGCAGCCTGCATGGAGAACATGCAAAGTGCGCATTAATGTTTGGCCGGCCCCAAAGGGCTGGCCAAACATCCATGCGCACTTTAGGGAGTGCAAACCACTACTTCCCTCCCTTGTTCTGTCAGCAGAGCAGCCCCGCCCCAAAGCTGCTGCAACAAGGAAAAAATAAAATGAAAATAACTTAGAGTTATTATAATTGTATTTTCCTTTAGTGACACTGCTTAACAGCAGTGGGGCAATGCTCGTCTGCCTTAGCGAAGGAGCCACCACTGTCTGCTCCCCTTCCTTCCACCTTGCCAGATACCTTTTTTTTTCCTCAGATGCAGTACAGCTTCATTGATCTCTGTTGGCTTTGTACGACCGCCTGCTTTCCTATGAAGATGAAGGAAGGAATAGTGCATTTTTTACAGGACTATTGCTCTGTAGATCCACGTGAAAACACTGACATACCATGGAAGCTCTCCAACAGACTTAGCAAGTATTATTGAGAAAGACTTATCCATAAACTGAAGGCATTTTATATGTAACGCGACCCTGTGGGCTCGGTCATTACAAAACTATGTGAACGAGGAAAATTTTAGCAAATGTAAGTCATATATAGCCTTGATGAAGCAATATTACACATACTCGAACACGTGCCAGAGGAACACAGTTACAACAGATAGCATGGCATGGAATTCCAAAAAAGAGCAAAAATCTAAATTAGGGTCATTCAAGTCTTTTTAAAATATTAATATAAGCAGCCTCTTGAAAATAAAGTTCGAGAATGTAAAATAAACACCAAAAGGGGGGATCCGTGATATAGTGAGAGCACAATACGCTCTGGTCACATTATCCCATTTAAACCCACACAGTTTGAAAGAGAATTTGAGGATTTAAATATCACAGTACCTCTCAGTGACGTTTGGTAAAGTCGACCACCCATTACTGCTCTGTCACGCGGCTGATGTTATTGAGGTAAAAGAGCCAAATCTGGGATGTTTTGGCTACTTTTTGTTAAAACTGGTTCATCTGGTTAAACCGGAGACACTTTTCCTTGATCCCAAAATATGCTACTTATATTTCTACCAGGACATCCCCTCTGTCTGCATCTATTTTAAGGTGTACGTGCTGCACCTGCAAGACCTCATCAGACCCCATAGCAGTTTCTTCGGTCCCACTCCAACTAAATCAGATTCTGGTTTATACAGAAGACACCCTCAGCGCAAGACGACAATCTCTTCCCCTGCTTGAGGAATGTAGAGGGAAGCATGTCTTTTTCAAGAATTCTCCCTAGCTCTGAAATCAGGTTCTCCTGAAGGACCCAACCAGTCTTGTTGAGCAAAAGATCTTCTATTCATTAAAATTTGCAATCACTGGGTACACCTGGCGCAGGCCATATTCTGGGGACTCAAGATGAGATTGTGAGTAGGAATATTGTATGACCCACCTCAGGAGAAAAGGGTTAGCTAACACAGCCAGGTGAACTGTAAAGTCTAGATAAATTATGCAAGCGGATACTTTTTAGGGATAGAAAGTACACTGCTGTAATCTATCCAATGCACGAAATGCTGAAGCGCAAAAGACGGAGGACAGAGGGAGAACAGAGTGTCCCAGGGAAGTGTTGGATGCCTTTCAGGGCTAGTAAAAACGTAAAGTGCTCTGAAGTGTTTTTAAGTGTAGAACAAGCATTGGCTCCTCTATTGTTACAGATAAAGATCAAGCATTCATAAATAAGGATAGCCATGCTGTCGTCCAGCGAAACCCTATATGCGTAAACATCATTTCGATTGACTCTCACTGGGAGGAGAAGGCTATTCTTTCTGGTGGCCCTCCACTGGAACACCCTCTCTGAGGGTCTGCGATCAGACATTTCCCTCACCGAGTTCAAACGTGAGCTCAAAAGTTTCTGTTCTAAGTCATTCATCCAGTCTGGTAATGTTACTTAGAACAGCTCCTAGAGACTGTCTGAGTCTGTTGAGTGCGCAATGTACATGTGTTTTCGTTTCATTTACTTTCCAAAAACTGTGTGAGAATTTTAAGCTTCCCATATCAAGACTAAGACCTCCTTGTGTCCAAGCAGGAAACAGCCATTACAACGCAGCTGTAACCACGCAGTGCCTTTACCACACATGCAAAACGATGCAAGCACAGTTACTACGCATAGTCATTACCACGCATTTGCGTTGCACAGGTGGTAATGGCTATGTGAGTAACTGACTGGTGCTATCGGCATCGTTGTGGTCGTTCTGGTAAAGGTACTGGCATGGTGGCGTCATCAGAGGAAATGGAGAGCCTTCCCCTTCCTCCTGACGATCTGTGCCATGGCTCGCCTGAGAAGAGGAGCCTCTTCGTTCCGTAGAGGTAAGGGGGATTGGGCCTCGATATAGGGCTTTAGACTGGGGGTGTTTTTAGCTCTAAAATGTACCTGGGGGGCGGTTTTAGGGTTCAGGACAGGGGTCAGGTATTTTTAAAAAGGGCTCGGGGAGGTGGGGGGTTGTGCTGGGGTCTAGAGTTAGGGCTTAGGGCAGGGGTCGGGAAATTATTTAAAAGGGCTCAGGGAGGGGGGGATTGTGCTGGGGTTCAGTCTTGGGGCTCAGGGCAGGGATCGGATCGAGTATTTTTAAAAAGGCATTGGGGCCAAGTGGGGGAGGCGTGCTGGGAGGTACTTTTAGGGCTCAGGGCAGGGGTTGAATATTTTAACAAGGGCTGGGAGCTGGGGGAGGAGGGGGGCAGCGGGGACCGGTTTAAGGGCGGGTGGGAGAAAAAACCTTTAACATGCATAGGGCTTTACCGTAGATGCCTTTACAACAAAAATTGTTGTAAAGGCATGCGTGGTAATAAAAAAAATGTGTGGTAAAATGTATGCGTGGTACGTTTTAACGCATGCGTGATAAAGGCATGCGTTGCAACGGAATGCGCTAAACCATCATACAACCGTCCTAGCTCCACCATTACATCCACTAGGCGACGAGGTAGGCTCTCATTGATTTTCCAAGGAAAATACTGCATGTGGCAAAATGTATCTGATTTACATATGTGCCCACCTTCTGTAATGACAATCGGACAAGAAACTGTGGAAACTCACCCCTGCTGAAGAGGTGAGTTTACCCTTTAATACATCTGTGGCGAGGAGATGGAGGCTGAGAGGCTTCAGCTCGTTTAAAGATTATCAACCTGTTAAATTATCAGCAATAAGCAATCATACTGATACTCGATTTTTTGTTGCATTATGTTGGCCTTCTATTTGTGCGAGCTTGCCTACTACCCCTGCACCCAACATCTTTGTGCCCAATTCCCGAACTCCCCTCTGTCTTCGACTCCATCTCTGTTATTTTCCATCCAATCACCTTTGTTGTGTTTCCCTCTCTTAACCATTTGGTCCATTCATCACAATAGCCCACTACATCACCGTACCGTGCCGTACCGTCCGGTTCCTCACACTCTGTTCTACCACCCCCCACTTTCTTCCATCATCCTTCTGTGTCACGACGCCTGTTATGCCCAGGCTATGAGAGCTGTGAAGTGGCTGAAGAACAACTTTCTGGCTTTATACAAAACTATGAAGAAAACAATTAAATAAATGCATACATAAATACATGTATAAATAATTAAATACATGCATAAACAATTAAATAAATAAATATATAAATAAATAAAGGAGTTCCTTGTAAATGGCCTAGCGTAGGTAATGCACAGTCTGCATCTTAAAGTGATCAATAGCCGTATCTATCAGTAGCCCATCCACTTTATAGCTGCAGTTTGTAACTCATCTGTAAACCAGAATTCCCACTTGACCTCCGTCTGAGGGGGGCAGTGGCAAGAGGAGGCCATTAGTGGCTTAGTGGAGATTATAGACAAATGAATCACTGGCACGGCTCTCTCCACAGGATTCGAGAAAGGATCCGTTGTCGCGCCTCCACGAAAAAAATGGAGTTCGCCAGCAAACAGGGCAATAGAAATGCTAAAATGTCTGTCTTCTGTGGGTTTGTGCAAGGTAACGAAACACAACGAGGTCCCAGTGAATTAAAATTTTGGGCGGTCCACGCGGACTCAGGCCCCAATTTCATGTTTGTAGCTACATTCTTCTGATCCTTTGAAAATTCCTATTTGCACAAGAAATACAATTCCAAGACTAGCAGCTAAAACCTGAATATCGCAATTTTTAGAACATTAAAACTGACGAAATTTACTGGGGGAAACCACACGTGGTGAATTCTGCTACATGTGTAATTCAGTGAGGATACCACACATTTTATATGCAATTCCTCTTTTCCCAGAAAAACTCACAATAGGGGATATTTACCACACCAGTACACGCCACACCTCCTGGTATTAATTTGAACCCTTGCCTTCCGACAGTGCAATGAAACCTTTATCGAGGACACAGAAGCATAGCAATTTAGTGCCATAGAAACAAATTGTGTCACTAAAAACACACAGAAAAGAATACATGATAAGTGATTCTGGGGCTGGCCTGGTGTGAAACGGTGTCCTTTTAATTTGGGTTCCCAGACTTTCAACAGGGAATAAAAGAGCAACCCCAGAGAATTTAGAAGAAGGACTCCGAGTTTGTGGCAAAAAAAGATAAATATAATGTTTATTCGCAGAAAGCAACATAAATCAGAGGGCAAAGAAATGTGCAGCAGTCTTTCGGCTAGACTAGTGTGAATGGTATGGGTGATCGATCCTACCTCTGGGGGGGATGATACATTGAATGCTTCCGGGGCCATCAGAAAGGTCTAGCATGCTGCAAATTCTATTTATAGATTGGGCTGCTTTTTTTTTTTTTTTAAAGTAACAAAGCAGCTAACACAGCTAAAATTACTAAGTAGTGCCGGCTGCTGTGCTTTCACTGAGAACATGTTTTTTGTAGTGTGGGCTCACTATGACGTTTTTGACGTAGGCCTGGCAAAATCTTCTGGCAGACGTGAATGTCCCTCGTGGACATGTTTTCATGACTGTAAATTGTGAAGACATCAGCAGGAAGCTAAACATAGTAGTCTGTTTCAGTGAATATTCACAACCACTCCCTTGTTACTAATCAGTATGAGATTGTTAAACAGGAAAAGGCATAAAAGAGTGAATGTTAGAACTTAAAAAGGAATAACTCCCAAGTTCTGGGCAGAATGATCTCAGAACAGCCCACAATGAAAGCACAAATAATAAACCTTGCAATTCATTTATACAACTTACAAAATGAATAACTTCACTCTTACTTGTACAGCCTCAAGAATGGGTTTCAGTCCATTGGCGGCACATGTGCAACTCACACAAAAACTGAACTCATTGCACAATCGGGCTCCACCGATATAGGCCTACTTTCTGTAGTACTTTGTCAGAACAAAACCCAAGCCATAAAGGGTCTGCTGGGTTCTCTTTGATGCCACCAGACTGCCAACACCACAAATCAAGAAATGAAGTTCAAGCACAGAGAATGCCTTAGTTACCTTCAAGGGATAAAACTAATGACAGCAGGTAAGTCATATAGAGAGCAAACACTGAATTTCACTGAATTTGGAAAAAGGTATTGATTTCACTGCCCCACTCAATGCTACTCAAAAGGGCTAGTTTAGAAGAATGAAAGATGGAGTCAAACCTAGCAGGATTATCCATGCACCCTCAGCATGATTGGCGGTTGTAAACCTTCGTCGACCAAGCTCTGGGGGAATAAGCTGGCCACGATCACCTTTACTTTCAGCAGAAGCTTGACTACCCTCCCATCACGAGTCTGGACCAGAATCGAAGGCCTGTAGAGAAGAATGAGTTGCTGAGGACAAGATATGAGAACGGGGTTGACTATGCGGTGGCGGGAGAAGATGCCTTCAAAACCTAAAACGCCAAGACACTCGTGTGAGCTGCTCATGGTCCTTCCATGTGGGTCATGCCTTTGTTGTTTATCTAGGCCGCACAAAATGCAGCTACATTGTACCAAGTTAGTAGGACCAAGGTCGGTGAGTGCCATACCAGCCTGAGCGTGATCCGGCCCAGAGCACGCTCCCTGCAGACCTCTAGAAACGTCTGCACTTGCATTGAAAGAACACAGAGAACTAGACCCCGAGCATCCAAAGTTCTCATAGCTGCCTCCATCAGTAGTAGTGGGGGCTGGGCGAATGTTTTGTGATCATGGACAATTCAAGCACTTGCTGCCTGTCAAAGATGAGGCACACAGCCACCAAGAATAGTAAGGCTTATAATGATTGCCTCGCCAGAGCTATCTGATATTGTATGCCAAACAAGCACCGCACGTTCATGACACCTTACATGTATCTGAATGTTGGAGACATAGTTAATGAATATGTGTGCATTGTCTACAGTAGCGGCTGCTACTGAACGGGGGTGGTGGGGTGGGTGGAGCGGAGGGGGAATAAAAAATAAAATTAACAGACTTACCTGGGTGCCGCCGGCCGCCGCCTCTCCTCTGTCTTCTTCGCGCCGCAACAAAAAGCACACAGCCTCCCAGAACCCCCGGCCAATCACAACGCTGCCTTACAGCAGGATTGTGATTGCTCTGAGCACCGTAGTTCATCGCTCAGATGGGGATAGAGAGGCTGTGCATGTTCCCCACAAGGCTGTGTAATGCAGCCTGGTGAGGAATATGTAAAGTGCGCAGGACAGTTTGGCCAGCCCTCTTGAGCCGGCCCACTGTCCTGTGCACTTTAGAGTGTGCTTAACACTCCTCCCCCTGCCACTGCTCTGGCCAGCCAAGCCCCAACCACCCACATCTAAGCAGGAAGAAAAACTAAAATGATAATAACATTAGTTATTATCTGTTGGACTTGGCCCTTTTTTGCAGGGTCATCCCAGAACTTTTTGCCTTCCTCCTGTACTTTTTCTGACCTGTTGTTTGTGGTTTTATGACTGGGCACTTCACCACTGCTGATCAGTGCTAAAGTGCATATCCTCCCCCTGTAAATTGTTGTTATGAATTTGTGTTACCATGATTGGCATATTCGATTTACTAGTCAGACCCTAGTACACTGCACTGTGTGTGCCCAGGGCCTGAAAATCAAATGCTGCTAGTGGGCTGCAGCACTGATTGTGCCACCCACAGAAGCAGCCTGTAAAATGTAACTCTGGCCTGCAATTTCTGAGCCTGTGTGTAGTCTAGTACTGCCATGTCGACTTGGCAAGTGCACCCACGTGCCAGGCCCTAACCTTCCTTTTTCTTACATATCAGTCACCCCTAAGGTAGGCCCAAGGTACCCCTGTGAGCAGGGTGCAGTGTATGTGAAATGTAAGACATGCCCTGGTGTATGTGGCATGACCTGATAGTGAATTACTGCCAATTTAGTTTTTTTCACTATTGCAAGGTTATCTGTTCCCATAGGACAGAATGGGGAGTTTGTTTATAACATCTTATAAACATAACTACCCCTGGGAACAAGGTAGGAAAATAAAGTTTGATATACCTGAACTCAGAATGTTACAATGCATCTTTTAGTGAGGGTGATTTTTACATTCTGTGTTTGAAAATACCACTTTTAGAAAGTAGGTATTTTCTTACTTAGCCATCCAGTATGCCTCTGCTAGGTTTGTGTATTGCATGTCTGACTTTGGAGTGTCAGGGGCTGGGGAGGAGCAGTGGCTCCAGAGAGCCTGATGAGTCAGGGCTGGGCTGAATAGGCCTGGTCTGCATTTAGAGTGGTGGGAGGAGTAGCACCTGCACCTGAATAGGTCTGTGCCTGCCTTCCACAATGATGGCTCCTCCCCCTGTGGTGTGTCTGGAGCCAGGGCTCATACTGACAATGGAGGTTGTTGTGCACTTGCAAAGTGCCCCACAGAACTGGTTTTGGCTGGGTACAGACACTCTCTGCCTTCAGAGAACAAAGGATTTTTGGGTATAAAAAGAGGGGCCCAGACCCCAGACTTTTAGATCACTTCTGGGAAATCAAGAGGACCCTTTGCCAAGGAGAAGAGCAGGAGAAGCTGAGGAGGTGCGTGTTGCTGTTTGCCGTCTGGGGTTGGCCTGCAGTGGCTACTTGCTGCCAAGAAAACGAGAAACAGACTTTGCTGTTTGCTGTGTCCCCTGCTTGAGGAAGATCTCCAAGGGCTTTAAACTGAACTTGCCTCCTGTTCTGAAGTCTCAGGGACACAAAAACTTCACCACCAGCTCCCCTGAACTTCCTTGCTGGGAGTTCTGACCTGCAAAGAGGTACCTGTTGTTGTTTTGGACCTCTAGAGACTGTTTTCCGCTGGGAGTTGGAAGAATTCACTCATCGTCCCGGATTGTCGCATCGCATCGAGGCGCCAAGTTTGTCGCATCATTGGGGGACGCAGTAAGAAACCGACGCATCACCTCCACACGCAGTAAGGCACCGACGCATCACCTCCTCTCCGGTAAGGAACCGACGCATCACCTCCCCTGCACAGCAGTAAGGATCATTGGGTAAATAGCGCACCTCACGGTAAACATTTACTGCAAGTGTACAGGAATACGAGTGATTGAATGCAAGTGGCTGTTGTTCATTGATCCAAGTGAATGCAGGGGCTCATTTCACACTAAAATATAGCGCCAAATGCCGGTGTTGCATTTCATGTTGTTACGCGTATTTTCATGTAATTTTTCACCACATCTAATGGAAGCCATGATATGGTGCCTGAGCAACAATATACCAGAATTAGTGCTCCTTTCTTTGAGGTGTGGTCAGGAAAAAACAAATAGTCAAGCTGTTTCTGATAGGCTGGCTAGTGGTAAATAAAAGGGGAAGTCTCATAACTGCGCAAAATGTGTCAGTCTTCCTGAGTTGAAATGAAAGAAAGTATTTTGTTTGCCAGTCACTGCCACTTCAGGAAAACTGTGGGCCATTCCACAGCTACCGGTGTGGTGCTGTCAGAGCAGAGGAACTACAGGGCTCACCCTGTAGTGCAGGATAAGAACCCTGCTGCATTAGCCCTGACCAAATGTTCTCATCCACCTTAGCAATACAGAGGCTTAGGTACAGTGAGGAATCAATTGTATGGAGAGATGCAGACGGGGTGGCCAGTGGATCTCTCCACCTAGGCATAACCTTATGTCACAGGTTCTCCACCTCTGCAAGAGTAGCATGCAGGGGTGTGCCTGCAGCCAATAGCAATCTTGCGTGGCTCAGCCCTAGAACATCCTTGTCCTCCATCTTTCTCTTCAGTTGAAGTGCAAGGAAAATAAGCTTAAACCCCATTTCATGATTGGGAATGAGGCAGTCAGGAGTGCCCTGCACCACTCCACATATTCCCTGACTTCCATGTATTCACACAGTCAGCAGTTAATCTAAATGCTTTCCTGATGAAAAAAGGCACAAGAAACAGAGGGTGTGGCATCGATTTATAGGTTGAAGGGACTAGGGGTTAAAAGAATAAAACACTAGGGGCCAGATGTACGAAGAATTTTTGAAGTCGCTAATGGCCCGAATCATGGAAGCGGGCCATTTGTGACCACAAAAATCTTTTTTTAGGGCCTGATTCACAGAACTAACTTATGTCAAAAACGTAAAGTTAGTACTTTTCGGTATTCACAGAATACACTTACCACTACTAACTTTATGTCAGCTCTCGGGCCGGAGATTCCGGCCCTGTGGCGGAATTTCCTCCTCTGGGCCGGAATCTCCGCCTCCGGGCCGGAATACCCTCATTTAGGCCGTTTGAGCATTGAAACGTTTTTGACGTAAGTTAGTTCTGTGAATCAGGCCCTATATGTACAAACACGAAACTGCAATTATACAGAATCGCAATTTGGTGTGCAATTAGATATTTGGAAGGTGCCTGTTTAGGGCATTCCTTCCAAGTACCAAATCGCAGTGGGATGTATTGATGTTTTGCGATTGAATTCTGGTCACAAAACATTAATATTTTACTACCAATTCAAAATAGGTGGTATCTCTTTCGCAAATGGGTAGGGATCCCGAGGAGACCCCTTTGAGAATGCAAAAAATTAAGCTGAACGTTCCATTGTTTTTTATAAATGAATCTCTTTATTCTTTAAGGAAAACGGACTGCATTTAAAAAAAAAAAACCTTTATTTAGAAACAATAAGAGACATGGTAATCTGCTGACCCCAACAGGTATCATCACTGTGATGGCTATCATTCCTAATGGGTTGCAAACTGTGACCTACCTTATTAATATTCATGAGGTAGGTCAATCTGTGACCCACTAGGAATCTGTCATTTAAAAATAAAAGTTTCATACATTAGGAATAGCGATTTCCTAATTGTGATTCAGAGAAAATGGCAATTTCTAAATCACTATTCCTAATGTTAATACATCTAGCCCTAGGATGAATTTCTTGATATTTTATGAGTCGTCTCTATGGGAATTATTTTGTGTCACCTCAAAGTGCGAGTCAAGGGCTGACAAAATAGTCCCAGCATGTAATAGTAAATATCATAAAGGGTGTCAAGTCCACACATATCTAAACACTTTGAACTGAGCCCTTCTACCTAATGTTAGGTGCACACGTTAAAATTAAATAAAGAATTAGGTGAAATGACTGTAGGACTAAAAATCATCATTCAGATGACATAAATCATTAGTGTTCATCCTAGGTTTGTAAGGAGGTGCTGGAAATTGGGTTTCTGGTTGGCAGAGGTAGGCACAGTGTCCAAGCAGAAACCACAATCCTAGTCAGGGTAAGTGTAGTACACGCCAAAAGGTTACCTATGCTCACCCTCTGTTAGCTTGGCACAGAGCAGTCAGTCTAAACTAAATGGCAATGTGTAAAGTATTTGTGCACACACACACAGTAACATAGTGAAAACAACACAAAAGTACTCCACACCAGTTTAGAAAAATAGCCAATATTTATCTGAGTAAAACAAGACTAAAACAACAAAAATACAACATACACAAGTCAAGATATGAATTTTGCAAGTTTAAATCAAAATGCAGTGCAGCTAACTGGTCGCGCTTGACCGGGGCAAATCCAAAAGTTCAGTCTGACCGTGATGGAGCACAGGCCAGATATAGGGGTCACGCAGACCCACTGACAGTACCATGGCTGCGTCGATGCTCGAGGACGATGAGTCACTGTCACAGGCAATGTGTCGGTTCTGAAATCAGGGAAAGTCATTGATGCTTCACCTTACTCTTGCCAGCATACCGCGGCTGGCTGGGATCCCATATAAGCGGTCGCTGACGTGAGACAGGGCTGGTCCACGTCCGATTCGGACTACTCAGTCATCTTTGGATGCACATAGCTTGGTCAATCAATGAATGAGATGTCAAGGTCTTCATTAACAGCGTTGAACGAACATCATGTGTGATGAAGACGGGAGGAACAAAAGGGTCTCATTCTGTCTTTTTCTTTGGGAAATGGATGCCGGAGACTCCCATCAATGGCTATGGAGGCCGCATTGTTCAAGCCTGGAACTCACTATATTCATCTAACAGCTAGTGTCTGTCTCTAGGTTCATCCTGGCAAGATCCACCTTGCATCAAACAGGGCAACCCCTAACACAATTCCAAGACAAAAATATGTTCTCTGGGGTCCCCTGGTCCTCAGACCAGCACTCAAACACCATTATAACTAAATGGTTCTCACGTTTTACAGCACATTTTCTGATTCGATTCAACTCAGCTTGTCCACGATGTCTCATTGGCTATTTGCAACATCTACAAAACTCAATTACAAACCTGGTATGGACAAATTGCTGACTGAAATTTACTTTATCTCATAATCTTTGTCACACACACTTGGGTATAGATTTTCAAAAGGCTAGGTCTCTTATAGTGGGGTAGCTGAAGCGTTAGATTAGGAAAACAGTGCTTATCAATCACCCTAATAGCAACCATTTTATAACTCCCCGTAATCCTCATTTTGTTTTTTTAAAAAGAGTGCAGAGACCCAACGTTTTTCTCAGGAGCTCACTGCATGCTCGGGATGTTGCACACCAAAGTTGTCCAATCTCGATTCCACCTCATGACTCTGTGTTCCATCACCCTCCACTTCCTGTCTATATCTCGCAGGTTCATTTTCATTCCTGTTTTCTCCCATTGTCATTGTTTTCATATCGTTCTCTTCCTTCTTCTTTCTCCCTTTTCATGCTTTCCATCTCTTGTTCTGAATCAAAGGCTGATAATGAAAAATAAGTCCCATTCCACTGCGTGCAACCACCGGTGCAGACGTCACCACCAGTAGAACACGCAGTTCTACTGGTGGTGACGCCTGACCCATATCTATTCAGAAGACGAGAAAACAAAAGCCGTGGGCCTTCAGTGAACCTGAAAATCATGTTCCAGAAAAAATGCATAGTTCTGAGAGTTGAATTGCACTTTTCATATGGTTATTTAGAGATTAATAACATGAAAGGAGAATGGATATTCAGGGAGATTACAAAAATGTCATGCCTGACATAAACGGAAGTATCACATATTATATTTATATTCCGTGACATTAACCTACTAAGGAAACTGCCTTGAGGGGAAAACCAGCACAGCAGTTGCTCACAGAATTTTCCCAGACACTCTCAACTGTCTTTTCACGGTCCTTTGTGACTGGCCGCAGTGGCGATACGCTGGCATTTTGTTTGTTGCTCCGCAGGAAGCGCGAAGGGATAAGTATAAGCTAAGTAGAGAAAGGGCGGGGTGAACAAAAGCAGAGGAAAACCAGGATCCGGTCACTTTGCAGACAAAGCAGCAGCATAAATGTCAGGCTGGTATTTTTATGTGTGAAAGGAACAAATGCTCAAAACACTGCAAAGTAGCCCGAAAAGGACACTTGACAATGTTAATGAAATCCTCGGCCAGGGCCCTCGTCAGGAAGCCACTGCAGACTGCACCACACATTGCCCCTCCCAGCGCTGCCAATTACAGTACTAACACAACTAATAACAATCGCACTTATACAAGTGAGACAATTCAGACTATTCCAGGCCCCCAAAGCTATAAGAATGGCTTAGGTGGCAGTCAATAGTCATTTTTAATGTATATTGAATTAATAAACAACTGTTGTTGTGCCCATCTTTAAATTAGACAGACAGCGCCACCATTTGGCAGACTGTTACAAGCCCCGGCAATTAAGAGCCGGTGCCGAGCTCTGGAAACCACAGGCTCAAATTAAGCCCTAAATGGAGTGGACACGACACAACGATGGGAACCTTGTATTGCATATGAATGCAGAGTGCAACGTGGAACATGTCACAGAGGGGGTCCAGTGCACAGTGCTGGCATGCCAACACAATTGACAATGAAGTGTTAACAGTTAAGTGCCGGTGCCGAGCTCCGGAAACCTCAGGCTCAAATTAAGCACTGGACGAAATGGGCACGACACAACAATGGGAACCTGGTACTTCATATTAATGCAGAGTGCATCGTGGGCTTGATCATTGGGGGTCCAGTGCACAGTGCAGGCATGCCAACACACACAGTGCCACTGTGTGTCACACGATATCAGTTACCTTCACACGGTCACCCAGTGAGGCGCCAATATCACAGGATGGTAGACGTGCCACAAAGCCCCACCTCCTCCTCTAACACAGTGAAAAATGTCTAAAAGTTAGCAGCTCTGCAATGATGTCAGATTAAATCCCACCCTCGAGCCCTAGAGTACCTTTGGCTTGGTGGTAATTAGCACTTTATAACCACACTTTTGAGAGTTCTGTGTTTTAGCAGATGGTCACCTGGTAACACCATCAGTTTCTTAACGGTCAATAGTGCAGGAGTCCAACCAATTACAGTCAGGAGCCTTCCATGAGAAGTAGGTTTACAAGGATCTTACAAGAGCCGGAAGTGCTGGCTGCTGAACAGAGACTGGATGATAAATAAATAATTAATAAGATTCCTCAGCTTCGAAAAAATATAAAAGATATTAATGCACCATGACTTGAAGCCTCTCAATCACGTACATAGTGTTAAGGGCTTTACTCCTTCCCATTTACATGCATTAACATGTATGTTAGGATAGTAAAATAGATAAATAATATTAAATTGACAAACAAATGATAAATCTTCGACCACCCACCAATATAAGAAATAATTAAAAGGTCACCTCTCAACATTTTAGCCCCAGCTACTATGTAGTATTCATAAGGGTTTCTTCAGGTTGTATTTTTGATGTGGCTCTCACTGGGCTGGTCGCCCTAGATCCTATTTAACTTGACCTCACAATCTTAGGAGATCACCAAGGATTACTCCTCACAATGTAGGACATTAAGAAAGCACCACAGGCCTAATTTATGAGGAATTGGCATAGGGCAGCTCTGCAAGTCTTCTTGCTGCGCCACCCTACAACAAGGTGAAAGGGCAGGAATGCACTGTATTTATAATATACGGTGCATTCCTATCCTTTCCCCCTGCACTGGTGCTCAATTTGCTGCCTAGTGCCAATGTACAAAACAAATTATACATCAGTTCAGGGGAAAAAGACAGAAATGCATACTATTTCATAAATACAGTGCATTCCTGCCCTTTCACATTGAAATTGACTCCATTGCATTTCCTCTGTAGCAGGCAGGAGTGTATTTGTGCAGGATTGGTCACCTTCCTGTAAAAAAACAATCCAGAGAGGCCGTTTGCTCTTTCCATGTGTGCTGCAGAATGCAGCATATATGGAAAGAGGAAAAAACAAGGAGAAAAAAAATGATTTGTCCTTGTTACCTCTGCTCTGAGGAGCCGTAAGGTTTTGGCTCTGCCCCAGGTTTACATGATTAGGTGAATCTGGGGCAGCATCAAAATCCATGGGTGTTACTTGGGAACACCCACTGCAGCACCCATGGAACACCTCCTTGACACAGAGTAAGGGAACTGCTTTGTCTTACTCCATATCTATGAGGCCATGCAAAGCCACTCAGGGTGGCTTTGCGTCATCTCATCTATATGATTGAGAGGCTTGCACCACAGGAGTGTCAAAAAAAGTGACACTCCTGTGATTCAAGCCTCTCATAAATAAGCCCCCACATGTGTAAAGTGCACATTCATTAGTGGGTATTTTGGCACCGAATAACAAATGATATTGTTACCTAACTGAGTGGTACTCATTTTATTGACCCCAGGAGGATTTCAGGCCAAATGGACCCTCTAAGATTCAAACTGTATCACACATCTCTGCAGTGGATGTATTAGTCCACTAAGCCATCAAAACCATCCACTTTGTCCGCTTTTTAGGAACCATCATGTCCAAGATGGGCTCTTTATAACCCACAATTAGTCCTATAAATGATTTAAACCATTAGTAATATCAAACTAAATATAATGAATAATATATAATAATTAAAAGTTCGAGGAGAAAATTCACTGGAAGGTTGTGCATGACTGAATGAGAATGGATCAAAGTTTACTCCATCCAGAATCGGGGTCACTTGGCATATCATGCAAACGTAAATTGTAATCAAAATAAGCATTGGCCAAGCCAATAGGTCTGGTGCTGGCTGCCAGCTTTTTGGTTTCGTCAAAGCTTGTTTTGTCATGTATGTAGCTAAACTTTATTGCTGGGGAAGCTGCAGTGCCCTCAGCAATGTAAGAAAAAGTGTCTAAAAGCAAAATCTTTTTTATTGTCTCAAAAAGCACATATTGCCATAAGAGTCCCTGGCACTGAAGAAAACTACTTTCAGTGATAATGTGCCCCTTGTTAAAGTGAAGAATACCATCACTTACATCGACATCAGCCAATGGCTGAATTGGGCTGACCCATTGCCCCATGCCGTAGGATGTATTGGGTGGAAGAAAAATGTAAATAACAGAACTATAGATCAATGGATGTCGAAAGCTGGCAAAAAGCCCCCATGGGTATATTAAACATATAATTTCACTAAAATCAATAGGTCATGGCTAACGCCAAACCTCTTTGAGCGAAACCTTCTATATTATGACAAAAACTCGGGGGGGCATATTAACAAGGCCTGGCGATAAATATCGCAAAGCGCGCTTAGCGCTTGCATATTTATCGCCGGCTATCTCTGTAATTTATCACCCGGTTAGCACGTTATCAACAACGCGCATCGCCAAGGCGATAAAATTCCAGAGATAGCGTGGATATCGCCGTTTTCCATGGTGGAAAACGGCGATATCCTAGATGATAGGGCCTGTGGTCTTAGCCACAGAATCCACCCCCCATGTTAAGTATGCCTTAGTCAGGAATTTAACAGACGTTAAATTCCTGCGTTAAGGCATACTTAACGCGATTTAAAAGATCGCTAACCCTCCTTGATAATATCGCGAAGCTGCCTTCGCGATATTATCCCTGTTTGGTTTCACAGCCACGCCTACTTTGCATCTCATTAGCGATGCAAAGTTAGGCGTGCTGGGAACGGGCGCTAAGTCAGCAAAACACGCGATAGCGTGTCTTTGCTGATAAGGCAATGAAATTATCGCCGCTTTTCGCCCGAAAACGGACGCAAAAGCGGCGATAATTTCATATCGCCCCCTTGTTAATATGCCCCACGGTCTCTGACAGGTTAAAGAGGCCTCATGCAAAAAGGGAATTATCCTCTCCATGAATACTACAATCACCCATTACAATAATCCTCTTACACAGCTGCAGGATCTCCTCACAGAAACCTTTGAACAGAGCATGAAAAATCCCTGCAGTAGCCAAGTGGGCGGTAGATAAAGAGAAATATATTTGAAAAATCCACACATCTCATTGTCAGATGCCTGCAGCTAGGAAAGTCAGATGTGGTTATGGTTGTACATTTAAAAAGGATGGCATAAACAAAACATCCCTCCTCCTCATCTGCCCTCTCTATTTTTACACAGTCTTTGTAGTCTGGATGCCTCATGGTGTTTAACCCTGTGAGACATGTCTGGACAAAAAAGGAACACGTAGGCACTAATCAAAGTCCATCTTCTTCCTTTTCAAAGTCATGAATATTCATGGGGTTCCCAAGAGCAAGTCTCATACTTAAGAGTAGTCATATGACCCAACCCGAAGCATTTTAAGTCAGTAACACAATTTACAATCACAGCCATCCCATCATGGTTGGCTTTGAACAAAAAGTTCCAACGTCAGCTAAAATTAGAATATATTTTCGACTGTTGCCCATACTTGGTTTACTCAAAGATAAAGCAAATAATTTGGAATTCATCTAATTTACCCAGCTCTAGTGCCTAATTTGTAAAAAAAAAAAATAGGTGCCAGGGTCCTCATCAGGAGGCCACTGCAGCTTGCAACACCCGTTGCCTGCTCCATTGCAGCCAGTGCTAGTAATAGTACAACGCTTAACCATCATACTCCTACAGGTGTGACAATTCAGACTGCTGCAGGCTCCCAAAGCTATAAGAACGGCTTGAGCGGCATGTATTAGTTGTTTTTAATGTATATTGAACTAATAAACAGCTGTTGTTTTTCTTATATCCAAATTACACAAATAGCGCCACCATGTGGCAGGCTGTCATAAGCCCTGGTGTTTACAATTAAGTACTGGTGCTGCGCACTGGAAACCACAGGCTCAAATTAAGCACTGCCTGGCTCAGATAATAATGGGCTTTTAACCTGCATTCAAAAGATGCCAGGAAGGGGGAGGCAACATGTACAAAGCAGTCTTTACTACGCAAGTGAGTATACACATATACATATTTGTTCCTTTACCAGGCAGGTAAGTATTTTGTTTTAAATAGCATAATTATTATATTTAAAAAAGGTGTTAGCTGCTGATAGTGATAAATGGATGTAAGGGTCATTTTAGGGTTTAGGGGTGGGTAGTCGCAAAGGGAGGTAAGGGTCAATCGGGTTTGAGGTGGGCAGTGGTAAAGGGAGGTAAAGGTAATTTTATTGTTTAGGGGTGGGTAGTGGTATAGGGAGATAAGGGTAATTTTAGGGTTATGAGTGGGCAGTGCTAAAGGGAGGTAGGAGTAATTTTAGGTTTTGGGGTGGGCAGTGGTAAACATAGGTAAGGTAATTTTAAGGTTTAGGTGCAGGCAGTGGTAAGGGAGATAAGGGTAATTTTGGGATTTATGGATGGGTAGTGGTATAGGGAGATAAGGGTAATATTAGGGTGTAGGGGTGGGAAGTGGTAAAGAGAGATATGGGTAGTTTTAGGGTTTAGGTTGCCCAGTGGTAAAGGGAGATAAGCGTACCTTTAGGGTTTAGTGGTAGGTACAGATAAAGCGAGGCAGGGATTATTTTTTAAGGTTTATGGGTGATTTGAAAAGGAGGTTAGGAGTAAATATAGGAGAAATATATATATATATATATATATATATATATATATATATATATATATATATATATATATATATTGATGTATAGGAAAATAATTTTTGACTTGCCTATATCTTTGACGCCATTTTATGAATCTTCACAAAATTTTACAAAAAAAGTGACCCACTGATTCTAGTTGTGCTTGGAAAGTTTCGGGGTAATCCACAAAGCGGGTACCTGGAAAAAGGCGGGGGGCTCAAAAAAGTGCTTTTCATATGTTAATTCCCATAGGGATTTTGAACACGACTACAGGCCGAACCGCTGGACGGAATTACACCAAAATTGGCAGAAAGTCAGCTCGGGCCAGAAAGAGGGCTTTTTGTTGTATGGTGTAAATTTGTCCAGTACTTTTAGAGTTATTCAAAGAAATCCAAATTTGCATGTCTAGGGACGCAAAGCAGTGGCAGCTGCCACCATTTTAAAGTGGTGGGCTGGCACCAGGGAAGGAGGGAGGGAGGGTTAGGGGAATAATAAAACATTTAAAAAAAGACTTACCTGACGCTCACAGCTGCCTCGGTGCTCCTCTCCTCCCGGCAGTTCATGGGCCACACAACACAGGCTCCCACCCAATCCAGATGTTGCTCTCATGCTAGCATTAGAGAAGCACCAGGATTGGCCTGATCGGGCTGGCCTGATGCTCGCTCAGGCACAGGGAGTCTGTGCCTTTTCTCCACCCTTGTGTGCAACACAGCTGGGTTAGGGAAATCCAAGTGCACATGTCGGTTTGGCCAACCTAAGACGACCGGCCAAACCGACATGTGCATTTACAGTGTCCACCACTCCTCCCCCCTGTCATGGTCTGGTCCTGGCCACCCTCAACTCGGCTCAGTAGTCATGGAAAAATAAAAAGATGATAACATTATTTTATTATCATTTTAATTTTCATCTGCTGGCTCTGAGCAGTTGGGTAACGCTCCTCCACCATTACTGAGGAACAGCGCCTGACGTGAAGGCTCCACTAACCCTCCCGATCTCATGCTCAGATCTGATCAGCTTCAACCAGAAATTGTTGGCAGACATCTTGGAACTCGATCTCAGTCTAGATCCATACAAATAGATTACATAAAAAAGAGAAGGGGGCAGGGGAGGGATACCCTGACACCTTAGCCTTGGGACTGGGGTCCTGCAATGACCCCGTCAGGGCAAAAAAGCATTTTTATTTTTGAATTTTCACTGAAAATCATGACAGATGCGTGACTCTGGTGAAAAATCAAACAGTAACTAAGCATGGGCACCAACTCTTGTTTTGAAAACAGCCCCTGGATGGGCTAGGTCCCAGGGTATTTTTTATTTTAAAAGGAGGGGTGCACAAGGCCCCTCTCCTAAGGCTCTTTGAGCCCCGGGGACCACCACCTCCCCGGTGCTTTATTTTTATAAATGGAAAGGGGCTGCATGGACGTCCCTCCTGGGCTTCGTAGAAGCCCCAGGGACCACCACCATCCTGAGGCTTTATTTTTATAAAAGGAGACAGGATGCATGGCCCCCCTCCTGGCCTTCATAGAAGCCCTGAGGACCACCAGCTCCCCAGGGCTAGGAGATATAGAAAACTGGGAGAGGAGCCATGCGCCCCCCCCTCCCGGGCTATATACGACCCCAGGGACCACCACCTCCCCTTTGCCACTCATGAACACAGAAGGAGGGGGCTGCACAGCCCCCTGGAGCCATTATTGGCTCTGGGGACCACCACCCCCCCAGGGCTGTCTTCCTATGTCCCAGAATGCCCAGCCCCGGGTCATAGCTGTTTGCTCTGACTTGGGGGGAACTTTGACAGCTCCTGCCAAGTCAGAGCAAATACTAACTCCACTCCCAGAAAGTGGGAGTTGCCAAACTGCTCCCACTTGCTGGGAGCAGAGTTTTCATTAGTTTCCCTGCCCACTGTCATGCAGGCAGGGAAACAGATTAAGGGATTGCTCCCACACAGAGGAAGCTGCATGTTTAGCAGCTTCCTGTGTGTGGGAGCAATGCCGGCTCTTTCCATAAGGGTACTGTTCTCTGTAACAAATTGATTGAATGTGGTTACCCCAGGAAACTTGTCAAACATTCCCTAACAAGAGTGTCATTTACACCAAAAGTCAAAGACACTAGCACTCCTTTAACCTGTGTCCTTACATTTTCGAATCTTTCCTACAAGATTAATAAGATCATCGCAAATAATGTAAAGATCTTAACTACATTTCAGATCCCGAGACCTCTATTCTCTTTCAGACGGGGCAAGAATTTATGACAACATTTGGCAAGGGCCAGCAGGAAAACAAAGCCTAGAAATCTAACCGACCTCCTTAAATTACCCCTGGTGACTGGCCACTACAAATGTGGCCAATGTTTAGCCTGCAATTTCACCTCAATTCCAAGGAAATCACAGTGCATGAAATCACGCATAAATAAGATAAATTCTCAAATTGCAACACCAAAAATGTTGTGTATTGCATTTGGTACCCTTGTGACAAATGTTACATTGGCCAAATCATGTCCTCCAACACATATCCAGGATCCTGTGTAAAACACTAGGAGCACCTCTTTTGGACCATTTCTCCACACAGTACCATTCTGTAAGTGACCTTAAGTGGTCTGTACTGTTCGTAATCTTCCCCAACAGATGAGGTGAATCAATAGAATCCCTATTATGGGCTTTGATTAAGTCTTATACTGTCACCATGTTGCTTCCCAAGCACTTTTAAACATGCATTGGTCATGCCTCGCTTGATTACACCTTTCCTAAATGGGCATAGCTATGTGTGCATTCTGTTATTTTTTATTTTTACACCTCACAGCTGTGAAGTGTATTTAATAAGCTTCCCCACACTATAGTGGTCGACTTTTTGACTCTTTGACTTTCATTGTGTGGTGAAAGAGACTCTTTTCCTGTATTGTCTAACGATCATAAAGTTTTTGCATTGTTCAAACATAGAAGTTTCATGT
Organism: Calotriton arnoldi; assembly: GCA_963921515.1. Taxonomy (NCBI): domain Eukaryota; kingdom Metazoa; phylum Chordata; class Amphibia; order Caudata; family Salamandridae; genus Calotriton; species Calotriton arnoldi. Next base: position 592,202 of record CAWUFW010001478.1, on the reverse strand, counting down.
ATGCATATACTCGATCTCAAGGAAACCCTTGTAAATTATCATGTCTAATATCTTTTCTCAGACCCATACAGGCACTCGTACACCCACTCACAGACTCACACAGTCACTTACACACCCACTCACAGACCCATACAGCCACTCACACATCTACTCACAGACACATACAGCTACTCATACACCCACTCACAGACCCATACAGCCTCTCATACACCTACTCACAGACCTATATAGCCACTCACACACCCACTCTCAAAGTTAAAGGTTACAATTAGGAAACAAAACTTTTAAAAAGTTGGAATTTACTGAAAAAAACTAAGGTTACAGGGACGTTACAGTTAGGAAATAGAATTCAAAAATCCTTAGAAATTCACTGAAAAAAACCAAGGTTACAGGGACATTATAGTTAGAGTTAGGAAATAGAATAAAAAAACATAGAAAGTCACTGGAAAAAAAAAAGGTTACAGGGACGTTATATTTCGGAAATTATTTTCAAAAAACCTTAAAAATTCACTGAAAAAACCAAAGGGTACAGGGATGTTATAGTTAGGAAATAGAATTACAAAAACCATAGAAATTCACTGAAAAAACACAAAGGTTATAAGCACATTATAGTTAGGCTCAGATTTCACTTGAACAAAACCAGAAAAATTCAGCAGTTATAGTTACCCGAGCTAACTATAACTTACACCCCCGGAATGACATGCTTATGACCTCACACATTACATCACTCATGACATGGTCAGTGACATCACTGATGACATCTCAAATGTCATGAGTGATGTAATGTGTGAGGTCATAAGCAGTGCAGTGCAGAAAAAAAGGTCAAATTAACATTATAGTTAGGTATGGAAATAATATCTTACTTTATCTTAAAAGAAAGCCTCACAACACAATTTCACTGAAAAAAGCAAGGGTTAAAGTGATGTTAAAGTGGCATGAGGTGAAAATTGCAGTTAAAACATTACATTTTAAACTAAAAAAACAATGAAAATCAGTTATAGTTAACTCAAACAACTATAACTTGCGCCCACACCGTGTACTGCTTATGGCCTCACATTTTACAATACTCATAACATGTTGTATGACATCATTTCTAACATCGCTGATGACAACTGAAATGACATTATTGATCACCCACCAGCCTCATCAGGTGCCTGCATGAGATTGGCATTCAAGGACTCACTCGCTGCTTGATCTGCTCCTTCTTAATGGATAGAACACAAGCTGTCAGCTTTGCACCTTACTCCTCGGAAGCCTGGAAATTCATGTGGGAAGTGCCTCATTGTTCATTGCTCAGCCCCCTTCTTCAACTCATACATGATTCCTCAGTACAACGTCACCTGTGCACATGACATCAAATCCTCTCCGACGCTGACAACATGCAAGTCAGACTTTCCCTCTCAGACAAGACCCACAGCACAAGAAACAGATACAGATCGAAATTGCTAACTGGTTGAAAGGCAACTGTCTCAAGCTCAACACCGACAAGACAGAAGTAGTTATCTTCAGCAAGAACACTTCATCATGGGCCTCCAACAGCTGTCCAGCTGAACTTGGACCCACATCCACATGTAGAACCCCCGCCAGGAATCTCAGAATAATCAACAGCAAACTGGATATAACCACACAAGCCAACGCTATCACTGCATCCTGCTTCCACACCCTGAAGGTGCTGAGGTAGATCTTCAAATGGCTCTGAAGCCACATTAGAAAAACTGACACTCACACTCTAGTCACCAGCAAGTTGGACTACAAGAACCCTCTACCCTGGGATCACCAAGCAACTCATTAGGAGACTACAAACCATGCACAACTCGGCAGCCAGACTCATCCTCAACGTCCCACAAAGAACTCTCCTCATGCCAAATCTCAGAGAGCTCCACTGGCTCCTGATACACAAACATACTCAATTCAAACTCCTCACATGCACATTCAAGGCACTATACATCTCAGGCCCCACCTACCTGAACAGTCACATCTCCTTCCACCAATGACCTAGACACCTCTGCTCTGCAGGACTCTACTCGCATACACCCCATGCATACACAGAACCAGATGAGGAGGACAGGTGTTCTCTTACATCGCTCCTAAGGCACAGAATGGCCTCCCACTCCAATTCAGAGCCTCCTCCTCTCTTCTTGAATTCTGCAAAAAGCTGAATACATAGCTTTTAAATTTACCAACCTACCATAGGCAGGGCTAGGCACACATACCTGTCCAGCAACAGAATACCCTTGCAGAAGATAGTGCACTTTACAAATACACATAACATAACATGACATAACTGTGCATGACAAGGGTGCAAGTTATAGTTACTTGAATTAACTATAACTGGTGAATTTCATTGATTTTTTTAGTTTAAAATGCTATGTTTTAACTGAAATTTTCACCTCCGCTATCCTTCCGAATCCAAATAACTGACGACTAACCTATCCACCTCTCAAATTACTTTCATATTTCACTTTACTAATTCAACACTAATCCTTTATGGGTTCCGGAGTAGCGTGCTACTCGCCGAAAAAGCGCTTTGACGCCTCGTCAGGGGTAGTAAGCGCTATATAAATGCAATTACAATACAATACCTAACTCTAATGCCACTTTAACCTTTGTTTTTTCCGGTGATGAGTCAACTTCAGCAGCATAAGCCATGGCTCTGCGGAGATCGGATAGTCAGTATAAAGTTTGCGATGGGGCCTGGCAATGTGGTGCCAGCCTGCCAATTACAGCAGGCAAGGTAGCTTCTAAGTCATCCTCTAAACTGGGAATCAACAAGGCCACTCTTTTCCAGCCAGTGAGCACCCCACAGCAGCGCCTGCTACCTGGTTAGGTGGTCAGCACAAAGCGCAAGCGGGCAGCAGGCAAACAGAAAGGCTATAAAGAAAAATGTATCTCTAGAAGCTGGTCAATTCAACTGTTGCTTTCCAATCATGTGACTGTATCAGGTAATCCTAGAGAGCCAATCACAGTGAGTAACATGACCCCTTCATTTCTCTTCAGCAGTGACTGCAGGAGGTGTGATTGGTCAGTACAAAGTCCAAATGACTGATCAGTACAAAGTCCAAATGAGGCAGCAGGTGTGTAGGGAAGTCAAAGTACTTTCTAACCCATTATAGTTTTTTTTTAAAACAGATTTTGCTGTAAACCTTATTGACATGATCATCACCATGTGACATAGAAACACCCTAGGCAACTTTACCATGGATCCTTGTGATATTTCTTGTTGGACAGCTTCACCTCACTAATCCCAGAAAATTTCACCTACTCCCTTGCCTCATTTAAAGTAGGCCTGAGCAAAATTGTATGCCCTCCGCATAATAGGAGTAGTTTAAAAAAAATGAGGGGCATGTTATCAACGGCCAGCGATAATTATCGCTGGCCGTGCTGAGCGACGAATTCCCTAACGCAGGCTATCTCTGGTATTTATCGCCCTGGTAGCGCGTTATTAACAACGCGTTTCCCCAGGGCGATAAAAATTCCAGAGATAGCGAGGTTATCGCCGTTTTGCAGGGAACATCGCTGGTTTTCCAGCGATGTTCCCTGCAAACGGCGATAACCTTGCTGATACGACCCTGTGGTCGTATCAGCATAATCCACCCACTATGTCTAACATAGGTAAGTCAGTATTTTAGCAGACGTTAGATTTTGGCGAAAACAGCCGTTTTCGCCAAAATCTAACGTCTGTTAATATCCTATGGGCTGCCTTGTAAATATTGCGATGTGAACATCAGCGATATTTGTAAGGCCGTCCATCCGGGGTACGCCCAGTGACGCCCACTTTGCATCTCATTAGAGATGCAAAGGTGGGCGTTGGGAAAAAGGGTGCTAACATGCGATTATGCATGTTAGCACCCTCTTGTTGATAGGGCGATAGTTTTATCTCCGTTTTTCTGGCTTTTAAAGCCGGAAAAACTGAGATAAAGCCCTTGTAGATATGCCCCCGACTCTTTTGATGCAAAATTATCGAAAATAACGTGATTACTCCAGTTCGAATAGTAATGGAATAAAAATCTTACCGCAGGAGCACAGGAACAACAATCTTAGCAAGTGCAGAGCCTGCTGCTATTCGTGTTCTCTTGCATTTAGCATTATTTTATTAACTTAAAATGCAGCTTTGTAGTCATTTGCTGAGAAAATAGCGCTAAATGCTGCTTTACGCTCATTGCATATTTCCGCATAATATCTCATGATTTCGCTGTACTTTCTCATCAATATGCTACAGCAAATTCCACGAGGTACGCTCTCCCCAATTTTAAATGTGCTATCCTAGAGGATTACATTTTACTATTTCTTTTTTTCCTCCACGCCTCTGGTGAAAATGCGGAATTTTACTGCACTTTCCCAGACTTTCTGCATCACCTGCATATGAGTTTGCACCTGAAGCACAATGTCTCCTCAGCCAGTGGTGAAAATCGTGCAAGCAAGTAGCACAAAAAACAAGTTTGTACATTTCAGAATGGGAGAAAATATATTATATTCGAAATAATCCTTCTTAATCAGCATTTATCAGGTGTTAAATGTGGCACCTAGGATTGTACCCACGTCCTAACTTTGGTGTTTCTTGACCCCTGTGTGGCATCCACAAAATGGGGTTGTTCAATGCAACAATATTTGTGTTCTAAAACGGAAAGAAGAAAGAGCCACAAAAAACCTCTGCAAAAGAAAATAAATATTAATAACGGTGGTAAATAGTGGGAAATAATTACTATGGTGTTCAAAGTTTATGACTGAACAACTACTAAACAGCAGACTTAGTGCTCGATTTATCCACTTTTGAAAGATAAACTGTTGAGTCAACCCTACCAGATCAAATCCTCTAACTTGCTGCATACTCACAGTTCTCAAAAGCAGGCACTGTAACTGTTTCACCTTCCTTACTAGCTAAGTAGAAAAGCAAGAATCTCTGAGAAATCAAGTCAAATCAGCTATTTTAGTAATGTCTTTATTGACAATGTGAAAAAGCGTAGGAAATACATAGAAAATAATATTATGCAGAACTTTTCTTATTTACCTACAAATAGGGTTGAGATCATGGATTACACTTTGGCACCCTTTGCTGATCTGCACCATCTTTAAAACCAGCTACATCATTAGTAAAGCCTTCAAGACCAGCAACCCCACTTGTCTTGCAGACAAGCTCACCATCTCTGGTGGTTCTTGGAACACCCGTAGCTGGAACACCATCAGAGTGCGACTGAGAAGTGTAAAAAAGGAAAAACAAGACAGCTAGCCTTTTCTATTTATGCACTCAGGATCTAGGACATCTCTGTATCCACCAGGAAAGCTCCAATGCTGCTCCAATTTAGACAAGAGTTGAAGTCTCACCTCTTTAACCCGTTCGATGCGTCGGACGGCCCCCGGCCGTCCGACGTCACGGTGGGCGTGTGCGGAGGACGGCCGGGGGCCGTCCGAGACACGCCCATTCATTATTTCACCCGCACCGCGGCGGAATTCGCGCCGCGGTCAACGGGTTAAAGAACACTTTGTCACAATGCATCAACCGTCAACAACCCAGATTCCTCGCCCATTACTCATTGACTTTATACTTGTCTTTGACCGCGTACAAAGCTCCGCTGGCTTTTAGCTACGTTTGCAGTATAGAAATACTATATGCAAACATACATAAATTTTCATTTTCTCTCATAGATAAAATATCTAATGACCCACGTGCCAGATCACAGTAGCAACTAATAACCATTGGATTAAAGGCTAACCCTGGGTTCCGCAGCAGTGCGCTGCCCCACCTAAAGCACTTTAATGCCTTGTCAGGGGTAATAAGCGCCAGATAAATTCAATTACAATCATTCATACGCTGTAACATAGCCTTTCATTGGTTTCTTATTATTGCATAACCTCATCCAATTGCCTCATATCTGTCTGACGTTCTTTATTGGATCCAGACTTTCTGCAAACATTTCTGATATCTTTCCAGACATCCACCAGTGCCATCCCAGCAGCATTTGAGTATTTGCAGCACCAGACCGCGCAAGAATCAGAGGTAAGTTTTTTTTCTGCACCGTTTACAGCTTGTCATTTTGAACTAACAACAAGTGCACAGATAAGCAATACTATTTGAGACAAGAAAAACGAATCCTCTGCACAGTACATGATAAGACAGGAATGTGAACAAGTCCTCTCCTTGCACTACTGATATGAGTGCAAATGGAGCGGCCGCAGAATACAGAAATATTCTAATGGAAATCTATCCATCATCTCCATCCAAATAAATGCAGCTGCTTTGAGCTGAAAACGAGGTAGAAATGCACGATAAAAAATAAAAGAAAATAGTTTGATGCTAAAAGGAAGCAGATATTTTTACATTAGTATCATATGATCCTACTCAGAAATTTTTTTAAGAAAATGTGTAGTTAATTCACTTCACTGACAGTATGTTTAGTGGAAATCGCTTTCTGTGATAACTGATAGTCCTGGCTTTAGTGGGGGCTTCTTGCAGAGATTTAAAATTGTATTTATGTATTTCTTTATTGTATAGAACTGGCTTGTGACAGCCGCGGTCCGTACAGGTAACAGCAGTGAGGCGGTGGGGCCGGGTAATGGGGATTTCGAGGGACGATGCTGAGGGAAAATTAATTATTTATTTAATTTTTCCCTCAGCATCGTCCCTCGAAATCCCCCCTTACCCTGCCCCACCGCTGTTACCTGCACGGACCGCGGCTGGCTTGTGATTTATAACCTCTTCTTAGCACTCAGACGTTGTCATTCTTTCCACTTTAATTTATTTGCCTACAGTGGTGGTGATGATCAGCACGGGGACAGATCCCCACTTTAAATCATCAATAACGGGGCTCAGGTGGGCATGAAATGCACAAAGAAGGGCCCTCCTACTCTTGTGACGTTCCTACTGAACTCGGAGCAAGTCGTGAGCGCCTCTTTGAAGTGGCTCATTTTTAGATTTCTCTTTATTGATGGCAGGTTTGATTGGTTCCTATAATCTGCGCTTAACGAGTTCCAGAGGTGTGATCCTAGGACACAAAATCTCCTTCCTCCACGAGCCTTATGCTTGAAACGAGTTTGTACAATCCAGGTATGTTTTGCTCGACCCTAAATTGCGATATTGAGCAAAATGTTGTGTTATCCTCGGTATGCACCTCATGAGTGATACCGGAGTGATTTGCAAATGGTAATTTGAACGTTATTCTCCTTGTCACTGGGTACCTGTGGCATTCTTTGAGGTCCAAGGTGACGTTGTTTGTGGTCTGAGGGTATGTCTACCTGCTCAGTTTTGGTAATAATGAGTTTAATAATTGCTTTCTTAACTGCATTAGCATAGGATGCATGGACCGCATTCAGGGGTCTCCAGAGGTAGCAGTTTTACCCCGGCTTGGTCCTTGTGATACCCGGTACTGACTTTGCCACCCTTGACCTACTTGATCTCAGAGACTTCAAGGCAGCAGCAAATTGGGAAGGTAAACAGGGCTCCGCGGACTCTGTTTGCCTTCTATGATGTTTATGCGTTGACCACTTTTTGGATCTTAGAAAGCTATTCCTCTGGATGGCAATTGTCACCAGCTGACCAGTGGTGCCACTGTGGTTGGAATAGTTTCCTGTGCAAGCTGATGGTGCTCTTGAAGTTTTTTTCTACATACTTATGCCAGGGTCTGTGTTTGCTCAAAAAGTGCCCTGGGCAAAACATAATTCGGCCCCATCTTCTAATCCTCCTCTTTCCATTGTCCCCCTCTCTTGCTGTTACACTCCTGCCTTTTCTAAGAGCTCTATATGATAGCCTTTACTATGACACACCTTAACAGTGCTGCCTTTGTGCTATGCTTGGTGTGGGAACGAGAAAAAGCCTGCTCTGTTGTTTTCTGTTAAGTTGTGCCCAATATGTTTGCATACAGGGCCGGCTTTAGCGCTGGTGGCGCCCGGTGCGACAATCCTTTTTGGTGCCCCAACACTCCATGACCGCCTCCTCGGATTCCCTCACTACCACCGGGCAAAAGTGCCCATATGTCTCCAATCATAAGTTATTGCTAAATACAGCGCCCCCTCTGAGGTCGGCGCCCCCTACACAGGTCGCACTGCCCTAAAACCGTGTTTGCATAGCGCCATGACACCCTCCTGTGAGATTTATAAATACCATTCATTCAAGAATTCATGACTAAAATATTCATCGCTGCTATTCTAAATGTAACCACAACCTACATTAGAAGATCTCTAGCAGTGGAGGGAGCCTGGGTGAGAGACGGGGCAAAAGTGTGAGGTATGGCAGGTCTGTGCCCTGCCACCTTCACCGCTCCTGACCTTGTCTTCTCCCCTTCGCTAATGTAAATGATCTTAGTAGAGGGGGGGAGGGGTGTTCACAGGCCTGTCAGGCCCTGGGTGATTACCTTAGCAGTGACCAGCCAGTGCACACAAATCAAGGGAGAAGGCTGCTGGGAGTGAGATGGCACCTTCAAGGAAGAGAAGCCATCTCAGCTGAACAATTCCAAGACCCCGGCCCAGAAAACAAAAGATATTCCAAACGAAAATGTATGATGTGAATTATCTGCTCATTTCTCTGCTTTGTGAATTCCTTCTGTGCGGTCCTGAGAAGGAAAGTTTGAGGTTTGCAGATAAGGTGAGATGTTTGTTAATGGTATAACTGCACGTTTTGAATTTGATCTGTTATTGTTCATTTGTGCAACGTCTGCCCCGGTACAGAAGGGGAAATTAAAATCTGAGGACTTTTTACCATGCATAGGCTCTTTTCAGGATCAATCAAGCTGTATTAAAAATTAAATGTGTGCCAAATTTCTAAATTTCTGAACATGACGAGGAGTGGCAAAGTGGTGCCTGCTTACGTTTTAGCAAGCAAGAATGATGAATGTGTGTGCGGAAATTAGGATGGGTTTCAGAACTGTTTAAAGTCAAAAGGTTTAACATTGACTCTCCCTTTTATGACATCTGGAAAAAACAATAAGGCTAATTCTGACATATTTGTCATAAAGCCTACAAGAATCAGACTCGTCAAATAAGAGAATCATAATTTAAATACCGTGCTATACTGAGTAATATATGACACTTTAATTTGCTGCATTGATTGATGTGCTAGTAAGATATGTCAGCTGATTAGATGCCAATTTTGGTTTTTTGTGCTCTGCAATCAAATATTCAGATCCAATTTGGCCTTTTATTGTTCTCAAGTTGCAAAAATAAGGACCAGTGAGGTCAGATATCCAATCAGCCGTGGCCGGAGCAGGTAAGAGCAGTGGGGCAGAGTGGGTGGGGAGTCGACAGACAACGACGACGAGGGAAAATAAAAAAATAAAAACACTTACCTTGCGCTCGCCGCATCGCCGACTCGGCGATGCGGTGAGTGCAAGGTAAGTGTTTTTCTTTTTTTTAAATGTTCTTGTCCCTCGTCGTCGTCTGTCGACTCCCCCTCATCCCGCCCCACTGTTCTTACCTGCACCGGCTGCGGCTGCACCCAATACGTAATAGTTACTGTTTGTCAAAGGTACAAAACACTAGAGAATTGAGAGGGATGAGAGCCTTCACAAATAAGGACTCTCCCTTGAAGCAGGTTCCTAAAGTTCACACAATGGCCAAACAGAGAAGGCCTCTACAAATGATCAAGACACTCCTGGGTAATTTACTACCATTTGGCGTAACGCAGTACAGCAACCAAACTTGATGCATTGCATCAAAGAGGGAGAGCAGAATTGTTCCATATCTTGTAGGACAAGATGCTGTTTATTTCTCTCTCCTCCTGCACTGGTGCACTTTAGAAAGCCTTGTGCCATGCACACACCCTTGCACCATAGTGCAAGTGTACGTGTGTGTGTATGTGCGTGTGCGTGTGTGTGTGTGTGTGTGGGCATGTATAACCCACACTGTGGGGACCGGCTCGGTCCTCATAGCGTGGGTTAACCTTGACAAAACCAGACAAACACTATCTTTGTGAGGACCGGTGCGTTATGAGGACCGGTCCCCGTAGTGTGTTTAGGTACTTTCGAGCGAGTGTATAATAAAACTAAAAGTGCAGTTAGGTTTGCTTCGGTCCGCTTTATAACCTTCCCTACTATCAAGGCACGTGGTGTGTGTGTGTGTAATATTCTTTGGCATGATTTAAAACCTTTCCAAGTTTGGACATGTGTTGTACAGTACAGCACACATATAAATTTGGTAAAGCTGGAGAAAAGAAAACTTCTCCAATGTTTCTCCTGTCTGAAGGAGGTGTTAGTTTAGTAGATAGGACTTTAAATCAAAATCCAAAGGTTGCTGCATGGGAGCGCCTGTGTATCACTAATGGTACGTCCCCTTGATGTAAAGTACTGAAAAGAAGCTCATATCACTACTTTGCCTTATTTTAGAGCTACTTTCCAGTGCAAAACAAATTTTGAACTGTAAAATAAATCCCAATTCTACACTTTGCACTGGTTTGCACCACTTTGTGATTCAAACACTGGGTGCAAAGTCTTAGTAAATCTGCCCATCAGTTTGTGATGCAAGGCCAATCAAACAGCTTTTCTCATAAATAGGAAAATGCGGTGAGTATCGGCAAAGAAGACACTCTCACTCTGAACCCAAAGGACGTGCATTCAATGGGCTATGTGCTTTCTGTGGCACCGAGTGTGATTCAGGCCAAACCAATGCATCTATCTGTGTACAAGTTCGCTTACCAGCCAAAAATGAGAAGTGCCTGCATGCAAAATAAACACCTGCATCATGATGCTATTTTTAAAAAATGAAACATTTATACAGAGTGGCTTCCAGGCATTCACCCACTTTGGGGCTCTCTGGGGGCACTGGTGAGCTCTTTAATTTCAGTTTAGTTCACATTCATTTAATGGAAGCGTGCTTGTATAAGGTGACATTAAACTGGTCCCGCAAGTAAAGCAAGAGGATGTGAAAGGAGCATCTGCTTCAAGACAGGTCTAAAAAGCATTGCACAGCCCCTAGGTCTGGCTTGAATGTGCTAATGCATGCAACCACTGGCATTCACAAGTGTACTTTTGCAGATACCTGTCTTTGAATGTATCAGCAGATTACAGCCAGACCTATTAGTTTTGCCAATGCTTAACTTTCATAGCACTTAGGCCCACCCCTTTTCTGACTCTAAGCTCTGCGAACAAGAGATGGCAGTGCCAACCACTTCAATGGTAGCCAATACACTGACTTCAGAAGAATGGAAGGCCGAAGCTGCCCTTTTGTTAACTGAACCTGTTATCTTCAGGCCACCAGTGTTGACAGATGGGAAACTTGCCTGAAGGGCCCAGCCGCAGCCCGTGCAGGTAAGAGAGGTTTGAGGCCGGGTGGGCGGGGGGTGGTTCGATGGACGGCGACGAGGGAAAATTAATTCTTTGTTTATTTTTCCCCATCATCGTCCGTTGAAATCCCCCAACGCTTTTACCTGCACGGGCCGCGGCTGGAAGGGCCAGAGTTCTTCAACATGTGAACCTGTAGGACCATGCAGCCCAGAATAACAGGAGCCTCCTTTTTGCCGTACATTTCCAGCTGCTGGCCTTTGAGGCAGAAGCACCAGCGTTCTCAACAGCACTTCATAGATCACTCCTCCCAACACCTCCCCCATATCTTCCCCTTCCCCCCCACCCGATATGTTTTTGGCCAAACTCTCTTGCTGCCTCAGGCCGCTAGGGAGCTGGACGGAACAAGCAATTCACAAGTACAGAGCGCTATGTCTCTAAACACAAATGTTTGTGGGCCATTTCATCTGAGCAGAAACTCTTACACTTTGACCCATTACTCACTGAACTATGTGTGGATCTCTGAGCTGGCAAGTGTTACTGACGCTTCGCTGTGTTCACTGTGGAGATAGCTTAGCTCTGCTGCCAAATCCCTCAGAGATGCTTTGAGTGAAGTATTGTGAGAAGTAAGCCCAACAGGGGACGGCTAAAGAAAGAAGAGAGTGAACGCGGGGTACTGTGGAGGGAGGAGGATTACAGAAGCACATTAGAGCGTGCGGTGGCAAAGCAAGATGGTGCAAAGGTTCAGGAACATAGGGACGAGTGGTTTAAGAAGAAATAAATGAGGCAGATAGGAAAAAAAGCGAAATGTGAATGGATTCTGCAAAGAGTGAAAAGAAATGAATTGAAAGAAAGGTAAAGTATGAAAATGGGCTGGAAGACAGAAGAATATGTATGTCCGCTAAGTAGTATCCTACCTAAGGAAGTGAGTGACTTGGCATGAACCAGCCTTCACACCTTACATTGGCACCTAAATTAATTATTGAGCACATTGTACACTGGAGGGGAAGTATCTCAAGCATTAAAACAAGACCATTTGTGGCGAGAATAATTTAAATGTCTAGTCTTCAAGTGGACTATAGAATCCGGTCTATCTTAGCCTACACAGCTGAATAAATGTCATTGGTCACTGACAGTTGCAGTGATTCTGGGAACCGGTATGAGTCAATGTAAGACTCTACAATGATTCTGACAGTAAATGCATGCAGCTTAAATCCTATGCATCCTAAAAAACGATCTCCCTGAAATCGTATTTAGATAAGTGTAGATCAAGCAAAAATAGTCATATCACTCATCCCAGCAACAGTCAGGAAAAGAGTTCACAGGACAGGTGTTCTGTAATTCTTCACTGCCAATTGTTTTATAGTTCTTTTAAACACTGCTGACAGGCACCTTAGCTCCCTTTCCATTGACCATATATTCTTTTTGTGGTTCTTCACCAGGGTGGGTGAAGCAGTGACGCGGGGTAGAGTAGAGTTGCAGTGTGTGGGGGAGCTGCAGTGCATGTGGATCCTGCAGGGAGAGTGCATCCAAAGGGGAAAGTTGAAGTTGGCACTCGTTCCGATCTCTACAGGAACAACTGTTATCGTGTAGCCTTAGGAGAGGATTTATGTGCGCGTATGGGGGAGCCACCTTCAGGGGTGAGTGCATGCTAGGAGGAAAATAGCAAAGATGACCCTCATCCTGATCCTGACAGAAACACCTGTAATCATAGAGCCTGATGAAGAGTCGGAAGAATGTCTGCATGAGAAAGACACCCTCATCAACGAAAGAGCAGATCAGAGTCCTCTCTTACCTATAACCTACTCCTGCACTTTCCTCTCTACCACCATCCCTTTCACACATGGGATTACTGAAGTGGCAGAAAAACAACTGAGTCAATCAAGAAAAACCATTAAGCTCCCAAATTGAATGTAGTTGATTGAATTTTTGCACATTATGTGGGTTCAGTAATTTGACAAAGTTTTGTGGATTTATGGAATTATTTTGTTTCAGCATCACAATGAACAAAATGGGAGGGGTACAAGAATCTGGTAACAACTCCAAGAAGGAAGTGCTAGAATCAAGAGGAATATGATGAAAATAAGACTCATGGGGGAGAGGGCCTTCGACTACAGCACACAAGGCCATAAATACATGTAATATTGCAGATTTGTGTGTGACGATAATTACAGGGTTAGACTTTCATTCCTCTCTTTCCTCTCATGGGGCCTTCACAATTTACCAAACTAAATACAGCCTTGTACTCAAACTAGAGATAGAGAGGAAGAGAGAGAGAGAGAGCAAGAGAGAGAGAGAGAGAGAGTGTGTGTGTGTGTGTTTTCCAGTAGGATGGGGCAAGATGAGAGAAAGACCTGCCACCGCATCTAACCAAACGGATATGGGGGGGGCGATAAGTAAGGGTTTATCCTTAGATCTCAAGTTCCTAACTGGGCAGTAATACGTAAGCTTCTAATGTAAGTAGCTAGGGCCTTTTCCCATTAAGGATTTGTGCGTAAGCTAACATAGTTTGAAAATTGCTCTTTTTCTTACTGGCAGCCAATGTAAGGCTCTCAATAAGAGGTTCAGGTGCAGAGCCGGAAGGGAGATTACAAACAAGTCGGGCTGCGATGTTTTGGACTACTTGCATTTTTAGCATCAAAGTCTCATTTACTGATGCAAGTAGTGCATTTCCATAGTCCAATCTACTGATAATCAGTGCCTGGACTAAAGTTTTCCTGGCAGAAAGAGGAAGAAAAAGAAAAGCTTACCTCAGCAGGTGCATTGTGCTAAAACAATTCCCACTAATGGATACAACTTGTTCTTTCATAGATAATGATCGATCCAATTTGATGCTAAGGTTCTTGATTGCGTGCTTAGGCATGGGAGGAAGACCTAACTCCGGGGGGCACCATTCTGGAGACCAGAGTTGTTGGGCCTTGCCGAACAGCATAATCTCTGTTTTGTCACTGTTTAATTGAAAACAGTTTATGGTCATCCAGTCTGTAAACACTTTCATGCCTTTCAAAAACGGTCTTTGGCATCATCCAGGTCTTTATCAAAAGAAATAGCAATCTGAGTATCATCAGTATATGATAGTATTTCGAATCCGTAGGTTTTAACAAATAATGCAGGGCTTAAACAAGAGCCCTGCAGGACCCCCCTGTCGGTCAGCATGATACGAGACTTAAAAGCGCCAAGACAAATCATTTGTGTTCTGTTAGCTAAAAAGTCTCTAAACCACTGAAGAGCAGTTCCAGAAATGGCAATCTCATGAAGCCCTTGAATCAACCTGCTATAGGACACAGTATCAAAAGCTGCGGACAAGTCCAGCAGCACCAGCATAGATGGAATACCAGCATGCAGTGAGAGTCTCATAGAGTCTGTGACTGCAACCAAGACAGTCTCTGTACTATGAAAGGCTCTGAACCATGATTGCGAGGGGTCCAGGATCTTAACCTCCTCTAGATAGACTGAGATTTGTTGATTTATTTGGCCTTCCAGCATCTTGCCCAGAAGTGGAAGCACCGAGATGGGACGGTAATTAGTTATATTTTTTGGATCCTTGTTGGCTTTATTTTGTATAGGGAAGACCTGTGGGGCAGTGTGTGTGTTTGTGTACGTGTGTGTGTGTGTGTGGGTGTGCAGGCCAGCAAGTATCTCTTTGCGTTTGTGTCTCAAATCTGGTGTCTGTGATAAGGTAAGATAACATGAATGTGTGTATAAATAGCATGTGTGCTTGTTTTAGTACACACATCTCTGCACACACAAAATGACACACATGTAGAACAGATAACTCCAGAGGCTTAAAAAAACAACCAAATATGTTTCATGCATGTTTCATTGGCTTATGTTCTTATGTATTATTATCTTGTACACTGGATGCAAACTGTCTCATGACTCCCCTCCTCCCTTCCACTCCGATGCACGAGAGGATTATGTGTTGCATTGGGCCATTGGTGAAACACATTCAGCAAAGCTATTGCTGAAAAAAGAAACCCAGAATGTGCAATTCACACCAAAGGAGACATCATTTCTTCTCCAGCAGACAAGCAAGGGGGATAAATCAACAGCAGTAGAGAAGTCACCCCAAGACTGACCTGTAAAGGGATTGAATACAGGTCATCAAAAGCAGACTGAATGCCAATATCCGATGGTAGCCAGAGAGATACATCAAACTTTCAGAAGCTGCTCAGTTCGCTCTCAGATATCATGAACCCTACCTCATCTACAGTTTTACCATGATTTTCAAGCAACTGCTTTTCCTTGCTTGTCCCAATTTGTATTTTTAGGTCTGGCATTAAGCAAGACCTTTTGTTTTTACTAAAATTATGTGTATAATATACATACTCATAAGGGCTTTCATTCATTGGTCTGCTGCTGTGTCATTTACATTTTTCCTTTACCTGCTGCACCAAACCGTATGAGGGCATTGGGTCATTCTACCTCAGCAATTGGCTAACTTGACTGTGAGTGACTGTATTCTACTTTTCCACCAGAAGAACTTCCACAGAGGCATTCCTTCAGTGCCAGCGGCTACCATAGCAATGTGTGGTTTTTGGGGCCAAAAGTATCCTTGCTGTCAGACTTTTTTTAAATATTGGCAAGTAATCTAGGCAACTCCCTCAGCAATAAAGTTTTACGAAACAAATGACAAAATAAAACAAACATTGACAAAGTCAAAAAGGCTGGCAGTCAATGCCAGACCTTTTGGCTTTCCGATGCTTGTTGGAATTTTTCTACCAATCTGAGCAACATGTTGAAGACTGGCAAATGGTGAAGGGATTCACTCCTCTCTCGGTGTTGAAATAGCACTTATATTCCTCGTTAGTGTCCCTTTTCAATTCTCACTCCTCTGTTTATTTCAAAGGAGACCTCGATAGCCACTACCACACCGCGTGCCTCCGCGCTCCTTTTACTCGATATATACATAATTGCATTTAGGGGGCGTCAGCTGGGAGACCCACAGCGCGAACAGACAAATTGCACTCGGGCTGTCAGCGTGAAGGGCAAAGGGCACGTGGCCCCGGAAGAGGAAAGGAGCAATTCATATCAAATGGCAAGAGAGCAACTTCAAAATGCTACAAGCAATATTTATATATTTCATAAGAAAACCAGCCGAGTCTCTCCTTTTCTGTCGAGAAAGAAAAGGCCTAACAAAGGTCTAGAGCTGCCCTGTGAAGAATATATCCCTTTTTGAGGAGATGCGGGCAGGGTTTTTATCAAACACAATGGGGCCACCTGTGGAACTCGTCTCATTCAGTTTCCCGAGAGTGAAATCAAACTTCAGGCTTTTCAATTTTAAAACCAAGTCCCAGAGGCATTTCAATGATGTGTGTAGAATCTGGAGAATACATAATTAAACTAAAACACACTGTAATTAGCGCCGACCGCGAGTGGTTTTACATGGAGCTCACAACAGCATCGCGAGGCAACTTAACCCAGATTTGAAAGACTCGCCGTGAACTCTCTGCATGGAACTGCGGGCGATCTCTAATTAGTGCGCTTCTGTAGGCATTAACTCTTAAGGTTGCCGCGAGCGCGCAATGTGGCAGACAGCGCACGTGCTGGCATCTCTGGGGCCTGGCCTCTTAGCTTTACTCCTGTTCTTGCCAGAAGCGACAAGCCTTTCAAACAGGTCCTCGGTGGAACATGGGCTTGTCTGGCTCTGCAAATTCATTTTTCCAGGGTTATCCTCAAGAAGTGGTCATAATCAGTGGCGGCTGACATGGCCCGAGGGTGGTGGCGCGGATGACACAAAAAAAATATATACATTAAATTAAATAAAACACACTTATCCTTCCTGCAAGCGTGGCGTCATCAATTGTCTTCTCTCCTTGGGACAGGCTCCCAAGCCAATTCTGGCCTGCTCTCATGCTGTTAACCAGCATGAGAGCAGCGCCCTGATTAAAGGGAGCGGCCTGTCTCAGTGCTCCACAGCACACTGGAGGCCTGCACTTACTCTCAGCCCGGCTGTCTTAAGGCAGTTGGGTTGAGAGGTTTAAAGTGTGCATGTCTGGCTGGCCATCGCAAGACGGCCGGCCAAAGAGACATGCACACTTTAAACAAGTGCAAAGGCAGCCCACCCTCCTCCCTGCTGCTGCTGACATTCAGAAGGTCTCGCCCTGTCCTGACACTCCGTTCTGGACAGAGTGACGAAAATAATATGGTAATGAATTCACTTCATTACCATTTTATTGTTCATCTCTGGGGTAATTTCAGTGGGGAATGCTCCTCTGCTATAATGGAGGAGCCGCCCATGGGTCATATATATCTGGCAATGGTTGCAGCAAGCAAGCAAAGCTCAACTTGACTTAGGCCAAACATCTGGCTCGGCTCTTGTCTTATGGGACTGGCAAGTCAAAAAAAAGCTAGGCCAGGCACTGCCTCTTTCACTCTTATGTAGGTTTCTTTAGAAACTATTTCTGCCAATTTGTGTAAATACAAACACATAATGGAATAAAATAAAGTAAACAGACATGTTGAAGAAGTAGCCTTCTCAACTGGAATTTAAAAAAAAAATCTTTTACATAGTTTTACTTGACGTTTGTTGTGTATGTTACATACCAAATCTTTCAATAGCTTGGCCCCCGGCTTGACTCTTAGTGACAAGCTCGGCCCTTGGCTCTGCCCTCTAGAGGTGGGAAAGCCCCTAAAGGCTCAAGCCTGGCTTGAGTCAGATGCCTGGCTCTGGCTCGACCCGATGTCCTGTATGACTTTTGAGTCAAGTCTCTTTGTGGCTTCTGCCTCCCCTGTTTTTTTCCATATAGCAAACTTTTACATTATTCTTCAAGCCCCCAGGCTGCTGAAGAGGAGATGCTGGCCTGCACCCCAGATTCTTTTCATTTTGATTGTTGGGTACTCAAAAAGCAAAAAGCCCATTGCATAGGTCAGCCCCATCTCTGCTGCCCCCCTGGGAGACCCCAAATGCCGCAGGCTTCTTTTAATATTTCAAAGTTTGTGTCTCCCATTGGAAGAAGCAATGCAGGACATGCATTGCACCCCCTCTCTTAGAGGCGGCCTTTCCAGTGTTGCCATGCCAAAGGCTGTAGACCCTACAAAGGAAAGGTTTTATTATATCTAATAGTTCTCACATGCCACTGATTTGTAGGAAGGAGGACAGAAAAAGAGAGAAGAGCAGAGAGAGTGGAGAAAAACCGAGTAGGAAGAAAGAGAGAGAGAGATGAGAAAGAGAAAGAGAAATAGGGACAAGGAAAAAAAGAGAGAGAGAGAGAGCGAGCGAGAGCATTAAATAGACAGTGAAAGCAATAGAGACACCCATTGGAGATACTGAGTGTGAGTCAGTGGCGGCCAGTGACCTTTCAAAGTGGTGAGGCATAAAAGTAAAGGGCAAGTTTGACTTAGCAAGTGAGCCTAACTGACGAAAGGGAGGTTCAGATCCCTCCCCCCCCCGAGAAATCTTTGAAAGAAAATATGGCTAATAGTGCATTCTAAGCAAATTTTGTCAAACAATTGGTTGAAAAAGAAATAAGACTGTAGACCACATATAAGGCACACATAACAACTTACTTGCCTCTTAGTTTATTAATGGTATTGTTGTTAGGGGGGGGCTGAATGTTTCCAGTAAGTGTATGTTTAAAAACGTTCAATTTTAATAAATGCCGCTCGATGCAGCGATATAATCGCTTTAATGTACTACGGTGAAACGCCTCCACGTCAGCAGTGTGAGAACCAGCGACACATCAGCTTTCTGCCAGCGAGTCAGGTTAGGGATGACTGGAATAAAATATGAACATGGTCCTTTATAGAGCATTTCAGTGTCTCTTCGAATATTTCAGGACTGTGGAATTACAATGACGTTCCTAAGTGAATCACTTCCCTTGTAGATAAATTAGCCCATTTTTTTTAAAATCCAGAAATAAACCAGCCTTTCGGTTTTCAGCATATTATATCACTATTACGCAATGGCTAGGGCTGTGTTATTCTGCATGCAGTTAGTTTGGACACAGTTTCTCCACAGGTTGCTGCAGTCGTGCACTCGGATTGCTTTCAACTGAAGGTTCCGCTCAGGCACTATATAAGCCTTTAGAAAATATACTTAGCGCGCTTTCGAAGTAAAATCTTTGGACCTCATGCACATAGCGAATATCTCTTCTCTCTTTTCATTTAGGTAAAATAGCACTGAAAAAAGCAGCTACAGGGGGTAATGCTTGACAGTTTTATTTCTTGTTCTGTCCACAGCCTACACATTAGTGTGAGCCTGAGCAGAATTTGTAAGTGCACAACAATTATTAAAAGCAGCACCTTGATTTTAAGCGAATTTCACTGGGCCCTAAAGCAATTCTCTATGCTGCCTGTTATTGGCTTGATCTTAGCCCCACAGACAAGAAGTGAGTCTTGTGTAGTAGACGCTGTTTGTTTCAAGCCTGACAGATACGACTTCCCGACCATGTAGTCATTAATCACAGTGTCTGCACCAACATGGCGCAGCACCAGTATGCCCAACACACAATGAAAGGGGGTAAGACTGGCATGGCCAGATCGTATTTCGTTTCAGACACAAACACAAGGCCTACAAGCTGCATGCAGCAAATAGTGCAGTTGTATGTACTCAAAGTTTTAAATAATGTCATGTGGTAGACGCAGCTTGTCCCGACGTCTACTCTCAATTGGTGAATTTAATTAAAATGGAAAGCAACTAACCCAGGCCGTGAAATTCGCACGCATTTGGGAGAGGATCACAGTTCCTGCTTGGAACACTGTTCCCTGATGCTGATGTTGGTGGGCACTGGGCAGACGGCTCATACATAGCACGTTCTCCTGACATTGAAACACCACATTATCCTTTACCTTCTTTTATTCTTCAGGACTCGACTCAAGCAATCGTAATGCACCACAACATACATTTCACAGCCGCAGAAAGTTCTGAAGATCATGGGGCATATCTACAAGGGCAGGCGATACAATTATCGCCGCTTTAGCGTCCGTTTTCGGACGAAAAGCGGCGATAATTTTAACGCCTTATTAGCAAGGACACGCTAACGCGTGAATCCATGCTTTTCGCCCTTTCTCTTATCGCCCAGCTTTGCATCTCTAATGAGATGCAAAGTGGGCGTTACTGGGCGTACCCCAGATGGGCTACGTTGTAAATATCGCCGATGTGCACATCGCGATATTTACAAGGCAGCCCACAGGATGATAGCAGACGTTAGATTTTGGCGAAAACGGCCGTTTTTGCCAAAATCTAACGTCTGCTATTATCCCGACTTAGCCATCCCTAACATAGGGGTGGATTGTGCTGATACGACCACAGGGTCGTATCAGCAAGTTATCGCCGCTTTGCAGGAACATCGCTGGAAAACCAGCGATGTTCCCTGCAAAACGGCGATAACCTCGCTATCTCTGGAATTTTTATCGCCCTGGAGAAGCGTGTTGTTAATAATGCGCTACCAGGGCGATAATTTCCGGAGATAGCCAGCGATAAGAAATCTATCGCTAAGCACGGCCAGCGATAATTATCGCTGGCCGTTGATAATATGCCCCCATATTTCCTATCATTTTGAAAACGGGGTATCATGTGAGGCACAACAAAAAATGCAGACTTGCAACAAAAGCAAAATTGGGAGTTTTTTTTGACAGAAAAAAATAAAAGGGTTCAAATTCCCACTGACCCCACTCACTGGAGATAGCTTTGCAGATAACAGGGCCCTCTTTCATTTCTCACAAGGCCATAGCTGTCAGCTTGTGTCCCACTATGGTATTTTGTTGTCTCTCCGACTAGTTCAATGTGCACACTGCATGGAAGAAAGTTGCGGGCGCCGCTGAACTCCAACGTGGCCGCCAGTAACGCATTTTAATGTAATTGTGGAAATGCTGCAAGGCCTCACCTTATTCATGTTAATCAACTGATGGAAACGGACAGCGCGTTTTCTTTGAAAGTGTTAGTTAGCCCGAGGGCCAGTAATCTCTGCCTCGCTGGCTGCCCGCTGAGTCTCTAAAGTTAACACCAAGCTCACACATCGATTTTGCCCCACGCTGCAGCACCAGGATTCGTATGCATTACAGCCATCCTTTCGGATAACACAGCCATTGGAAGCATGTACTGGTATACATGTAGTCATCGGCCGCACAAGAGATAGAGTAAGGTGCTTGTTTCATTTGGCCCCCAACTGGCCGGCTGCAATAGCAGAGGGGTGTCTCCTGAGCCAATCCAGACGCTGCTTTATTGCTGTTTATGTTATCAAACAGCATGGAAGCAGCGCCAGGATTGGCTGGAGCAGGAAAACCCAGCTGTCCTTAGGAGACCGAGGGGTTGCAGCTGTGACCCATTGGCTCACTAACGTTGCACATGTAGGAAAAGCCTCAAGTGCGAATGTCGGGTTGGACACAAAAAGGCACCCTTCCAACCCGACATGTGCACTTTCCTTCAAACTAAGCCTGCAGTGAAGTCCCACCCATGCCTGCCCGCCCTGCATTTTTACTCATGCTGATAGGCACATGACCTGAAATGAGAGCATCGCAGCCAGGAAAAAACCCTAAACAAAACTGAATCAAGATTTACCACTTGAGCGGAGGGGGCAACAAATGCATGGGGGTCAGGGCCGGACTGGCTACCGGGCGTTTTGGCATGCTGCCGAGCTCGGGGCTGATTTCGCTGATGGGGACCTGCGTGTGCTGAACGAAATTCGTTTTGCTTTGTTTATTTCGTTACACACGCAGGTCTCCATCAACGAAATTAGCCCCCACCGCAGTGACATCAGCTCCCAGCTCGGCAGCATGCCAAAACGCCCGGTAGCCAGTCCGGCCCTGATGGGGGTGACGCTCCAACACCGCAATAGTCAGGGCACGAGTCGGGGGTACACGCGGGTGGACGGCGTCCCCCCACTTTTTTCACAGGGTGGACACTGTCCACCCTGCCAAGAAGTGTGGCCCCACTGTAAAATATGCTGAATTCGTCCCGGTGTAATTTACAAACACCGGGACACATCCTGCAGTGCCTGCACTTTGTTATCTGCTTTCTATCTGCAACAACGTGCAGGCGGGGAGGGGGCTCTCTTAGTTCCGACTCCTGCTGAGCCCATAACAAAGGCCCAATCTGAGGGGTCATCAGGCCTCCTTTTGTTGGAGTCTCCTGGCTGCCAGCAGTCAGGAGCCTCACACCTGATGCAAATGCAGCAGAAGGGAAACAAAGGCTCACACCTTGTTAGCACTTCACACATACTGAAGAGAGGCAGCTTTTCACTTTGTTCAGGCTCTGTTTAGGAGATATGCACGCACTGTAGAAACTTCAGATGTGTTGATGTTTCCCAGCATTTGCACAAAATAAATAGCATTTATATAGCGCTTATACCCCTGAGGAAGCGTTGTAATAATTTAAATATCACTATTTCTTTTAAAGCACTATGGCTAGAGAAAACTTAACGCTGATAAAAGGTAACATTGGGGCATATTAGCAAGACCCACGTTAAAATTATCGCCGTTTTAGCGGCAGGAAACTGCCGCTAAAACGGCGATAATGGGCTTGCTAATATGCGTTATAGAATTCCAATAGAAGCCCAGGTTAGATGTCCTGCACATCTAACCTGGGCTTCTATTGGAATTCCATAACGCATATTAGCAAGCCCATTATCGTCGTTTTAGCGGCAGTTTCCTGCCGCTAAAACGGCGATAATTTTAACGTGGGTCTTGCTAATATGCCCCATTGTTTTATGTGTAGCCTACAAAAGTGTGAATCTTCTGCCTAAATCAGGAGGGTTTGCATGTTTACTCGAAATGCGCTCAAATGTACACATGATAGACCTGCTAAACATATATGTGAGGGCTTAAGATCTGATGTCACTTCTTGTGATGCCAGTTCCTGTGATGTCACGCGCTGTGATGTCACGAGCTGTGATGTCACGCGCTGCGATGTCACGCGCCGCCATGTCGTGCCGCCATGTCACGCGCCGTGATGTCACGCGCCGTGATGCCACTTGCATACTGATTAACTAGGTTAGTCCCCCCACTTCTTTTTTTAGCACTTGTGCCCTGGCAATAGTGCAGCCACCCTTGGTGTGAGTGAATGAGAGAGTCAGTGACAGAAAGAGAGTGAGTGAAAGTGAGCGGGCAAGAGAAGTCATGAGTGAAAGAGTTGGTGAGTGAATGACAGAAAGTGAGTGAAAGTGAAGGAGTGAATGAGAGCCGTGAGTGAGAGAGTGAGAAAGAAAATGCCTATCTGTCTTTCTGTCTGTGAGCATTTTGAGGGTGCGTGTGTGTGTGCTCAGAAGAAAATGTGTCTCAATGATCATAGTAATGCATTATAGAAAGCATTAACATTTTTGCCGTCTCAGCTTGTGTTTGGGCTATTAGATCCAAGACAGACCATCAGATCATCTCAGCTATTCCCGTGAATTCATTAGCTTTCCCACCTCTCTGGGAATTTGCTGGCTCACTTACCACTAGCTAATGGTTTAAGAAGAGAACATTTTTATATTTGCTAAACTTGATTTGTAAGATTCTACTTTACAGTAAATGTTTTGGTAGTGTCCTGCATGCCCCCACAGAGTAGGAATTCAGACTGATGTGGCAAACTACTTACAAAGACACTATTTAATGAACATATCACTTGCACCAATCCTCTGCCCATTCAACATTCACATGACCTTTTGGGTCCTAGAAAAAAGAAACACAAGGCTCAATTCACACAGCGATTCTCGGATGTAAGTTTAGCTTACAAGTGCAAATAGTTTGATTTAAGTGTGTTAGGAATTCACAAAAGGCGAATTTGCACTTTCATTTTGATTTGTCAATAAGTAATATTGTCCAGAGTAATATTGCACATCTGGAAATCTCCTGCCAAAAGGCAGAGAGTGGGTATTCCAGGAAGGGGATGCCCTGAAAATTGTAGAAGTAACCACAAATTTGGGAGTTTGTGAGTAGTCACAAACGTTTTGTCAATCCCTGCCCGTCCTCATTTCAGAGGTGGAAGTAAATGCCCTTAAGGTTGGGAATGGACCATCATCGCCCCCAAAATTGTTGGCGTTTAGTGGAGGGGGCTTCTCCTAGGTTGAAAAAAGTTCAATTTCACAAATGTGGCAGCATTTCCTCATGCAGGATTGTAGTTATGTACAACGCATGCAGGAAGTCCTTCAAATTTTGACAAGTAGGAATACCAGACAATTTCCACAAGTACTCCTGAAAATCTCTGACTATGATTGGATTCCAAGAGTACTTCTAGAAACCTTTGCAAAGTCCTAAAATTCAGAAATCTGCACCCATGTGGAGTAGTAAACATGCAGGTGCATGACTTACAAAAAAAAAATAGTCTCACAGCTTCTAAGTCAATGGTGTTTTGGTTTAGCTATCCTTCAACATCCCCCTTTATTCTGGGTTTTGGATGAGGACCTTCCACAGAGCACTGCTAAGCGCCTAGCTAATTACCGTTCAAACAACATGGACAGAGCGCAAAGAGAGAAGGTGGATTCAGTGACAGATTCCAGACAAGTAATTTACCCTGCAATTGACCCCATGCATGTGGTTGGACAGACAGCTGAATGTGTCAGAAGAAGCAGATCATTGATAATTTTAGAGGCATGTTTCTCCTTTCCAGAAGATTTTGGGAAGTCAGGTTGGGTAGGGTTGATTAGCGGCAGAAATCACAGGCACCCCGTAACTACACCGTTAACCAGAAGTTACTTTTCATTTGTCAAGTTAGAATTAAAAAATGTGGCCAGTGGGTTACACACAGACGTTTGCAGCAGGCATCTGACGACTGAACTAGTGGGGTACCCTGATACCACACATTTAAGCAGAAGTTAGGTTTCAGTAGCCAAGTAAGAATTTTTAAATAGGCTACACACAGATGCTTGCTGCAGGCACTTAACCAACAGAACTACCTCACCAACTAGAACCCAATATCAAATATTTGTGGATCTCCAGAGCTGCCACACCGCACTCCATGGAGCCCAGTGTGCTATTAATTCTGATCACTTAGCTACAGTTTGCCTTGGGGGATACAGCTGCTGGAGCGCTAACATAGGCAATGCTTCTACAGTCATAGAACCAGTTATAAAAAACATCATCATTATAATTTTATTGTTAGCTTCCGTGAATTATAAATAGATGAGAATTGCTCTGCGCGTGTTGGCGAATGAAGTGGGCTGCACATGGATTGAAAATGTCAGGAATATGTCAGCTTGACTGACGCTGAGACATGGTACTGATCCCTCAGCACTGAACGCAAAGCCTTGCCAGGCGGAAGTGTGCTTAGAGAGATGCAAGAGAGGGCTAGATCTTCAACTGGCCTGCAACCCATCCCCTCTTGTTGCCTAGAAGTCTAAGACTCAGGAATAAAGGTCCCTGATGTAGTGCAAAGACACAGGTACAGCACCTATTAAAAAGTTTTAGTTCCAGACCATGTTGCTCTGAGGGAGTGAGTTTGACCCTCTCACTAGTGGTGGCGGCAGGGCTGGACTCGCCATACCAGGCGTTTCGGCGTTTGGCGTTTCTGCAGGAGTCTGGAAGGGTGGGGGCTAGTTTTGCAGCAGTGGGAGCCAGTTTTGTTACTGGGGGCCGGCTTTGCAGCAGTGGGGGCTGGTTTTGCAGCAGTATGCTGCAATTTCGGCCCCCAATAACAAAAGCAGCAGTGCTTCACGCTTGCGCCCTCCGGGGGCTGGTCTAACAAAATTGGCAGGGCTGCTTTGATTTCCCAGTCCAGCCCTAGGTGGGGGTGAAGGTTGATGTCTTTCCCTCAATAGTTTATTTTTGAACTCGATTTTAAAACATAATTTGTTAAATAATAGGTTTGCTGTCAATAATGAAGAGAAAGGTGTGACGTATCCAAATACTTGAGGGACTTCCACAGCACTTTGGAACAGTATTTCTCCATAGCAGCAAAGCATGGATGTGTGGCGATATTAACCATTCCTTGCCTTTGGGGATGATTTGATGACTGGATGAGCTGAGCATTCAACAGGCCATTGAACCATAAAAGCAGACTCCTCTCCCCCATCCTTTCAGGTGTTACTCTGTGTCTCACAGGCGCATTCCAGCTCTTGCTATAAGCTCTCAAACGACCAACAGCCTATTTATACCTACACCGGCTCACATGTTGATAAAGGTCTAGGATGCTGTGGCATTTTCCTGGAATTGTTAAAGCTGAAAGGTGAGTGGTCCTAAGTGAAAATCGATGTCCCTTATTTGAGCTTTTGCCTTGTTTCCGTGGTGACACTGTTTGTAAAAGGACAACATGGGGTTTGAGGGACACGGATGCTCATAATAAATGTAGCCCCTACCTTTCACATTATATTGCATTATCTCTATTTCTATTTGCATCACTATAATATTGAAACCACTACAACATGGCTCTTCTCCAGCCTCTAGTATGGCCAGTGAGTAATTCATGCCCATGGTTGCAGTTGGCTACCACAAGCAATCATTTTTGGTCACCATAGATTATTTGTCAGTATCAGACTTTTACCCAGAGCAGAAGAGAAAAAAGTAAAATAAATAAAAGAAAAGGAGTAAGATAAGAATAGGATGATTGTGAAAGAGGGAGTAATCAAGAATGAAAAAGGAAGTGAAAGAGTGATATAAGAAGACAGGATTTCCCATTCTAGTTCTTTGTGTTGGTTGTGAATTGCTGATGGAAACAATATTTGTGTTGATTAATGATCACATTTGCAATTCTTGTGTTTTTTTTCCTGTTGTAAATAAATGTGACACCTCAAAACCAAAAATTTAATTTCAGGCTAATTTGTGGGGAGAGAGGTATGTGTCATTGGTCTTGTTCTTTGGACTCCCTTCACCATGAAATGTAATTCACCAAAATGACAAGGGGAGTGGAAGTGATGTCACACTCACACTGTGACCTGAGTGACATCACAGAAAGTATCATCATATGACCTTTGAGCTTGAATCCCAGGACCTTGATCTTAATGACATCACAATAATTGATGTCACTGAAACCTAGTGTATAACTCAAAGAGAAAATGTATCACAAAGAGGTTTAAAAAACAATTACCTCTGGTATGAACCCATATGGACCATATATATTTATATGAACAATGCTATTGGTTAAACATATACTTTGTCATTGTTGACATGTCTTCATTTATTTATCACCTGTAATATACTATCACCCTTGTGAAGCATAGAAGTGACTGTTTTGTTCAATGTTCTGTCTGTGTGTGTGTATATATATAAATGACCGAGTTGAAGACTTGTTGCCGAAACGCGTAGGTCCTGTTTTTCTCTTCTAACGCACGTGCACTTTCGTTTGAAGAATATAATGGATTGAAAATAATAAAAAACTGAAGAATCCATTTGGCTACGAATGTGCCGTCCTCCTAAGTTGTACGCATTTGTTTGGTGGTAAGAATCATCGGACAGTGGCTGGGAGCGTGTATCCCCTTATATATATATATATATATATAAATATACACATAGATGGGCTGTGGGTCAGCACACTTCATCCATGGTCTAGTCAACACTCATTCCATTTTGGAGGTTGGCCAGGTTAAGGTTAAACGGGGGACCAGACAAGGGTGCCCTCTGTCTCCGGTACTATTCGCCTTTTTTATCGAGCCATTAGCGATTGTAATTAGGAACAGTATTGATATCTGCTCTCCACTACCAACTATGGCGAAATTGAAACTATACGCCGACAATATCATGCTTATTATAAAGCCTGAGAAGGAGGTCCAAGTAAAAACTTTGGAGATCTTCGAGGAATTTGAGGCACTAGGTGGATATAAAATAAATTTAAAAAGACAGAAATCATACAGTGTGGCGGAGCATGTATGGATTTACACCCCGATATTCTTTCTTGTTTAAATACAAAACCAAAGAGGTATCTTGGTGTTTATTTCTCGGCACAAATAGTTGATTTATACGATTTGAATTTCGCCCCACTTCTAGAAAAAGTTCAGGATTTATTCCTCCGATGGAGCTCTCTTCCATTAACCATCTTGGGTAGGGTTGCTTTGATTAAAATGTCTGTCCTTCCGCTATTCAATTTCCTCTTCTCGGCGATTCCTTGTATTTTAATGAGCTCCTTTTTACCAAAATAGAGTCTATGTTTACAGCCTTCCTCCATAACATAACATAACAAAGAAGGTCCCCGAATTGCACTAAGCACTTTATATGAAGAACTGGAAAATGGAGGATTAGCTCTCCCGAATTTGAGGGATTATTATTTTGCATATTTTGCACAATATATGTCCAGATTTAAGCCGGAACTACAATCGAGTCTTTTTATTAACTATTTTATGAATTTAATTTGCAAGGAAAATCAGATCTACTGCCCAATAACAATTGTTAAATCGCCTAAATTAGTATGGTATAAGTGTGTACAGTGGTTTTTCCAAAAACGGCAGGCTTTTTATAGAAGATATTCTATCCCTGCAATCAACTCCTCAACCCCGTTATCTGGCCCTAACTTACTATCTGGGATCAGAGAATCTTCAGTAATAACACAAAAATGGGCCAATGCTGGATTCCGGAAAATTTCAGATTTTTTGAGGAATGATAGATGGCTGAACATAGCTGAAATGTCTCATTTAATCGTAAATGACTTCCTTCTTCTTGGGTCATATAATATTTTTAGTAAGTTCCTGAGTAAACTCGATTTGGTCCAGATCAATGAACGGAAATGCTTAGTATATGAATTATTAGAAGATACGGCATTTGAGAAACCTGAAGAATGGAAAAAGCGTTTAGCCTCCATCAAGGGTATCGATCTGGAGGGGAAGGCCATTACGAAATGGGCAAAACATGAGGAGATGGAAATTACAGCGAGTATGTGGTCAGCAGTTAACAATCTCAATTTCAGCACATTAAGGGGAGCTAATTGGCGAAGGATGTTATTTTTTAGTAAATGGCTACTTTATAGAACTCCACTTTTTTTTATCTAAGATTTATACCAGCCAATCAGCGCAGTGTTTCCGTTGCCTTAACCATCCTTCAGCCAATTGGGCACACATTATACTACAATGCCCCTTGATCCAGAGGTTCTGGAATGATATTTTTTATTATCTGGATCGCGAATGCGGTATTTCAATAGGATTGAATACTTGGCTAATAATACTTGGCTATGACCCAGACCTTCTTCTTTCAGACAAGCTTGTCAAACTATTATATATTGCAATGGCTGTAGCTAGATCACTTCTGCTTCAGAGATGGCGATCAGATTTCATACCATCTATATATGAATGGGTCCGAAAAATGAAGCAAGTTAAAAAGAGTGAACGAGCCTATGCATTGCGAATTGGGGGACTTAAGAAGTTTGAGAGGGTCTGGGCAGCTTATTTTGATTAAGATCTCAAAATTTAGTTGATCTTTTAGGAGGTAGTCCCACTATGTTTGACATCTATGTCCGGCAATACCAGGATCTCAATTTATTATGCAACATTTGATATTCTCTTGTAATTCAGTCACATCATTGAATATAGGATGATTTAGTATTTTCCACATACTCGCTGATTTTTAGGTATATGCTTAGGTACCCAAGGTTTAATCAATTGTTTAGTTTATATTTATGACCGGCAGTGTATACTGTTTTCTTTGTCTTTTGTACACTGGCTTAAATGTTTATCTCTATGGATTTTAAGATTTACTCCCTCTCGGTAAATCGGTGCTATTTAACAACTCTGTATTATTATCGACATATTTAATGAATTTTATGGATGTATTTATGGATAAAAAATGTTTGTAATATGGATTTCAATAAAAAAATATTCTAAAAAAAAACACTCATTCCATTTTGATTCAACCCACTGCAGCGAACAGCATGGAGAAATGGGTCAGCCCTTCTCATCCGTTGGCTACTTTGTGCTATAAGCGGCAGAATTTAATCTGATCTCATATGCACATACTCCTAAAAAGAAGTAAAGTTCAGTGTCAGGGATAGTGGGCTAATACTTCAATTTTTCAATGTTTGTTTCTCTATAGTCTTTATCCTTTTTTTAGTCATCCTTGTGTGTTTAACATTTATCTGTAGGTTACAATAATTTAGAGACAATAGTACTTTTTCTTTGGGTCAGTAAGATTCATATTTTACTGTTGTTTACATCAATAATAAGTATGATTTCTATTACTGATCTAGGTACCATTGCAAACTAAGTAGAATCATATTATTCTATTAAAATTGTATGCAATTATTATTTTTAAATTATTTTAATGTTATTGCAAGCTTATGGTATCAGATTTAGGGGGCATCTTCTTTTCTTTAGTTTTGTAGCATATCCATGCGCCATGAAAAAATAAACATCTCACCACCTTGCCAAGGCCAGAAATATTTGGCTTTGTTAAGGCTTGTCTTCCTATGTACACACCTACTGAATAATTGCAAACCTTTTTTAAATGTTTTTTATTTTTTTCTTTGTTTCTTTTTGTGATTGATTTATCCTTAAAAGTGCTGCGCTGATTGCTGAATGCTTTTATTTTAGCAAACAGGAAGTGTAATGTCCAGCGGGGAGCTTTCAAAAGTAAACAACGCTCCTCAGAGCACTGTTTAACATCTGTTCTTGACAATCTTTTTGTCACAGCTGAGGCCAGGGGTTGCAAAGGCAGGTAAGGGTCGCAAGTGCCCCACATCTGCCTCAGAGGGATCCCCATCGAGACCAGGCTGCTTTAGTATTTGACACCCCAGCTTTATGCACCACAAGTGTTTTGCGCTCCTAAGAAAAACTCAAGGCGCTAGCACTTTTGAAAAAAACTAATGAAGATATGCAAATTGCTACATTTAACCTCATTTTTTGCTGCAACCTGCTCATCCTGCGCACAGACTGCAGCAGTAGGAGGACCTTGAAAAGCGTGTTTCCTCTGGTAATGAACATACATGTCAAGTGCTGGCATGTGTCGTGCTAACCAGTCTGTTGAAAGGAGCAGATTGTGTGCATTCATCTTCCGAGCAGTGTAGACACAAGAAGAATGAGCCCGAAAGACAAAGTAGGTTGCTTGAGTTTTGACAGCCTTTAACAGTGATGGCCATTTTTGTAGGGAGATAAACCAGCAGAGTGTGTTCAGCAAGACAAATGATTTATAGAGATGTCCCTCCGCGCAGTATGCGCTCTGACATGGCAGGTCCTTGCATCTGGTGCATAGCATGCAGCTACGCCAACACGTTCACGCGCGTTCGGCAGATGTATTGCATGAGACCCGGTCCAAATGTGCCTAGTTATTTTGGATCCCAGAATACAAATATGTCAGCCAAATGTCAATAAGAGAGGAGGGGGCTGAGAAGAAACAGCCATGAATGCACAGCTGCCCGTTACGGTCTATGTGGTCGCTATTCAAATGTAACCGTAGGCTTGTGGCGTGGAGGGCTTCATGGAGAGACAAGATGGCTTTCGAAATTGTCCACAGATGAGGATGTTCCTAACATATTTTTGATGTGGTTGAAACATTTTTGCTTTAGTTTTGAACTGGTCTGCCTCATCTTTTTAATATTGCCTGAGCATGTGAAATGCTTGATTTTGCCTTATATCCATTGGTGTTCTCCCTCTACCCACTCCCGCGACTGACTGTTGGACTCACTATTGGACCGTATAAGGTGCAATATTTGTCGCACTTGATAAATAATCATACAGCGGGATATAGTGGATATTTATTGGATGAGAGTAATAACACCAACTATGAGTTTTTATCCTGGTGTAGGAATAACATGCAGATTTTGGTGCTTACCATATGTCCTGTTATTTACCAGATATTTTTTTACCTGTTGGCTATCCGCAGTTTAGATTTGCTTAAATATATGTTGGTTTTTTTTCTATTGCAACAAGTATTTACGGACTGAAATGAAAACAGAAAAACTCATATTTCCAATATGTGCGGTAACAAAAGCTACCCCACACATCAGAAATTATCAGCTAACTAGAAATGTGGGCTTTCACATTCTAAAACCATCCGATGAATGACTGATGTCATGTTTATAGAGTGGAAACATTTCAAAACAAATATCCAGTGCCTTTTTGAATTTAATCCCCCTAAACACGGGCTTATGGCCTGTTTCAAAGTGCTCAAAAATATGCCCAACGCAAGTCACAAGAAGATGAAATGTTTTTTTCATGATTGACTTACACCGATATTACATTTGTGTGATGTACATATGCCATGGGCCTCATTTATGGGGAATTGGCGTAGGGCAGCTCCACAAGTCTCCTTGCTGCGCTGCCCTACACCAATGTGAAAGGACAGGAATGCACCGTATTTATGAAATATGGTGCATTCTTGTCCTTTCCCCCCTGCTCTGGTGCACAATTTGCTGCCTAACACCAATGCAGGCACCCTTGCACCATGGTGCAAGGGTGCCTGCATTGTATGCAGGATTGTTTTTGTGCAGGAAGGGGCACTTACCTGCACAAAAACAATCCAGAGAGGCGTTTTCCTCTTTCTATGTGTGATGCAGAATGTAGCACACATTGAAAGGGGAAAAAATTAGGAGAAATACAATTATTTCTCCTCGTTACGCCTGTTCTGGGGATGCGTAAGGTTTTGGAGCTGCTCCAGGTTTAAATGATTAAGTAAAATTGGGGCAGTGGAAAAAAACACTGAAAAGCCCATGGAAAGCCTCCCTGGCACAGAGTAAGGCAATACAGCGACTTGCATTGCTTTGTCTTACTCTATATCTATGAGGCCATGAAAAGCCACGCAGAGTGGCTTTGCGTGGCCTCATAGATATGGGTGAGAGGTTTGCGCCGCCGGAGCATCAGAATAAGTGACGCTCTGGTGGCACAAGCCTCTCATAAATAAGCCCCCTAGATTGCAAAGCAGTAGCTGTGTTTGCACAATGGTTGGTTTGCAAAAAGTGGTTTATTTTGGACTACTACAGAGATTCTGATCCATCAGAACACAAAATGGACTTTTAGTAGGATTTCGAGAATCCTGCCCCATTAATATTAATAATGCAGTATACTGTTTGTGAATCCTAGTGAAATGGTTGGGAATGCTGAACAGAGGCCCGAGAGGGAGAGATGACCTCCATCCCTGCGGTCCGAATAGCAACATCCCATTTTTCTGTTGGATTGCAGCTTCTGCTTTCTAAAGGGACAGGGACTTCAATCAGAAAAAAACTGATTGCCAAAAATATGCACACCCTAATTCCACATTCATAAAGGGGCAGATGTTCCTCGTGGACAGATTCCTCCTTGACAGCTTCTTCCCATCTACCATTAATTGAAAGAAAAGCAATTTCAATGGCAAAGAGGCCCTCCTGATTAGGCCTGGGTTATATTTTGCCCAAACTGGCATAATCTTGTGTAATTTCTGCCATTTTGCATTGCGGCAGTTATGCAAAATCCTCATGTTCATGCCATTATGCCATGTAACTGACATTTCACTGGGATAAGAATCATATTGTGGAACAACTCAAACGAACTGAATGCAAGAAACTGTTCATATCAAGTCCAATTTGCGCTATTGTTGCACAAACTGAATCCTCACATCCAAAATGGACGCGAGGATGCATTATGCGCAAAAACAATGCATGTGCCACTTCACCATGGTACTTCATTAATGTGGCAATATGGTGTGTAGCCTCATCCATGCTGTCATCTTCAGACAGCCCACATCATGGCTGGCTATACCATAATAGCTCTACGAAGGTCACATGAGATGTTCAAGGGTAGGTATCGTACTTACAGAGTACCACACACGGTAAATGCTGATACCATCGTGTATAGGTGCTATAGTACCTTATCATCAGTGCTTAATTTGAGCCGGTGGTTTCCTGTGCTCCACACTGGCACTTAATTGTCAACACCGGCACTTATGACAGCTGCCACATGGTGGCACTGTTTGTGTAATATAGAGATAAGCACAACAACAGTTGTTTGTTAATCAATTCGACATTAACCCCTTCCATGCTCATGACGAGCTCAGCTCGTCATGCTGCGCAGTGCTCGTGTGCGCATGACGAGCTGAGCTCGTCATGATCCCGCCCGCTTAATGAAAAGCCCCGCACAGGGCGAAAATCGGCCGCGCATGCAAGGGGTTAAAACAACTAATACCTGCCTCCCTAGCCATTATTATAGCTTTGGGGGGCCTTGAACAGTCTGAATTGTACCACTTGTAGCAGTGTACTGGCTATTAGTTGTGTATGTGTAGTGTCATTGACAGCGTTGCCAGTGGCAATGGGTTGTGCAAGCTGGAGTGGCCTCCTCATGAGGGCCCTGGGACTTATTATTTTCCAAATTAAGCACTGCTTATCATTCTGAGTTCTGCAGACTGGAATGAAGCATAATGTGCAGATTACAGAGCGCTTTCGTAATTTCTGACCAATTTTTAAAATGGTGGAACTGCATATGTGCAGTAATTACCACAAAACTTGGAAATGCGGATAGGCGCTAAGCAATTTTAGAAAGCCGGGAGGAAATATGCAATATTCTTGATGTCAGTTATGAATACTGACCAAGGTAGCCATAATGTTTTGCATAATCACTTGAAATTATTTGTGACTGTTACATTTTTGTGTGTAATATTGTACAATGGTGATGTTTTACTAATAGAGGTCGAATACCTTTCTGCTAGACAGACAGTTAAACAGAAAGAAACCAAAGCCTTGCAGACGTGAAGGGCAGAGAACAGAACAATTAATTGTGAGTAGAGATGATAGTGAAGCCTGAACTGAATCTGTGAGCAGGAAACAGATCGGTGGACGTGCTCGAGGCACAGGAGATTCTCAGTTGGAACTTTAAAACTTGGATATTTTAAATTAGAGC
This sequence comes from Calotriton arnoldi, assembly GCA_963921515.1. Taxonomy (NCBI): domain Eukaryota; kingdom Metazoa; phylum Chordata; class Amphibia; order Caudata; family Salamandridae; genus Calotriton; species Calotriton arnoldi. The sequence goes on along the minus strand of CAWUFW010001478.1, from coordinate 557,362 downwards.
ACCGGGCAAAGGTTATATAGTGGTTCGATAACTGCCAGATGGTTGGCATCACCAAGCTAATTAGATCCCTCTGGCTACCTGTTCCAGACAAACGTCTTGGTAGGCGACCTCCTCTCTGAGCTTCTGTGCAATATTAAAAGTTCAGGTTTCAGACCTGATGTTGTTTGTTTAAGTGCCTTCTTGGGTTGACAGTGTAAGACAATTATTGTTCTCGTTTGAAGGGATTATCCCAGTACTTAATTTGTGCTGGTGTTTCTACGTGGTGGTCATCAGACTTTGGACGACCTAGAGAAAGAGAGAGGAAGGGAGAAAAGGGAGAATGATTGATAGACAGAAAGAGAGGAAAATAATAACAAAGGGAGAAAGCAAAGATGAAAAAAGACCCACAAGGGTGTGATAAAGAAACATGAAGTATAAGGTGGGGGTGAAAAAGGCATAATGGTGGCATTCAGAGCATGCTGCTGTCCAGGGAGCACCCATCACAAAGCGATGGACAATATGACAATATGAACGAAGTCTGAGTTGTCAGTGACATGGTACACCCAGCATTGAAAACAAGCATTGGCATAGCCAATAGGTCTCGCCTTTGGGACCTTATAAGTGTTTAGCCAGAGATATTTACTTTGCCTATGTCTTTAAGCTGTGCTGTACAGAAGTCTGCAGCATGCTGAAAAGTTATAATAAAGAAGTGTCAGAAGCATTTTTGTTACCTTATATATGACCAAGAAAGCATTATGTACAACTGAACGACCATATTAAAAAAGTATTAACAATAAATAATGTCTTGAGTTTTTTATTTGTCCTTTCAATGCTGGCAACTTCTATCTGCCTGTCCCAATGGTTGCTTGTTATGGTTTTTTTTGTTATGGGGGGGGCATAAATAACAGGAGGGTGAAGGTTGGGAAATAGTACCTGTATAACAGTCAGTGAGAGAGTCAGTCAGTCAGTGAGAGAGAGAGTGAGAGTCAGTCAGTCAGTCAGAGAGTCAGTGAGAGAGTCAGTCAGTCAGTCAGTGAGAGAGAGAGTGAAAGAGTCATTCAGTCAGTCAGTCAGTGAGAGAGTCAGTCAGTCAGTGAGAGAGAGTGAGAGAGTCAATCAGTGAGAGAGTCAGTCAGTCAGTTAGTGAGAGAGTCAGTCAGTCAGTTAGTGAGAGAGTGAGAGAGTCAGTCAGTGCGTCAGTCAGTCAGTGAGAGAGTCAGTCAGTCAGTCAGTGAGAAAGTCAGTCAGTCAGTGAGAGAGAGAGAGTGAGAAAGTCAGTCAGTCAGTCAGTGAGAGTCAGTCAGTCAGTGAGAGAGTCAGTCAGTCAGTGAGAGAGAGATTGAGAGAGTCAGTCAGTGAGAGAGAGAGTGAGTCAGTCAGTCAGAGAGAGAGTCAGTCAGTCAGTGAGTCAGTCAGTCAGTGAGAGAGTCACCCAGTCAGTCAGTCAGTGAGAGAGTCAGTCAGTCAGTGAGAGAGTGAGAGAGTCAGTCAGTCAGAGAGTCAGTGAGAGTTAGTCAGTTAGTGAGAGAGTGAGAGAGTCAGTCAGTGAGAGAGAGATTGAGAGAGTCAGGCAGTCAGTCAGTGAGAGAGAGAGTGAGAAAGACAGTCAGTCAGTGAGAGAGAGCATGAGAGAGTCAGTTAGTCAGTCAGTGAGAGAGTGAGAGAGTCAGTCAGTCATTTAGGCAGTCAGTCAGTGAGAGAGTGAGAGAGTCAGTCAGTCAGTGAGAGTCAGTCAGTGAGAGAGTCAGTCAGTCAGAGAGGGAGAGAGTCAGTCAGTGAGTCAGTCAGTCAGTCAGTGAGAGAGTCAGTCAGTCAGTCAGTTAGTCAGTCAGTGAGACAGGGTGAGCGAGTCAGTCAGTGAGAGAGAGAGTCAGTCAGTGAGAGAGAGAGAGAGTCAGAGAGTCAGTCAGTTAGAGAGAGAGAGTCAGAGAGTCAGTCAGTTAGTGAGAGAGTCAGTCAGTCAGTGAGAGAGAGAGTGAGAGAGTCAGTCAGTCAGTCAGTGAGAGTCAGTCAATGAGAGAGTGAGAGTCAGTCAGTCAGTCAGTCAGTGAGAGAGAGAGTGAGAGAGTCAGTCAGTCAGTTAGTGAGAGTCAGTAAGTCAGTCAGTGAGAGAGTCAGTCAGTCAGTGAGAGAGTCAGTCAGTCAGTCAGTGGGAGAGAGAGTGAGAGAGTCAGTCAGTCAGTCAGTGAGAGAGAGTGAGTCAGTCAGTTAGTGAGAGAGTCAGTCAGTCAGTCAGTGAGTCAGTCAGTGAGAGTGTCACGCAGTCAGTCAGTCAGTGAGAGTGAGAGAGTCAGTCAGTCATTTAGTCAGTCAGTCAGTCAGTGAGAGAGAGTGAGAGAGTCAGTCAGTCAGTTAGTGAGAGAGTCAGTCAGTCAGTGAGAGAGTCAGTCAGTCAGTCAGTCAGAGAGAGAGTGAGAGAGTCAGTCAGTGAGAGAGTGAGAGAGTCAGTCAGTCAGTCAGTGAGAGAGAGATTGAGAGAGTGGGTTAGTCAGTCAGTCAGTGAGAGAGAGAGTGAGAGTCAGTCAGTCAGTGAGACAGTGAGAGAGTCAGTCAGTGAGAGTCACTCAGTGAGAGAGTCAGTCAGTGAGAGAGAGAGTCAGTCAGTGAGAGAGAGAGTCAGAGAGTCAGTCAGTGAGAGACACAGACAGTCAGTCAGCCAGTGAGAGAGTCAGTCAGTGAGAGAGTCAGTCAGTGAGAGAGAGTGAGAGAGTCAGTCAGTCAGTGAGAGAGTGAGAGTCAGTCAGTCAGTCAGTGAGAGAGTGAGAGTCAGTTAGTGAGTCAGTCAGTCAGTCAGTGAGAGAGTCAGTCAGTCAGTGAGAGAGTCAGTCAGTCAGTTAGTGAGAGAGAGATTGAGAGTCAGTCAGTCAGTGAGAGAGAGTGAGAGAGTCAGTCAGTCAGTTAGTCAGTGAGAGAGAGAGAGTCAGTCAGTCAGTGAGAGAGTCAGTTAGTCAGTCAGTGAGTCAGTGAGTTAGTCAGTGAGAGAGTCAGTCAGTCAGTCAGTGAGAGAGTCAGTCAGTCAGTGAGAGAGTCAGTCAGTCAGTCAGTGAGAGAGAGAGTGAGAGAGTCAGTCAGAGAGTCAGTGAGAGTCAGTCAGTCAGTGAGAGAGTGAGAGAGTGAGTCAGTCAGTCAGTGTCAGTCAGTCAGTGAGAGAGAGATTGAGAGAGTCAGTCAGTCAGTCAGTGAGAGAGTCAGGCAGTCAGTGAGAGAGTCAGTCAGTGAGTGTAGGAAGGTGGAATCTGACTACATGGTTGCCCCCACTTTTTTGCCTGGTGTTTTGTTGGTTTTTGACTTAGTTTGGCTGGGAACCTGCTATTCAGGTCCCCAGCCTATCTGCTTTCTCTTTAAACGACTTGGAGTGCACTCTAGGTGCACTAGTGATTGGATACTGTGGTACCTTATGAGTCCCTAGTATATGGTACCTTAGGTACCAAGGGCATAGGTACTTCACAGGCCTACCAGGGGCTGAAGCATGTATTATGCCACCCCTGGGAAGCAGACTAAATCTGACACCACAGGCCTGCTACTGCAGCCTGAGTGAGGAAGTGCTAGCACTCCTCACTGAGATATAGGTCCCCTATATCTCTCCTGCACACACATTGAGACTTATCAGTCACCCCTAAAGCAGGCCCTATCAATCCTGAGGGCAGGGTGCTTAGTTTCCATGTGAGGGGGTGCCTCTGCCTGAGCAGGGCCCCTCTGCAGCTCTCAGAGTCCATTCTCTGGGGCTGTTTGTGGATGCGGTTAAACCATATACTTTTAAGTGCATTATATCCTCGCGGTAGAATGCTAACTTTGGAATGGCTGCATCGAAACATGTCGTGTTTGGTGTCAAACATCTTGGAATACTACGCCCCCGCCAGTCCTGGCGGTGGGGGTAGCATTCCACCCTTCTAGAGGGATAGACATGTACCTGCTGTGGAAACGCGGTAGAATCCTGCAGAGCCCTGGCATCACAAAATGGATGCCACCAGTCACAGACAATGGGCTGCCCTCCTGCTGATGACCAACACTCGCAGTGGAGGAAGCCCAACAATAGATATCCTATCCCAAGGGGGTGTGACCACCTCCCAGACAGGGTTTAGTGTATTGGGGCTGGGTGGGTGCACTCTTAGAGTGCTTTGAAGTCCTGCACTGGGGGAGCAGAAGGCTCCTCTGTGCATATGCCAGTTCAAACCAGCTCAGGGGCTACCTGCCCCTGCTCTGGCGCGAAACTGGACAAAGGGAAGTGGGTGTAGCCACTCACTCCCCTGACCCTCCCATAGGTAGGGTCATAGAGCTAGTCCCTCCCCTTCTTTTAGTATAAGAGGGAGAACCTGTGCATTGCACCCTAGATTTTCCCTGGATGACGCTCTACAAGAATAATCCCGGACCTTCGACGTTCCACTACCTTTGGAAGACTGAAGAATCTCCCTTGGAGTCAAGGAGTGACTCCCCTGCTTGGCAGGCACCAAAAACTACAAACGACGGTCGCAAACTATGCCACTCCCGCCGGAGTCCGAAGTCCCTGCAGCCCAAGAAGTGGATTTCCTGACTTCTCAAAGGCCATCATGAGTCCCCAGTGAAGCTGAGGCCAGTGGACCCCAAGAGTAACGAGGAACCACGACCCCTGGGTACCGTGCACTATTGTCGAGTGCAACCCCTTCACAACGTTCCACAAACTTGTGCTTTGGACCACGTGTGGTCCCATCCTCCAGCAGGAATTCTTCCTAAGATCAGAGGCCTACCATGTCCCGAGTGACCGTGGGCCCCTGTGAGCGGATCCTCCCGAGGCGTCTTCACGATCCCTTGCCAGCTGGATTCTGGGTCCCCAGAAGACTCTATAAAGAAACCAAAGGGCTCTCCTGGTTGCTCCAGGCATGCCCTGACTTACCCTTGCTCGGTGAGTCCAACAGACCTTGCTGCTCTGTGCCATTGTCTCTTCACACTTTCCCTGAGACTTGCTGTTACCAAGGCTTGGTGTCTCCAATCGAGTCGCCGACACCGCCGTAAGCTGCAGACGTCGTGTGACACGCCGAATCCAGCTCCTGGTCATCAACGACACCTCCTGGACCTCGTGGCTGAAGAGTCAAGGCAACTGCGAACGACCTGAATCTTGCGATGACGGTGGGCATCCATCTTCCTTGCCCCGAGTCACTGCCAAGTGACTTTGAACACTGTCCCCTCTGCTTTCAGGTCTTCCATCTTCTGAATCCAGGCTTGGATTCCTCCGGACACTTCTCCAGTCGCCGCAAGCAGCAAGTCTTCACTGGCTCCCATTGAAAACGACGCCGCGACCCGACACCAAAGAACACGTATGCACCCGGCTCCCCTGGGTGAGGTAACTTCAGCACTACGGTGCTCCTGTGGGTGTGGGCCCTAGAACAACTTACCCTGTAAGTGGCTTGCTTGTAGCTTCCCTAGAAGTGTCCTAAAACTCTAACTTTCTAAGTGCGATAATTGCATTGACTCGTACAGGGTTCACGTCTGTGTTAGACACACCGCGTCCATCTCCTTTGCAACACTATCTAGAACTGTATCCTTCGACTCGTACTGAGTCCGATCGGTGTTCGCCTCGAACACACAAAGGGCCTGTAACTCCGAGATCTACATTGCACCGACTCGCACCAGGTTCACGTCTGTGTTAGACACAGCGCGTCCATCTCCCTTGCATCTGTATCTGAAACCGCGTCCTTCGACTCGTACAAGGACCGATCGGTGTGTTCGCCTCGAACACGCAAGGGACCTTAATCATTGATATCCCAATCACGTCTGAGCGCATAGACTCGCACAGGACTCGCACCGGTGCCAGGTCACCGCGTCCGTCCCCTGTGGGTCTCCTACAACTACCTGGGGTGGTTCTTGGGGGTCCCTCGATTCTAGATGCCCTAGACCTAGGTCTAGCCAACTAAGATTGTGATATTCGATTGTGCTAAACTTATTGAAATAATATTTGACTTGTACATATGTTCCTGACCTCTAATCTCATAAAGAGATTAGTAGAGAGTGTTTATTAATAAATACATATATATTTGATATATATACCTGTGTGGTGTCTTTTCATTTGGTGATTCAAGAGATTGTGTGGTAAAACAAGCTGCTTTACATTCCTTCAAGACTTAGCCTGAAGGCTGCTCTCCACAGCTACCACTAGGATAGCTTTCTATAAAGGTTGTCTTAAACCTATCTACCATAAGAGTCGAATTGTTCTGGTGCAAGGTGTCCACTTTAATTAGTGAACAGCATATACCAGGCCAACTTCTCACATTGGTGGGCAGCGTGTGGGATTCCAGCTTGCTACTGTTTTACCAGAAAATCTCTATTTGAATTACTAACTGAAAACCACTATAGGTACTTAAGGTACATATAAAGTCAAGCTTAGTATCGATAAGTTCTACTGAACTTAGAGCTGTGCGCCAAGGGATAGCACACCCTTTCTACAGCTCAAGCTAGTATCAGTAGGCCACAAACTAGTGTAGGTAGTACAACACTACACAACACTAGAATGTCCTTAAAGGGTGGAACCAGTGGATCCACTCAGCCTCAGTATAAGGACATGGCTTTCTCTGACTTGAGAGCCATGTGTGTTGAAAGACACCTGAGGCTAGGACAGAGTCCCTCAACCCTACACCGGATAGATCTGCTGACAGCAGATGATCTTAGATTGGCTCTAGGAGCTAATGGGTCTGAATCAGTGGGTGGGTCAATTACAGTATCTGGGTCAGATGATGAAAATCCAAATGACCAGGACTCTGTGATTGAAGGGCCAGGCCTCAAGGGGCCTGAAAAGGACAGAGGAATTCTCCCTAAGAGAACTGACAGAGTGGATGAGAGGCATAGTTCCCCTTCCCGGGAATCTGAGCACTCTTATCACTCTGGCAGAGAATTTGTCCACCAGAGGAACTCATACTTTCCTATAAGAGAGACCTCCTCTGAAAGAATGTGCAAACTGCTGCAGTATGAGGAAGCAAGAGTTGCCCTCAGAACCAAGCAGTTGGCACTGGATAGAGAAGCCCTGGAGATCCAGAGAGCTTCTAGATGAGAGGGGTTAGAACCCCTTGGTGGCAGCAACAGTGTCCCTAGAGGCAGAGAATCTATTCCAGACCATAGGAACCTGAGCAAGGTTGTTCCTCCCTACCAGAGTGGGGATGATATCCACAAGTGGATAACTGCTATGGAAAGGGCCTGTAGAGTCCAACAGGTCCCCCAAAGGCAGTGGGCAGCAATCTGGTGGCTCTCCTTTTCAGATAAAGGTAGAGACAAGCTCCTCACTGTTAGAGAAGAGGATGCTGATAACTATGAAGTCCTGAAGAGTGCACTGATAGATGGGTTTGGCTTAACCACTGAGCAGTACAGGTTGAAGTTCAGAGACACCCAGAAGGCACAGACTCAGGACTGGACTGACTTTGTAGATTGTGCAACCAAGGCTCTGGAGGGTTGGCTGATTGGCAGTAGGGTTACTGATCTCAAAGGATTGTACAATTTGATTATGAGGGAGCAGATCCTTAATAACTGTCAAAACCAGCTTTTGCACCAGTACCTGGTGGACTCTGATCTGACCTCTCCCCAAGAATTGGGAAAGAAGGCAGACAAATGGGTCAGAACCAGGGTGAGGCCTAAGAATCAGGGTGGTGACCAGAAGAAAGATTCTACCAAGTCCCAAGAGAAAGGTGGGGATAAATCTAAGGATACGTCCACTATAGGGCCCCAAAAGTCCTCTTCTGGGGGTGGGTCCCAAACTCCTTCCTCTCCTGAAAAGAAACCCTATTGCCATGTCTGTAGAAAGCCTGGGCACTGGAAATCTGATCCCAGTTGTCCCAGGATTGGCAATAAGGAAAATGTTCCTCCAACAACTACTACCACCCCTCCTGGTACTACCAGTAGTAATCCTCCAGTTGGGAGTAGTGCACCCAAAAAGTTAGGTGCTTTTGCAAGAGGAACCGAGGTGGGCCCTAGTTTAGACAGGTCCCCCTCAACAGACTCCTCAGACTCTGATGGTGGTATAGGATTTGCCACCTTTACCATGGGTCCCATTGCATTGGGCAGGTACAGACTGGAGCCAATGATTAATGGTCAGAAGGCTGTGGCATTCAGGGACACAGGAGCTAGTGTCACCATGGTGGCAGGGAAACTAGTCCCCCCTCACCAGCTTTTACCTGAGTTTAAGTACCAGGTGACCAACATTGATGGTGTCAGGACAGATCACCCCATGGCCATAGTCAATCTCAGCTGGGAGGGGGTCACAGGCCCAAAAAGAGTGGCAGTGTCCCCCAACTTGCCTGTAGATTGCCTGATGGGTAATGATCTGGAAATTTCAGCCTGGGCTGAAGTTGAATACCAAACCCATCTGAAGATGCTAGGCGTCCCTGAAAAAGCTAGTGGGGCTGTGATGGCCACAGCCCCAGCCCAGGGAAATGCTGGAGAGATGGAGCCTGGAAGAATGGCCCACTCTCCCCCAAAAGAGAGCACAGGGGTTGAAGACAAGTCTCCTTCCCCCCAGACAGCAGGTAAGGGTCAGCCTCCTCAGGGAACTGATCCTACCCCTAGTGAAGGAACTGCCCCAGAGGTAGTCAGGCCTGTCCTGGCCCCACCCCTGATGGCAGAGGACCCTTCCAAGGTGGTACCCAGTCTGGAGCAGGTAACCTGCCCCTCTCTACCCTGCCTCAGTCAGCCCAGGGCTGCAGAGGTCAGGGAGGTCAGTGGACCCCACAGGGCCCCCTGTCCAGAGGAACCCCCCATCAGCAGATTAGGGGCACCCAGTCTAGTAGCCCTAGCCAGGTGAAAATTCCTCCACACACTGAGGGATCCCCCATACCTTTGTGTAGGGACCTTCCCCAGAAGGACTCTGTTAGGCAAGGGCAAACCTGGAACCAAAAGGTTCCAAACCTGCCATGTCCCTCCAGTGTTCCACCCAAAGGGACCCAACCCCAGCTGTAGGCAGCCAAAGGTTGACCCTTAGAGCAAAGTGCAGCTCAGTCATGGAAAGACAGGCATACATGGTGACCCGTGATCTGAGGAAACTGAGACCAACTTCCCTAGGGTCTCACTTCCCTGCTCAGACACCTCCTCAGCCTTGTCCTTTACCAAAACACCCCACAGGTAGTAATTCCCCATGGTGGAGACCCTCTCATACCCTTAGGGTGAGGGATAACTTAGTGGACCATAAGACAGGGGGTAACCATGCTAGTGCAGGTACTTCCTTATATGGCCACTCAGTAAATACAGGCTCACCTGGACAAGGTTAGCCTCATCTCCTTTCGTTTGGGGGGTTATGTAGGAAGGTGGAATCTGACTACATGGTTGCCCCCACTTTTTGCCTGGTGTTTTGTTGGTTTTTGACTTAGTTTGGCTGGGAACCTGCTATTCAGGTCCCCAGCCTATCTGCTTTCTCTTTAAACGACTTGGAGTGCACTCTAGGTGCACTAGTGATTGGATACTGTGGTACCTTATGAGTCCCTAGTATATGGTACCTTAGGTACCAAGGGCATAGGTACTTCACAGGCCTACCAGGGGCTGAAGCATGTATTATGCCACCCCTGGGAAGCAGACTAAATCTGACACCACAGGCCTGCTACTGCAGCCTGAGTGAGGAAGTGCTAGCACCCCTCACTGAGATATAGGTCCCCTATATCTCTCCTGCACACACATTGAGACTTATCAGTCACCCCTAAAGCAGGCCCTATCAATCCTGAGGGCAGGGTGCTTAGTTTCCATGTGAGGGGGTGCCTCTGCCTGAGCAGGGCCCTTCTGCAGCTCTCAGAGTCCATTCTCTGGGGCTGTTTGTGGATGCGGTTAAACCATATACTTTTAAGTGCATTATATCCTCGCGGTAGAATGCTAACTTTGGAATGGCTGCATCGAAACATGTCGTGTTTGGTGTCAAACATCTTGGAATACTACCCCCCCGCCAGTCCTGGCGGCGGGGGTAGCATTCCACCCTTCTAGAGGGATAGACATGTCCCTGCTGTGGAAACGCGGTAGAATCCTGCAGAGCCCTGGCATCACAAAATGGATGCCACCAGTCACAGACACTGGGCTGCCCTCCTGCTGATGACCAACACTCGCAGTGGAGGAATCCCAACAATAGATATCCTGTCCCAAGGGGGTGTGACCACCTCCCAGACAGGGTTTAGTGTATTGGGGCTGGGTGGGTGCACTCTTAGAGTGCTTTGAAGTCCTGCACTGGGGGAGCAGAAGGCTCCTCTGTGCATATGCCAGTTCAAACCAGCTCAGGGGCTACCTGCCCCTGCTCTGGCGCGAAACTGGACAAAGGGAAGTGGGTGTAGCCACCCACTCCCCTGACCCTCCCATAGGTAGGGTCATAGAGCTAGTCCCTCCCCTTCTTTTAGTATAAGAGGGAGAACCTGTGCATTGCACCCTAGATTTTCCCTGGACGACACTCTACAAGAATAATCCCGGACCTTCGACGTTCCACTACCTTTGGAAGACTGAAGAATCTCCCTTGGAGTCAAGGAGTGACTCCCTTGCTTGGCAGGCACCAAAAACTACAAATGACGGTCGCAAACTACGCCGCTCCCGCCGGAGTCCGAAGTCCCTGCAGCCCAAGAAAAGGATTTCCTGACTTCTCAAAGGCCATCGTGAGTCCCCAGCGAAGCTGAGGCCAGTGGACCCCAAGAGTAATGAGGAACCGCGAACCCTGGGTACTGTGCACTATTGTCGAGTGCAACCCCTTCACAATGTTCCATGAACTTGTGCTTTGGACCACGTGTGGTCCCAGCCTCCAGCAGGAATCCCTTCTAAGATCAGAGGCCTACCACGTCTCGAGTGACCGTGGGCCCCTGTGAGCGGATCCTCCCGAGGCGTCTTCGCGATCCCTTGCCAGCCGGATTCTGGGTCCCCAGAAGACTCTATAAAGAAACCGAAAGGCTCCCCTGGTTGCTCCAGGCCTGCCCTGACTTTCCCTTGTTGGGTGAGTCCGACAGACCTTGCTGGTCTGTGCCATTGTCTCTTCACACTTTCCCTGAGACTTGCTGTTACCAAGGCTTGGTGGCTCCAATCGAGTCACCGACACCGCCGTAAGCTGCAGACATTGTGGGACACGCCGAATCCAGCTCCTGGTCATCGACGACGTCTCCTGGACCTCGTGGCTGAAGAGTCAAGGCAACCGCGAACGACCTGAATCTTTCAACGACGGTGGGCATCCATCTTCCTTGCCCCGAGTCACTGCCAAGTGACTTTGAACACTGTCCCCTCTGCTTTCAGGTCTTCCATCTTCTGAATCCAGGCTTGGATTCCTCCGGACACTTCTCCAGTCGCCGCAAGCAGCAAGTCTTCACTGGCTCCCATTGAAAACGACACCGCGACCCGACACCAAAGAACACCTATGCACCCGGCTCCCCTGGGTGAGGTAACTTCAGCACTACGGTCCTCCTGTGGGTGTGGGCCCTAGAACAACTTACCCTGTAAGTGGCTTGCTTGTAGCTTCCCTAGAAGTGTCCTAAAACTCTAACTTTCTAAGTGCGATAATTGCATTGACTCGTACAGGGTTCGCGTCTGTGTTAGACACACCGCGTCCATCTCCTTTGCAACACTATCTAGAACTGTATCCTTCGACTCGTACTGAGTCCGATCGGTGTTCGCCTTGAACACACAAAGGGCCTGTAACTCCGAGATCTACATTGCACTGACTCGCACCAGGTTTGCGTCTGTGTTAGACACAGCGCGTCCATCTCCCTTGCATCTCTATCTGAAACCGCGTCCTTCGACTCGTACAAGGACCGATCGGTGTGTTCGCCTCGAACACTCAAGGGACCTTAATCATTGATATCCCAATCGCGTCTGAGCACATAGACTCGCACAGGACTCGCACCGGTGCCAGGTCACCGCGTCCATCCCCTGTGGGTCTCCTACAACTACCTGGGGTGGTTCTTGGGGGTCCCTCGATTCTAGATGCCCTAGACCTAGGTCTAGCCAACTAAGATTGTGATATTCGATTGTGCTAAACTTATTGAAATAATATTTGACTTGTACATATGTTCCTGACCTCTAATCTCATAAAGAGATTAGTAGAGAGTGTTTATTAATAAATACATATATATTTGATATATATACCTGTGTGGTGTCTTTTCATTTGGTGATTCAAGAGATTGTGTGGTAAAACAAGCTGCTTTACATTCCTTCAAGACTTAGCCTGAAGGCTGCTCTCCACAGCTACCACTAGGATAGCTTTCTATAAAGGTTGTCTTAAACCTATCTACCATAAGAGTCGAATTGTTCTGGTGCAAGGTGTCCACTTTAATTAGTGAACAGCATATACCAGGCCAACTTCTCACAGTGAGTCAGTCAGTCAGTGAGTCAGTCAGAGAGTCAGTCAGAGAGTGAGAGAGTTAGTCAGTCAGTCAGAGAGAGTGAGTGAGAGAGTCAGTCAGTGATTTAGTCAGTCAGTCAGTCAGTGAGAGAGAGTGAGAGAGTCAGTTAGTTAGAGAGTCAGTCAGTCAGTGAGAGAGTCAGTCAGTCATTCAGAGAGAGAGTGAGAGAGTCAGTCAGTCAGTGAGAGAGTGAGAGAGTCAGTCAGTCAGTCAGTGAGAGAGAGATTGAGAGAGTGGGTTAGTCAGTCAGTCAGTGAGAGAGAGAGTGAGAGTCAGTCAGTCAGTCAGTCAGTGAGTCAGTCAGTGAGAGAGTCACGCAGTCAGTCAGTCAGTCAGTGAGAGTGAGAGAGTCAGTCAGTCATTTAGTCAGTCAGTCAGTGAGAGAGAGTGAGAGAGTCAGTCAGTCAGTCAGTTAGTGAGAGAGTCAGTCAGTCAGTGAGAGAGTCAGTCAGTCAGAGAGAGAGTCAGTCAGTCAGTGAGAGAGTGAGAGAGTCAGTCAGTCAGTCAGTGAGAGAGAGACTGAGAGATTGGGTTAGTCAGTCAGTCAGTGAGAGAGAGAGTGAGAGTCAGTCAGTGAGAGAGAGTCACTCAGTGAGAGAGTCAGTCAGTGAGAGAGAGAGTCAGTCAGTGAGAGAGAGAGTCAGAGAGTCAGTCAGTGAGAGACACAGACAGTCAGTCAGCCAGTGAGAGAGTCAGTCAGTGAGAGAGTCAGTCAGTGAGAGAGAGTGAGAGAGTCAGTCAGTCAGTGAGAGAGAGTGAGAGTCAGTCAGTCAGTGAGAAAGTGAGAGTCAGTCAGTGAGTCAGTCAGTCAGTGAGAGAGTCAGTCAGTGAGAGAGTCAGTCAGTCAGTTAGTGAGAGAGAGATTGAGAGTCAGTCAGTGAGTCAGTGAGAGAGAGTGAGAGAGTCAGTCAGTCAGTTAGTCAGTGAGAGAGAGAGAGTCAGTCAGTCAGTGAGAGAGTCAGTTAGTCAGTCAGAGAGTCAGTTAGTCAGTCAGTGAGAGAGTCAGTCAGTCAGTCAGTGAGAGAGTCAGTCAGTCAGAGAGTCAGTCAGTCGGTCAGTGAGAGAGAGAGTGAGAGAGTCAGTCAGAGAGTCAGTGAGAGTCAGTCAGTCAGTGAGAGAGTGAGAGAGTGAGTCAGTCAGTCAGTGTCAGTCAGTCAGTGAGAGAGAGATTGAGAGAGTCAGTCAGTGAGAGAGAGAGTGAGAGAAACAGTCAGTCAGTCAGTCAGTGAGAGAGTGAGGCAGTCAGTGAGAGAGTCAGTCAGTCAGTCAGTGAGTCAGTGAGTCAGTCAGAGAGTCAGTCAGAGAGTCAGTCAGAGAGTGAGAGAGTTAGTCAGTCAGTCAGAGAGTCAGTCAGTGAGAGAGAGATTGAGAGAGTGAGTCAGTCAGTCAGTGAGAGAGAGAGAGAGTAAGAGAGTCAGTCAGTCAGTCAGTCAGTCAGTGAGAGAGTCAGTCAGTCTGTCAGTTAGTCAGTCAGTGAGCGCAGGTGGTAGAGGGCACAGAGAGAGGAGGTGGTGGAGGGCACAGAGAGAGGAGTTGGTGGAGGTCACAGAGAGAGGAGGTGGTGGAGGTCACAGGGAGAGGAGGTGGAGGGCACAGAGAGAGGAGGTGGAGGGCACAGAGAGAGGAGGTGGAGGGCACAGAGAGCGCAGGTGGTGGAGGGCACAGAGAGAGGAGGTGGTGGAGGGCACAGAGAGCGCAGGTGGTGGAGGGTACAGAGAGAGGAGGTGGTGGAGGGCACAGAGACAGGAGGTGGTGGAGGGCACAGAGAGAGGAGGTGGTGGAGGGCACAGAGAGAGGAGGTGGTGGAGGGCACAGAGAGAGGAGGTGGTGGAGGTCACAGGGAGAGGAGGTGGAGGGCACAGAGAGAGGAGGTGGAGGGCACAGAGAGAGGATGTGGAGGACACAGAGAGCGCAGGTGGTGGAGGGCACAGAGAGAGGAGGTGGTGGAGGGCACAGAGAGTGCAGGTGGTGGAGGGCACAGAGAGAGGAGGTGGTGGAGGGCACAGAGATAGGAGGTGGTGGAGGGCACAGAGAGAGGAGGTGGTGGAGGGCACAGAGAGAGGAGGTGGTGGAGGGCACAGAGAGAGGAGGTGGTGGAGGGCACAGAGAGAGGAGGTGGTGGGGGGAACAGAGAGAGGAGGTGGAGGGCACAGAGAGCGCAGGTAATGGAGGGCACAGAGAGCGCAGGTGGTGGAGGGCACAGGGAGCGCAGGTGGTGGAGGGCACAGAGAGCGCAGGTGGTGGAGGGCAGAGAGAGAGGAGGTGGAGGGCACAGAGAGAGGAGGTGGAGGGCAGTGAGAGAGGAGGTGGAGGGCAGAGAGAGAGGAGGTGGAGGGTACAGAGAGAGGAGGTGGAGGGCATAGAGAGCGCAAGTGGTGGAGGGCACAGAGAGAGGAGGTGGTGGAGGGCACAGAGAGAGTAGGTGGAGGGCACAGAGAGCGCAGGTGGTGGAGGGCACAGAGAGCGCAGGTGGTGGAGGGCACAGAGAGCACAGGTGGTGGAGGGCACAGAGAGAGGAGGTGGTAGAGGGCACAGAGAGAGGAGGTGGTGGAGGGCAATGAGAGAGAAGGTGGTGGAGGGCACAGAGAGTGCAGGTGGTGGAGGGCACAGAGAGCGCAGGTGGTGGAGGGCACAGAGAGCGCAGGTGGTGGAGGGCACAGAGAGCACAGGTGGTGGAGGGCACAGAGAGAGGAGGTGGTGGAGGGCACAGAGAGAGGAGGTGGTGGAGGGCAGAGAGAGAGGAGGTGGAGGGCACAGAGAGCGCAGGTGGTGGAGGGCACAGAGAGAGGAGGTGGTGGAGGGCACAGAGAGAGGAGGTGGAGGGCACAGAGAGAGGAGGTGGAGGGCACAGAGAGCGCAGGTGGTGGAGGGCACAGAGCGCAGGTGGTAGAGGGCACAGAGAGCGCAGGTGGTGGAGGGCACAGAGAGCGCAGGTGGTGGAGGGCACAGAGAGCGCAGGTGGCCCTCCATTAATATTAAGCATCTATTTTGCATCTTCTAAAAGGAAGAGGGTCAATCTTTTCCAGATTAAATGTGTTAAAGGTTAGAGGTCATTGCAAGCAAGCAGCATGGAACTGGGTTTAAAAGGGAAAAATAATTTCAAGGGATGCTGCCCATCAAACATCTGATTTTTAAAAACATACGTGTAGAACGAAGTTAAACAGTCCATTGCGAATTGTAGTTATTTCAAATGTATTTATTCATATTAGAAAGCTTGCATTTTCAAACATATTATTCGAAATTAATGTTTTTCCCACTCTTGCGTTCATATTTTGGCAGCGTTTCTGCCTGTGCGTCCTTTTTTTGCCCACATCTCTGTTTACCAAAGGCTCACTTTCTTAGACGTGTGACCTTGCGCATGTTTGTGTTTTTGCAGTTTTTCTATTCCAGCAGCGTCTGGCTTGTTGCTAAATGTCACTTGACACTGTTGATATTTGCGCAACTGCGCAGGTGGAAAACATTACTCCCGAGGGTTTATAAATCACCCAGTATAATGAAAAAAATTAAAAGTGACATATGGGCAGCCTGAAAACGCTGATGAAAGGTGTTAAAGATTAGAAGTCAGTGCAAGCAAGCAGCATGGAACTGGGTTTAAAAGTAAAAAATTATTTCAAGGGATGCTGCTCATCAAACATCTGATTTTTCAAAACATACTTGTAGAACGAAGATAAACAGTCCTTTGCGAATTGTAGTTAATTCGAATGTATTTATTCATATTAGAAAGCGTGCATTTTCAAACACATTATTCGAAATTAATGTTTTTCTCACTCTTGCGTTCAGATTTTGGCAGCGTTTCTGCCTGCGCGTCCTTTGCCCACCTCTCTGTTTACCGCAGGCTTGCTTTCTTAGACGTGTGACTTTGCGCATCTTTGTGTTTTTGCAGTTTTTCTGTTCCAGCAGTGCTGGCTTGTTGGAAAATGTCACTTGACACCGTTGATATTTGCGCAACTTCGCAGGTGGAAAACATTACTCCCGAAAGTTCATAAATCACCCAGCACAATGAAAACAAGATCCCCACAAGGCGCGGGAATTCCTCACGGAGCTGTGCGTGTAACCTGACCCACGAGTAGAGGAATGCAGCTGCCAGCCTGCGCGCCCCTGCAGGCAAAAATCTGTGGGAGTGAACATTTGGCAAAAAGGTGGGACATGCGCCCGCCTTTATCCATTTGCAGGCTACAATAAGAAAAGTACACAGGCAACAGCCAACCCAATGCGTGGGGGGAGTCAGACCCACACATAGAAGTTTTAAGTGCTTACAAGAAGCCTCGCAGAGCAGCGCATGTGCGCTGGCTCAGGCTCGACCTAAAAAGGAGAAAAAAATAGGTTTCAAAATCTCTTCTCGGACTGTACTATATATACACGTCCAATCTGTTTATCCCCGTATTCCTTTTGAACCCACAGCAGGTTTCTCTCGAGGCCCACGCGAAATGTTTATTATGCCTGTAAAACTTCCACAATTTTGCGCATTTCACCTGTATGAAATTTCACGACGATTATTTTTTTGCAAGGGAGTAGTTCTAGGATGCAGTGTCTCACAGGTGACTGGTTTATGCAGAGAATGTCTCACAAGAGACATTTTCACCTCAAACTAATCCCTTGCAGATTTCTCACCTAGCTCTGATTATGAGGTCTGCACATGCGTTGAATTTTCACGCAAGTTAATACGTAATGAGTTTCCCAAAATTTTGGGTCACGTAATACCCATGACATTTTGGTAAACAAAACTTTGCAATTTCGCACACCCTTAGTTCTCATTTGTAAACCTAAAGAACAGTAATGGATGGAGATGATACAGGCCTGCGAGCAGAAGAGGCACACAATGTCCATTCTCCGGCTCCTTCTCCTAGTTACAGGGTTGATCAAACTCTCCTTCTACTGTCAGGGTTGGGATGGGAGGACATTGCCTGCTGACTCCAGGATCTGTCTCTTATGTGCACTAATCTGTCTCTTTTCTTTCATTCAGCCTCAAAGCTAGTACCATCAGAGACATTCTTCTCACTTAGCCTGGAAGGATGCTGCCTTGCCTGGGGCAGGGATAAGCAGTGCTTAATTTGTTAAAACAAAATAAGTACCAAGGCCTCGTCAGGAGTCCACTTCCACTTGCATCGTCCATTGCCGCTGCCAGCTATGCTAGTTACAGTAACAATACAACTACTAACCATCACACTCATACAAGTTTGACAATTCTGATTACTCGAGGCCCCCAAAGCTATAAGAATGGCTTTGGCGCACATATTAGGTGGTTTTAATGTATGTTGAATTAATAAACAGCTATTGTTTTGCTTGTCTCTAAATTCGACAAACAGCACCACCATGTGGCCGACTGTCATCAGACTCTCATAAGTTTCGGGTTTTGACAATTAAGTGCCGGTGCCCAGCACTGTAAACAACCGGCTCAAACTAAGCAGTGGGGAATAAAATCAAAGGATGAGAACAAGGATGCTGCATGGGCATGCTGGCTTCTGCTCTGATCCATAGACCAGCAACGGGGGAAGACAAAGGCATCTCCTGTGAAGTTGCACAATAAAACAGCTACAGGTGAAATTTCCATGTTCAGATGCACCGGCGGATACATATAAAAAATATTCTGGTGTATGTAGGTCCAATGTAGAAACATGTTTGTGAAGCTGTGGTGTTTTTCACATTATTTTTTAATTTGCTTCACTAACCATCATCTGGTACACATTTTGCAGATTTTAACAACAAAATACTTCTATCTCAAATGGATCAAAATCTATAATTTTGTCTCTGCGAACAGGGTGCAATAAAGAGCCTCATACTTTTGAAAACTTGACTGGTCACCACTAGTTGTTGCAATTATTTTTCTAAAGAGGTAACAATGTTGCCCAAATAGTGGAAACCTTCCCACTTGATAGACTGGGGAAAGGCTTTTGTCTGCAAACTCAAAATACTAAAATGTAATTCGAACAGGGCGGATAGACTGAAACCTTTGTCACAATACTTTTTCACTATTAAACACAAATTCATGCTCACATAACAGATACTGTTCTCTAAGCTGTAGTTCTTTCAAGAGAGCCTTCAGACAATAGAAGAATCACAAACCTGTTCCATATCTTCAAACTCCCTTCTAGGGAAATACGTAAATAATCAATACAAAATATTCTATAACGTCCTGGAGAACTGTGTCTATATGGGAAAAGGTGCCACATAATTTCCACATCATTTGCCTTTCTTTGCTGCATAATTCAGTAAACCCTTCCCCATAATTTGGCCCTCCTCTGCTACATAATTCCTTCCTGTGGATTTGGGTAAATGGTCTTTAAGGTGCCCACCAGCATTTCACTAGTGGGGGGAGGCATAATCCACACCAGTTGGATAATAATTCTGATGCATTATGTTTGAGCCACAGAAGAAGAAGATCTGAGATGTACCAGATCCCCTAGTTTGAGGATTGCAGCCAACTAAAAGGAGCAGAAAACATTTTGGGGCTGTTTGGGCAAATCATGACAAAGGTAGCCTTGTGCTTTGTATGGATTCGTATGATAGGTAGTGAATACTGACTAAGTGTTAGCATTATGCTCCAAATTATGCGTACTGCTATCATGTTCCGTGATGCATTGTAAATTGATATCACGCTAGAGATTTAAGTGAACCATTTAGAAAGGGTTTCTGAAGTTGCTAGTATAATAGATCTCAACAGGGAATGCACATGCTAATGGAGTATTCATACCATTTTAATAAAATATATATTCATGGCACCTACAATTGCATATACTGAGGTGGTAGGGATTAGATGAATAAGATGGAAAATTTAGCAGGCTCTTGAATATTCTCCTTAACTCAAAATCTCTTTATTCACTGATCTTCTGTCAGCACTGAATTCACCAATGGTGAGACTGACACGCGACAACCCACCTCTAACCGCCTGACAGGGCATCAACCAGTACTAAACTCATGAACTCTTGCAGGCCAGCACAACGCTCTTTCAATGCTTCCTCAGTTTGAAACCATTTGGAGATGAACTGCATTGTACTGCCTTGGGCATGGTCTTGTTTCAAGCAAATCACCAGCAGCAGAAACCATTCAAATGTTCTCCTGCGCTCATCTTCACGGTCCACCCCTGCATTTAGATCTCTTCTACACGCAATCTTTTTTTATTCCATCAACACGTTTTGACTGGAATAGAGTGTGGATTAAACCCTGTTCAGTTGTGTTTTATTTAGAATATTGAATATAGCGCGATCCACGCCCCCAGAGGGATCTCAAGCATTTCAGCAAGATAATTGTTATACAGTAAAAAGAAACACAAGCATTGGCAAAGCTTTAGGTCTGGCATTGGCTGCCATCCTTTTGGTTTTGCCCATTTTTGTTTACCCATGTTTTTTTTTCATAAAACTTAAATAATGGGGGACCAGCCTAATCCTCACCGATAGGAAAAAAAGAAGATTTCTAAAAGCAACATTATTTTTTGGTCTCTATAAGCACAGATTCTTACAGTACTCCCAAGCTCTAAAGGGAACTACTTTGTATGAGAATGTGCTCTTTGTGAAACATCAGAATGTTGCCTCTCACAGTGAAATAAGCCAATGGGTGAGGTGAGCTGACCTATTGTCCCATACTGTAATGGAGGGAAGACAAATGTGAATGACACAACTACAGAACGATGGGTGAAGAGGGCTGGCTGAAAGTATATGATACATATTAATTTAGTTAAAATCAAACGGTTCTTGCTAATGCTAGACCTAACAAGTGATTTAGCAGAGGCCTCTGTACAAAACGAAAAGGTATTGGGCAACATACCTATCTCCAACAGGGATATACATGTAGAAAGAGTTGTAACCCGATACAAGAACACAACAGTTACACAAGGAATGAGAGACATTTGTGGATGTTTTCGAGATAGAATTAACTTGATGCATTCAGCTTCTAAAAAAGTGGACAGTAGATCTTAAAATCTGCAGAATCTGTGTAAAATTAATTTAACTCAATAAACTCTTTCTGTCAAATAAATGTGCATCCTAAGTCAGTACAATCAAAGAAAAAAACAGAAGAGAGTTATCAGGCAGTACTCAAAAGGGTTGACCAATATTCCGGAATTTACTAAGCTGTTGAAAATCAGGCCAAAAGGGCAAGTTTTTAAATCTTGTTTTTGTCTCAGGAGTAAAGCTACTGGTGAATAAATGAAGCCGTTTTGACAAAAGAATTATGTGCTAAGGACAATTTTACATGGCAATATTTCAACTTAAGCAATTCATCAAAAGCTAAATCTAAATTTAAAGCATTAATCTATAGAGCACTTATCTCAGCAGGTTGAAAAGATCGCATGAAAGAGCTGAATACTAAGTATGCATTTATAGAAGGCCTCCCAAGGTCGTCATGGAAAAGAGATGCAAACATTTCCCTGCAACACTAGCATAACTCAGGTTTGGACATTGTTGCTTTCAAAGCCAGTACACTCCCCAGAGAGCCTGCAAGAGCGAGTTATGCGTGAACAGCAATACCAGCAATGTTTGAGGAATGTAGCAACATTTACACGTCTTCTGGACCTGGGAGGAGGTGTGCAAGGAGAGGTAGATGGAGCCACGAGGAATGCCCTGATGCAGGGCCGGACTGACAGTAACGGGCACCGGGCTTTTCCACGGTGGGCCGGAGGGGTGGGGGCCGGTTTTGTGCCCGTGGGGGGCGGTTTTGTCACTGTGGCCCGGTTTTGCAGCAGTGCTGCAATATCGGTACCCTGTAGCAAAAGCTGGAGCAGCGCTTTTTGATAGCACCCTTCCCCCCACCCCCGTCAGCCCCAATCTCCCCCCCCCCGCTGCCAGGGTGGGTCAAGCAGCAATCTGCCAGGGCTGGTTGCTGTTCCCAGTCCGGCACTGCCCTTATACTCCGGCAGTCAGCAGAGAATGAGAGCACCCAACCAAGGGGCTTATTTACAAGCCCATTGTGCCGCAGCTGCATCATTTTTTTTGACACACAGGCAGCGCAATGGGCTTGCTCATATTTACGAGGCCACGTACAGTCATCCAGCGTGACTTTTCATGGCCTTGTAAATATGAGCCCCTTTCATGCATTACTCTGCGTGAAAGGGGCGTTCCATGGGTGTTGCTGTGGGTGTTCCCATGCAACATCATTGGAACACCACGCATTCCCAGATTTACAACATTTTGTAAAAATGTGAATGTGTCAGAATCCTATGCCTCCGCTAGGCGTATGTATGGCGCAACGAGGAGAGATACTTTAATTTCTCCTCGTTTTTTCCTCTTTCTATGCGTGGCATCCTGCAGCATACATAGAAAGAGAAAAATGCCATTAATTCTTGTTTTTGTGCAGAAAGGTGTCCCTACCTGCACAGAAACAATCATCTCTGCAGCGCTGGCACCCTTGCAAACTGATGTAAGGGTGCCTGCACTGCCACAAGGCAGTAAATTGTGCACCAGCGCAGGGGAAAGCACAGAGATGTGTCGTATTGTTGTTAATACGACGCATCCCTGTGCTTTGAAAATGACACAGCACGGCACAGCTAAACGGCTTGCGGCACCGTGCTGCATCATTTTCTTGTAGATGAGACCCAAGTGCCATTTCCAAAGAAAAGCGTCTGCAGGTACAGATCAGGCATTGGAAAACAGGGATCATGGGTTGCCCCAGTGGCACAACCTTGGAACCAGACCCTGGAACAATGCAGACATTTTACAGAATACACAGGCATTGTAGCACGAGGCAGGGTGTTCCAAGGATGGACTTTGAGATCAAACCTTCAAGAACCCGCTGTGCCTGGAGAGGAGCACAATGCAGGCAACATATTCATGATCTTAGGGCTCGGGCACTGTGAGTTGTTGCCACTTGTCAGGCACTTGCCAATATAAAATGGCAGTGAACTGGTGGTGCCCTGAGCGAACCAAAATCAAGGCTATTCTGCCACTACGATACAATGCTATCTGGGTGTTGGGTTCAGATTATTTTTCTCGCCAAGAACCAGCTCCACTTGTTGTGCAAACCAGAAATCAGATTTCTGAGGCATCATAATGGAAGGTGAGCAACTCATTTAGAAATAACATATAACACAACATACCATAACAATACACAAAACAACATAATAGAACATAATCTTTGCATACCTTATGCCACTTCTTCGCCTTAGGATGACATCATCAAGTGAGGATGGGTTCATCTTAGATGTAGCTGGGTCATGATCCTCCCCCTGATCACTCCAACCCTCAAGCTAGGAACGATCCTCACCTGCAATCACAGACCTCTAGACATCTCACCCCTGCCGCGGACAATTGGTTGGCAATAGCGCATCACGACCCACTGTGCTCCCTGCCCATGGTCCCTAATACGGTCAGCTCCTACACCAACAGGCCCTACAACACTGACATCCCCACCTCCTCCCGAGACGCCCCTGCCCAAGCTGCACCTACCCCTGCCACGGGAAACATGGAGCAGCGTCTAGCCCTCCTAGAAAGACAGCTAGAACTGATAACCCTGGGCCTGAGCGAAATCTTAAACAACCTCGACCTGGCCCGAAAGACTAGGCTCACTCCGCAACGGACTCCCACTCTGACCAGCTCCACCCATCTAAAACCGAACAACGTGCCACGCCTGAGTGAGCTCCCAACCACCCCTGAGACCCTAACACAGAGACCCAGAGAAACCAATACAGAGTACCGAACCCAGAGACCTAGAAGAACCAAAGCAGCCATGTCCTCTAAGGAGGCGGCGGAGCTATCTTTATCCTACGACTCTCCTCATAAAGCCTCCCCTAAAGTCAAGATCCAAGTGATTACCGGTTTTGGAAGGGACCACCGCACCCTGAATTCACCAAGACTCCCGGCCCTCCTTACTGCCATACCCAGAGCCTCCCCCGTAAAGAAACTCACCAAAGAGGAGTACACTACCAACTGCATGCTCATAAACTGCAGATCAGCCTCCAAACACGCAACAGAATTAGCAGAAACCATCCTCTCCCATGACATAGACATCGCGTTCATCACCGAGACATGGCTTAACGAGTTCTCTGCACCAAGCCTAGATATGTTGGTGCCCCCAGGCTTCTCTATCATCAACAAGGACAGAAAAGACCAAAGAGGTGGAGGCATGGCAATCATACATAAGAACAACATTGCCATTGTAGAAATGGACACCTTCAATTACAGCACCATCGAATGTCTTACCGCCAACATCAAGACAAATGACAATAGAGCAATTCTCTGCCATCTTCTATATCCTCCCCCAGGCAACACCTCCGCATTCGGGGAACACTTGGCTGACCTGATTGCTCATTGCTCACTCGGTGACTCAAACAACCTAATTCTCGGTGACCTCAACCTACGTTGGAATGAGGCTAACAATTAGCTAATTCTAACCCTAAACAATCTTCTTCAGGACAACAATCCGACCCAATTCTGCTCAGAAGAAACGCACAAGAAAGGAGCAACCCTAGATGCCATTATCGCTCAAACTGACACAGTGATGATCGACCACGTCCTCCCCGTGGACTGGTCCGACCACCACAACATCCTATTCCATATCAACCAAAAGGCTCTACTCCAGCCCACCCCACAAGACCCCCCCAAATGGTCCAGAAATCTATCGCAGATTACCATAGTGGACCTAGAGGAATGGATATGCTCGCTCCCCCCCAGCTCCTCTGATCACCTCTCCGCAACTGATCTCACCTCGCATTACATCTCAAATATGACCTCCATTCTGGATCAATTAGCCCCCCTGAAATTAAAAAAAAACAGGAGCACTCCATCAAGATCATGGTATAACACTGACATCAACTCCGAAAGGAGACAACTAAGAGCCACAGAGAGACTATGGAGAAGCAACCCTTCCGACATCCGCCGCGAGCAACTCAAAGCAGCTCGCTGGAAGTATAAAAAACACATCCTGAACGAAAAAACCTCATTTTTCTGCACCGCGCTGGATAACGCTAAAAACAGGCCCAAGGAGCTCTTTAACATCATTAGACAACAAACCTCCAAAGCCGCTACCCCCTCAGTACAAGCTTTCAAAGAGCTCTGCGACAACTTCGCAAACTTCTTTGAGGACAAGATCAACAAGATTGAGCTCTCACTGGACATCAACATCACTCCCCTCAGCAAGATCATCTCACCTGGGACCAAGAACATCACAGCCAAGCCCCCTTCAAAAGCCTGGAAATCTTTCATCCCTATACAGGAAGCTGAGATAGTCAACCTGATCTCCACATCCAAGCCCTCCTCACACGCTCTAGATCCTCTTCCTCCACAACTGACCAAAAAGCTTAAATTCTGCCTTGCCCCGCTCTGGTGCAAGATCATAAACAGCTCCCTGAGATCCGGAGTCGTCCCTGACTGTCTCAAAGTCGGGTAAGTCACGCCACTGCTAAAAAAAACAGGCCTAGACACAAAAGATCTGAATAATTTCAGACCAGTTTCTAACTTACCGCTCCTATCCAAAACCCTAGAAAGATGCGTGCACCTGCAACTAACTCAACACCTGGATAACATCAACCTCCTCGACGCCCACCAATCGGGTGTCAGAAAGGGCTGCAGCACGGAAACCGCGATCCTCAACGTCATCGATGACATCCACAAATCACTGGATGTGGACAAATGCTGCCGGCTCATTCTCCTAGACCTATCGGCAGCTTTCGATACGGTCGACCACAAACTCCTCATTAAGGCGCTTCAAGAAAGGGCAGGTCTAGATGAGGTGGTCCTACAATGGTTCTCCTCCTTCCTCCACAATCGCACCCAAAGAATAAAAATCTAAAATTTTGCATCCGACCTACACCCTGTCAGCAGGAGAGTCCCCCAAGGTTCTGTGCTCTCCCCACAACTTTTCAACATTTACAAGGAACCACTCACAACCCTACTCAGAAAAGCCAATATCCCCTTCCACCTGTATGCGGACGACGCACAGATCTACCTGGAAACCACCTCCAGTGATGACATTCAGAGACTTAACGACACGCTTAGAGAAGTCCAACACTGGCTGTCAAGTAACCACCTAAAACTTAATCAAGACAAGACTGAAATACTCCTCATCTCAAACAAAGAAAAGAATCCCCAAATTGCGGAATGGCTAAACGCGATCGATGCACTCAATGGAAACATCACCCTAGCGGACTCTGTAAAATCACTAGGCTTCACTCTAGACCCGAAACTGAACATGACCAAACACATTAAGAACTCCGCCAAGAGCGCCTTCCTCAACCTGAAGCTACTAAACAAAATAAAGCCTTTCATCCCCCCCAAGGACCTTAAACAAGCCACCCAATCACTGGTGTTATCTAGATTAGACTACGGGATCGCAGCCCTCTCAGGCACAGCAAAAGCACACCTTGCTCCCCTCAAAACAACGCTAAATGCAGCAGCTAGAATGGTCACAGGAGTGAAGAAATTCGACCATATCTCACCTGCACTCAGAGAACTAAAATGGCTCCCAGTTGAACTGCGGGCCAGCTTCAGAACAGCTTGCCTCACCCACAAAGCCCTTCACACAGGCAAACCTGAATACCTGGCCTGCAAACTCAAAAAAGCCGGTCAGACCAGGAACCTCCGGAGCTCGAACACGCTACTACTCATACCGCTGAAAGCACGCAAACAAAAAACCGCAGCCCGGTCCTTTGCGGGCAACGCGCCCAAAATCTGGAACGCTATTCCCCCCACATCAGAACTATCCCCTCCTTCGCAAAATTCAAAGGACGGCTCAAAAATCTTTTCCTAGAACGTTCCCTAGCGAAGGGACTTGAGCCGCAGAAGCGCTGATGACTACTCCCTGGATGGGAGCGCGACCCTAGACTATGTCACCCGGCGAAGGCACCTCAAGTCTTCATTGCCCCTTGGTTATTTAACCTGTCCATGCTTGATACTTTCTTTGTGTTTTGCTATTTGTATTTGTGGTCTTTGGCAATGCGACTGTTGTAAAGCGCTCCGATACCCTCGGGTCTGGCCAGCGCTATATAAAACGTCAAATAAATAAATAAATAAGTCACTTATGAACTAGCAACAAGGGGATGTTCGGGAAATAGATGTAAACTTTAGGATGACATGGCCTTAAGGTCCAGGACAGTCCTGTTCTTTTGGGCGTTTAAGATTGATAGCTAGCCTGAAGACTTGAGGAGCTCTGAGCTCCAGTCTCTGTTTATGAGGACAGTACCACTGAACAGATAAATTGTTGGCTATGGCCATCAATGATAGTAGAAGGCCTCATCTAAAGAGGTTAAGGCCCAGATATACTAAACTTTCACACAACTCAGCGCAGCAAAGGAGCTTTCTGATCTGCATCGCTTGAAATGCAGAGAGTAGAAATTTTTCTCAATTTACTAACATATGGCACACTTTTGACACTCCTCGCACTGACGCACTTGTGGCAAAATAGCACCAAATCAGGTACCCTTGCATCACGCTTCAAGGGTGCCTACATTGTGGTCAGATGACTTCGCCTCTAAAGATAGTTTTTGTGCAAGAAGCTATCCCTTTCTGCACAAAAACTATCCTTATAAGCATATTTCTCTTTGTATGTGTGCTGCATAATGCAGCACACATGCAGTTCGGAAGTAACACGGAGAAATATAAATATTTCTCCTCGTTATGCCATGGTCGGTTAGGCACACCATTTTGGCGTAAATCAATGTTTACTAAGTTTAGTCAATCTGGGTTTGCCTCAGAAAACATAAGTGGATGCACGAAAATGACCATGCTCCGCACATGTAGTGTCTCCCCGGGAGGATAATGCAAGGCAGCACAAGGCGCTGAGCTGCATTACTTTGTGGGTGAAAAGTGGCACATGGTCATGCAAATATTGATTTGTGTGGCTTTATAAAATGTCACGTTAGCACCTGTTTTGCCTTGGGTCCACCTGCGTGTCACATGGACAACACAAGTGCTTTGTAAATCTGGCCATGAGTGTTCTCTTGCTTCTAGGTTTAGGCAGCCATTGGTGCATGAGGAATAAAGGAGGCAAATATCAGCCATAGCAACAAGGCAATAGATGAGAGAACATTTTATAAGTTAAAGGATAGCCCTGGTTTGCTGTCACAGCATCAAAAGCCAAGATTGATGATATCTGGAGATTATTGACATTGAACATGATGTTGCCTCATCATACTAACCCATTGGTAACTGATAAATCTAGGTTTAGGCTCCATGTCTGACTCTGTAAAGCAGTGCAGTATGCTTACAAGATGTTGACTTTCCTTAAATGCTATGAAGAGTGCTTGGGTGCAATGATGACAGCAATAGGAAATTTGGTCTCACCACAGAGTAGCAGCAGAGTCACTGACCACTGGCCTTCATACTCGCAACTAGTGTCATTGAGCATTGAGAAGGGAAGGAGAATGTGCTGACATTGCCTGACCCTTGAAGTTGTAGAAAATTGCATGACTTGCTGAGGATATGTTTCTCTTCTCATGTTAAGGTGTGTGGTTGAGTGGCAGGCTGAGGACCACTTCCTATTAACCACAGAGAGTAATATTGGTAGAATAGCCAGACCAAATGGACTTTGAACAATTTGAGGATCAATGGGGGGGACATTGCTGAAGCCCATTGCTCACTATGGGACATATTTCTCATAGTGTTGCATCACCCTTGCACCACGCAAGGAGGCGCAAGTGCGACACAGCACTAAAGTCAGATTTATCAAGCCACGCCAGGCCACCTTGCGCGGCTTTCAATGCTTGACAAATCTGGAGTCACACAAGGCAGCGTAAATCACTGCCTTGCGTTACTCTGCCCCACTGAGGCGTTCCATGGGTGGAGTGTGGGTGTTCCCACCCATCCACCCATGGATTTTGGCGCATTCCCAGATTTTCCATTAGTGGAA
Organism: Calotriton arnoldi; assembly: GCA_963921515.1. Lineage (NCBI taxonomy): Eukaryota > Metazoa > Chordata > Amphibia > Caudata > Salamandridae > Calotriton > Calotriton arnoldi. Next base: position 529,307 of record CAWUFW010001478.1, on the reverse strand, counting down.
GACCTGGGAATGCATCAAAATGCTATGCCTCCGGCATAACGAGTAGAAATATGTTTATTTCCCCTCTTTTTTTCCTCTTTCTACTTGTGTTGCATTCTGCAGCACACATAGAAAGAGGAAAATGCCTCTCAGGATTGCTTTTGTGCAGGAAGGTGTCCCTTCCTGCAGAAAAACAATACTGCATGTAACGCAGGTACCCTTGCACCATGACGCAAGGGTGCCTGCATAGGCGCTAGGCAGCCAAAGGTGCTCAAGGGCAAAGAAAGGACAGGAATGCGCCATATGATGTTAAATACAGTGCATTCCTGCCCTTTCACGCAGCGCAGCAAGGTGGCTTGCTGCGTTGCGCTGCGTGCCAGATTGATAAATATGCCCGTAGGGATGAAATGCATTGACATGAGGGTCAGAAGAACCTATAACAATGTGCTAAGAAATTTGCAGGTGGACTAGGCTGTGAACTGCATGGTGAATGCAGCAGTTATAAAAAGCTTGAATGTTGTGGTCAAAAAAGGGTGGACAGTATCTAGGGTATGTTGCCTCCAGAGAGTTCTTCATATACTTTTTTTGAGTAGTGGGAATTTATCTGGCAACTTAATGAAGTCTGGGAGTTGTTGTTTTTCTGTACCATTTGGACTAATGCATGTAATAACAATCATTTGTAATATAATAGCCCAGGAATGGAACACTAGATGGCAACCATGATTCCAACATGTGGTTACCGGACAAAAGTTGTATTAATAACTATTCCCTGTTCTTTTTTTTTGCCAAGTCACTCGCACAGCTTCAGTTTGTATCTGTTTCTTAGCTTTTTCATGCAAATGTCACTAAAACCATCTCACACTAGTGACTTGCGAGTATTTTCTACTCAACTGCACAGCTTGCTTAGCTTTTCTGAATGAGTCACTCTGAAACCGACTTGCACTGGTAACTCAAAAGCATTTGTACTCAAGTGCGCACCTTGTTTATCTATTGTTCAAGAGTGATTCGACACACACCTCATTAATGCCAAGATGCTCACAAAAGTCCAAACTTTCATGCAGCGACTCCCTCCCCAAACACAGAACTTTAGGTACACTGCCTGGCTTCCGTTGTTTTGGCTAGAATTGCATGTACTTTGTGAAAAACTAACCATACTAATTTATGTACCCTCTGCTAAATTTCCAACGCAAGAAAACCCAGATTGTCTGTCAATGCTAAAACCCAATGAGCCTGATACACAAAGGTAAACTTGCACTATCGTGTAAGTTTACGATTGTTTGGTATTCACAAAGGGATTTACGACTAGTATCTTTATGAGTGCGGAGTCTCCGTACATAAAAAGATAGGACAGTCCTCCTATCTTTTTATGTGCATACTGAATCCCTGAACCCTCAAACAATCTTAAACTTACGCAAAAGTGTAAGTATACCTTTGTGAATCAGGCCCTAAGGGTTCAGTCAGTACATATGAATACCCGATTGTGTGGAAATGGCATACACATACAGCAGGCATGAAATGTAGATCGTGTGGAGAGGACATACCCCTAACACTACATTCCCTACGAATAAAATTCAGATTGTGTGGAAATGGCACCCTATAAACGGTACATTCCCTATGCATGTTGTTCTAATAGTGTGTAAATGACACGCACCTACCAATACATTGCCTGTACTTTAAAACCATATTCTGGAGAAATGGCACACCATAACCAATACACTCCCTACGAATGAAATTTGGACTGGGTGGAACTGGCACACTTCACCCCTACCGTTAAATTCCCTATGCATGAAATTTACATTGTGTGCAAAAGCCAATGTATACCAACATTGAAAACAGCAAAACTTGTAACTAGATAATAGGGATTATCCAGGAAAAGTAAAACATATATACTCCCTCTCATTTTGGAATCTCTTTCATCGGTGGCCGGCACAGATCGGAGTTAGGGGACGGTACGGGAGGGAGGGAGGACATGGGAAGTAAAAATGTACCTTCTCGCCGCGTCTCTCCTCCGTAGTCCCTCGCTCGGCCTGAACAGTAAGCACACCCCAGCTCTCAGTCAGCCAATCACAATGCTGTCTTAGCAGCATTGTGATTGGTCTGAGCGCTGTGTTTCGGCGCTCAGATGCTGACTGGGAGCCTGGACATGTTCTCCACGCAGGCTGTAATGAAGTCTGCATGGAGAACATGGGAAGTGCACATGACTGTTTGGCCGGCCCGAGAGGGCAGGCCAAACAGTCATTGCGCATTTAGGAGAATGCTACCACTCCTCCCCTGCCCTGCTCTGTGAGCAGCACCCCCCCTCAAAGCTGCCGGAAGTAGGACAAAATGAAATGGTAACAATGCAAGTTATTAATATTTTATTTTCCCTTTATTTCACTGCTAAAAAGCAGTGGGGTGATGCTACTCCACCTTAGCAGGGGAGCCTCCACTGATCTTTCCTATTAGTGGTGCCAGAGGGAACAATGCCCATTGACATGTCGGATGTTTAATTCATAAGAAAATCTTCTGTTTTTTTATCCTCTTCAGAAGTAAACTGACATGTTGGACGAAGACACCAGAGACCATTTCTATTCACAACATTGTTAAACAGAATATTGAAGACCGCTAATAGCATATTCTAATCCATAAACGGATTGCCTAGCTCGGACATTTTGTGCGTAACAAGTACTGGAATTTGTTACGGAGGTTCTTAGAATGCAAGATGTCTCCTAGACATTATTCAATCCCAGGTAATGGGAAAAAAGTCACCGGAACTCTGGCATTCTCTGCTTGAAAGGTTGCTAAGGGATGGTTACGCCGCGGTCTACCCGCTGAGAGATTTAAAGGCGCCAAAAAGAGCGCTTCATATTAGAGTCTCAGCATTTCTACCCTTCCTTCAGATCATTAGTACTTCAATAGGATGTGTCCTTTCCACCTGTTCATCTTAGACATCATGGGGAGGGCAACCAAGCCGTCGTGTGGCAGAGCGACTGAAAGAGTGCACAAATGTTGCATGCAGGGATGGTGGAGTTACCTTTTTTTAATTACTTTTCTACTTCTTTCAAGATTAATGTGACAAAACGTGACCTGCATCCACTAGCTATGACGGCTGTGTGCACTGCAGGGGTGTAGCTCGTGAAGGTGAAGGGCAGGAGTGTTCTTAGGAGTTGGGAGGAGTAAGGGCTAGTGAGAGACTGATGGAAAGATACATTGAGTAACAGAGGCTTTTTCCCATCCATAGAAAAACTAGTATCTCCCGAGGTCAGAAAAGCAGCCCATTAGGAGTTGGACCCAAAGGGTTTGTCTAGTATTTGAGAATAAGCGGAGGAATCAGATTTAAAGGAGCTTTCTAATGTAAAAAAAAAAACAGTTCTCTTTATCCATTCCTGCATTTCCAACAATCACCAACAATAGGCATTCCAGTATGTTCCAGTGTTTGATGATGTCAGCCTGGGTTTTGCAAGCTCGTGTGACATTATTCACCAAACTGCACCTTTAATTGATCTGAGGTAGTCCCCATTCCTGCCTCGAATTTCACACAGTGTTTTTGACTGTTTTCAGCCAAAATCCTTGGGGAAACTGTTCAGACCTCCATTGTTAGAGTTAGAGTTACTTGTAATCCCAATGGGCCAAGTAACTCCTGTACTAGGACAATCGGATATTTTGCACAACTTACAATGTGGTCATTAATATAAGAGATATAAAAGCAAATGAGGGAGAGAGTGAGGGTTGGCAAGTGAAGAGGTGAGAAAGCAACCAAGAGAAGAAATGACACAGCATATGAAAAGATGAGTGAGCGAGTGAGTCCATGTGAAATTTCCAACAATGCGGCAAGTTGCTGAGTAGGCAACTTGACATTTTTTTGAGTATGTGAGAGGATGTCAGAGTAGGCTGCAGATAGAAAATCATAAGAGGTTTAGAAAATGACTAAAGCCTAAGTAAATGAGAGAAACAAAAGTGTGAGAGATAGTGGCTGATTGAGAAATTGTTATTGAGTAAATTAATTAATTTTCAAGAGAATTAGTTATTGCCAACGTATAACCTGTGAGCAAGTAAAGAACCAGCAAATGGGTGAATGTGCATTTGAGAAATTAAGTGAGTTATAGACATTTTAGAGTGAGCAACAAAGAGAAAGTGAGAGTGACTAAGTGATAAAAACGAGAGGAGGGTGTTTAGAAAAAGAATGGGTAGTCCGTAAGAAATTAACTGAAGAATGAATACTTTAGAGAAAATAATTGAGGAATCAGTAAGTGAAAGAATGCATCACAGAATGAAAGAGAGTGAATTTGTATGAGAGTAAGTGATCAAGTCAGGAAGTGAGTGGGCTAGAATAAGCTAAACATTGTGAGTGGTAGAGGAATAGATTGAATGTATTGTTCATTTAGTCAGTCATAAATTGGATGTGTGTTTGAAGAACAAACAATGATGCGTATCATTTGGAAGAAACCATTTTCCCCCTTGGAATGAGGGTGTCTTATTAACAGATATTTTGTCAAAGATGTCAGGGAATGAAAGTCCTCCACAACAGTCAAGCTGCTCCACAATAACTGCCAAATCAATGTAACCATATGTTTTAAAGGGATACATCAGCGAACATATGGAATCAAACTTTGCATACTCTATTGAAAAGGTCAAAATCACTATCGTATCAGTGATGGTCAACATGTTGAGCAAAATACATCTCTGCTTCAAACCTCTCTTCACTGAAGCACCAAGGCCCAGATTTGCTGAACATGGTATACCACTCCGTGGAAATGTGCATTGCGCAACTAGTAAAAACGTACTAAGCAACATATTTATTTATTTGGGTAAAGAGTCATGCCAAGTTAATGCTAAAAAAAACAATGTGGAGAAGGGGTAAGCTGGCGGTGCCTTACATAAGATTTCTACTCAAGGAACACCCTTCAGTACACGTTTCAAAGTGATGACAACAGGCCATGGGTAATCCATTTAAAATGTGAAATTTTGAGAAACTACGCATGCGTCGGGTAGGAAATATGTTAAAACACAAATGCACTTTTAATAGCATGGGGATTCTCATTTATCCCTGTGTGTTTGATTGTACCTGGTTTGCTCTAAGCATATTCAATTGTCTTGTGGTTCATTGCCATTTTTGTGTGCATTTTTGAATCTCCGCTTTTAAATAGCTAATGACACAGAAGATTATTCAAATTAATTCTGAAATGTCGGGCTACAAAATGGGTTAAAAGTCATCAAAAATGATAGGAGATACCTCTGCCATCATCCTACATTTCGTGAATTTCAACTAAGAAAATTAACTATATATAAACCAATAAGTACCCTAGGATACTGTGAGGTAAACTGCGTGAACTAAAAGATGTGCCCACTCCAGCTGACCCTATTAGTTAATCGTATGCAAGAATCACATGAACTTTCAACTCTCTCATTTCCAATGATTGTCTCAATGAGATAAGTTACAGCCTAAAGTTCCTTTGTGGTATTCCTATCTCATTTTTTTAGAAATGTTAATCTCAAGATGATTTTCCTATATTGCAGAGTGTGGTGAGAAACCTGCAAATTCCAGCATCTTTCGAACCCCCAACATTTTACTGAAGACTGGGAACATTCGAATCTCCTGGTAATATATATTTCATTCGTTGGTATAAACATCTCAATTAGCACTTCTGGGCACCTAAGGTTTCTTAGTATGCTAACTGCATTTTAAAAAATGCAATATATTTTATCTTGTTTCTTTTTTGTATGAAGGCTAGTTTGTTTTCCTTTTATAATTTTAAGTATCTCAGACCGGTTTCCCCGACACAAGAACATGTCTCCAGATAGATGCATTTCAAATTGTTTTTACTTAAAATACTTTTTCATCCCTAAATTTTGATGATCTTGGCGACTTTTTTTTTTCTTGAAATAGTACACCTACAAACCACGCCAACAAGAATGTTGTGGACATTTTGTTCAATATTTTGAGGAATAAGAACAAGTGGCTTTCAGCACCTTAAGCATGTACTTGTGGTTACGTGTTCAACTGTGAATTGAATGTTGAAGGCATTTTAAAATGCATTTTCTAAAACAGCTGAGATAATTCTGATGCATCAACACTGATCTATAAAATGAGCAAGTCAGTAATCTCTAGAGAATAGCTTCTACTTAGCAGGTGTTGTGAGAAGTAAATGGTGCTGTTGATGTAAATATTATGGGCAAGTGGCATAGCAATCAATGTCGGCCTGGACCTAGCCCCAATTGAGTGGGCCAGAAAATATAACTTTAAAAAGACTTCATTATGAAGTAATGCCTATGATTGTTTGTAGAAAGAACACACATGATGAAAGAAGAAGAAGAAGTAGTAAATAAGTAACCTAATAACCCTATAGGGACCTGGGTACAAAAAGGTCCCTAAAAAAATGTATTCCCAAATCTTTATTCTATTATTTTTAAACAAATAAATCAGTATACCAGAGTCTGAGAAATATCTCTCTACCATACTATATCAATATCATTTATGTTGTACTACTAAACAGTAGCCAATTTATATGCAAGAGACATATGTAGAGGAAATGTTCCTATTATTGCAGGAACCAATCACTGGGTAATGTTGAGAGAGAAACACAGAGGACAGTTGCCAAAACTGTGTACCAGTGGCGGCTCCTCCGCTATGGGGGAGGAGCGTCGCCCTACTGCTTTTAAGCAGTGTAACTAAATGAAAATCAAAATGATAACAACCGAACGTTAATATCATTTTATTTGTTCCTGCGGGCGGGGCGGACAGGGCTGCTCTGCTCTCGGAGCAGGGCAGGGGAGGAGAGGTTTGCCCACTCCTAAGTGCACATGACTATTTGGCCGGCCCTCTTGGGCCGGCCAAACAGTCATGCGCACTTTCCCTGTTCTCCACGCAGGCTGCATTACAGCCTGCGTGGAGAACATGCACAGGCTCCCTGTTGCTGGCTGAGCGTTGAACCACGATGCTCAGACCAATCACAACGCTGCATTGCAGCATTGTGATTGGTCAGAGGAACCTGGCTGCTTCCTCGTTCCTGAGTCCTGAAGCGGCGGAGCGACGCGGCGGAGTGACGCGGCGGCGATAATGTGAGTTTTTTAAAAAAAATTACGTCCCCCCTTCCTCCATCTGCCCCAAAAAATAGTTGGTAACTGAGAAAGGCAACACCTGTGAACAACCTCAATCCTTATAAAGGGGAATGACAAAACTGTGTCCTTGTGCTGAGGCTGCTGACAGGTGTCACTTTTCTGAGTTGACAACGTTTTAAGCAGTGGCGACTGGCACAGATCTGGGGTGGAGGGGCGGAGGGCGGGTGGGCAAAGAAAAAATAAATAAACATACCTCCTCACTGCATCTCTCCTCCGTTGTCTCTCCCGGTCAGAACAGGAAGAACCCAGGCTCCCCTAAGCCAAACACAACGCTGAGATGCAGTCTTGTGATTGGTCTGAGTGCCGTGGTTCGGTGCTCAGTAAGGGCCTGGGAGCCTGGCATGTTCTACACCCAGGCTGTAATGCAGCCTGGGTGGAGAACATGCAAAGTGTGCATGACTGTTTTTCCGTCCCGAGACAGCCGGCCAAACATTCATGCGCACTTACAGAGTGCCCACCACTCCTCCCCCTGCTCTGAGAGCAGAGCAGCCGGCCCCGCAAAGATACTGCAGCAGGAAAAAATAAAATGATAATAACAATGAGTTATTATCATTTTATTTTTCCTTAATTTACATTGCTGCAAGCAGTGGGGCGACGCTCCTCCACCTTAGCGGAGGAGCCGCCACTGGTTTTAAGGTCCATCCCTGTGTTCAGATGTGTGTGCAGTGCAGACCGATGCTTGACATTTCTGGAGCCAAAGCTATGGGAACAGCTGGAAAACTAAAAATGCTCAGGTCCCTTAGAAAAGAACTGATAAACCATGTATTCAGGTAACACACCTGCTGCAAGGAGCTACGCAAAACTGTTTTTCACTTCCAGGCCTCAGTGTAAAAATTGAGGTTTCTAGTTTTTGTGACATTTCATGTAACATTTTTCCTCCTTTAATACAAGAAAACTAAACAATATATAAAAAAATATAAACTTGCTGAGAAAGGTTCTGCATACCTCTTTCTACGTGGCATAATGATGCAAAAAATTTAATTGTGTCAGTCGCACACCGCCTCCCGTGTACGGCTTGGTGGGGTTCTGTTAGTGTGAAAATGATCTTACAATGCAGAAAAAAAACCTAGCAAAGATGAAGAAAAACTGGGAAAGTGCAAAAATAATCAACTTCACAAAACCTATAAGATCTTTGAACATCCGTACCACATCTATCTTTCTTTTGTGCAGTTTTCTGACAGGTCCATAGACACGATCTGCATTGTAGTGAGTGCATAATAAAATAATACAAAAATAAAAATACAAAGTTCAACATTCCACAACAACATGCCTCCATCACAAAGACAAATGAAGCGACACCTGCCACCGTTTCTCTGATCCGAGGCTGTGACAGAATTCACTAAATACCTAGAGTAATGCATTTACGGTCATGATACAGAACAGAACCCTAATAATAGATTGGATTGCTGGAATAATATTGCAATCATGCAGATGTCTTCCCGGTGGGAGGCCGGCCTGCGTCTTGATTTCATTTCAAGAAACCTCCAGGGAGGTACAATACTTCAGCGAGTTTCCCCCCACTGGGGAGCAGCTTTTAACCACAGCCGAACAGTGAGTTAATCTGTAGCTAAACCGGTCTCAAGAGCGGCAGGGGCGAGGGGGAGACGGGAGAGCTCAGCCTGCCGGAGTGGAAGCTGTTATGAAAAGTTATGAAAAATGTGAACTGTAGATAAGTGCTGGTGGAGACGCCTAATTAGCACGGGGCTTCTGAGCAACCTTCGTTCAGCTGTGCAATGTAAAAAAAAAAAAAAGAACCTTCCAGAGACATTGGTTAATTAATTCAGCCGGGCTCCTTGAGTCAACTACAATGTTCCGATAATAAGCACCATTGAATTCAGCAGTTCGTGTTGCCTTCATGAATGGCCATGGGGTAGCAGGCTGTTTAACGGGGGGGGGGGGGGGCGCGTAAGCAGGAGACTGAGACCCAAAGTGCATAGAGAGGGAGAGAAACAGAGAGACAAAATGAAAGAACGTGAATAAGCAATAAGGCATTTGAGAAGCTTTAGTGGGGCCAGGCCTAAAAGTTTTGCGGAGCCTCTATGTGGTTTATGGTCAAAGGAACTGCTCGGACATAAGGGCACGTATACTCTGGAGAAAGGGAGAAAAACAGTATTTGGTGCAAGGTTGGCTGCATCAGGAAGGAACAGGTCAGGCCTCTTGTTTTATTATTTAAAAATAGGTTGGCGAGGGAGAGCTGGTCACAAAATCCTCAGGCATGTGGCAGATAACCCCATCTGCCCTCCACTTGAGCTTTCGGGTAAGCAAACAAAAGAGAAACAAGGGGTGAGGGCGGGAAAGTAAAAGAGAAGAAAAAGTGAATCAAATGCAGTAGTGAGTGAGAGGGAAGCCGAGATAAGCTTAGAATTGGCAGAGAAATCTGGGTCCATGAGGACAAGGCCTTATTATATGATTTTCATAAATTTACAAATATTTTGGAGTTCTCTAAGAGTCTGACTGGAAATCTTCAAAAACACATAGGGGCATATTCACAAGAACGTGTGATAACTACCGCAAGTGTAGCTTAACGCAACCCTTCACATCGCGGGAAAACAACTCCGTGTTAACGTGGTATTCACAACACGGCTGCACCATGCGATAGACACAAGATAACGCGTCAAATGAACGTGTTAAAACTAACGCGACGCAGAACAAACGCGAAACACGAACGCGAAAATAGTAGCGATGAGGCCAATCGCGAAACAAAAATCAGCGATAACCAGTGAGAGGCCTGCAATACCCACGCGTCATGCGTTGAAATGCACAATAAAAGCAGAGTAAAAAAACGGTGAGATGACAATGTCCGAGCACAACCCCACATCAGTGACGAAGAACAAATGAGCATCGTCCCGCATCAAATAGGCATCTCCCCACAGTCACAATGTACATTGACATGCAGTCTGCATGTAAACTGCGCAAATGCTGAAACATGCATGTAACACACAGTGAAACCGCATCTCCCCTCACATTGCAGAGGGACAAGCAACCCCTCCTGCACACAGACGTGTCATGACCATGACCAACAAATCACGAAAGCGTGGACGAATGTAGGGGCAGTGACTCCCGCTTACGTACATGTTGCCCATGTTGTGGGACCTGAGTCACAGGGGGCATCCCTGCATCATGGTGGTACATATCTGACCCCAAAAGGAGCCCTGTTGTCACCTGCAGGACACAAATGGCAGCCAACATGGATTAAATCTGGACACATGTGAAATGTCGAAGAGTGGGATTCCCTACTAACTGCGACACACATAAATGGCAGTTCGAACACGTGACACCCTAAACAGCCTCTCTGCACAGAGGTGACACACCCACCACACATGAACAAATCACAAAAATGCCAGCAATACATGTCGCACTCACACTTGCCTGAGTGATGTGCCTGTACAGATGAGAGACATGCACTCAGGGATAGTGTTCTTGGAGTGCATTTATTTGCACATGCTTTGCCTGTGGTCATTATGTACTGTCCCAATACTGCAAGGACTGTCACAATGTGACATGCTCATGTGAAGAAATTGTCAATGATGGTGTTCCTACGGGCTATTCCTGCTGCGGCTGCAGTGGGCTGTGGTCCACCTGCCTCATACCCATCATCATCGTCCGGTGCATCTGGCACATGTATCCATGGTGCCCTGCTGCGTACACATATGTTGTGCAACACACAACATGCAATGATCATCTTGCACACGATGTCTGGGCTGTACAGGAGCATTCCACCTGTGACATCCAGGCACCTGAAACGTGACTTCAACACGCCAAATGTGCGTTCCACGATGCCCCCGGTGCGTTTGTGAGCCGCATTGTACTGCCTCTGGGCCTGTGTGGTCGGGGCTCGGAGGGGTGTCATCATCCAAGCGCAGAGTGCATATCCTTGGTCACCTGTGACAGTGCAGAGAGACATGAGTCAATAGTTGGTTCGGCATGATGTGTTGGCAGGCTCACTGGTTCATTGGTGTGTGATATGTGTAACATTTTGTGATTCCTGCATGACATGTACTGCTTGTTGCAAATGAGCGGCATCAATGTGGATTACGTAGCCTCAATGCCGCTTCTCCCTCCCCCGAGCATATTCACCAGAGTGCGCAGCGCGGTTGCATCACTTGCACCCCTACGGCACACTATTGTCATGCCTGTCTGCGCATGTCCACAAGCCTGACGACGACACAGTGATGTCCTGCGCTGAAGGTGGACGGACACGTGTGTGTAGGGCAATGGTAAAGACAGGGCAGACACAGATGTAGAGTTCATGCCTGGATGAACTCGCCATGCGGCCGAGGGTAGACCTTTGGCTTATGCTGCGGAAATAGCGACACACACAACAGTTGGCATGTCTGATCCCTGACCCCCAGCGGGCCTGCGCACCCTCATCCACCCCTCGGCCGAGCCCGTACTCCGGGTGCATGCTACATGGCAACATGCTAAATTGCAACATTGAATTTTGTGTGACGTGTGGCGCTGACACTACACCTGAGACACACGCATTAGTTACTTCCCTGGCAAGGCCTAAACTTAACCTCGCCCAGAACCACCTGTGGAATGACCACACTCCTACGCCGTACTGCCGTACGCAGGTCCACTCCCTCACGCTCACAGGGGGGTCTGACACAGCCACATGTCCCAGGTCTACCCCACTGCCTGAGGTGACTAGGTTGCGCCCGCTGTACATGGCACAACGTAATGTGGTATGGCCCGGGGCCCACATGCATACATAATGACCACACGGACACACTGAGATTATCCGTGGAACTGGCTACGGGCACGTGCGCCCGGCACCTTTTATTGCCAAGGCCACACGTCCAGTGACGCCTGTGCTGGATGGGAGTTGGGTAGTGTACGCCACCCCTCAGGGGTTGGTTGGTGCTGGCAACAACTACAACAGTGATCAGACAATCAGAAGTTCAAAGTACAAACAGCAAGGTTCCAGGACTTGAGCTGCACAGAGTTGATGGCCCCGGATGCACAGCGGCTGGCACAGGCACACCGCCACGGGACGGTGACTTGCGATGCACTGAGGTAGGGCCAGGTGAGCTGAGCGGGCGCACATTGATGTCTAAGGAGAGTGTCGCAGAGTGTTACGGGGGACAGTGGAAGGTGTCCATCCAGGGCATGATGCAGAGGGCAGAAGCAAGCAGAAACAGGCAATATGGAGGAGTTGAATGCTACAGTCTCCTTTTCCCCACAATGTCAGTATCAGCTACATGATGATGGAGACAACCCCCAGGCCATAGACTCTGACGCCACCAGAGTTCCACCAGAGAGTGTCCATGACTCCCGTGGCACAGAGTCAGTGGCACCAGAGCCGGAAGGGGATGCAGTCTGCGATGAGGCCTGTACAATGACATGAAGTCTGCAATTGACTAATCAAGACCCAGTTCCAATTGTGTGTCCTACTCGACCGCAGTGTGTGCCGGAGGCAGCGGTCAGCGCGGGGCAAGCGCTGTGCAGCCAGCTCCTCCTGGATTTCTAACACACGGCGTTGAAATGGCATGTGGAGAAGATTCCTGGTTGACGGAGGCGGAGCCACCAGAGCTGGGCGGGTGCCTAGCCAGCGACGATGCCGTGTCCTGCCTGTTATGGACTCTATTGGATTGGTGTGAGGCCTGCTGGACTGCAGTGTAGGCCGGAGGCAGCGGTCAGCAAGGGCCCACAGACACGTGTGGTCGGAATGCTATGCACAGAGTTGGTGGCACCACCGCGAAGGGAGTATACTGATTTAGACTCTGCATTAACATGTGTACTCTGCCATTGTGTAATCAAGACTCAGTTCCAAATGTGTGGCCTACTTGTCCGCTGTGTAGGCCGGTGGAGTACGTCAACGACAGAGGAGTACTGCGAGCCTTGCCCGCGGAGGCAGTGGTGGTCTGAGGAGGCTGCCAAGCTCGAGGGCCTCTGGCTTGGTGTGAGCACAGGCACGTGGTGGGCCCTCTTGGGGACACGCCGGTGTCGGCAGGTGAGCAGTGAGGCCTGGATGCGCACGGCCGGGCGGGACGGGTTCGGGGTCCAGCGGGCCGGGCTGCGGCGGATGCACGGGATCACGGCGACACCGCTCTCGGCGTCGGCATCGGCCTCGTGGCAGGGTGGGAGGCGCTACCCTGGCAGACATATTGGGCATTCCGGAAGAGAACCACGCCCAGAGCTATGTGTTTTTTATTCACACCCCTACGCTGGCCTGGCGTACGCCGGGCCAGCCCACTCCGCACATGCTTGCAGGGGGGGACGTCACAGGCTACATTTCTGAGACCTTCCCCACTGGCTGGGGTGACATGGTTGCGTCCACTGTCCACAACACTACCACCACCAGCAGTATATGTCGACATGGATATGTCTGTGGTCTGCATACTGCAGTCTGTCCAGCACTTCCACGCCACACTTGGCATTCTGTGCATTCTCATTCATGGGTCACTTGCCTCCTTCGCACATGCCTGCTTCCCACCTCTCCCCGCTTACTGCTATTGTGTGGCTGAGGTGCCATGCCGGTGATGGCTCATGTACATGGCTAGCCCAGGTTTCCGCAGTGCGTTGTGCAGTCGTGTCTGGTGGGTGGGCATGTTGTATGTGTGTTTGTAACATGTGCATTCCCAGGGATGTGAGTTGCATGATTGTGGATTTGAGGTGTGTGGTGTGTTCATTTGGTACTTACCAACGAGCACTGCATTTCCGTAGGTGCCATCCTGGAAGCGCCGGTTGATGATGGACTGTCGGAAGATGTATGAATCATGCACACTGCCTGGGTAGTTTCCGACGACATTGGTGAAGAGTCCCCGGTGGTCGACTATTGCCCGCACATTGATGGAATGCGTGTACTTTCTGTTGCGGTAATTGTGTGCAGTGTCGGCAGGGGGCACAAGTAGGACATGTGTGCAGTCAATTGCCCCCAACACGTGCGGGAAGCCTGCTATGGCGTAGAAGCCTTGCTTGGTCTCCAGTTGTTCCTGCGCAGTGTGGGGGAAGTATAGGTACTGGGGTACCAAGCTGGTGATGGCATCCAGGACAGATGTGAGGAACTTGGATAGGGCTGGCTGTGAGACTCCTCCGACTCTGGCAGTTGTTGGTTGGAATGTCCCAGAGGCCAACAGGTGCAGCACGGCCAGCAGCTTTGTCTGAGGTGGGATGTTGGTTTTCCGCTGTGTTGGTACCGTCAGCCTGTGGGCAATGATGGTCAGGAGGCGGAGGATGGTTGACCTTTTGAGTCTGTAGTGGGCAATGACATTCCCTGGTGTCAAGTCTGTGAGGCTGGTGCGTTTCCTGAAGGTCCGCTGTCTTTGTGTGCACTGCCTCCGTGGTGGTCCGGGGGGGTCCGGGGGGGTGGTGGCGGACCTGGGTGTGGTGGCGGTGGGTGTTGTGGCCCTGTTGGGGCTCCGAGCTGCATGATGAGTAGCTCCATGGCATCTGTTGTTCTTCAGGTGTGGCTGTGGGCTGGGCTCCCTTTTCTGGTGCAGGTTGTCGTCCGACTTTGCACCAGGTCAGAGCAGGTTTTAATTTCCTGCTGCTAACGCGCCTTATCGCATGTTTTGTGATCTTATCGGGGATCCGGCTGGTCGTTGAGAATGTTGCGTTGTGGTGTTGTCGGGGATTTTTGCACGGGAACGCCTACTCTGCATATCATTAGTGTTAGTTGCCGGGGTCATCTGTGGCGATGTTTTTTGCGGCTGCTATCGCAGGTAAACTGGTGATATCGGCTCTTTGCACCAGCTTGTGAATGGGGCGATGAATTTATCACGACTTTGGCTGAGATAAAGTGCCGTTAACTCGGCAATAGTTCCTTGAGAATATGCCCCATAGAGTTTCAGGCGTGGGACTGCTTTGCCTAAATCCATGCTGGTGAAATGTCTTTAAAGGTTAATATACAATATTGGTGCAAACGTGTACTTGGGTATGTTTTTCTTTTTCCACATCAAGAAATTCCATCCCTCACATACTCAAACATAAAAGGTATTCAGGGTCACTTTCCGACCATCATCACTTACTTTAATATTTTTTCACAAAGAAATTTAGATGTCTATTAGTACGGGATGATCTTTTAGGAACGATGGCAAATATCAAAAAAGTTAAGACTTTGTGGGTGGTTCCAATACTCCCAGTGGCACACACCCGTCCCTTCTCTAGCAACTCTTATGCTCCCACCATTGCATCCACTCATAAGAGTTATCTGTCATAATGTAAACAGTAGTGAGTGCCACCAGCACCCGTGGATGCCCTCAAAAGAAAAGCTGCTTCGTTAAAGTCTTGCTTTAGCCGGCACAGCTTCCACTTTTTTTGTATACGTAGGTTTTACTTGGGTTCCCTAAGGGGCAGATTTACGATTATTTCACACAACGCTGCGTTCTCTAAACGGGAGATGAAAGAATTGATTCACATTTAGAAAGATTTTGAGCATTTCTGTTCTCTCCTTGTGCTGGGGCACTGAATGCTGCTTGCATTATGGGCAGGATAGTTTTTGTGCAAAGGGGCCTCTTTCCTGCACTACAACAATTCTTAGAGGCATATTCATGCAGAACTGTGCAGATGCAGAATGCAGCACACACAGGAAGAGGAAATAACCAGGAGAAATAAAGATATTTCTCCTCCTTACGCCTCTGTCAGGTAGGCAGTGACGTAATGCAGGCCCGTGCACTGGAGGGAGGCCCCAACCCTTCAAGAAGGCCTCATTTGTTGAGGATCAATGAATGTCTGTGGGATGCAGGAGATTCAGGAGCCCTTGTTACATTCTGCAGGGGGGCCCTATCATTTTGCGTTACGCCACTGCAGGTAGGTGCAGCATTTTGGTGCAACCCCAGGTTTACAAGTCTTTGTAAATCTGGGTTTGTGTCAAAATACATGGGAGGATGCATGTGTATGCCCACGCTCCATCCATGCAACACCTACCTGTCACAAATTAAGCCAGGGCAGCTTAATTTGTATTTACTAAACCAGGCAAAGTGGCTTTGTGTGGCTTAGTAAATGCCAAAAATAATTTTGCATTGGAGCTGCACCACAACAGTGAATCAACCCTGATGCAAAATCTTAGGAAATCTGGGCCTAAATGTTCTGTGAACCAGACACTGACAAACAAAAGCCCAGATTTATTTAGCTCCTTGTAGCATGAAAGGTGAAACAAGGACAACACATAGGCTTCAGTAATAATTATGAAGAAATGCAAGGAGTGATTTGCGCCACCTTGCGTGGCTTTGTAAAGAAATGTAAAGCAAGGCAGCCACTTGCACTACGCTAAGTTACGTTTCAAGCTGGGAGGCGTTCCATGGGTTGAGCATGGGCATTCCCATGCATCCACTCATGGATTTTGGGGCATTCCCAAATTTACTAAAGCTAGTACACCTGGGAATGTGTCAAAAAGTTATGCCTTCCCCAGTGAGGTGTAACAAGGAAATATCTCTTTATTTATCCTTGTTACTTCCTCTTTTCATGTCTGCTACATTCCGCAGCACTCATTAAAGGAGGAAAATGCCTCAAAGGATTGTTTTTGAGCAGGAAGGTATCCCTACCTGTGCAAAACAACTCTGTCTGTAACGCAGGTACCCTTGCTATATGTTGCAAGGGTGCCTGCTTTGGTGTTAGGCAGCACACAGTGCACCAGCGCAATGAGGCAGCAGACATGCTCCATATCTTTGCAAATAGGGTGTATTTCTGCTCTCTCCCTTTCACGCAAGGCAGCGCAGCAACTTTCCTTGGTGCCTTGCATTGAGTGAAAGATTAGTAAATATGCCCCTAAATGAACAGTAGAGAACTAGAGGATGATTGCAAGAGTAAGCAGACAAGTGAGTGTGCGACGGAGCAGGTAAGGGAGTGAGAGAGGTAATTGTATTGGTGCATTGAGCTGTCAGCAGAAAAAGAATGGATGAAAACAAGTGAGTGAGTGAGTGGGTGGGTGGGTGAGTGAGTGAGTGAGTGAAAGAGAGAGAGAGAGCAGGAGTGAGTGGGGAGTGATATAGGAAAAGTAAATGTACTGAGTGATTGGTGAAAATAAATTAGTGAAAAAGAGTGAGCAAGTAGGTGAGTGACTGACTGAAATTCGGTCAATGGTTGGAAGAGCGTAAGAAGGTGGCTGAGAAAGAACAAGAAAGTAGGGAGGTAAGTGAGTTGGTGAGGCAGCTGGTAAGTGTTTCAGACTGTCAGTCAGTTAGCGACAGCTTGTCAAAATGATATTAGTTAGTTAGAGAATGGGTGCTTGAAAGGATGAGGTAGTGAGTGAGACAGTGTGGATAATAGTATGTGGGTGGATGTCAGTTTCCTACTCTGAGGTCATTGTGAGATAGTCTTATGGACTAGTGTCAGGATCATGTCACCTCAGTCAGGCTACAGAATATTGAAATGGCAGGGCGGGTGTCAGTCAACGTCTGGCTCAATCCGGCTCCTAAAATTCAGATCCTTGTTTTTGGGTTGCTGGATGGCTTAAAGCATCCGTCTGTCCATCTGAAATCCGCCCCCTCTGCTCCAGCACCGCCATTTTTTGCTGAAAGCCTGAGATTCTGCCATTGAAGGTCACTTTCTAAACATGGTGCTTGTCTGATCAAAAGATGTTAAAATACTGATATTTCAGACATCTGTCAGAGATTCCTTTTTGTGTCAGTCTTCTTTGAAGTTTCCTTTTCAAATACCATCAGTTATATAGGTCAGTGCTAAAACTGTGCTGGTATAAGGTCATTTTGGTTGAAGGTAGTCTTCCTTTTTTGAAACGGCTGTGGCTATTAACTCTCTGGGCTGTCACGAGGAGTTTTTAGCGCTGAATGCAAAACCTTTAAAGCACAGTAACTAAATCATTTTATAATAAAAATGACACAAGTTGTGATTTTCTGGACCTCGCCATCGGAAGGGATGGACAAATGTATTTTTGTTTGGAAACACCCACAGACTTCATGAACAAACCTGTGTTGTTCATTTAGTTAACAGGACAATCACAGCCTCGAAATTTCTGATGGCCAAATCCCTAAGTCTGGGCTTGTTCTAGAGATAGCAAACACAAGGAGATGATGGACGAAGCGCTGAAACTTTTCAGACACTCACTCCCAGTCACAGATCTGGGTTGAATCCATCATCATTCTTTAGCTCACTTCGCCACCCCAGTTCAGACACAGCTATATGCAAATCAGTCTTGACCCTGTGCCTCATGGGAACAGTCCAGCCCGAACTGCCAAGCCATGTCTTCCCTGGACCAGAAACAAGCATCCTGGGACCGGTTTCGGGCTAACAACCCTCATCAGCCAGGCTAGCTTGAATCCAGTGGCAAAGTGAGCAAGGGACCCACGTCTGGGCATACCCTGCCAACTTAGGGCGAACAAAGCAAACACAAGGAGATGATGGACGAAGCGCTGTTAGCCCGAAACCGGTCCCAGGATGCTTGTTTCCGGTCCAGGGAAGACATGGCTTGGCATTTCGGGCTGGATAGTTCCCATGAGGCACAGGGTCAAGACTGATTTGCATATAGCTGTGTCTGAACTGGGGTGGCGAAGTGAGCTAAAGAACGATGATGGATTCAACCCAGATCTGTGACTGGGAGTGAGTGTCTGAAAAGTTTCAGCGCTCCGTCCATCATCTCCTTGTGTTTGCTTTGTTCTAGAGATAGGGCCAGTGCATAATATTTGCCGGTGTTTGCAGATGACTGGAATCTACATTCAATTCTGGGAACTAAGACTGAGTTTTCATCATCAAATTTTGATCAAGCACAAAAGAAAGACAAAAAAATGCAAAAAGGAATAGCAAGGTAGGAAAACAGTAATCGAGGAAGAAAGAAGGGATGACAATGAATATTTAAGAGTGACTTAAAGAGACATAAAGAGCAGAGTGGTGGAGGAGGAATCAAGGCTAGACCACGTTGGTATTCTGTATCATAGCATTTGGCAACACCAGCAGTGGGACTCAAAAAAATATTTGGGTCCCTGCACTTAGTTATTTATTTTTTACAAATTAAGCACTGACTAGGGTTTTGTTACATTTATCCCTTTAAATAATGCCTGGTAATGACAGAGAAACAGGCAAGACTTCTATATGAAAACAATATTTCTAAAGCGCCTGGTTACCCGAAGGCATCCCCGCGCTACTAACAGCTCAATCACAGACTCCGAGCAGAATCAAGGGAAGAGAAATGTTTTAATTTGTTTACGAAAAGTAAGATAGTTAGGTTGAGCACGGATCTGTATGGTCAGCTGGTTCCAGAGTTTAGCCACATTATAGGAGAAGAGGCGACCACCACTTCGTGCTCTTCTGATTCTCGGTACTACCACCAGGTGTTTGCTCTCTGACGTCAAAGCCCTATTCGGACGGTACGGCAGAATAAGGGACCGAATAACCGATGATCCCTTGCCTGAAAGTGCCTTATGTGCCATGCACAGCGCCTTAAACTGGATCCTCTCATGAATAGGGAGCCAATGAAGTGTCCGCAAGGCAGGTTTAGCCGAAAGACGCTTTGGAATGTTCATAAGCATGCGCGTCGCACAATTTTGCACAGTTTGTAGCTTCCTTATCGAGGAGCAAGGTGCTCCCAGATATAGTGCATTTGCGTAGTCAAGCCGGGACAGGGTGAGTGCTTGGACCATGAGTCTTCTTGCAAGAAAGGGAAGTAAAGGGAGGACTTTGCGTATCATCCGTAAAATCCCGTAGCAGCTCGCTGCCACTTTCTGCCCTTGCTCTTTAAAATCAAGATTTCGATTGAGCCAGACACCTAAACTCTTGATTTGATCTTTAGGAGGGGGGCCTGGGCCGAGAGAACTGGGCCAGAGAAGTCCAACATTTACCATCTTGTGGTTTCCTAGGAACATTAACTCTGTTTTTGACCCATTAAGATTCAAATAAGATTCTTCCATCCACCTTGAGACTTTTTCCAGGCATAAGGCAAGACCAGGCCCGGTACGCTCCAGCTGGTTGAGGGAAACAACCAGCTGGGTATCGTCAGCATAAGTGACGATCTGGACCCCAAAGGGTAAGACCACATCTGCCAGGGACCTCAGATAAACATTAAAGAGAGTGGGGCTCAGGGAAGACCCCTGGGGGACCCCACAATTAAGAGGTGTTGGTTTTGAGGAAATTCCGTCTTCAAAAACTTCAAAAAATTGGTCTTCCAGAAAGGAGTGCAGCCATTTTAGCATTGTCCCGGCCACTCCCGCCTCACCTAGCCTTTTGATCAGCAGCTGATGGTTAACTGTGTCGAAGGCTGCGCTAAGATCTAAAAGAATAATAGCAGCGCAGCCTCCGGCGTCTAAGATTTTTCTAGACTCCTCCACCACTGCCAAAAGTGCTGTCTCCGTACCCTGTTGGGGTCTGAAACCCATCTGCGAAGGGTGGAGACAGTTATTATTTTCCAGGAAGGCAGAGAGTATAGAATTCACATGTTTCTCAGCTATCCTGCTGATACCTGGCAATAAAGAAATGGGATGATAATTGCTCCACACTTCCGGGTCCAAGGTAGGTTTTTTCAAGAGAGCTTTAACCATTGCCCGCTTCCACAGAGGGGGGACAATTCCTAAAGAGAATGAGACATTAATCAGGTCAAGGATGACTGGAGACAGAGTTTCTGAGACCAGGTTTAAAATGCTGGGAGGGGCCGGGTCTATAGGGGAGCCAGATTTTAATTTACTCAAAATACCTAACAGAATAGTTGGATTAAGAGGAGGGATTTCATCAATTAAGCCAACTCCCTCTTGGGACCTATTATCCCACGCTACAGCATTTTGTTGTGCTATCGTCTGAGGGAAAGAGGTATATATGACTTGAATTTTATTGGAGAAAAACTCTGCCATTTTATTGCAGCGAACTAAAGTGTCCTGAAATACAATGGGAGGAGAGAGGGTGTGAGTAGTGCTTTGGCAATGCGAAAAATTTCACGTGGGGAGTTCGCAGCTGCTGTAATTCTCTCTCCATATTAGAGAGCTTGAGCAGATTTTATTTCGGCTTTATAGATTTTTATAGCCTCTCTGTAGTACTCTTTATGATTAGCAGAAAAATCCTTCCTCCATTTCCTTTCGGATCTTTTGCATGCCTGTATGAGTTCCCGAAGTTTTGGGGAATACCATGGGTTGCGCTTGGTTCCTACCCTACTATAGGTCCTTTTTTTTGGAAGGACAATATTCAGTGATGACTCCAGCCATTCGTTGAATTTGTCATTTGCTGTGACAGGATTTGGGTCAAATGTAGGTCTAGAGTTTTCCAGAGTCGTTGCCCACGATTCTATTGGTAATTTAGACCATGTACGAGCCTGTATTCTGTCTCCCATGGCCGACGTGGAAACAGCCTGCGGGACCCAAGTAAAAGAAATTAAAAAATGATCGGACCATGGCACCAAGATGGGGTCCCCGGCCGAAAGATTATCAAGGTTGGAAAATATTGGGTCCAATAAATGGCCTTTTAAGTGGGTAGGACTACCAACTTTTTGAACAAATTGAAATGCACCTAACCCATCAATCAAATCACATACGTCTGATTGTGAAGTATCCTCAAAATGAAGATTTAAGTCCCCTAAAAGCGTGAAATTTGAAAGAGAACTCGCAAAATTGACTGCTATCTCGGGGAGGTTCTTATTAAATTGGCCAAGGGGTCCCGGGGGTCGATAAATCAACATCCCCGAGAATGTACATACATGCGATATACGGATTGCAAAGGAGAGGCTTTCACAGTCCAGTAATGGACTTACAGAAGTGTGGCAGACAAAATCGTTTTCATAAATGATCACTATGCCGCCTCCCCTTCCTGAACCCCCATCAAACCTCTGGATGGCATAGCCCAAAGGGAGTGTTTGGACAATGGCGGGGTCGGCCTCACTGTTGAGCCAAGTTTCTGTTAGAAACAACACATCCGGGCTTTCTTCCTCCAGTAATAACCGAATTTCTATAACATGTTTCTGCATTGATCGACAATTAAGTAGAAACATTTTAAGCCCCGTGTTTTGAGCGATAACTGTGGGAGTCCTGATCCTGGGACAGAATTTAAAGGGACAGTGAGGGCAATAACTGTTATTGCTATCAGGCGCCAATTGATGTACACACTTCCTTTGGAATGCCCCTTTGCATAGCTTGAGCTGGTCTGCAGTATAGGAGTGCCTTTCCCTGGTAAAATCGGCAGGGTTACTAGCCCCTGGCGCCGGTCGGACGCGGACAGGCGCAGACGGGCTTGCCTTAGGCGCGCCTTCGGCGCATCTGCTGCGCGGTTGTGTCATCCACCCCTTTTGTATTGGGTGAGCGCGGCAGTGCGTCAGCGTCAGTATCTGCACTGCTGACCTGGCTTCTACCGGCAATTATATTCTACCCCCCTCGGAGCTATAACACAGCTCGCTGTAAAACAGTCAGAATTAAAACAACAAATTCATCACTGATAAAAGTTTAAACTCAATTTTAAAACACACACCAGTTTTAAAAATGTGTTATCCTGCTCGAATCATGTAAAAATGCCGCCATGTAGACCATATAGCCCCAGTATGTATGCTTTTTAGGCAGTCAGGTATATCGTCCCTTGATGGGGGGGTGGGGTCATTCCTGGAGCACCAAATAAAAAGGGGCAAAGAGATACCTCACTCAGGGTGTCAAACTAGATCAGTTGACACTGGAGACATAAAAAACATCAAAGACTTGTTTTATTTATTTATGTATTTATTTATTGCCCCTCTATTTATTCTTCACCTTTCTGTTTTTTATTTATTAACGGCATGCTTCTAATGTATTGTATTGTTTCATCTTGTTCATGTGATTTATGTTGAACAATGTTTATGATATTTAATTTTTTTACCTGAGTTATGTGACCTATGCTTTCTTGTTTATGGGCGTCCACCTCTTTATGAGGTTTTGACAGTAAACAACAGTGCAACAGTAGAGGGGAGGCTCTGAAGAAGCATTATAAATTCTTTCCACAACAGGGTTGAAAATAGATATTACAGCAGCCCCGTATGAATTGTTGAAAAACAGGGACACATGAAAGACAATTGGAACAAAAGAATTGAGAAACAAAAATAAAGCTTGAAACCATGCAGGCTACACGTATGAAGAACAGACAGGAAATTAGCAAACTATATGGAACTATTGGTCCTAAACTGCTGTCAGGATCTATTTTTCTATGAACAATAAATTCCTAGCTCCTGCAGCCCCTTTGGGTATTAGTACTCTTGCAGAAATAAGTGTGCGACTAGGAAACAGGGGCAGGTGATCTGATGGATGGATGTGTGATTGATGCTGGGGTGACCTAGACTTCATCTCCACTCAATATTTAACTATAATCATATTCAAGGTGAAATAAGAAGTTGTTTGTCAACATACTCTCAATCTTTGATCCCTCATTAGTTATGGAACCTCAGTCTCCATTCCCATTTTGGGCAAAAATACAATCCATTATGCGTTGCTATTCCACTTTTGACCTCTTTTTCTGTAATACTACTTAATTAGCTCTGATATTTACTACTCTTGCATCTCACTTTGACATAGCAGATTGTTCATGTACTGAACAAGATGTATCCAGCAATGGGCTTCCCATATACAAATCAAATCACTTTTATGAAGTGTGTTGGACAGTTAGGTTAAACGGTGCAAAAAAGGCTCCCGGAACACAGTAATCTATTAAATAAAAACCCAGGACCTGGAAATGATGGGGCATATTACCAAGGACTTGCGATAATTATCGCAAAGCACGCTTATCACTGTTTTTTTTATCGCCGGCTATCGCTGGATTTCATCGCGGAGATAACGCGTTATTATCAACGCTTATCTCCAAGGCGATAAAAAATCCAGCGATAGCAGCGAAACCCAGCAATAGCGCGAGAAATCCAGCGATAAATTCACTGCGCTAATGGAAAGCTTGCTAATAGGCAGGTGAGGACTTAACCTTACAATCCACCTCCCATTGACAAGATGGTTAAGTCAAGTTTTTATCCGGTGTTAAATTCCAGCGATAATCGCGGTTAGCGCGACTTTTTATCAGCTCGCGGGCATTGCTAATAGGGTGTTAGTTGTGTTAGCGGCTGTTTCTGTTGACTTTTGGTTGGGAACGCCTACTTTGCATGTCATTAGCGATAAATATCGCTGACATGCAAAGCGGCAACAAGACGGCCGCTATCGCCATTAAGCTGTCGCTAACAGCTGTTAGCGACAGCTTGCTAATAGGGCGATAAAAATATCGCCGCTTTATCGGCAAAAAGTGCCGCTAAAGTGGCGATACTGCCCTTGAGGATATGCCCCGATGGGTCTTATTTGCACATTGAATCGTAACTTTGCACCATTAAAAGTATTCCTGCACCTGTGCAGTTGTGTGATTTTTCCCAATTCAAAAAACTCAGCAGAACATCTGGAAAGTTGCACCAGTCACATTTTTCCAAGCCTACTAATGAGTAAATCCTTTTTTTTTTTAATCGTGCTATTTGCTCAATATGTAAATATGCACAGGGTTTAGTTACACATTAGCGATGGACAGTCCCACTATTCAATTACACATTTTTTTTCCTTTTCCTTTTTGTTTTTATTTCTTTTTCTCTACAGGGAAAACATTTTTCCCATCGAGAACCCCACCCCCAAAAAGAAGTTTAGGGCTTTTTCTGTTCCTCTTCACAGTGTTGAAGGTGATTCACAGCAGCTCTTTCTTGGAGAAAATCTCCAACCATTTCCAGGGCTCAAAAAAGTAATAGATTAGTCTGCTAATACCCAACACACTGGTTTATTGACATTCATAAACTGTTGAGACAAACCACGCTTTGATCAACTCTCTCCCCACCTCTGCCTGGGTTTTTTCTGCATAACTGGGAGCAGTTGTGGCTTGCAACTATGCATTAGTTAATCCATTTACACCTGCTAGGTATTTTTTGTGGAAATCTGACAAGCATAATTGGAGCTATTTGTAGTCGTAAACATGCATTTATGACCAGAAATGGCTTTGAAATAGGCACCTGGTGTTTTGCATATTTCGATAAACCAACGTAATTTAAGTAGAGTAAGTACATCAATTTTTATTTCACTCTAAACCTTTTATTTGGGGTTTCAATTGACTTACTTTGCTACTATGAAAGAAATTCATGTGTTCTGACGTTTTTTCAACAAAAGATCCAAAATGTGGTAAAACATTTTCTGTGTTGAGCTATCAAGCAATTTCATTAGCAGAGTTAATTTGCAATCATTGCAAATAAAGGGTTACGTGCAATAAATCTCCATACTGTGCCTGCGGTGATAGAAAAACGATTTCAAGTCAGTACCTGGTTTATACTAGTGCCAGACCATAGAAAACAAACACAAGGAGACGATGGACGGAGCGCTGAAACTTTTCAGACATTCACCCCCAGTCACAGATCTGGGTTGAATCCATCATCATTCTTTAGCTCACTTCGCCACCTCAGTTCAGACCTAGCTATATACAAATCAGTCTTGACCCTGTGCCTCATGGGAACAGTCCAGCCCGAACTGCCAAGCCATGTCTTCCCTGGACCGGAAACAAGCATCCTGGGACTGGTTTCTGGCTTACAGCCGTCATCAGCCAGGCTATCTTGAATCCAGTGGCAAAGTGAGCAAGGGACCCACGTCTGGGCATACCCTGCCAACTTAGGGCGAACATAGCAAAACCAAAGGGGATGATGGACGGAGTGTTGAACAATGCAAGCACTCACCCCCAGTCAACTGATCTGTGTTTAATCCATCATCATTCTTTAGCTCACTCCACCACCCCAGTTCAGACATGGCCATATGCAAATCAGTCTGACCCTGTGCCTCATGGGAACAGTCCAGCCCAAACTGCCAAGCTAGGTCTTCCCTGAACCGGAAACAAGCATCCTGGGACCGGTTTGTGGGTAACACCCTTCATCAGCCAGGCTAGCTTGAATCCAGTGGCAAAGTGAGCAAGGGACCCACGTCTGGGCATACTCTGCCAACTTAGGGCGAACAAAGCAAACACGAGGAGATGATGGACGGAGCACATGCCTTATAAACAATACCATGCATGTGTGAAACTCCGTTCCTGAAGCATTCTGCTTCCTTTCTCCTTTTGAGTAACCCCTTGCAAACACAGCAACTCCTAATACCATCCCAGGGACTCATTCCTGACACTCATAAAGCCAATTCAAAAGATGGACAGGGCAAGTCTGATCCTTGGTGGATAGAGTTACTTCCGGGGTCTGAGGTATCAGCCAAAGGTACTTCACAAACCAACGCGTTCTATTAGCAGGAAATCTTCCGCTTCCACTGTCCTCCTATTTACTTTCAACTGATGTCATAAAGTCAAAACCAACGCAGAAAAGTTTGTATATAGTACGTAAATAATAATAGAAAATAATGAAAGCCAAGAATCTAAAGCAACATTATTAATGTTCAAAATATGTTTATAAACTGGTGTTAAACAATGTAAATTCGTGCAAACATGGGAATGTCCATTTTATCCCATTTTACAGACCTCCAGATTTTGCTTTATCATAACTTTCTTAACTGATTAATTACAGACATTTGCTATTATACCATACACATCTGATTAACATCCTTTGATCAACTTCTTGGCTTGTTATTGATTAACTCAGAATCACAATTTTCTCAGGACAAAATTAAATCAGAGACCCACACTTTCACACATAGGCAAGAATAACATAAATGTACAAAGTAATTAGTTGTACAATGCATGCAATGAATTTCAATGCAAGGAATTAGAATGAAATTATTATGATCAATTAGTTAATAATACACATACATTGGAACTTCTGCTAATGAAAATAAAAATGATGACCTAATTATGTCAAAATGTTTCAAAAGTGACTTTAATTGCAGAGGTTGTGCAAACGATTTTTCAAGCTTCCTGTGCATTTCATTTGAAAAAGACGTGGTTGTCAAGATGATGCAGTTAAAATCATCTGATTCACAGAATCCCTTTAAGATATTTCCTTAAAAGAAGGGTGTTATCTAGTGCCTTCTATCATCATTAAAATGGACAGATTAGCCGGACATTTATGAGATCCTAATCAAGACTCTATCCATAGTACCATCTAACACAGAAGGTTCTCTTTCTCATCCATTACTAACATATATTTTATGAAGAACTAAACAGTCCTAATGTTGTGTATAACTCTGTATTCATAACGTTATCTATAACCATGCAGTGGGTAGTTTATAATGCAATTTTACATTTTCATAATTGTACATTCAATGAGAGGAATCAAGATCTTTGATAGTGTTCCAAATTCCACTGCAACCTGATTAGTTTAGTACATAGGGCACTTTTCAGCTTCTGATTGCTCATAACCTCCTAAAACACAACCATACCTTCAATAACCATTGTACAACAGCAAAAATATATATATATTTATGGGATTTATGTATTTTCAATATTCTGGTGTTGGAAATGGCTCTTTTTGCAGGGCTATCCCCATACTTTTTGCTTTCTTCCTCCTCTGCTTGTGACTTCGTTTTTGCTGGTGTTAGGACTCTGGGCACTTTACCACTGCTGACCAGTGCTAAAGTACATGTGTAAATCAAATGCTACTAGTGGACCTGCACATGAGTAGCCCTTCATATATGTCTCAGGCCTGCCACTGCAGAACCCGTGTGCGCAATTTTAACTGACATGTCGACATGGCTAGTACCCTATTTGCCAGGCCCAAACCTTTCCTTTTATGACTTGTAATGCACCCCAAACATAGGCCGTAGGTAGCCTCATGGGCAGGGTTTAGTAAATTTATACGGTAGGACATGTGCTTTTAAGTTTTACAACTCATGGTAGAGAAAAACTAATAAATTCTTTCTTCTCTACAGCAAGGCCTATCTCTCCAATAGGTTAGCATTGCGCTGCCTTGTAACACTGTACAAGT
The DNA here is from genome assembly GCA_963921515.1 of Calotriton arnoldi. NCBI lineage: Eukaryota > Metazoa > Chordata > Amphibia > Caudata > Salamandridae > Calotriton > Calotriton arnoldi. The sequence goes on along the minus strand of CAWUFW010001478.1, from coordinate 501,487 downwards.
GTATCTTCAAATTGGGAGCAGATAAAAAATTGGAGTTTGGTGTCTCTGGACTCACGATTTAAAAATACACCCTTTAGTGAAGTTGATTTTTAAAATGCAGGTCTGAAAATGACACTTTTAGAAAGTTGGCATTTTCTTAATTTAATCATTCTGTGCCTCTGTCTATCCCTAGAATACACGTTTGGGTTGGATTACAGATGGATTTTGTGAATTCACTCTAGACAGTGACACACAGAGGGAGCTTAGGTGAGCCCTGCATATCCTGACTGCCCATCACGAGGATGATGGGTCTTCCTGAGCTAGAATGGTGGGAGGAGTCAACACTTGCACCTGTCCGGACTGTGCTTGCCCCCTCACAGAGAGCTGCAAACCCCTGTGTAGTGTGTCTGGAGCCAGGAAGGGCAGGGTCTTGTGCACTGCAAAGAACTTTCTTTAAAGTCTCAAAATGAGTATACTGGACCTCTGACACATATACTAAGAACACTTCTGGACTGAGGACATTCTGCAAGGAAGAAGCGCTGTTGTGCTGCCAGGAGGTATTAGAAATGGGGGTCTCTAGTTGGCAGTGGCTTGCACCCTAAGTAGGGCCTCTTCCTTCTAGTCAGGAAAAGTGAGTTACACACCCAGTTAACCCCTGCTGCCCCCATTGGTAGCTTGGCACGAGTAATCAAGCTTATCTCAGAGGCAATGTGTAAAGTATTTGTACATAACTCACACAGTAACACAGTGAAAATACTACAAATAAACACCACACAAGTTCGAAAAATAAAGTATCTTTATCTAAACCAAACAAGACCAAAAATGACAAAAATCCAACATTTCAAACTCAAAATATGACTTTTAAAAGGTTACAAGCAATTCTGTCCATAGAACTCTATGGATGCTGTGTTTTTACGCAGAGTGACTCAGAAGCGTCAAATTCCAGAAGGCAAAACTGCCGCAGAGGAGGGAAGCATTGGGAAACACAGCAATGCGTCGATTCCTGAGTTCTTGGGGAGGCGATGCATCAGTTCTGCTGCACGCAGGAGAAGTGTTGCGTCGAATCCCCAATGTAAGGGGAAGAGATGCATCAAAATCCAAGACGGTTCTGGTCTGCGGGTGATGCGTTGGAAAACTTGGCACACAGGTGCAGTGCGTGGAAATCCGGATGCGCTGGAGGTCATAGCGGCAGCCGGAAACAGGCACTGCATCGATTTCTTCAGCCGTGGTCCCACAATGCGTTGATTCTTTCAGCTGCACAGCAGGACGTGTGTCGGAGTTCAAGTGGGGGTCTCGGACTTCAGAGACACAGTTTCACTGACCTCAGGCTGCAGCAGTTTCTTCGGCCACAGGCAGGCACTGCATCGATTTCCTCGGCCGTACGGTGGTGGTTAATTGAATTTTTTCCCGCACGGCGGTGCTGCATTGGAAAAACAAGTGCTGGTAGGGCGATGAATCCATTTTTTAAGTCTTTTGTAGGTTCTTGTAGCAGGACCAACATCCCAGGGCCCAGAACTGGAGTTGGCACCACTTGGCAGGTCAGAACTACCAGCAGTGGAGTTCAGGGATGCTGCATATGAAGACTTTGCTGGCGCTGAGACTTCTTAACAGGAGGCAAACACACAAAAGCCCTTGGAGAAACTTCACAAGCAGGATACAAAGCAAAGTCCAGTCCTGTTCCTCTCCAAAGCAGAAACAGCAACTGCAGGCCATCCCAGAAAAGCAACACATAGCAAAGGGACAGTACTCCTCCTCACAGCTCTTCAGCTCTTCTCTTTGGTAGAGGTTCCATCTGATCCAGAAGTGTTCTAAAAGTCTGGGGTTTTAGGTCCAAATACTTATACCCCTTTTGGCCTTTGAAGTAGGCATTCTTCAAAGGATTGCCTTTGCAGTGCACAAGTTCTTGTCCTGCCTGGCCTTGGCTCCAGACACACTCCAGGGGGCATAAAGACAGCATTCTGAGAGGCCAGGCACAGTAGTTTCATGTGCATGTGATAGCTCCTCCCACCACTCTGGCTCAGGAAGGCCCATCACCCTGGTGATTGGCCATCAGGATATGCAGGGCACACCTCCACTCACTTTGTGTGAATGTCTTAACTGAATGCACAAGCAGGCCCCTGTCAGTCTAAACCAGATGTTGATTCCACAAGCAGGCTGAAGCACAGGATGGTTAAACAAGAAAATACCCAATTTCTAAAAGTGGCATTGTCAAACACACAATTTAATAAACCATCTTTACTAAAAACAGGTGTTTTTAAACTCTGAGCTCAGAGAGCCCAAACTCCAAATCTCTGGCTGCTCCCAATTGAAAGTTACACTTGTAAAATGTTACAAGGCAGCTCCAATGATAACCTATGGGAGAGCTAGTCCTTACAATATTGAAAAACGAAATTGGCAGTAGTTCACTATCAGGATATGTAAAACACACCAGTACCTGTCCTACCTTTCACATACACTGCACCCTTCCCAAGGGGGTACTTTGGGCCAACTTTAGGGGTGCCTTACAAGTAGTAAAATGAATGTTAGGGCCTGTCAAATGGGTGCACTTGCCAGGTCGACATGGCAGTTTAAAACTGCACTCACAGACACTGCAAAGGCAGGTCTGGGCCAAGTTTACAGGGCAACTCCTGTGGGTGGCACAATCAGGGCTGCAGGCCCACTAGTAGCGTTTGATTTATAGGCTTTGGCCACACACAGTGCACTTTACTAGGGACTTACCAGTAAATCACATATTGCCAATCATGGATAACCAATCACAACCATAATTTACACAGGGAGCATATGCACTTTAACCCTGAACAGCAGTGGTAAAGTGCCCAGAGTCCTAAAGCCAACAAAAACAGGACAGAAAAATAGGAGGCAATAAACCAAAGAGTTTGCGGATAAACCGGCAAAAAAGTTTAGGTCTAACAGGAGGGGCTGCCACTTTGCTGCTTTCTTTGCTGTGTTGGCATGCATTCTGCTGCTTCTTCCCTGGGAGTGAGAGGACTGGACTTTGATCTCTACATTCTGCTTTCTAAGATTCTCCAAGTGCTTGACTAAGCTTGCCTCCTGTTGCTAAAGTCGTGGGGACAAACAGACTTCGCCTGCATCTTCCTACCAGCAACTGGGCTCCTCTGCTGTGACACCTGACCTGCCACGTGGTGCCAAACCGAGTTCTGGGCCCTTGGAGGTGGATTTGGTACTGCAACCAAGAAACTGACGCATTAAATCCAAAGCCTCAGTTCGCAACTGGCGCATCACTGCAAAACCGACACATCACTGCTGCCTGCACCGAAGCAGTGGACACCGCTCACCAAGAGCAGGACGCAATGACCTCGACTTCAATGCAGCCCCAACTTTGTTGCAGCGCCTCCGAAGAAATGCCACAGCGTGAGTCTCAACAATGCACCATTGATGTCCATGGTGCACCTTCTCGACTCCGATGCATCCCCGGCCCTGCGTGACTCTCGATCAACACATTGCCTCTTGTCCAGTGGTTTGACTTCGACACCAAAGAATTGACACTCCCCGCTCTCGACGTAAACGCATTGACACTGCCTAACCTTCAGAAACCGAGGCCTCACACAGCAACTGATACATCATCTCCTCTGTGCAACGCATCGCCTCAGAGCGGCAAAGCTTCAACGATCCTGCACCGCCTTAAGGAACTGAAGCATCATCTGCATCCGCGACGCCTCACCTCCTCTGCGTGCCACATCGTCTTTGATTTCTGATGCTTCCAAGATACTGTAAGGGGGTCTGCATGATTTCTGTACCTGGCCCGTGCTCCATCACAGTTGGACTGAACTTTTGGATTTGTACTGGTCAAGCGCGACCAGATAGCCCCATTTGAGCTATAGATTCCTAACACTGCATTTTGATTTAATCTGTGAAAATTCATATCTTGACTTCTGTATGTTGGATTTTTGTCTTTTTGATCTTATTTTACTCAGATAAATATTGGCTATTTTTCTAAACTGGTGTGGAGTTCTTTTGTGGTATTTTCATTGTGTTAATATGTGTGTGTGTGTGTGGTGTGTGTGTGTGTTTGTGTGCACAAATACTTTACACATTGCCTCTTTAGTTTAGCCTGACTGCTCTGAGCCAAGCTACCAGAGGGTGAGCACAGGTAAACTTAGTGTGTACTACAGTTTCCCTAACTAGGATTGTGTATCCCTACTTGGACAGGCTAAATACCTCTGCCAACTAGAGACCCCATTTTTAACAACTGTCATGTGTACAAGTGTGTAATAGCTTTTTGTATCATGTTTGAATAACATCAATGGATGACAATGTTGTGTAACCCAATTCAACAGTGTATATTCTGAATTTTTCTCTTATGTGTTTTCCCTTACCCTAACAATATCCTTTATTACATTGATCTGATTTCCTCAGTCAATTTCAAAACCAAGGGCTTCCTTATAGTACTTTCTTCTCAAGAAATACAAGCACATTAAATGTGTCCACTTTCCTCTGAATTTTCTTGATCACTTTATGTAATCTGGCGTGGAAAACAGAAAGGTACATTACAATTGTATATGTAAACCCAGCTCAGATACTTTTTACATCTACTGTAAAATTAAATTATTCTCCCAGACCTTCATCATTTGAATTGCATAATCAATCACCAGACAATATAAAACATTACTTTCAAAACCGTTCCATCCTTTGTTGTGAAGGATATATTTGACAGATATCTCTGACAATATATAAGGAACGGCAAATGAGTAGTGTAGGAAATTGACACTTAAGGCTACAATAAATGTATGACAAGCTTAAGCGTCAAAAGTATTTACTGTTCTGATCATTAATGTTACCATTATTCCCAAGGTACAAACACATTTACCAAGGTTTCAAGCACTAATGCAATAGGCCACTCTCCAAGGCTACTTTAGAGTATAATCTTACAAAGTGCCTTTCACAGTAGAAACTAAATGTATGCTATTATGAAATGTAGATATTGCACATCTTACATTTAAATTTTAAGTACACAGGGCACCTACAGGGGCCATAAAGAAGTTTATTTATATATATATATATATCAAAAAAGCAAACGGTCCGTAATCGGTGCGCGCTTTGTCCGCTGGTGCTCGTGTCGAGGTCAGACCATGCCTCGCTCAATTATTTTCACAAAAAGATGGCACTGCACTCCAGAAGTCGTGAAAAATCCAAGCGTTTAATAAAGCATAATAGCCACCACCAATACCACCACCAAACGTTTCGACCAAGACAAAGACCATCTCTTGGTCGAAACGTTTGGTGGTGGTATTGGTGGTGGCTATTATGCTTTATTAAACGCTTGGATTTTTCACGACTTCTGGAGTGCAGTGCCATCTTTTTGTGAAAATATATATATATATATTCAATACACCTTGGCATATATATTAAACATATTTAAACTTTATAGAAACACACAGTCACTGCATGATGTCATCAGTGATGTCATTTGAGATGTCATCAGTGATGTCATCAGTGATGTCACTGACCATGTCATGAGTGATGTAATATGTGACGTCATCAGCAGTGCATTGCGGGGCGCGAGTTATAGTTAGCTGAACTAACTATAACGGGGAATTTCACGGGTTTTGTACGAGTGCAATGTCCAACTAACTATAACTGTCCCTAAAACCTATGGTTTTTTCAGTGAATTTCAAAGGTTTTTAAATGCTAATTTCTAACTATAACGTGTCTGAAACCTATGGTTTTTTCAGTGAATTTCAAAGGTTTTTTAAATGCTAATTTCTAACTATAACGTGCCTGAAACCTATGGTTTTTTCAGTGAATTTCAAAGGTTTTTTAAATGCTAATTTCTAACTATAACGTGCCTGAAACCTATGGTTTTTTCAGTGAATTTCAAAGGTTTTTAAATGCTAATTCCTAACTATAACATGTCTGAAACCTATGGTTTTTTTCAGTGAATTTCAAGGTTTTATAAATGACAATTTTTAAATGTATTAATTGTTATCTTTATTTTTTTATACTGATTTACTACATTTTTTAAACTATTTATTTTTTAAATTACATTGTAATTACATTATACATTACATTACAAAATATACTTTCTCAGAATGAATTACTTTAGTTTAAATTCTTTGCAAATAGGCAATTTCAAACACAATGCAACATTGAGCTCAATGTGAATTTCTAGTTAAATGTAATTAGTTACTTTATGGATTACTTTTCTAACCACAGGACTGGATCCTAGATTCAGTCCTGGTACATCTCCTGTAAACAGTTGAGTAAAAGCGTTTTGGTTACAGTACTGATTTTTAAGGAATATTATTGTATTTTAAAAGTTGACACTTAGAAACTTTTTCACATAGAATCACCAACGTTATCCTATGGCAGGAAATTCACTTAGCAGGTAAGTAGTGTTATCGTTACTTTTTCTTACTCAGTGGTGGATCCTGGATCCAGCACTGGTGCATCTCCTGTAAACAGTTGAAAGAATGCGTTTAAGTCATACAGGCGATTGTTAAGGAATATTTGTAGTTTGTAAAAATCGACACTTTGAAACTTTTCTGCTGAAAACCAGACAATGGATTCCTATGGAAGGAAATACAAGTTACTGGTAAGTACGGTTAGAATTACTTTTCAGGGTCAGTGCTGGGCTAAAAGATGTAGCACTGGGTTCTCTCCTGATAACAGGTGAGTAAATAGGAATTCGTAGTTCGGCTGATTTTAGAGGAATATTATAAAGTTCCAAAACTCCACACTTAGAAGAATTTCCAAGTGAAACCAGTCAATGTTAGCCTATGGAAGGAAATTCAAGTTACTGGTAAGTACGGTTAGAATTACTTTTCAGGGTCAGTGCTGGGCTAAAAGATGCAGCACTGGGTTCTCTCCTGATAACAGGTGAGTAAATCGGAATTCGTAGTTCGGCTGATTTTAGAGGAATATAATAAAGTTCCAAAACTCCACACTTAGAAGAATTTCCAAGTGAAACCAGTCAATGTTAGCCTATGGAAGGAAATTCAAGTTACTGGTAAGTACAGTTAGAATTACTTTTCAGGGTCAGTGCTGGGCTAAAAGATGCAGCACTGGGTTCTCTCCTGATAACAGGTGAGTAAATCGAAATTCGTAGTTCGGCTGATTTTAGAGGAATATTTGCACAATGGTGAAGGAAGGGGGTGGGGCCTGAGGTGACATGTCTGCAAACACGCCCTGTGGCGCGTTTTAAGTTGGAGAATTAATTCCTCCTCAATCCCGAGGGTCCCTAGGGGCCAACTAGCCCACCAGGTACCTCCAGTATGCGCCAGAGAGCTGCGTTGCAGAGAGGTGTTCAGAGGCCACGCCCCTTTTGCACCTCTCTGCAACGCAGCTCTGTGGTGCTTTCTGGACGTACCTGGTGGGCTAGTTGTCCCCAGGGACCCTCAGGATTGAAGGGGATTTAATTCCCCATCTTAAAACACGCCACGGGGCCTATTTGCACACATGTCATCTCAAGCCCCGCCCCTCCCTTCACCACTGTGCAAACGCGCCCCGTGGCGCGTTTTAAGTCGGGGATTAACTCCCCTTCAATCCTGAGGGTCCCTGGGGTGCAACTAGCCCACCAGCTCCCTCCATTATGCGCCACAGAGCTGCGTTGCAGAGAGGTGTAAAAAGGGCGTGGCCTCAGAACACCTCTCTGCAACGCAGCCCCTGGCGCATACTGGAGGTTCCTGGTGGGCTAGTTGGCCCCAGGGACCCCAGTATTCAAGGGGAATTCGTTCCCCATCTGCAAACGCGCCAGGGCGCGTTTGCAGAGTGGTGAAAGAAGGGGCTGGCCTCCGGCGCGATGCCGGTGTTTTTTTTTTTAAGAAGGGGGCTGTGTGGCCCCCCTTCTTTTTCTAATTTATTGGTCCTGGGGACCCCATCCCCCAGGGCATGGCCTTTTTTTTTAATTTTTATTGTTTTGGAGGGGGGCTGCGTTGCCCCCCTCCTCAGGCCACTTATGGCCCCGGGGACCCCATCCCCCGGGGCCGGCCTTTGTTTTTTTGGGGGGAAGGGGGCCGTGTGGCCCCCTCCCGAGCCACTACTTGCCCCGGGACCCCATCCCCCGGGGCTGGCCCTCTCCGTTGGGGACTGTGGGGGTCCCCAATCCCCCACAGTCCCACCGGCTCCCGCGTCCCTTGGGAGCCGGCATTGCTTTCCACATGGGGAGCTGCTAACATGCAGCTCCCCATGTGGAAAGCAATTTGCTTTGGATATTGGAAGCGAGAGCAGGTTTCCCTGCTCTCGCTCCAAATCCAAAGCAGTTTGCTATGACAGGACGGGAGCCGTGAGGCTCCAGTCCTCTCATAGCAAACTACAGTGTCCCGGGGTAGGCACCCCGGGACACTGCAGGAGCCAGCCCTGGGGGTGGCGGTCCCCAGGGCCATCAAGGGCTTCAGGAGGGGGGCCGCACGGCCCCTCCCTTGAGTGCACAGCCCCGGGAGGTGGTGGTCCCCGGGGCTCTGGGGGTCCGTAACGGACCCCCACATTAAAATATTTAGTGCCCCGGGGAGGTGGTGGTCCCCGGGGTGTGTGGGGGGGCTCAAGCCCCCCTTAGGTTATTTTTAAAAAATAAAAAGAAGCCCCGGGGGTGGCGGTCCCCGGGGCTGCGGGAGGGCCGAGAGCCCTCCCGCATCATTTTTATTAAAGCCCCGGGGTGGCGGTCCCCGGGGCTTGGAGGCCTTAGAGGCCCCCACATCATAAAACGTAACCCTCCCATGCCCCCGGGACTTGGCCCACCCGGGGGCCAATTACAAAGAAGCGCGGAGCCCGCGCTCGTTTTTATCGGCAGGATCCGCGCACCCTAAGCGCATCCTGCCGATTTAAAAACAAACAAACATTTTTTGGGCCCTGGGGGTCCTTGTAGGACCCCTGAGCAGGCCTAGGGGTCAGGGTGTTTCTACCCTGCCCCCTTTTGCGTATTGCACACTTTTTTTTCTGCTTTCTTGTTCCTCGGTTCTACCGAGGAACAAGATGGCTGCCAACACTTCCTGATTTGGAGTGTTGACAGCCAATTAGCATGCAGCTTGTGGTCGGGAGGGTGCGCGGATCACCAGTGCCTCTAAATATTGAAACTTTTATTTTGGATTTTCTCAGCAACTACTGAACGGATTTACACCATTTTTAAAAAGGGTGCTTTCTGAACCAAGCACTACCTTTTTGACAAATTTGGTGTAATTCCGTTCAGCAGTTTTTGCTGTAGCCTTGCATAAAGTTTCCTATGGGAAATCGATTTTTTCACTCTTATTTTTTTAATTTCTCTGCAACAGCTGAACGGATTTACACCATTTAAAAAAAGGTCGCTTTCTGAACCAAGCGCTACCTTTTTGCAAAATTTGGTGTAATTCCGTTCAGCAGTTCGGGCTGTAGCCGTGGCTAAAATTTCCTATGGGAATTAACATGGAGAAAACGGAGAAAACGCGTTTTGGGACCCCCTTTTTTTCTCGGCCCCCGCTTGACGAATCAACCCGAGATTTTCAGGGTAGGAGCGGAGCGGAGGGCCCCAACAAGTTGGAAGCTTTCGCGAAGATTTGTCAACCGGCGCAAGAGTTATTTCAAATAGAATGTTGCGGATTTCCTATGGATAAAGGTCCTAACTATAACTATCTACTGGCGACCGCCAGTAGATAATATATATATATATATATATATATTATCTACTGGCGGTCGCCAGTAGATAGTTATAGTTAGGACCTAGTTTCCATAGGAAAAGCGTTTTTCTTTTCCCAATAACTTTGGCGCCGGATGACGAATCTTCGCGAAATTTTCAAAACTAGTGGGGCGCTCCGGTCAGCTCCTATCCTGAAAGGTTCGGGGTGATTCGTCAAGCGGGGGCCAAGAAAAAAGGGGAGTCCCAATATATATATATATATATATATATACATATATATAAACACGTATATACATGTATATATATGTATATATATATTCACTGAAAAAACCATAGGTTTTAGGGACAGTTATAGTTAGTTGGACATTGCACTCGTACAAAACCCGTGAAATTCCCCGTTATAGTTAGTCCAGCTAACTATAACTCGCGCCCCATAATGCACTGCTGATGACGTCACATATTACATCACTCATGACATGGTCAGTGACATCACTGATGACATCACTGATGACATCTCAAATGACATCACTGATGACATCATCCACGTGATAATCTGATGCACCTCCTCACACTCTAATATAACCTTTGATACACCCACTCTAAATTACAGACTGCCATTCGCAAAACCATAGACACTCCAACACCAATAACTACATACCCACTCACTGATTCTTAGGTCTACGCACACATCCACTCACTCACCCGTACAGTCACTCATACTTACGGTCACTCAGTACTAGGACTATCATATGCACTCATACTCCTATATAGACACTCAAACACCGCCACTCATCCATAGAGGTACTCACACACCTAGTCAGTCATGCAAATAATTAAACACACTACCATTTACTCACCTATACAGTTATACACACACCAGCTCACTTACTCATACAAATAGTAGCACATTCTTACGCTCTTATACAATCACTGATACAAGCACACACTCATCCATACAGCCACTATCACAATCACTCACTCTCGCTTATAGCTATTTATATACTGCAACACACATATATACTGCCTTTCACATATGTAGTTACTCACACATGTACCACTGGGACATACATTCACTCACTAACACACTCTTACACACACTTACCCACCCATACAGTCTATCACAGTTGCACTCTTGAAACCATCCACCCAGTGAATCACCCACTCACACATCTATGCACAGAGTTGCACACACCCCTCCCACACAAACACTCAGGCACCCATACAGATACTCAGACAAGCATTCAATAACTCATATAGACACTCATGTAGCTATTCACAAACACATGCAGCCACTTACACAGCAACAGACAGACGGATACAGACATTCACCCAGTTTAGTCACTAACCCATGCATTCAGTAAGATACGTTAAATCACTCACTTATAGAGTCAGTCACGCACCTACTAAATCATCCATACAGACACTTACACACCCACTCATTCTTCAATACGTCTTTTCCTATATATATTAAAAATATTTAAACTTTACAGAAACACACAGTCACTGGATGATGTCATCAGTGATGTCATCAGTGATGTCATCAGCAGTGCATTGCGGGGGCGCGAGTTATAGTTAGCTGAACTAACTATAACAGGGGAATTTCACGGGTTTTGTACGAGTGAAATGTCCAACTAACTATAACTGTCCCTAAAACCTATGGTTTTTTCAGTGAATTTCAAAGGTTTTTTAAATGCTAATTTGTAACTATAACGTCCCTGAAACCTATGGTTTTTTCAGTGAATTTCAAAGGTTTTTTAAATGCTAATTTGTAACTATAACATGTCTGAAACCTACAGTTTTTTCAGTGAATTTCAAAGGTTTTGTAAATGACAATTTTTAAATGTATTAATTGTTATATAAATTTTTTTCATACTTTCATGCTAAGATGCAGCTCCCCATGTGGAAAAGCAATCGGCTTTGGATATTGGAAGAGAGAGCAGGTTTCCTGCTCTCTCTTCCAATATCCAAAGCAAGTTTGCAATGACAGGACGGGAGCCGCGAGGCTCCCGTCCTGTCATTGCAAACAGCAGTGTCCCGGGGGTAGGCACCCCGGGACACTGCAGGAGCCGGCCCTGGGGGTGGCGGTCCCCAGGGCCACCACAGGCTCCAGGAGGGGGCCGCGCGGCCCCCTCCCTACATCGAAAAGCCCTGGGGAGGTGGTGGTCCCCGGGGCTTGGGGGTCCAAAACGGACCCCCATTTTCATTTTCTTAGTGCCCCGGGAGGTGGTGGTCCCCGGGCGTGTGGGGGCTGGAGCCCCCCCACACAGGTTTTTCAAATATAAAAAAAGAAGCCCCGGGGAGGTGGTGGTCCCCGGGGCTGCGGGAGGGCTCAGAGCCCTCCCGCACCATTATCCATAAAGCCCCGGGGGGTGGTGGTCCCTGGGGCTTGGGGGCCCTTAGAGGCCCCCACACATAAAATTAACCCCCCAGCATGCCCCCGGGACTTGGCCCACCCGGGGCCAATTGCTATCGAAGCGCGCTTCGATTTTTTTTTCCGGCAGGATTCGCGCACCCTGAGCGCATCCTGCCGATTTTTCGCGAAATTTTCAAAACTTATGGCCCGCTCCGGTCCGCTCCTATCTTGAAAGTTTCGGGGTAATTCGGCAAGCGGGGGTCGAGAAAAAAGGGGGGTCCCAAAACGTGTTTTCTCCATGTTAATTCCCATAGGAAACTTTAGCCACGGCTACAGCCCGAACTGCTGAACAGAATTACACCAAATTTGGCAAAAAGGTAGTGCTTGGTTCAGAAAGCGCCCTTTTTTTAAATGGTGTAAATCCGTTCAGTAGTTGCGGAGAGATTCAAAAAATAAGAGTCAAAAAATCAATTTCCCATAGGAAACTTTATGCAAGGCTACAGGCCGAACTGCTGAACGGAATTACACCAAATTTGGCAAAGAGGTAGTTCTTGGTTCTGAAAGAACCTTTTTTGTTAAATGGTGTAAATCCGTTCAGTAGTTCTTGAGAAAATCAAAAGTAAAAACACATATATATCTGGGCGGAGCCTAACCACACATGTCATCGTGAGATCTGATTGGCTGTCAGCACTTCATCCTGGAATTGCTGGCAGCCATCTTGGGACCAATATAAATGATAGTACCCCATTGAAATGCATTGTAGTGAATCGAAGATTTTGAGGGTTACCAAAAGGAGAACTATAAAGGGTGATAACAGACTTTAGTTACATTAGAATTCATTTATTGATGGTACCATACTAATTTCAGGAATTGTGGTGTGTTCTAAGGTGATTTTACCCTGTGAAAAACCTTCTGCTGGGATATCATGAATCATGTTTGAGAGAAAACTATTTTCACATGCTTGTCCCATACAGTTTTGGAAGGTGCTCCAGAAGCTAAAATGAGAGCATATTTTCTGTAAATTCACATTATCTTTCTCAGTCATGTGAGAATGAAGTCTGACATTCTCAGTAAAATATGTACATCCAACAAGGGCAGAGACTGTCAGTTGATTCCTTTGTGTTCTACTGCAGCTTCCCAGAGTGTTCTAAAGAACAACTAGAGTGCTAACAGCCTTACGTATGACAAAAGTATGGCACACCTGAAGCCATCTTGATTGGAATAAACTGGTAACACTTAAAACATTTAATTTAAAAAGGAACAAAATGATGGGGTTCATTTTGTCATAGAAATTATGGTTAGTGCTGTAGAAAGAAAAATTAGGACATGTTTCAAGTGTGATCTCAAATATCTTCCTGTTATATTTCAACAGGAGCAGCCTGTCAGTTGATGCCTTTGTGTTCTACTGCAGCTTCCCAGAGTGTTCTAAAGAACAACTAGAGCGCTAACAGTCTTACTTATGACCAAATTATGGCACACATGAAGCAATCTTGATTGGAATAAACTGGTAACTCTTAAAACATTTAATTTAAAAAGGAACAAAATGAGGGGTTCATTTTGTCATAGAAATTATGGTTAGTGCTGTAGAAAGAAAAAATTTGGACATGTTTTAAGTGAGATCTCAAATATCTTCCTGTTATATTTCAACAGGAGCAGCCTGTCAGTTGATGCCTTTGTGTTCTACTGCAGCTTCCCAGAGTGTTCTAAAGAACAACTAGAGCGCTAACAGTCTTACTTATGACAAAAGTATGGCACACCTGAAGCCATCTTGATTGGAATAAACTGGTAACACTTAAAACATTTAATTTAAAAAGGAACAAAATGAGGGGGTTCATTTTGCCATAGAAATTATGGTTAGTGCTGTAGAAAGAAAAATTAGGACATGTTTTAAGTGATATCTCAAATATCTTCCTGTTATATTTCAACAGGAGCAGCCTGTCAGTTGATGCCTTTGTGTTCTACTGCAGCTTCCCAGAGTGTTCTAAAGAACAACTAGAGTGCTAACAGCCTTACTTATGACAAAAGTATGGCACACCTGAAGCCATCTTGATTGGAATAAACTGGTAACACTTAAAACATTTAATTTAAAAAGGAACAAAATGAGGGGTTCATTTTGCCATAGAAATTATGGTTAGTGCTGCAGAAAGAAAATTTAGGGCATGTTTTAAGTGAGATCTCAAATCCTCTTCTATTTCATTAGAAAATTCTGACATGCAGACTGAAACAATCACTTTCAATACCAGCAGTAGACTTCCAGTTAACTCCCTGGTGAGCAGTAGCTTTACTACAGTGATCTAATGAACAACTAGAGTGCTAACATTCTGAATTTATGGCAAATGTGTGACACATCTGAATGCCTTCTTGATGGAATCAAAGTAAAAAACTGAAAGCATTTCCTACTGAGGAGACTGCAGTAAATGACAAAATTAGGAAACTTCATAACAAATAAGTCTCCCAAGATGGCCACCAGAGAAAAAAGAGCCCAAATGTAGCACAAATATCACCCAGATGTAGCCCACATATAGCCCAATGACAGAAGTGTGCAAAACACTTTTTATTTTTAGTTTTTCTGCAGTTTTATATAGTGCAAACTGGTCAGGTATTGGAGCGTTACATCTTACTTGGACCCCTTATTGCGTATTTTGCACGAAGTACATGAGTTTGATCTTGCGAAACATTGACCTTTACGATTCTGTTAACCTGAAGTTGCTCTGAACCGGGCTTTGTAACACCCGTTTTTACCTACTGGTTTTAATTAATTCTCACTGTATTGTATTAGGAAAGAGGATTTACTGTTTTTATGTACACTTTTATGATCTATGTTTCTAAATCAGATCAAATAAAGTTTAATGAATTCTATGGCAGAACGGAGGCGAGGATTATGCATAACTTTCCTCACTTTATTTGCATAGCAGTTCAAAGAAAATGTAACACAACAATCATTAAACAAAAGACTACACAACGCATGAACCATTAGGGGGGTAGTCTCCAAGGCAACCATGGTCCAATCATATCACAGTCCATGTATATAATATCGTGACGTGCCTTCCGCTTCCTCTTTCTTCACTGCTCGTCAGTTAAGTGCATTCCTTACATTCTTGGCTTAATCTGACGTTGTTGCTGTTTGTATAGCGGTTTCTGGTGCACGTTATTAGCATTATTGCCTTGGTATTGTTTCATATTCCCTGCGTAGCAGGCTCTTGCCCGAGCGCGTTCTCCCCCTCGCAGTTTCTCCCGCTGTGTGCTCTGCGCGCGGTGAGATCCTGTCAGGCGCTTCTGGTCCAAGCGAGGCAGCTCCGTCGAGCGCTCCCGCTGGTCTTTACGCGCGTTTGGGAATCCGGTCACTCCTTTAGTGTCCGCTTGATTCCCGACCAACCCTCGCCTAATTTTGACACCGCCACGCAGTGATTTCCCCACACGGCCACGTTAGTGACCAGCGCCACCTGGTGGTGGTAATTGGTATTGCGCCTCAGTCTATTCTTATAACAGCTTCGGGGAAAGCCCAGCTGTTGGAGCATCGGCGAGGGGGCTGCCTTAAGTATTTTAAGGGCATTTGTTCTGTGCTCACACCCTCTGCTATCATGTCTTCTCGAGAAGACCATTTTTACTCCTCCTACCAGGAAGTGGAGGAGGAATGGCCCCCCAACTTCTCCCTCCAGCAGTGGACCAAGCCCTCTCTCTGGCTATTTCTAGGGCGCTGGCTCCTCTTAGGGATCAGGTTGATAAGCTGGCGAAAAGCATCCCTGGGATGTTCAGTGACCCAGATCTGGTGGTGGCGGGTCCCAGTAGCTCCCAGATGGGGAATAAAAGGGCCGTTAAGCATAACGCGGGGCACTTGGAAGGATTTGATAAACTTACGGAGACCTTCCTCAAGAGTGCGCAAACACTAAAACATGCACCCTGCCGGGAGAAGGAGGGGCCCGGAGAAAATTGCGACACTGTCACCACTATTGTAGACCCCCGACGGCGGGTTTCCCTTACAGGGAGAGGGTGTATCGGAGGACGATTTCTCCTCCGATGAGGATAAGGACTCGGGGCGTCCCTGGCGTCCAGAGTCCCACTCCTCTCAGTCCCCGGTTGGGGACGGGGTCCACTCGGACATGTTCGAGCCTACCCAAATTTACCATCCTAGGTCAGCGGAGTGGACACCTGACGCCAAAGTGGCAGAGTATGTGGTGGGGAAAATCCATCAACCCCTTGAAAGGGAGGTCAGGAATAGGATGAGGGAGAATGCCCCAGGCCCTCACTGAAGGGGAAGGTGGCACACACGCCTGAAATTGATGAGAAACTATGTACCTTTTTCTCCAAGTATATGAGGGATCCCAAGAAAGGAATTGATAGGTCTTGGACGTGGTAGGGCCCTTGACCCAAATTATTCAATTGATGGAGCGTTCCAAAGAGTCAGGATCCCCTTTGTCCACGAATATTGTGGCTGGTTGGGCGCACTACCCTAAACCCTAAAACACTACCCCTCCACTACCCAAACACCACTGCACTACCCTAAACCCTAAAACACTACCCCCAGCATGACACCCTACACTACCCAAACATAACTGCACTACCCTAAACCCTAAAACACTACCACCAGCACGACTCCCTACACTACCCAAACACCACTGCACTACCCTAAACCCTAAATCTACCCACAGCCCAACCCCTACACTACACAAACACCACTGCACTACCCTAAACCCTAAAACACTACCCCCAGCACGACCCCTTCACTACACAAACACCACTGCACTGCCTTAAACCCTAAAACACTACCCCCAGCATGACCCCCTACACTACAAAAACACCACTGCACTACCCTAAACCCTAAAACACTACCCCCAGCACGACCCCTACACTACCCAAACACCACTGCACTACCCTAAACCCTAAAACACTACCCCCAGCACGACTCCCTACACTACACAAACACCACTGGACTACCCTAAAACACTACCCCCAGCACGACTCCCTACACTACCCAAACACCACTGCACTACACTAAACCCTAAATCTACCCCCAGCATGACCTCCCACACTACACAAACACCACTGCACTACCCTAAACCCTAAAACACTACCCCCAGCACGACCCCCTACACTACCCAAACACCACTGCACTACCCTAAACCCTAAAACACTAACCCCAGCATGACCCCCTACACTACCCAAACACCACTGCACTAACCTATACCCTAAAACACGACCCCCTACACTACACAAACACAACTGCACTACCCTAAACCCTAAAACACTACCCACAGCATGACCCCCTACACTACACAAACACCACTGCACTACCCTAAACCCTAAAACACTACCCCCTACACTACACAAACACCACTGCACTACCCTAAACCCTAAAACACTACCCCCAGCATGACCCCCTACACTACACAAACACCACTGCACTACCCTAAACCCCCTACACTATACAAACACCACTGCATTACTCTAAACCCTAAAACACTACCCCCAGCACGACCCCCTCACAACACAAACACCACTGCACTACCCTAAACCCTAAATCGACCCCCAGCACGACCCCCTACACTACCCAAACACCACTGCCATACCCTAAATCCTAAAACTACCCCAGCATGAACCCCTGCACTACACAAACACGACTGCACTACCCTAAACACTAAAACACTACCCACAGCATGACCCCCTTCACTACACAAAACCACTGCACTGCCCTAAACCCTAAAACACTATCCCAGCACTACCCCTACACTACCCAAACACCACTGCACTAACATAAACCCTAAAACACTACCCCCAGCACAACCCCCTACACTACACAAACACCACTGCACTACCCTACACCCTAAAACACTACCCCCAGCATGACTCCCCACACTAACCAAACACCACTGCACTACCCTAAACCCTAAATCTACCCCCAGCACGACCCCCTACACTACCCAAACACCACTGCACTAATCTAAACCATAAAACACTACCCCCAGCATGACCCCCTACACTACACAAACACCACTACACTACCCTAAACTCTAAAACACTACCACCAGCATGACCCCCTACACTACTCAAACACCACTGCACTACCCTAAACCCTAAAACACTACCCCAGCATGACCCCCTACACTACCCATACACCACTGCACTACCCTAAACCCTAAAACACTACCCCCAGCACGACCCCCTACACTACTGCACTACCCTAAACCCTAAAACACTACCCCCAGCATGACCCCCTACACTACCCAAACACCACTGCACTACCCTAAACCCTAAAACACTACCCCCAGCACGACCCCCTACACCACCCAAACACCACTGCACTACCCTAAACCCTAGAAAAGAAACCCCCACCCCATGCCCAATCCCCCTTACCTCTCACTCCTCATTGTTCCTCTCTCCTCATGGTTCCTGCTTCACATCATCTCTGAGGGGCGGTGCACGTCGTTGTGAGGAAACGGAACAGCCTCTGTTTCCTTACAACGACATGGATCGTCTACATGTTTTTTAGAACGAGTGGTCATTTACCATACATACCTTTACAACAAAATTCATTGTAAAGGCATGCATGGTAAATGACCATGCGTTCTAAAAAAATGCATAGTAATGACTTCGTGATGTACAACGCATGCGTGGTAATGCATGCGTTGTAATGGTATCGCAAAGTAAAAAAGTCATTGTAACGGCTGTTTACCGATCGAAGCTGGCCCCTGTTCTTCAGTGAGACATTTATTTGATTAATTAGGAGGAAGGAATGTGGTTTTTTTACCGAAAAGTGCATTCCCGGCTGTTGTATTGTGAAAGTGTCCACGTGGCCTGGTTTCACTTCCGGTGAGAGAGTGGAAGAGTCTGTTTGGATCTAAAGGAGTTCTGTTGTTGGACGGGGCCGGCGCGACATGTCATCAGAAAACATAGCTAATGGAAAGCGTCCTCCCTGAAGTGTGGAGCAGTGCCATGAGAGGTCAACGAGTGTGCGTCCCGCTGCAGTATGACCGTACCGCGTGACCCATGTGCCACCTCCAGGGTACGGGAGGCAGAAGCGGCATCGCAGGTCCTCTTGAAGACCGTTGTAGCACTAATTCTACATTTTGGTACTAGGGCATTTTAACTTCGTTGTTCCTGCCAGATACAAAGAGAAGATCCTGTGTTATTCAGTGCCCTCGTTACCTTTTTTGTGGGTTGTGGTGCTTGTCACTTAGCTGCCCCGCCGGTGCACACAACTGGGCACCCCACCTCGTGTGCCATCTGCAGGGCCTCTGCCCTTGGATCACTGGTTTCGGTTTCTGGAGTGGCAACATAAACAGTTGCTCCCAAAGGACTAGCCTGAACACTTAGGTGAATATCCCCTGCACCAGCATTCCATGGAAATTCTTTCCTAGCTCTCCCACGTCACAGAGGACGTCATAATAGCACGGCTCCGCTCGCGACGCCGTATGACGTCATCGGAGCCATAAGAGGACCTCGTCGGCGTGCTGACGTCAGTTCCACCCATTTTTTCCGTGCCACCAAGGCAAACAGGGGACCGAGACATTTTCACATGTATACATAGTATAATAAATATATATATATTCACTGAAAAAACCATAGGTTTCAGGCACGTTATAGTTAGAAATTAGCATTTAAAAAACCTTAGAAATTCACTGAAAAAACCATAGGTTTCAGGCACGTTATAGTTAGAAATTAGCATTTAAAAAACCTTAGAAATTCACTGAAAAAACCATAGGTTTCAGGGGCGTTATAGTTAGTTGGACATTTCACTCATACAAAACCATTGAAATTCCCCCGTTATAGTTAGTTCAGCTAACTATAACTTCGCACGCCCACAATGCACTGCTGATGACGTCACATATTACATCACTCATGACATGGTCAGTGACATCACTCATGACATCACTGATGACATCTCAAATGACATCACTGATGACATCACTGATGACATCATCCAGTGAATGTGTGTTTTTCTGAAAATTAAATATGTTTTATATATGTATATCTCAAGGTCGATGGAAGAATAAATGGGTATATAAGTGTCTAAATGGATGATTATTTTTGTAAAATTGATTGTATAACTGACTAAGTGTATCTTAGTGAATACATGAGTTAGTGAGTAATGTTTAAATATGAAAATATCTGTATCAGTCTCTCACTTTGTGTATAAGTGGCTGCATGGGTTGGTGAGTAGCTACATGAGTGTCTATACGGGTTATTAGTTGGTTTTTGAGTATCAGTATGAGCGTCTGAGTGTCTATGGTTCGGTGGGGGTATTACTTAGTGCATAGATGCATGAATGAGTGACTCACTGTTTGTATGTGTTGAAGACAGCATGTGTGCAGGACTGTATAGGTGGATGAGTATGTGTATGGGTGTGTTAGTGAGTGAATGACTGTCTCAATAGTGTCTTTATGAGTAACTACATGTTTTAAACTAGTATATGTGAGTATTGGTGTATATAAGTGAGTATATGTGAGAGTGAGAGATTGGAAGAGTTCCTGTACAAATAAGTAGGTGTTTCTATATGTGATTGTTTAAGAGAGTAAGTATGTGTAAGTTTCTGTAGAAGTAAGTGTGGTAGTGTGTATAACTGTATATGCAAGTAAATGGATGTTTGATACTTTGTTTGCATGTGTGACTATGTGTGTGAGTAACTCTATGGATGAGTGGCGTTGTGTAACAGGATGTATAGGTGTATGAGTACATATGATGAGTGAGTACATGTATGAGTGACTGTATAGGGACTGTTGGTGAATGAGTGGATGTGTGTGTAGATCTTGGAATTACTGAATAGGTGTGTTGTAACTGGTATTGGTATGTCTATTGTTTTGAAAATGTTAGTTTGTATTTTTGAGTGTGTGTATCAAAGGTTATATTAGGGTGAGAGGAGGTCTGCTACTCTATCACAAGGATGATGTCATCAGTGATGTCATCAGTGATGTCATTTGAGATGTCATCAGTGATGTCATGAGTGATGTCACTGACCATGTCATGAGTGATGTAATATGTGACGTCATCAGCAGTGCATTGCGGGCACGCGAGTTATAGTTAGCTGAACTAACTATAACGGGGGAATTTCTATGGTTTTGTGCGAGTGAAATGTCCAACTAACTATAACGCCCCTGAAACCTATGGTTTTTTCAGTGAATATATATATATATATATATATATATATATATATATATCCCATGTTTCATGGGGGTTTCTTCTAATTCTGAGGAGCCTTTATATGGTTTTATTCTCTGCCTTCAGCCATACATGCACGTTAAATGTGATCTCTATTTGCTAGTTGTAGATATGGTTTACCAACCAGGATCTGCTTGTGAGGGGAGAAACAGAGTTTTATACTGCTTAAATGTCAAAGCTCTATTGTACATTACAATTTTAATTAAATTCCCCTTACCAATGAGCATGCACTTGCAGTGATGAGAAGTTCAAAGATCTGATTATTTTTGTCTGCGTGTACACGTGATCAAGCATTTTAAAATGAGAAAAGCAATGCTGGAAGTATCCAAAGGAAAAAAAACACAGCTGGATTTACCACTCACACATGAAATAATAATAACATGTGGGAACTTGAGCGCTCTGTTCCAGTCAATGCAACCATAACAGGGTCTAAAAAATGAGCACAAATTCAGAAGACTAGGACACCGTGAACCTTACAACAATAGAGCATTTTTGTCAGGGTAGTGTGGCGATTTCTCTAAATTCAACCCAATCTAAATTACCTACAATTTCCCTCTAGAACCATTTTAGTGCCTCTGTTTTTTTAACTTACAACAATTTACATCCTTTGCACGTACAGACATATATTGGCAATGGGGAAAGTAAAATTAGTCACTGTTGAAGATATTGCTGAGACTGTCCTGTCAACTATGTCCTTTTCTTAGACGTAGGCTTTGACCAAGATTCTATCCATTAAACTAGTGGTATCCAATAATTGAGCCTGGAGGGCTAGACCCTTGTCCAATTTTCAAAATTACTACTGACAATGCAAATTATTCCCATTTAGATTAATAACGACTACATTTATCCCACGTGGATAGCCTGAATATCTGACATGGGTCCACTTTTCATGGGCCAACACTGAATACCCCGGAATGAATTGCTATCTAGCATTTGGAGCACATTTCTACCGCTGATACTGGCTTACAGGGGCTTCCAGATACAAAAGCTGCCTAGTCTTAAGTCGACCTCAGGCCTCTTCCCACCACCATTCCATCAGTGGCGGCTGGTGAAGTTTGAGAGTGGTGGCTGGGGTTGGAAAGTTATGAGTTAACATTAGGGTAGCACTGGATTTTTTTGAAAGGCCGGTCGCAATTCCCAGGCAAATCTTGTTTTAAAACTTAAATAATGTATTTTCAAGAACAATTTTTTTTAAATAAAAAGAGTAAAAAACAATAGCTGTTTTTAACTTCAATGGTTCCCAGTTTAATGGAAGTCATTAATTGGGCAGATTTTTATATTTCAGCAATACATAAAGGAAATAAGCAAGGAATTGAGCACAACAATGTTGTGGTGAGCAGAAGCAGAAAAAGCTCAGTTGAAATGAAAGTCTTTTAAGAGACAATTTTTAATTAGGTGGCTGTTCAAACAGCCAGGTACCAGCATCCTGCTGACTAGGCATGGCAAGTGCAAAAAAAAACTATCATGCATGCTCGGCACTGCAGGCGGCATAGGTAAAAGCTTCAACAGAGATATGTAAATTAATTTTACAATTAATCAAAGGTACTTTGTGGAGAAACCAAACGCAACAGTTATTTGCTCCAAAAAGAGAAGGGAACTCTGCAAAGCTAATTCATTCAGTGCCTTGCCGACTACAGATTTAGTTGTATGACCCCCAAATCAGTTGTGAAGGAATATCTGGATGTGGTAAAAATGAACAGTAAATGCGATTTTAATAAGTCAGTTCTGGCATTCTCACCCTGTATTTCTTTTTGCAGCTTTTATAAAGGCCAAGCTCGACCGAAGGTACTGGTGCACTTTACATGAGCACCAGTTGCAAGACAAGGACACATTCATGTTCTATATGCACAGGGGGAGTAAGTTATTTGCCCAGATCCACAGGATGTTGAGCTGACACCAGGACTCGATCCTAGTTCCCCACTCAAAAATCGGCCGCTCTGACATTCACATCATCTCCCGTAAAGAAAATATACCAGTCATATCATGTCACAAGCACACCTCACTGGATCATTTTGTTTACAAGGACAACCAACTACTTAAAATAGCATCCCATATTAAACTCTAAGGAATTGTACATACGTTCCTCCCTGTATTTACAAATTACATTTATACAATAAAAATTCCTCCCTCCCGATCCTAAAAAGAAATTTTAAGAAAGTATGAAAACGATGTGTCCATTCCAACATCCAAATACAATACATTTATACATTTTATTGAGGCCATAATACAGCAGTGATGGTTGCTTAAATTGCTTACTTTACTTCCTTCAAATTGGCCGGGCCCGAGCGAGTCACTTTCTCATTTCCCCAGCTGCAAAGTTTTTTTTTCTATTTGGCTGCTGGTCCACTCACAGGATTCGGAACTGAGAGGCATCATCAGGAATGACTCGGGTGAATCTTCAAGCAAAGCAAGGCAAGTTCTTTTATCTGAGACTGCACAGGACATCTGCAGTGTCTGATGCCCACGAGTCTGCAGAAGCTAGAAAAGGTGTCCTAAAATAACTGCAGCGCGGGAAGCAGACACCTCGAGTCTGCAAAGTGTGTCTTCAAAATTCATGAAGACAAACTGCGCAGACTCGATTTCTTGGCTTTCCGGCTGCCTGTAGCCTTAACCCCACCCTTTCCTAGCACATCACAGGGTGGGGCCCACCCCACCCTGTGAGGAGCTGGGAAAGGGTGTGGTGACCATGCTCTCCACTCCCTGATTGACGGGAAGCCCCAGAGATACAGGCCTTCAGTGAAACACGCCCGGGGCTGACTTTATCCCCACGGCATCAGGGGGTGCAGACTGGTCGACAAGGCTATGTCTTTGCCGAGCTGATGACCTCACAGGCCTCAGGGCTGTGAGAGCTTCAGCCCGGCAAATACTCTAGACTTTGGGCACGCCCAGGAGCATAATTTTAAGGAATGCTTGCTTCTGTCATGGAAGCAAGCACAGTGAGTGGCAGGGTGCATCAGCCCCTCAGCCAGAAAGCACGAAATGTATGCACATTTTATTAAAAAAAAAAAAACTTTTATGTGCAAACAAATTGCTTTTATTTAGTCCTGTCCTTGCGATGAAAGTAGAGGGGGCGGAACCCTGACGCCCAACAGCAGAAACCGCTGCTGGATTCCATGCTTCCTGACTCTTCATCTCAAATGTGCTGGTTCTCTATAATCACAGTTTTCTAGGTTTTCACTGTTTAGCTATCTTTCTTTTCCCTTTTCTGCTTTTTGTCTCTCTCTTGTTGTGCCTCAGAGTCTGATGATAAAAATAAGGTCTGGTCCATAATGGGTGCAGGTGCTGACCACCGACAAGTATTAGCACAAGATAAGCACTAGGTGCAACATTGATAATCGATGTTGTGTAAAGGCCTGGGCGGAGTTCACGAAGTTCTGCTATGCGGAACTCCGCAAAATGACCAAAAAACTCTGCCACGCTTTGCGGAGTTCCGCAAATGGCGGCGTTCGTTAGGTCACGCAGTTCGCGCTGACTTTTAGTGTTGAATGTCTGTCTCGCGCTGGAAAATAAGGGCGAACGGCACTATGCGCTGCACAAGAGGGCGCTTCTTTTTTCTGCCGCTCGAGTAAAAGTTCTATTCGAGCGGCAGCTTCCTCAACGTGAATGGATTTCTCAACACAAGCAGTAGTAGCCATCCGCGACCGCCCAGGTTGAGAAATCTCACCGGAAGGTGGTCTGGAGTAAGATTTTCCTCACTCGCGCTCGCCAACTTAACGTTGGAGAGCACATGCGAGGAAAAAACTAGCGGAGCAGATTTTTTCAGAACTCTGTGCGCTACGCGGAGTTGGAAAAACTCTGCAAACTCTGTGAGCGGAGCGGAATTTCACACCCAGGCCTAGTTGTGTATCAGTGTGGAATTTGATAAAACTCTTCTACAATAAACTCCACAACCAAAAAGGACTTTATACTGCACATTTTCAATTAAATTTTCTACAATGCTTCTATCATGTCATATGAATGCCCTCTTGCAATGCATAGTCAGAGATATTGAGGTGAATATAAAAACAGGAAAATGGAAGAACAAAATAGAATGACTGCTGCCGTGGTTAGTTTGAAAAAGGCACTATATGAGAACCAGACTTTCCAGTCCTTTCTGAAATGGAAATGTAATGGAATTTGTCTGAAGAGAAAATCAAGTGTGTTGCACAGATGGGGCCACTTAAAAAGCTTTACAGAGAAGATTTCTTTAATTGTGATAGGGTGGGTAAAAAATTGATTAATTGTGATGATGTTTAGGGGTATGCATCTTTAATGAAGAGGGGAGCACTCCCAAACAGAGCTTTGTACTTTGTCCTAGGGAACTTGAATTTATTCTCTTAGTTCAAGGCACAAAGAGGTGGAATGGTTGCATCAGAATACCATTCACAGAAATATCATCTGACAAAGATTGTGCCCTAAATGTGGTTTAAATATATCATCAGATTGGGCGTAGATTTTCTATTATTAAATCCAATGGAGCAATATTTTTGTAAACAATTTTTGGGACACAATATTTATATTAAAGTGTATTCTGACCATGATATTTTGGCTCTTTACCATGTTCCTATCCAAAAATGCATTTCTCGTGAATGGTGCCTCTGTGAATTTTGTACTGGTGGTGAATGAAGTAATGAATAGGCTTCCTCTACACAATAATGATTTTAAATGTCAGGTCGCCCACATAGACTGTCATTACTGTACTACCTCAGCTCTACATCAATTATTTTCTTCTGAGAGTCCATGCTGATCATCTGAATGGAGCTCAAGTGGCGTAAGTCCACGATACGTATTATCATATTAATGTCTTCTCCATTAGGTTCACGCCTTGTTTTTTGACATTCATCCAATCAGAGGCACACGTACCATAAAACACTTTCACCTAACGATCAAGAAGCAGTGGTTGGTAAGGTGAACTCCAAGTGAGGGGCAGCAGCTCTCCGTTCAGATCCATAAGGCCTCCTCCTCCTCCTAACAATCTTCCTTGTGTCGGGTACAGCAGCACTGCAGCTCCTCCTCTTGTGCGGATTATGCATCTCAGAGCCCTATTCAGTAAAGGTATTTCCCATAAGCACATCATGGGAGAAACCCTTTACTGAATAGGGCCTTAAGACTATCGGGTCGGTAGGATCCCAGCTGCCAGAACACAGAGCCTCCATGGAAGACACCTAGTGCATCAGCTTTATGATTTCTGGAAGACTAGTGGTTCTCGCATTCATACTTACACGCACACTTTACGAATACCATAATTCTCTGTGCGATATTATTCGAATTTTCACAGTAGTTTAAGATGGCAAGAACATTTGGCTTTTATACAAGAGTGACTTCAGAATAAATGTGTTGATGCTGAAAAATATATTTTTTATCTCACTGTACATCTGGTGTTAATATTGCTGACTCTTTCTTAGTAACATTGTGTACTGAGCAGGCTTTGTGTGCATACATCAAGTTACCAATTGCATAAGAAATCCTGGTCTTGATGCAATTGCTAGGAACTTAAGGACCAACAGCTGACAAGATCTACAAACCTTGGGGGTTCCTTTTTTAACCTTCCTCTTAGAGCGTTTGGAAATAGGTGGATAAAACGATTGTGTACCTTGCAGGATGGTTCTAAATATTTTGAGGATGCTCACATTAAAAATATACAAATTATATGTTTAGATACATGTAAATAAATTAAAATGTGTGTGTTGGGGGAGTGGAAGTTTAGTTGTTGATTACTTTTTTCATTCACATTGGTCAAAGAGGATAATTTTTACACCATGTTTGGATTTCTTATTTTTTTATCATATGTTACAACTGTTTGTGTTAAATATGTCCTTTTTACTTTGTTCCTGGTTTACCATGTAATTGCTATATAAATATAACTCCATGGATGTAGTCTTGAAAAAATCCCAAAGGTGAAACACGTGTTGGCTACCATTGGATGATGCTGTTAACATTGATATAGAATAAAAACGTACGTGCAATGTTGAATGTAAGCCGAAATATTGATTTTGATCAATGTTTGATTAATGATTGCATGAGTGGTAACAATTTGACCTGATTTTTAATTTTCACCTTATTGCCAAACACTGTTCTTGTATCTTTTAATACATGTTAATTTTCTACGTGTCACTTTCGTTACTTGTATTGGAGGCTAGCTTAAATGTACTTTATTTTTGGTTCTTTATGCCAATCAAAATTATTTTAATCCGTTTTAATCTAAAATAGAAATGTATTTCAAATAGGGGGCGGTACTGTGGATGCTGAGAACTCTTCACATGAGCTTTGAGAAGGTCTGTAATCATTTGGAGCAGGAACATTGTTATTATTCTGCAGTAATCCAGAAGGTGGCTTTGTTCCCCATGACCACCTGTGCTTGAGGAAACCCCTGGGCTTCAGTGAAGGTTACGCTTACACAGGAGTGGCAAGGCCATAATGTGAGTGGGGGCAGTGGTTGATGTGTAAAAAAATAAGTGCCAGGGCTCTCGTCAGGAGGCAGCTTCGACCAGCCCATTTCTGCTGTTAGCTCTACCTAACACTGAACCAACATACTATACAAGTGGGGAGTGGTTGTGGCGTAATGACCAGAGCTGCTGACTTCGGAGCTGGGGAACCGGGTTCAAGTCTTTGCGTCAGCTCAACAGCCTGTGATTCTGGACGAATCACTTAATCTCCCCGTGCCTACCAAAGATGAATGTGTCCTTAACTGGTGCTCAAGCGCCGATGTTGATGATTAAGTGCCGGTGTTGAGCACTGGAAACCACTGGCTCAAATTAAGCACTGAGTGGGGGTCTAATCCCTTATTCATGTGGATTCTGTTCCTAATGACTGCCACATAGGAATATTCACTGGCCATTTTGGCGATGTCTGTTGGCCAAACGGTCACATTTGGCACTTTAAAGTATTCCTACTTTTAACTCTATTTCTTTAAATTCTTAAACTTTTACAGTGCTCACAGATAATTATTGAAGTTTCCGAACACGATTTTTCATGAAAAAAGTGGTCTGGGTAGAACAGAAACCATGGCATGATCTGTTTTCAGATGCAGAATGGCGTATTGTAGGGCACAACCCATCGG
Source organism: Calotriton arnoldi (assembly GCA_963921515.1). Classification (NCBI taxonomy): domain Eukaryota; kingdom Metazoa; phylum Chordata; class Amphibia; order Caudata; family Salamandridae; genus Calotriton; species Calotriton arnoldi. The sequence continues at coordinate 473,398 of CAWUFW010001478.1, read as the reverse complement.
ATTTCCACACAAGAGCATTTACCCACTCACATTTATTCATATTTTCTAATGTTGTATATATTTACCTCAACTAAACTTCGAGTGCTTTACTCAATCAGGCTCAGGGAACATCAGAGTCTGATGCTAAATATATCTGTATGTGTAAGTAAATGGGACGTTTGAGCACTTCCTTAAAATGATATATTTAGAATATGTTTAAAACGCTAGGTATGGTATAGCAAATCGTCGGCTAACTATTACGAAAAAACTCTTCCTAATGAAGAATGGCAGCCACTAAAGGAACAAAGATCTTGTTAGCACATGTCATTTTTTGTTGGGTGTCTTCCCTGCAGCGGTCTCTATGGATCAAGATTAAGTTGCTGACCTGGGGATATAATATAGATATTATGTGGGGCACACTCCTATGTCTGTGTGCCAGGCACTGACTAGGACAGTTTAAAATATTACAACAAATGCGCTATATCTAGTGCAGGTACTAACCTGCGTCTGCAGAGGGAGAAGTACATTAGTGAAAGATGGACTCGCTGTTTGGAGCGACAGGTCTGCCTTTCACTATGCCTGGGGTAAATGGTCTGGCTTTAAAAGGGGGGCAGAGGTCCCCTTGCTGGCAGGTGTAATAAGTGACTGTCCCAACCTGCCAGTAGAAGCTTTTAATGTCCCTGGGAGCACTATTCCTTCATTCCAAGATTTTTCCATGTGGGTGCACTGACTGTGCGCCACCTCTGCGTGACGCACAGCGGGGCACTCCCTGATGCCATCTTTGCCTCTAGACTTTGTCTGTAATATGGTGAAGGTGAAAATGAGTTTATAATTTGCATGGGGCCGTGCAAATGGGGCCCTGTCACTGTATATGGTATTCTTATTGGCTGTAACAATGTTGTGAATAGTAAAAGTAATCATATTACCCCGGCAAGATGTGATTCGGATGACTCTGACTGACATACATATGTCCTCCCCCTGGACTCTGAACCTCTCATATGACTCATTGAAAAGCCTTTTCGTAAAAACCAGTCTGCAAAAGATGATATCCTCACACTAAAATCTAAGTCTCACAACCGGTTTGTAGTAGCGACCTATGGTGAGTTGAACCCGCAACCTTATCTGCGACTCCTTTTGTTAAAAGCCTATAAATTAAGGTTTTTAAGGCTGAGAATGGCCCTATTTGATGTGGGAGAATTACTCCAGAGATGGAAACTTACACAGGCAGGAGATTCCTGCCACTTCTGCCCATACCAAAGGAAATCACTGACCCACGTATTGTGTTCCTGCCCTGGGTTTGTATGGGAAAGGTAATTTTGGCTTAAGCCATTATTTTGAGAACTGAACATTCGCTCATGTCAGGACGAAATCGACCACTGTTTTGAAGGAAGGGATTTCAAGCTCACAGTGCGCTTTGTGAAGTTTATGAACAGTGGCCGATAGAAAGTGCCTCACTAGCGAACCCTGCAAACGCTGAAATGCAGCACATCCGCGACCTCAGATAAAATAATATTCAGTCTTGCACTTTGGTTAATAATTTTAGAATCCCCTTTTTAAGTTTTAAACACCCCACATATGCTTGGTATATATGAACTGTGTCTTTTAGATGTATAAACTCTATGTGTTTGGAAGACTTAAATGGTTTTAATTAACTATGAAATAAAGATTTTTATTATTATTAATCATATGAAGGATGCAATTCTGAGTCAAACGAAGCAATTTCTCCATGGGAGACATTGGCTCACGTGATTATGAGTTCATGGGCGTGAACGTTCACCCAGTGTGATCACGTGTGTTTTCACACAAAACTTCCTCCTGCAGAAAACTGAAGAGATCTGTGTGCAGCGACAAGGTCAGAATTAGGAATAAATATGGAGTCTGAGTTGTGCATGTTGGTCCCGATTCTAGTCATCCAAGCTTGGCCTTGTATAGTGCTGGGGGGGAAACAACCTTTAGAACGCAAGTCGTTGTAACGACTTGCGTTGTTAAAACCGCGATCTAATGGCATGCGATGTAATGCATGCGTGGTATCGTCATACATCCTGCTGGGGCGGCAATATGGAACAGAAATGGTGATCCCATCCCAGGTGTTCGCCGCTTCCTCCCACCAACCTCCCCCCAACTCCACCACACTCCCTCAATAATGTGCAACTCGGAATCAGGGCCCAAGACTCAACCATGCTAGTGACTGGGACCAATGCCAGGTAGAGCATGATTGCTACACCTAGTAGGGTTAGTAAATAATGCCTAATGTGCTGTAAGAGCTTGTTTGACACAACACACGATCATCTGCGGGTCTCTTGCTTTGCATAACATATATGGCGATAGGCTGAGCATCCTTACCATTCTGTGTAAAGGCGAGGGCTATGTTCCCACCTATTCATCAGTGTTAAGTAAAATATATCTGAGGCATGTATCATGAGGACGTCCTAAGTGCAAGAAAAAGTGTCTTCAGTAGACACTAGTCGATTTTAAATCAGGAAGGGCTTACAGGCGCTGTAGGATAAATTATCAGGCAACTTCACTCATTCATAAACTTTCTAAGAGTACACAAATGCCTGCCACGTGCTTCCCTGTCAAAGTCTGAAACCCTTTTACTGCATGCTGTGTACAAACAAGTTTCCTCTTCGTTCATTCGTCCTTAGGCCCAGCTGTGTGCCACAAAGAGAGTTCGGAAGCCAGTCTCATGTACAGTGCCAGGCAAACTCTGGAGGTAGTCCTTTTTCAACAGGACTGGAAATGTGCCTGCTAGGTTATTCGCATTACGGTGTGAACCAGCTCCTCCCATCAACAACATTTGGTGACAATTAATAATTTAAAGGTCTGTCTCGCTATGTAGACGACCACCATAAAAGACTTGCTTGAAATGGGGCTCGTTAGCCCTACAACTGTCAACTTAAGTGCAACGTCTCGCCGTGAGGTAAAATATTACATTCCAATAGTAAAAACAACGGCGGTGTTACCAGCGATCCGTGGTGTTTTCTGCCTGGCCTTTCGTAATGAAACACTAAATTGACTCCATTTTGCTGGTACTTACTTTGTTTCAAGCACAACACAAGCACAGCAGCTGCGTTTCGAAATTAGGCCATTCACCAGGCCACAAAGGGCGGTTATCCAAACAACAGTCCAGAAAACAAAGGCGCCAGAAGTTGGAAATTAATGAGAACAAGAGGCAGTGAGCGCACGGCTACCATTAAATAGACATTTATTTCAGGTTAGAACATTAAGTAACATGGAAACGTTCTACCGTTAAACAACATGGAAACGTACGACCTCATTCACACAGGTTATGCGGAGGTTGAAAAACACGGCTAGGTGAGGTACGCAAGCTGCATTCTGTTTTTTCCGTCAAGCTCGTGTGATCATACATAAAGATAATGGAACATTTTGATTTAAAAAAAAAAGGCAAAATTACGGATGGTGCCGGCGCCCACTGAAAAGACTAGACGTCCATTTTGAAGTGGAGAGCAAGTCAGTGGCACAGAGCTACCAATGGGTGCCAACCCAAGCCGGAAGTGCAATCAAGGTCAACTTAGCGCTTGACGCTGGATGTCACATCCTCTGCACTTTTTTACTCGGACAAATGCATCTAACGTTCCTAGCCAAGAATCACTGAGGTGTGTTCCTTTGTTTTAGGTCTCTGTGAATAAATAAACTCCTACATTTGTTATAAACAACTAAGCGTTGTGGAAATATGCAAAAACGAATGAAACGCTTGCTGGCTCTACATCCACCAATCTGCCTCCCTGTCTTCCTGCTTTTCTATCCAATCTTTCTCTCTGTCTGCTTATTTGACAGATAAAGAAATATTGAGACATGATACATAATAGGTAACCATATTGAAGGGAGGTTAGGAGGGAGGGGGGAAAGGGAGGGAGGAAGGAAGGAAGGAAGGAAGGAGCTTTTATATTTGTGTGTGTGTGGTTGTGTTCGGGTTTCTATAGACCAAGCATACAGATAGAGATGCACGATTCATAGGTCCTTTCATCCATATGTGACACTACCGTGAAAAGCTGCATTGCCCTTCCCTCTCCAAAGATCTCACAGGCTGCAATGCCCGGGGATCACTCCTCGGCTGGCACCGCTGCCTGCAACCCATGCAGCATTCTCAGCAATAACCTTGAACCAAGCGTGCCACCTGTTGGGCCAAAAAACGCCGAGCCAGCGGCTTTCGGTGGCGGCTGCCCTCCCCCTCTCCTTTGTCATAAAGCAGGGAAGGGGCTCATTAAGTGACGCGTCGGGTTCCATTATCTGGCGGCTGCTGTGAGCAACGCCGCTCAGCCCTCCCTCCCTCCGAGAGGCCCCAGACACGCACACACAGCACGCGGCCCCTGCTCCCCCGACCCCTCTGCCCCGAGGCCCTGCCCTGGAGCGTGCGAAGGGCTCAGCCCCTCACACACCCTCCGAGATAGATATCAAGATGCAACTGCGGACCCACGCCGCTGTGCAGCGCCTCCCCGCCCCAGACACGCACACACAGCACGTGGCCCCTGCTCCCCCGACCCCTCTGCTCCGAGGCCCTGCCCTGGAGCGTGCGAAGGGCGCAGCCCCTCACACACCCTCCGAGATAGATATCAAGATGCAACTGCGGACCCACGCCGCTGTGCAGCGCCTCCCCGCCCCAGACACGCACACACAGCACGTGGCCCCTGCTCCCCCGACCCCTCTGCTCCGAGGCCCTGCCCTGGAGCGTGTGAAGGGCGCAGCCCCTCACACACCCTCCGAGATAGATATCAAGATGCAACTGCGGACCCACGCCGCTGTGCAGCGCCTCCCCGCCCCAGACACGCACACACAATGTCAGAAGACACATCAAGTGCCAAGTTCAGTCTTCTCATCTCCACTCCCTTTCCTTATAAAACAGCGCCAACCTTCGGCTGATGGTAAGTATATGAGAAAAGAACAGCTCTGCCGAGCAGAGACAAAAACACAACTGCCGAGACAGTGACTGCCCTGTCAATCACCCTGCTCCGGGCCACGGCCCTCTCCTCTCTTGTTATCCTCTTTTTGCTGCCTTCTCAAAGCTTCCTGTTTCTTTCCCGGGCATGCAGGTGATTTATGAACGACTTCCATACATGTCAATACAGCGCTTTCAGAAATAATCACACGTCGTTGCATTGTATTACAATAACATGGCAGTCCTCTCAGGTGCAAAGGTGTGAAGACGCCGGGCTGCAGACACTTTCTGCCTGTTGCTTATTGTTACTTGATGCAGCAGCTTCCGACAGGACCGCTAAGCAGCTTAAGGGAGCCTCTAGCGCTATGAGGTACGCTTTGAATAAATAAATGCATGAATGCCTGCACAGACAAATGAATGAAGAAATGGAGGCAAATAAATACATACAAAAATAAAAGGAGACGATGGCACAATAAGTGGACCGTGGTATATAAACACGTTTAATACATGCATGGCTGATGAAATGCATGGTTGAATAAAAGTACACAAATCAATAAGCGAATACGTAGAAAGAGATACAGACAGATGGATGTATGAATCAATGAATGCACTCAGTAATAAATTAATGGTAACCAGAAGAAGCGAAGAAACACTAAATCACCGAAATTGACAGTAGCACGAAGCGCCTATAATTACATAAGGAGATAAAAGCCGAGATAAACATACCTCAAATTAAGTGATTCATTGTTTTTCTTGAATATACTCAGATTTTATTCTGAATTTTCACGTGGTTATGCAAGCCATAGAGAGTAACAATGAAAAGCAACGCAAGTAAGTGCAGGGGTAGCGACCGGCAGTACCCTCCACATTGGATACTGTTGCGCATGCGTGTCCATGCTGTCCAGAGTCCGGGAGCTGAAACGCACGAGGAAGGGAAACAGGTGGTCTCTGGCAAGAGAGTGATGTAATACCACGGAGGAGGGTCGTGGGTGGTAACAGACCAGGGGAGAGGGCTTAAGCCCCTGGGAAGCTTAGCACAGCTGGACACTGTCAGAGGGCTAGGTGATGTGGGCCGGGAGGGGGGGTCAAGATTCCTCTGAAGGGTTCTGAGTTGGGGCTGGGAGGGGGCGGGAGGCTTGAAGGTGATTAGTGTCAATAATCATGTGATGGGACCTGGGGGAGGCTCGCAGGAGGTTAGTGACACGGATCCTGTGAAAGGCCCTGTGGGAGGCTTAGAGGTGGTCACTGCCCAGATTCTCGCTGCTGACGGGCTCTGGAGGAGGCCCGGAGACGCCAACTGTCCGAGGGGCCGAGTGATGGAGGGTCCATTCAATTGGGAGAGGCTGGAACATGTGATCACTGTCCAGGGTCCCGGTGCTGAAGGCACTGGGGGAGGGGCGCGAGGTGTGTCTGTCCAGGGAGCGAAGGATACACGGTCTAGCACTGGTGGGCACTGACCGAGGTTTTGGGGTTGAAGAGCCGCCCTGGGAAGGCTCACAGTCGGGCCCTCTCCAGGACCTTGTGCTGCAAAACGCTGGGAAAGGCTTACACGAGGTCACTGTCTATGAACCCGCTGATGAATGGGGGGGAGGGGGGGTTGGGGGTGGGTGGGGGGCTGGCATGGGTGGTCACTGTCCATGAACCCGCTGTTGAATGAGAGGGGGACGGCTGGCACAGGTGGTCACTGTCCGGGGGGCGGGGAATGTAATGTCCTGGGGGGAGCTTTCACGTCACTGTCCTGGGTCTTGGTGGTGATGGCCCTGGGGAAGAGGGAGGCTCACAGACGGTCACTGTCCAGGGTCCCAGTGCTGAAGGTCCCCGCGAGCGGGAGGCGCAGGTGGTCGTTATCCCGGGCCAATGCGGGCAGCGGCCTCCTTACCTTCCTGCACCGCCTGAAAGGGGTTGTTGGCTTCGATGACTTTGATGGAATATGTGATCTTCTCGCTCTGCAGGATGTCGTCATTCAGGCTCAGATCGGACACGGCCAGCTGGAACACTTCGTCGTCCTTGGCCGCATTTTCTTCGAAAATGGCACCTGTTGAGAAGATGGGAAGATGCCTTTAGTCGGTGTCCTGGTCGGGCCTAGAACGGGTACAGTCCCGAATGTGGGGACTGTGTGGCGTTACTTCGCCTAATTGGAAGCAATAAATCAACCCAGGGGGTTTCCTTCCATGGATACATCATTTTATGAACATTTGAAACACCTGTTTCAAGCGACTGTCCTGTGGAGCAATAGCAGTATTGATGACTCGATGCTAAAATGGCTCTTTCAAAGCCTCTACAATAGTAAATGTTCACAACGTGTGTGAATCTTGAGTATGAAGGGGTACGTGAGGGGTATTAGAACCAGCACCTGTTACCTGCATGCTGCACGCACATGAGCTTTGTCACATGCTTTCGAAATCAACATAAGGCCTATCAATATTTTAACGAACGGTGGCAAGGCTAGTAATATGCTTTCCATCAATGGCACCCATAACAGCATCACACTGTAATGGAAAATACACACGCCACACACACGCACACAGTCATACAAACACACAATCCGATAATTATCCCTAGGGAACGCCGTTACCAGCCACATACTCCACCCGGGAAGACAGCAGCAGCCTTGTGGGTTGAAACTAATACAGCAGCGAAGCCTGCTACGAAGGCCCTGGACCAACTTTAGGGAAGAGCAACTGTTGCAGCCCAGACACATGGACTAGCGTTTGGTTTGAACTATGATGGTGGGAACATTTCCATACATGGCTTATTGATACACATTTCTGACAGAAAATATGCCCATATCAAAGAGAAATCGGGCCGTAAATAAGAGAGATAAAACATGGCAAATTTAATCTTTGTCAATGATAGGTGAATTTAACCTCATGGGCGCTGAACTTTTTTCCCTATCAGGAGTTCCGCATACACAAAGGGAGGAGTGGGGGGTGGGGGGCTTGGTAATACCCGAATTGAGGACAGGCAACTGGCTGTGAGGAAGCAGTGAGTTACCAGAATTAACCTACCACAGCTTTCCCGACCCGCGCGCCAATGAGCGGCGCCCATTTCCACAGCCAAACGTCTCACATAGAGCTGTGTCCAGAACCCTCTCCTAGAGGTCAAACTGGTGGCTGGCCCTTTATCCTGTTCGTGGAGTACAGTCCGCAGTGTGCGCACGTGCACAGTGCACCTGTGGCTCCTAGCTGGACTGTAGGTTGTCAAGTTCATGGGGGTGCAGAAAGGAAGACTGACCAGCCCCCGTCCTCGCACCGCAAGGAAGAACGCCTTGGTGGCCCTTCCCTGGTATCTACCGGCGCTTCCCACGCCTGCCCCTAGAAGCCTTTGTTTCACAGCACACGTGCGTTTCCAGTCCTCTCTGGAACGCGACACCCCGGAACCGCCCTCACCAGTATTCGCCCGAAAGGCAAACCCGCCTACCACCCCCAGACCCCTTTATGCCTTTATGCCTCTGATGTACCCCCACCACTAGCCGAAGTCAGAAGTGAGATAGCTCTGGCGTCCCAGAGAGTCTGTGGGGCGTCTGGGTCTAGCGTCTCCTCACTCCCGGGACACATGCCTCGGGGCACAGAAAATACACGCACGCGCCTCAACCGGCCGTGGCGACAGCATGCCTGCCTCAGGGCCTCTCCTCCAGGGAGATCTGTCCTCACTGCTCACCAGCTACAAGGGAGCTCGCTGCTCATCAGCTGCACCCAGATATCCTGCCACTGCACGCAGGCTGCAGGGAGGTCTCTGCTCCCTGCTTCCAGCTGCAGCGAGCTCTCTGTTCAATGCCACCCAGCTGCAGGGAAACCTATCCTCTCAGCTCGCAGATGCAGGGAGGTCTCGCCTTTCCCGACTGACCACAGCTGCAGGGTGATCTCTTTTCACGGCTCCATGGAGATTCTGTTGACTGCTCCCAGTTCAAGAAATACCGCGTTTCACTGCTCCCCAGCTGCAGGTAGGACGTGCACACTGCTCTCAGCTGGAGGCAAGTCTGTGCACACTGGTCCCAGCTGCAGGAATCTCTGTGTTTATTGATTCTCAGGCTGCAGGAGATGCCTGGCCCCAGAACCAGCAGCAGGCTGAACCCTGCAACTAAATACTCTGCATCACCTGCAGAGGAAGCACGACTCTGGCTCTCTGATGCATGGCATTCCGCACACGCCGATTCGTGCACCCTGCAGCCTAAGACCAAGAAGAGGGAGACACTGCCCGTGCTCCCAGGATCGCTCTCGTCCTTATCCCCCTGCCCCAGATGGAGACAGGCGCCTACACCCTCCACACTATGCCGGGCAGTGGCGTATCGTAAAATGATGTGCCCCCCCCCCCTACAGAGTGCGAAGAGGGGCCTCTGTCTCGCATATCTCACAGATATGCATTGGTCTTGGGTTGAATGCCCCCGTCCCAGGAGGACTGGGGACCCCCGAAGAGTTGGGGGCTCCACTGCACCGCGGGGGACACATAGGCCTTCGTTAGGCCCCCCTGATGCGGGGTGCTCTGCTACCCACGCCTCAGATGCAGGTAGGTATCTATGCTCGTCTCATTAAATGCACTGCATGGAGATCTTTGCCCCCTCCCCGGCGGTGCATAGGGCCCCCTAACAGGACGCCTCTCCCTCACGAGCACACCTGCAGGTACCTCAAGTCTGCTATTGCCTCCTCCCATGCAACTTGTTCGTGCCCAGCTCTACAGCCCCCTGTGTTGTAAAAGTTGATTTATCCGCATAAAACCATATAAAATATTCTGCACCATGAACGGGTTCGCAGACACATGATCTACTGTGATCTGCGGCAACAGATCTCCCCCACAACACCATTTGGGATACCATGAGGTAACTTCATGTGCCGGGGGTGGGGGTCGCCCCTAGTCCTCTCGCACGCTAACTTTGCCTGGCCCACTCTCTCAGCCCGGTTTTACTTCCCCCTGCACCGGATTGTCTTCCCCCACAGAGCCCGCGTGCTAGGGGTGCAGCAGTCCCCTGCCCTAGCGCTCCCTCCCTTCTTGCGCTGCCGGCTATGGCCATGTTCAAGGTCCGCGAGGGGCTTCGCTCCTTACCTATGTGTATGATGGAGTCCGCCCGAACCGACGCGCACCGAAACATCCAGGGGAGAAGGCAGAGCATCAACACTTCCATTTCCAGCCCTGCAGACTGCACATCAGCTCGGATTTGTCGGCGGTGTCGGGTTGGGAATAAAAAATTATAAAAACGAAAAACGGGGTTTATTCCCCCCAAAAAGAGAGATTAACAATCCGAGGAAAACAGCCAGGCAAAAAAACAGAGAGAAAGCAATCCGTTTTGGCGTGTGTGAAGATATAAATGTATCTCGGTGTTCCATCAGACAGCGAAGGCTTAGACTTCCAGCGCCCTCCAACACTATGTGTGTCTGAGACCCAACAAACAGCAAACTGCGGAGGCCCCCCTCCTCCCCCGGACCACGTGATTGCAGAGCCTCTCCACTCAATATAGTCCTGCTGGAAGCAGGGAGAGATGGAGAGATGCGCGCAGAGGGGGAGACGGTGGAGCCCGGGCGGAGAGGAGCTGAGCCGCACACAGACCCCAGCCTCTTCCGGCGCCTGAACTGCAGGAGAGGACTCGGCGGTGGCTGAGGGGCCTCTCCCTTCCGGCCTGAGCCGGGACTTCAGGGAGGGTTCGGGGGGCCGGGTGAGGGCTCAGTGCGGGCTGAGGTCCCCTCCAGCCAGTGCCAGGGTTGAGGGAGAGGGAGTTCGTGGTGCTAGCTGAGAACACTTCTCCCATCCAAGCAGAGCCGGGTCTGCAGGAGAGGGCTCGGGGTGCCGGCTGAGGGCTCGGCCAGGGCTGGTGACGCTGGTTCCCTTCAACGTGAGCAGGCACTACAGGAGAGGGCTCGGAGTGCCGACTTAGGGTACCTCAGTCTCCCCTCCAACTAGAGCCGGGGCTGCAGGAGGGCTCGGTGCGGGCTGTGGACACTGCTCCCTCCAACCAGTGCGAGGGCTGCAGGGGGCTGAAGGAGGGCTCGGTGTGGGTTGACGCTCCGCTCCCCTCTGTCTCGAGCTACAGGAGCGGGCCTCGGACTCGAGGTGCGGCCTGAGGGCAGCGCACCTTTCCATCCAGTGCCGGAGCTGCAGGACAGTGTCGGGGTGCCGTCTGAGGGCACCCAATCCCTTTTGTGTATCGGAGCCGGGGCTGCAAGAGAGGGCTCAGCGCATGTTGAGGGCAGAACTTCCCTCAACCCGAGCCGGGACTGTAGGTAAAGGTCTAGCTGCCTATTGAGAGCTCGGGTGCAGACTGAGGGCAACGCTACCCCCTTATCTATCGGAGCCGAGGCTTCACGAGAGGGCTCGTGATACCGGCCCAGGTGAGGAAGTGAGGGCTCGGCATGTCGCCAGATGGCTCAGAGTGCAGACCGAGGACGTGCACATCACCCCCCCGTTAGGTTTTACCCCCGTTCATTTTTCTCCCTGACTTCTCTCCTCGATTTCTTCTGTCAGGTGTCAGGTCTATCCTCTGTCCCCAAGTCTCTCTCTTTCTTCTCCCTTTTCTCTCAACTTCTGCCTCCACCCCCTTCTTATTTTATATTTCTCTTCTTCTCTCATTTCGCTCCTTCCTCTCTAGCATGACTCCCCTCCCCTTTCTATTGTCTCTTGTTTTGTGTGTCTCGGCTCTCTCCGTTCCGATCTCTTTTGTCCATGTTCCCACTTGCTCCTTAACCCCTTCCATTCTCTTTTTACTCCTTCCCATTTCTATTTCTTTTCTGAATGCAAGCCCCCTGCCACCGCTCACCCGCCTTCTTTGCATTTTATGTCTGATAAGTCTGCATACAGTCAGACATGCACGCACACCTGCATTCTCACACACACCCAGACGCACACTGTTCCTCTTCGCTCCCGGCTCCTTTTTCGTCTGTCCCAAACTGGCTTTATCTTGTCTGCTGTCTCCTTTATGTCTCTTCTCTTCCATTTTTTCTAAATATTTCGGTGCTGGTCTTTCGTCCTTGTGGTGAGAAAGGATGACGTTGAAGGACCTTAGGTTATCCAAATGTGGAGACTCTCTCTCTCCTCCTATCTGTCTGCTTGTCTCGCTCATACATGTTCTTTCCCTCTCTTTTCGTTTCTCTCTTTCCTTTCTCTCCCTCTCTCTGAGCCTTTCTCTCTTTCTCTTTTCCCTCTATCCTTCTGCGCCTTTCTCTTTCCTCTTTCTCGTGCACTCTCTCCTTTCTGTACTTCTCTCACTTTTCCGTTTTCTTTTTACGACCTTCTGTCGTTTTGTCCCTTTGATCGGGCATTCTCCGTTCATTCCTCTCACTACCCCCTTCTCTTTCTCGATCTCACACTCACGCGCACTCTCGTATTCACAAACTCACAATCACAAACTACGTTCGCTCACTCTGGCAGTCTTTTTCTGTTGTATTCCGACTTACTCCTGCACGCTCTGCGATCTTCTGATCAGCCACAGATCAATACATTTTAAGGCATAGGCAAAGTGGGCAATTGCCCACAGCCCACCCTTTCAGCGCCCCCCCTCCCCTCGAAAGTGATCTCTTTTTAATCTCACCTTTGTCTGTTTCACTATCTCAACCTCTCCACCATCCATTGCATCTTAAGGATCTTGGAGTCCAGAGTGAAGACCTATATCAACTGTTTTTGAGACGGAATTGAATATTTTTGGACATTGTGCGGTCTTCATTTAGCACAAAATGGGTAATAGCATTCATAGTGGCTCTGAAGAGGGGCCCCAAACTTTACTTAGCATAGGGCCCCATAACCTCTTATAAAGTCACTGCCAGAGGTGGCCCTCCAGGAACCCGGAATACCTCTGCAGAGGGCTCTCACCCCTGTGCCAGAGACTCTGCAGTAGAAGGAGGCGAGTTAAAGCCCAGACAGACATTATCATCTATAGAAAAATTACTCACCTTTTAATAGCGCTGCCCTTGCCTCGCACAACTATAACAGGCTTTGAAGCCAGTGAATGAACGGCTCAAAACAATGTATGGAAAGATAAAATCCGGGGTCTGTCCTGTTGGAATTCAAACCTGCACGAGACAGGTTACTGTTTGATTTCTTCAGCGTACTCGAACCCACTGAGCTACATCTCTGGATATCAAATATGCCAGAGGGAAGGCGCCTGGACCGCCTGGGATCACGTAATGCCAAAATACAAGATTTCACATTTTTCTATCCTCGGAGATTCGTCGAGGGGTCCTGAAAGTAAAGCACAGATCCTAAGAGAAGAAAATTAGACTTAAAAAGCGCAGATAAAACTAAGAGTTTGAAAGTAAAGATTACCTTCAGTGTGTGGGGCGCCTCCTTGAGGAAGTGGCGCCTGTACACTTCTGCGTAAGTGTGCGTGGCCTTGCGTCCTTGCCTTTTTTGCGTGCGTGTGAGCTAGTCCCTGACGAGCGCTTCGGGGAAACTTTAATTAATTCTTAAGTACTTTAGAATGAACCTTTATTGAAACATGGCGGGAGCGCATATGAAACATATAATTGGCACTCTCCAGGCGGCCAGGCTACCTTGCGGATGCCCACGTAGTCATGGGGAAAGCGTGCTGACAAAAAGTCAACCAAAGAACTTTATTCTATAATTCCAGTAAGTAAGTAAAGCTTTATTCTATTTTTCATGAAAAATCCTAAAAGTGGACATGATAACATTTGGCAAACAAGAAAAAAGAGGAGGCCTAAATCCCAACCACCACAGAGATGAATACAACATGTTATCATTCTAGTATCAAATTTTTTTTTTTTTCTCATCCAGGGCTGGACAAGGCCAGACTCACGTGACTTATTCATGGAACTGGAACAAGTGCACCAGTGAGTGACTGCCCTAGCACCCACACGTGAGGCGAATGCAAGTGATTATGTGGCTGTCTCAGCGGAAGCACGAAAGAGACGCCGAGGACTGGAGAACACAATTAACCGGAAGCTGCCAGCGGGGTGACTCGAAAACAGCAGCGTCGCCGGGATCATTAAGTGCCTGTGGGCGGACCCCTGCTGGGGGGCGCATCGACCCTGTAGATGAGCAGTATGGATCGCGTATTGGTACAGAGTGCGTACTGCAGAGGCGGCTGGAGGCCTGTGCGTTGGACACCTGGGCTGTGCTCCCATTCAGGAATACGCTGAGACGCACTTTGCCTCGTGCTGTACTTGCATCAAATGATAATAACGAGTTTTGTTTTCTATACATTGCTCAAACCCTCCCGTGCTTGAGCCCGGTAATAATAGATGGTATAATTATCCACTCTAGGTATGCTAATTAGCGCCACTCGTTTGTTTTGAGTTGTTTCTAATTCATTTTCTTATTTCCCGTGTAGTTGTGTGACATAATCATGAATGAATGGCTGAATGGAGGCACTTTTTAGTCGGAGGATACAGCAAGGCGTGTCTCATCCTCCCATCAGGCACAAGAGACCACTCAGAAAGAGTACCTGTGTTGGAGTACCAAAGGAGTATAATTGTTATATAAATGCTGCATCACCATAACTGAGGAAAGTTATTCAGGCATAAGAGTTGAGAATATAGGAATTACCCATACCGAGAAAATAATTCCTCTTCGATAATGGAAAACACCCGTAACCTACCTTTTATTGTGTGGTAGGGTGTGCACACACAGGCTCAGACCGACCATCTCCATTTACCCAGTACAAGCCATTTTGTTGTAGCAAAGCTTGTAAACCACAAAATTAGAGGGTTTGTGACCACAAAATGACTTGCTGGTATTCACCATTTTGAGATTCAGTAAAGTCTTGGGGCCAGATGCATCAATGCAAAAAGCGGTCGCAAACGGGAAGATTCGCAGAATCTGCCCCTTTGCGACCGGTATTTTTGCATTTGGGATGCATCATCCCAAATGCAAAAATCGCAATTTAAGTAATCGCAAAAATTGCGATTACTTAAATTGTGATTGCATTTAAGGAATCGCAAATTGCGATTCCTTAAATGCAATGCATGAAGTAAATTGAAATAGCGATTTCGCTATTAGGGGTCGCAAATTACCGTCAAATGAAACTGGACGGTAATTTGCAAAACTTTGAAAAATGCACTAAAGTGCATTTTTCAAAGTTACATGTTACACACACACACATGCCCTTGGGGCATGTGTGTGTGCAACATGTGGTCACATGGCAATTTCAGGGGTGCAACAGGGTGTCCTTTTGGCACCCTTGCACCCTTGAAATTGCATGTGCAATTTGCGAGTACCTATTTGGAACTCACAAATTGCGCATGCAATTTCCATTGATTCCTATGGGCCTCTAGGCCCATAGGAATGAATAGGTAGCAATTCCTTAATTGCGACTCGCAATTTGCGAGTCGTGATTAAGGAATGTTTAGGAATCGCAACATTTTTTGCGTTTCCTACATGCATAGGCAATTGCGATTCTTTAAAAATCGCAAATAAAGAATCACAATTGCCTATTTTGATGCATGTGCACCTTAGTGAATTGCAAAAAGGGTTTTAGCAATGGATAGCGAATCGCAATTTGAAAGGGTGGTGTTTAGGACATCCCTTCCAAATTGCAACTCAGTATCAGATGTTTCAGTGGTTTGTGAGCGTAATTGAAAGGTGACCAGCGCCTCAAAGGAGGTGGCAACTCATTCGCAAAAGTGAAGGGGTCGCTTGTGATACTTCGATTCTGAGTGAATGCGACCACCTAAATGGATAGTACACCTGGCACAAAATTTTAAAAATAAGTAAATAATTGCAATGGCAAAAGTTTTACTTTAGAGGCTTGCAGTAGCCCTGACGAGTACCAGTGGTACAGAATACCAAGGCTGTGATGTCTTCATATCGCTTCATCCCTCTTATTCTACCCTTAACTTATTGTCTTTTTATCCCACTTTTGCAGGTTCTTTTTCATCCCTGCTTCTCCCTTTGTCACTGTTTTCCTCTCTTCCGCTTTCTTCCTCACTTCTTCCTTTTTGCCTTCTCTCTTTTGTTCTGGGTTAAAGTTTGATGAGGAAAAATAAGTCATGGTCCTAAAAAATGAGTGCCTGAGGCCATCACTTGAAACCATTGGCACAAATAAAGCCCTTCCTGATACAGGATTGTAACCAAAAAGCATCCAAAGGGCGAGGGCTACATGCTACTGGAGCAAGTAGCCAGCTGGATGAATAAATCATGGCTTAAACTGAACGGAGCTACAACTGAACTCATGATCCTTGGGAACAATCCCTCCCCCTCTTGGGCTCTGGGTTGGCCGGTCTGTCTCAGTCCCCCTTCGGCCCCCAAACCAGCTATCAAAAGTTTGGGTGTGTGGCTGGAAAACACTCTGGGGCTTATTTACAAGCCCCTTGCACCGCCGGTACGTCACTTTTTACCATTTTAAAAGTGATGCACTGGCGGCGCAAGGGGCTTGTAAATAAGCCCCTCTGTCTATGGAGACCCAAACCACTAAACTTTCTGCCATTTGTTTTGGAATCCTGCGTATGCTGCGCAAGATTTTGCCT
This sequence comes from Calotriton arnoldi, assembly GCA_963921515.1. Classification (NCBI taxonomy): domain Eukaryota; kingdom Metazoa; phylum Chordata; class Amphibia; order Caudata; family Salamandridae; genus Calotriton; species Calotriton arnoldi. Next base: position 457,117 of record CAWUFW010001478.1, on the reverse strand, counting down.
TTGCTCCCTCGGCGCATGAGGAGGCTGGTAGTCCAGGCTATGATTCTCTCACATCTAGACTACGGAAACTGACTCTACCTGGGTGCTCCTAAGGTAGTTACTAAAAAACGACAAGCCACGCAAAATGCTGCTGCATGCACGCTGTTAGGGATCCCTAGGATTGAGTCAGCCTGGCAGGGTTTGATGGAACTCCACTGGGTACCCTTTGCCAAAAGAATTGAATTCAAATCCTTTGCCAAAAGAATTGAATTCAAATCCCTGTGCATGGTAGACAGAACCCTCCATGCATGGGGTCACCCGTTTTATCTGCCAACCTGTTATCCTCTACTCCCCTACAAGGCTTCTTAGATCCACCAACTCATACCTGGACACTGTCCCCACTATCAGAAGAGCTAGTAGAGGATGGTCTTTTTGCTGTAATGCAGCCAAGTTCTGGAATGCCCTCACTTGGCTAGCTGATCCACAAACAGTGAGCTGTGTTTTCTAAAATCCCTTAAGACCTTGTTTTTTAGGAATCGATCTTCTAGGTGATTACTCTGTCCTCTGTTGAGTGGCTCTCTTTCTTTGTTAGCGCTGGGATGCCTATGGGTCGCCATGCACTATAAAAATCCTCTAGTATAGTGCCACTTGCCACAGAAAACATCTAAACTCTTTTATCCAGCCATCGGAAAAAGGACTATAAAAGATAATTCTCAAATGTTTCTATTACACCAATCAAAACATAAAAGCAATTGTTGGAGAAAGTAATTCTATCACTTACACAGCACCTGAGCAAATTGAGTCTTTCTGGCTCAGTGAACTCTGGTATCACGATTAAAGCAAAGATTTTTTGTGTTTTTATGAAGGTCAGGCTATTGCCACCACACTACTCCATTTGAAGGGGAACTGTATTTCTCTTTCCTCACTTTCATTTACCAAATACGTGCATTCTGGGAGCTGTAGTCTCGATCCAAACTGGATGGTAAAACAAAATCCTGGAATAATGGTGCTTCTGTGACCTGGAGCGATTTGATCACTCTAGATCAGGAGGTTTCCCTCAGCAGATGTCCGAGGGTGTTCATTGCACATCCATTGTCCCTGACCCATGGAATGCTGCCTGCCTTCTCAGCTCTAGCATTTTTAGGTGTGCTACATAACAACATAGAATTTAGCAGATGAAAACAACATACCCATCCATTATGCCCTTCTGACTTGCTACATACTCATTGCAATGAGGCTCGTAATGGAATAGATATAAGCGAGCACCATCTTAGATGGTGCTCGCTTAAATCTATTCCATTACGAGCCTCATATCCTATGGACTTTGCCCATATGCGAGAATTTACATACCTCCCTCTCATCTAAACAACATTGTAGTATAGTCAATCAGTTATGTATAGTCTGTCGGAAAACAGTTTAAATGAATTTAACTTTGAAGTCTGAAGCTCTGTCAGTGTACAGGATTTTATGACGACATTTTTCATAATATACTCTGTTGAGTAACTCAAAACATGTGTGCACATGACGAGGTGTACATAATAAATAGAATGTTTTAATATATTACCGATCACACATATTGTACGCATTAAATAGGTAATGGTTACATATTAAATATGCGTTAGAATCAATATAAATGTTATTTTGTATGACAGACACCAATAAAAATAAGGTGCAAAGATAACTTTTTAGACAGCATATGTCACATTTCCCTTGAGCAGGAATTGTTGTAACAACTATAGTATTATTCATTAGGTGTTGCGTCTATGATAAGAAAATTGGTTTAACAAAACCTTTGAGAGATAAAAAAGCTACAACGCATCAAATCAGTGTGAACCATTGATTAGCAGTTTCTATAAAGTAAAGTTTTTGGCAAAGCTCAGGCCACTCCGGTAATGCGCACTAACATATGCACATTTGGCAATTCTGTCCATGACAGATTGCATAAGGAAGACAAATATATTTGGAGACTTAACATCTTAAAATGTATATAAGCCTTGTAGTTTTAAAGTATTAGGCATGAGAACATTTTCTAAGTGTTCTTGACAGTGAAATTGTGGGTTTTTTAATAATAATAAGAGCAAACATATGTAAATAGCGCTTATGTTAGATCGCTAAATGATGTACACTTTGTTGTCCTAGGCAATACATACCAAACAAAATGTTAGAACAAAGGACAAATATATTTGGAAATTTAACACTTTGAAATGTATATAAGCTTTGTTGATTTAAAGTATTAGTCATGAAATAATTTTCTAAGTGTACTTGACAGTGGAATCGTGAGTTTTTTTAACAATAATAAGAACAATCATGTGTAAATAGCGCCTATGTTAGATCGGTAAATGATGCACACTCTGTTGTTCTAGGAAATACATTCCATATAAAATGTTTGGACAAAGGACTTAAGCTAGACTACGGAACAAATGTCACTAGTGGAAGCTACATATTACACTGTGGAGGTATGTGATTACAGCAACATATGATAGTGCACCATGTATATTTGTTAAGAAATGTTCCACATCGTCGTTATTATCAAAACATATGACTGTGAAATATATGAAGTTATTAATAAATCCCCCGTCGTCCCGACTATCAAAATATGGACCCAAATCATGTCAACTGAGATTTTCACTTAAATGATTGGATAGGTATAGCTGACTCTGTTATGACCTAAGCGTGTACGATTGTAAGATATAAGTTGTATCAGTGCGTCTATGTATATATGTGAATTTGTTTTTAAATGTTTGTATATATGTTTTTTTATAGCCCTGAAGAAGTCCCCTTATGGACGAAACGCGTCGGCTATGGCTATTGAATTTTAATGGAAAGTTTAATAAAGAACATTTTGGAACAAAAAGAAATAACCGTCAACTGGGAGTTTTTTAATGAGCACACGAAGACTGCATTGACTATCATGTTACATTGCTAAGTGCTGAACCTTATTGTGTTAATGTTTGATTAGGAAATGTTTCCTGACTTAGGAGTAGAGAGGGGTGTACTCCATGGTTCTTTGCACTGCTATTCACTGCCCATACATCATATTGTCGGGCGGATTGTTATTGCCTCAACCCTCAGTCTTGTTGATATATACTCATTGCCTTACTTGGTCTTTAGTTTTGCATTTATGTATCATTGTGACTCTTCCAAGTCATTTTCAAAGTAACTTCCTGTTTTTGTTTCCACTTCTACAACTAGAGAGTTTCCCAACCATTTACTACCTATAATGGGAAAAATGTACTTAACTAATGCGTTATTCTAAATCATGGCTCCACAATATATTGACGTGGGCATATGTGAATCTCTTGCACTGGGAGTAACCAATAGTTTTCAGCACTATATATGTTGTGAACAAAGCTGTGTGTAGCAGTCGGAAAGCATGGACGTTTTCATTTCATGGTGCAATAAAATAATCTTTGGACGAAGAATTAGAGTGCTCGCGTTGATCTATATTGTCAGGAACAAGTTAAGGGATATATATATATATGAACGTATCCCTCAGGCACATGCCCAAGATTGTATACATGGACTATTTGGCAGTTTTATTGACAGTAGGAATATTTACCTTACCATAGGAATCTAAGATGAGGCACTGGCTCGGTGAAAAGATTGTTGTCCAGGGCACTTGCCCACGATTGTGTACATTGAGTATAAAGGAATCTGCACTATGTATTTACCCTACAATTAGGACTGTCGGGCTTATCGCACATTGTCCAACCTTTACTTAAACCTGGTTTTGTGTCAACTGAGACGTTCATATGAGGTACCTGCCTACAAGAATGTACAATTCTGTATATAGAGGTTAACAATGCCTTTTAGTAACACCATCACTATTATGACAGAGGCTTAAGGGGTTTCACTAGCACATAACTTTATTGACACAATTTTAAGCACGTCACATGACGCCGCAACTTGATTTCAGTGGCTTATTATAACAGAGACATGCAGACACTGCAATGTGGTAATCCGACTGGATTTATATGAATGTATTGCATTCTGTTAATTTGTATTATGGTTTTCGTATGATTTGCCTGTATTATGTGGCTCTATTTTGGAGCAGAGGAATTTTATTCCAGCGTTATTAATTACATTTGATGAGAAAATGATGCTCATTGAACAACAGGGCGACGCTATGTAAAGTTTTTCACATGCCAATTACTTGGAATATATATCGTATTGGGTGATTTCTTTCCCTTTCCAATATGGCCGCTATACAACATGATTCTGTATTCTCCTGCAAGTCCTCTGTCCATTACTATGATGTACGTGGCGATCACTGTGGTTTGTACATATGGGTGGTTTCAATCACACTTCCATTTTGTGAGCAAGGCGTAACTGCCGAAACGCGTAGCGTGGAAGCATAATAAACTTCCTGATATACTTGCCGTTGTTTCCTGAGAGTGTATTTACCTCACTTTGCGATACGGATTTTTGGGAATATATATATATATATATATATATATATATATATATATATATATATATATATATATATATATATTCACTGGAAAAAACAAAGTTCAAAGTACTGTTATAGTTAAGTATGGTAAGAAGACCTTAACAGGTTTTAAATTAGGGGTGGGTGGAACTTTGTTGCTCCCCCCCGGTTAAAATGACACCAGAATTGACATTTAAAAACTTAAAAGCTAACGAAATCTGTCAGTTATAATTCAGTGAACTAATTATAACTTGCACCCCTGTCCTTTACTGCTTATGACTTCACATATTATATCACTCAAGACATGTTAAAGTACATCATTGATGACATCACTATGACACCACAATTGACAGTGTGATGACATCACTGATGACACTATCCCATGAATGTGACAGTGTAATATCAGTTTTGTGGACTGGAAGTAATGAAACCAAGTACTCCTGTGCCCAATTTTTCATCATCAATCAAGTGATACTCGATGTAACTTTTGGCAACATGAAGACACATAGCAAATCTAGAATCTCACCTACATTTGGAGATGTTACCTTCTTTTTACTGGTATTCACCCGACTAACAAACACAGTGACTCTATAGAAATCAATAATATTTTGGTCTTTTGGTCTAATGGTCTTTTAAACCTCAAACACCCTGCAAAAACTGTTTGTTTTCTATGTACTATAATTGGATCACCTGTTTAAAGACTTCAGAGAGCCTGAAATTTTGAGTCATGAGGAAGATAAGTATGCATTAGCTGTTGATAAGGCATTTTCAGCCAGCTTCTATGGACAGACCTTTATAGTTTGGTAAAATACACTAAACACGCTCCTGAGACAAGCTGAATGGCATACAACTTTAGAGCCATGCTTACACCCACACAGTGAGTTAAATCGTCTCTAAGTGAATCACCATTACATTGTAAATTTTTCAACAATGAGCAATGCCTCAAAATCATCCAGGAAGTTAAGCAAATAAACATCCACACCGTATAAGCCTCTTTACATAGATTATGACTATGGCACTGTATGACAACTATTTACAATGGCCAACTCCTCAGTGATCCTTAGGTGAATAATTGATTGTGAACAGAAGCTTTGGCTTTTCTCACAGATTTTTGGCAATAGGCTTTGGTATTAATCCACAAACTACTTTCAAGTATGCCTCTGCAGTCCACACCAGGTGCACTCAGCCTTTACCTTGAGTGAACATGGAATACTGATTTCACCGGAAACTTTACTGATAGGTATACCGTGCACCATATAACTTACACCACGGTCAGCCAGACTTGGCTCCTGGACCTACATTATTTCCATTTTATTCACCCACACATATATACACAGTAATTGTATGCTATCAAACACTATATGCCCTTTACTAACAACTTTCTTTTTAAAAATGTTTTCAGGGTTTACGGGGTAATGTGACTAGCAGTATCATGAATGATGTCATCAATGATTTCCTGCAAAGATGTCATTTAAAATGTCATCAGTGATGTCATTAATGACGTAATTAACATGAGTTATGTAATCTGGAAGTCATAAGCAGTGCTGGACAAGGGTGTCAGTTATAGTTAGTTCACTGAATGGTAACTGATGAATTTCAGTGGTTTTAGTAGGCTTGGGTAAAATGTACATTACACTGGAGTTTTTCTCCTAAGATATATATACATGCAGAAGTCTTGCAGAGCTACTCCTCCTCCTCGCACAGCCTGATTGACTGCTTGACAGTTGACAATTTTTGGGTACTCGAGTTCCCTTTCTCATAGTCCATTTCCAGACACCAAATGCGATTTAGAGTGTGAGTCTTTCAAGTTTATGTCGGAGGTCTGCTTCCTTTTGAAGTACCCTCTCCTCTGCCCTTCCCTTCCTCCAGAAAGCAGTCTGTCACAACAGGAGCGACTCCAAATCTGATAGCCCCACAACATAGGCCACAGCAGTGGCTAGAGGTTCACACCTGGATGTCAGCCACAGTGATATGTGTTTCAAAAGGTTACCCCAGGGCCTCAGTCCTACTCTTTATGATTCTATTATCAGCCCCATTTCCTTCCCGAGAAATGCCCAGGCACCTTCCCAGTGACCTCTCTCTGAATCAAAGAGAACTCTTTGAAGTGTACTGAAGAGCTTAGCTCTTCATTCCTCTAGTGTGCCTCATCCAACTCACAGGAATGCAGCAATACACACATCTTTCTGGTGTACCTACTCTACTGTACCTACTCTACTCATGTTCCTCCAGTCAGCCTTGGGTCTCCCAAAACAGAACCCAGAGTCTTCCATGTATTGTGCATTTCACAGGCACACATACACCTAGAACAGTCATACAGCATACATGCACAGCACTATATCCTTCATGTATTGTACCATTCACAGGCACACATGCAGCCAGCACATGCATATAACATGCACACACTGCATTATTTAACATAAGATGTTTATTTGTAAAGCACACATTCACTCAGAAGGGTATCTTGGCGCAGAATAACAGATGTTCATTGTTACCCAACTCAATGGCACTCATTTAATTGAACTCAGAAGGATGAAAGGCTGAGTAGACCCGCCAGGATTTGTACCTGTGACCATGAGGTCAAACACAGACCTCTGCAGTGGACACATTAGTCCAGTATGCCACCAGATCTGTATTGTACCACACACAGGCACACATACACCCAGCACATGTGTGTGTACCATACACCACTGCGCAGCACTCCACACCAAACCTGAAGTAGGCCAAAGGTGAGTTAAGCACACAGTAGCAGAACTTTAAATGAGTGAGCCTGCAGGCCTCACTCCAGTGATACAGTTGAAAAGGACCTGTTCACTCCTACTGATCACTACATGGTGTGCTGCCACCACTGCACTCTTGCTGCTTAACTCCTGGTAAAGGCAGTAGCCTTTCACCACCATGACGATAGTGCTTTGGTCACCCTTCCCAGACCAAAAATACAGCAATCAGTGAGACAGCCCTATGTCATGGCGTACTGCGTGATCCATGTTTGCCTTATGACAACAAAAATGAACATTAGGGATCCAGACATCATTGCAGTTAGGGCACTCAAGGAAGGGGTGCATCCCTTTGTGTGGGACTTTTCCATCCCAACTATATATATATATATATATATATATATCCAAGAAATCAAGTGGTTAATTATTCTCACAAGAAAAGACTCGCACACCAGGGTCACTGTAAGTCCAAGTGTATTGTTGGCGACGCGTTTCAACCGGAACGGTCTTTATCACAAGCCTATATGTATATATATAAATATATATATATATATATATATATTCACTGAAAAAACCATAGGTTTCAGGCTCGTTATAGTTAGAAATTAACATTTAAAAAACCATAGAAATTCACTGAAAAAACCATAGGTTTCAGGGACGTTATAGTTAGTTGGACATTTCACTCGTACAAAACCAGAGAAACTCCACCGTTATAGTTAGTTCAGCTAACTATAACTCGCACCCCCGCAATGCACTGCTGATGACGTCACATATTACATCATTCATGACATGGTCAGTGACATCACTGATGACATCACTGATGACATCTCAAATGACATCACTAATAACATCACTGATGACATCATCCACGTGATAATCTGATGCACCTCCTCACACCCTAATATAACCTTTGATACACCCACTCTAAAATACAGACTACCATTTTCGAAACCATAGACACACCAATACCAGTTACTACATACCCACTCACTGATTCCTAGGTCTACACACACGGGGTGGTAAGTTACAGTTAGCTCAGATAACTATAACTGCTGAATTTCAATGGTTTTGTAGGAGTGAAATCTGAGCCTTACTATAACGTCCCTGTTACCTTTGTTTTTTCAGTGAATTCCAAAGGTTTTTTAAATTCTATTTCCTAACTATAATGTCCCTGTAATCATTGATTTTTTCAGACTATTTCTAAGTTTAAAAAAAATTCTATTTCCCAACTATAACGTCCTTGTAACCTTTGGTTTTTTAAAGTGATTTTTGAAGGCTTTTTAAGTTTTAGTTCCTAACTATAACCTGTAACATTTGACAGTAGGTGCTTGAGTGGCTGTACAGGTAGCTGAGTGAATTTGTGAGTGGTTGCGTGGGACTGTGAGTGCATATGGTAGTGATCGAGGGTAAATGGAGAGACACTGCGATGGGCACACATGGCTTACCAGCTCACGAGAGCAAGACCTGCGCTCTGCTCGTTCTCTGAGAAATAAGGAATAACAGTGTGAAATACAGTGGCACTTTATTAAGCAACTCAATAAAACAAGGAACTGTTCATCGTCAAACGTTTCTCATGAACACATGAGCAGGATGAAATAAAAGAATCAACAATCATATACATCATATTTTAAGTCACGAATGGGCAAGTGCCTAGAAGCCTAGAGCAAGAGGCCATCCAAGAGTACACAATTTAAGCTACGATAAATGCAATGAGTTGGGTATGGATGAGCTAAATTAGAGGGGCTGACAAAGCCAAAAGGCTGGCAATCAAAGAAGAGCATTACCACCTCAGAATAGGCTTCTAGGCCCTAGATAGGAGATCGGTCGACCGGGAACTCAAGTGCTGAGCACTATAATAGGAGTTCAGGGCGTGGACCTAGGTGCAAACCTTTTATATGGCTTAATGCAGAACTCCTACCCACGTCTGACGTGGGTCCTTGACGTGGGCCCTTGACCGCACGCTTACTGTAACTTCGGAAAGTTTTGAGAGAACAGAGAAGTGGTATCATGGTGAAACAGGGGCTTTTTGCAGGTGGTCAGTGCTCTTGACCGTAAATACCTAAAAAAAAGATAACTTTTAACGTGCGATGCTCGGAAATTAATATTTCTTACATTATTTCTATGCCATGCAGCCGTGTCTTTGGTCTCACTTGAGCAAGCTTGGAAAGTTTCATAACTAACAATATTGCAAACATTGCTTGTGAAAGACCAAGATGTACCAGCCGAACCTTGCCTAAGTGCTATCTGAGCTATTCTTGTAGCTGTGGAAAATTTCCAAGGGGGGGGCTGGCTGGTGCCTCGCAGCGCGGTGGAAAGCACAGGTCCCTGTTGTGAGGGCAGAGAGGCCTACGAGACTTAATGTTTTGAAAATGATTACCAGAGGCAATGGCCTCTGGGCCTACATGTGTGTATCTTAGGAGGTGAGTTGGGCCTATGTGTGTGCATCTAAGGAGGTGGGGACCACTGTGACAGGTACTAAAAGGCTGAGGGAAAATGGACAACTTTGGACATCTGTCAGGGCCTGACTGGTGGGGCCTATATGGGAGTGTCATGCTGCCTGAGCAGAGCAGGATTCTGCATGGGGGATTTTTATATGGTAAAATGGGACCCTGCTTCATTTCCCTCCTCTTGTTCATTTTTTTGAACAAAATTCTTGCACTTAGTGTAGTCCTATTGTTGTTACTTCTACAACTTCTATAAGTGCTAAGTTACTCACATTCCCTGTTCTATCCTTGCTCTCCCTTTGCTAATTCTGCTATTCTCTGGAGGTGCAACTGCTACGGACATGGTGTGCTGACTGAAGAGCATATTGTACATTAGGACACAGCCCACGTATTTGGATACAGGTATGACATTGTAACACATGCTGTTTTCTGTGTCTGTAGGCCGGTGTGTAACATCCTGCCCTGTCAACTGTCCCCCTGTCCCGTCTTTATCAATGGCTATTTATTCACTTTGGTACAATATCTCTGTGTCACTTAAGCAGTATCTCAGGTATAATACTGTGATCACAACACACTTTAAGGAGCGTAGTCATTATAATGGCAGCAATGGTGGTCAATGCTTCTAGCAGCACCCATGATCATTTTCTCTAATTGTTCTGAAAGTCTTGAGGCATTGTTCCAATCGTTGGTACGTGTGGCTAGCGTGACTAGTTGAAAGAATGCCTTATCTTCTGCTGTAGTTTTACTCTTTTCAAAAAGTCTGCTGAAGAATAAGGTAGAGCCTCAGAGATGATACCTGGAAACAGAAAAAGTAACCGTTGGTGCCTGTCTTCAAGTAATATGAGAGGTTACTAGCACTTCTATTACATAGGCACATTCGATATGAGGGAACCAAAGTGATGAAAAAGGTAAAGATGTCTCGTTGTCGCAACTTGTAGACTGAGGGTTGGGGAATTCATTTTTCCAGACGTCTTTAGTAATTTTAGTTGATGTATCGCTGGGGTCCGCTTACACACTCTTCCTTTCTCTGCTGTATAGCACTTGCAACCCTTCAGGATGAGCTTGGGATACCATTCCCACTTGGTTGTTTCCGTGGAACACATGTATTTTCTGTGTGGCTCCTTGCCCCTTGCACAACCCCTCAATCACATGTGAGATGAACGCCGGTCCATTGTCAGAACCCAAAAGCATAGGTACTTTAAAGCGCGGTATGAACTCTTTCAGGAGGCATTTGGCAATAGTTTGTGCATGCCTCAGTCCATTTGCTGATCATGCACACAATAACCAACACATACTTGTAGTTTGAGTAGGGGGCATGCTGATGAAGTCCATTTAATGTGGGGAAATGAAGTGGCCTGGGGCAGTGGAAATACAGCATTAGGAAAACAGTCTGATCTTCCCATCACGTCCTACAAGTGATGAACCATGAAAAAGACGGGCCATGGGAGCAAGCATTATCGTTGGTAAACATATCTTTCCATTTTGGCCTATCCGTATTCCTTTTCTTTTTGCATTCATCCTCCCCTGTTCCCTTCTTCCTTTTCTTCCACCCAGCCCTTTCAATAATATACTTATGGTCATAGTACATATCATCATCCTTTATCTTTATATCATGATATCATGTGTAGTAGAAGCAATCTGAACCATTGTGTACTCACAACCAGTTAATGCTATTCCTTTTTGTACATCTGCATCAATAAATTATTTACCAATTGATACATAGTCCTTGGAGGAGGTATGTGCAGCACATTCTACAATTGAAACTTTGGTAGCAACATGTCTTGCAATAGTTGAGCTATTAATGGTGCACGCTGTATTTGTTGGCCAGCTGAGGTAAGGAGGGGACTCCAAATGAAGGAAAGAACCTAAAAATTATATTGCAATCCCTGTACAAGACTTTAAAAAGAAATTCATTATCTCCAGAAGCAAAAGAAGACTTAAAACATTGTACTATAGCTTCTCCCAACAGCAAACACAGATGAAAATCTCTGTCACAGTAACACCTTTAGGAATCAAAACACTCATAGTTGTCAAACTGTGCCCAGGGATGTGGAATCCCTATAGCCCCACGCCCAGGACATATTGTTTGAGGTCAAGGGCAACACATTTTCATGCGTATTTTGTCCTTGGGACAAGTAGGCCCAACCCCCTACAGCACAAACCCTTTGGCTGCCAGTTTACAGTACCACATTATGGATCAGGGAAAGGCATAGTCTGCAGTGAAGGTAATATTTTTGTACATATGTTAATGCTGTTCAAACTTGTATTTATTGTTCATTAATGCCAAGGCTTTATTATTAGGGTGAGCGCTCTAAGTAAATGTTGTAAGCTCAGACTGCACTACTGACAGTGGTTAGAAAAAATGTGTACATACGTTTTCAATATTTAGCAATGTGAGGCTATGGATACTGCTCTCAGAATGCTCGTTAAACTACTGGAATAAGGTAGGTACCATTTCTTTGCAACATAAAAATAAACAAGCATTGGTAAAGCCAGTAGGTCTGAAATTGTTGGTCAGCCTTTTGGCTTTGTCAATGCACAACTTGTTTTGGCAATATTTCTGTGAAACCTCATTGGTGTGGGAGCTGCTGAGCCCTCACCATTTTACCAAACATTAGCAAAAAGCAAAAATTGTTTTGGTCTCAAACATCACACATTGCACAGTCGTTCCTGGCACTGAATAAAACAACTGTGTGTCGACTTGCTCCTTGTGAAAGAACAGAATAAAGTCACTCACAGTGAAGCTAGCCAAGAGAGAGGGAGAGAGACAGCATTTTATTAAACATAAAAGGTCATGGTTAACGCCAGACTTAATTAGGGGCCCAATTATTAAATAAAGTGCACCCATGTCCTTGGATCATGTGCAGATATACAACTTTTGTGAATTCACAAGACTACAGAAGTAGGCCAAGAAATAGTACTCCTAGAAAACATATATGTGAACTGCATTTAAGCATGAGCAAATATGTAGGTGTACTAACTTCGCAGCGCGTGTTAACTTATACACATATATGTCTTCTTTCATAATTTCAATGCCACTGTTAGGTCTAGTTGATGTGACTTATACATATATTAATTGTTCAGTGAGAAGTATACGGGGCGTTAGGTTGTTGTCAGAACATTGTAATATTTGTGAGTGAAAACAGAGTGATCCATATATTTATTTCCCTCAATTGTGGCGCTTATTTTGCCTTTTTTTTTTTTTTTAAGCAGTCCTGTTCTGGCTTTGCTGAAAGTTGTTGCTGCTCTAATATCATAATGGACACATGGTCCAGCTGTCATCCAAACGTGTGGGAAAATGTAGTAGGCCTGAGCCTGTGGCATGACAAATCTTTCCTATTTAAATTTTATTTCTAACCAGACAAGAGGTGATGAAAACAATAACATTGAGCCTATCTATGCAAACATCCCGAAGACAGGAAATCCAATACACTTCTTGGAGACGCAGGGAAGACCCTAATAATAATAATGTTGCGAAATCTCGGAACATCAATTAACCCCGAAAACCAAAGAAGAACCAAAACATTGTACTATAAATAATTGTTCCCAAGAGATACGAACATCTCAATAATCTCCATCCCAGTAACACAATTGGGAAATAAAAACTCATAGTTGTTGAACTGCAAAATATATGCAACCACCTCTAAAGACTGCAACTGCTGTTGAAAAATGCACTGGGGCGTGTGTGGAGGAAGTTGTTTTGGCTGCTATCTGTGGTAATCTATTCCTACCGATCTCTGGTCGTTGTCTCATATTTTGTATGCTGCACAGAGCTGCACATATCCCACAACTTATTCCTTCCCTCCTGCCACACAGCTACACTCATAGTGCCCCTGTGTTAGGATGGCCTCTAAGTGTCACAATTTAGAACACTAGTGAATTAAAATTTGATATAAAAGTTACAGTGTCTGTATCACACATACATCACGTGCCAATATAATGAAGGTGATACAGCAAGCTATCTTTTGGCATTGTTTTAATTAATATGAGACATCAAGTAGACCTATCTGTGCTATACAGGCACTAGAAGGCCATTTAGTGACCACACAGGTAGATATAAACAAATCGTTCTCAGCTCCCTATCAGAATTTGTACAGGGCAACTTGTTTTCTCCCTCACAAACAAAGTATGCATTACAGAATGTCTAACCCAATATAGACCACCACTGCTGAACAAGCAGCTTTACTTAATTGAAATCTAGAGGTGCAGGCGGTGCAACTCACTATAGACCAGCCAGTAGGCGGAAATGCTCCGGAGTTATACTTATTACCTTCTGAATTTAACACCATAAAAAACGTTCAACACATTGGTGTGGCCCTATATTTTTGTGGTAATGACACAGACAGGGCTTCCTGGCCTCTTATTGCTCTAGATCTAGTTGTTATATATACTATGGATGGCCAGTGTTCGTACCTGGTAGGGTGTATTCAACTGGAGGACATATTTTCAGGGGCCCCAGTGGGACCGCCAGACAGAGGTGTCTGCTGTCACCCATACTAAGTACTAGAGAAATTAGTGTGTTAAAAAACATGCATGATAAGGTACAGATGATGCCTTGCCTATTCTTAGGGACCCAATAACACGCGTATCCCCACTAATCTTGTTATTGCCGGAATTTGGTAGTAGGGCCTGGCCTCAAAGGCAATTGTGATAAATCCTGATCACCACCCATCATATGTCTGGAACTCCGTTCAATGTATACTGGAAACTTTTAAATATCGAGGAATCCAAATTTATTTCATAGAGGAAAAGTTGAAGGGTGGCAATCTAGATAGATGTGTGTCTGGAATTCGATGGTGGACCATATTCTGGACAATGCTACTGCTGTCCCCTTTGGGCAGAGCGTCAATCATTAAAACAATTGTGTTACTTATACTCTTTTATTTTTACAGCACGCCAGTTTGTCCACCCCGTGCTCTTACTTCCAAAATCTAAGGCCTATCTTGTCAGAGCTGATCTTCCCTCAGCATAAGTGATGTCTCACTCTCTCCATAGAAAAGGTAATGCGCCCGATACATGCCTGCGGAATGTGGTCCCCAGCTTTGAAATATACACAACTTGGCACTGCAGATGGTATTGATAGCATGATGGCTGACTGTGGAAACAGACCCTGAGCCACTAGACCTGCTAAACATTGTTGGAAACTCTGAGTTATTACATGTACTTTATGCCAAAAGCGGACAATATCTGTATAGGCTCATTCTTTACCAACAGTCTGTTCTCGTTGCCGCAACTGAACAAATAAGCTGGGATCAGTTGCATCATACACACCGTCCCCTGCTGGTGATACCTCAGTTACCTTTAGTGGCCAAACAACACTCTCTGAAAAATGTGTCACTGAAGGACATGCGTATATTTATATATCCATGTACACTTAGCTGACTTTATTTCAAGCAATGGTGATGCGCGTAGTGATAAAAAACAATTATTTGACTTTCCTGCCGCCGCCAAAAACCCATCACTTTTCCTCAACACCACTCTAACCCATTTAATTGATGCCAGGCAAAGATGTCGCTGGTCAGTAGTGTGTCCTAGGGGAGCGAAGTATATATATACATATAGATATATACATACCCAGTTATTAAACTACAGAATCGTCAAACCTGAAACCCTTAATGTAATCTCTGCTTCCCCACTTTTACTAAATTGTGTGATCCTGGGCAGTTTATTTCTCTTGTTCTCTTGTTTCTGTTTTTCTAACTTAACCCGAAGTTCAATATAGGCATGTCTGCCACGGTGGGGGAAGAGAATCAGTCTCTCCCCATATTCGTTCTTTAAAACTATTTCTTTTAATAATAATAATATTTCTCAACGCACTTGGCATAAATTGTTTTACTGGACAAGGAATTTATACACTAAACCTATTTTTCTCTTCCTTACAATGCTGTTCATTCAGTCACACAGCTCTTTGCGTTCTGTCAACTGTGTACAAAAATATATATATATTTATTTTCAACTTTCCTGTTCTCTTTCTTAACCCAGGAAGTCTTATTCACTGTTTCTTTTCCTGCCTGGCTCAACGCCCAGACTCTGCGGCCAGCGTTAATATAACGGCAGCCCAAGAGAAATCTTTTAACCCTTCAATACCTCGTAATATCCAGACACGTGTTGTCTTTAATTGTACGTAAAATATAGCTTATTTTAAAATAATATGGCGTTTTTGTAAAGCGCACGTTCACTCAGTATGGTATTGTGACGCTGAATAGCGGATCTTTATTGTACCTCAACTAAATGGTACTTATTTTATCCACCTCAGAATGATGAAGGGCTGCACAGACCCCGCATCTATTCACTTCAGAATGATAAAATGCTAAGTAGACCTGGTAGCATCTGAACTTGTGACCATGAAGTCACACACATGCTCCCACAGACCCAACTGAGGGGCATTACCTGTCATGCATGTTGTGTAAAACGCCATACACAGGTAGGAGTAAAATAGTTGGGTCTTAATTGCTTGGTCATGCAACACCTTGCATGTTGCCTGCTAAGGCACATCATGGTACTTGTAGTGTAACTTCATCTATATGTCTGTTATTTCCTGGTCGTTATCAATCATTACGTGTGTGAGCCTTCCCAGTACTCATCAACAACGTAAACCGAGTGGTAGCCCTTTGGCTCCGTTCCAATGTTCTCCTCTTAAGTACTTCCTTCCACTCGTGAGCCTATGTTTGTAATTCCTAATATTTTTATTAACAGGAATTGTAGGCCTGTGTTTCTAGTTAAACGTAACAATGCATTTCAAAGTATTTATAACCTACCGTCATGACATGGAGCAGGGGGTGTCTTTGTGTGCTTTAGCTAATCAGGGAGTTTAGCTACTTATGGGAACGTAAATGTAATATTAACTGTGATACTGCGCCACTTTATTTATTTATTTAACTTCTTTTTCTTTTCGATATTCTAACTAGCAGTGTCTCATCGCCATCAAATGATGATGAGACTTCAGCAACACGTAATGCTGTGAAAACAGGATATACTAATATAACAATAATATTCACGGTGAACTCAAGGACTCTCAACTTGCATGTTTAAAAATACATTTGCAGTCCTAGTTATTCTTGTCTCGCTAAAACAGATCAAATACAGTTATTAAATCGGTGTACAAGCCACCGGCCTTGATACTGAAAACTACACAAAATAGAACATGTGAACACGGAATAATCACAATCTAAATTTTAAAGTGGAAGTGTTGGAAGAATCGGATAGATGGAGGGGTAAGGGAGCTGACAAGAGGAATGGAGATACGACTCCACCCCCCTTTGGCTACCAATTGCCCGGGACAAATGGTAGGCAAAAAGCGTGAGAGACAGAAAAAGAGGCGCAATGAAGGTGCAATATTCAATGAGGGTAAGTGAACAAAACCTAGCGGGGTTGCGGCTAAAGAGGAAAGAGAAGGCAACCCAGACAACAGCTTCCTGGCGGAGTTGCCGCTAGGAGGGAGGAAAGAGTGGGGGCAACTCAGACAACAGCAACACCTGGCAGCCCTGTCACTTGGCTAGTGACTGTAGAGTTGGCAGGGCAGCACCAGAAGGGGCGGGGCTGGGAGGCAAGTGTAGTGGGGCAGCAGGGCGGACAAACACTGAAAAAGGAACAGAAGCACGAAAAACAGAGACAATGTACAATCAGTAAATAACAAGTACATACAATATATGCATATGCAATGTCAATTGTGATCACCAGCTGAGAAGCGGACCGAAAAATGGAGAGGGGAGAGAGAGCAGCTGAGAGAAGGCAGAGAAGGGAGGGGCGGCTAGAATCTGCGAGGCGCAGAGTGCGTAGGAGAGGTGCACTTCCTCTTTCTGCGCTGAGCAGAAAAAGGCGGGGGGAATCCGTGAAGGGCAGAGAGCCTCCGAGAGAGATAGTTCCACATTTTGGAATGGCGCAGATAAAACTCGAGAGGTGCGCCTGGCACAGAGAGATATTAAGTGTGTAGAGAAGAATAAGAAGACACCCAAGCCATGCAGAATTGAATCGTAAGAAAAGGAGAAGGAGATGGCAGAAAGGGAGGAAAAAGAAGGTGCGAAAGCACCGAAAAGAAACCTGAAAAAATAAAGGCGCATTTAAAAGAGCACCCTATGACATTAGAGAGCAATGGAGAGGGGCATTGGGAGGGGGTGAAGAGCTACGAACGAAAGAGTAGGAAAGACAGTAAATCAACAATTATGGAGAGGGCAATGGAAAAACCGAAGTACAATGATGGGTAAAACACTATAAAATGTAACCACTGACATACAATATGGTGCAGAGAAGTCAGGGCACCTGCGCAGGACTGAAAAGTAGTGAGAAGACGGAGACCACACCTTAAATAGCACAATGCAGGAGGACCCCAAGCTGGAGTCAGCAATAATAATTTAGACACGTGTGCCACCTGTGCACAGTGCCAAGGACGCAAAAGCCCTGTGTCAGAATTTAGACAACATGGACAGTATCAAGGATTCCCAACCTGTGTCAGAATTTGGCCAGCCACGTGCTGGCGCAGGACTCAAACCTGTGAGGGGGTTTAGACACCGTTAAGCAGTGCCAAGGACTTCCAACGTCTATAGGATTTTAGATACCCATGTGTCCAGGACTCAAACCTATATATGTACCATCACTTCTTCAAAACCGAACGTCAACTTAAAACGCGGACAGAACATAATCATACAATACATGAAAGCAGAAAGCACTACAAACCAATACTGAGAAACGCCAAGAAAAACCAAGCAGGAGTATTGGACTTGGCCCTTTTTGGCCGGTTCACCCCTAAACTTTTTGCCTTGTATGGTAGTAGTTTTAAGTCTCTGGGCACTTTAGCACTGTGGGCCAGTGTAAAGTGCGTGCGCGCTGAGGTCGTGTGGTGAGATTGTCCTGCCCTCCCATAGGAATGCATGGGGGACATGTGTGTCCATGGTAATTCCTGGTGTGAGAGGAGTGCAGGGGCGAGTTTAGTATGTGCGAACTCGTGAGAATAAATGCTGCGCAATGGTGTGCGCAGATTTATTGTGACTGGTGTAGAAATGCCACTTTTAGAAGTTGGCATTTATGTGTGCTCTGTGTCTGCCTGCCTGATGTGAATTGCATGTCTGGCTTGTGAGTGACAGGGGCTGGGAGGTGTGTGTGGCTCCTGGAGGGGCAGGGTGAGTCAGCGCAGTGGTGAATAGAGAGATCTGCATCTAGATGGGAGGGAGGAGTTGCACCTGGGACCTGAATAGGGCTGTGCCTTCCCTCCACAATGCTGGCTCCACCCCCTGTGGTGCGTCTGATGTCCCTAGCCTGTCCTGTGAAAGGAGAGAGGAGCTGAGCAAAACAAAGTGCTCCAAAGCTCCCCCAAACCAGTTGCGTCTGGTTTTCCCCAGCCCTGCACCTTTACACAAAGGGAAAAGGGTGTATAAAAGAAGGGCTGTGACCCCATGTAAAGGTTCTGTGTGCAGTTCTTGGTTGCTGTTCCTGCGGGGCGTGCTGCTGCTGGGGCCCAGGGGGCTGCCATGAGGGCTTGCCTCCCTGGGCCCTGCCTTGCCCCTGGATGCCTGAAAGGACTTTTGGAACCCCTTTTGCTTCTTTTCTATCCCCCAGGACTTTGTGCTGCCTTCTGCGCCCTGTGAGCGCTTTGCTTTTACTTTTAAGAGCTCCTGGCTCTTTGTTGCTGAAAGAGAGCGTGGGCTTCGCAGCGCGGCGCTGCAGCCCTCAGCGAGGGAATCCCGGTGTGAGGGATTCCCCCGTGATGCCTGAATTGCGGGTGCCCACCCTGCTTATGCTGCATTTTTCGCGGGTGCCTACCCCGCATTTTGCCGCTTTGGGTTTATTCTTCTATGCGGGTGCCCACCCCGCGTTCTACTTTTGAAATTCGCCGCCGCAGCCCGAGCGACCCGGAAGTCAGGCGCGCCCGCCTGACTATGGGCGGAGCCTGCAGCGGATGTCCGGAAGCGAGGGGAAGCTCGGCTGCGGGTGGAAAGGAGAACGGGAGGCTATCCCGCCTCCACGAGCACCGATGCAAAATCCCGGGTCCCAGGAGGGGGCCCGGGTGAAGCGAGGACAGACCGGAGCAGGATCCCAGGCGGTGCTCCTGTGATGACGACGGAGCCCCGCGTGCGGTGAAGAGAGAAGGTGAGAGGAGTCCCCCGAGGAGTGGGGGCTCCCCTGTTGCCTGCCGCCTGGACCGGAGGTGCCCGATCCAAGCCCCGGTGAGTAGGGGCTTCGTCCATGTTGTGGTGCCTTTTGAGGCACAGTGTCGGTGTCCATTTCTTGAGCGGCCCGCATGATAGAGGGCCGCTCCAACGAAGGGGGCAATTCTTTCCAGGAGTCCCTGTTGGGGGGGGGCGCATCGGGGCATATTGTCGATGCCCGCCCTCCGTGGCCACATTGTTGTTGGGGCCCCCGTGGGGGCCTAGAGGGCCCAGGGGGGGCCCGTGCTCCTTCCAGTTTGGGCATTTTTACAGCTGCCCCACCTGCCAGGCGGCAGCTGCTACGATGGGGCAGATCGAGGCGCATTGTTGGCGCCTGGGCGTTCCCGCCAGAGAGCGGGCCACCCCAATGATGGGGGCATGTGTTGATTGCCACGCGGGGGTCCAGAGGGCACAGAGGTGCCGGGCCCCCCTTGATGAGAAGTGCCACAGCTGCACCGCACCAGCGCGGGCAGCTGCAACCATTGGGCACAATTAATTCAGAGTCCCTGAGTGGGACAGGAGGCACAGAGGTGCCAGGCCTTCCCGTGATTCACAGCTGCCCAGCAAGTAGTGGGCAGCTGCAACGTTTAGGCCACAGTGCTTTGGGGGCAGGCTTAGAGGTAGGAGTGGAACGCACTCCTGGGCCCCCTATCTTTCCCAGCTGCCCAGCAAGTAGTGGGCAGCTGCTACGTTTAGGTTTGCGCAGTTGCGCACCCTTGACTTTCGCTGCGTTGGCAGCGCGCCCTGACTCTGTGGACATAGGGCATTTGAGCCCCTTTAGAGATGGCCAGTTGGCCAGGGGGACAGTTAGGTTTATAGGGCGCCAGGCCCTAATCTGATCTATGTGCTGATGTGATTTTGGGTGCTAGGAAATGTAATCATGGAGTATGATTTACGCACCCTGTATTATACCTCTAATGTACTGTTATGATTATGAGGTTTTGCATAATGTGTTTATGCTTGTGATTTTATTATTACCTAATGCGTTTAGGTTGTGAGTTACTCTCTACTGTGCTTTACGCCCCTAATGTGAGTTATACTTAGGAGGTTAGGGTCTAATGGGTTTAGACTTATGAGAGGATTGCATAATGTATTTATGCTGGTGAGGTTGGCGCAGAATGTAATTCGCACCTGATGTGATACTGTGCATAATGTAGTTTATGTTACAGGCTGATGCTAAGTACAGTAGTTACCAGTGATTACTGGTTGTACGTTCATGATGTGTTCTACATTTATTATAAGTACTACCTATACTAAGTTCGCTTTGTGCTGGTTCTGACAGTGGTCCAGTTGGCCCTGTCAGGTGTAAATAATTCCCTTGTAAATATGACCCCGTGCCAGGTGGCACGATGTATATTATGTGAGTACTATTCTAATGTGTTTTGTGTTCAAAATATTTTATTGAATTTTCAGATATTAAACATACAGGACAAAAATGAAATATTACAGTAAAAGTACCTAAAATGCGTATATGAATTAAACAATCATAATAAATTCAAAATAAATACAGTCTAATATAGTCTATTATTGCAATAAATTAAAACAGGAGGGGGAGGGAACAGAGATAATATATGGACGTTATTAATAATAAGTCTAAAATAGAACTACTGTTTATCAAAAGATAGAGAAACTATTAATAAACATTAAACTTGCTAAGAAGATAAATAATTATCAACAGGTTTCCAGAATAAATGAAAAGAATCACAATTATGAATAACACCATTCAAAGATAAATGAGCTCCTCTTCTTGTAAAAATAACCCACGACCACCATGCATGAACAGATAGTGATGAAACATCTTTCCAGCAAGCTGCAATGGACTTTAAGGCAGCCGATACTAAAAAATTAAAAAGTTTACATTCTAAGTCTACTAATTTATGAGAGAGAACAACAGATTTACAAATTATTAAGCTAAATGTCAAATCATCTTGAATATTGAGTATGCGTTTTATAACATCCCAGACTTCAGTCCAAAATTTGACAATAAAAGGGCATTCAAAAAGCAAATGTTTTAACGAACCAGTATGCAAATTACAATGCCAACATATAGGGGAGGGAAGGAGTTTAGCTTGGAACAGTCTTAAAGGTGACCATAAACAATTATATAAAATATATGAATTTGTTTGGTAGAGCGATACAGGTAGCCATCCTGAAATACTATTTAACCAAATAATTTTCCATGTTTCATAGGATAATGATAAAGAAAGCTCATTATTCCAATAGGTCAGTAACTTATCAATATTGTCACCTTTAAATGTAATCATCTTGTTATACAATCTAGAAACACCATGTGGTAAGGTGGAAAGTGTTTGAATATAAATCAATAAATCCGATTTAGTATTAAGAGGTATAGAATGAGGAAATGAATCCAAAATCGAATTGCATAAACATTCATATTTGAATAAATCAGTAGAAGGTACGTTAAATTTTTCTTGCAGAACATCAAAAGTTATAAAAGTATTATTATAATAAATATCTTTGAGATAAAAAATACCATTTTTAATCCATGAATGCCAAAATCTAACATTTTTAGTGAGTTTTATGTTTGAATTATACCATAACGACATGTCTTCAGTAATAGACATGGGTGATTGGAAAATAGAATCAAAATCATGTAATATTAACTTAGTAGATTTCAGAATAACAGATCTATTAAAAAATATTGACCTATTAGACATAGTTAATAAAGAAGGTAAGGGGAGTGGATCTATTAAGCTTTTTTCTATAGACAGCCATGCAGGGGAATTATTCAACTGAGAATGATTAAACCAAAGAGAGCTTTGCTTTAAAATAAAGGCCTTATGATAACAGAAAAAATCCGGTAAACCAAAACCTCCATTACATTTAGGCAGTTTCAATTTTTTATAACTGATACGAGGAGCTTTATTGCACCATAAAAACTTGGATAGAAGCCGATCTATATCTTTATAAAACTTCATAGGAAATTGGATAGAAATCATGGAGAGGGAGTAAAAAAGTTTTGGCGCTATAGTCATTTTTATGGAGTCCATTCTCCCCCACCACGAAAGATGAAGTGGAGACCATTTCGATATTTTATCTTTAATATAAGTTAGAATAGACTCACAATTTAATGAAATTGTAGATTTTATAGTAGATGAGAACAAAATACCCAAATATTTAATGTTTTCTCTTTGCCAAATTATATCTTTCATGGGTAACATATCTGGGGTACAATGGATATTTATCGGAAAAAATTCAGTTTTATTAGTATTTAATTTGTAACCAGAAAGTGTGGAATATGATGAAATAATCTCAAATAAAGGGGGAAGTGAAGAGATAGGATTACTAATAAATAAAAGTACATCATCTGCATATGCCAGTGTTTTAACATTGACCTTATTAATTTTAATACCATTAATATCGTTACAATTCCTAATTAACACAAGCAAAGGCTCAATCACCAGAAGAAATAGGAGTGGGGAGAGGGGGCAGCCTTGTCTAGTACCTCTGAAAAGAGAAAATTGGTTAGAAATTTGACCATTAATAAATAACCGGGCTGTCGGTGCAGAATACAAAGCAGTTACCATACGAATGAATACATCACCAAAATTAAATGCAATTAAAGTATGGAATAAAAACTGCCAATGAACTTTATCGAAGGCTTTTTCAGCATCCAGAGCTAACACTCCTGTTGGAATAGATAATTTAAAACCTTGTTCGATAACATGTAATAATGTTCTTGTATTATCTGCAGAATGTCTATTCTTCATAAACCCAGATTGGTCCGGATGAATAATAGAATCTAAAACAGATGCTAACCTGGTAGCAAGTATTTTAGCGTATAATTTACAATCTTGATTTAACAAAGAAATAGGGCGATAATTTGAGACAAGTGTAGGATCTTTATTGGGTTTGGGTAACACAACAATTAACGCCTCAGTAAAAGAGCCCGTAATAGTCCCTGTATTGCTAAAAAAGGTAAATAATTTAAATAAATAAGGAATAAGTTGTATTTGAAATTCTTTATAAAATTCAGCTGGAATGCCATCAGGACCAGGTGATTTCTTTTGTTTGAGAGATTTAATAGCTACTCGAATTTCATCCTCTTTAATGGGCAGGTCCAATTTATTTTTATCTAAATGAGAAATTTTGGGTAAGTTACTAGTAGATAAAAAAGAATCAATTAAAGAAGAGTCATTAGAACTAGGTTGATTATATAAATTAGTATAATAATTTAAAAATTCCTTAACAATATCATTGTGTGATATGGCAATTTTCCCATTGGGACCATGAATCGAATTTATTTGGGCCTTATCTTTTTTTATACGTAAATAATTAGCTAACAGTCGACCAGACCTATTAGCATTAAAACAAAACCTTGCTTTGGATTTGGAAAGTTGAATACCAGCTCTTCTACTAAGAATGGAATTAAATTCATATCTAAGTTTCTGCAACCTAAATTTATACTTAGGATCGTTAGAAGTGATAAAAAGCCTTTCAACTTCTGAAATTTGTTTATCCAACTCTTTAATTCGTATATTATAGGTTTTATTCTCATATGCCATAAGAGAGATAGAAGCGCCTCTAACATAAGCTTTAAAGGCGTCCCATCTATTCACAAGGGAAGTGGAGCCTTCTGGGTTAAATTGAAAGTAATCCTGTATAGCTGTTAATATTTTTGGTTTGTTTTGTTCATTAAGAATAATATCAGTATTCATACGCCATCTAGATTGTACTTTATAATTTGAATTAACTTGCAAAACAAAAGACACAAGAGCATGATCTGATATGTCAATATTGCCAATGTTAGGAGAAACCACAGAATTAAGGAGCTGCCTGGAAATTAATAAATAATCAAGTCTAGAGTGTGAATTATGAGGATTGGAAAAAAAGTGAACACTTTATCCGTAGGGAAATGTAATCGCCAAATATCGATTAATTTTGTAACTTTAAGGAAAGTTCTAAAAGTTAAAAAAGCTTTTGGAGGTCTAAACTTAGTGAAGGATGATCTATCTAATAAAGGATCAGAAATAAGGTTAAAGTCTCCTCCAACTATAAGAGGAACGTTGCCTAACTTGAGTACTTCAGTGGTCAAATTAGACCAAAACAAAGGGTCATCAGCAGTTGGACCATAAACATTAATTAAATACATGACAGAATCATAAATTTTAACTTTGACTATAACATATCTACCTTCTAAATCTGATGTTTTACTTAAAATTTGACAATGTAATCTTTTAGCAAAAAGAATAGCAACACCATTCTTTCTCCCGTTAGCAGGAGAAGAGACAATAGAATCTACCCATTGTTTTTTCATATAATCCAATATTTTGTCGTCAATATGTGTTTCCTGAATAAAACAAATATCTGCTTTACAACTTCTGAAATAGTTTAGTATCTTTGTACGTTTTACCGGATGTCTCAAACCTTTAACATTTAGAGAAGTAATTTTAATATTATGAGTATTAGCCATAGTAGAATAGAGAGGAAGAGGAAGAAGGATTGAAGAAGAGGAAACATTGAAGAAAATTACAGAGAGTAGTAGTTCTAGTATAATATACAAGGAATAGGAGGAAAAAGAACAGGGACAGACAAACAGAAAAAAGACGACCACACATAAACATTAATACGAGTTTTGAGACGCACACGTGCTTTACAAGCATGACCGAACCGTTGGAGCCCATCGTGTAAAGAGCTAGAAAAAATTAGTCAGAAATGCATATGAAAACACTTTTCAAATTGCAGAGTCATGCGTATCCATAGAATGTAGTGATAGCTGTGAGTGCTGTTCCAGGAATAATTTTAAGTCTTCTGGACGTTGAAAGGACTTAGAAAAATTATCTTTCCAGATTCTCATTGTTGATGGGTCAAATAAGCCGTATTTAAATCCAAGACTTCTCAAGTGAGGGCGACAATCAGTAAATTCTTTACGAATCTTGACAGTCTCTTTGGCATAGTCTTGGTGAATAAATATTTTATTGCCATCAACTATTAAAGATGGAATTTCCCTTGCTGCTTTCCTTATCATGACCAAATGATGGTGACGCAGTACCTTAAAAATCATTTGTCTTGGCTTAGTATGTTGAGGATTGCGATGGGATGGAATCCTATGTGCTTTGTCAATTTCAAATTTTTCCGGGAATTTGACGTTTAAAAGGCCAGGTAACAAATTTTCCAGGTATACTCTACAATTAGAGCCTTCAACTTCCTCTGGTAAATTAAAAATGCGCAAATTATATTGCCTATTACGATTTTCCATATCCAGAAGAAGGGTAGACATAGGGGAAATTTTTGCCACAAGTGGTGTAAAAGCGTCAATTTTTACTTTGTTGTCTTGTATTTTAATTGCATTATCCGATACTTTCATCGACATGCTGGCCATATCTTTACGTAAGTTTTTAATTTCAGACGCAATATTCTCAGTATTTGCACGCAAAGCATGTATCTCGTCAAGAATTAAAGCCAAGGATGGCTCACTGGATTCCACCACTTTAGATTTTACTGGAGGAGGGGAAGTCTGATTTTTCCTTTTATTATTAGGATTTTGTATAGTTTTATTCTCCATTTTCATATGAGAAAATGCCCAGGAGTAATTAAGAGTAATGAAGCAAGTATAAATTAAAAGAACCGAAATTGCTTCTCTGTAAAAGCTGGTGCAGCAGCTAAACCAGACTGTGGGAGTGGTTAGGCCAAAGCCAGGCCCTTTCCTGAGAAGACGCTCCGCCCCCTGACAGGAATCTGGGCAGTACCTGAAAGCAGAGCTCGAGGCTGGAGCAGGCTGAAGCAGGAGGCAGAAACCATGCACTTCCGACGTTCCAAGGAGGAAAAACAGCATCCACAGCAACAGGTAGGGTTTCAGCAGTCTGCTACTGTCATTTCCAGCAATTCCTGACTGGAAACGCTTAATTCGTCGATAAAAACGGGCTCCTTGAACACGGAGCTCACCGGGAGGCGGCCATCTTGTTTTCGCGCGTTCGCGCGTCTCTATTCTAATGTGTTTTATGATAATACAAAGGCTATTTTTATATATAACCTTGTGTGGAGTTCTTTTTTGTGGTGTGCCTAGTATGTTGTTGCTGTGGGTGTGTTGCGCAAACGCTTTACACATTGCCTCCGGGATAAGCCTGACTGCTCGTGCCAAGCTACCAAGGGGGTGAGCAGGGGTTATCTTTGGCGTGTAACTCCCTTGCCCTGACTAGAGTGGTGGTCTCTGCCTGGCTTTGGCGCAAGCCTTAGCCAACCAGAGATCCCATTTCTAACAAGGAGGAAGCCAAGACGGAGCCGATGAGAGCAGAACGGAAAGAGCTGGAAAACCCCCTCGAGGTGTGACCATCCACACAGAGGGAAGAGGGCGGTGGTCGTGGCACGACAGAAACTACAGGGGACCAGGGAGGGGCACGGCGATACCCCGGAGGGCTCAATCCACCGGACCACACACACCAGAGACCGGAGGAAAGGCAGGGGAAAAAAGTGTCCCTGACTTACCCGGCTGGTGGTGGGGAGAGGCGGGGAGAGGCCATGGGCAGCCGCAGGTGTGTCCCAGGTCCGCGCTGCAGAGGAACCGTCCGCACAAGACCTTCGTGGTCGTCAGCTGATCGAGGGTAAATGGAGAGACACTGCGATGGGCACACATGGCTTACCAGCTCACGAGAGCAAGACCTGCGCTCTGCTCGTTCTCTGAGAAATAAGGAACAACAGTGTGAAATACAGTGGCACTTTATTAAGCAACTCAATAAAACAAGGAACTGTTCATCGTCAAACGTTTCTCATGAACACATGAGCAGGATGAAATAAAAGAATCAACAATCATATACATCATATTTTAAGTCACGAACGGGCAAGTGCCTAGAAGCCTAGAGCAAGAGGCCATCCAAGAGTACACAATTTAAGCTACGATAAATGCAATGACTTGGGTGTGGATGAGCTAAATTAGAGGGGCTGACAAAGCCAAAAGGCTGGCAATGAAAGAAGAGCATTACCACCTCAGAATAGGCTTCTAGGCCCTAGATAGGAGATCGGTCGACCGGGAACTCGAGTGCTGAGCACTATAATAGGAGTTCAGGGCATGGACCTAGGTGCAAACCTTTTATATGGCTTAATGCAGAACTCCTACCCACATCTGACGTGGGTCCTTGACGTGGGCCCTTGACCGCACGCTTACTGTAACTTCGGAAAGTTTTGAGAGAAGTGGTATCATGGTGAAACAGGGGCTTTTTGCAGGTGGTCAGTGCTCTTGACCGTAAATACCTAAAAAAAAGATAACTTTTAACGTGCGATGCTCGGAAATTAATATTTCTTACATTATTTCTATGCCATGCAGCCGTGTCTTTGGTCTCACTTGAGCAAGCTTGGAAGGTGTATGGGGTAGGGCCAAACGGGCAATGCCTTCTTGTGATTTTACATATTTACATACTTGTAAATATATGAAGGGAGAACCATGTATTCTCCTCTCACCAAGAGAGGACAAGAAAGAACCTACTTGTCACAGTCACTACATTTTACACTCTGATAGATCAATAATGTATTCAAATCCACCCCACCATTTGTGAACATTTTTTAATGTGGACTTTGCGTGAAAACACTCTTACTTTGCCTTCACGAAGCCCAAGAAGTTAGAATCCTTTGTATTTTACAGAAATATTCAATCTTGGAAGAAACAGATGTGGTGAGAAGGGTTTTTTTCCTATTTTTTTATATTCCCGAATTTGTCATGAAAAGTCGCAATACATATATTCGGGAACCTCGGTTATTTGCGAAATTGGCATGATTTTTAGACAGTCTTAAAAACAGATATACACATATTGAAATTAATGTTTGGGGTCAGAAGTTTACTAATATAACATATAAAGTTAGATTTTCATAAGTAATTTCATGGTTCAACACTTTTTTATTCCATTTCCCGTAATCGCAAATACTTCGGCGGTCGTGAATATGTCAGTGTTCGTAAATATCACATGACTATGGAATAAAGATATTTCAACGGATAAAACACTTTTCATTATTCTAAAAAGGAAATCCCCACATAGTTTTCTTTTCTTTAGACTACCAGTACTGAGGTTGGAGGTTCTCATTTCAGCATCTGCTCTTTTCATATTGGAAATTCATTTTGCAGATTTTTTGGAAATTAGTTCCAAATAAAATGCCATCTGGTGGCAGCCACACGCTGATGAAGACAGTTCTTTGGAGTAGGAGCCCCCGGCAAAGCGCCAATCAATTGCTTCGGTGAATTTCACCATTCTCTCGGGGAAAACAAAGTGGTGGCAAAGCATGTCAAGTGCTCTTCATGTGACAAGACCCTCTCCAGGGGTATGTCTAGGAAGTATTCGTGCGGGACAACAAGTATGCTCAAACATCTAAAGACGTACCACTCCAACCACTTGGCCAGAACAGGGAGGCGGGGCAGTGCAGGGGGGTTCGTCTACCCCAATTGCAACACCAAATGCTCTGGGGACCCTCTACCATCTGAGGTCCAGCAACTGCTCCCCAAGAAGTCACCAGAACTCCAAAGAATTAGCAGTCTTTGTTTGGACTGCAAGAAAGTTCTAACTGTAGGGGAACAATTTGTTGCTGCAGTTTTGGAGGCAGCAAAACTGCACAAGTGTTAGGCCCTTATGACTTTGGTGGTGCAGGCGTGGGACTGTCCCAGTCCCGCACAACTAAACCTCTGTAGGAACCACCCGCCAGTTCTGGAGTTTTCTCGTGGTCTGGCAGGCAGGTCTTTGGCGTTCCCAGAGTGGTACCTATGAAATAGGCACCTCAATAAAAGGCAGTACCTGCACGGCATGGACTTCTGCAGTCCATGCCATGCAGGTACTAGTGTGCATGCACACAGGATGTGACCATGAGGTCAAACACAGGTTTGTGCCCCGGGTGGGCACCCACATGGCGTGAGACACCAGGGGGCCCTGTAGGACCCCTTTGTTTCCATTCTGCCATGGTTTTCATGGCGGAATCACCTCCATGACAACCGTGGCAGAGAGGAAACTCGTAATACACTTGGTGGGATCGCAGCAGTTCCGCCAAGCATATTGTGACCTCAGGACTGCCACAACACTGCCAAGAAATGGCGGTTCCCTGGTGGTTGTGATGGTTGCAGTGTCCCAGGGCAGCCTGACTGCCCTAGTCATAAAAAGCAGTTGGGAGACTGCCACCGTGAGTCTGGCTGCCCGTGGAGCGCTAGACTCATAATAAGGGCCTTATTTATATAACAACACTTGTTTCTCCAGTTTTGAGGTTTTTCTGTTAGAACCTTTTTCAGTCGGCATTTTATTTTTTTAAAAATACCAAATAAATACAAAATGTTAAACAAACTAAAAAAAAGAAAAAAGTTCTAAAAAAATCACAAAAAAGGTTCTCATTACAACCACTTTTCATGGTTTAAAAAAAGATAAATTATGTGCCTGTATGTATAAGACAGAGTATGAGTGAGTGAGTTCCTCTGTTAGTGGGTGAGTGGGTGCATGAGTGAGTAAGTGGATGTGTATGTGGCTGGGTGAGCAGCTTGATGGCTGAGTGGCTGAGTGTGTCAGTGGCTGATTGGGTGAGTTAGTGGGTGCATCAGTGTGTGTATGAGTGAGTGAATGTATGTATTAGTAGCTGTATGAGTGAGTGACTGGATTTGTGAGTAGGTGTATGTGTGAGTAAAAGGCTGCATGAGTGACTATATGGGTGAGTGAGTGTGTCGGGGTATATGGGTGTGAGTGCATGTGTTACTATCTGTATGAGTGAGTGAGTGGGTGTGTGACTTGCTGTATGAGTGAGTGAGTTGATGTGTGATTAGGTGTATAGGTGAGTGAGTAGTTGTGTGAGTGGCTGCATTGGTGAGTGAGTGGATGTGTGAGTAGGTGTAAGGGTGAGTGAGTGGGCGAGTGAGTACCTGTATGGGTGAGTAAAAGAGTACATAAGTGGCTGTATGGGTGAGTGAGTGGCTCTGTGAGTGCTGTATGGATGAGGGAGTATCTCTGTAAGTGGTAGTATTGGTGAGAGAGTGGGTGTGTGAGTAACTTGTCTTGGTGAGTGACCGGATCATCAGTGTTTAAGACATCATTTGGCCTACCAGGGGTAATGTTTTTAAACGGGTCTCCAAAATTAAAGTGTGCTTTATATCTATTAGTAG
Organism: Calotriton arnoldi; assembly: GCA_963921515.1. Taxonomy (NCBI): domain Eukaryota; kingdom Metazoa; phylum Chordata; class Amphibia; order Caudata; family Salamandridae; genus Calotriton; species Calotriton arnoldi. The sequence continues at coordinate 426,329 of CAWUFW010001478.1, read as the reverse complement.
TATTGTACCACTTCTAATATTAATAGAGTTATTTTTAAGATATGTTTTTGCGATTAGTTCAGTAACTATAGGTAAAACACCTGAATAAAAATTGAAGTGAGTGGAATGCATAGTAATTTACAAAAAGTGAGGCTGAAACAATCAAATCACACCTATCACTTTTAATAAGATTCTTGGTTGAAGCTAGGGTGGTGCATCTATCTAGATGATCAGCCTCCAAATCTTCCACAAAGGAGCACTGATCCATAAAGTAAAATACAGAAAGATGATCAGCACACACCACCATTCAATTAGATATATAAACATCACAAAATGAGTTACATAGTGCACAGACTCCATCCCGGTTTTTCTAAAAATATTCCTTTATTCATATCTTCTTGTTCTTTTTTAAAACGTTTTCTTCCCTGTAGAGAATGCGTTTAGTCCCTTAACAGAGACTTCTTCAGGGCTACAAAATACAGACAATACAAACAAAATTTAAAAACACTTCTTAACATACAAAAGTCAAGTGTATGAAGTCAAGCATTAAGTTTGAGATCAAGCTCAACTCATCTGATGATTAAAAGTTTCAGTTTCTTCACGTACTCTCGAGACTTCATGACAAGCTTCACCGGATAACTTTTGGTATTCTGGTTTATTGTCATGTCAGGTAGAATAAGTAGTAGATGTAAAGTAATTCCTTCAATGTTGTGTGCAGCTAATCCAGTTGGTTCTGTTACTACACACGACAAATATGATTCTGTAGTCCTCTGTAGGTAAGTGGTGAAAACTTCAATTAAAAAGCTTTTCCCGGTGCCAGCTTGACGACAGATGTATAATAGTATTGGCTTAAATAATGACCATTTACAATAATTTTTCTCATGGAGGAATCAATGCTTTATTTTCTCTTTATCGCCATATAAATTTCTCTCTGTTCATCATTCAGTTATCAAATTAAATCTTCTAAATCAACACTTTCCTGTCTCGCTTGTTGCATTTAACTTTCCACCTCTTTCATGGCTATTGCAGCTTCATTTTCAATAACTGGTTGTGCAAGAGGATCTTGACTCAATGGTCCTGAACTTTGGCTGCTTTGTGAACTCCCCTAGCTATCTCAGCATCAATTGTTTCTTCCTGTTCAATCTCATAATTTAACATTCTCAAATAGTTTGGAAACACTGAGCACTGAATACTGTCTTTCACTGCGTTGAAAGAATCTTCATAGCAGTCAAAGTCTCTGAGTAATTCAGAATGCCAAGGCTTGAAGAGTTGTAGAAGTGCCAAATAGAAAAGCTCTCTTTTGTCTGAGTTTGGCAACTAAGTTTTTTGTGGTTAATTAGATTTCCTTTGGTGTGTCGGACGAAACAACCGTCACAACCAACTACTTCATATTTTTCTTCATCTATGTTTTCTGTTACATTACTTCTATATCTGTAATGTTGAAGTATTTCATAAAGACACATGTTTTCAAGATGTGTACTCCTTCTTGGATAGTATGGGCCCGATTCACAGAACTAACTTAAGACAAAATCCTAAACTTACTACCATTTTGGTATTCACAGAAGGCACCTACTCATTTTGGTATTCACAGAAGGCACTTACTCATTTTGGTATTCACAGAAGGCACTTACTCATTGATGAGTAAGTGCCTTCTGTGAATACCAAAATGAGTAACTTACTCATTTTGAGTAACTTACTCATTTTGAGTAACTTACTCATTTTGGTATTCACAGAAGGCACTTACTCATTGATGAGTAAGTGCCTTCTGTGAATACCAAAATGAGTAAGTGCCTTCTGTGAATACCAAAATGGTAGTAAATTTAGGATTTCGTCTTAAGTTAGTTCTGTGAATCGGGCCCTATGTGTCCAACATATTTGATTTCACAATGTCTGTACTTTCCGGGTCGAATTCTGCTAGGGATTGATTTTCCGGGAAAGACTTCCACACTCTATTTTGCGTGCTTCCAAGGCCTAGACTTACCAAAACAATTCCCCTTGACTTTGGGTACAAACTGGCAGAGCTCAACTGATTACAGCGTTCATAGGAGCCTATCTCTCTATGTGGAGCATTTTCAAGCTGAAGCTGAACAATTTCTTGGTTAGAGTCTTTTCTGCAGAAATCTCTTCCCACATCTTCATCTCTGTCATCTCTGATTTTGTAATGTATGAAGTGACATAACGAGCAACTGCGATGGAGTTGTCTGCAACAAATTGTATATCCATATTTGCATTCCACATTTTCAGAATCTCAGGGTTATAGTGTTAGACTTGCCATCCTTGGCGTGGGTTCCCCTGACTTCTTGCCTCTACCCCCTGTATTTCTATGGTATGCTGGATTATGTTTTTGCTGGCTTAGATGCTTTCTGCACTTTGCCCCTGCTGTTCAGTGTCAAAGTGCAAGTGCTCCCTGTATAAAGTGTCCCTAGTACTGTGCACTGTGTGTGCCCAGGGCCTGTAAATCAAATGCTACTAGTAGGCCAGCATCACTGATTGTGCCACCCACACAAGTAGCCCCTTCAAAAGTGACTCTGACCTGCCACTGCAGCGTCTGCATGTGCAATGTTTAACTGCCATGTTGACCTGGCAAGTGCACCCACTTGCCAGGCCCTATCCTTCCCTTTTCTTACATGTAAGGCACCCCTCCGGTAGGTCCAAGGTACCCCCATGGGCAGGGTGCAGTGTATGTAAAAGGTAGGACATGTGCTGGTGTGTTTTACATGTCCTGATAGTAAAATACTGCCAATTTCATTTTTCACTATTGAAAATCTATCTGTCCCATAGGATAGAATGGGAAATACTTTGTAACATCTTACAAGTATAACTTCCCATTGGGATAAGATAGAGAAATAAAGTTTACGCTCTCTGAACTCTTAAATTATGTGTTTGAAAATGCCACTTTTAGAAAGTATAGCTTAGGGCACTCGTCTCGCGCCCCATCTGTCGCACTGCGTTGTAGGGATAAATTTCCCATCAGTAATCCATATTTTCCTGTTTAAACCTTTTATATCATTAGAAACCCATTATAATCCAAGTCTTCTTTACAACTCGCGTCCGAGCTTAATAAATCACTGCAGAGACAGCGTCATGCCACCTTTTAAATTTAATTTTCAAATCTTCAAATGAATACTGCGTGCCCATCCAGGCTTTTCACAGCAACAAGTATATCCAAAAAGTGGAGCGTGCAACAGAGTAGGCTCATCACATCTTGCCCAATGCATTTCGAGTCTAATACGACTCTTCGTCAGGGGTCACTGCAATAAATCAAAAAACAACTGAGCTGACTGTTCACAATTGACCTAACCTAATACCTGACATAATAACACACAAGATTACGCTCAAACCCATACATCTCACAAGCCCACCCGTAAGAACCTGTGAATAAATTAATCATACCAATCCCAATGCTGAACCCCCTACCTCCCCCTCATCATACACTAGTGTGCACATTCATCAAAAACCAGCGTGAAACCAAAGATGCCCAAAAACTGCAATATCCGTGGCGATCCTTCCCCTCTCTAAACTGATACTCCCCGTGTAGCAACAATTCTGCAACAAAGAAAAGAAATCTGCAGCATGGATTACTGATGGGAAATTTATCCCTACAACGCAGTGCGACAGATGGGGCGCGAGACGAGTGCCCTAAGCTATACTTTTAGTATGAGCTGTGGACTGGGACGGACCACAGTATCTGATCGCACGCATCTCAGGACAACATGAGTTCGATTAAATGAATCAATATAAGGGAAGGTGTGCATCCTCCATCTATATATACTACTTTTAGAAAGTAGGCATTTTCTTGTTTAACCATTCTTTGTGCCTCTGCCTGTTTGTGGATTGACTGTCTGGTTTTGGAGTGACAGGTGTTGGGGATGTGCATTCACTGTAGACAGCCCCAAGGGGGGGTGGTTGAGGTGTGTCCTGCCTTCCCTGGGTGACTCATAGCTGATCTGAATAGACCTTGCCTGCATTTAGAGTGGTGGGAGGAGTTTCACTTGCTCCTGAATAGGCTATGTCTCCTTTGCACAATGCTTTCTCCACCCCCTGCGGTCGTGCTGCACCAGAGAGGACAGAACTGGTTTGGACTGGGTTCAGAGAGACCCTTGCCACAAAGAGGACAAAGAGACAATGGGGTATACGTTTTGGACCTTAAACCCCAGTGAATTAGATCACTTCTGGACACAAGAGGAATCTCTGCCAAGGAAAAGAGCTGGATAGCTGTAAGGAGGAGCACTGCCCCTTTGCTAAGTGTGCTTTGCTGGGTTGGCTTGCAGTTGCTGCTTCTGCTAAGGAGAGGACAAAGACTGGAACTTTGCTGTGAACCTGCTTGAGAAAAAATCTCCAAGGGCTTGTGTGTGCTGGCCTTTTTTTCTAGAGTCTCAGGGCCACAAAGACCTCACCTGCAACTTTCTGACCAGCACCTGGAATCTTCTGTGGACTCCTGCATTCAAAAGGGTGGCAATTCCAGTTCCTGGGCCCTGAGAATTGTGTGGGTCATGCACCAAAGCAAGAAAAACAACTCCGACACCGCCAGTGGCACCGCAATCTGCACTGAGGCTGGGGGCACTGCTAGTGGAGTGCATGACACACCGCCCCGCCTGCATCGCAGCTCCAACCCCTCTCGACGCCTACCTACGCCTGCAGTTCTCGGCCTTCCCAACACCAGCACTTGCACCGATGTAGTCACCACCAGCGCCCGTATTCCATTATCGCGGAGCCGACAACCAACGAGGGTGCCTTCACGAACTCTTTGATGTTGCATCGCCTCACCGGAACCAACGTCTCACCGCCAATGCCGCCTAACTTACCCTGTCCTGGACTATATGCTTCACCTCCTCACAGACTCAATGCCTCACCTCCCCGTGGCAGAAAGGAACCAGCTTTGCCTCGGCACCAATGCCTCACCTCCAAGACGCATCTGCTAACTTCGTTTCCAAGGTACTGTTGTTTGGGGGTCCGTGTGATACCATGCCCGATGCCGCGCACCTCGAGGTCGGCGCCGTACTTTGGATTTATGCCTGTCACAATGTCGTAATAGCCCCAGGTGGAGCTATTTTGTTTCTACAAGTGCTATTTTTGAATTAACAGTTCTTGATACCTGTATGTTGGATTTCTGTCGTTTTGGTCTCGTTTGGGTTAGATAAAGATACTTTATTTCTGGTGTGGTGTCCATTTGTGGTGTTTTCACTGGGTTACTATGTGTTTGGGTACAAATACTTTACACATTTCCTTTGGGATAAACCTGTCTGCTCGTGCCAAGCTACCAAGGGGGTGAGCAGGTGTTATCAAAAGTATGTAACTCTCTTCCCCTGACTAGAAGCAAGGGTCCCGACTTGGACAAAAGTGCAAACCTCTGCCAACTAGAGACCCCCATTTTTAACATTGGTGGTCAGCGGTAAGGATTGAACTTGTATTTGTACTTGACCCGCAGTAATTGGTGCACACTATTACTAACTACTACTACTAACCTCATACTGGGGCCGATTCACAGAACTAATCTGAGATAAAATACTAAACTTACTACTTTTGGTATTCACAGAAGGCATTTAGTAGTAGTAAAGTTAGGACTCCTAACTTTACTACTACTAAACTGAGATCAAATCCTAAACTTACTACTTTTGGTACTCACAGAAGGTATTTAGTAGTAGTAAAGTTAGGACTCGTAACTTTACTACTACTAAACTGAGATAAAATCCTAAACTTACTACTTTTGGTATTCACAGAAGGCATTTAGTAGTAGTAAAGTTAGGACTCCTAACTTTACTACTACTAAATGCCTCTTGTGAATACCGAAAGTCGTAAAGTTAGGATTTTGTCTCAGTTTAGTAGTAGTAAAGTTAGGAGTCCTAACTTTACTACTACTAAATGCCTTCTGTGAATACCAAAAGTAGTAAGTTTAGGATTTTATCTCAGATTAGTTCTGTGAATCGGCCCCCCTGTGTTTTTGGTTCTATTTTTGTTAACCCTGATGTATCCACGCACATTGGGGCATATTACCAAGGATTTGCGATAATTATCGCAAATCGCGCTTAGCGCTGTTTTTTTTATCGCCGGCTATCGCTGGATTTCATCGTGGAGCTAACGCGTTATTATCAACGCTTATCTCCAAGGCGATAAAAAATCCAGCGATAGCGGCGAAACCCAGCAATAGCGCGAGAAATCCAGCGATAAATTCACTGCGCTAATGAAAAGCTTGCTAATAGGCAGGTGAGGACTTAACCTTACAATCCACCTCCCATTGACAAGATGGTTAAGTCAAGTTTTTTTCAGGTGTTAAATTCCAGCGATAATCGCGCTTAGCGTGACTTTTTTTATCGCTTCGCGGGCATTGCTAATAGGGGGAAGTTGTGTTAGCGACTGTTTGCAGTTGCTTTTAGTTGGGAACGCCTACTTTGCATGTCATTAGCGATAATTATCGCTGACATGCAAAGCGGCAACAAAACGGTCGCGCTCGCCATAAAGCTGTCGCTAACAGCTGTTAGCGACAGCTTGCTAATAGGGCGATAAAAATATCGCCGCTTTATCGGCAAAAAGTGCCGCTAAAGTGGCGATACTGCCCTTGATAATATGCCCCCATGTCTCTAAGTGGTAAGCCAGCAAGTGAGGCTCCTGAATTTGAGTTTGACATTGAAATGTTGAGTAGTTACAAAGTAGATCAACTCAAGCAATTCTGTAAGAGCTTTGGATGTCCCATGAGGAGCTCTGCTAGGAAGGAGGGACTGCAGAAGGCCTTAGAAGCCTGGTGGGAAGCCAGAGAGTTTAGGGAGAATGGAAATGAGGATGTGGGTCTGGATGTACAGAGCCAGCAAGGGGAGGTTGGAGTGAAAGATCTGCCAAATGGGTGAGGGGCCCCCAGGTCTGGCACAGCGTGTCTTCTAGAGGTCTGCCCCAAAGGAGCTGGAGGACAAGTGACAGCAGAGAAAGCACCAGAGGGAGCTTGAGAAGCTCAAGTATGACATGGAGAACCAAAAATGTGCAGAGGAGAATGCTCGTGCCTTGAAGGAGAAGAAATTGCTTTTGGCACATGAGTTGAGCATGAGGGAGCTGGACATCAGGGCCAAGCAGGCAGAGTCCAGTTCCAATGCTGGTAGCATACAGTCAGTGCAGTCTGGGGGAAAGGTCCACATTCCTAAAGATCTAGTCGAGAATTTCTAGAAGGGGAGGATATTTATGCTTGGGATTGCATCTTATGAGGCAGCCCTTCGCATGAATGAGGTCCCAGAGAAACACTGGGGGGCGGACCAGTGGAAACACTTTGAGGCCAATGGGAGGAACACCCTGACACCTTGGGAGGAGGCGGGTACTCTAATTTATCCCAATATAAAGGAGTCTTTATGCCTCAGGTATGGGTTCACACCTGAACAGTACAGGAAAAAGTTTAGATCTTTTAAGAAGCTTGAGTCTAACACTTGGGTGGAATGTGTGAATTTCCTTTTCAGAGCATTGGATGGTTGGAAAGCCAGCCAAGTTTGGGCAGGGTCCCCAGCAGAAGAGAGGGGGGACAAGGGTCACTAAAAGGAGTTGTCTAAGGGGCTGCAAAATAGTTCCCAGGGTAAAGGTTCCCAGCCCCCAGCGGTAAGAAGCCATGGCCCCAGAGGTAAGTCAGGCGATGGGGGATCCTGCAGGTGTTATGTATGTGGTCAGGAGGGTCACATGCGCGGGATCCCAATTGTCCCAAGGCCACACCAGCACCCACTGGTGCAGCATCACTGGGGTTAGTTAGCGTAGTGCTGGGGGAAGAGTTGGTTCCTAGTGAAGGGGGGGGAGCCAGCTGTGATGACCATTATCTCGCTAGGAGATAGAGAGATGGTCCAGGAAATCTGTCTGCCGGATCACACTAAGAAGTACCTGCAGTGGGTGACCATCAATGGGAGGAGGGTGGAAGCTCGGAGAGACACTGGAGCCAGTGTGACATCTGTAAGGTGTCAATAGGTGTCTGAAGAGCAAGTAATCCCCAATGTACTTCACGCTGTATTTTTTGCAGACAAAGCTGAGCTCCTGTGTAAGGTGGGGCATGTTCCTTTTGAATAGGGGGGTCTCAGGTCCCTTGAAGGTCTTTGTGAGTCCATCTATGCCTGCCGACTGTCTGCTTTGCAATGACCTGGAGAGTTCCCCTTGGAAGGAGGTGGAATGCCAGGCTCAGTTGGAGACGTTGGGTCTGCCTGAGTGGGCGCGTGTGACCACTCGGTTGATGGCAGCCAGTAGGGGTACTCAAGAGGACCTGGAGCCTCAAACAGTGGCCCAGGTGCCTGCCAGAAATAGGAGGGGCAGGGGGCACATGAAACCCACCCCAGTAGTTTCCATGGTCCAAGAGGAGGCAGACCTTGAGGGGGATGTCCTGAAACCTACAGGGGTGAAAGTGGTCGAACTGGGAGATGTACCTGAGCTGACCCATTGGCAGCAGGAAGTGGGTCCCACCAGGGAGGAGTTCTGCAAGGCGCAGATGGAGTGCCCTACTCTTGTTGGTTTGTGGCAACAGACTGCAGACCAGGCAGCAGGCGATTAGTCAGGATCACATTGGATTAATTAGGAGAATGGTCTCCTATACAGCGAGCCTAAAGTCGCTGAGCCTGGGTCAGCTCGTGTGCTGGTGGTACCCCAGTGCTTCAGTGGCTTCCTACTGGGCCTGGCTCAGGATGTGCCTTTGGCAGGACATTTGGGGCGTGACAAGACCTTTCACAGGCTTGTCACCCACTTCTTTTGGCCCCAAATGCGAAGGTACGTTGAGGCTCATTGTAGGTCTTGTCAGACTTGCCAGGCAAGCGGCAAGAGTGGAGGGAAGTGTAAGGCTCCCTTCCAACCTTTCCCTGTGGTGAGCACCCCTTTGGAGTGGGTAGGAATTGATATTGTGGGGCCACTGGAACCCAAGACAGCCTTAGGGAACAAGTATATCTTGGTCTTGGTGGACCATCTACCCAGTACCCAAAAGCTGGTCCTCTGAGGACAACCACGGCCCCTGTGGTGAGTCGTAGGTTGATGGGGATCTTTTCCTCTGTGGGGTTACCCAGAGACGTGGTATCTGATCGGGGTACCAACTTCGTATCTAGGTATAGGAGATCCTTATGGGAGGAGTGTGGTATAATGTAAAAATTCACCACTCCTTACCATCCCCAAGGAAATGGGTTAGTTGAGAGATTCAGCCGAACCCTGAAAGACATGATTAAGGGTCTTACAGAACCCATGAGGTGTAAGTGGGACTCTTCTTGCCATGCCTGTTGTTTGCTTAAAGGGAGGTACCAGAGAAATCCTTAGGGTTCAGCCCTTTTGAATTACTGTATGGGCATCCTGTGAGAGGACCCCTATGTCTGGTGAAGGAGGGCTGGGAGAAAACTCCTGGTAAGACTCCACAGGATGTATTTAGCTACATGCTGGTGTTCAGTAACCAGACTCAGCGCTTTAGGAAAATCGCCCAGGCGAACCTGGAAGCAAGCCGGGGAGAAATGAAACTTTGGTATGACCAGAATGCCACTCTGGTAGAGTTTCAACCTGGCAAGAAAGTGTGGGTGATGGCACTAGTGGAGCCTTGTGCACTGCAAGACAAGGGGACTGGGCATTTGAGATGGTGGAGTGCAAGAGTGAAGTCTCCTACCTGGTGAACTTGCAGACTCCTAGGAACCCTTTGAGGGTCCTGCATGTGAACTGCCTCAAACCTCACTTTGAGAGGTCTGAAGTGACTATGCTCCTGGCTACAGATGATGGAATGGAAGAGGAGAGGGAGCCTCTCCCTGAACCTCCTGTACGCCCAGGAGCATAATGGGTCAGTGGATAGAGTGAACCTCTCTCCCACCCTGACCCCAGAGCTGCAGAGGGACTGTCACCAGGCGCTGGGACAATACGCCTCCCTGTTCTCCCTGACCCCAGGAATCACCAATTGGTGTGTCCATGATGTGGACACTGGGGACAGTTTGCCTGCAAAACACACAATGTACAGGTTGACTGACAAGGTCAGGGCTATCAACAAGGAAGAATTTTCCAAGATGTTGGCGTTAGGGGTGATAGAGCCCTCCAGCAGCCCCTGGGCTAGCCCAGTGGTCTTGGTTCATAAAGCTGCTGCACCCGGTGCCACTCGTGAATTGTAGTTCTGCGTGGACTACTGTGGGCTCAATTCTGTCACCAGGACTGACGCACATCCCATACCCAAAGTTGATGAGCTCATTAATCTGTTGGGAGCTGCCCGGTAACTGACCACATTTGATCTAATGTCTGGGTACTTGCAGAGTGCCTTAACTGATGGGGCTAAAGAGAGGTCTGCATTCTCAATGCCAGTCGGGCACTACCAGTTCCGTATCGTGCTATTTGGGTTGAAGAATGCCCGTGCCACATTCCATAGACTGGTCAACCAGGTACTGTCCGGGCTAGAAGAATTCAGCGCTGCCTACCTGGATGAGATTGCAGTGTTCAACTCCAGCTGGGAGGAACACTTACAACACCTTTGTGAAGTGTTGAAGGCTCTGCAGAAGGCAAGCCTCACTATCAAGGCCAGCAAGTGCCAGATAGGGCAGGGGTCTGTGGTGTACTTAGGGCACCAGGTAGGATGCATCCAGGTGGCTCCCCTACAACCTAAGATTGATACCATTCTGGCTTGGGAGCCCCCCAAGACCCATACAGAGGTGAGAGCCTTCTTAGGTCTCACCGGCTACTACAGATGGGTTGTCATGGGGCCTGGCACCATTATTGCCCCTTGACAGAGATTGCTTCAAGGAAACAGCCAAGAAAAGTGATCTGGACTGATGCCTGTCAGACCGCTTTTGCGGCCCTGAAACCAGCCATATGCATGGCCCCTGCTTAAGGCCCCCAATTTCTCCCAAGAAATTGTTGTGCAGACAGATGCTTCAAAGCATGGAGTAGGGGCAGTTCTCTCACAACTGAACGATGAGGGCTTGGACCAACCAGTAGCTTTCATTAGTAGGAGGCTACTTCCGAGGGAACAGAGGTGGAGTGCAATTGAGTGAGAATCTTTTGCTGTGGTCTGGGTGCTGAAGAAGCTAAGACTCTACGTGTTTAGGACTTACTTCCGGGTTCGGACAGACCATAGGCCCCTCAGATGGTTGACGCAAATGAGGGATGAGAACCCAAAACTGTTGAGGTGGTCCATCTCCCTACACCACCCTGGTACAGAACACGCCAATGTTGATGGTCTGTCCAGATTCTTCCGCCTTAGTAATGAGAACTCCCAAGAGGGTGGGCAGTTCTCCCCACTTTTCAGCTGGACGGGACACATGTTAGACTTGACATCCTTGCCGTGGTTTACACTGACGTTTTGCCTCTAACTCCTGTATTTTTGATGGTATGCTGGATTATGTTTTTGCTGGCTTAGATGCTTTGAGCACTTTTCCACTGCTGATCAGTGTCAAGGTGCAAGTACTCCCTGTAAAAAGTGTTATTGTGATTGGTTATCCATGATTGGTGTATTTGATTTACTAGTAAGTCCCTAGTACAGTGCACTGTGTGTGCCCAGGGCATGTAAATCAAATGCCGCTGGTGGGCCTGCAGCACTGATTGCGCCACCCACACAGGTAGCCCCTTCAAATGTGACTCAGACCTGCCACTGCAGTGTCTGCGCATAGTTTTTAACTGCCATGTCAAGCTGGCAAGTGCACCCACTTGAAAGGCCTTAACCTTTACTTTTCTTACATGTAAGGCACCCCTCAGGTAGGCCAAAGGTACCCCCATGGGCAGGGTGCAGTGTATGTAAAAGGTAGGACATGTGCTGTTGTGTTTTACATGTCCTGATAGTGAAGTTCTGCCAATTTCATTTTTCACTATTGAAAGGCTATCAGTACCATAGGCTAACATGGGAGTTGCTTTGTAACATATTACAAGCATAACTTTCCATTGGGGCAAGATAGAGAAATGGAGTTTAGGCTCTCTGAACTCAGAATTTAATAACACATCTTTTAGTAGAGATGGTTTTTAAATTGCGTTTTTGAAATCCCACTTTTAGAAAATAGTGAGTTTCTGGTTTAACCATTCTGTGTGTCTCTGCCGTTTTGTGCATTGACTGGGGATGTGCATTCACTGTAGACAGGTACAGGGGTGGGGGGGAAGGGTTTGAGGTGTGTCCTGCCTTTCCTGGTTGGGTGACTCATATCTGGGCCCAATAGACTTTGGCTGCATTTAGAGTGGTGGGAGGCGTTTTACCTGCACCTGAATAGGCTGTGTCTCCTTTGCACAATGCTATCTCTACCTCCTGTGGTCATGCTGCACCAGAGAGGACAAAACTGGTTTGGACTGGGTTCAGAGACCCTTGCTACAAAGAGAAAAAAGAGAAAATGATGTATAAGTATTGGACCTTAAACCCCAGTGAATTAGATCACTTCTGGACTCAAGAGGAACCTCTGCCAAGGAGAAAAGCTGGAGAGCTGTAAGGCGGAGTATTGTCCCTTTGCTGTGTGTGCTTTGCTGTGTTGGCCTGCAGTTGCTGCTTCTTCCAAGGAGAGGACAAAGACTGGAAATTTGCTGTGAAAATGCTTGAAGAAGAATCTCCAAGGGCTTCTGTGTGCTGGCCTCCTGTTCTGTAGTCTCAGGGCCGCAAAGACTTCACCTGCAATCCACTGACCAGCATCTGGTCTCCTGCATTCAAAAGGGCAACATTTCCAGTTCCTGGGCCATGAAAATTTTGTGGTTTGTGCTGCAAAGCAAGGAAAACAACTCCGATGCCGTTAGCGACGCAGCTAGTGATGCCGCAACCTGCACTGAGACTGGGGGCACCGCTCCTGGAGTGCACAAGCAACGCCCGGCCTGCATTGCCTGCCGACGCCTGCAGTTATCGGCTTTCCCGACACCAGCGCTCGCATCAACACCATCACTGCCAGCGCCTTTATCACGTTATCGCGGAGCCGATAACCAACGAGGCTGACTTCACAAACTCTTCAGCATCGCATCGCCTCACCGGAATCGACGCCTCACGAGCTAATGCTGCGTAACTTTTCCTGTCTTGAAATTGACGTTTTTTTCTCCTCACGAACTCGACGCCTCGCCTCCCCAGTGGCAAAAAGGAACCGGCTTCGCCTGGCATCGGCATTTCACCTCCACGATGCCGTGTATCATCTGCTGACTTCGTTTCCAAGGTACTGTTGTTTGGGGGTCTGAGTGACTCCGTGTCCGACGCCACGCACCTCACGGTCGGCGCCGTACTTTTGGATATATGCCTGTCACAACGTTGTAATAGCCCCAGGTGGAGCTATTTTGTTTCTACAAGTGCTATTTTTGAAATAACTGTTCTAAAAGTAGATCTTGAAACCTGTATGTTGGATTTTTGTCGTTTTGTTATTGTTTGTTTTTTACTGGGTTACTGTGTGTTTGGGTACAAATACTTTACACATTGCCTTTGGGATACACCTGTCTGCTCATGCCAAGCTACCAAGGGAGTGAGCAGGGGTTATCTAAAGTGTGTAACTCCCTTACCCTGACTAGAAGCAAGGGTCCCTACTTGGATAAAGGTGCAAACCTCTGCCAACTATAGACTCCCATTACTAACATATAGTCATTAATATACTTGGAGTCCTCTATTCTTCTCAGGATGTATGTGTTTTTTGATGATTTTTGTGTCAGTGTATGTCTCACTACAGATAAAAAGCTGTTCATTCTTCATTGGGAAGTGATTGGTCATGGAAATCCAAAACCATATCTTGTGTCAAATGTTCCTTTACATCTGTATTTTCGATGACAGTACTTGCCGCATCTATGTGTTTATAAGCGCAGAACTTGTTGTCTCAGCCCTTTTTCATCATTGTCTTTCGGGATGGTGCATGTCACATATTGTTTTGAAAAACTTTAGCACCGGGCACAGTGCTGATTTACTCTAGGAGGACCTGTAAACTCTAGACTCACAAAAACATGATATACATATGACAACTGACATAAACATTTTTTTTAAAATTATTATTAATCTTCTATTTGTTTGTTTTAGAGATAAAAAAAAATATATATATACTTATACATACAATTCATACATAATAACCTTCAATGCATGGACCAATATACATTCCAATAGATATTGTGCAAATTAGAACCACATGTTGATGCAAATTACGGTATAACCTGAGTAAAATATATCTTCAACACAAATCAAATACACAAATCTGTATGTAATCAGTGATCAAACAGTGTGTCATATTCATGATAATCTATACGATCATTATACAACTTGACATATGATTAAGACATATATAGAGACACTGTTAATATTCGTTGAATACCGACGCGTTTCGGCAAAGCCTTCTTCAGGATTTTCATACCAGTGGTTACTAAAATAAGGAATATAAACATAATTGTGAGCTAGAGTTTAAACGCACTCTCATTAAATTATTCTATATGTACGTCCGTTAAAATCATGATAAATTACATTATAGCTGAGGTCTAAGAGAACGGAACCTGAATATTGCTGTAAAATACAAGTACAATATAGCACAATTACTTATAACACCAGTGTAGTACTACTATTCAACCAACCTTAAACAAAGTGACACAAAAATAGCATAAAATTAAAAATTAAATAAAACATACCACTGTCACTTCATGTGTGTTCCTAAACTGTTATACCTAAACTGCTTCTATTGTTGGCTATATTTAGAGGAAGCTTTACTTATAAGGCAAAATAATAGGTATGTAATTTACCTCTGATGAATCCATAGATGGTATTAACTGGAACCAACCCTCATCATTAGGGGTTAGGAACTATAATTGGCAGCCCTGTGTAGCACTAAATCAAGAAATAAAGATGAACATGAACACCCATAGATTCTTAAACAGTGTTCTAAGTCTTTAATATAGGAACTACTAGAAATTGCTACTATACCTATTCGAAATAATCTCATAAATACCTTCATCAATGAAAGTGACTATACGAATCACTAAAATGGTTCTTGAGCCGTAGGGGTAAACATGAAAGGCTTGTACTGCCTAAAAACAACATAAAGTAAAAAATGAAAAAATTATTACTATTATAATTACAAGCCAATCACTATATATACTGAAATGTTTTACAACTCTAACCTGATAATACTTACCTCTTCTCTTATATTATCTCCCTTCGACTAGCCCTTGACTGTATCCTGCTAATTTCTATCGGTCGGAGGCCTAATTAATGTATTTATATTCTGGAAGAACAAAATAATCACGATTAGCTCACTAATGTCCAATGAAACTTAAAATTTGTGTGATTACACTCTGCATATGGACTCAAATATACTAACCTTCAGATCTGCGACGGATGTCAACAATGGCGTATTCCTATGTACATGGACTCCCAGTAAGGTAGTATGATTTAGTGTGGTTCTAAGACCCTACATGTAAAACGGAAATGGTGGATTAAGGAATTGTCCCCAAAAAAGCCAAAAATGCTATTCCTAAACCATGCTCCTAATACGATAAAATGTTACATAAAATAAACCTACTAACAGAACGTCAGTTATCGCAATGGGCACTGACCCCACACAATTAAAGAGTTCTTATAATGGTATATTGCTGGGTTCTTTAATAGAAACTGTTACCCTAAATCTGACTAAAAGGGCAGGCCAAAATACATTGAAATATAAATATCAGAAATAGATAGAAAACGCTACAACTATGTACTCATATATAGAGCAATTGCACATCACCCCCAATCAGTCCAACCATATAATGACATAGAATTTAATCAGTATATGGCATATCAAAACTACTGTGTGTTAATGGATCTGATGATGATATCCAACGAGGCAAGGCTTTATCTATAGCGTAGTGGATATACAGTATCATTTTATTACCAACATATGCCTAACGAGTGTACTAATGTGGCCTACCATCATATTTATGCAGCGCAATTAATGTCTGCGTATATATAACGCTCCTAGTATGCCAAATAATAGCTAATGAATAACATTACGATCGATATTTGCTATTAAATAATATTGAGCTGGATCTTCCAATACCAAAGTGGTACGGTAAAGATCTATTTAGCTTACCGATACAACAGTGTAGAATGCTCCTGCCTCCGACCAGCTATTCGACAAAGGAAGCGTAAGGGCTGATTTCCGGTTTAAATTCACTCCCGTAACCTTCGTCCATGACGGAATGACGTCATTAGTAGGCGCTCGCTAATACTGGGACATATGATGTTAACCAATTCGCCATGATGGAGTTGCTAATACCCGAAAATCTTCGAGTTAAAAATAGTAGAAAATGCAATTACCGTATATATACTGCCCGGTACATGTGGCCAAACACTGATATACTCAATTCCTCTGGGGACATTGCCCATTCAAAACTGATGTTTCACAAAATCATCTTACTCAACCTATATGTTATACCACGTGAAACGTGGATTGAAACAATTAACCCCCTATGCAGATCTGAGCCTCAATTGATATTACAATAAAAATGAAACTAAGGTCCTACATTATGTTAATGTCAAACTTTATTAAATGGAGAGAAAAGGTCATTGAAACGAATCTAGTAAAAGATTTATTTGATAGCTTGATCCCAAGATATCTCAAGATTCAGACCTTTAACCCCTTGCATGCGCGGCCGATTTTCGCCCTGTGCGGGGCTTTTCATTAAGCGGGCGGGATCATGACGAGCTCAGCTCGTCATGCGCACACGAGCACTGCGCAGCATGACGAGCTGAGCTCGTCATGAGCATGGAAGGGGTTAACTGATGTTCCCAGAATAAAAATCCAATAAATTTCTCTCAATTTTCTGGTTTTTTCAGTAGTAATCCCTTCTTTCTGACAGATCTTCTCCACAATATACCATTGCATATCTTCAGGTGCATGGTTCTTTTCTATATAGTGATTTACCATTGGTGCTGATGTTTTCTTTGTCCTGATCGCTGACCTATGCTCAGTAAGTCTTACATTTAGCGATCTGCCTGTTTCGCCTACATAACCCAATCTACAGGGGCATATTATCAAGTAGATAACGTTTGATGTTTTACAATTGTTAAGACTGTTAGGTGATATTACTTGATCGTTAAAATGCAATGTAGTTGCTTCTATAGCTGTTGCACATGACTTACAGTTAGTACATTTGAATGTTCCCACTACTGGATTACTACCAGTGATACTCATTTGCTGAGCAGTACTGATTTTCTTCATGCGGGAATGTACCACATGATCCTTTATATTCTTGTTGCGTCTACGCAAACATTGGTTTAGGGATCAGCCCTGTTTTAGATGTATCCACATTAAGAATTTGCCAACTAGAACAGACTGCCTGTCTGATTCTCTCATTTAGCATGGAATGTCTGGTGACAAAGACCAGTGTGGGGTCCTTTTTATCTTTAGCACTTGTTAGTAAATGCTGGCGGTCATAGAAACGGGCTCTTTTGTAAGAGTCTCTTACAATCTTTTTTGGATAGCCCCTAGCCAGGAACTTCCTTTTCATTACCTCTGCCTTAACATCAAAATCTTTGATATTTGTGCAATTACGTCTTAGCCTTAAAAATTCACCAAATGGAATGCTATTTTTTTGAGTCGCCGGATGATAGCTGTCGTAATGTAATAAGGTATTCCTGGCAGTTGGTCAAATAAGTCAACCACCAGGATACCTGCATCATGTTTTATCAATACATCCAAATACTCAACCTGATATTTACTTATGTTGTTAGTGAAATATATATTAGTATCGCACAAATTTATCCATTCCAAAAATTGCTGCAAATTGTCATAAGTGTCATTCCAAATGAAAAAGACATCGTCTATGAATCGTGACCATTTGGTCACAGACTCATAGAACGGGGCTATCTCATTAAAAACATACTTCTTTTCAAATTGAGACATGTAAATATTTGCCACCGTGGGGGCACAAGATGCCCCCATGCTGACACCTTGATTTTGCTTGTATAACTGATTATTAAATTCAAAAATGTTGTCGGATAGCACTATTTTAAGACACTCCAGAACAAACAAAGATGGACACTTGATGTTATAGGTATGGATAAACCAATGCACAGCTGCTATGGCTCCATCAATGGGTATGTTACTGTAGAGTGCCTCAATATCCATGGTAACCAAAAATTCGGTATCTGGACAAAAAGAGATATTTTCCACAAGGTTTATAATATGCCTAGTGTCTTGTACAAAGGCAGGTGTGCGAGATACATGAGAGCATAATATGGCATCGACATATTTAGCTAAAGGCTCTGTAACCGAGCCTATAGTGGTGACTATTGGTCGTAATGGGGGATCAATTACGCTCTTGTGAACCTTAGGTATACCATAAATGCTGGCCATGCTAGGTGTCTCAACATTTAAAAAGGCCCATTCTTTCTCACATATGTCTGCATCTTTTAGTGCTCGATTAATGAGCTTGCGTATCTTACTGGCTATATTTTTAGAGGGGTCTCTAGTAATTGGAAGATAAAACTGAGTATCACTCAGCATATTCTCCATTTTTGTCACATATGTTGAGGTCTCATAAATGACAATACCACCCCCTTTGTCACATGCTTTAATGGTCTTATCAGTACAGCTTTTCAGATCCTCTAAAGCTCTATACTCCTCTCTATTCAAGTTAAAGGGAGTCTTTGGAACATATTTGGTAAGGTTGACAAACTTGTTGTACAACACTTGCTCAAAAATGGCCACTTCTGGTGGTAACTGATCAGCTGTAGGGGTAAAGATAGACTTGGGTGCAAGCCCCGATAAATTCAGCTTGTCCCATTGATTTTCTTGTTTAGAAAAGAATATCCGAAGTCTAATCTTTCTAAAAATGGAGACATATGTGAGAAAGAATGGGCCTTTTTAAATGTTGAGACACCTAGGATGGCCAGCATTTATGGTATACCTAAGGTTCACAAGAGCGTAATTGATCCCCCATTACGACCAATAGTCAACACTATAGGCTCGGTTACAGAGCCTTTAGCTAAATATGTCGATGCCATATTATGCTCTCTTGTATCTCGCACACCTGCCTTTGTACAAGACACGAGGCATATTATCAACCTTGTGGAAAATATCTCTTTTTGTCCAGATACCGAATTTTTGGTTACCATGGATATTGAGGCACTCTACAGTAACATACCCATTGATGGAGCCATAGCAGCTGTGCATTGGTTTATCCATACCTATAACATCAAGTGTCCATCTTTGTTTGTTCTGGAGTGTCTTAAAATAGTGCTATCCGACAACATTTTTGAATTTAATAATCAGTTATACAAGCAAAATCAAGGTGTCAGCATGGGGGCATCTTGTGCCCCCATGGTGGCAAATATTTACATGTCTCAATTTGAAAAGAAGTATGTTTTTAATGAGATAGCCCTGTTCTATGAGTCTGTGACCAAATGGTCACGATTCATAGACGATGTCTTTTTCATTTGGAATGACACTTAGGACAATTTGCAGCAATTTTTGGAATGGATAAATTTGTGCGATACTAATATATATTTCACTAACAACATAAGTAAATATCAGGTTGAGTATTTGGATGTATTGATAAAACATGATGCAGGTATCCTGGTGGTTGACTTATTTGTTAAACCAACTGCCAGGAATACCTTATTACATTACGACAGTTATCATCCGGCGACTCAAAAAATAGCATTCCATTTGGTGAATTTTTAAGGCTAAGACGTAATTGCACAAATATCAAAGATTTTGATGTTAAGGCAGAGGTAATGAAAAGGAAGTTCCTGGCTAGGGGCTATCCAAAAAAGATTGTAAGAGACTCTTACAAAAGAGCCTGTTTCTATGACCGCCAGCATTTACTAACAAGTGCTAAAGATAAAAAGGACCCCACACTGGTCTTTGTCACCAGACATTCCATGCTAAATGAGAGAATCAGACAGGCAGTCTGTTCTAGTTGGCAAATTCTTAATGTGGATACATCTAAAACAGGGCTGATCCCTAAACCAATGTTTGCGTACAGACGCAACAAGAATATAAAGGATCATGTGGTACATTCCCGCTTGAAGAAAATCAGTACTGCTCAGCAAATGAGTATCACTGGTAGTAATCCAGTAGTGGGAACATTCAAATGTACTAACTGTAAGTCATGTGCAACAGCTATAGAAGCAACTACATTGCATTTTAACGATCAAGTAATATCACCTAACAGTCTTAACAATTGTAAAACATCAAACGTTATGTACTTGATAATATGCCCCTGTAGATTGGGTTATGTAGGCGAAACAGGCAGATCGCTAAATGTAAGACTTACTGAGCATAGGTCAGCGATCAGGACAAAGAAAACATCAGCACCAATGGTAAATCATTATATAGAAAAGAACCATGCACCTGAAGATATGCAATGGTATATTGTGCTGAAGATCTGTCAGAAAGAAGGGATTACTACTGAAAAACCAGAAAATTGAGAGAAGTTTATTGGATTTTTATTCTGGGAACATCAGTTAAAGGTCTGAATCTTGAGATACCTTGGGATCAAGCTATCAAATAAATCTTTTTACTAGATTCGTTTCAATGACCTTTTCTCTCCATTTAATAAAGTATGACATTAACATAATGTAGGACCTTAGTTTCATTTTTTTTGTAATATCAATTGAGGCTCAGATCTGCATAGGGGGTTAATTGTTTCAATCCACGTTTCACGTGGTATAACATATAGGTTGAGTAAGATGATTTTGTGAAACATCAGTTTTGAATGGGCAATGTCCCCAGAGGAATTGAGTATATCAGTGTTTGGCCACATGTACCGGGCAGTATATATACGGTAATTGCATTTTCTACTATTTTTAACTCGAAGATTTTCGGGTATTAGCAACTCCATCATGGCGAATTGGTTAACATCATATGTCCCAGTATTAGCGAGCGCATACTAATGACGTCATTCCGTCATGGACGAAGGTTACAGGAGTGAATTTAAACCGGAAATCAGCCCTTACGCTTCCTTTGTCGAATAGCTGGTCGGAGGCAGGAGCATTCTACATTGTTGTATAAGTAAGTTAAATAGATCTTTGCCGTACCACTTTGGTATTTGAAGATCCAGCTCAATATTATTTAATAGCGAATATCGATCGTAATGTTATTCATTAGCTATTATTTGGCATACTAGGAGCGTTATATATACGCAGACATTAATTGCGCTGCATAAATATGATGGTAGGCCACATTAGTACACTCGTTAGGCGTATGTTGGTAATAAAATGATACTGTATATCCACTACGCTATAGATAAAGCCTTGCCTCATTGAATATCATCATCAGACCCATTAACACATGGTAGTTTTGATATGCCATATACTGATTAAATTCTATGTCATTATATGGTTGGACGTATTGGGGGTGATGTGCAATTGCTCTATATATGAGTTCATAGTTGTAGCGTTTTCTATCTATTTCTGATATTTATATTTCAATGTATTTTGGCCTGCCCTTTTAGTCAGATTTAGGGTAACAGTTTCTATTAAAGAGCCCAGCAATATACCATTATAAGAACTCTTTAATTGTGTGGGGTCAGTGCCCATTGCGATAACTGACGTTCTGTTAGTAGTTTTTTTTTATGTAACATCTTATCGTATTAGGAGCATGGTTTAGAAATAGCATTTTTGGCTTTTTTGGGGACAATTCCTTAATCCACCATTTCCGTTTTACATGTAGGGTCTTAGAACCACACTAAATCATACTACCTTACTGGGAGTCCATGTACATAGGAATACGCCATTGTTGACATCCGTCGCAGATCTGAAGGTTAGTATATTTGAGTCCATATGCAGAGTGTAATCAAACAAATTTTAAGTTTCATTGGACATTAGTGAGCTAATCGTGATTATTTTGTTCTTCCAGAATATAAATACATTAATTAGGCCTCCAACCGATAGAAATTAGCAGGATACAGTCAAGGGCTAGTCGAAGGGAGATAATATAAGAGAAGAGGTAAGTATTATCAGGTTAGAGTTGTAAAACATTTCAGTATATATAGTGATTTGCTTGTAATTATAATAGTAATAATTTTTTCATTTTTTACTTTATGTTGTTTTTAGGCAGTACAAGCCTTTCATGTTTACCCCTACGGCTCAAGAACCATTTTAGTGATTCGTATAGTCACTTTAGTTGATGAAGGTATTTATGAGATTATTTCGTATAGGTATAGTGGCAATTTCTAGTAGTTCCTATATTAAAGACTTAGAACACTGTTTAAGAATCTATGGGTGTTCATGTTCATCTTTATTTCTTGATTTAGTGCTACACAGGGCTGCCAATTATAGTTCCTAACCCTAATGATGACGGTTGGTTCCAGTTAATACCATCTATGGATTCATCAGAGGTAAATTACATACCTATTATTTTGCCTTATAAGTAAAGCTTCCTCTAAATATAGCCAACAATAGAAGCAGTTTAGGTATAACAGTTTAGGAACACACATGAAGTGACAGTGGTATGTTTTATTTAATTTTTAATTTTATGCTATTTTTGTGTCACTTTGTTTAAGGTTGGTTGAATAGTAGTACTACACTGGTGTTATAAGTAATTGTGTTATATTGTAATTGTATTTTACAGCAATATTCAGGTTCAGTTCTCTTAGACCTCAGCTATAATGTAATTTATCATGATTTTAACGGACGTACATATAGAATAATTTAATGAGAGTGCGTTTAAACTCTAGCTCACAATTATGTTTATATTCCTTATTTTAGTAACCACTGGTATGAAAATCCTGAAGAAGGCTTTGCCGAAACGCGTCGGTATTCAACGAATATTACCAGTGTCTCTATATATGTCTTAATCATATGTCAAGTTGTATAATGATCGTATAGATTATCATGAATATGACATACTGTTTGATCACTGATTACATACAGATTTGTGTATTTGATTTGTGTTGAAGATATATTTTACTCAGGTTATACCGTAATTTGCATCAACATGTGGTTCTAATTTGCACAATATCTATTGGAATGTATATTGGTCCATGCATTGAAGGTTATTATGTATGAATTGTATGTATAAGTATATATATATATTTTTTATCTCTAAAACAAACAAAAGAAGATTAATAATACTAAAATATTTTTTTTTATGTCAGTTGTCATATGTATATCATGTTTTTGTGAGTTTACAGGTCCTCCTAGAGTAAATCAGCACTGTGCCCGGTGCTAAAGTTTTCCAAAACAGTTGAATTCCCTGTTAGGGTTTATCCTTTTTCAGGAGCCCCATACGTTTTCCAGAGTGCATGTCACATATTGTTCTGTGAAAGAGTAAGAGAGCACAGATTAATCACTGCCTGTTCCAAACCTCGGTTCATCTTTTATCCATAACAGCATGTGAATATAAGGAGTACTTCTTGCTTAGTACTCTTTAAGCCAAAAGCAATCAGTAACTTCACCAACAGGAGGATTTCTTTTGTTGCAGATAAAAGATAGCATGGCTTAAAACCTGTGGATAAAATATCTACAAACATTAGCACGATCCAAAGAGCGAAGTTCTCCTGCTGTCTTCAGTATCTGGTTTATATCATATGATAGTCCAGGCAAGTCACTCTCAAATAGAGGTGGAAAATGTATGGAATACACTGGCGGAATCTAGGATCCTCTGAATATAGTCTGGTTGACCTGTATTCAGCTGCTGGTTTTTGTAGGGGTTCGTCATCATACCAGCCACCTGCTCCAGTGGGAAATTATTGTGGAAAACAGCGAGCCTCTAAACCTTTCTCCCACACACTCATGGGAGCTTCTTTTGCTTGTTTCATTTGAAAGAGATCAACAAGAATAACTTCTTCAGAATGCAGTGGATTGATGCTATAGTGTTCATAAATTTCTTCTGATTTGGATCGATCCACTTTGTCAATCTGTCCACTTGATGGTAATCTTTCATCCTCTATACACGTTACATCTCGAACAACATCAATATTTTTGTAATAAATATTATTTTCTACCAGGTATAATGTCACTTTTTTAACTTTATTAACATCCACTAACCCCTGCCAGATTTGTTTGTTCTTGGTAGGGACACCATTTACTAGAATGATTAGTGGTTCATCAATGTCTCTCTCTACCCCTACTGTTTCAATATTCCATTTACAATCTTAAAGTAAGTAGGCAACTCTTCCTTTAAGGCCTTTCTGTAGCTCAGTTGGTGGCAGCTTCCCAGTCTTTGGTTCCATACAAACTATTACCTGGAATGGGTGTATATATTGTATGAGACATGATTCAGAAACATTTAATTCTTGAAGTTGTTCTGGAATTGATACTAATTCTAACTTGTTATGTATTGCTCTGGCTGGCATTCTGTTATCCTCTAATTTATTATAGCAATACTTGCATATAACTTGCTGTTTTGACAAATCAAAGCGTTCCTCTACAAATAAATATACAGCAAATTCTTGCCACTAATCTATGTTCTGTTCTCTTGTTCAGTTTTTGAGAACAGAACGACATTGCGATTTTGGCTTTT
Source organism: Calotriton arnoldi (assembly GCA_963921515.1). Lineage (NCBI taxonomy): Eukaryota > Metazoa > Chordata > Amphibia > Caudata > Salamandridae > Calotriton > Calotriton arnoldi. The sequence goes on along the minus strand of CAWUFW010001478.1, from coordinate 402,024 downwards.
GTATTGAGCGCGTCGACTCCAAATACAAACACAGTTTGGTTTCTCTGAAGAAACTTTTTTAAACGTTGCTATCTCTTGTGCAAAGTTATTAATACTAATACCTGTGTCTTGTTCCTCCACACCTGCACATACCAACACCTCATTTTCAATAGACTCCTCTTCAGGAGGGGCGTGGCTTGGCCGGCTGCAAGATGGCCACACTTTAGGTGGGCTCTGCCGGCCAAGCTTCTTAATCCGCCATAATCCTGCAGATGACGGCTTCCTGACCGCCTGGCCTCGGAACTCTCACTCTCACCTCATCCTGGGGTGCCGCTGGACACTTGCCGCACATCGCTCCGCCGCTCCTGAGCTGAGCTGCGCTCCTGGGCCTGCGCCTCAGGATCGGGTCTTCCAGTCGCTGCTACAGGGCCGCTTCGCCTCAGCCTGACCGCGCCTGAAGAGCTGACCCAGCTTCTGTACTTCCTTGCTGCCGGAGGGGCCTGGTGAGTGTTTCGATCGCCGGGGGCTCTCGGCGGCGGGGTTTGGGGGCTCGTACGCCGTACCGTCCGGCCTCCTTTGCCGCTGGGTGCGGGCGCCGGTTGATCCCATATCGGCGCCCGCTGGGCCTACACTCACTCCACTCAGGCCGGGCGACGTGGGTGGTGCACCCCCGCGGCTCCCCCACCACTGCTTCTCTCTCGGTGGTGCGTCTCCCACCCTCATTGGCGCCCGGGTGCGAGCTCACTGACCCCGCGCCTTGCCGCTGAATACCCGGCCTCATTTTGCGACCCAACCCTACGCCTGGATCCGGTCCCGGCCTGGCGCGGCCGTTCACCCGCCTCTGCCCTGCACCTCCGCTGGCCGCCTTGGGCTCCGTTGGACCCCCCACCTCGGGCGTGGTTCCGGCGCGGAGCTGCCCTTTCACCGGCGACACCAGGGGCCTATACACACCGCGACTTCACCGTGTGGACCTCCAGCTCTTCCCTGCCGCTAGCACCTGATTTGGCCTGACTGCAGCCTGATCCCTGTGGACTGGGGTGAGTGCCATCACTGTTGGGGGCCGCTGCGTTGGGGGTAGCGTGCGCCACGCCGTGGGGCCCCCACTCCTGTGCCGTCTTCACGCCTCTGCTGCCCCGTGGGGTCCGGCCCCGTGTGTGCTAGGACGCGCACCCCCCTTGTATCCCTGCGGCGCCGCTCCCCGCAGCGGCACACCTGTTATTACCTGCAGGGCTGCCACTGGCGGTGCTCCCTGACGCGTGGCCCACGGACTCCCCGTCAGCTTGTACCCTCGGGCTTGGCCTGCCACATGCTATTGAGACGCCTTTCTGCCTGCTGGCTGGCCTGATTGCCCAGGGGGGACCTGTTACCATTCTTCACAGCATGGGCCAGCGCAAACCTTCTTTGCTTCCTTCTCGTGGCATCCTCCCAGGTGCCGCCTTCTGTACCATCTACTTGCCCTGCCTGACGCCCTTGCTGTGGGGGCGGTTGCTCCGGCACCCAGCGGTGCTTCCTGTCCACTCCCCTCTTGGCTGGGGACATGGGTAAGGCCGACCCCAAGCAGCCCAGGCTCACCTTCGACCAACGCCGCCAGACGCGCCAGGACGGCGCAGTCGCCGACGGAGGCGAGTCCAGTCCTCCCACGGAGATGGCCGCCTCCCGGGAGGACGATCTCAAGGCCATCATGCTGGAGGTTAAATCCGCCGTCTCTGGCATTGCTGCCCAGCTGGATCAGCTCTCTTCACACCTCGACGTGGTCAAGTCACGAGTGGACTCGCACGACAACCGCCTTCTGCATGCCGAGACGAGGATCTCTGACGTCGAGGATGCCGCCACCCAGGATCGCCAAAAACTCCTTCAAATGGACAAAATCCTGGAGCTAATACGCACTAAAAACGAGGACTTGGAGGCCCGCTTCCAAAGAAGTAACCTCCGCATCACGGGGGTTCCCGAGTCCACGAACATCTCGCGAATGGAAGATTTCGTGGAACAACTGGTGTGTGAATTGTTTGGAGACGTGCTTTCCCCTGTCTTCATCGTAGAGCGTGCCCACCGCTCCCTTGGCCCCCGTCCGGCCCCTGGATTACCAGCTCGTCCCATCATCGCCAAAATCCTCAACTTCCGGGATCGCGACGCCATCCTTCGGGCGGCCAGGGACAAGGGTGAGGTCCATCATCAAGGTAATTCCCTGTCCTTCTATCCGGATTATACCCTGGCGGTGCAAGCTGCCCAACGTGAGTTCCTGCCTGCGAAGCGGATCCTCCAAAAGCTCGAGATCCCATACTCCCTCGCGTATCCAGCCAAGCTACGGGTCAGACAGGGCTCAAAAACTCTCATCTTCCCTGACCCTAAAGATGCCATCACCTTTGCCAAGAAGCTCGACCGCACCAACTGTTCCACTCCAGCCCCCTCACAGGACTCTGCCTCTGGCGTCTTAAGTGACAATGATTGACTCCATCCTACTCTGCGTTGCTAGCTGTACTCTGCTCTCCACTTTGGCTCCCAGCCCAAAGACCCCACCAGGCTTAACTTGCAACACACTGCTCTTGCTGGTTTGCTGAGGGACCAGGACTAAATGGACCTCTGCAAGACTCTTTAATCTGGTTATCTGCTGTTAAATGTTGGCTTGGCCACCCTGTCTCTTCGACAGGGGCGTATGCCGAGCGCTGCCATGCCCCCGCGGGATGATTCCCACTTTGGTTACTGACTTACCCCTTCCCAGTTGTGGTTCCCTAGGGCGGGTTTGGGTGGTCTCTCAACCTGTTTGGGGGGTTGGTGTGGGAGGTGGGTGGGGGGATTTCTTGGGGTGTTATGGCCTCCTCTGAGGCTAATATGTTTTGGTCACTTTGCATTCTGTTGACATATTGCATGCTTGACTATGTTGTTCCAGCACTGTTTCTATACACTTTTCTGCACTGCCTCAATTGTTCCTCTGACGCCACGCCTCCGCGCATGGCATCTGCTGCCACCTTCTCTCCTGTGTTGGGTCTAATGGCTCCCCTTCGAAGCCCAGTTCCCCGTCATGGCAGTTCACTGGTTGTCATCCTGCACCTCTTATATTGCTGCATTTTTCACACTCTTCACAGTCGCCAGGCGCTTCCCTATCCACCTGCACTGGCACCCCGGCCGCTTGTATCGCTCTCCTTAGCATTCATATTATACTCCTTGCTGAAATGACTGATACAATACTCTGGATATGGACTTCAACCTGTTGGTGGGGTTGGCGTGAGTGGGGGGTTGAGGGTCCTTGGGGATCTGCTGCCCCCTTCTGTGGTGTGTTTGCTTTGGTTATTTTGTATTGTTCTGTCCCTCTGCTTGCCTGGCAATGCCATTCTTTATTGGCTGTGCGTGGTCATGCTGCATTGCTTTGTGCATTACCCCAGGTCCTTGCTCCTGGACTCGCCACTCATCGGCATCCTCCTCCAGGGGTTTGACGTTAGCGCTTCCCTCTTGCAGCCAAACTATCTGTCGTGGCAGGCTCTCAATTGTCTTTGTTTATCCCCTTCATTGATGTACTGCACACCGCTTTCTCAGTTGTTTAGCACCACCATATGTACCCGCACGAAGATCCAGGGCCTTCTCACCACATTGTGTTTGATTATTCTCCACGCCCTGTCTGAATGACTGACACTACCTGTTGGACATGGAACATCCGGGGTCTCAATGACCACCGCAAGGCTCGACTTGTCCATGCACATCTGGTCCGGCACAAGGTGGACATCTGTCTGCTACAGGAGACCCACCTGCTTCCTGCATCTGCTGCCAGACTGCACTCCCGGCACTGGGGAGAGTCCCACTCCTCTTACTATTCCAACTACTCTCGGGGGGTCTCAATCCTCATACGTAGGGGGCTCCTTTGGCAAACCTCCCACGCTATAACCGACCCCGCAGGGCGATTTGTTATCCTTCACGGCTCCCTTCAGGCCCAACCCCTCACGATAGCTGCTATCTACGGCCCCAACACTGATGACCCGGATTTTTTTGCGCAGGTATGGCACCACATTTCATCACTCGGCCCGCTGCACTCCTCTGGGGTGGGGACTTTAATGTTACACTATCCTCCGTCCTGGATCGCTCCGGCCCTCATGCCTCCCATCCTCGTGCCGCGGCGTTCTTAAACTCCATCCTCGCCGAGAACTCCTTGCACGACGCTTGGCGCCACACACATCCCGAGGCCCGCGAGGGCACATGTGTCACCGGCACTCATGGATGTTGGTCCCGGTTGGATCTCTGGCTCTCCTCTCATGACATTTTCTCCTGGCTCACCTCCGTTGATCAAATGGCGCGAACTCTGTCAGATCACACGCCAGTTCAGCTCGGTCTCCGCCTACCTCTGTCCCCCCGACGTGCTTTCTCCTGGCGGCTACCTCCTAACGCTTTGCGTGATTCTGTCTTTTGTGACGAGATCCAGACCACGATTACTAACTACTTTGAGCTCAATGAGGGCTCTGTGGACTCCCCTTCCACTCTCTGGGAGGGTTTCAAAGTCTTTATTCGCGGCGCATGTATTTCTAAACAGTCCGGGGTCCTACGCTCCATCCGCAATACTCTACATAAGCTGGAGTCCGAAATTAAGAGCTTGGACGCCTCTCATGCCCTTGACCCTAGCCCCGACACACTCGCCCGTCTTCGCGAGAAACATACTGAATTCGCTGAGGAGGCTAACATAGAACTATCATTCCTTGGCAGGGAGGCCCGGGCGTGACGCTTCAGCGAGGGCGACCGGCCAGGTAAGACTTTGGCCAACCTTCTCTGTCCGGCCCGTGCTGCTTCCTACTTCATGGCGCTCCAGGATGGTGGCCCAGCTCGCACCACCTCTTCCGAGGAGATCAAGGCACGGTTCACTGACTTTTATATGCAATTGTACACTGCGGGATCCGCCCCTCCGCGTGATGCCCTCGACCAATATTTCGATACCCTTGAGCTTTTATGGCTCGAAAACCACCACCGGGAATATTTAGACGAGCCCTTCTCTAAAGAGGAAATACTAGCCGCCATCAATGGTATGCCTGGTGACAAGGCCCCTGGTCTGGACGGCTTGCCCGCTTCTTTCTACAAGACTTTCGCTCCACTACTGGTGCCGCATCTGGCCGCCATGTATAATGAGTCCTTCGAGAGTGGCCAATTTCCACCTTCGCTCCGCGAGGCCATGCTGACCCTTCTTCTAAAACCGGACAAACCCCCCGAATTGCGCGACTCCTACCGCCCCCAGTCCATCATTAATATTGATAACAAAATCTTCGCCAAACTGCTTGCGTCGCGTCTTCTCCCCCTCATGCCGCTTATCGCCCGCCCGGATCAGTCCGGCTTCATACCGGGCAGGGCCCACGCCCACAATCTTCGGACCATCTTCTCCGTCCTGCATCAAATTAACCCAGCGCTTCCTGCGGTGGCCGCCCTACTCGACGCCAACAAGGCCTTCGACACCCTGAAATGGCCCTTCTTATTCTCTATCCTCCCACGTCTCGGTTTTAGTTCGGTTTTTATTCGTAAAGTCTCATTATTGTACACTCTCCCCACCGCCCGTCTACGAATTAATGGCATGGTATCAGATCCTATCTCTATCGGACGTGGCACCCGCCAAGGATGCCCGCTCTCACCTATGCTCTTCGCTATCGCGATGGAACCACTGGCGGCCCCACTCCGACAACACCACACCCAGAGGGGAATCGGGTTTGCGGCACGCGCCCTCCTGGTTTCTATGTATGCCGACGACATCACTTTATATGTCCGTCACCCCCAGGAACATCTTAGCCCTCTAGTACGTGAGATCATATGATTTGGGGGCTACTCAGGCATACAGGTCAACTGGAACAAGTCGATCCTGTTCCCTCTCACGGACGCCACCACTCCTTTCACCTCGGAATATCCTTTCGTCTGGGCGTCCGGTCCCACTCGTTATTTAGGAGTCTGGCTGAGCAGGGATGTGGACGAACTCTGGAGGGCTAATTTTGGTCGTGCGGTTGACTGGCTTGAGTCGAAGATCCCCTTTTGGAGCCGGCTGCCCCTATCGTTAGCTGGTCGAATATCCATTGCCAAGATGGTCGTCCTCCCTAAATTCTTATATTTATTTCTGAACATACCTATTCCACTCACCACCCATTTTTTTCGCAGGGTTCGCTCGTTGATCATCTCTCTTATCTGGGCCGGCAGGCAACCTAGGATCGCGTGTGACGTTCTCACCCTTCCGATGTCATGTGGCGGCCTCTGCGCCCCTAACTTCAAGCTCTATGCAATGTGTGCTCAGGCCAGTTTCTTGCACTTTTGGCTTCAACCCACTCCTTTCCAGCCGCACGTGGCGGTCGAGGCGGATCTTGCTGCCCCGTGGCCGCTCACCACTGCCCTGTTTGCCCCGGCCAAACTCCCCTGCACTGAGATAGACACAGTTGAGACCTTGCGCTGGGCCTGGGAGGGACTTCATCGGTTCTCCGGCGCCCCCTTGCTTTCGGTAAACTCGATGCCGATAGTTCGGCACCCGGCTTTTCCTCCTCTCCAACCCTCCGGCATGGCTAAACATGCCACTCGCCTGGGGCTGACTATGGTCGCGGATCTCTATCCGGAGAGTATGTTTTATTCCCTGGCTGAGGACTCCGGCCCCATGGACACTCTGCTTTTTTATCAACTGCGGGCTATTTGCAGGGAGCTGCACCCTGGGTTCCCTCTGCCTCCTGCCTCGCTGACCGCTCTCGAGTTTCATTATTCGTCTTCATCCTCTCGGAAGTTGGTAACCAAACTATACGCCCTCACGCTAGCGGATACCTCCATCTCCACTGATCACGCTCGTGTGGCATGGGGCGAGGACCTTGGCATAGATATCTCTCAAGCTGATTGGCTATACTGTTGTGCGCAAACTAAGCGACTGTCCCCTAACTATCGTCTGCGCCTTATCCATTTTAAATACTTGCATAGGCTCTACCGTACCCCCGTTCAGTTGCATAAGCTGGGACTTACCCCCAGTGACAGGTGCCTACGATGTTCTGCTCCTTCGGTGGATTTCGCTCACCTTGCCTGGTTGTGCCCCAAGGTCGCCGATTACTGGCGTGAGGTCTGTTCTGCTGTATCAGAAATCACCTCCTCGCTGGTTCAGCCTGACCCCCCGCTCTGCCTCCTCGGCTTTGTTAAATTCTGCCCGGACGCTTCCCGCCGTCTCATTGCCATGCTGCTTGTCCTCGCACGGCGTAGGGTTTCCATGTGTTGGGGTCGCAAACCTGCACCTAAATTCGCTCAATGGCTCGAAGATTCATCGCGCTGTCAGACCCTATTGTCTGAATTCTGGGACCTTATGCCAGCTAGATCTCGCCCACTTGACATATGGGGGCCCCTTGTGTCATACCTCCTTGCGCGTTCCCCCCAGCGCCTGGCTTCCTCTCCCGCGCTCCCCGCCGGCGTCCCGCCCGCGGCGGCCGCTGGTGTAGGATAGCAATCGGCCTCCCCTCCTTGTCCCGTCTACTTCTTAGCAGGGCCAGCCCCTTCCCCGAAATTTATGCGCTTTATACCAATGACTGTTTATTGTCCAAAAGTGCCTGTATAACACTCGCTATGTTGTCGTTCTCTGATGTTTTGAACTATTGGTACTCTTTGTGATTTTCAATTGTACTTTTGTGCATGGTGCTTTGATTCAGTGCAAGAATGTAATTTGTTTATGCAACTTGGTCAATAAAGGTTTTTTTAAAACTTAAAAAAAAAAAAAAAAAAAAACACTCCTCTTCAGGACAAAAAAAACATAACCGAACATCTTCACACTGTGCCATGCAATAGAGCTCTATTAATTTCTCCTAAACATGAGTCAGGAGTCTCCTAACTAAATTTCACATTTTAGAGTGATAAACAGCTAACATTCTGAAGTGATGAAAGGTGCTTGTCCAGACCTTCTTCAGTAGACATGCCAGTGAATGTCCCTGCAAATTAATATGCTCCCTTAGTTTGCATGGATCTAAACCATGCAAAAATTGCAGTTTTCCGTTTGACACTTCCAGCTGAAAAGTGACGTAAAAAAATTCTCAATATGTCAATTGATTCCTGTAGAACACTACAAATACTGGTACAGTTCCATTTGTATACAGGGGCCTGTCTACGCCTTCCTTGTACCTCTAGAGCTATCACTTCCTCTACATTCCTAGGAACCATCTCTTCTTTTGCACTGGTACTACCATCTTTAACTTCAGAACATCGACCAGTTGTTTAAACTGCAGGCACTAATGTGTTCTCTTGGAAGCATCTTTCTTTATTAAAGAAAGGTTCAGTACTGGAGGTATACTTCCATTCACCTCTTAACATTTTAGAAAAATTACTTCTATTCACAACTCTTTTTTTTTGCTTCTTCTCTTCATACATACCACTGTTTAATCCAGTGTTCTCATTCTGTTCAGGATCAAAATAAATAGCTTCCCCTTCAAAGCAAATGCCTTATCAACTACTGCCTCAATATTTTGTTTTTGCTTGGCTGCTTCTCTTCTCCTTTTATACTGCCTCATAGTTCATACCAAATTCTGAATTACCCTACTACGAAACATTGTGACACTTATTTCCTTAAACTGCCTCTGTCTTATTGTTAAACTATCTGCTTCCTTATACAATTTATTACCCTTCATGTCACTTAGTTTATCTCCTTTCTTAGGTGATTTGAAACCTTGCTTTTGATTAGCATGGTTTTGCTTACTTTGCATTTTTCCACATACTGTTTTGAGAAACGTCTTAGTTTTCTTGCCAGCAGTTCTTTTCTCTTTAACCACATTGTCCACATGTTGTCCCTTGTTTTTCTGTGTTGTAAGGAGACAGTATCCTTTCCTCTGTTTCTTTCTTCTTTCAGTTTTTTGGGCATTATAACTCTCTGTTTTTAAGTACAAGTATATGTCTGGAAATAAAAAACAAATCACTACATTTAGCTTTTCGTTATATACCATTACATTACATATTTTAAGCATTTAAGTACCAACATAAACAGTTATGTCACTATGTTATAGCCACTCTAAGTCTGTCATGTTTATATCAGTGTGTCCTTGGGTGTCTCAGCATATGCATCAGTGTGTGCTTTACTGTGCTATTGTATGCATGAGGGACGTGCCTGGGTGTGTCAGTCTATGCATCAGTGTATGTTTAGGTGTGTCAGCATATGCATCAGTGTGTGCCTGGGTGTGTCAGTGTATGCATCAGTGTGTTCCTGGGTGTGTTAGTGTATGGATCAGTATGTGACTGGGTGTGTCATTGTCTGTATAAATGTGCCATTAGGTGTGTTAGTGTAAGCATGAATGTGTCCCTGGGTGTGTCAGTGTATCCATCACTGTCTGCTTCAGTGTGTATGTGTTTATATCAGTGTGTGACAGGTTGTACTACTTTATGCATCAGAGTGTATCTGGGTGTGTCAGCATCTGCATCACTGTCTACCTGGGTGTTTCAGTATATGAATCAGTGTATGCCTGGGTTTCTTACTGAATGGGTCAGCGTGTCACTGGGTGTGTTAGTGTGTGCATCAGCACATGCCTGTGTGTCAGTGTATGCATAAGTGTGTGCCTGGGTGTGTCAGTATATGCGTAATTCTGTGCATTGGTGTATTAGTGTATGCATTAGTGTGTGCCTGCCTCTGTTAGTGAATGCATGAAAGTGTACCTGAGTGAGTCGGTGTATGCATGAATGTGTCCCTGGGTGTGTTAGTGTATGCATGAATGTGTTCTTAGATATGTCAGTGTATGCATAAGTGTGTATTTGGGTGTATCAGTCTATGCATCAGTTTATGTCTACCTATGGCCTATCTTAGCAGTGACTTATATGTTCATAAAAATGAGTTTAAGGCCTGGCAAGCAATGTTAAATGCCTACTCGACCTGGCAGTAAAACTGTACACACAGGCTGTGCAGTAGCCGGCCCGAGACATGTTTAAAGAGCTGCTTGTCTATACAGGTGACTTAATGTCACTACTTGAGTACATACCTAAATAAGTGTATCAGACCCTATCTAGGTGTCTCATTGGCTGTGTAAGTATCTATGTAGATGTGTCACTGGCTGGCTTAGTATCTCTATGGGCCTGTGTATGTATATGTAACTGTCTCTATGGATTGCTTACTAGGTGTATTAGTGACTGTAGGGGTATGTAAGTGTGTGTGGAACTGACTCTGTTATTGCTGGATACATAAGTGCTGTGTGAGCGTGGGAGTGAATGTCTAAGTCCCTCTGTTGCTGTCAGACTGGGTGCGTTACTGGCTCTATCCTTTTGTAAATAGGTATGTGAGTTGTAGTGTGAGCGGAATACTGGATGTATAACTGTGTGTATGGATCTGTAAGAGCTTTTGTAACTCACTGAAACTTCAAAGTACATGTCTTACCTGTTAAGCACATACCATTGTGTCCTATGGCATACCTACGGCCTACCTTAGGGCTTTCTTTTATATACAAAAAGGGGTGTGTAAGGCTTAGAAGGATTTTTAAATGGGAAGTCAGCCTGGCAGTAACGCTGCATACATAGGCTCTGCAATAGGAAGCCTGAGACATGTTTGAAGGACTACTTGTCTGGATGGGTGACTTGGTTGTGTCAGTACTTGAGTACATATCTGAGTGAATGTATCAATCCCTGTATGGGTGTGTGAGTGTATGTGTAAATAACTATATCGGTATAAAAGTGACTTTCTCAGTAACTGTATGGGTCTGTAAATCTGTATGCAAATGGCTGTATGGATAGCTTACTGGCTGTGTTAGTTAGTGTTGGGGTATGTACCTATGTGTGTCACTGGCTCTGTCACTGCTGGATACATAAGTGCTGTGTGAGTGTCTGAGTAAATGTCTGAGTACCTCTGTTGCTGTCTGACTGGGTAGGTGAGTGGCTGTATCCTTTTGTAAAGAGGTATATGAGTCACAGTATGGGTGGGAGATTAGGTTTATAACTCAGCGTGTGGGTCTGTAAGTGCACGTGTAAGTCACTGAAACTTCAAAGTACATGTCTTACCTTTTAAGCACATAGCATTTTGCCGTATGAACTACATATACTTTACCTTAGGAGTGACTTGTATGTAGTAGAAGGAAAGTTTCAACCTGGCAGGGGGTGTTAAATGCATGCTTAACCTGGCACTAAAACTGCACACACAGGCTCTGCAGTAGCAGGCCCAACACATGTTTAAAGGACTACTAGTCTGGATGGCTGACGACGAGTATCAGTACCTTAGTACATACCTAAATACGTGTATCAGTTCCTCTATGGGTTTATCACTGCTAATGTAAGTAACAGTAATGCCATATGACTAGCTGTCTTAGTGTCATGACCTCAAGCCCACAGCTACAGCATGTATAAGCTCATAGAGGTGTCCCCCCTTCATATGTATAGTGTCCTTATTTGTAAAGCGTGTCCCCCCTCCCTGAGATTATTATGGAGCGTTCTCACTGATGTTCTGTATCATGCAGTGTTTTATTTCCTACTATGTAAATCATTTATTCTGTAGCATACAATGTTTTATTCCCATTTCATACTGTGTAAACCATGATGCCTTATTCCTGGTGGCAAGTGGTAGGCAAAACGTGTTTTAGAAATGCTGCCTTGCATGCCTGTCAATGTGCTACACATGCAGGAACCATCACTGTTTCCTCGTGCCTGCCTAACGGCAGACGCGATCACCTCCATCTGCGCCCACCATGTGTTCTTCCAGTGCATTCGAGGTCTCGGCTTTTTAAGGATGCCAGTCCAAACGCAAGCTGCTTGGCCTCAGTTCTCCAAGTCCTCACCTGATCTCCGGTCCTGTTGCAGCAGCGGTTCTCCGTAGGCTCTCCACTCTGGCTCCAAGCACCAGCAGTGTTCTGGCCTCCAGCACTTGCCATCTCCAGAATCCCGGCCATACCCAACTCATCTCCACAGCAACGCATCCTCACCGGGTGGTATTTTAGCACTAGCATTTCCTGAAAGAACACAAAGACAAAAAAGAGAGAGAACATTAACGCAGGTAGTCTCAGATCCAGCGTCTTGGGTTTCCCAAACTTTCACAAGGTAATTACCTTTGTTTTTATCCTTTCATGAGTGCGCACAAGGAAACTAATCACAGACTGGATAAAACTGATTGTTGACATTCTCAGGCCTCTAGACATTGTTGACAAAAGAAAACCACTTTGTGCGTTTCCTTATAACTATCTCCAAAAGCAGCTACCTGACTATGAGACTGTACAGCTTTATGGAGAATCAGTAGAATTTCTATTTGCAGACTGTGACAACACGTTGAAAGTGTACAGCAGCATTTATGAGTATGAACCCTGACATACTGCATCAAACTTTTGTTTCTGTTACTGAAACTGCTTGAAGCATCTATGCGAAGGACATCATGACCTGTGTTACAGTTGTGCTGAGAACCTTTCACACAAGGCATGTGCCAATACCTGATTATCAGTGCTATAGTAGAGTGTACAGACTACAGGTTACTTACCTTGTTATTGTTTTATATGGGGTAATTTTGTACTGCACACTAAGGGCCTGATTACGACTTTGGTGGTGCAGCTATGGGACCACCCTGCTGCTGCACCGCCAAAGCCGTGGTCAGGTCACCCACCAGATTAGGAGCTTCTTCCTGTCTGGCGGGCTTTGCTTTTGATGTTCCCACTAGGTGCCCTAAAAATGGGCACCACAATGGGAACGCCAAAAAAGTTCCTGCACAGCATGGACTGAAATGTCCATGCTATTCAGGAACTGGGGTGCATGCATACATGGGGCACATGTTGTGCCCCCTCTATGCTTCCACATGCAGAGAGGAAAAGGGGGCCCTGCAGGCCCCCCTTTGTTTCCTCTCCACGACGGTGTTTATGAAGTAGGAGCCTCGGCAGAGAAGAAACTCCTAATATGCTTGACGGGACTGCAGCGGTCCCACCAAGCATATTGATGCCTCCTGACCGCCACAACACCACCAGACAACGGTGGTTCCCCTTGTGGCTGCGGCGGGACAATGGTGGTCCGACCATCATAATCATAATAGGGCGGTTGGTAGACTGCCTCTTCAGTGCCCCCCACAAGTCTGGCGGTCCGTGGACCGCCAGATTCAGAATTAAGCCCTACGAGTGTATTGTTGCCTCACTATTGTACCTCTCACTAATAATGTGCTGTTTTCTTTTACTATACAGACTGCACCACCAACAAAACCCTGTACACTCCAATCAGCAGTCGCAAGCTACAGCATACAGCAGTCCCTAAACTCCAGCAAGACGCACCAGCCTGACGAGAAGACGTCCTGTGGTCTAGTACAATCTGTTCTTTTTCTTCTCTCCCTCCAAACCCCCTTCCCCTTGGGGCCTTCCTTGATACAGTGCTGCTTATAGTCACTGGTAGCGAGTCAGGTCCCAGGGGTTGTTGGGTCATATTATCTCCCCAGAGGAACATCCTGAAGTTCAGTTGAGTGGCATTAACACTTAGTAACTCTATGGGTCTCTATATGTGTATGTAACTGACTGTATATATTACGTACTACCTCTATTACTGAGTGTTGGATTTTATAGCTGTGTGTGCAACTGGCTCTGTTACTGCTGGACACATAAATGCTGTATGAGCATGTCACTGGATGTCTAAATGCCTCTGTCTCTGTCTCACTGGCTGAGTTTTGTAAATATGTGAGTTGTAGTATGGATGGGAGTTTGGATGATTAAATGTGCCTATGGGTCTACAAGTGCACATGTGACTCAATAAGTCTTCAAACTGCATATCTTACCTTCTAAGCACATAGCACACTGCCCGAAGGCTTACCTACGCTGTACCTTAGGGGTCACTAGTATGTAGTAAAAAGGAAGTTTATACCTTGGCAAGCAGTTTTAAAAGGAAACTCAACCTGACAGTGGAACTACGCACACACACACACTCTACAGTAGAAGGCCCAACACTTGTTTAAAGGACTACTGACACACCGACTCTCGGACCCAGAGAGATTCTCATACACCCACTCACATACCCACAGAGACCCTCACACACCCATTCAAAAACCCACAAAAACACTCACACATGCACTCACAGTTTCCGACATACACACTCAATACGTTTGGTTACATCACACACACTTTTATCTGCTCATGTACATGCATATCTTTTCGATCCTTTTTTTAAAATTATACTCTAATCACATACCTGTTAAATAAGTTTGCTTGTCTGTATATTTTTGTGATGATATCAGTTACAATGTGAAATCTAACCATAAGAAAAGTACACCAATCTCATACACAGCAACCATTAACGGCAACGTTTTCAAATTTGCTCTCAGTGATACTAACATAATAAGCAAATCATAACATCCGTTTCATATTTTCCTTTTGTTGTTTCACTTCTCAATGGTCAGTGTTTCTTAACCCTTTCTTCTACAGTTTCTTAACCCTTTCTTCTACTTCTGTAAAGAAGCCCAATCTGGTAGTGTTTTGGGCAAATTCGCAAATCTGTAGCGATGCCCAATGCGGACCCCCGTGTAACTTTGCGGCAGATTTGTGAATATCAACAGGAGTCTGAAAAAGTATTTAGCATTGTACTCTTAATACTTTACAACTACAAGGCACTTTATAAGATATTCTGATTAAGAAAATAAACCCTCAAGCAGTAAGTATAAACCACTCTAATTTTAACTAAATCTCTACAGTGTATTTAATACCCTTCCCCCACAGTCTCTTAGCTGAGTTTTCATGGCAACCCCCTTTCAAACACTCTCTTGAACCAGTAGGCAAGAAGTTCACAACACATTCTAGAACCACCATACTAGGTTCAAAGTTAACTGACTGTTTAGAATTAAAAGGATATCATAGATAGCATTACATTTTTTTATTTTTAGCAGAGCCAATCACAGATCTACCTACTTTTCCTTAAAAATCACGACCTAATTTTAGCTACCTGCATATTTAGAACATCCAATCAAATATGTCCTTTTAAAACCCAATACTGTCCTACATTTTAACTGCCTTTCATTTACAAACCTGCGTCATTCAGCTCCAGCCTTCTTGTGTGTGCTACGCCTCCTTGCCTACAAAATGTTGAGAGTGTGGATTGTGAATCATAGCTTTGTCTTTTGGTCCAGAGAGTGTGCTAGAAAGAGTGGCATTGACAGGGACTTGGGTTTGGCTAATGTGGACATTACTTGGGTTGGCATGAGAGGGTTAAAGTGGCATCAATTACTCCCATTGGTTAAAAGCATTGCGGATTGCCAACATCCTGACCTCATGATTGTGCACTGTGGTGGCAATGACCTAGGCACAATTACTGGGGTAGGACTGAAAATCCTAATGAAGGATTTTGGGGAGAGGAGTTGGTCTAACGGCTAGGGCGGTCGACCTCGAATCTGGGGAACTGGGTTCAAGTCTCGGCAATGACGCTGAACATCCTGTGATTCTGGGCAAATCACTTAATCTCCCCGTGCCTAACAAAAATGAATGTGTCCTCATGAAATGCAACTGGTGCTATGTAAAGTGCTCTGATACTCGATTCGGGTCAAGTTCGCGCTATATAAAACCCTGTAAAAAAAAAAAGGATACCTTTGATCAGTTAATGACACTTTTCCCTCATACTGCCATGGTGTTCTCCAACATTTGCCAAAGGCAGAAATGAAAGTAGTCTAATGAATTCTGTTCACAGATAGACAAAGCCAGGAAACATGTGAATAAAACTGTTTCTGCATTCCTCACAGACCATAACATGGACTCCATCTACAACAACAATGTACGCTTTGGCATGGAGAATATATATATAGAAGTGAAAGAGTTCACTTCACAGAGAAAGGCAACAGAGTATTCCTTAACAACTTGAAAGACTTCATCCTGTTTTATGTGTACTTATGATCTACACACGATAAGCACAAAGGCTCTTTTCAGAGCCAACCATTTTCCCAAACAGTAGTCCTTTTTTATGTTCAAATCCTTTTTCTAACCTCTCGCCTGGATCTGCAGATCTGCCATGCATCCTCGGCCAAATAAGGGGTCTGCCAGCTACGTTTCAGGTGGATCCTTGACAGATCAGCAGATCTGTTTCCAACCAAAAGCACACATTGAATGCAAAACAACAACACATTTGATACAAACATATCCTATTAAAATGTATATAACTGTATCACTGCCTGTGTGTGGGTGTGTGAGTAGCTGAGTAAGTTACTGTGTTGGTGTCTGAGGAGCTATATGGGTGTGTGAGTGGGTGTGTTAGTGGCTGTGGTTGTGTAACTGGGTGTGAGGGTGACTGTGTGTTTGTGTGTATGTGTGTGTTTGTGTGTGTATATCTGTCTAGTACCTATGAGGGTTGTGAGTGGTTACTGGATCTATATGGGTGTGTGAATAGGTGTGTCAGTAGTTGTGTGGGTGTGTAAGTGGTTCTGTAAGTGGGTGTGTAACTGGCTGTATTGGTCTGTAAATGGGAGAGTAGCTAGCTAAATGAGTTGTACATGGATGTACGAGTGTCTGAGTGGGTGTGTGAGGGCCTGTGTGGGTCTGAGAGTAGATGTATGAGTGGTTCTTGGGTCTGCAAGTGGGTGTGTGAGTGGCTGTATGAGTGTGTAAATGGGTGTGTGAGTGGTGTTTGGGTCACTGACGAGGTGTGTGATTGGCTGTAGGTGTGTCTGAGTGGGACTCTGAATGGTGTTCTGGGTCTCTGAGTTGGTGTGTGTGTTGCTGTATGGGTATGTGAGTGGTTGTGTGGGTGTAGAAGTGGGCATGTGAGTGCCTGTGTGGGTCTGTGAGTGGATGTATCAGTGACTGTATGGGTGTGTGAGAGGGTGTGTTAGTGACTGTATGGGTGTGTGTGTGTGTGTGTGTGTGTGGATGTGTTAGTCGGTACATGAGTGGGTGTGAGGGTGTGTGAGAGAGTTTGTGAATAGGTCTGTGAGTGGATGTATATCGGGGGTGTGGGGGATACTGGCAATGATTCTTGTGTTTGCTGCACCTGCAGCAAACTCATGTAAGAGCGGAGGAGGCCACCGCCCCTAAAACTCGTGACATCCGGGGCAAACTGCACCCCGTCCCCCTTGCTACACCACTGCACAGGGCTGTGCTTTGTGCTGCGGTGGTTCCATAGAACCTTGTGCATGCAAAAAAAACATTTTCCTATCATTTCTTCCCCATGAAGGGTTCCTCACAGACCCCTCCATCAGTCCCATGGGGTCAGGATACCTCTAACTTGATCCCTTATATCCTATTTTGCATTTATTTTACCCCCGGAACCATGTCCCGATTGACAAAATGGCAGTCGCACCTTGTCTCTCAGGGTGCAGCAAGCTAATCACGGCATTGCTGATGGCACATGGATTTGCGAATCCTCTGCAGTGTATCAGCTTCTCTAGATATTCATAAATGTTTCCTCTTTAATATCTCCAAAACTGCTGAAAATATTTACACCAAATTACAAAAAAGACCTCTTTCTGGACCAAGATCTATCTTTCTGCCAAATTTGGTGTAATTTCATTCAGCGGTTCGGGTTGTAATTGTGTCTAAAATCCCTATGCGAAATATACATTATCTACTGGTGGTTGCCAGTAGATAGTTATAGTTAGGACCTAGTTTCCATAGGAAAATAATTTTTTGATGTGCCAATAACTTTTCTGCCGTTTGATGAATCTTCACAAAATTTTCAAAACTATCGGGCAGTCCCTTCAGCTGCTGTCTTGAAAATTTCGGGGTGATTTGTCAAGTGGGGGCCGATAAAAAGGGGGGGTCCCAAAACGCTTTTTCTCCATGTTAATTTCCATAGGAAACTTTAGACATTGCTACAGCATGGACTGCTGAACGGAATGACACCAAATTTAATTTGGCAAAAAGGTAGTGCTTAGTCCAGAAAGCGACCTTTTTGTTAAATGGTGTAAATTCGTTCAGTAGTTTTTGAGAAAGTTAAAGATTTCTCAGATATACAACTGTGGCCACGGTGGATCCATCACCCCTCCCGATCTCGTGCCTGAGATTTGATTGGCTGCCAACACTTCAAACCAGGAAGTGTTGGCAGCCATCTTGTGACTTGTTTGAACCGAGTCACAAGAAATAAATTAACGAGTCACAAAAAAAATTAAAATAAAGATAAGGGGGCAGGGTAGAAACACGCTGACCCCTCGGCCTCTTGGGTGGGTCCCAAAGGGACCACCCAGGGCCCAAAAAGCATTTTTTTAAAATTTTCATTGGAAGTTGCATTGGATCTGTGAATCTTGCTTCGTTTATTTAGGCCCCCGGGTAGACCAGGTCCCGGGGGCAATGACAAATAATAATGGGGGGCCCTGAGTGGGCACCCGCAGCCCGGGGGACCGCCACCTCCCCGGGGCTATATGTAAAAATAATGCATGGGGGGCTCCAGCCCCCCCACACCTTCCCGGGGGAACACCACCTCCCCAGGGCAACTCTAAATTGAATTATATATGGGGGGCGCATGACCCCTGTGGCCCTGGGAACCACCACCTCCCTGGGGCTTAATTAATGTTGTAGGGAGGTCGCGCGGCCCTCCTCTTGGAGCCGTAGAGGGCCCTGGGGACTGCCACCCCCCAGGGGTGGCCCCAGCAATATCCCAGTCTGCCCACTGACCTATACAGTTATACACACACCCACCGACTTATTCATACAGATAGTAACACTTACTTACTCACCCATACAGTCACTCACACACACACACACACACTCACCCATACAGCCACTATCACAATCCCTCACTCACACATACAGTCATTCATATACTCCCAAATTCACCTATACTGCCTTTCACATACCGTTACTCACCCATACAGCCACTTACTCGCCCAGCCACTCATCCATGCAGGCAGTCACACCCCCTCTCATCCAACCATACAGACACTCATACAGGTACTCGGACAGACAATCAATCACCCATACAGCCACTCACGTACCCATTCGCCAACCCATACAGCCAATTAGATACCAGCTGACAGACTGATACAGACATTCTCACAACCTAGTCCCTCACCCATACATTCACTGAGACACCCAATCACTCACTTATACAGTCAGTCACACACCCATTGAATCATCCATAAAGGCACTTATATACACCCACACATTCACCAGTACACCTTGGTATATATATTTAACACTCATAAACGTTTTAAAAACACTTAGGGGCATATTCTCAAGGACACATCGCCGAGTTATCGGCACTTTATCGCAGCCAAATTCGCGATAAATCTAACGCCCCATTCCCAAGCAGGTGCTAACAGCCCATAACACCAGTTTACCTGCGAAAGCAGTCGCAGAAAACATCGCCACAGATGACCCCGGCAACTAACGCTAATGAGATGCAGAGTAGGCGTTCCCATGCAAAAATCTGCGACAACACCACTCCACAACATTCTCAACGACCAGCCCGATTGGCGATAAGACCACAAAACATGCAATAAGGTGCGTTAGCAGCCAGGAAATTAACACCTGCTCCTACCTGGTGCAAAGTCGGACGACAACCGGCACCAGACAAGGGAGCACAGCCCATAGCCACACCTGAAGAACAACAGATGCCCTGGAGCAAACGACCATGCAGCCCGGAGCCCCAATAGGTCAACAACACCCAACGCCACCACCCCCAGGACCCCACCACCCCCTTCCCCCCCTAGGGGCCCTACCCCGGGCACCCCCCATATCCCCCCAGGGCAAAGATATTGCACATCAACTCCACGAAACCATGAACCAAACAAATCGCCTAAAGTCGCACAATCACAGCACTCAACATACATGTGTGGTCGGAAAAGAGGGAAATCATACATCCATATCATAACATCCAAATAACACGTTTATTACAGAACAAAACAAAAACAGAAAATCAGAAGAGGCATGGCGGGTCGTCCCACGACATCCTGCAAGTCACAGCCTGCAAAACAGAAATCTGTATAAGAAGGAGTGCCATGCGCACATCAAATCACAGAGAGAGAGAGCAAAAGAGAGAGGGAGAGAGTGAGAGAGGGAGAGAGAAAGAGAGAGGGAGAGAGAGGGAGAGAGGGAGGGAGAAAGAGAGAGAGAGAGAGAAAGAGAGAGGGAGAGAGAGGGAGAGGGAGAGAGGGAGGGAGAGAAAGAGAGAGGGAGAGAGAGAGAGAGAGAAAGAGAGGGAGAGAGAGAGAGTGCCGACACTGTGGACCTATGCCCCACTGCTCACCTGCTGCCACCGGTGTGTCTCCAACCATGTGCCCGGATTCACAGCAGTCCCCCAGGTCACTCATCTGAAACAGTTTCCAGAGACATGAATGTCAGAGCCCATACAGTTGCACACGCCACCATCGCTTGCCCGCCCCTGCGCACATAGGCTGCTGCACCCCAGCCCCTCCCGCCGCCCAGTGGTGAATGCCCGCCCCTGCGCAACCAGGCCTCACTGCTCACTTTCCACCATCGGCGTGTCTCCAAGAGGGCCCACCATGTTCCGGAGGGATCTCCAAGCCCAGGGCCCGCGACCATGGCACCCTCCACATCATGCAGCCCCGCGCGCCACCAGGTCACACACATGTTGCTGGGTCTTGATATCGCAATGGCAGAGACCACATCTGTGGACACGGCATCATCGCAGGCTGCACACCCGCTCAGCGCTTGAGGTGCCACTAACTCTGTGAACCGCAACGCCACGTGGCGGGAGGCCCGCCCTGCCCTTGCCCAGGCCCACACTGCGGTCAAGCAGGTCTCACACAAACCCATGCCAGTCCAGACCGCCTGGACGGCACATCATCGCAGGCTGCACACCCGCTCAGCATTCCAGGTGCCCCTATCTCACTGCACCGCAAGACACCGTCCCGTGGCGGGGTGCCTGTGCCTGCCGCAGTGTATCCGGTGCCACCAAGTCTGTGCCCCGCTAGCCATGGACCCTTAATGATTGAGTCCCATTGTGCGGATGCCATCATGTCACCCCGGCACTGGGCAATGTGAGGTGGCAGGGCCCTAGGCCCACATGCGTAGATGGGAACTACACAGAGACACCCAGTTGTAGAGTTGAAATGGTGTCCAGCACATGCGCCAGGCCCTTTTTTATTGGCAGGGTCACATGTCCTGTGACGCCTGTGCTGGATGGGTGTGGTGTGGGTGTACACCAGCCGTGAGGGAGCGGCTGTGGCATGCTGACAACTAGACCTGTGAGCTGCAGATCCCTGCAGTGCAGAGCTGGGACATGTAGCGTTGTCGTCCCCCCTGTGTGCTTAAGCGGAGTGGGCTGCCCTGGCGTATGCCAGTCCAGCGTAAGGGTGTGATCAATGACCCCGGGCTCTGGGTGTGGTTCCGTCCTGGGCAGGACAAGGAAGTGACTAATGGATGTGTCTCTGTTGAAGTGTCGGCAACCCCCGGCCTGCAACAGGATAGTGCCACCCAGTGACAAAAGTCCCACAACATGGGCAACATGGACGTAAGGGGGAATCACTGACCCTACATTCATCCATACTTCCACACTTGAAAGATCATAGACATGACACATCTGTGTGAATATGAATGTTTATTGCACATTCAAGGGAGTGTTGCAGCTGGAGCAGTATAGGGCCATGCCAACACCACTTCACATTGTCTGCCCATGTAGGGCCAGCCAGAGTCCTTCAGGGAGTGACCCATACATCAGGAGAGGAGGAGTTCAGTCCGCAGTCTGATAGCTGTGACATTGGTGAGCAAACAGAATATGGCAGTCCATGTCGGGGTCCGAGGTGTGTGTCGCAGAGTGCATCGGGGGACAGTGGAAGGTGATGATGCAGAAGGCAGAAACAGGCCACATGGCGGAGATGTATGCTACTGCGTCCTTCTGACCACGAAGGCAGATTCATCCGCATCTTCGTCTGCTGCTGTTGCCTGTCCCTCACATGTGGGTGGTGGTGTTATGTCTCCAGCACTGTGTGGCACTGACACATCAGGGGCCGGAGATGTGGATGAGGTGGTAGCAGCAGCATGCATCAGCGCAAGGCCTTGTGGCAGCAAAGCCATGAGGAGGGTCTTAATGGCATGGAGGGACCCAGCTAGATCTCGCTGGTGTGCAGCCGGGGCAGCCGCTCTTTCCGCCTGCGTCCGCTCCATGTTCTCCATGATCCTCCGCATGTGTCCCAACTCCCGGGCGAGCTCGCTGGAGGCACTCTGACTTGACAGTCGTTCCTGTCGCAGAGTCAGGACTCTAGCGATGTCAGCCATGGTTCATTGGAGAGCATGGAGCGGACTGTGGGTGTCCGTTAGGGACTGTGAGTGGTCCCTGATGGGACTTAGACACCCACGTATGGTGTCTAGTTTGGCTGCCATGCGGTCGAAGCCCACCTGCACCTGTTCAGCCAGCTTCTCCTGGCACCCCAACACACGGCGTTGGAAGGCCATGTGTTTGTCGTGGGGGTCCTGGGAGGCGGCCGTGGTGGTGGGTGCTGCCTGCTGTGTGTACTGTGCAGGGGGTGGGTTCTCCTCGTGGCAGCTGGGCTGCCCTGTTCCTGGAAGTGGGCTGCGTAGGCTCTCCACGAGCTGTTGGAGGGCGTCGGAGTCGAAGGTGTGGTGGTCCTCTTCGTCATCAGAGAAGAGAGGTTCGGACTGCACTGCAGGAGGTGTTGGATTTCCCCCTGCAATGTGGAGGGGAGATGCAGTTTAACATCATGTTCACATGTATGTTGACGCATTGTACAGGTTCACATTCAGACTGCATGACAGTGTACATTGTGACTGTTTGGGGGGGCTGCCTATTTGATGCAGGACAGTGGACATTCCGACTACATCACGGATGTGTGTTTGTACTTGTACATTGTCAACTCACATTTCCATGCAGTGCCAAATGTGATTGGCCAGTTTCTACGCACATACGGCAGCAGTTGTGTCCTCTGTTCTGTTGTGGACGTGATGCGGTTTGTACCACATTGTTGTCAATGTTGATGTGCTCTGCATGTAATGTGTGTGTGCCGCATTTTGGGGGAGTCGCCCTTGCTGGTCTGTTTCGCTGCCCCTTGCATGTGGTGTGCCTCTGGCTTGTGTGGTTATGAGGTGCTGAGATGTTGCATACCTGTGTGCATTGGTCTCTTGGTGGGATTTGGTGGACTGGGGCATGGTTTGTATGCAGATGTGCTGTGCTTACTTGTGCATGTGTGCCATTGTGCCCATCTCCCCCTGTCCCCCCAGTCCCTGGTGGTTACTCACCCTGTTGCTGTTGTGTCCGGTCATGTTGAGCAGTGTCCGGTCCCCCACTCCTGCCACCGTCTCCCCACTGATGACTGTGGAGACCATTTCCTCCATCTCGTCCAGCTCCTCCTGTGTCGCTGGACTCCCACCTCAAGTCTGCATTGCTGCCTTCAGGTTGTTTGCGAGTTTCAGCTTGGTTTTGCGCTTCACATCATTCCAGCGCCTCTTGACCTCGTCCATTGTCCTCTTCAGCACTCCGACTGCATTCACCTTGTCCACAATGGTCTGCCATATTCCATTTTTAGTTGCCAGTGACACGGTGGAGGTGACGAACAGTAGTTGATGGTGTTCTATCACCTCCATTATCAGGATCCTGTTTTCCTGTGGACTGAACCGCTTCTTCCGAATCTTCTTGTCCTTGCCCTTCCCTGACCCTGAGGTCCCAGGCTGGTCCTCCGTGGGGCTTGTGGGGTTCTGGTTGTCCTCTGTGCTTGCTCCGGGTGCCTCCATTGTGCTTCGCTGTTGTTTGTCTTTTGTTTTTTTGTTTTTCTATTTTTATAGTGCATTTTCCTGCATGACGCGTGGGAATTGCAGGCCTGTGGCTGCTTTTTGCAGATTTTTGTATCGCTATTGGCGTCATCCCTACTATTTTCGCGTTGGGGTTTCGTGTTTTTGCGGCGTTGCGTTGCTTTTAACGCGTTCGTTTGTCGCGTTCTCGTGTGTCTATCGCATGGTGCCGCCGTGTTGGGAATAGCACGTTAACACAATGTTGTTTTCCCGCGATGGACTGCGATGTGCAGAGTTGCGTTAAGCTAAACTTGCGGTGGTTATCACACGTTCTTGAGAATATGCCTCTTAGAGTCACTGGATAATGTCATCAGAATGTCATTTGAGATGTCATCAGTGATGGCATCAGTGATGTCACTGACCATGTCAAGAGTGATGTAATATTTGAGGTCTTAAGCAGTGCATTTCAGGGGCGCGAGTTATAGTTGAATTTCTCTGGGTGTGTACGAGTGAAACCTGAGCCTAACTATAACGCCTCTGTAACCTTTGTTTTTTTCAGTGAACAGATGCTGGGACTCCTTTCAAAATATGCTGCAATAGAAGTTCAACAAATTGGGGAGGAGCTGAAATTGCTTCGTGAGGCATTGAGCAAAATGCCAGCCCAGGATGAAATAAAGACTTTCATTAAAGAAATGGAAATGCGCTTGACTAAATATGAGGACAGCATTAAGGCGAGGAAACGCTGGAAATTCGTGAGGGACAGGAATGATTACGCGCAAGGGCGCATCCTTACTTTCAGCAGAAAATACGACGCCATCAGGAAGGATTATAAAAAGATCGAAGCACTGCGAGCGCAAGATTCGGAGACCTCTGGCTCAAGTTCAGCAGCACCATCGGACGATGAGGATAGACACACCGCTTTGGGACCTAACAGGGGACCTTTTACATCTCTGGAGGAATACCGTTTTATGCAGTTGAGCCTCAGTGCAAACAAAAAACCACCGAGGGGAAGAGGAAAAGGAGGAGGCAAAGAACAAGACAAAAGAGAAGAAGCAGGAGAGGGGGTGAAGGCCAGCGACAACGTAACGCCACATGGGAGAGGCATCAGGCGATCCAAGAGGAACAAATGATGGGTGAGCAATCAAACTTTTCTATCATTAATCTTTCCCCACATGTCATCACCCCCGAGGAGAGATCGGTCTTAGAATTAGGCCTGTCTTTCTGTCCTACTGCTAATTTTGACTTTGCTAAAACACGTATTGACCTGTTTTTATTTATGCGCAAACTTAAACTTCTGAAACTATATACTTTGACGCATAACAAAGGGTCGATGAATACTACACTAACAGCCAGCACCTCAGCCCCGACTGAAGTTACACTATCAATGAGGGACATTGGGACACTAGCCACCATGAGGGAAATTCAATTAGGAACTAGAGACTGGGAAACTGATCGTGATTTGTTGATCAGTATGGACATAGAGATAAGCAAGAGGTCCAGGAATGATTTCAAACCCAGATCGAAGTTCAATCCAATAACATTACATGATGGAATTGATACATTCCATGAGATAATTCTAGGTGACTTATTGGACCTCTGGAAAAGACAGGGCAATCATTTTGCTAGGAATTTAACCACAGAACAAAGGGCAGGCCTGGAGTCCTTGAAACAAGCAACAGACTGCGTGATCAAACCTTCTGACAAGGGTGGGAATGTTGTCCTCTGGGACATTAACAAGTACCGAGTGGAGGCAAAGCGACAACTAGAATTTTCAGGATGTTACTTAAGATCCAGCTTGGGGAGATACAACAAAACCATACAGGAATATCATAAGATGTTACATGACTGGCGCGAGATTGATATGCTGAGTCAAAATGAATTCCTATTTCTGCTGGTACAGAAACCAGTAATCCCAGTGTTCTACATGTTACCCAAGGTGCACAAACATCCCACTGACCCTCCCGGTAGACCAATAATTTCGGCCAATCAAAGCCTTCTCGAAAACACTTCCATC
Source organism: Calotriton arnoldi (assembly GCA_963921515.1). NCBI lineage: Eukaryota > Metazoa > Chordata > Amphibia > Caudata > Salamandridae > Calotriton > Calotriton arnoldi. Next base: position 376,533 of record CAWUFW010001478.1, on the reverse strand, counting down.
TATTTGGATTATTTTCTCTGTCCCTATGTTCTGAATTTACCCTCGTATTGTAGAGATACCATGGACTTTTTATCTAAGATACAGGAAATTCCATGGAAAGAAACATACATCTTGGCAACAATTGATGTTGTTGCCTTGTATACTTGTATTGAGCATGATTTGGGTTTGGAAGCGTGTAAATTTTATTTACGAGACAGGCCAGTAACAATGTATGACCACACTATGCTATTAATGCGCATGTTACACTTTTGTCTTCATAACAATTGCTTCCTGTTTGAGCATGAATGGTATGAGCAGTACACTGGTACCGCCATGGGAAGTTGCTTCGCTCCCAGCTACGCCTGTTTGTTTATGGGGTGGTGGGAGGCGGAGCACCTGTGGCATGACGGTAACATCTCCTACATGAACAATGTCATCCTGTGGACCCGCTACATAGACGATATTTTTCTGATATGGGATGGTCCACAGGAGGCCCTTGATGCTTTTATTCAGGGTATTTCGGTAAATTGCCTTAATCTCAAATTTACCAGTAAAACCAATGTCAGTAGCATAGAGTACTTAGATATTCTAGTAGAGATCAAACAAGGGACACTGCACACTAGTTTGTACAGAAAACCGACGTCAGGCAATAGTATTTTGCATGCGCGTAGCCATCATCCGACAGGTCTGAAGAACAGTATCCCCTATGGTGAGCTTTTGAGGGCGAAACGTAACTGCAGCTCCTCTGACTCATTTGATAAAGAAGCCAAGAACATGAGGGGTCATTTCAGAAACAGGGGTTACACAGGGAAAACCATCAGAGTAGCCGCTGAAAAAGTAGCCACAAAGAACAGGAATAGCTTACTTGTACCAAGAGAGAAACAACGGGGTAAACATGAAGTGAGACTTATAACCACGTTTAATCAAGCCTCTCAAGAAATACATCACATAATGTGCAAACACTGGCATATAGTCAGAGATGATGCCGTCATAGGCAAATTGGTAAGTCCGTCTCCACATGTCACATACAGGAAATGTCAGTCTCTAAAGGACATGCTAGTACATAGTCACCTTTCCATTAAAACGGAAACACGTGGGACCTGGTTGAGGGAACTCCCAGGTTTTCACAAATGTGGGAGGTGCAAAGCTTGTAATAACAGTACAAATGTAAAAACTTTTATCCTCCCTAATGGCAAAACAGGGAAGATTCATGATTTCATAAATTGCAATACTGATTTTGTAGTTTATGTTTTGATTTGTATTTGTGGCTTACGGTATGTGGGGAGCACAATTTTCCCTGTGAAGAAGCGTATTTTGGAGCATTTGCGCGCAATCAAGAACGGCGACATGTCATATGCCATAGCCAAACACTGTGCATTGGTACATTCTAACGTTAAAGACATTAGTTCTAAAATTTCGTTTTTTGGCATTGACAGGGTCCCACTTTCACCAAGAGGAGGAGATCGGGAACGTCATCTGCGACGCCTGGAATCTGAATACATAGTGAGACTCCAAAGCAAGATCCCAGGAGGCCTTAATCATGAGGAGGACCTCCATGTCCATTTAGGTTGAAGTAATGAGGGTACCACTTTATATAGGAAACTCTGCACAATAAGCTTATTTAGTCCCTACATTCCCAATCTTTGCCTTCTGGCCATGTATCTGCCTCCAGTTCGTGGCCTCCTAGTAGACAGACTAAGGGTCTGTAACTTCTTAACCCCCCCTTGTTTTGTTTTATTTATTATAGTCTTTACACTTTTTTGTCCACTTCATTGCCTCTCCGCAATACCGTTATTTATTTATTTTTCTAGTCTCAGAATAGGACCGGAAGTGGGTGTAACCCAGGGTCTCACACTAGTGTATATCATGTGGCATCTAATGTGTCACACATGGCTGTTAAGCTCTAAATTTAGCGCTTCAACCTTTTCATGGAACTTATAATTTAGCACCAAATTAGTGCTTTCTGCCACTTGGCAGTTTGTTCCACATATATTTGTTGTTTTTTTATTATTTATTTTTTGCCACATGATTATCGTTTTAAGGATTTAAAAAATTCTTATTATATGTCACTTTGTATAGGTTTGAACTAACTGTCATATTCATGAATTGTATGCTTTGTTTATAATGTTAATTTAATGAATTGATAAAGTTATTGCAAAGTCTGTTTTCTTTTTATTTTAATTTAATTTATATGGCAGATGATCATCCTGTGTGCTGTTAGTTTCTTTTCTATGTTTATGTTTTTGAAAAAACAGGAAATGCTTAAAAGACACTGCCACTTCCGGTTTTCTTTGTATTGACTCTCTGACAAAGACCTGTGTTGTCGAAACGCGTCGAGTCATTAAATTTTCATCTCCTTAAACTTGAAATCTTGAGTGCGGCTCTTCTTTCTTCTGTTCTCTGAGCGTGGAAAATCTTTCATATATATATATATATATATATATATATATATATATATATATATATATATATATATATTTATATATATATTCACTGAAAAAACCATGGGTTACAGGGACGTTATAGTTAGGAAATAGAATAAAAAAATCCTAGAAATTCACTGAAAAAACCTAAGGGTTACAGGGATGTTATAGTTAGGCTCAAATTTCCCTTGTACAAAACCAGTAAAATTCAGCAGTTATAGTTACCTGAGCTAACTACAACTTATGCCCGCGCAACGCACTGCTTATGACCTCACATATTACATCACTCATGACATGGTCAGTGACATCACTGATGACATCTCACGTTTTTCTTGAGCAAGGCGTGTTTTTTCCATTATGTATGCTGTCTAAGAAGCATCTCATGAATTTGAAATAAATCCACGATTATTCTGAAACCCGTCACGAGTGCATGTTATTTTTGTTGACTCGGCTGAGTCAAGAAGTTATGACTATGCTAAATCTATGATATGTATATTGAGTAAAATTCAGAAATTGTCAAAACCTAAACCGAGTGTTTAGGGGTTCAGTCACTTGTGATTTACAGATTGAGGTGGTAGAGGGACTTATGGCATTAGAAACCTTGCATTGAGAGAAATAAGAACACCCAGTGATAGTGGCTTTAAGTTAAAGTCATGGGTAATACCAGTCACCCTGCATGATAACTTGAATGTGTTTCACGAGATGGTGGTAAAGGATCTGATTGAACTTAGAAAAAAAGGCGGTAACATTACTGATATTCTCACTTCTGATCAAAGAAAAGCATTGCAGTCTCTGGAAAATTATAACTCCATAGTAATAAAGAGCTCAGATGAAGGAGGGAATGTTGTAGTAATAGAATCTAGTGAATGTGAACAAAAGGTTATATTGACCACTGACGGACACCTAATGCTAAGAAGTAATCAACATGGATGAGTAGAAAACCTCCGTACACGTTTATCATAATAAATTGAGAGTTTGGAGGGATGAAGGAGTTTTAGGCTGCGATGAATATAACTTTTTAAGATCAGAACATCCTCGAGTACCACCATGGTATGTATTGCCTAAGGTGCATAAAAGCATTATAAATCCCCCAGGGAGACCAATTGTCTCTTCAAATGAAAGTCTTTTCAGAAAATACTTCCATATATATTGATACTTTTTTATTCTCTTTTGTTAAGACCTTCCCATAATTTGACCTGGGCAGATTGCTATTTGATGATACCACTGGACGCGGTTTGACTTTATATGTGTATTGGTCATGCTTTTAGAACACTTGCTTGTGAACATTTTTTTAAAACAAGACTAGCCTGTTACCTTGAACATAATGTGATGCTATTTAGTGTGATTCAGACCCGTTGAAAGAGGACAGGTTCATGCATATCGGGGTCCTCTATCGACGAAGGTCGGTACCGCGATGGGCAACTGCTTCACCAATTTGGTGATGGGCTGTTGGGAGAAGCGGGTGGCCTGGGCAGATGACAATCAAGAGTTTGTACAGAATATTTTAATATGGACTCATTACATAGATGACCTGTTTTTATTGTGGAATGGTACACAGGAAATGTGAATATGTTGACAGGCTAAATAGGAATCCTATTTATCTAAGATTTCTGGTCTCAATGAGCTCAGAAGAAATTGCATTCATAGATATAACATTGAAGGCACAGGAGGGCAAGATCCGCAATGCACTACTTATGACCTCACATATTACATCACTCATGACATGATCAGTGACATCACTGATGGCATCACTAATGATATCTCAAATGACAAGACTGATGACATAATCCACAGAACCACTCTCACACCCCCATACAACCTCTGTAAGCCCACTCACACATGTGCACAACCTCTCACATACCCATTCACACACCCATGCCAGTACTCACACATCCACTCACTACTCCATAGAGCCACTCACACAGCCACTCACTTGTTCAGCCACTCATACAACCATTCACTCCCCCATACAGCCACTCATAAGTGATGTCATCAACCACGTCATGAGTGATATAATATGTGAGGTAATAAGCAGTGCATTGTGGGGGCATAAGTTATAATTAGCTAAGGTAACTATAAATGCTGAATTTCACTGGTTTTGTACGAGTGAAATCTGAAACTAACTAAATGTCTTTTGTTTTTTTCAGTTAATTTCGAAGGTTTTTAATTATATATATATATATATATATATATATATATATATATATATATATTCCACAAACGCGTCGTTTCCAACTTACGTCAAACAACAACACCACAGCCCAAGCTTCTTTCAGCGTGAACATTTTATTAGGCAATACCACTCTACGCGTTTCGGAGCGTCCGCTCCTTGCTCACGAGTAACTGGAATGCACTAACCTGGTGTTTTTTAAATTGATCATGTGACACACCTCTGTGTAAATACTGACAACAGACTTCACATTGTATTCGAAACATTTCAATATCGCAGTAACGTTAACAATACAATCTTGTTACATTATTCAAATGAATGGTTTCATCTAATACAATGTTTAAAACAGTTCATTGCAAGTGTGAAAAAATTGAGCTTATTTGAGAGTGAATGACACTCGTAAAACCACGTGAGCTTCCAAGTATATATCGAGGAGTGAAAAACTGCCGCATATAGACCATCTCAGGTAATAATAAATTGTGGACTTTTGTGCTGTGTATGCCTATATAGAGGCCGGAATTCTGCATGTGTGATATACACTGTAATGAAGACGTTATCTGCACCTCACAAGTGTTACCATTTGGATTTATTTAGAAAGAACTCAACTAAGATGGCAGCTTAAGGACATTGGTCCAAGATCAGGAGCTGCAGTCCTCTCTCATTTACCATGACTGTTCATCCAATGAGACTATATCTGTTATTTAAATGCCGTGATTCAAGCGCTGCTCTGTTGGTTAGCAAGCTGGAAGAAGGCTCACGCCGAAACGCGTCCTTGCGATTAAACCATTTTGAACCTGACCCCGTGAGTGCATCGTGTCTCCTTTGGGAATTGTTTTGTGATATATATATATATATATATATATATATATATTTATCCACCAAAACTGTCCCAGACGAAGGGCGCACTTTTCACAGCTGGTGCGCGCAGCGTGGCCGGACTAGCCTCGAAATGTAATTCCTCACCAATTCCAATAATGCGCAGCACTCTCCCAGGGGTTTGTTTTAGCGATTTATTAAGCCATAAAGTTACTCCTTCCTCCACCAACGCGTTTCAACCAGCAGGTCTTGATCACGGTGCAAACATTTGTCCCTCTACACTTTCTATTATTTATACCTATTGCCCAGTTAACATATTAGGTGCATTCTGGGACTGGTAGTTTCTAAGTGAAAAAAACACCCAAACCGTGTAAAAATAATTATAAATATTTCTCAATCTTTTGTCATCGTGTGTCTATTAGGAGTCATCAATGTTTGGATAACCTCACATTATATGTCCGTAACATTAAAATTATATTGTAGTTCTTGTACCAGTCTCAGTGACTTTTTGCAACATTTCTATGTTTATCTGATATACAATATTTTATGAAAACATGCTTTAAACATATGCATATATCTCTCTTATGGGTCAATGCTCATAATGTGTCTCACATTGGTTGTATGCATATGTTTATATGTATCTTGGTTTAGTACCCTGTCCACATTGTATACCATCTGTTGCCGGACTAAAGATCTTCCATTGTGCTCCATGTTCTCATATTCTTTATCTTTGGAGGTGTTGCTACATTCAAGATTTTTGTCTATATTTCTCATTAGTTCATTGTCAGTTCTGTTCTTTTCTTTTCATGTCCAGTTATAGATGTATATACATCTCCTCATCCCCATTAAGCCCTGTAGGATGCTTTGTCTTGAATCTTATGATCAATCTTGATTCAAGTCGTCGTAGTTTAAGGGTTCTGTTTCCTCCTCTATCATGTACTGGTATCGTTGCAAGGCCAAAATATGTCATGTCTTTCCATGTTTTTCCATTGTGGGTTAGCATATGTTTGGACATTGCTTATGTTGTATCTTTGTTCTGAATTGCCCTTGTGTGCTCTAAGATTCGTTTTTTCAAGGGGCAGATGGTACTTCCAATATAGCGTTTCCCACAAAAACATTCCAGTAAGTATACCACATGTGTAGTGTTACATGTGATAGTATCATTGATGTTAAAGATTTTACCTTGAGGATCTATGACCATTTTCATGTTTTTGCCGATCTTACAGGCCTTGCAGTGGATACATTTACTAAACCCCTTTCTTAGTCCCTGTAGCCATGTCTCAGGGCGTTTATTTTCAAAGTGGCTCTTAACTAATTTGTTTGACAATGACGGTGCCTTCCTATAGGAAATTTGAGGATAATCTCCTAGTTGTTTCCCAATGTCCGGGTCTTTTCTTAGGATGTTCCAATGTTTATTCAGGGAATTTCGGATTTTAAAGCTTTCCTTGCTGTATGTCATTACCATTCTGACTGGTTCTTTTATTGTAGTTTTAACTTTCTTGTTTTTGTTAATCAGCATGTCAGATCTTGTTATTGCTCTAGCTTTCAGTTCTCCACGTTTGATGTCATTGTATTTGTATCCTCTTTGTAAGAACCGTTTTTCAGTTTCTTTAAACTTGAGATTCATTTCTTTGATGTTTGAACAGTTCCTTTTCATCCTTGTGAATTCACCATAAGGTATACTTCTCTTCAGGCTTTCCGGATGGAAACTTTTTCCATGCAACACGCTATTTGTCGCCGTGTTCTTTCGATGTACTGTTGTTTCGATCTTATTTGATTTAACATATACCTTGGTATATGAATCTCAAGTTTAAAGAAACTGAAAAACGGTTCTTACAAAGAGGATACAAATACAATGACATCAAACGTGGAGAACTGAAAGCTAGAGCAATAACAAGATCTGACATGCTGATTAACAAAAACAAGAAAGTTAAAACTACAATAAAAGAACCAGTCAGAATGGTAATGACATACAGCAAGGAAAGCTTTAAAATCCGAAATTCCCTGAATAAACATTGGAACATCCTAAGAAAAGACCCGGACATTGGGAAACAACTAGGAGATTATCCTCAAATCTCCTATAGGAAGGCACCGTCATTGTCAAACAAATTAGTTAAGAGCCACTTTGAAAATAAACGCCTTGAGACATGGCTACAGGGACTAAGAAAGGGGTTTAGTAAATGTATCCACTGCAAGGCCTGTAAGATCGGCAAAAACATGAAAATGGTCATAGATCCTCAAGGTAAAATCTTTAACATCAATGATACTATCACATGTAACACTACACATGTGGTATACTTACTGGAATGTTTTTGTGGGAAACGCTATATTGGAAGTACCATCTGCCCCTTGAAAAACGAATCTTAGAGCACACAAGGGCAATTCAGAACAAAGATACAACATATGCAATGTCCAAACATATGCTAACCCACAATGGAAAAACATGGAAAGACATGACATATTTTGGCCTTGCAACGATACCAGTACATGATAGAGGAGGAAACAGAACCCTTAAACTACGACGACTTGAATCAAGATTGATCATAAGATTCAAGACAAAGCATCCTACAGGGCTTAATGGGGATGAGGAGATGTATATACATCTATAACTGGACATGAAAAGAAAAGAACAGAACTGACAATGAACTAATGAGAAATATAGACAAAAATCTTGAATGTAGCAACACCTCCAAAGATAAAGAATATGAGAACATGGAGCACAATGGAAGATCTTTAGTCCGGCAACAGATGGTATACAATGTGGACAGGGTACTAAACCAAGATACATATAATATATGCATACAACCAATGTGAGACACATTATGAGCATTGACCCATAAGAGAGATATATGCATATGTTTAAAGCATGTTTTCATAAAATATTGTATATCAGATAAACATAGAAATGTTGCAAAAAGTCACTGAGACTGGTACAAGAACTACAATATAATTTTAATGTTACGGACATATAATGTGAGGTTATCCAAACATTGATGACTCCTAATAGACACACGATGACAAAAGATTGAGAAATATTTATAATTATTTTTACACGGTTTGGGTGTTTTTTCACTTAGAAACTACCAGTCCCAGAATGCACCTAATATGTTAACTGGGCAATAGGTATAAATAATAGAAAGTGTAGAGGGACAAATGTTTGCACCGTGATCAAGACCTGCTGGTTGAAACGCGTTGGTGGAGGAAGGAGTAACTTTATGGCTTAATAAATCGCTAAAACAAACCCCTGGGAGAGTGCTGCGCATTATTGGAATTGGTGAGGAAATATATATATATATATATATATAATCTACTGGCGGTCGCCAGTAGATAGTTATAGTTAGGACCTATTATCCATAGGAAATCCGCAACATTCTATTTGAAATAACGTTGGCGCCGGTTGACGAATCTTCGCGAAAGTTTCCAACTTGTTGGGGCGCTCCGCTCCTACCCTGAAAGTCTCGGGTTGATTCGTCAAGCGGGGGCCGAGAAAAAAGGGGGGTCCCAAAACACATTTTCCCCATTAATTTTTCCATAGGAACCTTTAGTCGCAGCTACAGCCCGAACTGCTGAACGGAATTACACCAAATTTGGCAAAGAGGTAGCCCTTGGTTCAGACTGGTGCCTTTTGCTTAAATGGTGTAAATCCGTTCAGTAGTTCCTGAGAAAATCAAAAGTAAAGTCACATATATATCTATGGCCGAGTAGGGTCCGCGTACCCTCAGCGCACCATGCGCGCACCGTCCCGATCACGAGCTGCATGCTAATTGGCTGTCAGCTGGCTGTCAACATTCCGATTCAGGAAGTGTTGGCAGCCATTTTGTCCCTCGGTAGAACCGAGGGACAGAAACAAGTGCGCAAAGCGCACAAAGGGGGCAGGGTAGAAACACCCTAACCCCTAGGCCTGCTCAGGGGTCCCACAAGGACCCCCTGGGCAAAAAGCATTTTTTTTAAATCGGCAGGATGCGCTCAGGGTGCGCGGATCCTGCCGAAAAAAAATAAAAATCGAAGCGCGGTCTCCCGCGCTTCGATAATTTGCCCCCGGGTGGGCCAAGTCCCGGGGGCATGGTGGGGGGTTAAATTTATGTATGGGGGGCCTCTAAGGGCCCCCAAGCCCGGGGACCGCCACCCCCGGGGCTTTAACAAAAAATGGTGCGGGAGGGCTCTTTGCCCTCTTGCTGCCCCGAGGACCGCCACCTCCCCGGGGCTTCTGTTTTAATTTTTGTTAACCAGTGTGGGGGGCTCCAGCCACCCACACACCCCGGGGACCGCCACCTCCCCGGGGCACTAAAAAATTAAAAATGGGGGTCCGTTTTGGACCCCCGAAGCCCCGGGGACCACCACCTCCCCGGGGCTGTGCACTGAATGGGAGGGGGGCCGCGTGGCCCCCCTCCTGGAGCCTGTGGTGGCCCTGGGGACCGCCCCCCCAGGGCCGGCTCCTGCAGTGTCCCGGGGTGCCTACCCCCGGGACACTGCTGTTTGCAATGACAGGACGGGAGCCTCGCGGCTCCCGTCCTGTCATTGCAAACTTGCTTTGGATATTGGAAGAGAGAGCAGGGAAACCTGCTCTCGCTTCCAATATCCAAAGCTGATTGCTTTTCCACATGGGGAGCAGCATGTTAGCTGCTCCCCATGTGGAAAAGCAATGCCGGCTCCCAAGGGACGCGGGGAGCCGCCGGGACTGTGGGGGAATTGGGGACCCCCCCACAGTCCCCAACCAGAGGCCAGGCCCCGGGGGATGGGGTCCCCGGGGCCATAAGTGTCCAGGGAGGGGGGCCACGCAGCCCCCCTCCCCAAATAAAAAAAAAAAAAAAAAAAGTGCAAGGCCGGCCCCGGAGGATGGGGTCCCCAGGGCCTTAAATGGCCTGAGAAGGGGGGCCACGCAGCCCCCCTCCAAATAAAAAAATAAAAAAATCGAGGCCATGCCCCGGGGGATGGGGTCTCCGGGGCCAATACAGGCCCAGGGAAGGGGGGCCACGCGGCCCCCTTCCCGTTTTTATTTTTTTTTTATTTAAAAAAATAAAATAAAAGGCTCAGTCCCCGGGGGATGGGGTCCCCGGGGCCAAAAGTGGGCAAGGGAAGGGGGGCCACGCAGCCCCCCTCCCTGCAGTACTCTGCAAACGCGCCCCCTGGCGCGTTTGCAGAGGGGGAACGAATTCCCCTTGAATACTGGGGGTCCCTGGGGCCCAACTAGCCCACCAGGAACCTCCAGTATGCGCCAGGGGCCTGCGTTGCAGAGACGTGTACAGAGGCCACGCCCCTTTTTACACCTCTCTGCAACGCAGCTCTGTGGCGGTTTTTGGAGGTATATGTTGGGCTAGTTGGACTCCAGGGACCCTCAGGATTCAAGGGGACTTAATCCCCCAACTTAAAACGCGCCACGGGGCGCGTTTGCACAGTGGTGAAGGGAGGGGCGGGGCTTCAGGTGACATGTGTGCAAACAGGCCCCGTGGCGCGTTTTAAGATGGGGAATAAATTCCTTTTCAATCCTGAGGGTCCCTAGGGGCCAACTAGCCCACCAGGTACCTCCAGTAAGCGCCACGGAGGTGCGTTGCAGAGTGTTGTAAAAGGGGCGTGGCCTCTGAACACCTCTCTGCAACGCAGCCTCTGGCGCATACTGGAGGTACCTGATGGGCTAGTTGGCCCCTAGGGACCCTCGGGATTGAGGAGGAATTAATTGTCCAACTTAAAACGCGCCACAGGGTGTGTTTGCAGACATGTCACCTTAGGCCCCACCCCTTCCTTCACCATTGTACAAATATTCCTCTAAAATCAGCCGAAATACGAATTCCGATTTACTCACCTGTTATCAGGAGAGACCTCAGTGCTGCATCTTTGAGCCCAGTACTGATCCTGAAAAGTAATTCTAACCGTACTTACCAGTAACTTGAATTTCCTTCCATAGGATATCATTGCCTGCTTTTTGCTGAAAAAGTTTCTAAGTGTCGATTTTGAAACATACAAATATTCCTCTAAAATCAGCCGAAATGCTAATTTCGATTTACTCACCTGTTATCAGGAGAGACCTCATTGCTGCATCTTTCAGCCCAGTACTGGTCCTGAAAAGTAATTTTAACCGTACTTACCAGTAACTTGAATTTCCTTCCATAGGCTAACATTGACTGGTTTCACTTGGAAATTCTTCTAAGTGTGGAGTTTTGCAACTTTATAATATTCCTCTAAAATCAGCCGAAATACGAATTCCGATTTACTCACCTGTTATCAGGAGAGACCTCAGTGCTGCATCTTTCAGCCCAGTACTGATCCTGAAAAGTAATTTTAACCGTACTTACCAGTAACTTGAATTTCCTTCCATAGGATATCATTGCCTGCTTTTTGCTGAAAAAGTTTCTAAGTGTCGATTTTTGAAACATACAAATATTCCTCTAAAATCAGACAAAATACGAATTCCGATTTACTCACCTGTTATCAGGAGAGAACCCAGTGCTGCATCTTTTAGCCCAGCACTGACCCTGAAAAGTAATTCTAACCGTACTTAACAGTAACTTGAATTTCCTTCCATAGGCTAACATTGACTGGTTTCACTTGGAAATTCTTCTAAGTGTGGAGTTTTGGAACTTTATAATATTTCTCTAAAATCAGCCGAACTATGAATTCCGATTTACTCACCTGTTATCAGGAGAGAACCCAGTGCTGCATCTTTTAGCCCAGCACTGACCCTGAAAAGTAATTCTAACCGTACTTACCAGTAACTTGAATTTCCTTCCATAGGAATCCATTGTCTGGTTTTCAGCAGAAAAGTTTCAAAGTGTCGATTTTCACAAACTACAAATATTCCTTAAAAATCGCATGTGTGACTTAAACGCATTCTTTCAACTGTTTACAGGAGATGCACCAGTGCTGGTTCCAGGATCCACCACTGAGTAAGAAAAAGTAACGATAACACTACTTACCTGCTAATTGAATTTCCTCCCATAGGATAACATTGGTGATTCTATATGAAAAAGTTTCTAAGTGTCAACTTTTAAAATACAATAATATTCCTTAAAAATCACTACTGTAACCAAAACGCTTTTACTCAACTGTTTACAGGAGATGTCCCAGGACTGAATCTAGGATCCAGTCCTGTGGTTAGAAAAAGTAATCCATAAAGTAACTAATTGCATTTAACTAGAAATTCACATTGAGCTCAATGTTGCATTGTTTTTGAAATTGTGTTGCCCATTGCAACAACTGTAACTACTGTACTTCAAAGTCTATTGCCTATTTGCAAAGTATTTAAACTAAAGTAATTCAATCTGAGAAAGTATATTTTGTAATGTAATGTATAATGTAATTACAATGTAATTTAAAAAATAAAATATCTAAAATTAAATAGTTTAAAAAAATGTTGTAAATCAGTTTCAAAAAAATAAATATAACAATTAATACATTTAAAAATTGTCATTTACAAAACCTTTGAAATTCACTGAAAAAACCATAGGTTTCAGACACGTTATAGTTAGGAATTAGCATTTAAAAAACCTTTGAAATTCACTGAAAAAACCATAGGTTTCAGACACGTTATAGTTAGGAATTAGCATTTAAAAAACCTTTGAAATTCAATGAAAAAACCATAGGTTTCAGGCACGTTATAGTTAGAAATTAGCATTTAAAAAACCATGCACCCAGTGAATCACCCACTCACACATCTATGCACAGAGTCACACACACCCCACCCACACAAACACAAACACTGAGGCACCCATACAGATACTCAGAGAACCAATCCATAACCCATATAGACACTCATTTAGCTAGTCAGAAACCCATGCAGCTGCTTACACAACAACAGACAGACGGATACAGACATTCACACAGTTTAGTCACTCACCCATGCATCCAGTAAGATACGTTTAATCACTCACTTATAGACTCAGTCACGCACCTACTAAATCATCCATTCAGGCGCTTCTACACCCACTCATTCTTCAATACGCCTTTCCCTATATATATTAAACATATTTAAACTTTACAGAAACACACAGTCACTGGATGATGTCATCAGTGATGTCATTTGAGATGTCATCAGTGATGTCATCAGTGATGTCACTGACCATGTCATGAGTGATGTAATATGTGACGTCATCAGCAGTGCATTGCGGGGCGCGAGTTATAGTTACCTGAACTAACTATAACGGGGAATTTCTGCAGGTTTTGTACAAGTGCAATGCCCAACTAACTATAACTGTCCCTAAAACCTTATGGTTTTTTCAGTGAATTTCTAAGGTTTTTTAAATGCTAATTTCTAACTATAACGTGCCTGAAACCTATGGTTTTTTCAGTGAATATATATATATATATATACCAGCAGGGTAGTAACAAAATCCCCTATCAGACCCCATTTAGTAAGAGGGAACACAAGATTACTAAACTATTGACTTGCAAAACCGACCATGTAGTTTACGTCTTACTTTGCCCGTGTGGTTTGCAATATATAGGGAGCACAAAGCTCCAAGCCCACAAACGAGTGCTCCAACACATGCGAGCGATAACAAATCAGGACAACACATACCCAGTGGCACAACATTTTAAAGAGTTTCACAAATCCAATAGTCAAGATCTCAGATATTATTTAATTGAAGCGGTCCCCCCCAGTAGAAGAGGTGGAAATAGAGAGATGAAACTCAGAAAGTTAGAGACACGATACATTGTTGAAATGGACTCTAACCATCCCGGGGGGCTGAATACATCTGAAGGCTTGTACACCTGTTTATAATAATTTAACAATTTTATAAAAGCAGTTATTTTAGGTTTTATTCAATATTTAATATTTAACATTTTATATGCAGTATTTAATATTTAATGTTTTATATTTTTATATTAATATTGGAAACCCTGCACCTACCTATCTGGGTCTGTTATGGATCTAGAGCAAATGGGAAGTTGTAGCAAAATAAGGTCAAGATCTCTATAGGTATTAAAACCATGATTTGTCAACGACGTTGTAAATGAACTAACAGCTGCAGCTAAAGAATTTAATCCAAGATATTTTGTAACCACCCAAATTTAACGAGTGAACACAACGTGGACCACATTGAGCTATTCAATGGATATACCCAAAAGGTGGTGAATAGTATGGAACACAGGTCTAAATGGAGCACTAGCACCTCAACACTTTAAGCACTTTATTAATTTCACATTAGCACTTTTAAGGGGCGGTAAAAACATAGACGGACATAAGTCTTATAGACACGCAAACCCAGGATTGGGGTAACAATCAACATGATTGATGGCACAATGCAGTATACAATATTCAGTACACAGCTGTACACATTAGCACCAATGTCTATAAAGGTTAGCTGAATTATGAATCAAGGACAAAAAAACCAGGTTCAGACCATCAAGTCGTCATGTATATAAGTCAAATTCATAAATATTAGAATTAATATATTATGCATATCATCAAACAATCATTTTTTTACAACTATTCATTTTATATAATTTTAACATGAATTTGTCGTCTGATAATGTACCATGTGTCTTGTCTATGTCTATGATTGCATTTTGCACGTTGTACGTTGCACTAGCACTTGTCACTTTAAATGGTATTGGTTGATGCCGTAGGACCATGTCATGTGATCAAGGCTCGTCTTGAGCCGAAACGCGTAATGGCGACGGAGCAATAAACTGATTTTGATGCACTTACTTGGTGGTCCATGTCCGTGTGCAGCAACCAGCTGAGAAACAAACGGAATCTTTGGATATATATATGTATATATATATATATATATATATATATATATATATCATCCTGTCTTTGTCCAAGCTTAAGGAAGTACTCCAACAGCAATCAGTTAAACAAGAACACAGGTGAGTATTCTTTCCGCAGTATGCTGGGAAACGTAGTGCCTGGAACACACTTTATTCCTCCGGTGGACCCTGCTCAATCCCAGGTTGTTTTCTGTAAAATCAAGCCCTCCAGTGGGCCTCAGAAGGAGAAATGCGCGGTAAATTTCGAAGACTGCTGTGCCTTCCTAGGATTTGCATAAATCACTTCCCTCTGGTCCCATCCTTTTCACAGACGGTACGGTCCTCCACGGCTGGACTGCCGTGTAAAACATCATCCTGTCTTTGTCCAAGCTTAAGGACGCACTCCAACAGCAATCAGTTCAACAAGAACTTTATTTATAAGGAAACCGGCATTTCAACGCTCTGAAAACACTCCTCACCTAACGCGTTTCGGAGTCCGTACTCCTTAATCATCCTAGGAGGAATAAAGTGTGTTCCAGGCACTACGTTTCCCAGCATACTGCGGAAAGAATACTCACCTGTGAGAGCTGTGGAAGGAAGTGAAGTCATCACAATGATCATAAAAAGGTGTGTCTGGAACCTCCTGTGAACATTTCAGAAAATACCTATGATTAAGGAGTAAGGACTCCGAAACACGTGTAAGGTTGCAGTTGTAATGTTAATTCTCTTAGGAACCTTTAGCCACCTCTACAGCCCGAACCGCTGAACGGACTTACACCAAATTTGGCAGGGAGGTAGATGTCGGTTCAAGGAAGTATCTTTTCCTTATTTGGTGTAAATCCGCTCAGTAGTTCTTGCGAAATGTATAGTGATATCTCTGGCCATGGATATTTCGCGAAGGTTTCAAGATGATTCGCAAATGCACACGCCAACGGGAATGCTCTGATCGGCTGGACTGAACCTGAACAGAAAGTTGCGGCTGCCATTTTATTGCTTGGGAACGGTTCCCGGGGCTGAAAATCTGTGTGAAAGCCCACATAATGGGTCAGGGTAGAGATACTCTGATCCTATGGTTGAGAAATGGAGGTGTTAGTGACAGAATTTATATGTCCAAAATTGATTTTTTTAATCACGCGCGATATTCGCGATGACGATGCGACTGCCCGTGCGGCCCCCGTGTACCATCATGGGGACATCGCGACTATCAATGTCGTCGTGAATATTGGTGAAAAGATTTAAAAAATGCTTCACTGACAGAATATCGACCTCAAAAATATAGATGAAAAAAATATTGAGGTAAAAATTTAGAATGCAAAAATATTGACTCCCTCTACTTAAACACGCGTGTACAAAAATATTGAGAAAAAAATATCGATGTCAAAAATATAGTTGTACAAAATATTGATATTTATATATATAAAATAAAATAAATATTACATATATTAAATAAGAAAATAGATTAAAAAAAATTAGATTTAATATACATTTTGACAAATATAACAAATAAACTTAATTAAAAAAAGTTAAATACACATACATAATAATTAATATATCACCCATAGCGATCCAAGTAAAATGCACACTCAGGAAATGCCACCAAGTGTAGGTTTAATGGTCTAGTTGTAACGCGTTTCGACAGTAAAACTGTCTTGATCACACAACAATTAGACAGTGAGGGTCCATTACATACCCTTGTACAAACATAAACAAAGGACTCAACAAAGAATATCTGAAAACATGCCCGGTTATGGGGGCCATCTTGGAACATGTTAAAGCTTAGGTAATACAATGAGTCTAATGCATATTATGTTCCGCATTTCATCAAAGTACAGTGCCCACAGAATTTGTGTAAACCACAATGGATAAGTGTGGGTTCGAAATACAGTCAACAAACATGCTTACGAAATACATTTGTTATAAAATTGCATTTGTTAGGTCCAGAAAATGATGACATCAATGCACGCCCGAGTGGCTTAAAGCAATCGCCTCAGAATTCCATGGCTGTAAAATACATCAAAAGGATACGAGGCCTTATTGATGTCAAGATATATCATGCAACTGCGTGAAATGGATTGGACTCAAAAACATTACACAAATTTACTGCTGTATGCAAAAAGCATCCGGTAAACCTCATGCCCCAAGTGGCAAAGAACAGCATTCATGTGGCACCCCCCGGATAACATGTAAAATGTAAACCAAATGATGAATGTAAAAACTGCAGAGTGAAGAATGCCCATAGACATGTAATAAAACGGTATATTGTTGGTATAAAAGACAATAAAGAACCAAAGAAATTATTTCTTATCTCCCAGGCACATGTGCCCATGAAAGAGAAGAAAAGGGTAGGGAACCCATGTACAGTCTCCCTCTGCCATCGGTGGGTCCCTTCCTTTCCTCCTGTAACAAATAACAAATACAAATGATTAAAAACATGAAAATTACTGCACATTCAATATACCAATGCATTACAGTTTACATACAGAGAGTGAAACACCTTATACACTAGTGGAGAATGGGGAACATGGAAGAAAATCAGAAAAACAATTTTTAGTCATCATGAAAATGTATTCCTAATTCCTCGTCCAGATTGTGACCCCCGGATGTTTGGTTTCAAGCTCCAAAATGCACTTGGATTCTCATTTACGGAGCTTTAGTACACGATTGCCACCCCTGGGGCCCATGTAGATTTGCTCAATGTCAAAGAAACTCAAGAGGGAACTGTTAGATAAGTGGTATTCCTGAAAGTGCCTGGCAATGGGATAATGTGTGTCTCTGTTGTTGATGGCACGCATGTGTTCCAATACTCTCTTCTTGACCATAAAGGTAGTGCTCCCTATGTATCTCAATTTACAAAGGCACTCGAGCACATATACCACAAAGGTGGAACTTCAGGTCAAAAATTGGGTAATTAATACCTGTCGGCAGCGTTCGACACGGTTCCACACTCACTACTGCTCACGCGACTTGCAGATATTGGTGTTTCTGGCACTGCTTGGGACTGGCTTGAGTCCTTTCTGGAAGGGCGGATGCAACAGGTCTGGCTTCCGCTGTCCTCTTCATCCCCTCAGTGGCCACAGGGGTCCCCCAGGGATCTTCCCTTAGCCCCCTTCTTTTTAACATCTATGTTGCCCCACTGGTCCAACTAGCCGAGGGCTTGGGGGCTAAAATCATTGCCTACGCTGACGACACCCAGCTCCTATTTACATGGGGCAAAAATGTGGACTCCGTTTCCTCCGCAAAATATTGTTTGACCTCTGTATTCAAGTGGCTGGCTGCTGCTCTACTAATGAAAAACATACCTTTTAGAAAAAAATTCACAGTATTTTGGGTACTAGGATGGACCTGACAAGAGTCGTTGTGTTGGTTGTGTGTATATGACTGCTATACATAAGACCGGATGCAGAGTTTCAGGTTACTTAGAAACACCCTGTTGCCTTCATCTGTAAATTTCACTCCATCATTTCTATAAATTCCATGCATGTCAAAACCCAGATTGTTGTTATAGATACAGCCCATGCAATTGTCTCTGAGGAATGCAGAAATAGTTTTATTAACATGTTTCCTGGCTTTGTCAATTTGTGGACAGAATTGATTTGACCACTTCCATTTCTGTCTTTGGCATATATTAGAGTACACCAAGACAAAGTGAGGGAAAAGCGACATCAGTTCTGCAAAGGTTTCTTTCACTAGGATTTCCAGCCCTACCCCAGTCAATGTTCCTAGGTCATTGCCACCACACCGCACAATCTTGAGGTGAGGAGCTTGGGTCTCCACAATGGATTTAACCAAAGTCAATAACTGATGAAACTTTAACCCTCTCTGGCCAAATAAAGTAATCTGAGAATTTGGCAAACCCAAGTTCCTGTCTATACCTCTCTTTTTTGGAGCCTCTTTAACCCAATAAATATAGCTGTGGCCCACAATCCATATGCTAAGCATTTTTAAGTGAAGGGGCAATAGTATTCAGGAGACGGCTGGAGCTGAATGAGGTAGTTTTCCAAAGGAAAAGAAGTTAAAATGGAGGTATTTAAAAACAAAATGTATTTATATATATTTCATTGGATGCTGTCAGCATGAAAGTGAATACAATTAGGTGGTGTGTTGGATGGCTCAGGAAGAAGTCTTATTATTGGCTGTTGTTTAAAAAAAGAAATGTAATACAGACATTGATATGCTTTTGAATCTGTGGAGTAAACCACACCTGCTGTATCTCATTTGGAAGTAGCATGTGATCCAGCGCAACCCCTAATTCATGAACCAGGGAAAATCTCAACACACATAAATTGCTTTACCAAACAACGGGGCCCATCACACATTACCCATAAATGATCCCTGAAGACAGGCGCTGGATTTGGGGGGTTTAATTTGTCAGTTTTAGTAAGTACAATGCTTCACATTAATAACATTTGTATATAATTCTAACTATTCGTAATCTCACCTGTCTTCTTCCTTTGGTCAATGGACCATTAGTTGAAGAGTTGATGGTGACTATGATTAACTAAACAGTTTAATATTTAACTAAATAACCACAGAGTCACATCTTTACTTAATGATTTTATCTTATTAGATGCTCTTAATTTAGATTGTCAGTGCACACACAAGATTTCATATAAGAGAACAAATTATCAAGCAATGTAATCAAAATGAATCATTTGCATCGATATCAAAGCGTGCATAGGAATGGGGTAGAGAAGGTACAGCATAAATACTTGCAGAAATATATTTGCAAAATTAAGCAATCAAGGAAGGTGATACCCACCAAAGAATCAGGAAAACCACTTCCTTGGCCGAGGTTGTAGCAAGAGGTCCCCAGAGATAGGCTCAGAGGACAAAGTTAACAGGACAGATGCAGCAAAGTTTGCCATAAACTAACTACTAAAATTAATCTCCCAATCAATCTACCTTGATCTAGTTCTCCTCGGACGCAGTCTCCTCCCAAGCACTCCCGCAACGTTCTCGTACCTAAAGCGTTGTCTGGATTTGTGCTGGTGTGCTCTCTCTGTCTTGGGTCTGCCACCCCGGCCTGCACTGCTATACCGGACCGCACTGCCTCAGGTTCGTCTGATTTCTCTCTGACCCTTCACTCTCTGTCTTCCGATCTGTCTCGTCTCCTGTCTCGTCTCGTAATCTGACACACCCCTAATTGGGATATCATTTATACCCTCCTGTTTAACTCACTATCTTACAATGTTGCAGTATCAGTAGAAACTCGGTCTGTGATTGGTTGTCATAAATCATACTAGGGTCGCCTCATTCAGTTCTCCCCACAAATCCATCCTATACCGGTTCTAACAAAGGAAGGATTTAAGACCAATACATTCGTATACCACTAGCATTCATAATTATACATTTTGTCACATTGTACATTATGATATCCGCTTCACATTCAAATTGCATGTAGTGATGGCTGTTCCCACAGTCGCTGTCGTGTCTTGGCACATAAACAATAGGACACAGGTCAACATGGCCTTCACACAGATTACATCAGCTGGTACACTCTGCAGTCTGCAAGCAGGCAACCCATCCTGGCGCATGCGTGCTTCATACCGACCAAGCCAACCACATGTTGGTTTAAACGAGAGGCCATTTTCATGCAGGCCCAATCCCGTACTAAAATAAACAAACACAAAAGAATATTAATTCATGAAATAAAACCCATTATGGTTACCACTCACCATACTAATTCCCTGTGTTAATTAAATCCTAGCAAAAGCTATTAATTTAAAGCAACCTTTTCGTTATCTGTGCACAACATGCAAAAAGTGCAATGTACAACATAGCATAAACATACATTAGTATGGTTTTTCAAAGCGCAAACAATTAATACGTACTCATGCCAACATGGTTTAGTATATTATGTAAAATGTGTTTTCCCCTCGTGTAAATGTGTGCATTCAGAGTTGATTAGTTCATGCAGTTAATACATTATTATGGGGTTACTTAATTTCATGAGGATGTATTTTACAAACCTCACTCCATCACATGTTCCTTCTAGAATGTGCTGTAATTGTGTGACCTACTGATTCCACTGGGTTGCTAGGCACACTGAGCTAAGACTGTATTGGGGGGAAGGGTGTTAAAGAAACAAAACATTTTTTTTAAAGTTGAGGAGTGATGACACAATGTAAGTAATGGCAAGTTTTAATTTCCAACTCAGGACTATGTAATAAACTGTGGTGTAGTATTTAAATGTCAGAAAAATGAAGCTAGATATAGGTTTCAACTCCGTTTTTTTTTTGTGATTATTCCGCGGTGATCGCGAAAACATTGTGAAAATGCGCCAACAGGAACCTCGTTTTGAAAGAGAGGGAAAGGGTTAACAGATGCTAACCACTCACAACTGGAGATGCAGTAGTCTAAAATGAAAGACATGATTCCATTTGTTGCTTTTCTCATGATGATAGAGAGGAAAGTTGTAGAGCTTGCCATTTTAGAGTTGCTTTGTATGAGAGTGGTGTACCATTCTTGTGCTTAGTTTTTACAAGTCTTAACAGTGTCAAAACTATGCAGAAAGAGCTAAAACAACAATATAATCTACACAATGATTTTAGTGGTATATATATATAACTTTGTAATAATTTTTTAAATGTACATTAGAAATGAAGATGTATATGGGAGTTTGAAAGTATCACAGTGATGAGAAAAAATATATCAGATGAACTCTATGTATTAAAGGGTATGCTTTTAAGAGGTTAGTGGTGAATGTGTTGGGTGGTAACAGAAAAATGAATTAGCGCCTCTTTATTACATTGTGTATTTTATTGAAAAATAAGTTACCTGTGTATTTATTTGTAGAGGGATGGTTTAACTTCTCTATACAGCAAGTTATATGTAAGTAGTGTTACAATAAATTAGAAGATAATAAAATGAACAACACATAGATATTAGATACCCATTTTGTAAGTTAATAAAATGCCTGCTAATGTTGAAAAACTATGAAGGTCCAAAAATAAAAAAACATCAACATTGATTATTCTTTGCAGCATTGCGAGGGGTCGTTATGGACTACTCTCCAGTACTCACTACAACTTCAAAATCCATGCAGAATGATGCCATCGGGAAAAACTGTGGAGCCAAACTTGAAGTTGAGATTGGACTTTTGAATGGACTCTCTGCTTCGGTGTTGTTGTGCTGCTATTGAAGTCGTGGGTCCTTCAGCTTTGCATTGTCTTGTTGCTGCTCACTATGAACTCATCTTATGAAATGTGCAAAAAATATAAAAGGGGGTAAAAAATCACCATGCATGATTTTTGGCAGCATTGCAAATAGCTGTAACACACTGTTCACCAGCTGTTATAACAGCACTACAGTCCATGCAATACGTGGCTATTCTTGAAAACTCTGGAAGCATAGCTGTTGTAGTAGTCTGTACCTCTAAAGTGACTTTGTGGCTGGGAATTGTTGCTGCTGCCACTGAAGTAGATAATCCATCAGCTTCCCTCCGCTAGATTGCCAGTTAGAGATGTTTTCTATGTTAGGTTTTGAGATGATACACAATGGATGTTATCGGGCATGAATATGTTTTATTTATCTCTCTTCAGTGGATCTTTTCACAGAGTGTGCATTGTACTAGTTTTGGAGCAGTTTTTGATTTATGATGAGTTTGGGTAAGAATGGGTAGTTTTATGGGTGTTTTGTAGTTATGCTCTATTTGTGAGTTCAGATGTTGAAAGTTAAGTGAAATTGTTGTTTTTGTTAAATGTGTTGTTAAAATAAAGTTAAACAATTATGTTACTAAACAGCTTGACTCAAACTTTGTGTAAAATATGTTTAAATATCTGTTTTACATTTTGTCATTTGTATTTGTGACTACTGATGTCATTGTGACCTTCGGTGTTGCTATGGAGAAGGAAAATGCATTTTTATTATTTTGACAAACGTATAAAATGGGGAAAGTTAAATTAGTATCTTACTAAATAGCTACAGTGAAAGTTTATGTAAGATATGTTTATATATGTGTTTTACACTTTGTCAAAAACACCCAGTATTCGCAGTCTGTCCTTGGCAATGGAACTCATAGAATCGTACAGGCACTACCTGTGCAATCATCAAGGACATCCTTTCTCCATCACTCTGCATATGCGCCTCCTGGCATAGTACTAGTTGGGGGGGGCGGTGAAGTCTCATTGGCTATTGAGGGTATTTGGGGGCGAAGTATCCCTTATGTTACCTCTAGCAAGTTCCACAGAGTCAATTTGCTAAGATGTCTTTGGAGGCCACACCCCCTTTCTGCACCACTCTGCAAACACGTCTCCTGGCATACTACTGGTTGGGGAATAAAGTTGTCTTGGATGCTAAAGGACATTAGGGACCAAGAAGCCCTCCTGGTACTTTCTATATGTCCTACTCAGTGGGATTTCTGAGAGTTGGTCAGAGGCCTCGCCCCCTTTCCAGACCATTCTGCAAAGACCATTGCTACTTAAAAAACCATGGAAATTCGCTGAAAAAATCAAAGGTTACAGATAAGTTATAGTTCGGAATTAGCATTAAAAAAAACTTAGAAATTCACTGAAAAAATCAAAGGTTACAGGTAAGTTATAGTTAGGAATTAGCATTAAAAAAACCTTAGAAATTCATTGAGAAAAACAAAGGTTACAGGGCTGTTATAGTTAGGAAATAGGACTAAAAAACCATAGATATTCACTAAAAAATAACAAAAGGTTACAGGGACGTTTTAGTTAGGCTCAAATTTCACACGCACAAAACCAGAGAAATTCAGCAGTTATAGTTAGCTGAGCTAACTATAACGCACACCCAACAATGCACTGCTTATGACCTCACATATTAAATAACTTATGACATGGTCAGTGACTTCACTGATGACATCACTCATGACATCTCAAATGACATCACTGATGATATCATTCACAGAATCTCTGACGCACCCACTCATACCCCAATATAACCTTTAATACACCCACTCCGACTTCTATAATAGCATTCTCAAAACCATTGATACACACATACCAGTACTTTCATACCCACTCACTGATTCATAGGTCTACACATACATCCACTCAGTTACCCATACAGCCACTCATATAGCAACTCACTAATACAGCCACTGATATATCCACTCATATACCCATACAGCAACTCACACACAGTCAGTGACTCATAGAGCTACTCACACACTTACTCACTCACCTATAGAGTCAATCACACAGGCATTTACTCACTTATACAGTTATACACACACACACTCATTTATTCATACAGATATGAACACAATCTCACTTACCTATACAATCACTGACACACGCCTATACGGCCACTATCGCAATCACTCACTCATATACTCCAACACTCACCTATACTGCCTTTCACATATGCATTTACTTAACCAATTACCACTGACACATCCATTCACCCACTGACACAGCCTTACACACACTCACTCACCCATACAGCCCCTTATACACACACATTCACTGACCCATAGAGCCACTGACTCACCCACTCACTCATCCATACAGGTAGTTACACATACCCTCACCCACCCACACAGACATTGAGATACCTATACACGTACTCAGACAATTAATCACTCACCCATACAGAAACTCATGTCCCCACTCACATACCTATACAACCACTTAGACACCAACTGACAGACTGATACAGACAATCACACAACAAGACACTCACTCATACATTCACTGAGACACCTAATCACTCACTTATACAGTCAGTCACGCATCCACTGAATCATCCATCCATCATCATCATCATCATAAAATCTTTATTTCGGTTTAAAATACCATAAAAGATACAAACACATAAATCCTTATCAATAATGTTCAGGGTAAAAAGTTCAATGAAATGGTTCATACACAGAATCATAGGAAATGAAGTATTGCATATTACAGTATATAGACACGAGAGAAAATCATCACTAGAATCAGTCACGCTATTTGATATTTCTGCCTATAGGACAAAGGCTAAAGTGCTAATGCATAAGTAAATAATGTTTATACTACAATTATTACAGTGTGCATCCCAACTAGTCCTCAACAGACATTGTAGAACCCCTTACCACAGTGAAAACTTTAGAAGGGTAAGACACTTAAAAGGTACCATAAAACCATTTAAAAACATGTGTCTTAAAATTTGAGAACACACCCGTCTAGGCTAGTTGATAGGGTTTCAATATGTTTGGGCCATACCAGTCGGAGGGATAGGCAAAAGCCTCCTTTTGATAGCCCAGAACTGGCCTAAAATTTTTGCAACTGCACAGACAAAGAGTGGTCTCGTGTCTGACTTTAAAATACGTAGGGCTTCGTTGTAGCTATGTGTCCCAAGTTGTCTACATGCAGGGGCAAGCCAATTCCTTCTTGGTCTGGCGTAAGCAGCACAGACAAAGAAGACATGGCCTATGGTTTCATGAGGGCTTAAACAAGAGGGACAGCCCTTTGGCTGAGAGTTATTAGTCAGCCAAGAGTTGGTAAAGGCATTGATGGGTAGACAGCCATATCTAAACTGGATAAACAATTTCCTATCTGCCGGCTCCTTAATAATACCAAAATAGCATTCTAGACGTTTAATACATTTTATGTCTAGAAAAGCATCAGTTAAGCTGCCGGGGCGAGTTTTCAAGAAATTATTCTGGTCAACCCATGCCCAATACTGGGATTTTATTTGGTCCTTAGAATATGAAGGCAGTTGGCCGACAAACTCATTTGGGAGCCCTATGGCTACCCGGATGGTGTCCACATGTTTAATCCACCCAATTTTTTTATTTTTATCCAAGGCAGAAACTTCGCTAAAAGCAGCTGCATAAGAAGCCAGGTCAGGGGTAGTGGTTAATCTATGCCAGAAAAGCAATGGGCGTAGGCTCGCTTGATCATTAATTGACTTAGTGCCCAAATCAAGTTTCAGGGGTAGAAGAGGTGTGCTTTGGGGAAGTGATACCAAGCTCCTAAGGAACTTGGGGCCATATTATCAAGGAGGGCGTTAACATTATCGCCGCTTTAGCGGCAGAAAACTGCCGCTAAAGCCGCGATAATGGGCTTGATAATATGCCCTTGTGAATTCCCATAGAAGCCCATGTTCACACCAGAACATGGGCTTCTATGGAATTCTCAAGGGCATATTATCAAGCCCATTATCGCCGCTTTAGCGGCAGTTTCCTGCCGCTAAAGCGGCGATAATTTTAACGCCCTTCTTGATAATATGGCCCTTGTTTTCCACTGAGGATAGCATACTTGCGTTGACTGTACCCCATAACTCTGCTCCATATAGCACACTGCTCACTACCTTAGTACTATACAGTTTGAGGGCGGGGGCTACAGGCTTAGTATATGATAGGCAGAGCTCCCGCCACAGAGCTCCGGTTAGCTGAGAAAATTTCAGAGTCGCTTTGTCTAGATGGTTCTTCCAGGTCATTCCATCGGATAACTTAATACCTAGATACTCAAAAGAGCTGACCCTCTCAAGCGGAACATTATCTAAAGCCAATTTACCTTTAAAAGACTTGTGGGGGGTTTAACATCATCACTTTGGTTTTAGTAGTATTAATGACCAAACCCCTCGAATCACAAAAGATATTGAATTGATTCAAAAGCTTTTGAAGGCCCATAGGAGTTTTAGATACCAAAAGGGTATCGTCCGCAAACAATAATGTGGCTATTTTGTGATTAGCCAGAGTGGGGGCGTCAGCCGAAATAGAACACAGGAGGTCGGCGACTTCGTTTACATAAAGGGAAAAAAGGGTAGGGGCCAAAACGCACCCTTGGTGAATCATCCATAAAGACACTCATACACACACTGATTCACGAATATACCTTGGTATGTATATTTAACACTCATAATTTTTTTTAAAAACTCAATGTCACTGGATGGTGTCATCTGTGATGTTATCAGTGATGTCATTTGACATGTCATCAGTGATGTCATCAGTAATATGTGAGGTCATAAGCAGTGCATTGCGGGGCGCAAGTTATAGTTAGCAGAATTTCTCTGGTTTTGTGCATGTGAAATGTCAGCCTAACTGTAACGCCCCTGTAACCTTTGTTTTTTTTAGTGAAAATAAATATATATATATATATAATTTTCACTGAAAGAAACAAATGTGCTGCAGCTATGGACCCCACACTTGCCTTTTGGTCACTGTGATGATGGGGGTTTGGACCCCATTGCCACAATGTTCAAAATGTGCTGCAGCTATGGACCCCAGGGGATGAAGTCACCTTGGCTATTGAGGGTCCTTGGGGGCCAACTACCCCTTCTGTTACCTCCAGCAAGTCCCACACAGTGGGTTTGCTGAGAGCTTTGTGCTGGTCATGCCCGCTTTCTCCACAACTATGCAAACAATCCTCCTGGCGCACTACTAGTTGGGGGATAAAGTCCCCATGGCTCCTGAGGGTCCTTGGAGGCCAACTAGCCCTCCTGTTACTTCCAGTAAGACCCACACAGCTGGATTGCTGAGAGGTCATCAGAGGACACACCCTCTTTCTCCACTTTAATCCTGAGGCCCTCATGAGGCAAGCGGACCTCAGCCCCCACCAACAGTGCACCGAGAGGTGCGTTTGCAGAGTGGTGGAGAAAGGGGGCGTGGCCTCCAACCACCTCTAGCAATCCTACTGTGTGAAGCTTACTGGAGGTAACAGGAGGTCTTGTTGGCTCTAAGGACCCACAGCAGCCAAGGGGACTTCGTCCCCCAACCAGCAGCATGCCAGGAGGTGCGTTTGCAGAG
Organism: Calotriton arnoldi; assembly: GCA_963921515.1. NCBI lineage: Eukaryota > Metazoa > Chordata > Amphibia > Caudata > Salamandridae > Calotriton > Calotriton arnoldi. The sequence continues at coordinate 348,761 of CAWUFW010001478.1, read as the reverse complement.
AGGTGGAAAAAGCGAGCGGGGCCTCCGGCGAGTTGCCGGCTTTTTTTCTTCATATTTTTAGGACAGGATGTCATGTGCCCCCCTTGTCTGGTCTGTTTTGGGCCCCAGGGACCCCATCCCTCGGATCCGGCCCCCTTTTTTGGGCCCAAGGGATCACATACCCAGGACCTGGCCTTTCTTTTTTACTTTTCTTTTTCTTTTTTAAGAAGGAAGGGCCCATGTGGCCCCCTTCCCTGGGCCAATTTTGGCCCGAGGACCCCATCACCAGGGGCCTGCCCTTTATTTCTTAATTTATTTTCTACATGGGAGGGGGGCCATGCGGGCCCCCTTACGAGGCCTATTGCAGCCCTGGGGACTCCGGGGCCAGGCTTTTATATATATTTTTATCAAACGGGAGGGGGAACAGAGCCCCCCTCCCCAGGCTGATTTCAGCCCCTGAGACCCCTGAGACCCTTTCCCCGGGGCCAGGCCTTAACATATTTTTTTTAAAGGGGGAGGGGGGCCCAAAAAGGCCTGGTCGCTTCGTTGGGGACTGCGGGGGCCTCAAGGCCCCTGCAGTCCCTGCCGGCTCCCTGCCTCCTGCGGGAGCCAGCATTGCTTTGAGGCAGAGGGAGCTGCTGAATATGCAGTTCCTTAGATCCCAAAGCAATGTCTGTTTTCCTGCTTGTTTCACAGCCGGTAGGGAAATAGACATGCTCTGCTTTCAACAAGCGAGATAATTTTCTGCTTCACCTCCCAGCACAGTTCACCCCTTAGCATTATGGTAAATGTAGTTCATTTTAAATGCTTACTTGAGTTTTTGCTCTACTGATGAATGATAATATCCAGAAACACTTGTATCTAGAGATTAACAGCACTAACCTGCACCAACTTTGGTGAAAAACTTCAGCAAAATTTTAAGTAAGCAATTAAACTGAACTGCATTTACAAGGATACTAAGGGGCGAACTGTGCTCGGAGGTGGAGCAGTGTGCTCCCATCCCCCATCTGTTTAAATATATATATATATATATATATATATATATATATATCACCACAACGACCACTTAATGAAAAGTAATCCGAGGACACTGCGGGGAGTATGAGAGAGTCCTTTTATTCACTGCTGGTAATATGGCATGATGCATTTCGGCTTAATTGCCTTCTTCAGATGCCGTTTGCAGCCGTTTTTCACCTCCTCAATCCTTTGAACTTACTGCGGCGTTCCCATTGGTGGGAGATCAGCAGACCCTGCTTCAATCAGGATAGCTGTAGTCCTGTGTTTGACTTCAGCTCCCAGCATGCACCAGATCGAGTAAGTACCGAAGCGGGGTCAGATATTGCTCGAATGAGCGCTGTGAGTGCCTTGCAAAGGGGGGGCTTTGTAGAAGCTGGTGAATTCCGTATTTGCGTGCCAAGGGCTCCCTCAGGTCCCCTACGTCCAGCCCCAATTATCGACACAAACCGGGCCGTGAAGCAAGTACAATGAGCTAGCTTCTCTGTGAAGTCACAGTCCACCACTGGCGGCGGCCAATTGTCTGGTTCGTCCTTGCGGCGGTCCTGGAATGAATCAATCCCTTGATACAACAGTCACAGAGCCAGCATACCCCAGGACACTTGATGGACGGGTCCTCGTATCGCGCTCCTGGCAGACGCGAACAATATCACCACAACGACCACTTAATGAAAAGTAATCCGAGGACACTGCGGGGAGTATGAGAGAGTCCTTTTATTCACTGCTGGTAATATGGCATGATGCATTTCGGCTTAATTGCCTTCTTCAGATGCCGTTTGCAGCCGTTTTCACCTCCTCAATCCTTTGAACTTACTGCGGCGTTCCCATTGGTGGGAGATCAGCAGACCCTGCTTCAATCAGGATAGCTGTAGTCCTGTGTTTGACTTCAGCTCCCAGCATGCACCAGATCGAGTAAGTACCGAAGCGGGGTCAGATATTGCTCGAATGAGCGCTGTGAGTGCCTTGCAAAGGGGGGCTTTGTAGAAGCTGGTGAATTCCGTATTTGCGTGCCAAGGGCTCCCTCAGGTCCCCTACGTCCAGCCCCAATTATCGACACAAACCGGGCCGTGAAGCAAGTACAATGAGCTAGCTTCTCTGTGAAGTCACAGTCCACCACTGGCGGCGGCCACTTGTCTGGTTCGTCCTTGCGGCGGTCCTGGAATGAATCAATCCCTTGATACAACAGTCACAGAGCCAGCATACCCCAGGACACTTGATGGACGGGTCCTCGTATCGCGCTCCTGGCAGACGCGAACAATATCACCACAACGACCACTTAATGAAAAGTAATCCGAGGACACTGCGGGGAGTATGAGAGAGTCCTTTTATTCACTGCTGGTAATATGGCATGATGCATTTCGGCTTAATTGCCTTCTTCAGATGCCGTTTGCAGCCGTTTTTCACTTCCTCAATCCTTTGAACTTACTGCGGCGTTCCCATTGGTGGGAGATCAGCAGACCCTGCTTCAATCAGGATAGCTGTAGTCCTGTGTTTGACTTCAGCTCCCAGCATGCACCAGATCGAGTAAGTACCGAAGCGGGGTCAGATATTGCTCGAATGAGCGCTGTGAGTGCCTTGCAAAGGGGGGCTTTGTAGAAGCTGGTGAATTCCGTATTTGCGTGCCAAGGGCTCCCTCAGGTCCCCTACGTCCAGCCCCAATTATCGACACAAACCGGGCCGTGAAGCAAGTACAATGAGCTAGCTTCTCTGTGAAGTCACAGTCCACCACTGGCGGCGGCCACTTGTCTGGTTCGTCCTTGCGGCGGTCCTGGAATGAATCAATCCCTTGATACAACAGTCACAGAGCCAGCATACCCCAGGACACTTGATGGACGGGTCCTCGTATCGCGCTCCTGGCAGACGCGAACAATATCACCACAACGACCACTTAATGAAAAGTAATCCGAGGACACTGCGGGGAGTATGAGAGAGTCCTTTTATTCACTGCTGGTAATATGGCATGATGCATTTCGGCTTAATTGCCTTCTTCAGATGCCGTTTGCAGCCGTTTTTCACCTCCTCAATCCTTTGAACTTACTGTGGCGTTCCCATTGGTGGGAGATCAGCAGACCCTGCTTCAATCAGGATAGCTGTAGTCCTGTGTTTGACTTCAGCTCCCAGCATGCACCAGATCGAGTAAGTACCGAAGCGGGGTCAGATATTGCTCGAATGAGCGCTGTGAGTGCCTTGCAAAGGGGGGGCTTTGTAGAAGCTGGTGAATTCCGTATTTGCGTGCCAAGGGCTCCCTCAGGTCCCCTACGTCCAGCCCCAATTATCGACACAAACCGGGCCGTGAAGCAAGTACAATGAGCTAGCTTCTCTGTGAAGTCACAGTCCACCACTGGCGGCGGCCACTTGTCTGGTTCGTCCTTGCGGCGGTCCTGGAATGAATCAATCCCTTGATACAACAGTCACAGAGCCAGCATACCCCAGGACACTTGATGGACGGGTCCTCGTATCGCGCTCCTGGCAGACGCGAACAATATCACCACAACGACCACTTAATGAAAAGTAATCCGAGGACACTGCGGGGAGTATGAGAGAGTCCTTTTATTCACTGCTGGTAATATGGCATGATGCATTTCGGCTTAATTGCCTTCTTCAGATGCCGTTTGCAGCCGTTTTTCACCTCCTCAATCCTTTGAACTTACTGCGGCGTTCCCATTGGTGGGAGATCAGCAGACCCTGCTTCAATCAGGATAGCTGTAGTCCTGTGTTTGACTTCAGCTCCCAGCATGCACCAGATCGAGTAAGTACCGAAGCGGGGTCAGATATTGCTCGAATGAGCGCTGTGAGTGCCTTGCAAAGGGGGCTTTGTAGAAGCTGGTGAATTCCGTATTTGCGTGCCAAGGGCTCCCTCAGGTCCCCTACGTCCAGCCCCAATTATCGTCACAAACCGGGCCGTGAAGCAAGTACAATGAGCTAGCTTCTCTGTGAAGTCACAGTCCACCACTGGCGGCGGCCACTTGTCTGGTTCGTCCTTGCGGCGGTCCTGGAATGAATCAATCCCTTGATACAACAGTCACAGAGCCAGCATACCCCAGGACACTTGATGGACGGGTCCTCGTATCGCGCTCCTGGCAGACGCGAACAATATCACCACAACGACCACTTAATGAAAAGTAATCCGAGGACACTGCGGGGAGTATGAGAGAGTCCTTTTATTCACTGCTGGTAATATGGCATGATGCATTTCGGCTTAATTGCCTTCTTCAGATGCCGTTTGCAGCCGTTTTTCACCTCCTCAATCCTTTGAACTTACTGCGGCGTTCCCATTGGTGGGAGATCAGCAGACCCTGCTTCAATCAGGATAGCTGTAGTCCTGTGTTTGACTTCAGCTCCCAGCATGCACCAGATCGAGTAAGTACCGAAGCGGGGTCAGATATTGCTCGAATGAGCGCTGTGAGTGCCTTGCAAAGGGGGGCTTTGTAGAAGCTGGTGAATTCCGTATTTGCGTGCCAAGGGCTCCCTCAGGTCCCCTACGTCCAGCCCCAATTATCGACACAAACCGGGCCGTGAAGCAAGTACAATGAGCTAGCTTCTCTGTGAAGTCACAGTCCACCACTGGCGGCGGCCACTTGTCTGGTTCGTCCTTGCGGCGGTCCTGGAATGAATCAATCCCTTGATACAACAGTCACAGAGCCAGCATACCCCAGGACACTTGATGGACGGGTCCTCGTATCGCGCTCCTGGCAGACGCGAACAATATCACCACAACGACCACTTAATGAAAAGTAATCCGAGGACACTGCGGGGAGTATGAGAGAGTCCTTTTATTCACTGCTGGTAATATGGCATGATGCATTTCGGCTTAATTGCCTTCTTCAGATGCCGTTTGCAGCCGTTTTTCACCTCCTCAATCCTTTGAACTTACTGCGGCGTTCCCATTGGTGGGAGATCAGCAGACCCTGCTTCAATCAGGATAGCTGTAGTCCTGTGTTTGACTTCAGCTCCCAGCATGCACCAGATCGATTAAGTACCGAAGCGGGGTCAGATATTGCTCGAATGAGCTCTGTGAGTGCCTTGCAAAGGGGGGGCTTTGTAGAAGCTGGTGAATTCCGTATTTGCGTGCCAAGGGCTCCCTCAGGTCCCCTACGTCCAGCCCCAATTATCGACACAAACGGGGCCGTGAAGCAAGTACAATGAGCTAGCTTCTCTGTGAAGTCACAGTCCACCACTGGCGGTGGCCACTTGTCTGGTTCGTCCTTGCGGCGGTCCTGGAATGAATCAATCCCTTGATACAACAGTCACAGAGCCAGCATACCCCAGGACACTTGATGGACGGGTCCTCGTATCGCGCTCCTGGCAGACGCGAACAATATCACCACAACGACCACTTAATGAAAAGTAATCCGAGGACACTGCGGGGAGTATGAGAGAGTCCTTTTATTCACTGCTGGTAATATGGCATGATGCATTTCGGCTTAATTGCCTTCTTCAGATGCCGTTTGCAGCCGTTTTTCACCTCCTCAATCCTTTGAACTTACTGCGGCGTTCCCATTGGTGGGAGATCAGCAGACCCTGCTTCAATCAGGATAGCTGTAGTCCTGTGTTTGACTTCAGCTCCCAGCATGCACCAGATCGAGTAAGTACCGAAGCGGGGTCAGATATTGCTCGAATGAGCGCTGTGAGTGCCTTGCAAAGGGGGGCTTTGTAGAAGCTGGTGAATTCCGTATTTGCGTGCCAAGGGCTCCCTCAGGTCCCCTACGTCCAGCCCCAATTATCGACACAAACCGGGCCGTGAAGCAAGTACAATGAGCTAGCTTCTCTGTGAAGTCACAGTCCACCACTGGCGGCGGCCACTTGTCTGGTTCGTCCTTGCGGCGGTCCTGGAATGAATCAATCCCTTGATACAACAGTCACAGAGCCAGCATACCCCAGGACACTTGATGGACGGGTCCTCGTATCGCGCTCCTGGCAGACGCGAACAATATCACCACAACGACCACTTAATGAAAAGTAATCCGAGGACCCTGCGGGGAGTATGAGAGAGTCCTTTTATTCACTGCTGGTAATATGGCATGATGCATTTCGGCTTAATTGCCTTCTTCAGATGCCGTTTGCAGCCGTTTTTCACCTCCTCAATCCTTTGAACTTACTGCAGCGTTCCCATTGGTGGGAGATCAGCAGACCCTGCTTCAATCAGGATAGCTGTAGTCCTGTGTTTGACTTCAGCTCCCAGCATGCACCAGATCGAGTAAGTACCGAAGCGGGGTCAGATATTGCTCGAATGAGCGCTGTGAGTGCCTTGCAAAGGGGGGCTTTGTAGAAGCTGGTGAATTCCGTATTTGCGTGCCAAGGGCTCCCTCAGGTCCCCTACGTCCAGCCCCAATTATCGACACAAACCGGGCCGTGAAGCAAGTACAATGAGCTAGCTTCTCTGTGAAGTCACAGTCCACCACTGGCGGCGGCCACTTGTCTGGTTCGTCCTTGCGGCGGTCCTGGAATGAATCAATCCCTTGATACAACAGTCACAGAGCCAGCATACCCCAGGACACTTGATGGACGGGTCCTCGTATCGCGCTCCTGGCAGACGCGAACAATATCACCACAACGACCACTTAATGAAAAGTAATCCGAGGACACTGCGGGGAGTATGAGAGAGTCCTTTTATTCACTGCTGGTAATATGGCATGATGCATTTCGGCTTAATTGCCTTCTTCAGATGCCGTTTGCAGCCGTTTTTCACCTCCTCAATCCTTTGAACTTACTGCGGCGTTCCCATTGGTGGGAGATCAGCAGACCCTGCTTCAATCAGGATAGCTGTAGTCCTGTGTTTGACTTCAGCTCCCAGCATGCACCAGATCGAGTAAGTACCGAAGCGGGGTCAGATATTGCTCGAATGAGCGCTGTGAGTGCCTTGCAAAGGGGGGCTTTGTAGAAGCTGGTGAATTCCGTATTTGCGTGCCAAGGGCTCCCTCAGGTCCCCTACGTCCAGCCCCAATTATCGACACAAACCGGGCCGTGAAGCAAGTACAATGAGCTAGCTTCTCTGTGAAGTCACAGTCCACCACTGGCGGCGGCCACTTGTCTGGTTCGTCCTTGCGGCGGTCCTGGAATGAATCAATCCCTTGATACAACAGTCACAGAGCCAGCATACCCCAGGACACTTGATGGACGGGTCCTCGTATCGCGCTCCTGGCAGACGCGAACAATATCACCACAACGACCACTTAATGAAAAGTAATCCGAGGACACTGCGGGGAGTATGAGAGAGTCCTTTTATTCACTGCTGGTAATATGGCATGATGCATTTCGGCTTAATTGCCTTCTTCAGATGCCGTTTGCAGCCGTTTTTCACCTCCTCAATCCTTTGAACTTACTGCGGCGTTCCCATTGGTGGGAGATCAGCAGACCCTGCTTCAATCAGTGTAGCTGTAGGCTTGAGACAATGTTCTTTGCACTTCCCTTTTGCTATTTGCACATTGATATGTTCAGACCTAGAATTAAATCTATACATGGTTTGTAACACACCTGACGATTCAATACTAGCGCAAACATTTTTTTTAGGATTGGACAATTGGTTTTATCATACAATGTTCATGAATACTACTAATCAATTTGCATGTAGAGATCGTTTTTAGCAAGGTTATTTTTCTAATTTTAGAAAAATCTTTGTTAGATATCAACTTTGGTTTTATAATATTTGAAACATGTAATATTTGTTTTAAATGTTTTTACAATGTGTGCTACTTTTAATGCCATATCTAGGATGATAATATTTATTTATCACTATTTATATATGCATATTTTAGGGTTTGCAATGTTGGTTTCAAGCGAACTGATTGCAGATTTCTTCTATGTCCATAATGCTAATGCCTTGTGATGTAAGATACCACGTGCATGCACTGTCACTTTAAATATTTGAAAGCACTCCACATGCGCATCATATATATATATATATATATATATGCAGTTTTCTTCGCCAGGTAACGCTAGTGTACCAACAAGGATGACGAACGCAGACCCAAATTTGATGCAATTTTCAATTTATTAGTGGACGCCCTGCACCACCGCCATGACGCGTTTCGGGCAAACCAGTGCCCTTGATCACATGATGCGCATGTGGAGTGCTTTCAAATATTTAAAGTGACAGTGCATGCACGTGGTATCTTACATCACAAGGCATTAGCATTATGGACATAGAAGAAATCTGCAATCAGTTCGCTTGAAACCAACATTGCAAACCCTAAAATATGCATATATAAATAGTGATAAATAAATATTATCATCCTAGATATGGCATTAAAAGTAGCACACATTGTAAAAACATTTAAAACAAATATTACATGTTTCAAATATTATAAAACCAAAGTTGATATCTAACAAAGATTTTTCTAAAATTAGAAAAATAACCTTGCTAAAAACGATCTCTACATGCAAATTGATTAGTAGTATTCATGAACATTGTATGATAAAACCAATTGTCCAATCCTAAAAAAATGTTTGCGCTAGTATTGAATCGTCAGGTGTGTTACAAACCATGTATAGATTTAATTCTAGGTCTGAACATATCAATGTGCAAATAGCAAAAGGGAAGTGCAAAGAACATTGTCTCAAGCCAAATCCTGCCCAAGTGGCCCTTGATTGCAAATATTTCCATGAGTAAATTTGCCTAAAGTGCATGTGCAAAACAGTGCTAATATTCACCTATAGTAGTCACGGCCGTGACTTTACTAAAGTGCAAATGTGCAAAAAGTGGAAAGCTAAAAAAACTATTATCATAAAGGCAGCGGCTAAATGGATCTAAGATCTTACTTAAAATCTCATTTAAAAGCAAATGGAATCAATCACAGGCATGTATAAAAATCCTCGCTCGAATTCAAGCCCAGGGGTATCTTGCTATCCAATTCTAAAATGTACCTGGTCTCAAGTTTTCGGAGCATAGCTTCCCGGTTGCTGCCACGTTTCTGGGGAAGGATCGTATCCACGACAAAGTATTTCAAATTATCTAACTTACTGTCATGATACTCCTTAAAATGACCGGCAACCAGGTAAGTGACATCAATATTTGTGATTGCTCTCAAGTGCTGGAGCACTCGTTTATGCACCTGCAATTTGGTGCTACCTACATATTGCAGGTTGCACGAGCACTCCAGCACGTAAATTGCGTATTCAGTTTTGCAGTTGAGACTTTTACTGATCGGTACAGAATTTGGTTTAAAAGGTGTTGTGTAGCTTGTTCTATTAACCCCATATTTACACGCTTTGCATGTGTTACAACGTGTAAAGCCATTTCTAGGACTCAACCATGTTTTGGCCATCACCACTTCCGGACTACTTTTTATTAAGGAATTGCTCATCGACTGAGCCTTCCTAAAAGTTATACAGGGTGATCTAGTGGTCTGGCTACTTAGAACAGAGTCACTACTTACTAAAGCCCAGTTCTTATTGATGATTTTACGTATGGCTTTGTGTTGTAGGCTGTATGTTAGGATCAATCTTGTGGATGGCTCATTTTGTATATTGTCTGGTTTGTTGCGTTTTGTAAGTGCTAGAGATTGATCAAGATGGACAGTCTTATTCATAGCAATATCGAGCATTTTTTCAGGATAGCCCCTGTCCAGGAACCTATCTTTGCTCTGCAATTGTGCCATCTTGCACTCACTATCAGTGCTGCATATTATGCGAATGCGGAGCATCTCCCAATAGGGGATGCTGTTAATCAAGTGGGCAGGGTGATGACTCGTGGCATGTAGAACCATGTTACCAGCAGTTATTTTCCTATGCAATCTAGTCTCCATCTTGTTGTCAAAGATGTAGATTTCCACATCTAAAAAACACATATTCTCTCTGCTTATCTGTGCTGTGAAACTGAGATTCAAATTGTTACAATTAATGCACTCTACACATTTCTGAGCACTTTCATCAGTCCCCCTCCAAATCATAAAAATGTCATTGATTAATCTATACCAACATAAAACCTGGTTTGTTAAAATCTCTTCATATTCAATCCTCAGGACCTGTTCCTCCCAGAGCCCCATATGCAGGCAGGCATAACTGGGAGAAAAACAGGCCCCCATGGCTACACCTCTGATTTGATTAAAAATCTGGTTATTGAATAAAAAGAAATTATTTTCGAGACAGGTTAAAATCATGGTAGATAACATTTTGTTGTGCATATGCATGACATCAGGTCTGGTATTCAGATAGTATTCTGCTGCTTTAATTCCATCACGATGGTTGATACTCGTATATAATGTTGTAACGTCTAGAGATGTCAATAAGCAGTCTTCTTCCCACTTAACTCCACTTAGTTTTCTTAAAAAGTCTGCTGTGTCCTGTATGTAAGAAGGGAGACTTTTAACATGGTTTTGCAGGAAGAAATCCACGTACTGCGACGTATTCTCCAGTAAACCCCCGCAGGCCGATATAATGGGCCTGCCTGGGGGTTTTGATGTGCACTTATGAACTTTCGGGATATAATAGATTGCTGGAATTTTTGGATAGTCATTCATTAAAAATTTAAATTCATCATTGGAAAGTAAACCTGCTGATTTCCATGCCACTAGTTTGTTATAAAATTCATTACGCGCTGCGGTTACCAATTGCATAATACTTCGTTTGTAACAGTCCCTATCGTTTAGTTGATTGAGTGCTTCCTCCATATACATTTCATGAGGCCATAGCACGATATTGCCCCCTTTATCAGACTGGCGAATAATGATCTTCTTTTGTGCTTGGAATTTTCTCACCAATCTGTAATAATCATTATTCTGTTTATTATATTTCCTTGCTGAGTGTGTTGTTTTGTGGTAGAGAGATTTTAACTCCATTGTGACCTTCTCATTAAACAGATCCAAATTGTCTCTCAGCATTATCGGGCAAAAAGTCGATTTAGGCTTGAATGGGATACGCACAAGTGTTCTTATCTCTGGTTCGTCATAATAGGGTAATTGTGCAATCGTGGTATTTTCCGCATGTAATTCCTCTAAATCCTTGAGTAAAATTATATCTTGTGTTGACAATTCATTAGAGTCACCTGTGAATGACGGTTGTATGTCAGCTTGTTTTTCTTTAGAGGCCCCTCGCATTGCATGGTACTTGCGCAGCTTTAGTTTACGCACAAACTTGTATAAGTCAATCCTTGTGTTAGCATAGTCAAAGTTTGCCTGTGGGCTAAAAGACAGTCCCAGCGACAGTGTTCTAATTTCTTCATCGCTCAATTTCATGTCCGTTAAGTTGACTATTGTATTCGATTTAACATTGTTCGCCGCTATCTGCGTTGCCATTTTTTGTTGGTTTTCTTCTTGTTGTTTGGCTTGACGTTTAATGCAGCATTGGCGCCTTGCTCTACGCTTCTGATTCCTATCTTTGGCATGTTTGCACTTTGCGCATTTGATCTGAGGGTCTGACGTCTGTCCTGGCACAGGTAATCGACTTCCTGTGCTAGGGACGGTTTTGGAAACCCCATTGCTCTTGAAGATCTTGCCTGGTCAGTCTCAGATTCACTATCAACAGCGGAGCTGAGATCAGATGTGGATGATTGCATGGGAAGATTACCACTAGCACTAGGTTGCATACTAGTCGTCGGGACAGTGATATTTGTTGTTTTGACACTGTCAAATTTCTTAGCGAATGTATATATATACACAAATCTACAACTGAACACAGAAAACATTTGGTAACGCGCACTCGCCTCCAAGAAAGAAGTCGTCTAGATTTTTTCAATTTGTGATGTTTATTGCCATAATACCCTATTAACCCAATGTGTTTCTGTGTAAAACACGCCTTGATCACGGGTAGGGGAGACTTGTTCCCGGCATACATTTAAAGTGTGCAAGTGTTAAAACAAAATAGACAACAGACAACCAAAATTTGTGGTGTAAGAAGCTTGAAAACGTTTCGGCCATCTTAGAACATGCATACATAGCAATATAACACATTGAAATTCCTAAATAAATCAAATTATAAGTGCAATGACAATGGTCAAATGTGTTGTCATGTCCTTTAGTGTAGTCCCATCATGTACATACCAATTACATACATTTTGTCCCATCCACACGACATAACTGTCCTACACAGGTGACCTTTTACGTAGTAGCTGACTTCTGTCTCTCCGACATCAGGCTCTTGGTACCCTATCTTAATCCCTGTACCTGACATACATAAACATGTCCCCAGGCACGGCAGACTTATTCTGTATAAGGGTCACCACTTTTTTTCACCCATGGCCAACAGCCAGCTGTGCATGATCATGTTTGTTTAGAAAAGGATTAGCAGAGGATTAGTGAATGTTTTCAAAACATATCGATTCTAGAAGAAACCCTGGAGTGACCACTTTAGTATAAAATACCCTCACTCCCCCTTACAAAAAGAGAGGAGAATTCCTTCCAGGCTGGACCGAGCCTCTGCAGGCTGACCCTCAACAGGCAGAGACCTGACATCCCTTGCGGGGTCCTTCATTCAGAACCATCAGGTGAGGGGTTAGCACTTCCCCAGGGGATTCTTGACTCCATTAGGATATATCCTAGCACTTACATACACATGCTTCACCTACATATCTCGGCTAGTTACATTTAGGTAGGCTATGCATCGTAGGAGAATGCCAATGCTATTGTTTTATATAATCTGCTTTTATTCATCTTATTAGCACTATGGTAGAAATGTATCTGCTATTTACAATATTGTTGCTAGTGATTACATTTGTCTGCTCCTGTCTTTTGATTGTCGCAGCGAATATGTTTCATACTAGACTCATGCTTGACCAATAAATAATTATTAAAACCATTCCAATCGTCATTCTATGTGTATTCTGAGAAAAGTAGGCACGAGGGACTGAGCAAAAGATACCGTATTATTTTCCACGATACCTGAGGAATCAGGGTTGTCATGTTCAGTGGTTGCCAGAAACTACCTATGCTGCTGTAGAATACAGGGGGGTGGTAGTGGCATTGTAGAGCTAGCTAGTCTAATGGCTGACTCATCCTGTGGGGTGTCCAGAGTCTGTCTGCACACCAAGCCCTCAGTTTAGGTCATCCAAAACGCGCAGGTCCTGGGGGGTCCTAGGAACTACACGACAGTGATTATACAGTATTTGCTGAGTTCATACCTTCGACATCTACACATCAAATATGTCAAATCATATCAAATATACCAAAATACATCTAAGTATTTCTGTCTAATATAAAGACCAATACAGTTGTCTTTGACCCAAGGCACACAAGTCTACAAATGTGAAATTATACTTTGTAAGGTGCTCAATGCTACGTATGTGTGCAAATTCCTACAAGAGAAAAAGCAGCATGAGTATACTATATGGGCATAGGTTAATATCAAAATATACTCAATCATCAGGGGGGACTGACAGATACCAATCCTGCCCTAGTGGCCCTAGTGTACATACATTCTATGGCAGACAATAGAATGAAATAAAATGAAATAAAATAAATTCAAATAACATTAAATAAAGCAATCACATTAATGTCATTCATGAAAATATGGTCTCTCATTCAATTCGTATTCACTAAAACTGAAGTAAACCAGGACAAGTTATGTCCATGTAATTAAGCCCCAGTGGGCAGTAACTAATGGGCCATATTTGCCTTTCATATCGATTTAGGTATCGCCAACCATATTGTACACACTAAAAATAATAAAGTTACTTGCAAAACACACTTTGTCAAGAAAACAATTCTATAGCATATGGAGAGCCCTATGTATATGTTCATGGCTCCTCACACCCATATGTGGCCCGCTGCCGCTCCTGGGTCCTGGCTTTACTGAGGACTTGTGGCTCATATATCTATCGCCAGTAGGTCGTTATGTCTGCTTTTCCATAGACCGAGCATTTTTTAGTATGCTAATAACTTTGGCCCTGTTTGATGAATCTCCACGAACCTTTCCCAAAAAAGAGTTCATCCACCCCATCTCCTTCCTGGAAAGTTTCGAGTTGATCCATCGGGGGGGAGGCAGAGAAAAAGGGAGGTCCCAAAACTTAAAATCTCCATGCATTTTCCATAGACTTCTACAGGTTTTAGCAAAAATGTCTTAACGGAATTACACCAAATACGGCAGGAAGCTAGATCTTGGTCCACAGATTGTGGTGTAAATCCGTTTAGTCATTTTTGAGAAATTAAGGGTAAAAAATGACTGTGTATTTTGGCAGTTGGGCTCGCAAGAGTCTGGCAAGCCTACCGCGAGAGTGCGAAATCAAAAATGGAGCCCTGTGATTGGTCGAGAGGCCTGTTTTTCCCATGAGCCTTCATGCTCTCGCAGGAGCGGACGCGCAGAGTCGTATGTCAGTTGCTCTCCCGAATGCCGATTATCCCGCTTGATCGCTAAGCTCAGCGGCGAATTTTTATCTGCTTTCTTTGTGCACTGAACTTGGAATCTGTATTTTTAAAATTGAATTTGTGTTGTGGCAAAATAATTGTATCTGTGCTTTTGAAATTTGAACTTGTGCTTTTAAACTAACTTGACCCCCAACTTGTTCCTCACCTTGGCGTTACTGTCGCCGAATTTTCACTGCTCCCTGCTTCTGCGCTCTTTCACTCGCTTTTCCCCTAAGTCGGGCACCGGCATCCCGGTCCACCACGGGGTTTCCCCGCTTGTTGTGGAGGGTGCCGGCGCCTCTGATTTCATACACCTGGCAGCTGGGAGTTGTCAGGGGCGGAGCCACTGGTCAGCGCTCTAGCTCCCCCTGCACTATTAAACTGACATGCCTTTCCTCTCGCGCAGCGGACGCGCGCAGAGGGCGCGCCGCCGGCGCGCCAAAGGCGCGCCAAAGGCAAGCCCGTCTGCGCCGTCCGCGGCCGGGCGGGGCTAGGGGCCAAGCATTATGCCCATTCTTTTACCTACACAGCTTCTGAGCTGAGACACTTACATGGAAACTGGCCTATCAGCACCAGTGCCAGGGATCTTATTAACAATACTGGGATCCTCAATCCCAGAGATGCCCTTTCAGAGCTCCCCGCTCCTCTTGTTGAGCTGGGATCTCTTGTCACCCATAAGGACCCTCCCGTATTTACTATTTCTAAGCACCAGGCAGAAGGGACCTTAGTAATTAGCTACTTAAACACCCGCTCTCTGGTGAAGCATCAACTTGAAATCTTTCAGCTCCTCGATTCTGACAAACCGGATATCCTTCTTTTATCCGAAACTTGGCTCACTACTGAGTCGGCCCCTGACATCCTTGCGGCAGTTCCCAAAGGCTATTACATACTCCAGGCCAACAGGCCCTCGGGTAAGCCCGGGGGCGGGGTTGCAGCAATTATTCATCATAAACTTAGGTTTACTGCTTTAGGGATCGTTGGTATACCCTCGGTCGACAGCCTTATTTTGAAATTCGAATCGCCCCATTCTTCCTTTGTTTGTGCTCTTTTTTATCGACCTCCCCACCTCATGCCTTCATTTCCTCAATTGTTAGGTGAAATGATTTCTCAACTAGTCATTAACCATGCTAGGATTATTATTATCGGCGATTTTAATTACTGGCCCACTGATGTACAGGAGAGTGCCAGCTCCGTAGAATTCACGGATCTCTTATCAGCTATGAACTGTATCCAACATGTACACAATGCCACCCATATCAAGGGACATATCCTGGACCAAATTTGGACTTCCAACTTGGAAATGACACAACCATCTATTTCCCCATGTACATGGTCAGATCATTATCACATCATATTTACCATGGCCTGTACTCCCCTCACTAAACCCTCCTTGATGGGTAATCATTTGGCTAGAAACTGGAATCGGGCCAATATTGGCGATTTCTGTACATTTTTAAAAGCAACTTCACCAACCGAACAAGATTCCCTCTGCGATCAGGTATCAAGCATTGAGCAATGGCTTGTCTCAGCCAGTGACAGTGTTGCTCCCTTTAAGAAAACTAAACTTAAACGCCCTCACGACGGTCAACGCTGGTTCTCTGCCGATCTGAAAATAAAAAAACTGGCACTTAGGCAAGCCGAGCGCAGCTGGAGACGAGATTATGCTCTTGAAAAAAAGCCACCTATGTTACCTTGCTAAAAGACTATAAAAACTCTATCCTCCAGACCAAGGCAATTTATTTCTCCTCGAAAATTACAAACTCAGCCACTAAGACCAAGGATATTTTCTCAATAGTTGATGAACTTACACAACCTGACAGAGTGATAGCTAAACCTGTCCCCTCACAATCATTATGTGACTCCCTGAACTCGTATTTTATCGAGAAAATTGCCACCATCAAAAGCAATATTCCGTCTTCCACACTTTCAACTGCTCTCTCTATCACATGTAATAATCCCCTGGTGTTGGATTTAATCCCCCTGATTTCCAGGGAAGAGTTTTCTGTCCTTCTAAAAAAATTGGATCAGGCTCCCCACCGACTGCTGCCCCTCTCATATCCTACAAGAGGCTTTCCTTACCTGCCCAGATCCGCCCCTCTCACTCCTCAATAACTCTCTTAAACAAGGTATTGTCCCAGACACCTTTAAACATGCGGAAATCGTCCCTATTTTGAAGAAACCCAACGCTGACCCCTTGGTCCTGAGTAACTTCCGCCCAATCTCTTTACTTCCTTACCTCAGTAAGATCTTAGAAGCTCACGTAGCAAATTGTTTGAGCTCATTTATTGAACATTCTCAGTTTCTTGACCCCCATCAAGCAGGATTTAGACCTGCACACTCTACGGAGTCAGTCATTCTTGCAGTTATGGACGAACTTAGGAGAGGGGCCGATAAAAACATCACCCAGGCCCTGGTGCTCTTGGATTTATCAGCCGCTTTTGACACGGTCGACCATGACCTCCTGATCGATCGTGTCAGTAATGCTGGCATCCAGGGTCTGGCCCTGAAGTGGATCTCCTCTCTCCTACACAACCGATCTCAGGCAGTCCATCTCGCTAATTTCTCAGCCAAGAAAGCTAGGCTGACTTGCGGGGTCCCCCAGGGTTCCTCCCTTTCACCCCTCCTGTTTAATCTGTACATGCTTCCTCTGATTCGGTCCTTACGCAAAAAGAGAGTTGTCACTTTTAATTATGCTGATGACCTCCAGCTGGTGTTTGAAATTGATTCTTCTAACACCACAGTATCCAATTTCCAGTCCACCATGAGTTATATTAGCGAATGGATGTACGCTAATCAACTAAAACTTAACCCTGATAAAACTGAGCTGGTCCTGACAGGAGGTACTGCCAACCCGTGGAATTCTAATTTTTGGCCCCTCTCTTAGGTAGCCCGCCTCGCCCAGCAGAATCTGTAAAAAGTCTAGGGCTCATAATCAGTAATGATTTGTCCATGAAATCTCAGATTAGTGCAGTGGTCTCTACCTGCTTCTTCCACCTACGCAGAATTCGGAAGATCTGTAGATTTCTGACCACCGAGGCCTTGACCTTAGTCATCCTGGCCTTGGTTATCTCTCGTATTGATTATGCCAATTCACTTTATGTTGGCATTCCGGCATACCAACTCCACCGTTTGCAACTGGTACAAAATCAAGCAGCCAGGCTCATCTTTCGTCAATCCAGATACCAACACGTCCGCCCCCTGATGAAGAGCCTGCATTGGCTCCCGGTGGCTAAACGGTGTGTATTTAAACTGGGCTGCACCATCTTTAAAGCCCTTGCCGGTCTTGGCCCAGTATTCATCTCATCTAGGATCCATCGTTATGTCCCCTACCGTGAACTACGCTCCTCTCATTTGAATTTGCTCACCATCCCTACTTTCAAACGCAAAAAACATGGTGGCCTTGGATTTTCTTTTTTGGCCCCTCAATTTTGGAATGCTCTCCCCATTGGACTGAGGTTAGCTACCTCCTACGCCCAGTTCAGAACACTTCTTAAGACTCTTTTGTTCTCTCAGGCCTACGAGTAAAGCTTCTGTTCATTATAACATTGTCGCTCCTCTGCTCTCTGCGCCATGAAACCGCTTGGTGTTAGTGCGCTCTATAAATATTTTTAACATAACATAACAAAGGCTCCAGCGAGTCTTGCGAGCGCTCTGATTGACTGGATGTTGGAATGTTAGAAATGAAATGGCCACCATTACTGCTTACTGTAAAACATTTGAGATGAAAATGAAATTAAAAAACTATATGAGGGGCAGCAGAAAGGCATGCTGCCCCCTACGTTTAAAGAGGAGGGTCCCGATTCACAAAAGTAATCTGAGACAAAATCCTAACTTTTTGACTTTCGGTACTTACAAAGGGCATTTAGGAGTAGTAAAGTTAGGAATCCTAACTTTACTACTCCTAAATGCCCTTTGTGAATACCGAAAGTTGTAAAGTTAGGATTTTGTCTCAGTTCTCAGGTCTAAAGTTTAACTTAAGACCAAAACTTAAGCTAACTGAGACAAAATCCTAACTTTACGACTTTCGGTATTCACAAAGGGCATTTAGGAGTAGTAAAGTTAGGAATCCTAACTTTACTACTCCTAAATGCCCTTTGTGAATACCAAAAGTCGTAAAGTTAGGATTTTGTCTCAGATTACTTTTGTGAATCGGGCCCGAGGTGTCTAAGGGATAACGACTGTGAAGAAAATAAGTGTATATTGTTTTTAAATAATTTTTATGGCCTCTCGGGACTCTCGCCAGATTGTGAATAGTAAAAAGGGGTAGGTGAGTTCAGAATACACTCCATTAGTAGGAATGCATATTGAGGTAATTGTTTTTGATAGGTAGAGTGTAAGAGACAAGCACGGTGATAAGTAGATTGTTAATTCCTATTTTCCCTCAAAAAGTTATGATCTCACTAGACTCGCGCAGTATTGTAAACAGTGGAAAGGAGTAGGTGATGTTTAAATAGACTGTAGAATGCACACTTGCTACTGTAGGAAGGAATATTACTGGTGATGGGGTTTGTTAGAGTGTACTATTTACGCCTATCAGCTTTGTAAGAGTTGTGAGTAGGGAATATTTTCTTCCCACACCCTACTATGCACATCCATTATCAGAGAGAGGGATGTTAGTAGGGAGGACAGTCACCAGACAGAGCATACTATGCTCACCTGCCATCCAGGAGAGAGGTCTCAGCGGAGAGGCCAGTCTCACTCCACATACATTACTACACACATCCGTCATCTAAGACAGAGTTGTGACAGAAAAGGCCAGTCCATTTACACAGCCTAATACGCACACCTGTCACCTGAGAGAGGGGTCTGACAGGAGAGGCTAGTCCATGTACATGCCCTACCATGCAGAGCCATCATCTGAGACAGAAGTCTGACAGAAGAGGCTAGTCCAGATATACACTCTACTAAGCATACGCATCATCTGAGATAGACGGGTCACTGGAGAGGCCAGTCTTTATCCTTACAGCCTGCTACATACACCCGTCATCTGGGAGATAGGTCTGGAAGGAGAGAGTAGTCAATGTACATACCCCATTATGGACAGCCATCATCAACAACAGAGGTCTGATAGAAGAGGGCAGTCCATGTACACACCCTAATACATATACTTGTGATCTGAGAGAGATGACTTAGTGGAGAGGCAGTCTCTCTCCTACACCCAACTATGTGAACCAGTGAGAGGTAGACTTTAGAATGTGGAGAGATATCACCAAGTATTGGAAGTTGTGTTAAAAAATGAAATGTTCAATCTGTATGTAGTTGTAAGTAAAAGAGTCAATGTTTCTAGAATTATAAAATAAAGCATCTGCAATCTATTCATACAAGGCCTAGGGCTTGATTTAGATCTCGGTGGACGGGCAATGGTGACGGATATTCTGTCCGCTGAAATATAAATCCCATAGGCTATAATGTGATTTGTATTTCGGCGGACGGGATATCCGTCACTGTTGGGATGGAGTAACCCGTCTGCCGAGATCTAAATCCGGCCCCTAGTGTATTTATGAACCTTACTGTGCACATCATTTACCCCTATGAGATGTTTGAGAGGAGATATTGCCATTTTTACAGTAAAACACTGTGCTCACTGTTAGAAAATGTATGTAAAGATGAATGTGTTACTTTACAAATTGTTACAGAACCAAGTTTAATGGCATGTTATAATTTGATTGTGAAAAAAATGCACTGGTTGAGGGTGTTGAATTCTTCAAGAGAAAGGAATATGAAGATAGTTGTACAGTACATATAACTATTTGATTGTGGGTGAAAAATGTAAAAATCTTTAGAGTATATAGTGATGTATCAGTGCTATGAATCAATGATCTGTATGTAATTTTAATTGTTTTGGTTTTCTTGTCTTTTTTAAGTGGAAATGGAAAACAGAGGTTTTGAAAAACAGTGTATCATGTCACAAAATATAAGGAGGAGAAAAACAAATTGTTCACTTTGGAAGGAAGGGGGAACAATAACTGTGTGGAAAGCCAGGAAAAAAATAATTGCACAGCCGATGTTGTTACTGCCTACAGTGACATTTGTACCATTGAAGAAGCTTGCTCTGTGTAGCTTTACTTGTTTTTGATGACAAAATGATCTGCTTACTTTAACAGCAAAAAGTGATTTCAAATTTCCTAGCTAAACTTCTTTCTGCAAATTTTATTTTAAGTGACTCTTTTCCCACCTAGCCTGCCAGAAAAAGACTATTAAAGTAGATAATATTTTGCAGGCTAAGGTGTCTGAAACAAAGGAAAAGAAGAGCTACGTACATCAAAGTCCAGTAGGCAAATGAAGGAAAAGGAGAGGAGATTTTTGTGCTGGAGTGAGGAAATAATGTTATAGTTTAGTTAAGTTTGTTGTTTTGTTTCACATGCCTGTCCTCACAAGGAGGTGTCTGAGAGAGATGTGAGTGAGTCCTTACATTCAAATATGCACACTTGTTGTCCAAGACACAGATGTCAACAGAGAGGAAAATTCATTTTATAATCTACTAATGACATTCATTATTATAAAGAGAGATATGAGCAGTGAGAGCAGCTGATTTTGCATGTGTTCAAGTTTAAGTTTATTGTTTTAGTTAGTTAAAACCATAACAATTTCACAGTTAAAACTATAAAATGTTACAATTTATAATACCATAATATAGAACTTGCTTAAAAAAGTGCAGTCATTCATTCTACCCTAGGTATTACATGCTTACTAATACAATATATCTTAAAACCAGCTTAAATAGTTTAAAACTAGTGCAGGTTTTGTGCAAATACGCAAACCAATGTAAACGTATGTTCAAACTGCAATTTTAACCCTGGATTTACATGTTTACTAATATAAGATGTCTTAAAAAACACAGTGAATAGTTCAAAATTAGTGGCGTATTTGTGCAAGTACGCAAATCAATGTAAACTTATGTTCAATCTGCAAATTCAACCCTAGGCAGAGGTCACTGACAACGTAATTTTTAAAACCAAACAAATGTCGATTCGTGTTTGTGCCATTGAACTGGCGAATGTAAACTTGAGATCAATAGGCGCAGATCAACCCTGGGCAGTCAATTCCTTTTAATGGAGACTATCCCTTCACCTGTTAGCAGTGTTACTTTAATACGTGATTGGCCCAGGATGTTTCTATTGGGGAAATTGACAGAAATCTAACAAATTTACAATTTAACTGCGGGTCCCCTGGATTGAGGCACGCTATTATTGATTCCCTATACGTGCCAACGTCTCTGTCATTGAAACATCTCGTAATAGTAATAGTGAGCAAAGCTTACACAGTTTCGGACAAGTGCAGATCAAAAGGAATGAAGTCCTCATTTTTCTTTATTGCAGAGTGTACATGAATTGGGACTGGTGTATTTCCAAGATGGTTTATTTGCTCTTGCACATTACCCAAGCACAGGATCATAAGTCAATGCTTTATTTGTGTCAGAAAGGGGTTTGTCAGATATGGTGCTGTGTCAATGGATCATAATATTTAATTACCATCCACGCATGTGATCCAGCAATGAACTTGATTATATCTTCTAAACAAGATTGAAGCTTCACAGCCCTGTTGGTCGCCCTTTTAAAGGCATTGTACAATACGCTTGTGGCCCACAGTTCGGATAAATTCAATTGTTTAATTGAGACATTCAAATATTTATAATATTCCACTCTCTGGTCATTTTGAAGACTTGACCGTAATGCACTATTTAGTGTAGCATCTTGATCTCAACTGATCTTGTATTAAAATGCACTATTTAGTGTAGCATCTTGATCTCGACTGATCTTGTATTAACTTTTTATTGCTGTCGATCTTCTATCCAGATTTTGCTTTATAAGCCCAAACTCAAGCTGGATTTGTGCTGGCGATGAACATAGAGGCATGTTGAACACTCGCCTAAATGTGTCAATCTGCATTTTATCCAATACTAGAGCATTCTACACTCTTATGGCCACACTAGCATACACTAAAGTTGGAAGTAGTCAGGCAGAACTGATTGTTAAGAGTAGTTGAAATGATGGACCATCCAGTTTTTTTGCCAAGGTGATCAAGGCATCGATTAGTGCATTCCCCTTCTTCATTATATATTGTTTTTGCTGAAAGAAGTTTCCTCTAGAATCTAGGCACAACCCCAAGTATTTCTAATTGCTTAATGCCTCCAGATGAATGTTATTTAAAACTATCAAGGCATCCTGCCCTAATAGATTGCAGACAGACATGGATTTTGTTTTTGTTACGTTTACCTCCTGGGGCTGTATTACACAAAGTGCCCCAGGGGTTCAATGGATGTTTAGGCCCGTTTTGCCTGCCCCGTGGCACTTTGGTATTAGAGATGGGGCCACAGATGCTTGTGCGGCCCCTTCTGCAATACTGAAAGCATTGGCGCACATACAGCGCCAGCGCATTCTCAAGAGGGCGTTCACTCATTTCATGGGCCCGTGCAAATGAAGGAATCCCTTTGCCTCTGTGCCCCCGCTGTATTATAGACGCGGGCGCAGAGGCAAAGAAGCTGTCAGTGGCGCACTGTCAGTGTGCCCCCTGATTGCAGCCCACTGGAGGGGCGAAAGGGGGCCCCCCAAGACATCCCCTTGCAGGCGGGTGCAGTCATTCACTGCACCCGCCTGCAAGGGGATCTCCAATTCCCTTTAAAAGTGCTGGTGCTTCAAAGCTGCTCCGTTTTTCAACTGAATGCGCTGCCCCCTGGGCGGCTGTCCTGGGGGCAGCACATTCCATGTAATAAGGTGCACTTTCTCTGTTTGCGTACAGCAAACCTGTTTTAAGGTGCACCAGGCGCAAACAGGGGAAGTGTGCCCTATTCATAATAGGGCCCCAGGTGGTTAGTTCTGGTGTATGATGCCAGGAAGTTAACTATCCTTGTGGGCCCAATTTAGTAGAGCTGAGAAGCATAACGTCACCTGCATATGATAGATGAGTGAGAAGGAGGCGACTCACCCAGGAGGATGTGAATTTTCCTGATCGAGGGCTGGTGATAGAGCCATGAAGAGGTTTAAATTAGTTGTACTTTTCATGCCAGTTTCTACTGGAGCCAGTGCCTGTATATGTGGAATTAGACCTAACAATAGGATCTGGCATGAATGATCACTACCCATTGTGCATTTTATTGAAAAGTGCTGGACCAGTGGAATCAACGGCAGAGAATATTTGTGCAGTCAATAATTGATCGAGAGTTAGGACCATAATAGGTGTATTTTGTCATCTACAAATCTTGCATTCAGGACCCTCATTCCAAGAAATTCCAGGGTCATGACAACATTTGACTGTTGAAGTTACTTGAGTCAGAACATTCCAGAATGGGTTATCAACATTGAGCATGTCGTCACCGTCTGTAGTATAGATTAGATTTGAGTTAAAATCTCCCATCAGTATTATGTCCCACGTCGGGTTACCTTACTTGTAGCTGATTATGGTAGTCCCTATTTTTTCTAATAGTGCTTTTTTCTTGGCTGAATTTGGGTGAACATAAATGTTAAATAAAAGAACCAGAGGTCTCTTGTCTTGGGCCCAATTACTACGTTAAATTTTTTGGAGGCCACGGTCTACGTGGGGTAGTGCCTCTATAGTGATATTTATGCTAAGTGAAACATAGACTGCTAGGGCCCCTTTTGGTCTTCCATAATGTTTACATTTTGTGGCCATGATTTGATGTTGAACAAAATCTTTTACTGGGAGATCTACCACTGACAACGTTTCTCGAAGCACAATTATATAAAAATGTGCCCAAATCTGCAGAGGAGAGTCATCTTGGAGCAACGTTTTAGCCACAGCTATGTTCCAGGATAAAAAATGCAGAGCTGCGCGCTCTGGTTCTGATTGATTCAAATGATTCGTTCATGGGGACCATGAGGCATTTAGACCTGTGGGGATCCAGCCCCATTGGTAGCCCATTGGCTTGCTAGGTGAGTTTGTTGGCCTTAACCCATCTGTTTGGACAATGGATTTGTTTCTTGCACCCGCAGTACCGATTGAACAGGGTTTGCAGTAGCAGACAATGCCCTCTTTAGCTCTAGCAAAGGAAATGGGATATCCAGGGCGCTGATATCTTTTTAACCATGTGCTCTAGCTTTCAAAGACATTAACAGAGGTTATCAGCATTGATGCTATTTCATGGGATCTCCAGGTTGTTACGGTCAGTTCTGGCCATGAAGGATTATCATTTGCCAGAAATTCCACTAATAACAAGTCTGTTGATCTCTCAAAGCAGCTTTATGATATGGCCTCTGGTGAGGATGTCCTGTTGCTCTTGAGTAGTGTATTCTGACTTAAATAAGAGTTTAGAGTCCCTACTCACCTCATAGAGGGAATTTTTCAGCAAACCAGAGGATTTTATTGTATTTCTAGTTGATGTTTTTACTGATGTAGTAGCATCTAATGTTTTTGGTGGCTCACTTTGATTTTCTGTGAAGTCATCCTTCTTTTCCACTTTTACTGGGCCTGTTGTGCTTCAAGAAGGTGGGCATCTTTTGTCCCTTGATTGTACTGTGGGTTTTAACGAAATCGTTCGACCGTACCCATTGGTTTTAATGGACATTAAATATGGCTTCATAATACATGGATTTTATAAAGGTGACTCAGGGTTCGTGCAGCCCCTTGTTTAAAGGAGAGCTTTGGCAAAATCAACCAGTTGATTGAAAGAGTTATTGGTCATTGGCTCCTGATTAGGTATGTTGTCATATTTATGGAGATTTGTAGCCTCTTCTGATTTATCGCCCTGATTTATATGACCGCCAATTAGTTTACCCCATGTTCCTCTTCCCCTAGCCAGTTGTATGTTTTCAGGAGTGTGGGTGATGTGTGATTTTAGATACTTTGATTGTATTAAGTCATGTCTGTGGTTATTATAGTCTGAGTTGAATTTCCTGATTCTTATTTACTCTGCTTTTAGTGGTTTCATTCAACAGGGGCATTATGTCAAGGGAGTCTTGTGTAGCAGTGTCCGAATTTGATGTGGCATCCAGTTGACAGACAGATGCATTGGTGGTAACACTGCCTGCACCTTCTCTTTAATTTGTCTTAAATATGGGGTAGATTCTTTTGGGAGCTACTTCTTTCTGTTGCTGGTTTTTGTATCTCCCCTTGCTTGCTCATTTCCGCTGCCTTTAAGTTGGTTTACGGGGTGGAAAGCCTTTCACAACCACAGTGTGGGATTGCACCAGGTTTGAAAGTTGAGACTGGGATTCCTCCCTTTGGGTCTCCTTTGTTCTCAGTTTTTTAGTGTTCGTGTGATCCTTCAGGAGGATCAGGTTCCAGCCGCGGCCCGTGCAGGTAAGAGCAGTGGGGCCGGGTGGGAGGGATTTTGACAGACGATGACAAAGGAAAATTAAATAGAAAATTAATTTTCCCTCGTCATTGTCCGTCAAAATCCTCCCCCCCCACTGGGCCTCACCACCCCACTGCTCTTACCTGCACGGGTCATGGCTGCCAGGTTCTTCCTCTGACACTTCCCCAATTGGAATCCTAGTTTGGGTATGATTAGTCTTTTACTGGCTCACTCATTAAAGCTGTTCTTTCTGCAGTCAGAATACTGGATAAGACTTCGTGGAGGGTGGACACGCTGCCTCACCACTTTTCTTTGACAGCAGTCGCCACTGGGAGAGAGACTGGGCTTGCCTTTCAGATCTCGCTCTCAGATGACGGGTGTGTAAAGTAGGGTGTGGGGAGGGACTGGGCTCTTCTTTCAGACCTCTCTCTCAGATGATGGATGTGCGGTGTAGTGTGTGAGGATGGACTGTGCTCTCCTTTCAAACCTCTCTCTCAGATGCCGGATATGCATGGAAGGGTGTGAGGAGGAACTGGTCTCTCCTCTTAGACCTCTTTCGCAGGTCACATAGTAGAGTGTATGAATGAGCCTTAACTCTACTCACTACTCTTCCCAAGTCAATGAGCATAAATAGTAAACTTTGATAAACCATATCTCCAGTAAGCATCCTTAGCATAGCAGGAAGTAGTCAACATCACCTACTGCTTCCTACTTTTCACAATCCTGTGACCATCGTGTGAGATCGTAACATTTTTGGAAAAAAAGAATTAACCTTCTACTCATCACAGTACTTATGCCTCACATACTTCCTCTTAATAACAAGGGCCACAATATGCATTCCTACTAATAGAGTGTATTGAGAACTCATCTACTCCTTTTTACTATTTACGATCCAGCGAGAGTACCACGAGATCGTAAAAATTAGTTAAAAACAATACACTTTTATTTCCTTCACAGTAGTTATCCCTCAGACAACTCGGGCCCGATACACAATGGTAAAGTGTCTAACTTTGCGACTTTCGGTATTTACAAAGGGCATTTACTATTTCGTAAAAGCCCTTTGTGAAAACCGAAAGTCAAACTTTACGACTTTCAGTATTCACAAAGGGCATTTCAGAGTAGTAAATGCCCTTTGTGAATACTGAAAGTCGTAAAGTTAGACTTTCGTCTCACTTTACCTTTATGAATCGGGCCCCTTCTCTTTAAATCTAGGGGGACAGCTTGCCTCTTTGCTGCCCTTTTATATAGCTTTTTTACTTCATTTCCACAACACCACCAACCAAAATGGAGCCCATTTCATTTCTAACATTCAAACTGCCAGACAATTATAGCATTCGCTCTTGTGAGAGGCTCCCCCGAGAGCGTGACAGCTTACAGGGAAAATGGGCATCTCGGTCATTTTTGATGGCATGCTCTCGGGGGACGCTCGAAGGGACTCTCGTGAGCTCAACTGCCAAAATATACAATTAATTTTTACTCTTAATTTCTCAAAAACTACTGAATGGATTTACACCAAATCATAAAAAGCACAATCTGCAGACCAAGATCTAGCTTACTTAGGGTGACCAGATTCTCAAAATAAAAAACTGGGACAGTTCATAGACATAGAAGTAGGACTACAGTTTGCAGTAACCTTCGACATAAAAGTAGGACTATTTGACAGCTGTCGTAGACATAGAAAAAGGACAACAATGACAGCCGCCTCCACAGACACAGTTGAAGAATTACAGACGACTAATCAGATGTGTGACACAGACAGCAATGGATTTTTAAGCAAACAGCATGTGCATTATAGGATGTTGGGTTTTTGCTTTAACAATGCCAAGAACGGCCTCCAAACTAGTAACTTGCAAAAATGGCTAAAATGTTTGCCCCATGCCAGAAGTTGAGAAGGGGAAGGGAAAGAAGGAAGAGAAAGGGAGACAAAAAGCACTCTGATGCGGAAAGGGCTAGGAGGTAGGCCAGTCTGTTTCTCTGAGATGAGGGGAGGGATGAGAGAAGGCCTGTCTGTGCCTCAGAGAGGAGGGGAGGGCTGAGAGAAGTCCTGTCTGTGCCTCTGAGGTGTGGGATGGGCTGTGACTATAGGCCTGTCTGTGCCTCAGAGATGGGGGGAGGGGGTACGGGGACTGTGGCATTTCTCAGGTACAAGGCTAACTCTAAAATAGATGCAGTATGTTACTGGTGATGTCCTCTCTGTGCACGCTGCTGTTGTCGTACATTAGTGTCTCATGTTGAGCAGCTTTAAAAACACCTCTAGGCTCTGCGTATGCATCCGTTCCTTGTTGTGATAAAACCCATGACATCATAGTGCTTGAAAACATTTCCCTGAGTGCATTTTGGGGAGTGCTTCTTTCTTTAGGGGGCAGTTACTGTCCACTTACAAGCCAGCATTTCTGGTCGTGCTAGAACCGTCCAGCGCCCAGCTTCCACCCAGGTAGGTGGTCTGAGTAGTGCGGAGAAGGGTACTACAGAACGGACGTGTTGTAGGTCACAGCAAGCAGAGCTCGCCTCTGACCCTGTGTATCTCACCCAACCATGTCCCATGAGACAACTGCACCCGCAGACGTCTCACCACTTCTGCATCACACAGGGCCTTCAGATGTAGTAGAAATACTACCGAGCAGGCTTGGAGGCTGCAGTAACTTGACCACATCACCACTCGCGCACGCCACTCGACGATTCTCTCCACACTCCCTTCAACCACTCATGCACCCTGTGCCCTCCCAGCGCTCTCAAACAAGGCACCGCGCTGAAGTCCCATACAGCGCTCTACAATGACCAGGTGACACGACAGAAGTACCCAGGCTTTAAGTGGGATGAAAAAACTGGGGGGTCTCTCAAAGGGGCGTGGCCAATGTAATTAAGAGCGCAGCTTAAAACACATAAGCTAAAAATTCTATGCTTACTATAGTGTCCCACCCTAAAAATTTGCTGCTTCTGTCATTGCATCCAGATATATAATACAACAAGTAACATTACACCTACAACAAGCCAGGTCTATTAGCTTTGCCAGTTGTTGTTAGCTGCATAAGATAAATAAGCAACGACTTTGGCTTAGTTGTACATAACATTGAAAATGCTTCAGTTCTGGAATGATGAGACTGTGAAAGAACTATAATGGGTCTCTTTGAAGGCAGTGAAGGGTGGTATTGCTGCAGCGGTAAGATTTTGTTTTCATCCTGAGGGCAAAAATGGAGAGCCCAATTGAGACCCGTCTCAGAACCTGTGCGAAGTAAGCAGAGAAATGTCCCGGCTTTTAAATAGTGTCTCGGTGCGAGATACTATTTAAAAACCGGGACATTTCTCTGTTTAACCCGGGCACTGCACAAACACCAGGACATTTCTGCAATTTGGAGCAAAGTGTCAGGACACCGGGACACTGCTCCGAAAACCGGGACCGTCCGGGGAAAACCGGGACGTCTGGCCACCCTAAGCTTACTGCCAAATTTAGTGTAATTCAGTTCAGCAGTTTTTACTGTAGACCTGCCTAAAGAAGTCTATGAAAAATGTATGGAGATTTTATGTTTTAGGATCCCCCTTTTTTCTCGGCCTGTGCTTGATGGATCACCCAAAACTTTCCAGGATGAAGCTGAGATGGATGAACTTTTTTTTTTTTTAAAGTTTCATGAAGATTCGTCAAATGGGGCCAAAGTTATTAGCAAAGCAAAAAATGCTCAGTCTATGGATAAGCAGACCTAACGATAACTTCCTAATGGCAACCGCCACTAGGTAATATATATATAACTTTGGGCCCATTTGACAAATCTTCATTAACTTTCCCCCCCAAAAAGTTCATCCACCTCAACTCCTTCCTCAAAAGCTTTGGGGTGTTCCATCAAGCAGGGGGCGGAGAAAAAAGCAGGGCCCAAAATGCAAAATCCCCATGCATTTTCCATAGACTTCTTTAAGATGGGCTACAGCAAAAACTGCTTAATGGAATTACACTAAATTCAGCAGGAAGCTATATCTTGGTGCACAGATTGTGCTTTTTCTGAATTGGTGTATATCCATTCAGTATTTTTTGAGAAATTTAGGGTAGAAAATAAATGTATATTTTGACAGTTAGGTCTGCAAGAGTCTCGAGAGACTCTTGTGGGAGTGCCAATTTTAAAATAGAGCGTTCTAATTGGTCCAAGGAGACTTTTTTCCCTTGAGTCATCTCGCTCCTGCGGGAGTCAGACTGTTGTGAGCACTCTCATTGACTGCCAGCAACATGAGAAAAATGTTGCTGGCAGCCATTACATGACTCTAGGACTTAGACCCTTGTCCTGAAGTTATAAAAATATAAAGATATATGGGGGCAGGGTAGGGATACCCTGACCCCCTAGGCCCCATAGGGGGACCCAGAGGGAAACCCCTGGGGCCAAAAAAGGAAATGACTGCAAAAAATGCAGCAAACCTACAAGACTATCACTGGATTGAAATAAAAATGGCGCCCGGGCCGCATTTATTCACTATAAGCCCTGCGGAGCCCACTCCCAGGACTGAGTTCATAAAGGGAAGGGGGGTTGCATGACCCCTTTCCCGAGCCTCCAGAGGCCCCGGGAGCTCATCCCAGGGGCCGAAGCAATGTTCATGGGGCAGAGGATGCACGGCCCCCCTCACCGAGCCATCAAAGGCCCCGGGGAGCCCACCCCAGGGCCGAAACATGTTATGTATGGGGAGGGTATCCTCTAAAGGCCCAGGGAGCCCACCATGGGCCTGCTCACAAGCTATGTCCTGGGGAGCCCACCTCCGGGACACAGCAGTTTCCCTGCCTGCAGCATTGCGGGCAGGCAAACCTGTGTTTGCTTTTGCTTGCTGGTGGCCTTTTCAGAACTCCCGCCAAGCAGGAGCAAATACCATGTCTGCTCCCAATGGGCGGGAGCTTTAAAAATGTTCCCGCCTGCTGGGAGTGGACTTCTGATCTGTTTCCCTGACTGCAGTGATACGGGCAGGGAAACAGATCAAAATAGTGCTCCCACCTGCAGGAAGCAGTATTAGGAAGTGCTCCCTGTGGGTGGAAGCAATGCCGGCTCCCACTGTATGCGGGGAGCTGGCTGGGGCCCCCCGCTGCCCCCAAAGACACTATAGTGCAGAGGTCTTCAAACTGTGGGGCGCGCCCCCCTGGGGGGGCGTGGATGGGTTCCCAGGGGGGCGCCAAGGCCTCTACATGTAAATGAAGATGGCCTGGAAGTGCAGCGATGTTTATTTGCTGCATTTCCAGGCTGTCTTCATTTACGTGGGGCCGGAGGTCAGTGAGTGTGCTGCTGTGGGCTCGGCTGGGCAGTGTCTGGAGTCTTATCTCCGGCACGCCCGAGTTTTTCACAGGTCTTTAAAGACCATTTGCATACCTTTGTAAACTGGTTACCAAGTCTTAGTTTTTTTTTCTGTTTCCAGTACCCCCTGGCCCCCCACTCTGCCTATTCCATAAATTTGTATTTTACATTTACTGCTGTAATGTGAAAATGCATTTCATGAAAAGGAATATAAAGTAGGGTTGCCAGTAGAAAAAATCCAAGCCATGTATGTTTAAAGAGCCTGCAAAGACCTTGTCTTGACACTAAATTGGGTTATAAACAAAAAAGTATGTATTCATTTGTAATGTGACTTTTCTGTCTGTTTCCTTTAATCATCAGTCATGAAATGAAATGAAATGAAAATTGGTATTTGTAAAGCGCTAACTGCCACTCCGAAAGGAGCATCCTGGCGCTGGTATGGAGGTATGGAGGTGAGCGGCTGCTCAGAAATTTATTTATTTATTTATTTTATTTTTTAAATGAGAGAGAGGCAAAATTCATCTGAGGCTCCGAAAATCCAAGTCTTTAGTTCTTTCCTATATTGTGTTTCAGATTTATGTGTTCTCAGATGAGGTGGTAATAGGTTCCAGGCTCTGGTGCCTAATGCGGTTAATGTTTTTCCTCCCCTAGTTTTGCATCTGAAGCTGGGAGGTTTAAGTAGGTTGGCTGATGATGACCTGAGGGTTCTAGTTGTAATGTAAGGGGTAAATCTTGATGCAAGGTATTGAGGCCCCAGTTTTAATGAGGCTCTAAAGGTGATAAGGAGAATCTTGAAAAGTATTCTCTTGTGTAATGGGAGCCAATGAAGGGTTTTCAGAGCTGTAGAGGCGGAGGACCTTCGTGGAAGTTTTAAAACCAACCGTGCTGCTGCATGTTGGACTACTTGGAGTCTTTTTAATGTTTGTTTGCTGGCCCCTGCCAGAAGACCGTTGCAGTAGTCCAGTCGCGCCAGTATCAAGGCGACCGCTACTGATTTCCTTGCCGCAAGTGGAAGTAGATCGAAGAATTTCTTCAAGGATTTTATGAGGCTGAAACAGGTCCCTGCAACCTTCAGTGCATGTGGTTTGAAGCTGAGGGCGGAGTCAAACTGCACTCCTAGGTTTCTTGCCACCGTTACCATATCAGGTGGGGGTGACGTATAACCCTGGGCGTAGTTCGCGTAGTCGTGCTACGCGAAGCTACGCGAAGACGTCGGAGTGCTACGCGAGCTACGCGTAGCTTCGCGAGCATGCGTAGCTGCTTGGCGAGCCCGTTCGCGATGCGTTTTTCTTGCTCGGGAACGCGTTGTTCGTGTTCGTGACGCTGTTTGCGT
Source organism: Calotriton arnoldi (assembly GCA_963921515.1). Classification (NCBI taxonomy): domain Eukaryota; kingdom Metazoa; phylum Chordata; class Amphibia; order Caudata; family Salamandridae; genus Calotriton; species Calotriton arnoldi. The sequence goes on along the minus strand of CAWUFW010001478.1, from coordinate 316,652 downwards.
GCTCGGGGGCGCGAACTTACCCATGCGGTCGCCTATGGGCGCGGCCATTTTGTTTTTCACTTGTCCCGCCCGTTCGCGATCCCTTATTTCCTGTTCCGGGTCGCGTATAGCGTGCTCGCGATGCGCATTCCATGTTCGGGAACACGTTGTACGTGTTCGCAACGTTTTTTGCGTGCTCGGGGAGAAATATCGCGCGAACTTACCCATGCGTTCGCGATGGGCGCGGCCATCTTGTTTTACCACTCTATGCTATGGTTCTGGGCCTGCTTTTCTATCCTCCCTCAATCTTTGCAATCCTTAGTTTTTTACACTGTAGTTCAATTTTTCTTTATTTCTTACCTATCTCTCTCTCTGCCTAAGTCTATATTTTGCATTTTTTTCTACTTTTTACTGTGTTTTTTTTACTTTTCAACTGTTTTATATAACTTTCTTCCTTAAGCTCCTACTTCTTCCCCTAACTTTATTTTTCCCTTCTAACTTTTCTTTTTCACCTCCTCCCACCCCAGAACCATGGCGAAGGGTAGCAGCAGCGGCTCAAAGGGCAAGGCGCGTGCGCCCAATCGCCGCCTGCCTTGCGGCAGACTGCGCCCTGCAGGGGTGCAAGCCCGCCAGCTGTTTACGGAGGAGGAGGTGGCCGCCCTTGTTTTTTTATTCAGCGCCACCTCCCCTTGACCTTGGCAGCAGGCGGCAGGCCAGGCTCCGGTTACCCGACCCAGGAGCGTCACCGCCGGTGGGCGAAGGTGCGTCGGGCAGTGTTTCGCTGCTCCGCGGTCCGGCGCACCCATAACCAGCTGGCCCACCGGTGGTCAGACATTCTTGACCAGGAGCAGGACCTGTTGGACCTGCTAGGTGTCGAGGTCGTGGGGCTTGGTGAGTAGCCAATATATATAGTAGTATAAGTATTGTGATTTGTGTATACATTTTTACAAATAACAAGAATAATGCTGCTTACATTGCAGGTAAATTACGTTTCAAAATCTTCTGTGATTGTAGGACACAGGTGCTGGGCGGTACTCTTACTTTTTTGCAACTTTGCGCTCGCTTGTCATTATTATGTAAGAGTTTACTTTAGAGAACTTCAGTTAGGTAATGCTATTGCTAGAGAGACTGTAGTCCTTCCTTTGTCCTCCTGTCAAATAGTGGTGGATGGATTTGATACTAGGTTTAGTTACTATTAGTTGATAATTTTTGAGCGGTCTGCGTGACGCATCCTCTGTCACTGAGTGCTGCTTACCCCAGTCCTTAGTAGAACCTTTTGTAGTTTGTTTAGTGAGTGGTACTGGTAAGCTTAGCTTAGCAGTGTCAGTCAGCTGCAGAACATCAGACGCAACCAACCAACAATTTGGTGTATGCATTATGCACTGACTTTATGCATGTGTCCTCCTTCTCATCTATGCATTTTTGATGGAAAAAAAAATGGAAATGCAGGCTTAATGAACAATTGGCCCGCCTGGAATAGGTGGGCTAGGTCAGGTGGTACTTAGTCTTAGTTAGTGTTCTGGATTTTATTTGAATCAATCAGAATGGAACACTGAATTAGTGTTCCCAAATAAGTAGACTGTCCGTGAATCCCGCAAGCCAGTAGTCGATCGGATTAGATAGGTCAATTTTATTGCAATTTTTGTTTCCTAAAACGTTTTTTGAGCGTTTTTTTAGATAATTTATTTGTTTCACAGCAATCATTAATGTTTGTGTCTTTCTTTTTCTTTATTATATCTTACATGATCACTGATCTGCAGCACCCAGGGGCAAGAAGACGGGGTCCGAGTCGGCGGGACAACCACCAGAGGACCGCTCCTCTACCGAGGGCCCTGCTGCTGGTCCCAGTAAGTCCTCCAGTGGTTATATTAACAATTATATTGCCCTAACTTTTACTGGACCTTATTTTTTCAGAACTATTAATTCTGGCTCCACTCCCTAATTATATTTTTTACAAAAGATTCTTTGATCTTGACTTGACTATCTGTTTCTAAATTCTGGTTATCCCTGCCTCTAAGTTCTAACTGCCTCTGCTATGAATGTCTGTACTCTGTACTACTACTATTAGTCTGTCGCTAAGCTTGCCCAGTTTGCATTGCCACTCTTTATTGTACGGTTTTGAATAAAACTCAGATTGACCAATACTAATAGCTCTAGCCACTGAGTCCAGTCCTTTCGGTTGTCCTCTTCTAGGCTTCTTAATCTTGAGGCTTTGACAATTACCACAAACAAAATGCACAACCAGATATTTGACTATTTTTGATAGGATATAGTACATACTACTTGGATTCTGCACAGCCCCATGCAGAACTATGCACAATGAAATAGGATGTCGGTGATGCGAGTTTGGAACTTGGATGTTCCTCACACCTCAGTCAGAAGTGAACCCACAATCCCCTGAACGACTAGCTAGTGTCTCATTAGGTCCCCGAACCCCCACCCGAAGATACCCAATGATTATGATTCCACAACCCAGAACATAACACCCTTTCGCTCACTCACTCGTGTAAGTCCACCACCACCACCACACCAAATACCACAGAGTCTATGTGTAAGTTCAAAAGGTTTATTTTCAAATAACAACCTCTGTATGTTGTTGTTCTATAAAATTCAGTGTACTCCAGCCAGCTCCAACAGCAAAATGCATAAGATTAAAACAATAAAAATTGTTGCAACAAGTGCATGATGATATAAGACAAAAGATCTGTGTGAATTCTGGGCGACTCCTCACCGTAGAACGTAGAATTACTGGTTACATGCATCATTCATAAGCTCTGCAAATCTCTGGTTCGTAGAAGGAATCCTCTGCCTGAGAAAAATGGTGCGTGTTAATGCAAGCATTTGTCAGTCCTGCCAAAAACTGTAACATGTTACCTATGGCTAAGTAATACGGACTAACCGAACTCCATAACAAAGTGGCTTGTTTTTCGACCTCTTGTACGCAACGCTCAGACAGTAGCTGTATGTGCTCATGTGGGCTCAAAAGGCGTCTTACTGTTACTGCACAACAAGCTGCGAGGTAACATGCGCAAAAGACATGAAGCGAAAAATGGTTGCATGGCTCAGGCTAACTTTGCAAAGAGTAGAGTATAGTATAATAATGACCCTAGGGACCATAATAACACTACTAGTGTCTGTCTACTGACTGTACTCTAGTACCCGATTTGGACTATTGAATGTGATTTATAATAATAATATGTATGTATTAACTTTTTTTCAATCTTGCTAGTGAAAAAGAATAAATAGGGGAGGTGTACAGGCATCTAAAAATGTGTCATGTTTTTCTAGGCGTACTACCGACCACCAGTGCCGGTGGGGCCAGCGGCGATGGCGTTGCGGCCATTCCGGAGGGGGCAGGAGATGCAGCACCTGCAGGAGATACAGGGGGTGAGCCAGCAGCAGTGGCGTGCGGTGGTAAGTTATATTCATGACTTATTGACATTGCACTAGCTGGAAGGGTGTGTGGAGTGGACTTCACTCACTGTACTGTTGTTGAGACTTATTAGGTATGAAGTTGTAGTGAACATTATACAACGGTTAATAAAGAAGACACCCTTTACTTAGCATGAGCAATGCAGTAGCAATAGCATTACCAGCGTGACTTCATTAACCAATGGCCTCTTATATCTGACTCCAACTCAGCTGTGAAAGTTTTATGGAGGAGACTAAAAGTCAGATCAGATGACCTTGATGGATGTGTTGAACAAAAAGGGAAAGAAGGGTGGAAGGAGGAAGGGCGGGCGAGATTTAATATGACGACTGGCAGAGAAGGATACGTTGGAAGCATGGATAGGTGGCTGATAGGAATCAGATGCATGTGTTGTTGAAGGATGGGTGGGAGGTGAAAGAAGAATGGATGCCTGCCTGGGTGGGCGACACAGTATGGGTGGATACTGTGGATAGCAAAGAATCATCAGTGGTGTTTGGGTGAAACTCAAAGCCAAGGCAAGCAACGGAGTGAGTGGACGCATGCGTTGTTGTTGGTGAAACAAAGTAACGTTTGTGGAGAGATTAAGAAGAATGATTGACATTTACTTAGAATGGATGGATGCCTGTATGTATTCATCATAGACAGCATAGGTGGAGACTGTCACGGGATGCACAGTTTTAGGGAATGTTAAAGAAACTGCGCCAGCGTAGCAAAGCCGATGTGGGGAGGGGCAGGGTGGGGGGTAGTAGTAAACAATGTATTACGCGGGCAAATACAGGTAGCTTTACTGTAACATACAAATAGATAAAGTGAATTTCATTGTGCGCACTGCACCGCCAAATGCGATGCAGTGTGCGCAACAAAATTAGTTTCATTTATTTATATGTTTACTTACCTGTAATTGGCCGTAATCCATAGTTTACTACCCCCATCCTGCCCCTACCCACGTCACCGCCCGGCCGAACTCCCCGAGTCCCACCACCGACCGCTACTGACCTTATGTCGTTGTCCCATATAAAAGCAATGATCATTGGATCAGATATATAATCTGCCTTTTTGTAGTAGCCAAGGCACTGTGAAATTGAGCAATTGCCCTCCATGTAACAGAGAGAGTATGGCCAGTGCCACCCGTAATAGAAAAATACGAGCTTCCCCACCTGCAAACAGTAGTAAATCAACCTAATGTGACTCTGCGTCATGACTCGTATGTTTGTCTTGGGTTCAAGCATAGATGACCGAGCTGGCAATGCCGGCTACAACCAGGTTATGTCATTTCGCTAAACTAGAGATAAGAAGAACACTGGTGTACTGTGTACTGGTTGGAGTCCATAGTGCTAGTATAATGCCTGAAACTCCCACAAATGTTAGAGGCCGAGGAAGTGGGAGGATAGATAGATTATTACCACAAATGTTATGTACTGTGCTTCTTGCTAGTGCTACTGTGCCATTATGTGTTGAATTAATTTTGTGTTACTGTTTAGGTAAGAGTACTGGTTACAACAATATTTTTTTTCTTTCTTTTCCCAAGACAAACCATCGCGGAAGGAGTTGGCAGTCAGGGCCCGGCGCCGGAAACTGGAGGCCATATGCCAGGAGTACCGGCGGCTGGTGGCTCAGGCGGAGGAGGAGGAGGAGGAGGCGGCAGCAGCTGCAGCCTCGTCCGATGCCCCGGGCCCCAACTCCAGCGGTACGGCGCCGCGGTCTGGTAGCCGCCCGCCGCAATTCACTAGCAGCCAGCACTGCTGTCCCCCATTGTGGATGCCACTGCAGGGCATTCCGCAGGAAGATTCTCCTCCGGATGGCACGGCAAGAGGAGCAAATGGAGGAGCAGGTGAAAATCCTGGTGGACAAACACCTCAAAGCCCGCCGATTATAACATCGAGGACCCTGTTGCTTTGCCCCTTTTTATTCCTTGTTTTGGTGGGTGGGAATTGGGCATTGGGGTTTCGGGACATTCTTTGGACTTTTTCGTTTTGGACATTGGTTGGGGTTAGGGAGAGGGGTGGGTCAGGTGTGGGATAGTTTATTTTTGTTAGGGTAATAAATTATATTTATACTTAAACATACAATGTTAATGTTTTGTGGGGGTTACTGTTTTACGAATTAACGTCACATTGGTTTCCTTGCTGCTGCAGGGCCGCAGCCAGTGTTTGATTTAAATAATCTGCCGATGATGTATAACAAACAGATAGATGCGGTACCCCTCACTGAGTTATTTGTCCTACTAGTATTCTACCTCCCACCAAACTTATCTTACCTGTGATTGATGATGACTACGTTCGGCACAGCGATGGCTGCATGGTTTCCATAGAGAATGTAGAAGATGCCATGGTTGTGGTGGTAGTAGTAGAGTAGACACTGGCAGTAGCATTTGCTAAAAATAAAAAAGAGACAGTCACTTGCCTGAGAGCGACTATGGGAGGAGTAGTCGAACGAAGTAAAATACAGTACAGAAGACGACTGCCAAACAAACAATATTGCAGTTGCAACTGCTAAAGTCAAATTAAACATAATGGTGGCGGGGACAGCCTAGTACAAGAAGTTATAAACTGTAGTTGTGCTGTCGAGTGAGTCACTTAACTTAACACAATCGTAATTCGTAACCTTTACTGCTGTGTGGTAGGAGTTTGATGATTAATCCAATCAATGACGGCAATTAATTATGATGTACTACTATTAGCCGGTGACGGCTTGCACATAGACTGAGCATGGGTGGGCAAGCAGAAGAAGCTCCTCGCCCTGCCTTGCAATTGAATTAGTGTTGCTTTCACCACATCTGCCCCAGCAAGCGTGTGATCAATTGGTGTACATTTTATGTAGTCACATCACACCTCAATATAAATCACAGCCCGGGGAAGAGGGTTAGGGTTTGATGAATGGATGGGAAGGGGGTTTGGGGAAAGGTTTGAAAATGAAAAACAGTACGCATGGACAACAAAAGCAAAGCGCAATCTTGGCAGACGACCATGATCTTATCCAAAAAATCTATAAAGGGAGAAAAGGGAAATGCATGCGTTGATGATGAAGATTAGATAACTTGATGGTTAATGAGTAGTACTTAATAACTCCTACTAGACAATTAGACAGTACAGGGCACCAGTATATTCTATGCAATTTGCCTTGCCTGTAATATGCCCTCAGAAACCCAAATTCCATGTTGTACTGGGCTTACTTGTAAAGATAGCAAAGACAATTAAAAAACATTTGTAGGGATCAATTAGCAAACAAACACACAACACACAGTCATAATGATTGCAGAGAAAAAAGGATTCAAATTAATTAAAAGATGAATGATGAATGATACTAAAGTTACTGTATTATCATGCTAAAATTGTGGAGTTGAATCTCGTCCTTCCTCTTGGTCCTATCTTCCATGGACGCTCCGCACATCAATCTTGGTGGCCTTCCTGATGCCGATTGGTAAGGTAAATGTGAGTTGTGTCTCCCAGTATAGCAAGCACAGGGTAAAGGCCGGCCTGTAACGTCTAGATGGAAAAACAAAAGGGGTATTGAGAAATCAATGAATAAAAAAAACATCATTTACGGTGGAGTCCAAGAAGAGAAGAGAGAACACTTTCAGAGTGAGGCGGCTTGGATATATCGTGTAGATTCTGTTTACAGCATTAAGCTACAACAACAACAGGACAGAACAGGCCCACCACAGCACCAGCCCGTGACCCAACCTCCATTTACCTTAATTTTTGACATAGCCAGACAAAAGGCATACACAGCAACTTAGCATTTTCCTAATTAAGTGACAAAATCAATGCGCCGCTGTCAGTCATCACTACACTCGACTACACCACTACATGGACATGTAGGTCTGCTGTGTTTACTACTTTCTTGTTGAATTGTTGTGTTTATGTTTACCTTATGCCACTTCATGAAATGCAGTTATTCCTTGAATCATCTCCAATCCAACTGAATGACTGCACGCAAAAAGATAGTATGGTCATCATCATGGTGTGGTACGTGTTGTCCAACTACAACTCAGTCTGTAGTGACTCCGATTAAGTCCATATTCCATATTAAAAAATTGCAACAGATATTGGCCTGCACCTGCAGTAGTAGGAGTACAATTTGGTTATTAAACAACAAGAAGGGAAACATTGACTGTCACTGACTTACTTGAGTCACTTTGTAGATTAACTAGTAGAGTAGAGTTCGACTTCATGCACAACATCAACAACAAACAACAGCAATCGCTCAGAGTCTGCAAGCATCCAATGCATTCCATCATTACCTGTCTTGCTCTTCTCTTTGGCTGTCAGATCATCAGATGCCTAGTTCTGACATTTTTTTTTTTTTTTTACGGGGCAGTGGCCTCATTATTACTCCAGTCCACATTCATTTTGAGTGTTAGGCGCTGTTTCGGTTTTCGTCTTATTCATCTGTGGCACTTTGTCACAGTTTAAGTTGCTTCCCATGGTCAGCACTGTGATGATGGGCCGCGGCCTGTGTAGCGCTCATTGCTGGTCATTTGAGTTTGCACAAATGTCAGCAAGTTTCTTCGAAGAGTCTCTTGTCTTTCTCTGCCAAGTACCTTCTGTCCTGACAGTGAGGACCTTTGGATACCTGCTGAGGCTGTAGCCTTCGGACACTGATGAGTTTCGGCTCGAAAACAAAACGGAGGATAGCTATAGTAGTCACGTTTCACTTCTAATGGAGGCGGGACTGGTAAAGGCAACATTTCTTGTACTAATGTCTGGCTTGATGGAAATGTACTTGTGCGAGACAGGAAGATGAAGCAGGACTCTGAAGAGTGGACAGTTAAATGCACAGACGTGCAACTCCAATAGGGAAATAAAAAGAGAAGACGGGGGTGATGGTTTTGTTGTGATTTGATTTGAACCAGAAAGACAGATAGACAGACACATAAAGGAAGGAAGAAAGCAACAATTTGAAAGCCTAGTTGTCAGGGAAGAGGAGCTCGTCCTCAAACTCTGGTGGTTCGGACAGAAGTAGGTCCTGTAACGCACTATTTACGTCATCCAAGTCGCTCTCCTCTTCCTGCTGTGATTCACGTATTTTGTAATCCGGTGGTATAAAGTGCTGATTCATTTTGATCATTGTTAACCTCTCCACGCTTTGGGCCGAGAGACTGGTCCTTTTCGAAGTTACAATGGCACCAGCAGCACTGAAAACACGCTCAGAAGAGACACTTGCGACAGGGGAAGCCAGATACTTTATCGCCAGCCTGCTGAGCACTGTCCATTGGCTTCTTTTCCCATACCAATACACCAATGGGTTTCGATCCATGAAGACCTCTGTTGGGTCATCCTGATAGGCCTGGACCATCCGCTCAATGTTCAGGGGTGCTCCGATGTGCTCGGCCTGTTTTGCCTTTGCATCAGCACTGGACTTACCATACCCCTGCTGTAGAAACCAATCAGTTGCACATTGTGCTGTGGATGATCCTGTTCTTGATGTTATTGTTGGTGTAGGTGACTGCTGGGAGGCAAATGTACTGCCCTCAGGCTCCAAGTAGAACTTGACTCTGGATGCCCTGTAGTACTGGTTATGGCCTGGGGTGGGGGGCCTGTAATTAACAGCCGTTCGCTTTCGAAAATAGTGGCTTCCTTAGCTATCAAAGTTTTGTAGTTGGCAACATCCACTTCCGAAAAGGAATTACTGCCTTGCTGTTCAGAAATACTTTGTACCGTGGATCCAAAATTGTGGCACTAATGTAATGTGGTTGAGACAAAATTTTATTTTTAATCCTTGTATTTGCCGATAAGCTGAGCGGCTAAGGTCTCCGCCAAATGATATGCGTCTTGTTTGTCATCCACACCTGCGTACGTTTCAGACACATCCTTCAGCTGTTGCTCTAGCATGTGCAACAATGGGATAGCTTGGCCCATAGTACAGTCCTCCCTGCTGACTTCACGTGTGAAGATCTCAAAAGGAAGTAGCATCTCAGTCAGGCATTTAATGAGGTCCCATTGAGCCATCTCAACGGTCATGCCTCTCACAGTAGGTTCACCTAATCTTTGCATGACATAAGCATTGAGTGGTATGTACAGTTCAAACAGACGATCAAGCATGTAATAAGTTGAGTTCCAACGTGTTGGCACCTCCTGGATGAGCGCTTTGACTGGCATATTATGCTCACGTTAAATGACCCTCAGCTGCTTCCGGGCTTTAAAAGAATGGCTGAAATGTGTGCATATTCTTCTGCAGGTGACCAGTAAGTTGCTGACTTTTGATTCATTTTTCAAAAAGTCTTGAACAACAATGTTAATGCAGTGTGCCAAACACGGAACCCTGAAATAGCCACCATTGCGCATGGCCAAAACTACATTACTGCCGTTGTCCGTGGCAACAAAACCAATCGTAAGCCCTCTTGGGCGCAGCCACTCAAAGACCTTGGTGTTAAACTCTTCCAAAATGTTTGCAGCAGTATGAGATTTCTCCATGGCAAACATGGCTACAGTTGCATGTTTGCGAGTGGCATGAAAAATCTCTGCAGTATCAACACCAGCAGATACCTGTTCTCTAACCCCCGCAAAACTGATCCAGTGTGCAGTGATGCACATGTAATCTGTGGCTTGGCAACTGGTCCACATGTCTGTAGTCAGGTGGATACTGTGAACAGCACTCTGCTTCAAGGCCTTTCCTAGCAATTCCAGCACGTCGTGATGTAGTGCTGGAACTGCAACTCTGGCAAAATAGTAGCGGCTGGGAACATGCCATTTTGGGCAGATGGTTGACACAAATTCCACAAAACCCAACCCTTCAACAAAAGAAAAAGGGAGAAGGTCCAGTGCTAACATTTTAGCCAGCTTCGCATTGTACAAACGTGCTATTGGGTGGTTGCGTTCGTACTGCCCCTCACCCCCAAACATGCTGATAATGGTAGGCTGCATGGTTTTCCTTTCTCTTAGGCTCAACGAACTTTTTGGTAGTGCGGACCTGGTACTTCTTGGTGTCTCCGGCTGACTCTTACTCTTGTGCCACTGAGATGTTGCTGAAGATGTGTGCAACGTTAAGACTGCACTGCTGGGGTCAGGGACACCTGTGTACCACTACCAGAGAGAATGTCTCCCTGTCCTTCCTCTTCCACCGTGATCGGATCTTCTTCTTCTACTCCTTTATCCCCACCAACACCAATGGTTGCAGTTTTTTTTATGGCGCGAAGGTGGTCCTCCTAGCTGATCAAGTGGTGTTTTTTCAGATGGGTCATTTGGCCTCCGGTACCATAGTTTGTACCAAGCTTACCACGACTAACAGAGGTATTACAAATGGAGCATATAGCAATGTTCTCCTCCTTTTCGCTAACCGTAAAGAAGTCCCAAACTGGGGAGCTTAACTTTGGCCTCCTGCTGGAGGTGCCACTTCCAATGCCGGATGATCTGTAGGGTGTGTGTTGAATTTGACTCTGTGCTGCTGTACCACTACCTACTCCTACAGAGGTGGTGGTTGTGCTGGATGTAGGTCGCTGCCGGGCCTTTGCTAATGCAAATATGGAAGCTGTAGGTCGTGTTGGTGTTACCTGTGGAGGTATGCATGCTACATCCCTCGCAGCGATTTTGGACAGAGTAAGAATGTTGGTCTCCATCTCCTCGGGGCCGGGAGTGATGTTCGTGATGACTGGCTCGTCGTCATCATCATCATCATCTTGCTGTTCTACATCGACCTCCATAAGTGTAAGGCTTTCTGGAACCTTCCTTTTCCCTAGCTTGGTCTTGGAACGTGGCTCCCTCTCAGACTCAGTTTGTGGCTTCCAAGTGGCATCTAGATCATCAGAAGGGGGCTTGGCGAAGAACTTGATGGACTACCCCTCCTTTTCCTTGCTGGGGATTTGGAAGACAATGGATCTTCTGAATGAGTGGCTTCTTCTTCTACCTCTGCATGAGGCTCAATTTCCTGAACTGCCCCTACTTCAGGAGGAACAACAACTACTATTGCGGGCGGTGGTTGCGGCTGTTGTTGTTGACCACTTATCTGCTGTGTTTCCTCCAGCGTTGATTGGGTACTACTTTGAGATAGCGATAAGTTTATCTCCGGCTCAGCATCACTGCTTTCCACCATTAGGCTGGCTACCTCTTCCCCACTCATGTGCTTGGGCCTGGGTTGGTGGGTTGGGTCCACTGATGCGGAGGTGCTGCCCCCAGCTTGCCCCCGGACACCGCTGCTGCAGGCGCAATTTATTTTTCTCCCAAAAAGGTATTGGCCGGCACACCAGACTTCAGTGTCACTTGCTTCTTCTGTTCCTTCTTCTTCTCAATAGCAACTTTCTTGGTACTGGAGGACCTGGTACCTGCTTTCTTTGGGCCCATCTTCTTCAGATGTCAGCAGCACTCAGCTGCAGAGATGTCTGGTCAGGTCACACGTCACGTTGTGTTGTGTGTACAGCAGCAGGATGTCTGTCTGGAAGTGCAACAGGCAATGATGAGAGACACACCTCCTCCTCAATCTTTGTGCACCTAAAAGCAAAAAAGCCAGAACATCAGTCAAACATAGCACAAATCAAACAAATAGAATATAGAACTTAGTGTGTGGTGGCCTCAATTATTACATTTCAGAAACTCTGTGAACAACAACACACAGTGTAGCCATTTATGAGACGTTGACAACAAGGCCAGGGCTTTCCTGGCTACTGTGTAGTGCTAGTGTACACTCTGGAAGAATAAGAATAGTAAAGAACAAAAACTAAAATGTACTGGAGCATGTTTGGCCTAAATTTGTGCATCACGTGGGATGTATTATATAGCAGCATCAGGGAGCTGCAGCTGGCAATGGGGATGGATTTGGAAGCAGTAAGACAAGAGGAATAATGGAAAGACACGCAGGCCTATGTGGCAAAAACAGCACACTAATAACTACCACAACAAAATGGCCCCCAGAAACATGGTGACTCACAGGCACAAGGCACGGCAAACAATGAACTCAAGCAGGCCTATATATGGGCAGACAAAGGATGCCTTATAAAACACACACAGCTTTAATGCAAAAACTAAAATCCACATGGCTAAAAACACTTTGGAAAGTTAGACAACCACTACAACAACACAATTATAATTACACAGTACACACGCAAAAAAGGCATTTATTTAACACACCCAAAAAGTGAAATAGTCAGACCCTCCAAAAAAACCACATTTCGCAATTCAATTGAATCAATTCAATGCCATCCATGGCCTAAATGATGTCAAAATTCCACAGACTACACAGAAACAGTTTTATGCACCCATGGTGACTACCTCTGGGCCTACTGGCATACTGGGCCGCAAGCTTGGAGGCCTATGGCAAAAGCACAGTGGCTGGTTTAACAAAATGGCCGCCGCCCACATGGCCAGGCCACCAAAAATAACAAAAAGTGAAGACAAAGGACAGGACCAGGCAGTTGGAGACTCTGGGCAACTTGCTACCTCTTGGAAAAAATTGTAAAACAAAAAAAAAATGACTCCTTGCTCACCAAACTACATCTAAATGACAACCTGAGGAGTTTTTTGTGCAAAATGAACTAAATCAACATTTTCGAGAAGGTTTAATGATGCTCGAGAGATATTGTTCGCCAGATTGTAAATTCTGCGTGTTCGGCATCGCGATCGTCACAAAATGTCGTTATCGCGCGCGAAACGTACATTGAGCGCGAAGAAGATAAAAAGTGTAAGTCCGCGTTGTCGCGCAGTGCGGACTTGCCCAAAGTCCGCGAGCTGAACGCCCAGGGTTACCTACTGGCTGAAAAGGCCTATTTATTTAACAAACACCCAAAAAAATAAAATACGCCCCAAAAGCCACATTTTGCAAATCAATCCAATGCCATCCATGGCCTAAATTATGTTACAATTCAACAGACAACACAGAAACAGTTTTTATGCACCCATGAGGATGACTACCTCCGGGCCTACTGGCACACTAGGCCGCAAGCTTGGAGGCCTATGGCAAAAGCACAGTGGCTGTTCACACAAAATGGCCGCCAACACATGGCCAGGCCACCCAGAACAACAAGAAAAGGAACACAAGACAGACAATGCAGGCCTATGGCAAAAGCACAATGCCTGGCTTTACAAAATGGCCGGCACCCACATGGCCAGGCCACCCAAAATAACAAAAAAGTGAAGACAAAGGACAGGACCAGGCAGTTGGAGACTCTGGGCAACTTGCTACCTCTTGGAAAAAATTGTAAAACAAAAAAAATGACTCCTTGATCACCAAACTACATCTAAATGACAACCTGAGGAGTTTTTTGTGCAAAATGAACTAAATCAACATTTTCGAGAAGGTTTAATGATGCTCGAGAGATATTGTTCGCCAGATTGTAAATTCTGCGTGTTCGGCATCGCGATCGTCACAAATTGTCGTTATCGCGCGCGAAACGTACATTGAGCGCGCGAAGAAGATAAAAAGTGTAAGTCTGCGTTGTTGCGCAGTGCGGACTTGCCCAAAGTCCGCGAGCTGAACGCCCAGGGTTACCTACTGGCTGAAAAGGCCTATTTATTTAACAAACACCCAAAAAAATAAAATACGCCCCAAAAGCCACATTTTGCAAATCAATCCAATGCCATCCATGGCCTAAATTATGTTACAATTCAACAGACAACACAGAAACAGTTTTTATGCACCCATGAGGATGACTACCTCCGGGCCTACTGGCACACTAGGCCGCAAGCTTGGAGGTCTATGGCAAAAGCACAGTGGCTGTTCACACAAAATGGCCGCCAACACATGGCCAGGCCACCCAGAACAACAAGAAAAGGAACACAAGACAGACAATGCAGGCCTATGGCAAAAGCACAATGCCTGGCTTTACAAAATGGCCGCCACCCACATGGCCAGGCCACCCAAAATAACAAAAAAGTGAAGACAAAGGACAGGACCAGGCAGTTGGAGACTCTGGACAACTTGCTACCTCTTGGAAAAAATTGTAAAACAAAAAAAAAATGACTCCTTGATCATCAAACTACATCTAAATGACAACCTGAGGATTTTTTTGTGCAAAATGAACTAAATCAACATTTTCGAGAAGGTTTAATGATGCTCGAGAGATATTGTTCGCCAGATTGTAAATTCTGCGTGTTCGGCATCGCGATCGTCACAAATTGTCGTTATCGCGCGCGCGAAAACGTACATTGAGCCCGATAAGAAGATAAAAAGTGTAAGTCCGCGTTGTCGCGCAGTGCGGACTTGCCCAAAGTCTGCGAGCTGAACGCCCAGGGTTACCTACTGGCTGAAAAGGCCTATTTATTTAACAAACACCCAAAAATATAAAATACCACCCCAAAACCCACATTTTGCAAATCAATCCAATGCCATCCATGGATGCCCGGCCTACATGATGTTTAAACTTTAAATTCAACAGACACCACAGAAACATGCACCCATGGGTACCTCTGGCTCTAGTCCGGGCCTACTGGCTGAAATTCCAATCAAAGAAAAACAACTAGGCCCCTGCCCAAACTACAGGCCACAACAATACATTTTAAAAACTATGGAAATCCCACAAAAAAATGTAGGTACAAACAAGCCCCAATCAAACAAACAAGTACACCAATTCTCCAACTTACTTGTAAAATCTCAAATCCAAGAGTCCTCAAATCCAATCCAATGATATGATGCAGCAGACAGACACAAAAAGTGATCCTTCCAGCTCCAAATCCAAATGAAAGTGAACAGCACATGGACAAAGCACTGGGAGGAGCCTGCTGGACAGGAACAGGAAGTTTGAGAATCAGGGGCACTTCCTTCCTCTTGGAAAAAAAGAAAAAGGACTCCTTGCTCACCAAACTACATCTCTAAATGACAACCTGAGGAGTTTTTTGGGCAAAATGAACTAATTCATCATTTTCGAGAAGGTTTTATGATGCTCGAGATATATTCTTCGCCAGATTGTAGTTTCTTCGTGTTCGGGATCGCGATCTTACCAACACTGCCGCCGGAAGTCAGATCGCGCGTCCGAATGACGTGTTCGCGTTCGCACACTCTCGCGGGATCGTGCGGCCGGATTCCAAATCTCGTGGCGCCCGCGAACGGATAGGAAGTCGCGTCGGCGAACGCAGAATCACGGTAGGTCGTTACCGCGCGCGCGAGAACGTATATTGAGCGCGCGAAGAAGAAAAACAGCTACGCTACGCCGCAAATTGCGTAGTGCACGGTAACTTCGCGTTCTACGCGAATCGCGAAGTTACCGAAACTTCGCAAATTCCGCGAGCGTAGCGTAGTTCACTGCCCAGGGTTAGTGACGTACCCTCTGGCCATAACTCCTCTGGCGAGAAAGATACTTCTTTTCCTATTGGTAATATCTCAGTTTTTTCAGTGTTGCACTTGAGGTGGTTATCCTTCATCCACTGGAGGACCTTGGAGAAGCATCTTCTAAAGTTGAGTTCAGTCTCCTTAGAGTTTTGATCTAGAGATAGGATCATTTGGGTATCATCTGCATAGGACGTAACTTCGATCCCAAATGATGTTATTAGTGAGATGAGTGGGGTCATGTAAACATTAAATAACAGAGGACTTAACGAAGAGCCCTGAGGTACTCCTGTTGTAATGGTGCGTTCCACTGATAGGAACGTTCCAAGAGACACAGCTTGCCTGCGCCTGGAAAGAAAGGATTTTAACCATTCCAGGGCTATGTGTGAGATACCGCATAATTTGAGCCTGGAAAGAAGGATGCTGTGTGATATGGTATCAAATGCGGCCGACAGGTCGAGCAGGATCAACACTGCCTTCCTACCTCTGTCAGCAATAATTTTAAGAGAGTCTGTGATTTCTAGGAGTGCCGACTCAGTGGAATGCTTAGGGCGAAAACCGGATTGTAGAGGGTGGAGAATATTAGCGGCCTCTATGAATTTAGTTAGCTCTTTATGCACACATTTTTCGGTAATTTTTCCTAGTAGGGGAAGGAGTGAAATGGGACGTAAATTGGAAAGGACCGATGAATCAATATTTGGCTTCTTTTTCAAGGGCTTCACTATCGCTAACTTCCAATCATCTGGCACTGCCCCTGAACTTAAAGAAGAGTTGACAATCTGGTTTATAATTGGGTTGACTGTGTCCATAATCTGGTGAAGAACTGAGGGAGGACAGGCATCTAAGGGAGATCCAGATTTGCATGTTATGATAGCTTCGCGAGTTTGATCCAGTGATACTGGTTCAAATGAGCAGATCGAATATTGGGTGGCACAATATTCGTGCTCTGCATTGGCATGGGTCGAAGAGCTGGTGTCCGTATTAAAGTCTTTTTGGATGTTCATGATCTTTTCTTCAAAGAAGCAAGAGATTTGGTCGCATAGCCTTTGTGACGGGGGAAGTTCTTTCCGTAAGGTTTTAGGATTTGTGAAAGACTTTACAACGGAAAAAATGATTTTTTGGTCTAGTTTGGCCTCATGTATTTTATTCGAGTAGTAATCATTTTGGGCTAATTTAATCTTTTTGTGGTAAAGCATTCTGCTTATTTTAAATGCTTGCTTCTCTAGGGCATCATAGCATTTTCTCCATTTACGCTCTTGCAGTTTACATTGGTCATGCGCTGCTCTGAGTGTAGGTGTGAACCAAGGAGCTCTCCTGGATTCTGTCTTTCTATTTATATTGGGTTTATCATGTGGGATAAGTTTGTTGCTTGTTGCAGTCATCCAATTGGGAAAGAGGCATGAGTCTGCAGCAGTGTTCCCCGTGAGGGTAGGTATCTGTGCCTGAGCGGTGGTGGCCAACTTAGGATGGCGGGCTAATTGTGTCCAATTTCGCCTAATCTGGTGCACCTTTACTTGTTTGTCAAGGTGACTTTTCATAGGAATACTTAGTGTGAGAGGAACTAGGTTGTGGTCAGACCATATTTGCGGGATGGATGGGTCTACTGAAAGGAGGGTGAAGTTAGAGCAGACCCCATCCAGCGTGTGACCAGCTCGGTGTGTAGGAGTATCCACCATCTGGGTCAGTCCTAGTATTTCTATTATTTGGAGGAAGTTATCTACTCCTGATTCTTTCTTGTCCTCTAGGTGCAGATTAAAATCTAATAGGGTGAAGTTGGCATATCTCAGAAGGAAATAACTTAGGGTGTCTCCTAGTGAATCATTAAAAATGGCACTGTGACCCGGTGGACGGTAAATTAAAGCTCCTGAGAATGACACAGAGGCATTTAGGGAGATACAAAAACCAAGACTTTCTGCCCCCTTAAGTGTATCTAATTCATAGGTAGTGCAATGTAGAGTGTCCCGAAGGATAATGGCCAGGCCTCCTCCTCTGGAGTCCTCTCTGTCTTTCCTGTGGATCGTATAGAGAGGTGGCAGAGTTACCGCGATATCTGGGTTGCACCACTCTTTCAGCCAGGTCTCAGTAATAAATAGGAAGTCTAACTGCTTCTCTGTAATTAAATCTCTGATGTCTTGGCAGTGTTTGCACAATGAGCGGGCGTTGATTAGTCCCCCTATTAATTGGGCCATGCTGATGGATACACTTGGTTTGGGGAAAATGCCTATAGAGGGGATTTCCAATTTGCAGTGGAGGCATGAACATGCCCCTAGTAGGCTCTCGGGTACTATCAAGCTCTTACACAAACCCCCATTGTTAAGAATTTGTAATGCAGCTGAAGAGTACTTAATATTCGGGCCATTTTGATCAGCATTTCCTGCCCTTGTCAAGTACTTGGCGCGGACGAACTTGCCTTCGGCGCGCCCGCTGCGCGCGTCCGCTGCGCGTTTGGCCCAGCATATGACTAAGTAGCTGGCCTGACGCGGGAAAATGCTTTGTTCCGGTTTCTCCACCGGAAGTCAGGCAGATCAGGCCTGAGGGTGTGTCCGCTTCCCTCCAATCAAACGGCGTTAGCCGCGTCGGACCGGGGAAGCGGAGACAAAGTTTAGAAGCCAGCAGCAAGGTAATGTGCAAAGGCGCTGAATGAAATTAGAATCAAAGCCAGGAAATAGCAGCAAAGGAGATGTGCAAAGGCGCTAAGTACAATTTAAAATTACAATTACAATTTAAAAAAACCAGAATGTGCAGAATACTAGTATAGGATCCTTAAAAATGCTAAAAATGCTAAAAAACAGTGTGCCCTATCAAAGGAAGCAAGGATTCAGAAAGTAGATTGGGATATATCGTAGCAGAGTTCAATTGTTAGATGCTCGGTGAGCACTCGTCTCACCTCCATGAATCATTCAGGCCACCCTAGAACACAATTAAAAGTGCTTCCTATTTATATTTGCTCTTCAAAGTCCGCACAGATAAGTGCTGAAAATAGGGCTTTAGGTGACTGTTTATCATAGATATTGTCAAAGAAAAGGCCCAGAATAGGGAGCACTGTATGCGAACTCATTTTTGTGTTTACAAATGGCCAGAGACAGCTTCTTCAGAGAGATACCCCAAAGAAGGGGACAATATAAGTGTTTTTTAGTTTTTTTAAAGGGACATTCATTAGTGAAGCTGGTACTGCTACCAAGTGTGTAAGTGGCCACTGCTGGTTATCATTAAGGAAGCAGATGCAGCAGGACTGGGGCCCAAGGATTTGAAGAGCCCACTGCATCACAATTATGACTGTCTAACTTTAAAAAAGGGGCATCGGAGCTTATTTTCCTTTCAAGCATTAGGACCGAGGTGGTGATCTGTCATGGTGGGGAAGAGGTAAAAAGATGCAGAGGAGATAGCCTGCTACTCAGGACTGCAGTTATCATTAGTGCAGCAAGTATAGTTGGATTGGGGTCAAAGAGTATGAGGGGCTCACACCACCCCAATTATGGGTAGCAGTTTGTTTGGGATAATATCTGTTTTTATTTGATGCATTTGCTGTTTTATAAGTCTCATATTTAGTGCGGTTCATAAGCTATAGAAAAAGTATTCCTGAATTCATCTCATAAGCCCCGCTCCCTGCACGCAGCCATGTCCCTCCCGCTCCCCCAATCCTTGCCACAAAGTTTTGGAGGGGGGCCCGACCTCAAAAAACTTTGCTTAGGGGGGGCTCAGAGTAAAAAAGTTTGAAGACCTCTGCTATAGTGGGTGCCCTGGGTGGGCACCAGGGCACCCACCTTTATGTTTGAGGGCCCCTGGGGATGGGATCTCTGGGGCTGAAATCGGCCCAGGAATAGGGACCTGCCTACTCCCCTCCCCCTGCAAAATGTAGCCGGGCCCATGGGATGGGACTCTCTGGGGTCAAAATTGGATTGGGGAGGGGGGCCACTTGCCCCTTCCTCCTAATAAATGATGCTGGGCACAGGGGGCTGGGTTACGGGGGGACAAAATCATCCCGGGGAGGGGTGTTGCATGCCCCCTCTTCATAATAAATTATGCCAGGCCCTGGTGATGGGGTCCCTGGGGCCAAGATCAGCCCAGGGAGGGGGGCTACGTACCCCCCTCTCCCCTCATAATGATGCCTGGGATGGGGTCTAAAAATGTTGCAAGGCCACACAGGATGGGGTACCAGAAGATGAAATCGGCCCGGGTAGGGAGGGCGCATGGTTTGTAAACACTTACAAAGCAAACACAAGGAGATGATGGATGGAGCGCTGAAACTTTTCAGACACTCACCCCCAGTCACAGGTCTGGGTTTAATCCATCATCGCTCTTTAGCTCACTTCGCCACCCCAGTTCAGACCCAGCCATATGCAAATCAGTCTTGACTCTGTTCCTCATGGGAAGAGTCCAGCCCGAACTGCCAAGCCAGGTGTTCCCTGGACCGGAAACAAGCATCCTGGGTCCAGTTTCGGGGTTTCACCCCTCATCAGCCAGGCTAGCATGAATTCAGTGGCAAAGTGAGCAAGGGACCCATGTCTGGGCATACCCTGCCAACTTAGGGCGTGCAAAAAAAACACAAGGAGATGATGGACGGAGCGCCCAAACAATGTTCATGGGGCAGGGGACGTACACCCCCCATCATCGAGCCATCAGAGGCCCCGGGGAGCCCACCCCAGTGCCAAACATAATAAATATGGGGAGGGCAGCCTCTAAAGGCCCCAGGGAGCCCACCATGGGCCTGCTCACAAGCTATGTCCCGGGAAGCCCACCTCCGAGACACAGCGTTTTCCCTGCTTGCAGTATTGTGGGCAGGCAAACCTGTGTTTGCTCTTGCTTGCTGGTGGCATTTTCAAAACTCCTGCCAAGCAGGAACAAACACCATGTCTGCTCCCAATGGGCAAGAGCTTCAAAAATGCTCCCGCCTGCTGGGAGTGGACTTCTGATCTGTTTCCTTGACTACAGTGATGCGGGCAGGGTAACAGATCAAATCAAATCAAAACAAGCTTTATTCGATTTAAACACTTAAATCACAAAAGCATAATACATAAAAAGATAAAATCAGATAATTTCATGTCCATTAAAGTACAAAATTAAAAACATCAAATATAAGATATATTTATGAAGTACTCAAGTCAGGGTTGTAATCTCTTGAAAGGACATGCATAGACAATATTGCTTAAAATTAATGTAGCAGGTTAAAACTAGGGGGTTTACATGGTTTTTCGAGTTCTAATCACACCCTTTAAGTATTTTGCTAAAGGTTCCATATAGATCTCTACGTCCAACAATTATAATTTTAAAAGGCAGGCCGACATTGTCTCAAACCCAACCTCTTCAGTATTGGCGAGATCCATCTTCTGCGCAAAACAACATAAAATTTGCAGAAGAACAACACATGTATGGTAGACTGAGAGGAAATATCATCACAAGGACAAGAATCTAAAGGCCGAGACCAGTCGTTCATATTAGGGAACGCAGTCATTCTAAGAAAATTACCAGTACGGAAGCGAGTTAACAACATCCTGTCGTAGCTCCCCTTCACACTTGCAAGGTACGGTTGGATCCCTGGTTGTGATAATAAAAGTTGGTTCTCTCTAACAGACAGTTTGACTGCTTCTTGGGATAGTCTGTTGTTCCCCAGGAAGTCCATACAGATAGTCTTGAGTACTTTCCTGGGAACAGCTGTAATACTAGGCGGGTTTGAAAAGTATTCTGGACATCCCAGATTAGTCACAAAGTTTTTGACATACTTAAGCCATGGTATGCGTTACTCCCCTTCCCGTTTAAAACAGTCTAAAATCACCTCGCGATTAAGGCTGGTAGCGGGATTGGACCAGATCTTGTGCCATAAAAGTACCGGCTGAGTTTTAATTATATCTGATACATATGGTATGCCAAGTTCTGCATGGCAGACATATGTGGCCATGCTATTTGGAACCGCTAAGAGGTATCTTATAAATAGGTTCTCCACAAGTTGTAGAGGTTGTACATCTGCAAAACCCCAGATACCAGCTCCATAAATGGCTGTTGAAATACATTTAGCGTTATAGATTTTTATCATTTCAACAATAGGTCATTTACCCAGCTTCCTGGCAAAATTCACTAAAGCTGCCGTTGATTTTGCAAAAAGTAATTTCCTTGCTGTTACAGCATTTGTCCACGAGCCCCTTTTTTCGAAAACTATTCCCAAGTTTGAGAAATAGTTCGTAAATTCCAACTTTTTATTGTTAACAAAAATGTCTCACCACTTTAGGCTGTTTTTGCCACTTTTCATCACGTATGTTTTGGTAATGTTAACTTGAAGTTCCAAGTTTGACATGAACGTAACAAAACTGGTAACAACCTTTTGCAGCCCCAATTGTGTGCGGGATAATAGAACGGGGCCATCCGCATATAATAACGCTGCAATTGGGCGACCACCGATTTGAGGGGTGTCCTGACAATCCTTACTTAGTGCTGCACCCAGTCCGTTTATATATAAGGTAAAAAGAAAGGGGGCTAGCACGCATCCCTGCCTTACCCCCTTTCTAACGGGGAAATTCTGAGTACACTCCCCAGCTTTACCAAATCGAACACTGGCTTGTGCATCATTATACAGTAACCTTAGAAAGTTAATGAGTTGTGGGTCCACACCCATGCCCTCTAGAATACACCAGAGCTTGGTGTGGCTGACACAATCAAATGCCGAACTCAAGTCGACAAAAGCCAAAAACAGATTCCCCCTTTTAGCTTGTACAAATTTCCCCAAACAGATCAAATAGTGCTCACACCCGCAGGGAGCAGTATTAGGAGCTGCTCCCTGTGGATGGAAGCAATGCCGGCTCCCACTGTATGCAGGGAGCTGGCTGGGGCCATGGTACCCTTGGGGCTCCCCCGCTGCTCCCAATGACACTATAGTGGGTGCCCTGGGTGGGCACCAGGGCACCCACCTTTATGTTTGAGAGCCCCTGGGGATGGGATCCCTGGGGCTGACATTGGCCCAGGAACAGACCTGCGTGCCCCCCTCCCCTGGCAAAATGTAGCCAGGCCCAAGGGATGGGATTCTCTAGGGCCAAAATTGGATAGGGGAGGGGGGCCACTTGCCCCCTCCTCCTAATAAATGATGCCGGGCACTGGGGAATGGGTTCCTCAAGGAACGAAATAGGCCCGGGAAGGGGCGTTACATGCCCACGCTACGTAATAAATGAAGCTGGGCCCAGGTGACGGGGTCCCTGGGGCCAAGATCGGCCCATGGAGTGGGGCCATGTACCCCCTTTCCCTCTAATAATGATGCCGGGACATGGGATTGTGTCTAAAAATGTTGCAGGGACACACAGGATGGGGTACCAGGGGCTGAAAGCATCCTGGGGAGGGAGGGCGCATGTTTTGTAAACACTTACACCCATTAGATGGAACCAGGCTGTAAGAAATTAGGTATACAAGTAATGTGGTACTTACCTGCCACTATGTAAACTATAAAACAAACTAGCACACTCATTGGATTTTGTCATCAGTGATGTCATCAGGTCACCCACCTTTATGTTTGAGGTCCTCGGGGGAGGGGATCCCAGGGGCCAAAATCAGCACTGGAATGGGGGCCATGTGCCCCTCTCTCCCTGCAAAATGTAGCCATGCCCTGGGGGATGGGATCCCTGGGGTCAAAATTGGTCCTGGGAGGGGGGTCACTTGCCCCTACCCCTAATAAATGATTCCGGGCCCTTGGGGAAGGGTTCCATGTGCCCGAAATTGGCCCAAGGAGGGGGGCCGCATGCCCCCTCCTCCTAATAAATGATGCCAGGCCCGGGCCGAAGCAGCCTGAGCAGGGGGCCATGTGCATCCTCCACTAAAAATGTCACAAGGCCACCAGGGATGGGGTCCAGGTTGCCAAAATCGGCCCTGAGAAGGAGGGGGCACACTTTTAAACACTTACACCCATTAGCTGAGCCCAGTCTGTACAAAATTAGGTAGACAAGTAATATGGTCCTTACCTGCCATTATGTAAACTATAAAACAAACTAGAACACTCATTGGATGATGTCATCAGTGATGTCATCAATGATGTCATTTGAGATGCCATCAGTGATGTCATAGATGATCTCATGGAACATGTCGTGAGTGATGTCATATGTGAGGTCATGGTAGGGGTGGGCGGACTTTGCGTAGTCGCGCTACGCAAAGTTCCGCGAAATGGTAAAAAATCTCCGCAAGCACGCAAAAGTTCCGCGAACACGCGGAATTGCTTGTTCCGCCCGTTCGCGATTCTTTTTTCCTGTTCGCGAACGCTGTTTGCGTGCTCGGGGAGAAATATCTCACGAACACGCATTTTGAAAGCGCAAACAAGTAAAAAATTCTGCAAAGTCGCGGATCGCGGAATTTTTGGCAATTTCGCGTTCTCCGCGGAACGCGAAATTACCCAAATTCTGCAAATTCGGCGAGCGCAACGGAATTTACCACCCAGGCCTAATAAGCAGTGCTTGGTGGGGGTACAAGTATTAGTGTTGCTAACTATAACTGGTGAATTGAGAAATTCACCTTACTATAACAATACCTTAACCTTTGTTTTTTTCCAGTGAATATATATATATCTATATATATATTTATTTTTTCCCAAAAAAGTGTGGTTTTGCTGGCGTGCATCCTTATTGCTGGTGGTGCTTAATAAGACTCCACCGCTGGTGCCTTTTTAAAACTCCAAAAACCGCCCAAACTTCATAAGTAGGAGAGCTGGCACTCAAAGCAAAGAGAAATTTAAACCTTTATTAATTGATCTGGCCTCTCCAGACACTGCAACAAGAAAAAGAGGGATGCGTTTGGGCTGTTCAACAGCCTTCCTCAATCTAAAAAGTGCAATTTTGGTGCTCAATTTATACATTTAAAACAGTAGACATAAACAATATACTTTCACTTTTCGTCTGCACCAGTTCATACAAATTCACTTTGCCAAGTTCATGATGATTACAGATATCAGTCTGATGCAAGATTATCAGAGACGATTAGGTGAGCGTGTCTCCACCACTGAACATGTGTTGGGTGACCTCTCACCTGAGATGACCTCACTGCAATACAGGCTTTCCAATAAGGAGAAAAAGGTTAAATCCTTGCTATCTAGAGTGGAGGATGCTGAAAATAGAGCTCAATGAAATAACATTAGAACCACTGGACTCCCGGAACGTATTGTGGCACTACCACAAATATGATACGTATTCTCGAGACATGGATTAAAAAAAAGGTAGCCCCGGAGGGCCTCTCCCCACATTTTGCTTTGGAAAAAGCTCATCCTATTCCTACCCAGCCCCCTCTTCCTGGAGCTACTCCCCAACCGATAGCAACAAAGCTCTTACATTACAGTGACCATGATCATACCCTGGCACAAGCCAGGCTCTGCTGTGATATTATGATTGAAAACCTTCAAATTAAGCTTTTCCCAGATTTTACACGAGATGTGCAAAAACAGGGGTCTACGTTTACTGATTCAGAAAAACGCTTTGTGTGCTTGGGATTTCATATGCTATGTTGCACTCTCCTAAACTGAAGGTGATCTATTATAAGGAGGTACAGTTCTTTACGTCTCCGCAATCTGTTTCAGAATGGATAGATCGTCTTCCCTAATGGAAAGAAGAGCCCAAGCAGAGGTGAAGTCAGCATACCTGACGAGCTCTAAAGAGGTTCGCAAAGGGTCACCAGGGTTGCTCCATCACAATTGCAAGTGAAATATGAACAGCGACAAAGTGTTGTAGGCAGTGGTTGCTTTGAATGATAGGAGATCTGCACCACTGTCTGTTGATGTTGGGAGTGATCGGCGTGACTCGATTTCTGATCAAACATCTGTATCCTCTTGGGATTCTGCAGAATCATTACAAAGATTATCCCTGGCATATCAGATGAAATAATCTAAGAATGCACATCAGATGAGATTATCCGATTCTGGTGAAATGTCGATGTATTTGTAGTAATGCAGAGCTATTTAATATGTAGGCCTTACATTTGAGGTGGATATTCTGTTTATAATTAGCACATGGTATGCTATGAGATGAAAAACTGGCACCTTTCCCCAACCCCCTTGTTGTTGTTGTGCTTGTTATGTATGCACATGTGTTGGATTGTTTCTGACTGGTTTTAATGGAGAGTCCTTTGCTTCTGGTCTTGGGGAGTTGGTTTAGTTATATTAAATTTAAGATTTTAGGTAAATTTGCCCCTGTCTGCTGCTCCAGAATGGTAAGTCAGGGTACCACTGCGTGGTCTGTAGTGATTTGCCCCTGTGGTTACTCAACATGGTGACCCCATGAGATACAACTTTCTCTCCTGGAATGTCCAGGGGCTTAATAGCATGTCCAAAAGATACAAGGTGTACTCCTATCTTGAAAGGCGGGGTACTCATATTGCCTTACTTCAGTAGACCCATCTCACTAGGTCTGAAGTGGTGGCTTTACACAAGAGATGGCGTGGTCAGGTGTATGCTACATCCTATTCAGCTTTTTGCAAGAGGTGTTTTATTATGGGTAAGGACAGGGGTACCCTTCCAGAAAACAACTGAGTATGTAGATTCAGAGGGTAGGTATGTGGTCATCTCTGGGAGATTGGCAGGTCACGACTTAGTTATTGTCAACATCTACGCCCCTAATGTAAACCAAGGGGAGTTTCTCATTGAATTATCTATATCTTTGGGACCTTATCTGGCTCAGACTGTATTATTGGGGGGGGGGGCTTTAACTGTGTTGCAAATCCTATGCTTGACCATTCACACCCACCCCTGGGAAACTCCCCGGTATCCCGAACAGCTTGCACTTTTTCTGAACGGCAACAGCAGTGGGGATTAGTGGATTCTTGGAGGCGACTGCACCCTGTGAAATGTGATTACTCTTTTCTATTCTGGTTTACACAAACTTCATGTTTGTCTAGACACCTTTTTGTGCTCTCCAACAGTACACAGTGCAGTTCACAGTGTTGAATATTTATGCATAACCATTTCGGATCATAACCCAGTATTAGTCTGCCTGAATTGGGAACATGAGTGTACTCGCATTCCAATTTGGCGTCTCTGTGTAGAGACACTGGATGATCATGTCTTTAAAACCAATATTGGAGAGGCCATAACTGCTTACTTTGCGGATAATGCGGTGACTGCTTCATCCCCTTTGATTGAGTGGGAAGCATTTAAGGCATTAGTTAGAGGTTGCTGTGTTGCAGAAGTGGTTGGGGTGCATAAAATGTTAGTAGGTGAAGTAGAATCTCAGGAAAAATTACTCCGGGATTCTGAGCTGCAGAGACCAGGAAATCCTGCCCTTAAGTATCCTGTGCTAGAGGCTAGGGAATTACTGGCTGTCCAAGTTTAGAGTCTATGTTATTTTGATTATAGAGAATATCACATTAGGCTCCATGCTGACCTTGATAAAACTGGTTCACTTATAGCGTGACTTATCAAACCCAATATCAGGGATGCCTAGGTTATGAAGCTAAATACATACACAGGTGAACCCCTATATAGCCAAGCTGCCATAAACACAAGATTTCGTGAGTACTATACTTCCCTCTATGCAGCAGCTCCTAGGTTTCTTTCTTGGGCTATTTATGAGTTTCTGGCCAACTACAGCTACTTTCACAAGAGGGTGCAGAAGCTTTCGGGGGTGATAGTACAGTGCAAGAGGTAAAAGCATCAAAAAAAGGATGGCATGGGGGAAGGTTTCTGGCACTGATGGCCTGCCTTTAGAGTTTTTTTTGTAGCATATAGAGATAGCTTGGCTCCAAAACTTATAGAACTTTACTGTGCAGCTTGTGAATCAGGCCACCTGCTGGAGTCCACATGAGAGGCTCTGGTCATCCTGCTCTTGCCACAGCACCCTTCCACAGATGTCAGATCCTACAGGCCATTATCCATGCTCAATGTGGACTATAAAATTCTAAGTCGAATCTTAGTGAGTCACCTTCAGCCCCATATGACCTCTATGATTCATATTGATCAAGCGGGTTTCATTCCTGGGCGTAATACAGCATTAAATATCAGGAGACTCATCTCACTCAATCAATCAATCAATCAGGGGTTTGTAAAGCGTACTACTCACTCTATAGGGTCTCAAGGCGCTGAGGGGGGGGCGCAGCTCCTGGGTGGTGCGCAGTGATTCTCCAAAGAGCCAAGTCTTGAGGCCCTTCAAGAACTTGGAGAGTGTGGGTTTCTTTCGGAGGCCGAGAGGGAGGGTGTTCCATGCCTTGGCCGAGAGGAGGGAGAATGAGCGTCCCCCTGTTCTGGACTTCTTGATGCGTGGTACCGTCGCCAGAGAGAGCTGGGCTGAGTGGAGAGATCTTTGGGGTCGTGGAACGAGAGGCGGTGGTTCATGTAGGCGGGTCCGGTGTTGTGGAGGGCTTTGTGGGTGTGGGTAAGAAGCTTGAAAGTGATTCTCCTCCCGACGGGGAGCCAGTGTAGTGACCGTAGGTGTTGGCTGATGTGGCAGTGGCGCGGTAGACTGAGGACTAGTCTGGCGGTGGTGTTCTGGACATGCTGGAGTTTGCATGTGAGGTTTTTTTTTATCCCGGCGTAGAGTGGATTGCCGTAGTCTAGTCTGCTGCTGATGAGGGTGCAGGTGACGGTTTTCCTGTGTTCGAGGGGAATCCAGTTGAATGTCTTCCAGAGTAGGCAGTGGGTGTGGTAGCAGGAAGAGGTGACAGCGTTGATTTGGTGGTCCATTTTGAGTTCGGAGTCCAGGATTATTCTGAGGTTACGTGCGTGGTCCGTGGGGGAGGGAGGGTTCCCGAGGGCGGGAGACCACCAGGTGTCAGGGTGTGGGCCCATGATGAGCACTTCTGTTTTGTCTGTGCTGAGTTGTGGGCAGCTGTTCTTCATCCACCTGGTGACTGCTTCCATTCCTTCTTGGAAGTTGTGCTTGGAGATGTTGGGTTCATTGGATAGGGAGAGGATGAGTTGGGTGTCGTCCGCGTACGATACAATGTTGAGTCTGTGTGATCTGACGATGGATGCTAGTGGGGCCATGTAGATGTTGAACAGGGTGGGGCTGATGGAGGATCCTGGGGACTCCGTAGATGGTTGTTGTGGGTTCTGAGAGGAAAGGGGGGAGTCTGACCCACTGCGTTTTGCCGGAGAAGAAGGAGCGGATCCAGTCAAGGGCCTTGTTTCGGATTCCTGAATCGTGGAGTCTGCTGGCTAGGGTGCGGTGTGAGACTGTGTCGAAGGCGGCGGAGAGGTCCTGGAGGATGAGGGCCACAGTCTCTCCTCTGTCGAGGAGGGAGCAGATGTCGTCTGTCCGGCGAGAAGGGTGGTCTTGGTGCTGTGATTCTTCCTGAAGCCTGATTGGGAGGGGTTGAAGATGTTGTTTTCTTCTATGAAGGAGGCGAGTTGACTGTTGACTGCTTATTCCATGATTTTAGCCAGATATGGGAGTAAGGAGATCGGTCTGAAGTTCTTGAGGTCGGTGGGGTCCGTTGATGGTTTTTTCAGGAGAGGGTTGATCTCGGCGTGTTTCCAGTCATTGGGGAAGGAGGTGGTCTCGTAGGAGAGGTTGATGATTTATTGGAGCTCGGGGCGATGATGTCTGTGGCTCTGTGGTTGATGTGGGGAGGGCATGGGTCCGAGGGGGTCCCGGAGTGGGTTGTCTCCATATTCTTTACGGTGTATTTGATGCTGAGGGCGGTCCAGCTGTCCAGTGTCGGCTGCGTGGTGTGAGGAGCGGTGGGTGTGGGTTCCTCGTGAGGGTTGTTGTCATCGCAGTTGTCATAGATGGTCTTAATTTTGTGATGGAAGAAGGCACTGAGTCTGTCGCAGAGGTCCTCGGAGGGTGGGATGTCGGTAGTCACATTGTTGGGTTGAGCGAACTCTTTGATGATGCCGAAGAGTTCCTTGTTGTGTGCGTGGCGGAGATTCTGTCCTGGAGAGCTCTCTTCCTCGTGTGTTTGATGAGTTTGTGGTGGGCGGTGGTGGCTGCTCTGATGTTGTCAAAGTCTGCTGGGGTTTTGGAGTTCCTCCATAGCTTTTCGAGGCGTCTGCAGGTTCGTCTGGATTCTCGGAGTTCGGTGGCCATCCAGCTGGCTTTCTTGGTTTGTGGGTTGGACGTTTTCTTAAGGGGGCTATGGTGTTGGCGCAGTTGGTGGTCCAGTTGTGAAGGGTACAGGCGGCGGTGGTAGGGTCGTCATCTGTGGTGGTGGGGGCGGAGCTGCTGAGGGAGGCGGTGAGCTGGTCGTCAGAGATCTTGTTCCAATTCTTACGCTGGAGCTGGTGTGGGCGTGTGTGGGCGTCTGCGGGAGATGTTAGTTTTGAAGGTGAAGTGGACGCAGCAGTGGTCCGTCCGTGGGAGTTTGGAGGTGTGGCTGAAGGTGATGGCGTTTCCTGCTGTGAAAATGGGATCGAGGGTGTGTCCTGCTGAGTGTGTTGGTTCAGGTGCGATCTGTTTGAGTCAGATGTTTTGGAGGTTGTCCAGGAGGGAGGTGGAGTTGGGGTCTTGGCGGTTGTTGAGATGGAAGTTGAGGTCTCCCAGCAAGGTGTAGTTGGTAGAGGCGATGGCTTTTGGGGAGATGATGTCTGTGATGGAGTCGGGGAACGTTGCGCAGGGTCCGGGGGGACTGCAGATGAGGGTGCCTCGGAGGGTGGTGGACGGGTTGGTCTGTATCTTGAAGTGGAGGTGTTCCATCAGGTCTGTGGGCCCGTCGGTGTAGGCGCTCAGATGAAGGTTGGCCTTGTGAGTGATGGCGATGCCCCCCATGGGTGATTGGGGCAGTCCTTCTGGGTGATCTTGTAGCCTTCGGGGATGGCGATCGTGATGTCAGGTCCCGAGGCAGCGTTCGTCCAGGTTTCGGTTAGGAAGGCGACGTCAGGGATGGTGATGTCGAGGAGGCCCCAGATTTCCGTGGCATGTCTGTGTAGGGAGCGGACATTGAGGAGGATGCATTGCAGGGTTTGGGGTGCGGTGGAGTCGTTGCAGGAGGGTGGAGGTGGGTTCTGGGTCTCGGTGAAGGTGAAGGAGTGGCGGCACTGTTGGCAGGTGAAGTGTCCGTGGGTGTCGAGAGGTGAAGAGAGCTTGCAGTTGTTGTTTTTGCCAACGTCGAGTGCGTAGAGGTCCGAGGAGCTGTAGCGCTGGCGGGTCGGAGGACCAGGGTTCCTGGCGCTGGTCGCGGGCGGATTGCGGACGGGCGCAGACGGGTTTGCTTGCTGGGAGGCGGAAGCGGAAGGGGCCGCTGGGGCAGCAGCGGTGGCAAACACCGGTAGGGGCGGGAACGAGGAGGCAGCGGGAAACAGAAAGCGTGGAGAGAAAAGATGCAGCAGGAATAAGGAAAACTAAGGAAATAAGGAGAAAACAAATAAATCAAGAAATTAAGGAAATCATAGTAAGCAGAGAAAAGAAGTATATCAAGAAATTAAGGAAAACAGAGTAAACAGGCAAATTAAGGGGGAATAATGCAGACAAGAAAAAGGAGACAGGAGGAGAAGGAAAAATGGCAAAAGCAGAGCCCAGCGAGACCAGCTGGAGCACGGTGTCTCAAACCGTGGTCTGTGGTGCTGAGAGGCAGAGGCACTGCCTG
This sequence comes from Calotriton arnoldi, assembly GCA_963921515.1. Lineage (NCBI taxonomy): Eukaryota > Metazoa > Chordata > Amphibia > Caudata > Salamandridae > Calotriton > Calotriton arnoldi. The sequence continues at coordinate 285,580 of CAWUFW010001478.1, read as the reverse complement.
CCTGAGCTGTGACGGAGCTGTGCGCTGGGAGAGCAGAAATCTAAGGGGTCTTGCTCATTCTCAGCGCGCAGCGTCCGCCATTAAGTAGGGGTCGGGGGAGGGAGGGACAGCTGGGAGGCGGGAGGGGCCACGGGGGCAGCAGCGGCGGCAAACACCGGTAGGGGCGGGAAGCGGGAATGAGGAGGAAGCGGGAAAAAGAAAACATGGAGAGAAAGGATGCAGCAGGAATAAGGAAAACTAAGGAAATAAGGAGAAAATAAATAAATCAAAAAATTAAGGAAATCAGAGTAAGCAGAAAAAAGAAGTAGATCAAGAAATTTAGGAAAACAGAGTAAGCAGGCAAATTAAGGGGGAATAATGCAGACAAGAAAAAGGAGACAGAAGGAGAAGTAAAAACAGCAAAAGCAGAGCCGAGAGAGACCAGCTGGAGCACGGGGTCTCGAACCATGGTCTGTGGTGCTGAGAGGCAGAGGCACTGCCTGCCTGAGCTGTGACGTAGCTGTGGGTTGGGAGAGCAGTAACCCAAGGGGTCTTGCTCCCTGCTAAATGAGGAGTTTTGGGATAAACAGGTGACAGCTGTTATGGCAATAGATAGTCAAAAGGCGTTTGATAGTCGAAGTTGGGAATTCTTGTATGTGATAATGGCAAAAATGGGCTTGAGTCCTGGGTTTATTCGCTGGATTAAGCTCCTTTATAAAAGTCCCACAGCACGGGTTTGCTCAGGCAGAACTATATCTAAGCGTTATGATGTAGGGAGTGGAACTAGGCCACGATGCCCAATTTCACCACTATTATTTGCGATTGCAATGAAACCTTTGGCCTGTTGTGCTTGCACTGGAGAATTTTATCCTGGATTAGAGGCAAGAGGCTATCCAATTTTTTCAGCATTATATGCTGACAACGTGTTACTCTTCGTGAGAGATGTTAGATGGGACTTGCCTGGTGCAATAAATTTATTGGAGCATTTTGGGGCCGTCTCTGGCCTGCACATTAATTTGCAGAAATCCCATTTCTTTCCACCCAGTGCAGATGCTACCTCTCCTCAGAATTTAAATGGCCTTGCATGAAGCTCCAATTGCCTTAAATATTTTTGAGTTAAAATATAGCATAATCAGCAAGACCTACTGGATGGTAATGTGGGAGCAGCTATTGGAGAACTAAGAAATAGTGTAAAGTTGTGGATTATATTGCCTTTATCTGTGGCAGGCAGCATAGCGGTGGCTAAAATGACGATGTTGCAGAGATTGCTCTATTTTTTTTCTACACTACCGCTGCTAGTGCCTCGCTGACTGTTCAAAGATATGAAAACTCTATTGTTGGATCTAATCTGGGGGACGGGTAGGCATAGAGTAGCCTCGGCTCAATTGCAGTGCCCTACAGTGGAGAGTGGTCTAGGTGTGCCTGATCTTGAATCTTACTATATAGTGGCCCAACAGCAGTGGTTAAATAAGTGGGTTTATAAGAGAATGAACCCTGGTGAGGGTATAGTTGGTTCACAGTCTGTTTTGCCTTATTCACCTGATTTCAAACTTAGTTGGATGAAGTCGGTGGCTTGTGTAGGTGCGTTAGGAGGAATTGAGAGGTAGGCTGATTATGGGGTTAATTGTGCAGATGATTGTGAGCTTGTGCTCGGATTTGAGCAAGGATCGAGGTCCACACGTAAATATCGTTGGGTGTTTTTATTTTCTTTATAAACGCAACGTTTCACATGAGCCAGTATGCAACAGTTCGATAATACTTCTTATCCCGTTGTCAGTAGCCCCGGCTCCGGACTTTCGGTTCTTCTTTCTTCCACCGACGTCCTCTCGGGGTGTTCTCATAAGGAGAGAGAAGGAGTGGAATAGTAAGTGGGGCACTTCTGTTGATCACGTAGGGGAGTGAGGGATCACCCAAGTGCTTCTGAGCAGTTTCAGTGAAGTGAAACGAAACAAGTGCAAGGGAGGGGAAGATTTTGGAGCAGAAGGCGTGAGAAATGGCCCACTACTCCCTGGCTTTCTCCCGCCTCACAGCCCACCCGGTGAAGCGCTCACGTACCTGGGTAAGCCACGCTCCTCCAGGAGCATGGCTGGGCGCAGCAGGGGAACGTTGGCCTCCTGGCTTTCCCTGTTTCCTCGTCTCCGGCCCAGTCGCCGTCAGCAGCGTTGCTTCCTCGTTGTTCGGTGTCTACACTCTGCAGGATGCTTGGGCTATGACGCTGCGTCTTCCGGGGTCCGCTGTTTCACATTCTGCGCTGGGTTCCTCCGGTGCAGTCATTGGCTCTGGCTCCGTGATGTGGTGTCCGGGGGCATGGTCCTCCCAGTTAAAGGGATACTGTCGTGAAAAGGCGGGTTGCTCCAAAGGAGCATTGCTATGGAACCCGGTCAAGAGCGAAGGTTCGTCCGGCTGTGGAGAAAGGAGAGGATCTTCTCTGTCAGGTACACTCCACCACTCGGTTACACAGTCAATACCCTCTTGTGGCGCAGGGGAATCATGACAATGATTTATGATGGGATGGAGTATTACTTTTATTTGAGGATTTGATATTTCTGCTGGCCAATTTTTGTTACACAGAGCTGTGGGCCCCACGGTTGAGAGTCATTGAGGGAATGAGCCTATAACGCACTAAGGGGCCGATTCCGATTCAGGCCGGAAATCTCTCCGACCGAGCCGGACCCGGAGAGATTCCCGACCGAATCGGACTCTGGCAGTCCGACCGAACGAGTACGATGCGCACGCATGCAATCAGACTCGAGTCGGTCGGACTCCCATTGAGTCAATGGGAGCCGGACGTACAACGCGTATGCGGGCTCCCATTGACCCAATGGGTGCGAGGCGAACAAGGGTGCCCCCTACAGTGGGTACGCCTCGAGCGACTCGCGGCGTACATGCACAGGTAGGGGGGACCCATGGGTCCCCCCTGTGTGCGACTCGCGTGGCTACGCGTACAGGGGGGTCCGACACAGACCCCCAAAGTCCGGCTCCGACTGCTCTTTCGAGCCGGACGGGCGCGAGTCGGTCGGACTGCTCGCGGCGCGCATCATACTTGCCCGGCCGGGGAACGTCTCCATCGCGCGGTGCGAGTCGTGTCCGTGCGAGTCGGTCGGTGCGGTTGAGACGCGCGAACGAGTCGGTCGGCGATTTTGCGTGCGCTCGCATCGTACTCGCTCGGCCGGACGCACGTACGAATCGGTCGGGATAGAGGGCTCCGAATCGGATCGGGTTAAGCCGAATCCGATTCGGTGCCCTACCGGCCAAGATCGGAATCGGCCCCTAAGTGTGCCAACTACTCTGTACTACCACTGGCGTAAAATCGGTTTTGTGCTTATATCGCGCAACACGTGTGGGTTTTCCTTACTGATTTGAAAGTGAAATAGGAGACAGACCTAGAACTCCAGATTGCAGATATAGACAGGGAGAGGATTCTAGTACTTATACCTGATGTCTCGTGAAATGCCAGGTTTAAATTAATACATTTTTATATCCTACATAGAGCATCCCTTACACCTGGCAAGGTTAATCCGTTTTATGTGACTGCTGCTGCAAAGTGTCTGAGATGTGGGGAAAGGGAGCAGAATTGTTCCATATGATTTGGTCCTGATCGGTTTTAGCTGGATTCTGGTAAGCAGTTATTGATTGTATAAATGTGACTTTTTGGGTGATCCTTGTAGTCCCTTAGCCTGCCGCCTTGGAGGATATCCTTGTTCTAAAAAGAAGAAAATCACTACTAGATTTACTGATTTGGCATTGATTCTGGCTAAACGTGAAAAGTCTGAGAATGGACCTTGATTCCTTAGATGGAGAAAAGAAATGGTTAGATGAGCTAGACTGGGGAGTTTTGTGTTCTTTCGGGAATTGAAGAGAGGGCAGGGAAAGATTGAAAGTGCACGAGCATGAGAATGCCTTGTGGACTGTTGCTAACCCCAGACATAGACTTAGGGCCTCATTATGACTCCAGCAGTCCTATGGACCACCATAGCTGTGGTGCTGGTGCAGGCACCGGTGGTCCGACCGCCCTATTATGAGTTTGAGGGTCGGACCGCCAAAGGACCGCTGCAACCACTGGGGATCTGTGATCCCTCGGCGGTGTTGCAGCAATGTGATGTACACAATGTGCTGGCAGTGCCGCTGTGGCATGCCAAGCACATTAAGAGTTAACTCACATCCACCCTTTTCATGGTGGTGAGCCCACCATGAAAAGGGCGGTGGTGAGAAAACTAAGGGGGCCCCCTGTTGCCTCTGGGCCAGGGGATGCATGCAGGCATGTTGTGCCCCCCTGTACGCATGCACCCGCAGGTCCTGCACGACATGGGCTGCACAGTCCATGCCGTGCAGAAACGTGATATGGTGCTCCCATCAAGGTGCCTTTCTAAGGCTCAGATATGAACCTTAGAAAGGCACCACAATGGGACCGCCAAAGCACCGCTCACCAGACCAGGATTAAACTCCTAATCTGGCAGGCGGTGTGCGGATAGCTTTAGCGATTTCACAATGGGGCGCTGGCGTGGTGACCCGCTGCGAGACTGCCAAAGTCGTAATCAGACCCTTAGATACACTGAATAGCTGCTAGCTCTCTGATATCTCAGGAGGATTTAGAGGATAGAATTGACTGTCCTTGCATGGGTTGTCAGGGATGGGACTTTGAACTACTGAGATGAACTTTGCGGGACTTCGGACTACTGTGGTGTATACTGAAATACTGCCCATTAGGGCATCCTTTATTTGGCAGGTTGACAAGGGGCAACTATAGGTAGGGGTGTTAGTTATTGATTGCTAGTTGGAGGCTGGAATGATCTAAAGGGATGTTGCAATATGTTTAATGTCATGATTGTATTTATTGTATGTACTTATTTTTAACTTACTTATTAAGGCAAATGTGTATTTGTCAATTTAAATCTAAATTCTAAATTATTAATTATAACCAATTTAATATATGCATTGATTGAATAATCCTTTTTTTCTGTACACTTGCAGCTTTTGTTTTATGTTCTATATTGAAAATAATAAAATTCTTTTTAAAATAAAATCATTATCATGCATGTAAAAACATTCTACCTTTGGTGCATCAAATTAATTATTTGGCGCCACTCAGATCAAGTAACTACACGTAAAGAAACCTCAAATGGGTAACTATAAAATGTTGTTTGGCAAGTGCCACTGAGCACTGTTTGTAACCTTAGTAAAAGTCCACATCCCAATGGCATGTCAATGCAATGTAGAAAATATGAACTGGAATTACAAACAACTCCTCGGCCACAGTGGAAGAGTTTGTTTTTGTAAAAGTCCTTATCTAAAAATAAACACACTTAACCCCTTCGCTGTGTTCGTCGGCCAACGGCCGTCGCGAGCACTACCTCGGTAGTGCTGCGCACGTCCGTTGGCCGACGCGACCCCGCCCACTCCTTTGAAGTGCCGCACTGCGGTGGAATGTTCGCCGCGGTAAAGGGGTTAAACAATAACTGTTCCTAACAGCTGTGCCGCCTTTCAGTCATGGGCCTCATAGCCTCAATTAAGCCGGGAAACTCCTGAGGATTGAAACGAAAACAATTCAGTCTCCACATTCCCATTAAGGTGTTTACCCCTTCAATGTACCTTTACAATTCATTTTTTATATATAAAGTGGATCCGCAGATGCACCATTGATGCCACCCTGGTGAAATTACCATGTTTCTGGCTTTTTAGGCACTGCAGTGGATCCATGGATCCAATCTAACTTTTTAAAAGCAACCAAAATGTTATCCCAAATTCCCAGTGAAAGTCCCAACTACCTATTTGTCTATCTATACATGTGCAATAACGTCTGTATATATGTATGTATGTCTGTATGTATGTGTGTCTATGTGTGTGTGTGTGGGTGTAGTTGTGCCCAAGTCTATATAAATGAACATGTGTTTGGGTGCTATTGTGATTTTATGCCAGGGAATCTCTTGTAGAGGTGTGCATAGGGGTGAGTGTGTGACTGAATGTGTATGAGTCGATGTGTGGGTGGGTGTGACTGACTGGATGGGTGTTTGTGTGAGGGTAGTTGTGTATGTGTATTTGTGTGTGAGGGAATGTGTGTGTAGGTATGTGTGTGAGTGTGTGTGTGTCTGAGGAAGGATGTGTGTATCTGTGTTTGTGTACTTGTGTTTATGTCTGAGTGTGTGTGACTGAGTTAGTGCAGGTATGTGTGTATGTATGAGTGCAAGAGAATACATATGGATGTGCGTGTATGTGTGTGTGACAGAGAGATACTGAATGTGTGGTGGTGTGTGTATATACCTGTGTGTGTGTGTTTGTGCCTTTGAGCAAGGTAATGTCTGTGGTGTGTGTAGGTATGTATGTGAGTGTGTCTGTGACTTAAAGTGTGGAGGTGTGTGTGCATGTGTGTGCACTTGTATGTGTATCTGTGTGTACGAGAGAATGTGTGGATGTGTGTTCAAGTGACAATCAATCATGGTTTGTATAGCATGACTACTCACTCGTGAGGGTCTTAAGGCACGGGGGAGGGGGGCTGCTGATCTGTCTAGGCACTGGGGTTTGTCGAAGAGCCAGGTCTTGAGAGCCTTCCTGAATTGGATCAGCGGTGGAGTAAAGTGTGTGTGACTGAATGTGTGGGGTTGTAAGTGGTATTATGTGTGTCTGTGTGGGGTGGAGTTGTGTGTCTGTGTGTATGCATGATGGAATGTGTTTGGATGTATGTGATGGTGTGTATGAGTGTATGTGACTGTGTGTAGGATTGTGTGTCTGGGTGTGTGTGTGACTGAGTGTTTCTGTGTGCCTTTGAGCAAGGGAATGTGTGTGTCGGTGTGTATGTGAGTGTGACTGTCAGTGAATGTGTGAGGGTGTTTGCGCATGTATGTGTAAACTAAGTGTGTGTATCTGTGTGTAGTTGTGTGTGTGTCTGTGTTTGTGAGGGAATGTGTGTCAATGTGTGTTCAAGTGTGTGTGTCTGTGACTGGATGTGTGGGAGTGTATGTGGCTGTGGTTTTGTGTCTGTGTGTGGTCATGATGCAATGTGTGTGAGGTGTGTGATGGTGTGTGTGTATGGGTGTTTGTAACTGTGTGTGTGGGGTTGTGTGTCTGTGTGTGTGCCTGTCAGCAAGGGAATGTGTGTGGAGGTGTGTATGTGAGTGTGTCTGTGACTGAATATGTGGGGTGTATGTGTGAATATGTGTAGCTGACTTTGTGTGTATGTGTTTGCGAGAGAATGTGTGTAAATGTATGTTCAAGTCTGCTTGTGGATGTGTGTAACTTAATATGTGGGGGTGTATGTGGGAGTTTCAGTGTAGCTGCAGTTGTGTGTCTGTGTGCATGGCAGAATGTGTGTGGAGTGGTGTGATAATGTGTATGTGGGAGGGTGTGTGAATGTATGTGTAGAGTTATGTGTTTGTATGTGCCTGTGAGCAAGGGTATGTGTGTGGAGGTTTTTGTGTGTGTTGGTGTATGTCACTTAGTGTGTAGTGGTGTGTGCCTAAGTGTACTTGTGCTTGTATGTGTGTATTTTATTTTTATAAACATTGCCTGAGATCCGCAGATCCATGGAGAAGCTGTGCTGAGTGCCACAATGGATCCGTAGATCTGTCAAATGGCAAAAAAAACAATTTTTGAATCCATTTCCACCTCAGGGGTGTTCCACTATGACCCCCTCACATACCACTTAGAGGGTCAGGGTACCTGTAACCTGCCTCTTTATACAATTTTTCTTTGCTCTCTAGAGAACACAGGGAGAGTCCCCAAGCCCTAAGATGGTGGCCGCAACCGGCTGTTCAGGTTTCAGTTAGCTAATCAAAAGGCACAATTGACTTGTGGATCTGAAGATTCAGGGCAAAGGATCTGCTGTGTATCTGCGTCTCTATATACATAGATTATGAACCTTGATTTATCCAAAACCAGTGAACAAATTTGCACTAAATCATAAAAGCACGCTCTCTGGACCAAGATCTAGCTTTCTGCCAAATTTGGTGGTATTCCATCCAGCCGCTTTTGCTGTATAGCCGTTCAATTTTCATATGGAACTTTGCATGGGGAATATGCATTTTGGGACCCTCTTTTATCTTGGGCCCTGCTTGACGGATCACCCTGAAACTTATAAGGAAGGAGTTCAGGTGGATGAACTTTGTTTTTGGAGTCTGTAGTTAGAATATTTTTATTCTGCAGGTCGACCTTATGTTAAACCTCTCGCTATTATAAATTATATTGTTGCTGATTCAAACTAACTACCTAACTATATTTTTGCTTTCTGTAATGATTCCGAAATTATAAAAATAAACCTTTATGGGTATGACTTTAAATATTGTCTTGTGAAAGTTTTCTTTATTTACCTTGAACCCTCATCCTTTGGTACTCTCAAGGCCCAATCCTGCATATCTGCACTTTAAAATATATTAGTGCAAAGCACTGGTAGAATCGTGCAATTAGGGGAGGCGGGGCTCTAACACACAGTGTGAATACATACACTCTGTAACAGGCATACTTCATTAAGTGTAGCCACCATTTGAGCACAGTGAATGTAACCCTCAAGCTGAATGGCTTAAATACCCACAGATATAGTTGAGAAAGCTTAGGCTCAGCCCTCATTGTACTCTGAAATTTATTGTGGTAGCTCTGAATTTAGGAGTAATAGAACTCTGAAACTTGTGCATTAGACCCCACCTTGCATGTTGCACTTTCAGATACATTTCCATGGTGATTAGAAACAAAGTTCCACCCTGCGTCAGAAAATAATAACAAAGATACTGCTGCAATTAGAACACCTTCTAAACCTGCATCAAAATTATCGTAAAAAAGTAGTTGCATTTGCTGTTTTAATTGGATTAATCCTATCTGCAAACTGGACTTCACTGTGATCTGGTACACTCCCTTGTGTGGGCAGAGAGGAACTTTCAAACTGTTGACTGATATAAGAGCAGATAGTAAGGTTATAACAACTAAAAGATGACACAGAAGAATGAAGTCTGTGAGATTCAGCCTTAAAAGCATTTGAACCTTCCCCCCATGCTTTGTTAGGGGTAGTGGAGTAGATTACAATTGTTTATTTTTTTCTCTTAAGCAAAGCCAAGGTAGTTACTAGATAAACTGAAATGTATTTTAGATATTGAAACATATTTATCTGATGAAGTCACAGATAAATCCATGCACAGTGGTTTGTATTGGCTGAAATTGTCAAAAGGGCATTCCCAAAGAAGCCTTGTTAGTAATAATTTGTAAGAGGCATGGCCTCTGTAATTAAAGATGCATCCTAATACATGCGGCTTAGAATGACTCTGGCCTCCTGTTTCTGTTCCTCTTCCTGGTTCTCCTATTCCTACTCGTCCTGGTCCTCTTTTTTATGGTGTGGTTTTTCCTCCAGGTCATCCTGTTCTTGATCCTCCTTGTACTCCTACAGGTCTCCACCTGATAATGGTCCTCCTGGCTGATGCTCTCCTAATCCTGGTCCTATCCTTCTGGTACAATTCCTGATCTTTGCCTTCTTGGTCCTGGTTCGGCCTGCCTTGAAATCACTCCAGTGGCTTCCCTGAGATTCCAAGATTAAGTTCAATTTGCTTAGAAATGGGGGTCTCTAGTTGGCAGAGGTAGGTACCTTTGTCCAAATAGGGACCCTTGCTTCTAGTCAGGGTAAGGGGGATACCCACTTTAGATAACCCCTGCTCACCCCCTTGGTAGCTTGGCACGAGCAGACAGGCTTATCCCAAAGCCAATGTGTAAAGTATTTGTACCAACACTCACAGTAACACAGTGAAAACACCACAAATGGACACCACACCAGTTAGGAAAAATAAAATATCTTTATCTAAACTAAACAAGACCAAAACGACAAAAATCCAACATACACAGTTAAAAATATGACTTTCAAAAGGTTTCAAGAACTTGTGCCATAGAAAACTATGGATGCGTGACTTTTCACCAAAGTACCTGTAGTTGCATCAAAGTTCACCAAGCCAAACAGCCGCAGCGTCGGAAAACAAAGAGATGCGACACTCCCGAGACCCTGAGCAGGTGATGCGACAGTCCCGCTGCATGCAGAGGAAGGGTTGCGTAGATTCCAGTCTGTATGGGGAGGGATGCGTTGATTCTTCGTACGGGTTGCGGCATGCATGTGATGCGTCGGATGAACTTGCCGCACAGGTACGATGCGTGGAAATCCGGGATGCGTCGGTGAACGATGCGGCGGCGTTGCGCAGCCCTGCGTCAGTCCTCTTCAGCCGCGATCCCTCGATGTGTCGATTCTTGCAGCGACGTCATGCACTGCGACGGTTTTCGCAGCAGCGCAGCGATGCTTGGAGATTCTTCTCGCGCTGTGAAGATGCGTCGGAAAAACAGCCGCAAGAAGAGCGATGCGTCGATTTCTGTAGTTCTTTGAGTTTCTTCTCTCTTCCAGCTCCCAAACAGCAGCAACAACCTCCAAAGGCCCAACACTGGCACAGGCACCTCAAGGCAGGTCAGAACTCACAACAGCAGAGTTCAGGGGAGCTGGGTTGAAGTCTTTGTGTCCCTGAGACTTCTGAACAGGAGGCCAGCTCACTTCAGGCCCTTGGAGATCTCCTTCAAGCAGGGGACACAGCACACAGCAAAGTCCTTCTCCTTTCCTTGGCAGAAACAGCAACTCCAGGCCAACCCCAGACACACAGCAAGGGCAGTACTTCTCCTCAGTCTCTCCAGCTCTTCTCCTTGGAAAAGGTTCCTCTTGAATTCCAGGAATGATCTAAAGTTCAGGGGTTTTAGGTCTAATACTTATACCCCAAAATGTCTTTGTTCTATTTGTGCAAGGGGCTCTGAGCCCAGTTCAAACCAGTTCTGGGGGCACTCTGCAAGTGCACAACAACATCCTTTGTCAGTGTAGGCCTTGGCTCCAGACACACCACAGGGGGGCGGAGCCAGCATTGTGGAAGGAAGGCACAGCCCTGTTCAGGTACAGGTGCTACTCCTCCCACCACTCCAAATGCAGACCAGGCCTATTCAGCTTAGTGCTGACTCATCCAGACTTCTGGAGCCACTACACCTCCCCTGCCCCTGTCACTCCAAAGCCAGACAGTCAATCCACAAACAGCCAGAGGCACACAGGATGGTTGAACAAGAAAAAAGCCACTTTCTAAAAGTGGTATTTTCAAACAAACAATTTAAAAACCATCTTGACTAAAAGATGTGTTATTAAATTCTGAGTTCAGGGGTACCAAACTCAATTTTTCTAACTTATTCCTCTGGGCAGATATGCTTGAAAAATGTTACAAAGCATTCTCCATTCTGTCCTATGGGGCAAGATAGCCTTTCAATAGTGAAAAACAAAATTGGCAGTATTTCACTATCAGGACATGTTACACACACCAGTACATGTCCTACCTTTCACATACACTGCACCCTGCCCAGGGGGGTACCTTGGGCCTACCATAGGGGTGCCTTATGTGTAAGAAAAGTGAAGGGTAGGGCCTGGCAAGTGGGTGCACTTGCCAAGTCGACATGGGAGTTAACAAACTGCGCACAGGCACTGCGGTGGCAGGCCTGAGACCTCTTTTCAGGGCTACTCATGTGGCTGGCACAATCAGTGCTGCGAGCCCACTAGTAGCATTTGATTCACCAGCCCTGGCACACTCAGTGCACTTTACTAGGGACCTACTGGTAAAACAAATATGCCAATCAGGGAGAACCAATCACAATATCAATTTACACAGGGAGCACTTGCACTTTGACACTGATCAGCAGTGGCAAAGTGCCCAAAACATCTAAGCCAGCAAAAACGAAATCCAGCACAGTGTCAAAAACACAGGAGGTAGAAGCAAAAAGTCAGGGAAAACCACGCCAAGGATGCCAGGTCTAACAATAACACCTACTGAAACAAAGTCCCCATATACCTACAAAAGTTAAACATGCAGGCATCTCCAACCAAGAATCTTCACTCATCATCTTTTCATCACCCCAGCAGAGGCCAGCCTCAGGGCTGAGGCAGGTCCACGAAAGTCCAGTTGGTGTTGGTCAGCTGGGCCATTGCAGGGAGGCCTCTGGAAGCTTTTGTGTTGCTGTAGCTCAGAAAGGAGGTCTGCCAACTAATCCTTGGAGTCACTTCCTGAGATCCTGGGTTCAAGGCAAGCAGGTCCCATCTTCCTTCTTCAAAAAGCAGGGCAGTACTTCTTCCGAATCTTCCACAGGTCCGGAAGTGGCCTTATGAGAGGTTCTGAAGGTGCCCCTTTTATTCCCAGTGCCAGTGCTTGTGGGTGCGAGATGCCCCCTTGGTCTAACCTTTCCCCTTTCCTGGGTTTGGCTCCAAACTGTCTAGGGTAGCAAAGGGCAGGCAGGCCTAAGTGTGAGCGCATTTGTCAGTAACAGGGCACAGCACCCCTTAGAAGTCAGGAAGTGGATGAGCAAGTCCTGACGTTACCCTTCGAAGCTCAGGAAGGATAAGTATAACTCACCAGGACATCCTGCTCCGGATACCAACATCCTGCTCCACAACCAAGGACCTTTTATATCCATGTCTGGAAGGAATACACAAAACACCACTGGAGAGCCGTTCACAGTCATGTGACCCTTGGACACAGGCAGGAAGGGTCATTTAGTTCGGCAGAAACATGATAACTTACCAAAAGTTTCATTTTTAGAAAAACAGCTTACAATTAAAGAGGATTTTAAATTACAATTCATTTGAGTGGAGACAGCATTTTTCTATATGGTCTCAAATGGAAGTTGTCACTTATGAAATGTAATAAGGCAGCCCAATGTTAGTCTATGGAAGAGATAGCTTTGCAGCAGTGAAAAACCACTTTAAAGGCCTTATTACGAGTTTGGCTGTCCTCATGTAGGAACGCCACCAGTGCGCCCACAGGAGGACCACCAAGCCTGTGGTGCACCCGCCTGCCCGATTCCGATTTGAATCCAGGGTGAGTGGGCAGTGCTGCTGCGGTCTCACAGCGGTGGCTGTGTTAGGCTCATAGGAGAGCCTTAACAGCAGACAGCCGCCATGACAGTGCCTATAGCACATTCCTGCACAGTGTAGCATGCACCATGTCGTGCATGCTAAACCATGCAGGAACGGGGGTGTAATTCCAGGAGGGCACAACATGTGCCTCCCCGCATGCACCCCCAGGCCCAGAAGGTGCAGGGGGCCCTGTTAGGGCCCATTTAGTTGCATGTCCGCCACCCTTTTCATGGCGGGCTCAACGCCATGAAATGGGCAGTGGAAATGCAACTCAGAATATGCTTGGCGGTGCCGCAACGGCACCACCAGCATATTCCTGCTCCTTTCCGCAGGATCCTGGATTCGGGTGGCGGTGATGGTCCTGTGGCGGTTCAACTGCCACACTCGAAATATGGCGGGCGGACCCACAGTGGTGGCGGTGATCGGACCGCCACCGCGAGTGCAGCAGTCTTAGGACTGCCGTTCTCGGAATAAGGCCCTAAGAGTTTTTCACTACCAGGATATGTACAACTTAAACCCATCTATCCTACTTTTTAAATATTACGCACCCAGTGATCTTTTAGTGCCTACCTTAGGGGTAACTTACAAGTACTAAAAAGGAAGGTTTAGACCTGGAAAAAGGTTTATTTTGACAGGTCGAAATTGAAGTTCATAACTGCACTACAGGCTGCAGTGGCAGGTCTGAGATATGCTTTACATTGCTACTTTAGTGGTTAGCACAATGACTGCTGCAACCCACTAGTAGCATTTAATTTACAGGCCCTTGGTACAGGTATCACATTATGCTAGGGACTTATAAGGAAATTACATTTACTAATCCGATGTATGCCAACTTTATTATGTTTAGAAGGTAGAGCACAAGCACTTTACCACTGATTGGCAGGAGTAAGTGTGCAGACTCCTAAAAGCCAACATAAACGGGTTCAGCAAAGGAATGCAAAAATCTAGGGTGATAATGCAGAGTTGGCCATGTCCAACAAGCCCCAGTACTTATTTTTTTCTTGTGGCCATTCTAAAATCTATAAATTTGTGCCCACCCGTAAAAAACGTTTGGACCCACAGACGCCAATGACGATAGTTGTAATTTCTTTTTTTAAACTGTTTAACTACATTTGTGATTAATGTCAACATCAAATGTCCCTCTTGAAAAAAAAAAATAGTGAACAAGCGAGACCTATTGCTAATTGTCACATGAAATATGCAGCTGAGCAACATTTTTGCTGGGTTTCATGTTTGTACTCTTACCAATATTAAGTTTTATGCTGTGAATCATGGGAAACTTGACATGGGGGGGATAGAGGAAGTTTGCTGCGTAAAAGGGAGAGGGAGACACTGTGGATTGGTTTTCTATCTTTCTTGCATCCAACGGGCATTATTAAAGAAAATGAACTTATTTATTTTCTTTTACATGTAAAACCTATGATGTTCACTATCAAATCTGTACAATATTGACTTCCTCATAGAAAACATTCTTTTTATCCTATTAATCTGCTATACATGGTTACATTTGTTCTAGCATTCATTATTATAATGCAATTTCCCCTACTGTCCACAAGACAGTGGGGCATATTATCAAGGGCTTTATCGCCGATTTGGCGGCACTTTTTGCCGCTAAATCGGCGATATTTTTAACGCCCTATTAGCAAGCTGTCGCTAACAGGCGTTAGCGACAGCTTTCAGGCGTTCGAGGCCGGGAATTACATCGCCTTGCATGTCAGCGATATTTATCGCTAATGACATGCAAGGTAGGCGTTCCCACTAAAAGCGACTGTAAACAGTCGCTAACACCACTAACCCCTATTATCAAGGCAGGCGAAGTGATAAAATAAATCGCGCTAAGCGCGTTTATCGCTATATTTTATCACCTGCTACTGACTATGACTTACCTGTTTGTAGTATAGGAGGTGGATTCTAATGCTGAATCCACCTTGGCGTTAATGCGAGAATATCGCTGGTTTTCCAGCGATATTCTCGCATATATGCCGCTTATCGCTGGAATAATCATCGCCATAGCGCTAATTGTTGCTAATACAGCGTTAGCGTGGCGATATATTCCAGCGATAGCTGGCGATAAAATATTTCGCGCTAAGCGCGCTCTGCGATATTTATCGCATTTTGTTGCTAATATGGCCCAGTATTATATAAAAGCATGGGGCATATTAGCAAGGGCACTATCGCCGCTTTAGCGGCACTTTTTGCCGCTAAAGCGGCGATATTTATATCGCCCTATCAGCAAACTGTCTCTAACATCAGTTAGCGACATTTGCGGGCATTAGCGCCCGTTTTTTTACCGCTTTGCATGTCAGCGATATTTATCGCTAATGACATGCAAAGTGGGCGTTCCCGACGAACAAACCTGGGAAACACTCGCTAACAGGCCTATCGCCTATTAGCAAGGTGGCCATGGCCCCAGTTAGCGACGTGAAAAGTCGCGCTAACCGGGTCATCGCCATTTATTTAACACCTGCAATTAGCAGGTGTTAGCCATACCTAACATGGGGGTGGATTATGCTGATACGACCACAGGGTCGTATCAGCAAGGTTTTCTCCTTCTCCATGCAACATCGCTGGTTTTTCAGCGATGTTGGCCCATTTCCTCGCTTATCGCTGGAATATTCATCGCCATAGCGCTAATCGTTGCTAATACAGCGTTAGCGTGGCGATATATTCCAGCGATAGCCGGCGATAAAAAAAATCACGCTAAGCAGGGTTAGCGATGATTATCGCCTCTTCTTGCTAATATGCCCCCATGTATTTCAGTTATAGCGTTAGAATTTAAACCGCTCTGAAGAAGTCATGTATTTACACTGTGCCATCATTAGGGTGGCATGTGATTTTTTATGGCAGTGGTTTACGTGAGATGCAGTCGGGAACTCTTACGTATTGAATCTGGTTCTAATTAAAATTGGGCACTGGTTGGTAACCCTCAATTGACTGGATTCCCTATGGCTTTTTGAATATTGGGAAGCTACATTTCTCGGCGTGTGAGAGCGTTGATTTGCAAACATACTTTCAAAATCCCCTGTCTAAGGGCCACACAAACAGCTTGAAACAGCATGTTGTTAGTGAAAGTACACATTTTGCTCTTGCTTGGATTTTGATCTTTGGCAGTAGGGATTGTGGGGCATATTAGCAAGAACCTCGTTAAAATTATCGCCGTTTTAGCGGCAGGAAACTGCCGCTAAAACGGCGATAATGGGCTTGCTAATATGCGTTATAGAATTCCAATAGAAGCCCAGGTTAGATGTGCAGGACGTCTAACCTGGGCTTCTATTGAATTCTATAACGCATATTAGCAAGCCTATTATCGCCGTTTTAGCGGCAGTTTCCTGCCGCTAAAACGGCGATAATTTTAACGAGGTTCTTGCTAATATGCCCCTGTATTCTTTGCATTCAAAGGTTACTTACTTAAACTTGTGTAAAATAGACACATTTAGATTTTAAAATTGAGAAATAACGGTTTTTTAAGGATCAACTGTGTTGGCTGTGCAGTGAGGTGTAAAAGCTCAAAAATCTAACTTTTGTTTTTGCGAAGTAATATTCTTAGCATAACATTCACTAAGTTTTCTTTTAATCCTCAGTTAATGAATCTTAGCACCTGAGTCTGGCTAAGGGTAAAATGAGATGTTTTACTCAGCCATGCAGCGCTTATAACGCTGAAGACCCTGCAGAGCTGTCCATTGGTGTCTGAACAACATTTCCCCACACCTACAGACTGCAGTTGCACGGTTCTGACTGCACCAAGGCTCTGCTGATGTAGTGCATCTGGTTAGCTTTTGCTCACTGTCTCTCAGTAACTGGCAGTTTTCATTTGAGCTCATTTATATTGTGGCCTTTGACGTGTAAATCAAATTATAGATGCACGAATTCATGCATTCACCTAGAGGGAAGGAGCATAAATAAGACAGTCATCAATAATGAATCTACAGCTTTAGATAGTGATTTTAATTCAATATACATAACCAATAAAATAGTCAAGAATTAATTGGGTTTATTTATTGTCATGAGAGAGGAAGCATTGAGTGCTAACAACACGCAACACCATGAACATCGGTTGCTCTACACAATGACAAGAATGAAAACAAACTGATGCAAAATTATATTTCAACAGAGAAAAATGAGTAACTGACCCCTCACTCAATCCTCTACGAACACCATGGCAGCAAAGAATTTTGTTGTACAAACTGATGTCAAAGGGGATAGTGTAGCATTGGATCGCAAGTCATTATAGCCTGATAGAAGATAATCGTAGGGAGTTACCATAGTAACAGCACGGTAAAAAGAAACCAGGTAATCATCTCAGAAACACAAACATATATGACAGCCTAGGAAAAAGATTACAATTGGTAACCTAGAATTCACAGAGCCAATATATCCATCTTTATCTTCTGTCACATGCTGCCTCAAATGTCCAATGAAAGCCATCATGTGCCCAGGCACAGCTTCAAGTTACTAGTTTCAGACTTGTATGAGCACATGCCAACCTTCCTACATACTACCCAAAATGCCAGCTACAATCTTTTAGTGCCATCACGCATCAGGTGCAGTCACATATGCCCATCTACAATGAACATATGTCCCAATCCTAATACTCCCAGGTCCACTCATAATATAGGTGACATGCATCATAAATTAATGCACAGCAAACCTATGTCCAAAACAAGGGCATCAAATGCCATATCACCACGTAGACCCTCTTATGTCAAGGTGCAGGTATTTTGTATTAATGATCCATGGCCAAAGATGTCCTCATACTGACATTTTATGCGAGGTGTAATCTGATCTGCATTGTCTCGTCATGTTAAATACTTGCAACCAACGTTTTGCTATTTCTTATGAACTTCTGCAGTCATTATAAGCTAATTTACAGCCATCATATGCCACAGGCAGACATTGTATGCAGACCTTATACAGCAGGTATGGCACCTTATGCCCACGAACTAAGGGGCATATTTACAAGGACGGCGATAAATAAACGCAAAGCGCGCTTAGCGCTTTTCTATTTATCGCCGTCTATCGCTGGATTATATCGCCCTGTTAGCGCGTTATTTACAACTCATTTCCCCAGGGCGATATAATTACCAGCGATAGCGTGGAAATTGCCGTTTTGCAGGGAACATCGCTGGTTTTCCAGTGATGTTCTCTGCAAAACGGCGATAACCTTGCAGATACGACCCTGTGGTCGAATCAGCACAATCCACCCCCATATTAGGTATGCCTAAGTCTGCATTTTAGCAGACGTTAGTTTTCGGCGAAAACAGTGGTTTTCACCCAAAACTAACATCTGCTAAAATGCGTTGGCAGCCTTGTAAATATCGCGATGTGCACATCAGCGATATTTACAAGGTTGTACTGCCCAGTGACGCCCACCTTGCATCTCATTAGAGATGCAAAGCGAGACGTCGGGTAAAGGGTGCTAACATGCGCTAATGCATGTTAGCACCCTCTTGTTAATAGGGCGATAGTTTTATCTCTGCTTTTTTGGCTTTAAAAGCCAAAAAAGCGGAGATAAAGCCCTTGTAAATATGCCCCTTAGAAGGTATAGCAGGTGGAACATCCTATACATATATATAGCAACTCAATGCACAAGCACAGCATCATATGTCCAGGAACATGCACAAGGACAGCTCTGATCTGAACATTATTATTGAATATGCACAGGTATTGCCATCATATGCATTGTAAAGGCTCAGACACTACGGTGCAGCCATTAAATCGAAAATACAAATGCATAGGTGCATGCACCGACCCCCTAGACACCTATCTACACACTCACATGCTATGGGTTTTTGCAAGCGGAATATGTTCGTAGTGCAAAATAAGAGCCGTCAGTTGAGCAGTATAGTAAATGTCACAAAAAACAGTTAGAGGGAACTGAAAATCCACTAGAAGCAGGGTTGAATTCCACTATACATTTTTCATTCTCCCCTTGATTAGAGTTGTAGTGTTGTGTGAGTTAGCAATGATGGAACCCACTTGGCTCCTGATGGACTCCATTGAACCATGACATAAGTGTTAAAGTGTAATGAAGTGAATGCAGGTTTAGAATGTAGAGTTCGCACTCAGAAGAATAAATATGTGTTATACTAAGTTCTGTGTCTGGCGTAGTCATTAGCGGGTACCCAGGCTGGGGAGGATGCTACAACTGGTGATGAGATATGGGATATGTTACCCAAAGATCGACAGTGGTCTCCCAGAGAGTTTGCCGTGGTCAGGCAAACTGCTCAACCTAAAGCTATTCAACATACGGAGTGATGACATCAAAGGCAGATACAACCAGGTTTTGAAAGAGCAGCAAATAGCGACAGCAAATTGCAAGTTCCCGCTGTGATTAGAAGCTACAAGGCAGAGATCAACCAGGTGTCAGACACTACAAAGAGACGCCTAAAAACAAAGCAAGTCAGATACAGGAAACTATCACCTGCCTACCAGAACTGAGTAAAGAGAGTCATCATACCACAGCACTGGGTGGAGTGGCTTCCAGAAGAAGTCCTTACCCAAAGCGGCCCAACACCAAAGCTGCTGGGTGGTGACTGAGAACAACTCCAGCGGTCTCTAGAAAAGTGAAGGACTTCAATGGAGACCAAGAGGGGGGTCAAGGTTCCACAGACTGGCAAGGTGACCCAAAGGCCAGAACAGCACAGGGACTCAGAGATGGTATGGATGGAGCAGGTCCTACCAGCCAGTGTCGGAGAGAACTCCACTCTCAGTGTCAGCCAATCTCATAAATGGTTGCAATGCCTCTGACTTCCTGAAACCACCACCACTACCACCATTAGATACCGTCAAAAAGCTGAATATTGGTGACAGATGGACTGCTTGGAGAAAGACACTTGATGATTTAGTTGATGTGCTAGAAAAAACAGATAACAAGAAGATTATCAAATACCTTAAGTATCTTGCTGGTGACTGTGTAAAAGAAGTCATAGAAAATGCAGCAAGTTGATGAAATTACATACCGTCAAATCAAAGAAACCTTGAATCTCAAGATCAATCCAATGCTGAATGTAGATTACGAAAGGTACATTTTCAGTCAATAACGACAGAAAAATGGTGAAATCATTGAAAATTTGTTGAGAGACTGGTTAAGTTCATTAAACACTGTAAGTTCCATTAATTTAATGATTAGGAAGGTATATGCCTCAGAGTAATTGATGGATACCCGTCAGTTTCATTCAGATGACGAATGCTGAGAGAAACTCTTAGTCTGGAGTGAGTTCTCATGGCTGCCAGAGCTGAAGAGCATGCCAATAATAAGCTGCTAACATTGAGGCTGGAGGTGCCCAGAGTGAGTCAGTCATGAGTGTAAAAAGTAAGCCAAAGCACAATGCAGAGGGACACAGAGTGAAGTCTCAATGGAAGAAGAAATTGTGCTTCAGGTGTGTATTTTTGTTTCCACATGAAAATAGATGTCCTGCCATTGGCCAGGTTTTTAAAGGCTGTGGGAAGGAAAACCATTTTGTAATGGTTTGCAAGGTGAAGGAAAAAGTAAGTGCGTCACCCAATGCTTCAAAAGCGATGTTCGACGCACGCCCACAAGGCCAAGCGACCACACCAATTGAGGCATATCGATACTAAATGAAGTCAATCATCATATAAATCATCGTCAAAATGTTCTTCAGTATAATCATCAAGTGAAAGTGAAGACGATGGTTGTGCAATGACGATGTTTACCTCAGAAAAACATGCACATGTTGGACTGACAGCTTGTGAAGAAGAATACAAGTCAAAGAAAAGTTGAGAAGAAAAAGCACCAATGTCATTCAAGCATTGTCCAAGGATTACACTAAAAGTAAATGGTTGTTCAATACCTTTTATTATTGACAGTGGTGCGTCGATAAACATCATGCCTGAGGAGAAATATAATGAAGTGTCTCCATTGCCACGACGTACGCCATCAAAAAATTAAGTGTATACATGGGCTGCATCAATGCCATTAAAAAGTCAAAGTTCATTTAAAGCAACAATGAAACACAACAAAACTAAATTACAAGCACCCAGTCCTAAACTTCAAGGTACGGCATCAAGTGCCTGTTTACTCAGTTTCAGCACAGCTGTTGATATGGGACTGAAATCAGTTAACTATAACATGAATGCTCATCACAAAATAGTAAGTCAGTTTCCTTCGTTGTGCCATGGGTTAGGAAAACTCAAGACTATGAAACTAAAACTGTGCATTAATGATGACTTTTTTCCTATTGCTCAAAAACACAGCTGAACTGCATTTCATTTACAGGAAGCTGTTGAAAAAGAACTTCCGCATTGCAGAGATGCCGACGATGCGAGACCGGTGAAGGACGCTGTCTAGAAGCTGACTGCTGAATTCAGGAGCTGTGCCCAAGGCAAAGGAAACAAACGCGTTCCTCTCCGCAGTTAGCGCTTACGCTTGAATAGATACAAGTTGCCCTGGACAGCGCGATTAGAGCTCAACTCTCCCTTATTGTGATATGGGATAACTAAACCGATCAGTAGGAGCCGTTCCAAAGCCCTGGGAAATGAACGCGGCCACCGCCGCAGTTGGTGCTCACGCTGGAACACACACAAGTTGTTCTGAACGGCGCGAACACA
Organism: Calotriton arnoldi; assembly: GCA_963921515.1. Taxonomy (NCBI): domain Eukaryota; kingdom Metazoa; phylum Chordata; class Amphibia; order Caudata; family Salamandridae; genus Calotriton; species Calotriton arnoldi. The sequence continues at coordinate 264,147 of CAWUFW010001478.1, read as the reverse complement.
GTGCAACCTCTTTTCCACCGAGATATCAGACACCGTCATCTGGCACGTCCCGCTACTGACATGAGACACTCCAGTGTATTCCGCGGTCTTACGTGCCATTAATTGTCAATCACCATCCGTGTTCTTCTTCCACCCACGAATGTGTTCCACCTGTCCTGGTCCTGAGGAGAACCCCAAAAGAAAAATAGGGTTCTGAAACGCGTCAACCTAATCCAGCTAGCCGTAACCACCACCAACCCACTGAATAAAACAGTGTGCAAACAGGGCAATTAGCCTGTTGTAATTGTAGTGTTGTCTAGCTGTGCATGGCAGGTTGCATTTTTGTAAAGTGCAAACAGTCTGAACCGCCATTGTTTCTTTTTCAAATCAAGGACTGGTCAATTGCGTTTTGTCATGTTTTGTCACTTTACAAGTTATGTACTCGTCAAACGTCAATTGTGTTGTTATTATTGATATTTTGCTGAATTTGTATACTTATTGTTTCTTTTCTCTATGACATGAGTTAAGTGTTGACCGCATAGGTTCTCAAAGTAAATGAACAAAGAAAAGGTGTAATAAAGACACCAAAACCACTCTAGTTGTCAAAGTGTTTTTTTTTATGCATTAATCTAAAACGCACGCCCAAACAAACTTTCTGTTCCAATTATTGTGGTGGCCTAGTTTGGGTGTAGATACAGGCCCAACCCCCGTTGTTTAAAAGATGTTTACTCAGTTTCAGCACAGCTGCTGATATGGGACTGAAATCAGTTAACTATAACATGAATGCTCATCACGAAATAGTAAGTCAGTTTCCTTCGTTGTGCCATGGGTTAGGAAAACTCAAGACTATGAAACTAAAACTGTGCATTAATGATGACTTTTTTCCTATTGCTCAAAAACACAGCTGAACTGCATTTCATTTACAGGAAGCTGTTGAAAAAGATCTTGAATCATTGCTCAAACATATCATTGAACATTCCACTGGTCCAAAGCCCTGGGTTTCTCCCATTGTGCTAGTGCCTAAAAAGGACAGTGAAGGAGCTGTAAACATCTGCGTTGATATGTGTCAAGTGAATAAGCTAATAGAATGAAAAAGACATCCAGGTCCGCACATTGCCAACATGATAACAGAATTAAATGGTGCAGAGGTCTACTCTCGCCTTGATTTGAATAAAGGATATCATCAGTTGGAACTCAAGGAGAGCTGCATGCACATTATAAATGTTTCTACAAATATTGTTCTGTTCCAATACAAAAGACTAAGGGGTACAGGCATTATTGTAGGCAATTGCGATTCCATAATCGCAATTATGGAATCGCAATTGCCTATGCATGTAGGTTTCGCAAAAATATTAGCGATTCCTATATATTCCTTAATTGCGAATTGCAAATTGCGATTCGCAATTAAAATAGCTTCCCATTCATTCCTATGGGCCTAGAGGCCCATAGGAATGAATGGGAATTGCATGCGCAATTTGCGAGTACCAAATAGGTACTCGCAAATTGCGCATGCAATTTCAAGGGTGCAAGGGGGCCAAAAGGCGACCCTGATGCACCCCTGAAATTTGCATGTGATCACATGTTGCACACACACATGCCCCAAGGGCATGTGTGTGTGCAACATGGCACTTTGAAAAATGCACTTTAGTGCATTTTTCAAAGTTTTCGCAATTTACCATCAACTTTAAATTGATGGTAATTTGCGATCCCAAATTGCGAAACCGCAATTTTAAAGTGCATCATGCATTGCATTTAGGGAATCGCAATTTGCGATTCCCTAAATGCATTTGCAATTTAGGTCATCGCAAAATTTGCGATTCCCTAAATTGCGAGATTGCATTTGGGTTGATGCATCCCGAATGCAAAAATACCGGTCGCAAAGGGGCAGATTCTGCGAATATGCCCCTTTGCCACCGGTATTTACAATGATGCATGTGCCCCTAAGATTCGGTGTATCATCATCTGCAAAGCTGTTTAAAGATGTCATTCGACGTATCATACAGCCTGTCATAAATACGTTTAATTATAGTGATGACATTGGTTTTCGGAGCTACAAAGAAGAAGCACGATAAAGCTCTCATGCAAGTAAGTATGTCACTTACTTGCAGATGCAGGTTTGACTTTCAATGCCGATAAATATGAGTTCCATGAGACAAAGCTAAAATTCTTTGCCCATATCTTTTCTGGTAGGGGTATTCCATCCTATCCAGCTAAAGTGCAAGTGTTGTCAACTGCCAGTCCCCACATGATGTTTCCTTGTTACGTTCACTCCTTGGCATGGCCAGCTACTGTTCTAGATACATACAAGACTTTGCCACCGTAAGTGCTCCTATGAGACTTGACAAAAAGAATGTTTCATTTCATTGGTCACATGAATGTGAGAAAAGTTTCAAGAGAATCAAACAATCTATTGAGAATGCTACTGAAGTGGCATACTTATATCCAAACCTTCATACAGAGGTTGCTGTTTAGGCTAGCCCAGTCGGGTTAGGCACAATTCTTGCACAGCGGACACCCAAACACTCGAAGACATATTGTGGCATATTCAAGCAGAAGTTTGCCCCAAACTGAACGTGCTTATTCACAACCTGAGAAAGAAAGTTTAGCAGTGGTGTTTTGGCAGTGGTGTGGGCTTGTGAAAATGTCCACGTATGCTTATATGGAAAGCCTTTCATGCTTGTGATGTATCATTAAACATGGTTGACCATCTTTGGCAATCCAAAGGCCAAGATGCCTCCTTGCCTTGAAAGATGAGGTCTATGATTACAAAAATACAACCGCACAATCGTGTACCGCCCAGGGAAAAAATTGCCATTGACTTCTTCAGTCCTCTTGACAATGGTTATCATCTGATGGTAATTGATGATGAATGCTACCGTTTTCCATTAATAGAAGATCTCTCATCCATCACTCAAGAGAGAGTCATCAAGATATTAGATGGCATCTTCGTGACATGGGGTGTTCCTGTGATCTTAAAATATGACAACGGCCCAACTTTCAACAGTCGAGAATTCAGAGACTTTCTCAGTCATCTTAATGTGAAGCATCAGAAGAGCACACCTCTTTGGCCACAGGCTAATGGCCTTGTTGAACGTTTCATGAGTGCTCTCAAGAAAGCTTTTCAGCGTGCTGTATTGGAAAAGCTCAACCTTAAAACTTTTCTTGAATTTTACTCTTCAAGATTATCATTTAACCCCTCACTCAATCACAGGTAAAAGACATGCAATATTGATGTTTGGGAGAGCCATGATGACCAAATTACCTCAATGGATGAACAGAAGAGCAAGTACTGAGGAAGAAACCTGTATAAGAGACTTGGATTATAAAAGGAAAATGAAGGCCTATGCAGGCAAGCGTTGGTATGCAAAAGATATTTCTTTAAATAGAGGAGATCAAGTGCTTGGTTGTCAGTCTAGAAAATGAAAATCTGATGCTGCCTTCGATGGGGAGCCATTTCATGTTGTCCATGTTGACTGCTCAACGTCCTTAGAAGTCTATTATGCTCGTCAGGCACTGATGTCAATTTAGAGACTGGGTCTGAAAGGGCAATTGAAGAACCCCTGACTGCTGTTGTTCCTACATCACCAACGCAGATCATGGGCATTTCGACTGCCTGTCCTCAGCTTCCGAAGAAACGGTTGGGATGTGTGATGAGAATGCCACGAAGACTCATTGAAGAGCAATGATTGTATATATTTGTAAACATTTTAATCTTTTATTTAACAGAGGCGGAGATTAATTGTGTGAGTTAACAATGACGGAACCCTTTTGACTCTTGATGGACTTTGTAGAACTGTGACGTAAGTGTTAGAGCATTGTGAAGTGAATGCACGTTTAGAAGGAGGAGTTCGCAGTGGCACGCAGAAGAATAAAGATGTGTTATACTAAGCTCCATGTCACGCTTGCTCCGCTCCCAGCTTGGTCTACATTGGGGGCGGAACACTTCCAGCATAAAGACGGCCTTCTCGGGCGGAAGATTGCTTCGCGTTCTAGTTGTCATGTTTGCAATCTTCCGCCCTCAGCTCACTCACCTTTCCACTTCCGGGGCACCTTCATGTCATGTCCGGTGTCTCCCGCGGGTCGCAGTTTGTCAGCTGCTTTACCGACTTGCTCGGCATCCTCCATTGCTCCCGACCTGCTCCGGTTTCCTGAGAACCTGCAAAGAAACAGATCAAGACACTTTAAATCATCAGCAGGCTGCATGGAACAATGCAGAAATGCGCTCTGCGAGAATGCCATGATTGCTGCAATATGATTGTGTCTATACATATCTGATATGTTCTACTGGCTTATCGAGATCCCGTTCTTTCCTCAATACTTCACATTCTTACAAATTTAAGATAAAAAAAGTTAACGCTCAGTCCAAAGTTTCTGCCTTAATAAGAGACATGTTCTTGAAATAACCTAACCGGCCCTACACATTTTATGTTAGTTTTTGTTTTTTACTTGATGTAATATACAAGAAGTCATTGTATATACACTTCCAGGCTTTAGAATTTCTGCATTTCGGGCCTTATATTATTCCCTGTTACAGAAAGCTTTTAGGTAGGCTTGTACTTACATTAATTAGTATATATATACATATATATATGTCCCAGACCACCATCCTCATGAGTGCCGGGAACCAGCAGCTTGGTGCATCCCAGGGTATGAGGAAGCCCTGTAATATCTCAGTTTTTCACTAGATTGCAGAAACTCTGCATGGCACGCACTCCCTCCAGAAAAGTTAAACACACATCAGTTGTGGCTCCAGAGTGATTTATTCCCCGCCAACCAACCCAACTCATTTCGGCGTCTACACGCTTTGATCACGGGTGAGGAATTTCTGCATTTTGGGCCTTATATTACTCCCTGTTACAGAAAGCTTTTAGGTAGGCTTGTACTTACATTCATTTGTGTGTGTGTGGATATACATATATATATATATATATATATATATATATATATATATATATATATATATATATATATATATATATAATCAACAACACGGTCCTTTACGGGGGAGCACAATCCAGCTGGTGCTCGTGGCGGGAACAGGCCAATTCTCGCAGAATATAATCCAACAATTGATTAATGACACGGCACTCAACTTGGCTTAAATCAGATTCTTTTATTTCGACCATTCCTCTCCTCCTACGCGTTTCGAACACAAAGTTCTTGATCACGGTAGTACTCGGAGTCCCTTTTCACTTTTAGCTATTTATACCAAGTCACCACTGATACCCGCAATGAAGCATTATGGGATTGGTAGTCTTTAAAAAATGAGCCGGTTATCTAAACCGCTCTTGTGACTTCAAAATTTTGCGAACTAAAGCCAAACATATTAACCCACAAATTAAGGGAATAATATTAATCACCCACATAAGTACATATCCATCAGTTCAGATACTTAGTCTGGACTGACCGGTTGTCAAAATCACTGAAGTCTCAAAATAGCATACATATACCAATGCATTTTAAGACATTCTCGTAATCGTTTCTAGTCCAGTACAAATGAATTTTTATCTTCCAATATCTGAGCTGCTAGTATAGACTAGACTTCAAAGTTATTGTGCATAGGCTGAGTGCCCAAATATCTCTGTGGCAGATACATACTTGCAAATTCTCTTTTAAATGGCAATTGTAATTGGCAACGTTCGCAAAAACTGAACTACATGATACATAACATTTAATTACTTAATTCTTTTCTTCGGCCAGAGCATTATTTCAAAGGAGTATGAGCTGCAAATTCATTGTATATTACGACTGATTTTAAAATCTATCTTATTAATGAATGACCAAGTTCTCAGCAAGAGTTCTGTGTATGTTTCACAGATGTATGTACATTTCTTCGTCCCCATTAAGCCCAAGGGGGACCTTTGTCTTGAATCTAATGATCATCTTGGACTCCTGGCGCCTTAATTTCAATGTTCGATTCCCTCCTCTTTCATGCGGTGGTATTGTGACCAGTCCAGAATATTTCATATCAAGCCAAGTTCGATTCTCATGTGCTTTCATATGTTTGGTGACAGCATAGGAAAGATCTTCATTCTGTATAGCTCTGATATGTTCAAGTATACGTTTTTTGAGGGGACAGATGGTGCTTCCTATATACCTCTTGCCACAAAAGCACTCTATCACATATACAACATGTGTTGATTCACAGGTAATATTTTCCTTGATCTCAAATTCTCTCCCCTTTGGATCTTTGATAGATGTAAGATTCCTTCCAATTTTGCACGCCTTGCATGTTGTACATTTACCAAATCCTCTCTGTTGGGCTCCCAACCAGGTGGTTTTTTTGGCACTTTCGAAATGGCTTCTGATCAATGTGTCAGATATGGAGGGTGCCTTCCTGTATGTTACAAGTGGATGATTGCCTAGTTTTGTACCGATGTCTGGATCCTTAGTCAACACTTCCCAATATTTCTTCAAGATTTGTTGTATTTTATAGCTTTCCTTGTTATAAGTCAGAATCAATCGTGGTGCTTCTTCCTGAGTTTCAATTGTCATATCAGTTGGCTTTTTATCCACCAAAATTTGTGCTCTGCTTTTGTGTCTAGCCTTCATCTCTCCTCGTTGGATGTCTCTATAGTTATACCCTCTTTCAGGAAACGTGTTGTTGTCTCTTTAAACTTTTTTCCATTTCTCTGGGTTCAGAGCAATTTCGTTTCATCCTTATGAACTCCCCATAGGGGATACTTCTCTTGAGGGATTGGGGATGAAAGCTGGAGCCATGTAATAGACTATTCGTTGCAGTTTTTTTTCTAAACACAGTTGTATGTATGGTGTTCGATTTGATATAGACCTTCGTGTCTAGAAACTCAATTTCTTTGGGATGGATATTGTGTGTAAATTGAAGTCCCACATTATTGTCATTGAGAATCGCTAAGTAGATCAGGAACTCCGCTTCAGTGCCCCTCCATAACAGGAAAAGATCGTCAATGAAGCGAAGCCAAAGGGCCACCTTCATTGTGTGAGGATCATTTTCCTCTCTCCAAGCTATGTTTTTCTCCCACCAACCCATCATGAGGTTGGCATAGCTTGGAGAGAAGGAAACTCCCATCGCAGTGCCACAGCTTTGGGAATACAGCTTTTTGTTAAATAGAAAAATATTATTTTTCAAGCAGAGCTCTATCATGTCTATCAACATGGTCGTGTGTTTCAATTTGCCAATTGGTCTCTGCTTTAAAAAGTACAAAGTGGCCTGTATTCCAATGTCATGATTAATCGATGTGTACAACGACACAACGTCGATCGTTACCAAAAGATAATCAGGCTGCCAGCTGGTTTCCATGAGTATTCTTAGGAAGTCTCCTGTATCTTTTATGTAAGAACTGAGGGTAGGCACTATTGGCGCTAAAAAATTGTCCACATATGAGGCTACATTTTCATAGAGGCTGCCACAGCTAGATATAATAGGTCGTCCTGGAGGCTTTTTTAAGGTCTTGTGTATCTTCGGCAAAAAGTATATAGTTGGTATCACAGGATTCTCCACCATAAGGAAATTCTTCTCGTCATCATTAAGTAAGCCCAATTCATGCCATGCAGTTAGCCTCTTACTTAGGTCTAAAATCAGATCGTTGATAGGATTCTTTTTCAATATCTGATAGTTGGCAGTATTGCTTAGTTGACGCATGGCTTCATCCACATAATCTTGTTTGTCCATAATAACTAGATTACCACCTTTGTCAGCTGGCTTTATTTCGATTAAGGCATTGTTTTTCAATGAATCTAGTGCTTGACGTTCTTGTGGGGATAAGTTTTCTTTTCTTCTACCATGTTTCACATTATCCATTGTTTCTAGTTCTGCCACTACTAGATCATGGAATGTGTCAACTCTGTTCCCTGGAGGTAGTACTGGACAGAATTTTGACTGACTTTTAAATTTAGTACGAGAGTATTGATTTGTGTTGATGCCCATTTCTTCCAATAGTTGAATGTCTGACAGCTCCGTTTCATCGATGTCATGTGCTAATTCAAAGGCTGTTCTTAGATTTGGTATTTCGCCCACAGTATATGGTGTCTCAAGTTCTGACATGGACACTATTGTGTTGTCTTTTTAGGCCCTGCTGGTATTCTCGTAAAATATTTCTTGAGTTTTAATTTTCGAATGTATTTATACATATCGATTTTTGTTTCAACTATGTCTTGATGTCTTTCTGGGCAAAAGGTCAATCCTCTATTCATGAGTGTCCGTTCTGCTTGTGTTAGGTTATGTTTCGATAAATTAATAATTAAGTCAGGTTCCTTCGTATTTGCAGTGAGATCCCTTATTGCTTCATTACTGTCCAATTCCGTAGGTGGTATCCCCTTCCCTTTTCTACAACTTCTTCTTGTCTTCCTTCTGCGTCTCTGTTGAAGGACATCCCTTTTCCTCTTCCTCGTGTCCTGGATTTTCCAGCTCCACGTCCCCTGGCTCTGGGATTCTGTTGATCTTGATACAGTATTCTCATCTCTTCTAAAAAAGAAAGTTGATGGGTTCTTGTTGTTGTTTGTTCCCCTTCACTGAGATCTGATTCAGACTCACTCTGTGTGGTACTTGGAGATTTAAGAACGGTTTGTTTTTTTGTATCCAGTTGTTGTTTTAAAACATCAAACCGTTTAGCGAACGTGAAGATAGTCCCATTCTCATAGTCACATTCATCTCTGTGAAATTTCCGCTGTTTGCGTTGTTGTACCTCATCCTCATGTTTGTCTAGATTGCGATCCATATCCATACGCAATCTCTTTAGAGTGTCCTCTTGTGTGTTCAGTACTTGAATCTGTGATTCTGTTTCTGTAATTTTCAGATGTAGCTCTTCAACATCTTTCTTAGCATATTTTATAATTATTAGCATCATAGTTCTAGAACAATCCATATTGTTCTTACCCCATTCTTCAAGCATCTCTGATCTCGTGTCTGGGTGGTTGGGTAGTGTAAAATGCGTAAGCCCCTCGGCACTCTTCCGCATTCCACATACTTTTCTAAAGTTATTATTTCCCAACTTCTAGAGATTTCCTTGCGTAATAGCCTTTCAAGTTGCACAAAAAGTTGCTTAATTGTTGCCACCCCAGGGCATGCTGATTGTCCAGATTCAGATGTTCTTTTACCCGGTACTGTGCCTTTCTGGAACATGGTTTGTGCTGCTTGTGCACGTTTTGCTGCTCTTTCCTCCATTTTACTCTGCCGTTTCAGAGACACTGGCCAATTCGTATCGTTTATTGTATATCCTTGTTCACGTTGTTTCAAAACTACGGGACTCGTTTGCACTGATAGGAGATAGAGAGGTTATTATTTTGTTAGGAGGGACGCTATACCTCCAAATACTGGTCTTTGAATCACCAAGGTAGTATTTAGACTGTTTTTGTCTCGGTCCTACCTCATTTCATTTGAAACATAAGGCAGGCATACTCGCTGCAGCACTGTAGCAAAAGCTGACCAAAGTAATAAAGCGTGTTCTTACCTGGGAGACTCCCGGTCGTGCCGCTATCCTCCGACGCCGCACGCCGACGCTCAACCAGATATCCTTTGGCCGCTTTTTTTACTCGTTTATGGCCGATCTGTGTCCGGGACTCCTTGTGTGGGTTGCAATAGTTGTCCAAATTGTCCTCCGCTCGCTTGTATCAAGAAAAGCGTTGCAAGCCCATACGCGATCAAGTCTCACATTGAAATTTCCTTTCCTTTGGACAACAGAACGGATGTGCCGGGCTCTCCCCCGTGTTCAAAATACAAATCAACAACACGGTCCTTTACGGGGGGAGCACAATCCAGCTGGTGCTCGTGGCGGGAACAGGCCAATTCTCGCAGAATATAATCCAACAAATGATTAATGACACAGCACTCTCCTTGGCTGAAATCAGATTCTTTTATTTCGACCATTCCTCTCCTCCTCCAGTACTCGGAGTCCCTTTTCACTTTTAGCTATTTATACCAAGTCACCACTGATACCCGCAATGAAGCATTATGGGATTGGTAGTCTTTAAAAAATGAGCCGGTTATCTAAACCGCTCTGTGTGACTTCAAAATTTTTGCGAACTAAAGCCAAACATATTAACCCACAAATTAAGGGAATAATATTAATCACCCACATAAGTACATATCCATCAGTTCAGATACTTAGTCTGGACTGACCAGTTGTCAAAATCACTGAAGTCTCAAAATAGCATACATATACCAATGCATTTTAAGACATTCTCGTAATCGTTTCTAGTCCAGTACAAATGAATTTTTATCTTCCAATATCTGAGCTGCTAGTATAGACTAGACTTCAAAGTTATTGTGCATATATATTCACTGAAAAAACCATAGGTTTTAGGGACAGTAGTTATAGTTAGTTGGACATTTCACTCGTACAAAACCATAGAAATTCCCCTGTTATAGTTAGTCATTTGAGATGTCATCAGTGATGTCATCAGTGATGTCACTGACCATGTCATGAGTGATGTAATATGTGACGTCATCAGCAGTGCATTGTGGGGCGCGAGTTATAGTTAGCTGAACTAACTATAACGGGGAATTTCTATGGTTTTGTACGAGTGAAATGTCCAACTAACTATAACTGTACCTAAAACCTATGGTTTTTTCAGTGAATTTCAAAGGTTTTTTAAATGCTAATTTCTAACTATAACGTGTCTGAAACCTATGGTTTTTTCAGTGAATTTCAAAGGTTTTTTAAATGCTAATTTCTAACTATAACGTGCCTGAAACCTATGATTTTTAAGTGAATTTCAAAGGTTTTTTAAATGCTAGTTTCTAACTATGCCTACAGAGGTAGGACATGTGAAGAAAGAAGAAAAACGCACAGAAAGAAGCAAAAGATGTGCAGAAAGAACCAACAGAGGAGCAGAAAGAGGCCTTGTTGCAAAATCATCCTGTGCCCACAACTTTTTCAGACGGGTACTGGTGGTAACTGACTCTGACTAACCAGAGCCAGTGATTTGCTAAAAGACACTTAGAAAACAGTGAAAACACCTACATACACTAGGGAACACTATGCGTTGGGGTACCTCTGTGATTAGCATGACCTCCTCTGCAAGTCCCTAGTACATAATAGGGCAGGGGATTAAACTACCTCTTAAAACGCTGCTACAGGGCACGCTTGCACAGTGGTGAAGGGAGGGGAGCCTGAGGTGACATGTGTGCAAACGCACCTCGTGGCGCGTTTTAAGCTGCGGATTAAGTCCCCTTGAATTCCTGAGGGTCCCTGGGGCCCAACTAGCCCCCCAGGTACCTACAGTTAGGACCACAGAGCTGAGTTGCAGAGAGGCGCTCCGAGGCCACGCACCTTTTTCACCTCTCTGCAACGCAACTCTGTTGTGCTTACTGAAGGTACCTGGTGGGCTAGTTGGCCCCCAGGGTCCCTCAGGATTCAAAGGGAATTAATTCCCCAACTTAAAACGCACCACAGGGCGTGTTTGCGCACATGTCACCTGAGGCCCCGCCTCTCCCTTCACCACTGTGCAAACGCGCCCGTGGTGCGTTTTAAGTTGGGGGATTAGGTCACCTTGAATCATGAGGGTCCCTGGGGCCCAACTAGCCCACTAGGTACTTCCAGTAAGCACCACAGGCCTGCGTTGCAACGCCTGTAACAAATTGTGCAGTTGTGTTTAGGTAGTGAAGAGGGTCATGCTGGGGGTAGTGTTTTAGGGTTTAGGGTAGTGCAGTGGTGTTTGGGTAGTGTAGGGAGTCGTGCTGGGGGAGTGTTTTAGGGTTTAGGGTAGTGCAGTGGTGTTTGGGTAGTGTAGGGGTCGTGCTGGGGGTAGTGTTTTAGGGTTTAGGGTAGTGCAGTGGTGTTTGGGTAGTGTAGGGGGTCGTGCTGCGGGTAGTGATTTAGGGTAGTGCAGTGGTGTTTGGGTAGTGTAGGGGGTACTGCTGGGGTAGTGTTTTAGGGTTTACGGTAGTGCAGTTGTGTTTGGGTAGTGTAGGGGTACTGCTGGGGGTAGTTTTTAGGGTTTAGGGTAGTGCAGTGGTGTTTGGGTAGTGTAGTGGTTCGTGCTGGGGGTAGTTTTTAGGGTTTAGGGTAGTGCAGTGGTGTTTGTGTAGTGTAGGGGGTAGTGTTTTAGGGTTTAGGGTAGTGCAGTGGTGTTTGTGTAGTGTAGGAGGTCGTGTTTTAGGGTTTAAGGTAGTGCAGTGGTCTTTGGGTAGTGTAGGGAGTCGTGCTGGGGTAGTGTTTTAGGGTTTAGGGCAGTGTAGGGGGTCATGCGGGGGGTAGTGTTTTAGGATTAGGTAGTGCATTGGTGTTTGGGTAATGTAGGGGTCATGTGGGGGTAGTGTTTTAGGGTTTAGGGCAGTGCAGTGGTGTTTGGGTAGTGTAGGGGTTGTGCTGGGGGGAGTGTTTTAGGGTTTAGGGCAGTGCAGTGGTGTTCGGGTAGTGTAGGGGTCGTGCTGGGGGAGTGTTTTAGGGTATAGGGCAGTGCAGTGGTGTTCGGGCAGTGTAGGGGGTGGTGTTTCAGGGTTTAGGGCAGTGCAGTGGTGTTCGGGCAGTGTAGGGGTCGTGCTGGGGGTGGTGTTTCAGGGTTTAGGGCAGTGCAGTGGTGTTCGGGCAGTGTAGGGGGTGGTGTTTCAGGGTTTAGGGCAGTGCAGTGGTGTTCGGGCAGTGTAGGGGTCGTGCAGGGGATGGTGTTTCAGGGTTTAGGGCAGTGGTGTTCGGGCAGTGTAGGGGGTCGTGCTGGGGGTGGTGTTTCAGGGTTTGGGGCAGTGCAGTGGTGTTCGAGCAGTAAAGGGGTCATGCTGGGGGTGGTGTTTCAGGGTTTAGGGCAGTGCAGTGGTGTTCGGGCAGTGTAGGGGCGGTGCAGGGGTGCTGTTTCAGGGTTTAGGGCAGTGCAGTGGTGTTCGGGCAGTGTAGGGGGCGGTGCAGGGGTGGTGTTTCAGGGTTTAGGGCAGTGCAGTGGTGTTCGGGCAGTGTAGGGGGTCATGCAGGGGTGGTGTTTCAGGGTTTAGGGCAGTGCAGTGGTGTTCGGGCAGTGTAGGGGGTCGTGCTGGGGCTGGTGTTTCAGGGTTTAGGGCAGTACAGTGGTGTTCGGGCAGTGTAGGGGGTCGTGCTGGGGCTGGTGTTTCAGGGTTTAGGGCAGTGCAGTGGTGTTCGGGCAGTGTAGGGGGTCGTGCTGGGACTGGTGTTTCAGGGTTTAGGGCAGTGCAGTGGTGTTCGGGCAGTGTAGGTGGTCGTGCTGGGGCTGGTGTTTCAGGGTTTAGGGCAGTGCAGTGGTGTTAGGGCAGTGTAGGGGGTCATGCAGGGGCTGGTGTTTCAGGGTTTAGGGCAGTGCAGTGGTGTTCGGGCAGTGTAGGGGGTCTTGCTGGGGCTGGTGTTTCAGAGTCTAGGGCAGTGCAGTGGTGTTCGGGCAGTGTAGGGGTCTTGCTGGGGCTGGTGTTTCAGGGTTTAGGGCAGTGCAGTGGTGTTCGGGCAGTGTAGGGGGTCGTGCTGGGGGTGGTGTTTCAGGGTTTAGGGCAGTGCAGTGGTGTTCGGGCAGTGTAGGGGTCGTGCTGGGGCTAGTGTTTTAGGATTTAGGGCAGAGCAAAGGTGTTCAGGCAGTGTAGGGGGTTTTGCTGGAGGTGGTGTTTCACGGTTTAGGGCAGTGCAGTGGTGTTCGTGCAGTGTAGGGGGTGGTGTTTCAGGGTTTAGGGCAGTGGTGTTCAGGCAGTGTAGGGGGTCTTGCTGGGGTTGATGTTTCAGGGTTTAGGGCAGTGCAGTGGTGTTCGGGCAGTGTAGGGGGTCGTGCAGGGTGTGGTGTTTCAGGGTTTAGGGCAGTGCAGTGGTGTTCGGGCAGTGTAGGGGGTGGTGTTTCAGGGTTTAGGGCAGTGCAGTGGTGTTCGGGCAGTGTAGGGAGTCGTGCAGGGGGTGGTGTTTCAGGGTTTAGGGCAGTGGTATTCGGGCAGTGTAGGGGGTCTTGCTGGGGCTGGTGTTTCAGGGTTTAGGGCAGTGCAGTGGTGTTCGGGCAGTGTAGGGGGTCTTGCTGGGGCTGGTGTTTCAGGGTTTAGGGCAGTGCAGTGGTGTTCGGGCAGTGTAGGGGGTCGTGCTGGGGCTAGTGTTTTAGGATTTAGGGCAGAGCAAAGGTGTTCAGGCAGTGTAGGGGGTTTTGCTGGAGGTGGTGTTTCACGGTTTAGGGCAGTGCAGTGGTGTTCGTGCAGTGTAGGGGGTGGTGTTTCAGGGTTTAGGGCAGTGGTGTTCAGGCAGTGTAGGGGGTCTTGCGACCTGGGTCTCCACGACCTGGGCCCCAAGTACCTCAACGACCGCATGACCTTCTACACGCCCACCCGCCAGCTACGATCAACCAGCCACGGCCTCGCCACCGTACCACGCATCCGCAGAGCCACCGCCGGAGGAAGATCCTTCTCCTACCTGGCAGCCAAGACCTGGAACTCCCTCCCCACTCACCTTCGGCGAACCCAGGACCATTTCTCCTTCAGGAAGCAGCTCAAGACCTGGCTGTTCGAGCAGTAACTCCCCCCTCCCCCAGCGCCTTGAGACCCTCCCGGGTGAGTAGCGCGCTCTATAAATGCATTGATTGATTGATTGTTTGCTGGGGTTGATGTTTCAGGGTTTAGGGCAGTGCAGTGGTGTTCGGGCAGTGTAGGGGGCGGTACAGGGGGTGCTGTTTCAGGGTTTAGGGCAGTGCAGTGGTGTTCGGGCAGTGTAGGGGGCGGTGCAGGGGGTGGTGTTTCAGGGTTTAGGGCAGTGCAGTGGTGTTCGGGCAGTGTAGGGGGTCATGCAGGGGGTGGTGTTTCAGGGTTTAGGGCAGTGCAGTGGTGTTCGGGCAGTGTAGGGGGTCGTGCTGGGGCTGGTGTTTCAGGGTTTAGGGCAGTAAAGTGGTGTTCGGGCAGTGTAGGGGGTCGTGCTGGGGCTGGTGTTTCAGGGTTTAGGGCAGTGCAGTGGTGTTCGGGCAGTGTAGGGGGTCGTGCTGGGGCTGGTGTTTCAGGGTTTAGGGCAGTGCAGTGGTGTTCGGGCAGTGTAGGTGGTCGTGTTGGAGCTGGTGTTTCAGGGTTTAGGGCAGTGCAGTGGGGTTAGGGCAGTGTAGGGGGTCATGCTGGGGCTGGTGTTTCAGGGTTTAGGGCAGTGCAGTGGTGTTCGGGCAGTGTAGGGGGTCTTGCTGGGGCTGGTGTTTCAGAGTCTAGGGCAGTGCAGTGGTGTTCGGGCAGTGTAGGGGGTCTTGCTGGGGCTGGTGTTTCAGGGTTTAGGGCAGTGCAGTGGTGTTCAGGCAGTGTAGGGGGTCGTGCTGGGGCTGGTGTTTCAGGGTTTAGGGCAGTACAGTGGTGTTCGGGCAGTGTAGGGGGTCGTGCTGGGGCTGGTGTTTCAGGGTTTAGGGCAGTGCAGTGGTGTTAGGGCAGTGTAGGGGTCATGCTGGGGCTGGTGTTTCAGGGTTTAGGGCAGTGCAGTGGTGTTCGGGCAGTGTAGGGGGTCTTGCTGGGGCTGGTGTTTCAGAGTCTAGGGCAGTGCAGTGGTGTTCGGGCAGTGTAGGGGTCTTGCAGGGGGTGGTGTTTCAGGGTTTAGGGCAGTGGTGTTCGGGCAGTGTAGGGGGTCTTGCTGGGGGTGGTGTTTCAGGGTTTAGGGCAGTGCAGTTGTGTTTGGGCAGTGTAGGGGGTCTTGCTGGGGCTGGTGTTTCAGGGTTTAGGGCAGTGCAGTGGTGTTCGGGCAGTGTAGGGGTCGTGCTGGGGCTAGTGTTTTAGGATTTAGGGCAGAGCAAAGGTGTTCAGGCAGTGTAGGGGGTTTTGCTGGAGGTGGTGTTTCACGGTTTAGGGCAGTGCAGTGGTGTTCGTGCAGTGTAGGGGGTGGTGTTTCAGGGTTTAGGGCAGTGGTGGTGTTCAGGCAGTGTAGGGGGTCTTGCTGGGGTTGATGTTTCAGGGTTTAGGGCAGTGCAGTGGTGTTCGGGCAGTGTAGGGGCGGTACAGGGGGTGCTGTTTCAGGGTTTAGGGCAGTGCAGTGGTGTTCGGGCAGTGTAGGGGTCGGTGCAGGGGTGGTGTTTCAGGGTTTAGGGCAGTGCAGTGGTGTTCGGGCAGTGTAGGGGGTCATGCAGGGGGTGGTGTTTCAGGGTTTAGGGCAGTGCAGTGGTGTTCGGGCAGTGTAGGGGGTCGTGCTGGGGCTGGTGTTTCAGGGTTTAGGGCAGTACAGTGGTGTTCGGGCAGTGTAGGGGGTCGTGCTGGGGCTGGTGTTTCAGGGTTTAGGGCAGTGCAGTGGTGTTCGGGCAGTGTAGGGGGTCGTGCTGGGGCTGGTGTTTCAGGGTTTAGGGCAGTGCAGTGGTGTTCGGGCAGTGTAGGTGGTCGTGTTGGGGCTGGTGTTTCAGGGTTTAGGGCAGTGCAGTGGTGTTAGGGCAGTGTAGGGGGTCATGCTGGGGCTGGTGTTTCAGGGTTTAGGGCAGTGCAGTGGTGTTCGGGCAGTGTAGGGGGTCTTGCTGGGGCTGGTGTTTCAGAGTCTAGGGCAGTGCAGTGGTGTTCGGGCAGTGTAGGGGGTCTTGCTGGGGCTGGTGTTTCAGGGTTTAGGGCAGTGCAGTGGTGTTCGGGCAGTGTAGGGGGTCGTGCTGGGGGTGGTGTTTCAGGGTTTAGGGCAGTGCAGTGGTGTTCGGGCAGTGTAGTGGGTCGTGCTGGGGCTAGTGTTTTAGGATTTAGGGAAGAGCAAAGGTGTTCAGGCAGTGTAGGGGGTCTTGCTGGAGGTGGTGTTTCACGGTTTAGGGCAGTGCAGTGGTGTTCGGGCAGTGTAGGGGGTGGTGTTTCAGGGTTTAGGAGCAGTGGTGTTCAGGCAGTGTAAGGGGTCTTGCTGGGGTTGATGTTTCAGGGTTTAGGGCAGTGCAGTGGTGTTCGGGCAGTGTAGGGGGTCGTGCAGGGTGTGGTGTTTCAGGGTTTAGGGCAGTGCATTGGTGTTCGGGCAGTGTAGGGTGTCGTGCTGAGGGGTGGTGTTTCAGGGTTTTGGGCAGTGCAGTGGTGTTCGGGCAGTGTAGGGGGTCGTGCAGGGGTGGTGTTTCAGGGTTTAGGGCAGTGCAGTGGTATTTGGGCAGTGTAGGGGTCGTGCAGGGGTGGTGTTTTAGTGTTTAGGGCAGTGCAGTGGTGTTCGGCCAGTGTAGGTGGTCTTGCTGGGGGTGGTGTTTCAGGCTTTAGTCCAGTGGTGTTCGGGCAGTGTAGGGGGTCTTGCTGGGGGTGGTGTTTCAGGGTTTAGGGTAGTGCAGTGGTATTCGGGCAGTGTAGGGGTCTTGCTGGGGCTGGTGTTTCAGGGTTTAGGGCAGTGCAGTGGTTTTCGGGTAGTGTAGGCGGTCGTGCTGGGGCTGGTGTTTCATGGTTTAGGGCAGTGCAGTGGTGTTCGGGCAGTGTACGGGGTTGTGCTGGGGCTGGTGTTTCAGGGTTTAGGGCAGTGCAGTGGTGTTCGGGCAGTGTAGGGGGTCGTGCTGGGGGTGGTGTTTCAGGGTTTAGGGCAGTGCAGTGGTGTTCGGGCAGTGTAGGGGGTCGTGCTGGGGCTGGTGTTTCATGGTTTAGGGCAGTGCAGTGGTGTTCGGGCAGTGTAGGGGTCGTTCTGGGGGTGGTGTTTCAGGGTTTAGGGCAGTGCAGTGGTGTTCGGGCAGTGTAGGGGGTCATGCTGGGGGTGGTGTTTGAGGGTTTAGGGCAGTGCAGTGGTGTTCGGGCAGTGTAGGGGGTCTTGCTGGGGGTGGTGTTTCAGGGTTTAGGGCAGTGGTGTTCGGGCAGTGTAGGGGTCTTGCTGGGGGTGATTTTTCAGGGTTCAGGGCAGTGCAGTGGTGTTCGGGCAGTGTAGGGGGTCTTGCTGGGGGTAGTGTTTCGGGGTTTAGGGCAGTGCAGTGGTGTTCGTGCAGTGTAGGAGGTCGTGCTGGGGGTGGTGTTTCAGGGTTTAGGACAGTGCAGTAGTGTTCTGGCAGTGTAGGGGATCGTGCAGGGGTGGTGTTTCAGGGTTTAGGGCAGTGCAGTGGTGTTCGGGCAGTGTAGGGGGTCGTGCTGGGGGTGGTGTTTCCGGGTTTAGGGCAGTGCAGTGGTGTTCGGGCAGTGTAGGAGGTCGTGCAGGGGGTGGTGTTTCAGGGTTTAGGGCAGTGCAGTGGTGTTCGGGCAGTGTAGGGGTCGTGCTGGGGCTGGTGTTTCAGGGTTTAGGGCAGTGCAGTGGTGTTCGGGCAGTGTAGGGGGTCTTGCTGGGGGTGGTGTTTCAGGGTTTAGGGCAGTGGTGTTCGGGCAGTGTAGGGGGTCTTGCTGGGGCTGGTGTTTCAGGGTTTAGGGCAGTGCAGTGGTGTTCGGGCAGTGTAGGGGGTCGTGCTGGGGGTGGTGTTTCAGGGTTTAGTGCAGTGCAGTGGTGTTCGGGCAGTGTAGGGGGTCGTGCTGGGGCTAGTGTTTTAGGATTTAGGGCAGAGCAAAGGTGTTCAGGCAGTGTAGGGGGTTTTGCTGGAGGTGGTGTTTCACGGTTTAGGGCAGTGCAGTGGTGTCCGTGCAGTGTAGGGGGTGGTGTTTCAGGGTTTAGGGCAGTGGTGTTCAGGCAGTGTAGGGGGTCTTGCTGGGGTTGATGTTTCAGGGTTTAGGGCAATGCAGTGGTGTTCGGGCAGTGTAGGGGGTCGTGCAGGGTGTGGTGTTTCAGGGTTTAGGGCAGTGCATTGGTGTCCGGGCAGTTTAGGGTGTCGTGCTGAGGGGTGGTGTTTCAGGGTTTAGGGCAGTGCAGTGGTGTTCGGGCAGTGTAGGGGGTCATGCAGGGGGTGGTGTTTCAGGGTTTAGGGCAGTGCAGTGGTGTTTGGGCATTGTAGGGGGTCGTGCAGGGGTGGTGTTTCAGTGTTTAGGGCAGTGCAGTGGTGTTCGGCCAGTGTAGGTGGTCTTGCTGGGGGTGGTGTTTCAGGCTTTAGTCCAGTGGTGTTCGGGCAGTGTAGGGGGTCTTGCTGGGGGTGGTGTTTCAGGGTTTAGGGCAGTGCAGTGGTGTTCGGGCAGTGTAGGGGGTCTTGCTGGGGCTGGTGTTTCAGGGTTTAGGGCAGTGCAGTGGTGTTCGGGCAGTGTAGGGGGTCGTGCTGGGGCTGGTGTTTCAGGGTTTAGGGCAGTACAGTGGTGTTCGGGCAGTGTAGGGGGTCGTGCTGGGGCTGGTGTTTCAGGGTTTAGGGCAGTGCAGTGGTGTTCGGGCAGTGTAGGTGGTCGTGCTGGGGCTGGTGTTTCAGGGTTTAGGGCAGTGCAGTGGTGTTAGGGCAGTGTAGGGGGTCATGCTGGGGATGGTGTTTCAGGGTTTAGGGCAGTGCAGTGGTGTTGGGGCAGTGTAGGGGGTCTTGCTGGGGCTTGTGTTTCAGAGTCTAGGGCAGTGCAGTGGTGTTCGGGCAGTGTAGGGGGTCTTGCTGGGGCTGGTGTTTCAGGGTTTAGGGCAGTGCAGTGGTGTTCGGGCAGTGTAGGGGGTCGTGCTGGGGGTGGTGTTTCAGGGTTTAGGGCAGTGCAGTGGTGTTCGGGCAGTGTAGGGGGTCGTGCTGGGGCTAGTGTTTTAGGATTTAGGGCAGAGCAAAGGTGTTCAGGCAGTGTAGGGGGTTTTGCTGGAGATGGTGTTTCACGGTTTAGGGCAGTGCAGTGGTGTTCGTGCAGTGTAGGGGGTGGTGTTTCAGGGTTTAGGGCAGTGGTGTTCAGGCAGTGTAGGGGGTCTTGCTGGGGTTGATATTTCAGGGTTTAGGGCAGTGCAGTGGTGTTCGGGCAGTGTAGGGGGTCGTGCAGGGTGTGGTGTTTCAGGGTTTAGGGCAGTGCAGTGGTGTTCGGGCAGTGTAGGGTGTCGTGCTGAGGGGTGGTGTTTCAGGGTTTTGGGCAGAGCAGTGGTGTTCGGGCAGTGTAGGGGGTCGTGCAGGGGGTGGTGTTTCAGGGTTTAGGGCAGTGCAGTGGTATTTGGGCAGTGTAGGGGGTCGTGCAGGGGGTGGTGTTTCAGTGTTTAGGGCAGTGCAGTGGTGATCGGCCAGTGTAGGTGGTCTTGCTGGGGGTGGTGTTTCAGGCTTTAGTCCAGTGGTGTTCGGGCACTGTAGGGGGCTTGCTGGGGGTGGTGTTTCAGGGTTTAGGGCAGTGCAGTGGTGTTCGGGCAGTGTAGGGGGTCTTGCTGGGGCTGGTGTTTCAGGGTTTAGGGCAGTGCAGTGGTGTTCGGGCAGTGTAGGGGGTTGTGCTGGGGCTGGTGTTTCAGGGTTTAGGGCAGTGCAGTGGTTTTCGGGCAGTGTAGGCGGTCGTGCTGGGGCTGGTGTTTCAGGGTTTAGGGCAGTGCAGTGGTGTTCGGGCAGTGTACGGGGTTGTGCTGGGGCTGGTGTTTCAGGGTTTAGGGCAGTGCAGTGGTGTTCTGGCAGTGTAGGGGGTCGTGCTGGGGGTGGTGTTTCAGGGTTTAGGGCAGTGCAGTGGAGTTCGGGCAGTGTAGGGGGTCGTGCTGGGGCTGGTGTTTCAGGGTTTAGGGCAGTGCAGTGGTGTTCGGGCAGTGTAGGGGGTCATGCTGGGGGTGGTGTTTCAGGGTTTAGGGCAGTGCAGTGGTGTTCGGGCAGTGTAGGGGGTCTTGCTGGGGGTGGTGTTTCAGGGTTTAGGGCAGTGGTGTTCGGGCAGTGTAGGGGGTCTTGCTGGGGGTGATGTTTCAGGGTTCAGGGCAGTGCAGTGGTGTTCGGGCAGTGTAGGAGGTCGTGCTGGGGGTGGTGTTTCAGGGTTTAGTGCAGTGCAGTAGTGTTCTGGCAGTGTAGGGGATCGTGCAGGGGTGGCGTTTCAGGGTTTAGGGCAGTGCAGTGGTGTTCGGGCAGTGTAGGGGGTCGTGCTGGGGCTAGTGTTTTAGGATTTAGGGCAGAGCAAAGGTGTTCAGGCAGTGTAGGGGGTTTTGCTGGAGGTGGTGTTTCACGGTTTAGGGCAGTGCAGTGGTGTTCGTGCAGTGTAGGGGGTGGTGTTTCAGGGTTTAGGGCAGTGGTGTTCAGGCAGTGTAGGGGGTCTTGCTGGGGTTGATGTTTCAGGGTTTAGGGCAGTGCAGTGGTGTTCGGGCAGTGTAGGGGGCGGTACAGGGGGTGCTGTTTCAGGGTTTAGGGCAGTGCAGTGGTGTTCGGGCAGTGTAGGGGGCGGTGCAGGGGGTGGTGTTTCAGGGTTTAGGGCAGTGCAGTGGTGTTCGGGCAGGGTAGTGGGTCATGCAGGGGGTGGTGTTTCAGGGTTTAGGGCAGTGCAGTTGTGTTCGGGCAGTGTAGGGGGTCGTGCTGGGGCTGGTGTTTCAGGGTTTAGGGCAGTACAGTGGTGTTCGTGCAGTGTAGGCGGTCGTGCTGGGGCTGGTGTTTCAGGGTTTAGGGCAGTGCAGAGGTGTTCGGGCAGTGTAGGGGGTCATGCTGGGGCTGGTGTTTCAGGGTTTAGGGCAGTGCAGTGGTGTTCGGGCAGTGTAGGTGGTCGTGTTGGGGCTGGTGTTTCAGGGTTTAGGGCAGTGCAGTGGTTTTAGGGCAGTGTAGGGGGTCGTGCTGGGGCTGGTGTTTCAGGGTTTAGGGCAGTGCAGTGGTGTTCGGGCAGTGTAGGGGTCTTGCTGGGGCTGGTGTTTCAGGGTTTAGGGCAGTGCAGTGGTGTTCGGGCAGTGTAGGGGGTCGTGCTGGGGGTGGTGTTTCAGGGTTTAGGGCAGTGCAGTGGTGTTCGGGCAGTGTAGTGGGTCGTGCTGGGGCTAGTGTTTTAGGATTTAGGGCAGAGCAAAGGTGTTCAGGCAGTGTAGGGGTTTTGCTGGAGGTGGTGTTTCACGGTTTAGGGCAGTGCAGTGGTGTTCGTGCAGTGTAGGGGGTGGTGTTTCAGGGTTTAGGGCAGTGGTGTTCAGACAGTGTAAGGGGTCTTGCTGGGGTTGATGTTTCAGGGTTTAGGGCAGTGCAGTGGTGTTCGGGCAGTGTAGGGGGTCTTGCTGGGGCTGGTGTTTCAGGGTTTAGGGCAGTGCAGTGGTGTTCGGGCCGTGTAGGGGGTCGTGCTGGGGCTGGTGTTTCAGGGTTTAGGGCAGTACAGTGGTGTTCGGGCAGTGTAGGGGGTCGTGCTGGGGCTGGTGTTTCAGGGTTTAGGGCAGTGCAGTGGTGTTCGGGCAGTGTAGGGGGTCGTGCTGGGGCTGGTGTTTCAGGGTTTAGGGCAGTGCAGTGGTGTTCGGGCAGTGTAGGTGGTCGTGTTGGGGCTGGTGTTTCAGGGTTTAGGGCAGTGCAGTGGTGTTAGGGCAGTGTAGGGGGTCATGCTGGGGCTGGTGTTTCAGGGTTTAGGGCAGTGCAGTGGTGTTCGGGCAGTGTAGGGGGTCTTGCTGGGGCTGGTGTTTCAGAGTCTAGGGCAGTGCAGTGGTGTTCGGGCAGTGTAGGGGGTCTTGCAGGGGGTGGTGTTTCAGGGTTTAGGGCAGTGGTGTTCGGGCAGTGTAGGGGGTCTTGCTGGGGGTGGTGTTTCAGGGTTTAGGGCAGTGCAGTGGTGTTCGGGCAGTGTAGGGGGTCTTGCTGGGGCTGGTGTTTCAGGGTTTAGGGCAGTGCAGTGGTGTTCGGGCAGTGTAGGGGGTCGTGCTGGGGCTAGTGTTTTAGGATTTAGGGCAGTGCATTGGTGTTCGGGCAGTTTAGGGTGTCGTGCTGAGGGGTGGTGTTTCAGGGTTTAGGGCAGTGCAGTGGTGTTCGGGCAGTGTAGGGGGTCATGCAGGGGGTGGTGTTTCAGGGTTTAGGGCAGTGCAGTGGTGTTTGGGCATTGTAGGGGGTCGTGCAGGGGTGGTGTTTCAGTGTTTAGGGCAGTGCAGTGGTGTTCGGCCAGTGTAGGTGGTCTTGCTGGGGGTGGTGTTTCAGGCTTTAGTCCAGTGGTGTTCGGGCAGTGTAGGGGTCTTGCTGGGGGTGGTGTTTCAGGGTTTAGGGCAGTGCAGTGGTGTTCGGGCAGTGTAGGGGGTCGTGCTGGGGCTGGTGTTTCAGGGTTTAGGGCAGTGCAGTGGTGTTCGGGCAGTGTAGGGGGTCGTGCTGGGGCTGGTGTTTCAGGGTTTAGGGCAGTACAGTGGTGTTCGGGCAGTGTAGGGGGTCATGCTGGGGCTGGTGTTTCAGGGTTTAGGGCAGTGCAGTGGTGTTGGGGCAGTGTAGGGGGTCTTGCTGGGGCTGGTGTTTCAGAGTCTAGGGCAGTGCAGTGGTGTTCGGGCAGTGTAGGGGGTCTTTCTGGGGCTGGTGTTTCAGGGTTTAGGGCAGTGCAGTGGTGTTCGGGCAGTGTAGGGGGTCGTGCTGGGGGTGGTGTTTCAGGGTTTAGGGCAGTGCAGTGGTGTTCGGGCAGTGTAGGGGGTCGTGCTGGGGCTAGTGTTTTAGGATTTAGGGCAGAGCAAAGGTGTTCAGGCAGTGTAGGGGGTTTTGCTGGAGATGGTGTTTCACGGTTTAGGGCAGTGCAGTGGTGTTCGGTGCAGTGTAGGGGTGTGGTGTTTCAGGGTTTAGGGCAGTGGTGTTCAGGCAGTGTAGGGGTCTTGCTGGGGTTGATGTTTCAGGGTTTAGGGCAGTGCAGTGGTGTTCGGGCAGTGTAGGGGGTCGTGCAGGGTGTGGTGTTTCAGGGTTTAGGGCAGTGCAGTGGTGTTCGGGCAGTGTAGGGTGTCGTGCTTAGGGGTGGTGTTTCAGGGTTTTGGGCAGTGCAGTGGTGTTCGGGCAGTGTAGGGGGTCGTGCAGGGGTTGGTGTTTCAGGGTTTAGGGCAGTGCAGTGGTATTTGGGCAGTGTAGGGGGTCGTGCAGGGGGTGGTGTTTCAGTGTTTAGGGCAGTGCAGTGGTGATCGGCCAGTGTAGGTGGTCTTGCTGGGGGTGGTGTTTCAGGCTTTAGTCCAGTGGTGTTCGGGCACTGTAGGGGGGCTTGCTGGGGGTGGTGTTTCAGGATTTAGGGCAGTGCAGTGGTGTTCGGGCAGTGTAGGGGGTCTTGCTGGGGCTGGTGTTTCAGGGTTTAGGGCAGTGCAGTGGTGTTCGGGCAGTGTAGGGGGTTGTGCTGGGGCTGGTGTTTCAGGGTTTAGGGCAGTGCAGTGGTTTTCGGGCAGTGTAGGCGGTCGTGCTGGGGCTGGTGTTTCAGGGTTTAGGGCAGTGCAGTGGTGTTCGGGCAGTGTACGGGGTTGTGCTGGGGCTGGTGTTTCAGGGTTTAGGGCAGTGCAGTGGTGTTCTGGCAGTGTAGGGGGTCGTGCTGGGGGTGGTGTTTCAGGGTTTAGGGCAGTGCAGTGGTGTTCGGGCAGTGTAGGGGGTCGTGCTGGGGCTGGTGTTTCATGGTTTAGGGCAGTGCAGTGGTGTTCGGGCAGTGTAGGGGGTCGTGCTGGGGGTGGTGTTTCAGGGTTTAGGGCAGGTCAGTGTTGTTCGGGCAGTGTAGGGGGTCTTGCTGGGGGTGGTGTTTCAGGGTTTAGGGCAGTGGTGTTCGGGCAGTGTAGGGGGTCTTGCTGGGGGTGATGTTTCAGGGTTCAGGGCAGTGCAGTGGTGTTCGTGCAGCGTAGGAGGTCGTGCTGGGGGTGGTGTTTCAGGGTTTAGGGCAGTGCAGTAGTGTTCTGGCAGCGTAGGGGATCGTGCAGGGGTGGTGTTTCAGGGTTTAGGGCAGTGCAGTGGTGTTCGGGCAGTGTAGGGGGTCGTGCTGGGGCTAGTGTTTCAGGATTTAGGGCAGAGCAAAGGTGTTCAGGCAGTGTAGGGGTTTTGCTGGAGGTGGTGTTTCACGGTTTAGGGCAGTGCAGTGGTGTTCGTGCAGTGTAGGGGGTGGTGTTTCAGGGTTTAGGGCAGTGGTGTTCGGGCAGTGTAGGGGGTCTTGCTGGGGGTGATGTTTCAGGGTTCAGGGCAGTGCAGTGGTGTTCGTGCAGTGTAGGAGGTCGTGCTGGGGGTGGTGTTTCAGGGTTTAGGGCAGTGCAGTAGTGTTCTGGCAGTGTAGGGGATCGTGCAGGGGTGGTGTTTCAGGGTTTAGGGCAGTGCAGTGGTGTTCGGGCAGTGTAGGGGGTCGTGCTGGGGCTAGTGTTTTAGGATTTAGGGCAGAGCAAAGGTGTTCAGGCAGTGTAGGGGGTTTTGCTGGAGGTGGTGTTTCACGGTTTAGGGCAGTGCAGTGGTGTTCGTGCAGTGTAGGGGGTGGTGTTTCAGGGTTTAGGGCAGTGGTGTTCAGGCAGTGTAGGGGGTCTTGCTGGGGTTGATGTTTCAGGGTTTAGGGCAGTGCAGTGGTGTTCGGGCAGTGTAGGGGGCGGTACAGGGGGTGCTGTTTCAGGGTTTAGGGCAGTGCAGTGGTGTTCGGGCAGTGTAGGGGGCGGTGCAGGGGGTGGTGTTTCAGGGTTTAGGGCAGTGCAGTGGTGTTCGGGCAGTGTAGGGGGTCATGCAGGGGGTGGTGTTTCAGGGTTTAGGGCAGTGCAGTGGTGTTCGGGCAGTGTAGGGGGTCGTGCTGGGGCTGGTGTTTCAGGGTTTAGGGCAGTACAGTGGTGTTCGGGCAGTGTAGGGGGTCGTGCTGGGGCTGGTGTTTCAGGGTTTAGGGCAGTGCAGAGGTGTTCGGGCAGTGTAGGGGGTCATGCTGGGGCTGGTGTTTCAGTGTTTAGGGCAGTGCAGTGGTGTTCGGGCAGTGTAGGTGGTCGTGTTGGGGCTGGTGTTTCAGGGTTTAGGGCAGTGCAGTGGTGTTAGGGCAGTGTAGGGGGTCATGCTGGGGCTGGTGTTTCAGGGTTTAGGGCAGTGCAGAGGTGTTCGGGCAGTGTAGGGGGTCATGCTGGGGCTGGTGTTTCAGGGTTTAGGGCAGTGCAGTGGTGTTCGGGCAGTGTAGGTGGTCGTGTTGGGGCTGGTGTTTCAGGGTTTAGGGCAGTGCAGTGGTGTTAGGGCAGTGTAGGGGGTCATGCTGGGGCTGGTGTTTCAGGGTTTAGGGCAGTGCAGTGGTGTTCGGGCAGTGTAGGGGGTCTTGCTGGGGCTGGTGTTTCAGAGTCTAGGGCAGTGCAGTGGTGTTCGGGCAGTGTAGGGGGTCTTGCTGGGGCTGGTGTTTCAGGGTTTAGGGCAGTGCAGTGGTGTTCGGGCAGTGTAGGGGGTCGTGCTGGGGGTGGTGTTTCAGGGTTTAGGGCAGTGCAGTGGTGTTCGGGCAGTGTAGTGGGTCGTGCTGGGGCTAGTGTTTTAGGATTTAGGGCAGAGCAAAGGTGTTCAGGCAGTGTAGGGGGTTTTGCTGGAGGTGGTGTTTCACGGTTTAGGGCAGTGCAGTGGTGTTCGTGCAGTGTAGGGGGTGGTGTTTCAGGGTTTAGGGCAGTGGTGTTCAGGCAGTGTAAGGGGTCTTGCTGGGGTTGATGTTTCAGGGTTTAGGGCAGTGCAGTGGTGTTCGGGCAGTGTAGGGGGTCTTGCTGGGGCTGGTGTTTCAGGGTTTAGGGCAGTGCAGTGGTGTTCGGGCAGTGTAGGGGGTCGTGCTGGGGCTGGTGTTTCAGGGTTTAGGGCAGTACAGTGGTGTTCGGGCAGTGTAGGGGGTCGTGCTGGGGCTGGTGTTTCAGGGTTTAGGGCAGTGCAGTGGTGTTCGGGCAGTGTAGGGGGTCGTGCTGGGGCTGGTGTTTCAGGGTTTAGGGCAGTGCAGTGGTGTTCGGGCAGTGTAGGTGGTCGTGTTGGGGCTGGTGTTTCAGGGTTTAGGGCAGTGCAGTGGTGTTAGGGCAGTGTAGGGGGTCATGCTGTGGCTGGTGTTTCAGGGTTTAGGGCAGTGCAGTGGTGTTCGGGCAGTGTAGGGGGTCTTGCTGGGGCTGGTGTTTCAGAGTCTAGGGCAGTGCAGTGGTGTTCGGGCAGTTTAGGGGTCTTGCAGGGGGTGGTGTTTCAGGGTTTAGGGCAGTGCAGTGGTGTTCGGGCAGTGTAGGGGGTGGTGTTTCAGGGTTTAGGGCAGTGGTGTTCAGGCAGTGTAGGGGGTCTTGCTGGGGTTGATGTTTCAGGGTTTAGAGCAGTGCAGTAGTGTTCGGGCAGTGTAGGGGGCGGTACAGGGGGTGCTGTTTCAGGGTTTAGGGCAGTGCAGTGGTGTTCGGGCAGTGTAGGGGGTCATGCAGGGGGTGGTGTTTCAGGGTTTAGGGCAGTGCAGTGGTGTTCGGGCAGTGTAGGGGGTCGTGCTGGGGCTGGTGTTTCAGGGTTTAGGGCAGTACAGTGGTGTTCGGGCAGTGTAGGGGGTCGTGCTGGGGCTGGTGTTTCAGGGTTTAGGGCAGTGCAGTGGTGTTCGGGCAGTGTAGGGGGTCGTGCTGGGGCTGGTGTTTCAGGGTTTAGGGCAGTGCAGTGGTGTTCGGGCAGTGTAGGTGGTCGTGTTGGGGCTGGTGTTTCAGGGTTTAGGGCAGTGCAGTGTGTTAGGGCAGTGTAGGGGTCATGCTGGGGCTGGTGTTTCAGGGTTTAGGGCAGTGCAGTGGTGTTCGGGCAGTGTAGGGGGTCTTGCTGGGGCTGGTGTTTCAGAGTCTAGGGCAGTGCAGTGGTGTTCGGGCAGTGTAGGGGGTCTTGCTGGGGCTGGTGTTTCAGGGTTTAGGGCAGTGCAGTGGTGTTCGGGCAGTGTAGGGGGTCGTGCTGGGGGTGGTGTTTCAGGGTTTAGGGCAGTGCAGTGGTGTTCGGGCAGTGTAGTGGGTCGTGCTGGGGCTAGTGTTTTAGGATTTAGGGCAGAGCAAAGGTGTTCAGGCAGTGTAGGGGGTTTTGCTGGAGGTGGTGTTTCACGGTTTAGGGCAGTGCAGTGGTGTTCGTGCAGTGTAGGGGGTGGTGTTTCAGGGTTTAGGGCAGTGGTGTTCAGGCAGTGTAAGGGGTCTTGCTGGGGTTGATGTTTCAGGGTTTAGGGCAGTGCAGTGGTGTTCGGGCAGTGTAGGGGGTCGTGCAGGGTGTGGTGTTTCAGGGTTTAGGGCAGTGCATTGGTGTTCGGGCAGTGTAGGGTGTCGTGCTGAGGGGTGGTGTTTCAGGGTTTTGGGCAGTGCAGTGGTGTTCGGGCAGTGTAGGGGGTCGTGCAGGGGGTGGTGTTTCAGGGTTTAGGGCAGTGCAGTGGTATTTGGGCAGTGTAGGGGGTCGTGCAGGGGGTGGTGTTTCAGTGTTTAGGGCAGTGCAGTGGTGTTCGGCCAGTGTAGGTGGTCTTGCTGGGGGTGGTGTTTCAGGCTTTAGTTCAGTGGTGTTCGGGCAGTGTAGGGGGTCTTGCTGGGGGTATTGTTTCAGGGTTTAGGGTAGTGCAGTGGTGTTCGGGCAGTGTAGGGGGTCTTGCTGGGGCTGGTGTTTCAGGGTTTAGGGCAGTGCAGTGGTTTTTGGGCAGTGTAGGCGGTCGTGCTGGGGCTGGTGTTTCATGGTTTAGGGCAGTGCAGTGGTGTTCGGGCAGTGTACGGGGTTGTGCTGGGGCTGGTGTTTCAGGGTTTAGGGCAGTGCAGTGGTGTTCGGGCAGTGTAGGGGTCGTGCTGGGGGTGGTGTTTCAGGGTTTAGGGCAGTGCAGTTGTGTTCGGGCAGTGTAGGGGGTCGTGCTGGGGCTGGTGTTTCATGGTTTAGGGCAGTGCAGTGGTGTTCGGGCAGTGTAGGGGGTCGTTCTGGGGGTGGTGTTTCAGGGTTTAGGGCAGTGCAGTGGTGTTCGGGCAGTGTAGGGGGTCATGCTGGGGGTGGTGTTTCAGGGTTTAGGGCAGTGCAGTGGTGTTCGGGCAGTGTAGGGGGTCTTGCTGAGGGTGGTGTTTCAGGGTTTAGGGCAGTGGTGTTCGGGCAGTGTAGGGGGTCTTGCTGGGGGTGATGTTTCAGGGTTCAGGGCAGTGCAGTGGTGTTCGGGCAGTGTAGGGGGTCTTGCTGGGGGTAGTGTTTCGGGGTTTAGGGCAGTGCAGTGGTGTTCGTGCAGTGTAGGAGGTCGTGCTGGGGGTGGTGTTTCAGGGTTTAGGGCAGTGCAGTAGTGTTCTGGCAGTGTAGGGGATCGTGCAGGGGTGGTGTTTCAGGGTTTAGGGCAGTGCAGTGGTGTTCGGGCAGTGTAGGGGTCGTGCTGGGGGTGGTGTTTCAGGGTTTAGGGCAGTGCAGTGGTGTTCGGGCAGTGTAGGGGGTCATGCAGGGGGTGGTGTTTCAGGGTTTAGGGCAGTGCAGTGGTGTTCGGGCAGTGTAGGGGTCGTGCTGGGGCTGGTGTTTCAGGGTTTAGGGCAGTGCAGTGGTGTTCGGGCAGTGTAGGGGGTCTTGCTGGGGGTGGTGTTTCAGGGTTTAGGGCAGTGGTGTTCGGGCAGTGTAGGGGGTCGTGCTGGGGGTGGTGTTTCAGGGTTTAGGGCAGTGCAGTGGTGTTCGGGCAGTGTAGGGGGTCGTGCTGGGGCTAGTGTTTTAGGATTTAGGGCAGAGCAAAGGTGTTCAGGCAGTGTAGGGGGTTTTGCTGGAGGTGGTGTTTCACGGTTTAGGGCAGTGCAGTGGTGTTCGTGCAGTGTAGGGGGTGGTGTTTCAGGGTTTAGGGCAGTGGGGTTCAGGCAGTGTAGGGGGTCTTGCTGGGGTTGATGTTTCAGGGTTTAGGGCAGTGCAGTGGTGTTCGGGCAGTGTAGGGGGTCGTGCAGGGTGTGGTGTTTCAGGGTTTAGGGCAGTGCATTGGTGTTCGGGCAGTTTAGGGTGTCGTGCTGAGGGGTGGTGTTTCAGGGTTTAGGGCAGTGCAGTGGTGTTCGGGCAGTGTAGGGGGTCATGCAGAGGGTGGTGTTTCAGGGTTTAGGGCAGTGCAGTGGTGTTTGGGCATTGTAGGGGGTCGTGCAGGGGTAGTGTTTCAGTGTTTAGGGCAGTGCAGTGGTGTTCGGCCAGTGTAGGTGGTCTTGCTGGGGGTGGTGTTTCAGGCTTTAATCCAGTGGTGTTCGGGCAGTGTAGGGGGTCTTGCTGGGGGTGGTGTTTCAGGGTTTAGGGCAGTGCAGTGGTGTTCGGGCAGTGTAGGGGGTCTTGCTGGGGCTGGTGTTTCAGGGTTTAGGGCAGTGCAGTGGTGTTCGGGCAGTGTAGGGGGTCGTGCTGGGGCTGGTGTTTCAGGGTTTAGGGCAGTACAGTGGTGTTCGGGCAGTGTAGGGGGTCGTGCTGGGGCTGGTGTTTCAGGGTTTAGGGCAGAGCAGTGGTGTTCGGGCAGTGTAGGGGGTCGTGCTGGGGCTGGTGTTTCAGGGTTTAGGGCAGTGCAGTGGTGTTCGGGCAGTGTAGGTGGTCGTGCTGGGGCTGGTGTTTCAGGGTTTAGGGCAGTGCAGTGGTGTTAGGGCAGTGTAGGGGGTCATGCTGGGGCTGGTGTTTCAGGGTTTAGGGCAGTGCAGTGGTGTTGGGGCAGTGTAGGGGGTCTTGCTGTGGCTGGTGTTTCAGAGTCTAGGGCAGTGCAGTGGTGTTCGGGCAGTGTAGGGGGTCTTGCTGGGGCTGGTGTTTCAGGGTTTAGGGCAGTGCAGTGGTGTTCGGGCAGTGTAGGGGGTCGTGCTGGGGGTGGTGTTTCAGGGTTTAGGGCAGTGGTGTTCGGGCAGTGTAGGGGGTCGTGCTGGGGCTAGTGTTTTAGGATTTAGGGCAGAGCAAAGGTGTTCAGGCAGTGTAGGGGGTTTTGCTGGAGATGGTGTTTCACGGTTTAGGGCAGTGCAGTGGTGTTCGTGCAGTGTAGGGGGTGGTGTTTCAGGGTTTAGGGCAGTGGTGTTCAGGCAGTGTAGGGGGTCTTGCTGGGGTTGATGTTTCAGGGTTTAGGGCAGTGCAGTGGTGTTCGGGCAGTGTAGGGGTCGTGCAGGGTGTGGTGTTTCAGGGTTTAGGGCAGTGCAGTGGTGTTCGGACAGTGTAGGGTGTCGTGAAGAGGGGTGGTGTTTCAGGGTTTTGGGCAGTGCAGTGGTGTTCGGGCAGTGTAGGGGGTCGTGCAGGGGGTGGTGTTTCAGGGTTTAGGGCAGTGCAGTGGTATTTGGGCAGTGTAGGGGGTCGTGCAGGGGGTGGTGTTTCAGTGTTTAGGGCAGTGCAGTGGTGATCGGCCAGTGTAGGTGGTCTTGCTGGGGGTGGTGTTTCAGGCTTTAGTCCAGTGGTGTTCGGGCACTGTAGGGGGCTTGCTGGGGGTGGTGTTTCAGGGTTTAGGGCAGTGCAGTGGTGTTCGGGCAGTGTAGGGGGTCTTGCTGGGGCTGGTGTTTCAGGGTTTAGGGCAGTGCAGTGGTGTTCGGGCAGTGTAGGGGGTTGTGCTGGGGCTGGTGTTTCAGGGTTTAGGGCAGTGCAGTGGTTTTCGGGCAGTGAGGCGGTCGTGCTGGGACTGGTGTTTCAGGGTTTAGGGCAGTGCAGTGGTGTTCAGGCAGTGTACGGGGTTGTGCTGGGGCTGGTGTTTCAGGGTTTAGGGCAGTGCAGTGGTGTTCTGGGCAGTGTAGGGGGTCGTGCTGGGTGTGGTGTTTCAGGGTTTAGGGCAGTGCAGTGGTGTTCGGGCAGTGTAGGGGGTCGTGCTGGGGCTGGTGTTTCATGGTTTAGGGCAGTGCAGTGGTGTTCGGGCAGTGTAGGGGGTCATGCTGGGGGTGGTGTTTCAGGGTTTAGGGCAGTGCAGTGGTGTTCGGGCAGTGTAGGGGGTCTTGCTGGGGGTGGTGTTTCAGGGTTTAGGGCAGTGGTGTTCGGGCAGTGTAGGGGGTCTTGCTGGCGGTGATGTTTCAGGGTTCAGGGCAGTGCAGTGGTGTTCGGGCAGTGTAGGGGTCTTGCTGGGGGTAGTGTTTCGGGGTTTAGGGCAGTGCAGTAGTGTTCTGGCAGTGTAGGGGATCGTGCAGGGGTGGTGTTTCAGGGTTTAGGGCAGTGCAGTGGTGTTCGGGCAGTGTAGGGGGTCGTGCTGGGGCTAGTGTTTTATGATTTAGGGCAGAGCAAAGGTGTTCAGGCAGTGTAGGGGGTTTTGCTGGAGGTGGTGTTTCACGGTTTAGGGCAGTGCAGTGGTGTTCGTGCAGTGTAGGGGGTGGTGTTTCAGGGTTTAGGGCAGTGGTGTTCAGGCAGTGTAGGGGGTCTTGCTGGGGTTGATGTTTCAGGGTTTAGGGCAGTGCAGTGGTGTTCGGGCATTGTAGGGGGCGGTACAGGGGGTGCTGTTTCAGGGTTTAGGGCAGTGCAGTGGTGTTCGGGCAGTGTAGGGGGCGGTGCAGGGGTTGGTGTTTCAGGGTTTAGGGCAGTGCAGTGGTGTTCGGGCAGTTTAGGGTGTCGTGCTGAGGGGTGGTGTTTCAGGGTTTAGGGCAGTGCAGTGGTGTTCGGGCAGTGTAGGGGGTCATGCAGGGGTGGTGTTTCAGGGTTTAGGGCAGTGCAGTGGTGTTTGGGCATTGTAGGGGGTCGTGCAGGGGTGGTGTTTCAGTGTTTAGGGCAGTGCAGTGGTGTTCGGCCAGTGTAGGTGGTCTTGCTGGGGGTGGTGTTTCAGGCTTTATTCCAGTGGTGTTCGGGCAGTGTAGGGGGTCTTGCTGGGGGTGGTGTTTCAGGGTTTAGGGCAGTGCAGTGGTGTTCGGGCAGTGTAGGGGGTGTTGCTGGGGCTGGTGTTTCAGGGTTTAGGGCAGTGCAGTGGTGTTCGGGCAGTGTAGGGGGTCGTGCTGGGGCTGGTGTTTCAGGGTTTAGGGCAGTACAGTGGTGTTCGGACAGTGTAGGGGGTCGTGCTGGGGCTGGTGTTTCAGGGTTTAGGGCAGTGCAGTGGTGTTCGGGCAGTGTAGGGGGTCGTGCTGGGGCTGGTGTTTCAGGGTTTAGGGCAGTGCAGTGGTGTTCGGGCAGTGTAGGTGGTCGTGCTGGGGCTGGTGTTTCAGGGTTTAGGGCAGTGCAGTGGTGTTAGGGCAGTGTAGGGGGTCATGCTGGGGCTGGTGTTTCAGGGTTTAGGGCAGTGCAGTGGTGTTGGGGCAGTGTAGGGGGTCTTGCTGGGGCTGGTGTTTCAGAGTCTAGGGCAGTGCAGTGGTGTTCGGGCAGTGTAGGGGTCTTGCTGGGGCTGGTGTTTCAGGGTTTAGGGCAGTGCAGTGGTGTTCGGGCAGTGTAGGGGGTCGTGCTGGGGGTGGTGTTTCAGGATTTAGGGCAGTGCAGTGGTGTTCGCGCAGTGTAGGGGGTCGTGCTGGGGCTAGTGTTTTAGGATTTAGGGCAGAGCAAAGGTGTTCAGGCAGTGTAGGGGTTTTGCTGGAGATGGTGTTTCACGGTTTAGGGCAGTGCAGTGGTGTTCGTGCAGTGTAGGGGGTGGTGTTTCAGGGTTTAGGGCAGTGGTGTTCAGGCAGTGTAGGGGGTCTTGCTGGGGTTGATGTTTCAGGGTTTAGGGCAGTGCAGTGGTGTTCGGGCAGTGTAGGGGGTCGTGCAGGGTGTGGTGTTTCAGGGTTTAGGGCAGTGCAGTGGTGTTCGGGCAGTGTAGGGTGTCGTGCTGAGGGGTGGTGTTTCAGGGTTTTGGGCAGTGCAGTGGTGTTCGGGCAGTGTAGGGGGTCATGCAGGGGTGGTGTTTCAGGGTTTAGGGCAGTGCAGTGGTATTTGGGCAGTGTAGGGGGTCGTGCAGGGGGTGGTGTTTCAGTGTTTAGGGCAGTGCAGTGGTGTTCGGCCAGTGTAGGTGGTCTTGCTGGGGGTGGTGTTTCAGGCTTTAGTCCAGTGGTGTTCGGGCACTGTAGGGGGCTTGCTGGGGGTGGTGTTTCAGGGTTTAGGGCAGTGCAGTGGTGTTCGGGCAGTGTAGGGGGTCTTGCTGGGGCTGGTGTTTCAGGGTTTAGGGCAGTGCAGTGGTGTTCGGGCAGTGTAGGGGGTTGTGCTGGGGCTGGTGTTTCAGGGTTTAGGGCAGTGCAGTGGTTTTCGGGCAGTGTAGGCGGTCGTGCTGGGGCTGGTGTTTCAGGGTTTAGGGCAGTGCAGTGGTGTTCGGGCAGTGTACGGGGTTGTGCTGGGGCTGGTGTTTCAGGGTTTAGGGGAGTGCAGTGGTGTTCTGGCAGTGTAGGGGGTCGTGCTGGGGGTGGTGTTTCAGGGTTTAGGGCAGTGCAGTGGTGTTCGGGCAGTGTAGGGGGTCGTGCTGGGGCTGGTGTTTCATGGTTTAGGGCAGTGCAGTGGTGTTCGGGCAGTGTAGGGTGTCATGCTGGGGGTGGTGTTTCAGGGTTTAGGGCAGTGCAGTGGTGTTCGGGCAGTGTAGGGGGTCTTGCTGGGGGTGGTGTTTCAGGGTTTAGGGCAGTGGTGTTCGGGCAGTGTAGGGGGTCTTGCTGGGGGTGATGTTTCAGGGTTCAGGGCAGTGCAGTGGTGTTCGGGCAGTGTAGGGGGTCTTGCTGGGGGTAGTGTTTCGGGGTTTAGGGCAGTGCAGTGGTGTTCGTGCAGTGTAGGAGGTCGTGCTGGGTGTGGTGTTTCAGGGTTTAGGGCAGTGCAGTAGTGTTCTGGCAGTGTAGGGGATCGTGCAGGGGTGGTGTTTCAGGGTTTAGGGCAGTGCAGTGGTGTTCGGGCAGTGTAGGGGGTCGTGCTGGGGGTGGTGTTTCAGGGTTTAGGGCAGTGCAGTGGTGTTCGGGCAGTGTAGGGGGTCATGCAGGGGGTGGTGTTTCAGGGTTTAGGGCAGTGCAGTGGTGTTCGGGCAGTGTAGGGGTCGTGCTGGGGCTGGTGTTTCAGGGTTTAGGGCAGTGCAGTGGTGTTCGGGCAGTGTAGGGGGTCGTGCAGGGGTGGTGTTTCAGGGTTTAGGGCAGTGCAGTGGTGTTCGGGCAGTGTAGGGGTCGTGCTGGGGCTGGTGTTTCAGGGTTTAGGGCAGTGCAGTGGTGTTCGGGCAGTGTAGGGGGTCTTGCTGGGGCTGGTGTTTCAGGGTTTAGGGCAGTGCAGTGCTGTTCGGGCAGTGTAGGGGGTCGTGCTGGGGGTGGTGTTTCAGGGTTTAGGGCACTGCAGTGGTGTTCGGGCAGTGTAGGGGGTCGTGCTGGGGCTAGTGTTTTAGGATTTAGGGCAGAGCAAATGTGTTCAGGCAGTGTAGGGGGTTTTGCTGGAGGTGGTGTTTCACGGTTTAGGGCAGTGCAGTGGTGTTTGTGCAGTGTAGGGGTGGTGTTTCAGGGTTTAGGGCAATGGTGTTCAGGCAGTGTAGGGGGTCTTGCTGGGGTTGATGTTTCAGGGTTTAGGGCAGTGCAGTGGTGTTCGGGCAGTGTAGGGGTCGTGCAGGGTGTGGTGTTCCAGGGTTTAGGGCAGTGCATTGGTGTTCGGGCAGTGTAGGGTGTCGTGCTGAGGGGTGGTGTTTCAGGGTTTAGGGCAGTGCAGTGGTGTTCGGGCAGTGTAGGGGGTCATGCAGGGGGTGGTGTTTTAGGGTTTAGGGCAGTGCAGTGGTGTTTGGGCATTGTAGGGGGTCGTGCAGGGGGTGGTGTTTCAGTGTTTAGGGCAGTGCAGTGGTGTTCGGCCAGTGTAGGTGGTCTTGCTGGGGGTGGTGTTTCAGGCTTTAGTCCAGTGGTGTTCGGGCAGTGTAGGGGGTCTTGCTGGGGGTGGTGTTTCAGGTTTTAGGGCAGTGCAGTGGTGTTCGGGCAGTGTAGGGGGTCTTGCTGGGGCTGGTGTTTCAGGGTTTAGGGCAGTGCAGTGGAGTTCAGGCAGTGTAGGGGGTCATGCTCGCGCTGGTGTTTGAGGGTTTAGGGTAGTGCAGTGGTGTTCGGGCAGTGTAGGGGGTCGTGCTGGGGCTGGTGTTTCAGGGTTTAGGGCAGAGCAGTGGTTTTCCGGCAGTGTAGATGGTCGTGCTGGGGCTGGTGTTTCAGGGTTTAGGGCAGTGCAGTGGTGTTCGGGCAGTGTACGGGGTTGTGCTGGGGCTGGTGTTTCAGGGTTTAGGGCAGTGCAGTGGTGTTCGGGCAGTGTAGGGGGTCGTGCTGGGGGTGGTGTTTCAGGGTTTAGGGCAGTGCAGTGGTGTTCGGGCAGTGTAGGGGGTCGTGCTGGGGGTGGTGTTTCAGGGTTTAGGGCAGTGCAGTGGTGTTCGGGCAGTGTAGGGGGTCATGCAGGGGTGGTGTTTCAGGGTTTAGGGCAGTGCAGTGGTGTTCGGGCAGTGTAGGGGTCGTGCTGGGGCTGGTGTTTCAGGGTTTAGGGCAGTGCAGTGGTGTTCGGGCAGTGTAGGGGGTCTTGCTGGGGGTGGTGTTTCAGGGTTTAGGGCAGTGGTGTTCGGGCAGTGTAGGGGGTCGTGCTGGGGGTGGTGTTTCAGGGTTTAGGGCAGTGCAGTGGTGTTCGGGCAGTGTAGGGGGTCGTGCTGGGGCTAGTGTTTTAGGATTTAGGGCAGAGCAAAGGTGTTCAGGCAGTGTAGGGGGTTTTGCTGGAGGTGGTGTTTCACGGTTTAGGGCAGTGCAGTGGTGTTCGTGCAGTGTAGGGGTGGTGTTTCAGGGTTTAGGGCAGTGGGGTTCAGGCAGTGTAGGGGGTCTTGCTGGGGTTGATGTTTCAGGGTTTAGGGCAGTGCAGTGGTGTTCGGGCAGTGTAGGGGGTCGTGCAGGGTGTGGTGTTTCAGGGTTTAGGGCAGTGCATTGGTGTTCGGGCAGTTTAGGGTGTCGTGCTGAGGGGTGGTGTTTCAGGGTTTAGGGCAGTGCAGTGGTGTTCGGGCAGTGTAGGGGGTCATGCAGAGGGTGGTGTTTCAGGGTTTAGGGCAGTGCAGTGGTGTTTGGGCATTGTAGGGGGTCGTGCAGGGGTAGTGTTTCAGTGTTTAGGGCAGTGCAGTGGTGTTCGGCCAGTGTAGGTGGTCTTGCTGGGGGTGGTGTTTCAGGCTTTAATCCAGTGGTGTTCGGGCAGTGTAGGGGGTCTTGCTGGGGGTGGTGTTTCAGGGTTTAGGGCAGTGCAGTGGTGTTCGGGCAGTGTAGGGGGTCTTGCTGGGGCTGGTGTTTCAGGGTTTAGGGCAGTGCAGTGGTGTTCGGGCAGTGTAGGGGGTCGTGCTGGGGCTGGTGTTTCAGGGTTTAGGGCAGTACAGTGGTGTTCGGGCAGTGTAGGGGGTCGTGCTGGGGCTGGTGTTTCAGGGTTTAGGGCAGTGCAGTGGTGTTCGGGCAGTGTAGGGGGTCGTGCTGGGGCTGGTGTTTCAGGGTTTAGGGCAGTGCAGTGGTGTTCGGGCAGTGTAGGTGGTCGTGCTGGGGCTGGTGTTTCAGGGTTTAGGGCAGTGCAGTGGTGTTAGGGCAGTGTAGGGGTCATGCTGGGGCTGGTGTTTCAGGGTTTAGGGCAGTGCAGTGGTGTTGGGGCAGTGTAGGGGGTCTTGCTGTGGCTGGTGTTTCAGAGTCTAGGGCAGTGCAGTGGTGTTCGGGCAGTGTAGGGGGTCTTGCTGGGGCTGGTGTTTCAGGGTTTAGGGCAGTGCAGTGGTGTTCGGGCAGTGTAGGGGGTCGTGCTGGGGGTGGTGTTTCAGGGTTTAGGGCAGTGGTGTTCGGGCAGTGTAGGGGTCGTGCTGGGGCTAGTGTTTTAGGATTTAGGGCAGAGCAAAGGTGTTCAGGCAGTGTAGGGGGTTTTGCTGGAGATGGTGTTTCACGGTTTAGGGCAGTGCAGTCGTGTTCGTGCAGTGTAGGGGGTGGTGTTTCAGGGTTTAGGGCAGTGGTGTTCAGGCAGTGTAGGGGGTCTTGCTGGGGTTGATGTTTCAGGGTTTAGGGCAGTGCAGTGGTGTTCGGGCAGTGTAGGGGGTCGTGCAGGGTGTGGTGTTTCAGGGTTTAGGGCAGTGCAGTGGTGTTCGGGCAGTGTAGGGTGTCGTGAAGAGGGGTGGTGTTTCAGGGTTTTGGGCAGTGCAGTGGTGTTCGGGCAGTGTAGGGGGTCGTGCAGGGGGTGGTGTTTTAGGGTTTAGGGCAGTGCAGTGGTGTTCGGGCAGTGTAGGGGGTCGTGCTGGGGGTGGTGTTTCAGTGTTTAGGGCAGTGCAGTGGTGATCGGCCAGTGTAGGTGGTCTTGCTGGGGGTGGTGTTTCAGGCTTTAGTCCAGTGGTGTTCGGGCACTGTAGGGGGCTTGCTGGGGGTGGTGTTTCAGGGTTTAGGGCAGTGCAGTGGTGTTCGGGCAGTGTAGGGGGTCTTGCTGGGGCTGGTGTTTCAGGGTTTAGGGCAGTGCAGTGGTGTTCGGGCAGTGTAGGGGGTTGTGCTGGGGCTGGTGTTTCAGGGTTTAGGGCAGTGCAGTGGTTTTCGGGCAGTGAGGCGGTCGTGCTGGGACTGGTGTTTCAGGGTTTAGGGCAGTGCAGTGGTGTTCAGGCAGTGTACGGGGTTGTGCTGGGGCTGGTGTTTCAGGGTTTAGGGCAGTGCAGTGGTGTTCTGGCAGTGTAGGGGGTCGTGCTGGGTGTGGTGTTTCAGGGTTTAGGGCAGTGCAGTGGTGTTCGGGCAGTGTAGGGGGTCGTGCTGGGGCTGGTGTTTCATGGTTTAGGGCAGTGCAGTGGTGTTCGGGCAGTGTAGGGGGTCATGCTGGGGGTGGTGTTTCAGGGTTTAGGGCAGTGCAGTGGTGTTCGGGCAGTGTAGGGGGTCTTGCTGGGGGTGGTGTTTCAGGGTTTAGGGCAGTGGTGTTCGGGCAGTGTAGGGGGTCTTGCTGGCGGTGATGTTTCAGGGTTCAGGGCAGTGCAGTGGTGTTCGGGCAGTGTAGGGGGTCTTGCTGGGGGTAGTGTTTCGGGGTTTAGGGCAGTGCAGTAGTGTTCTGGCAGTGTAGGGGATCGTGCAGGGGTGGTGTTTCAGGGTTTAGGGCAGTGCAGTGGTGTTCGGGCAGTGTAGGGGGTCGTGCTGGGGCTAGTGTTTTATGATTTAGGGCAGAGCAAAGGTGTTCAGGCAGTGTAGGGGGTTTTGCTGGAGGTGGTGTTTCACGGTTTAGGGCAGTGCAGTGGTGTTGCGTGCAGTGTAGGGGGTGGTGTTTCAGGGTTTAGGGCAGTGGTGTTCAGGCAGTGTAGGGGGTCTTGCTGGGGTTGATGTTTCAGGGTTTAGGGCAGTGCAGTGGTGTTCGGGCATTGTAGGGGGCGGTACAGGGGGTGCTGTTTCAGGGTTTAGGGCAGTGCAGTGGTGTTCGGGCAGTGTAGGGGGCGGTGCAGGGGTTGGTGTTTCAGGGTTTAGGGCAGTGCAGTGGTGTTCGGGCAGTTTAGGGTGTCGTGCTGAGGGGTGGTGTTTCAGGGTTTAGGGCAGTGCAGTGGTGTTCGGGCAGTGTAGGGGGTCATGCAGGGGGTGGTGTTTCAGGGTTTAGGGCAGTGCAGTGGTGTTTGGGCATTGTAGGGGGTCGTGCAGGGGTGGTGTTTCAGTGTTTAGGGCAGTGCAGTGGTGTTCGGCCAGTGTAGGTGGTCTTGCTGGGGGTGGTGTTTCAGGCTTTATTCCAGTGGTGTTCGGGCAGTGTAGGGGGTCTTGCTGGGGGTGGTGTTTCAGGGTTTAGGGCAGTGCAGTGGTGTTCGGGCAGTGTAGGGGGTGTTGCTGGGGCTGGTGTTTCAGGGTTTAGGGCAGTGCAGTGGTGTTCGGGCAGTGTAGGGGGTCGTGCTGGGGCTGGTGTTTCAGGGTTTAGGGCAGTACAGTGGTGTTCGGACAGTGTAGGGGGTCGTGCTGGGGCTGGTGTTTCAGGGTTTAGGGCAGTGCAGTGGTGTTCGGGCAGTGTAGGGGGTCGTGCTGGGGCTGGTGTTTCAGGGTTTAGGGCAGTGCAGTGGTGTTCGGGCAGTGTAGGTGGTCGTGCTGGGGCTGGTGTTTCAGGGTTTAGGGCAGTGCAGTGGTGTTAGGGCAGTGTAGGGGGTCATGCTGGGGCTGGTGTTTCAGGGTTTAGGGCAGTGCAGTGGTGTTGGGGCAGTGTAGGGGTCTTGCTGGGGCTGGTGTTTCAGAGTCTAGGGCAGTGCAGTGGTGTTCGGGCAGTGTAGGGGGTCTTGCTGGGGCTGGTGTTTCAGGGTTTAGGGCAGTGCAGTGGTGTTCGGGCAGTGTAGGGGGTCGTGCTGGGGGTGGTGTTTCAGGATTTAGGGCAGTGCAGTGGTGTTCGCGCAGTGTAGGGGGTCGTGCTGGGGCTAGTGTTTTAGGATTTAGGGCAGAGCAAAGGTGTTCAGGCAGTGTAGGGGGTTTTGCTGGAGATGGTGTTTCACGGTTTAGGGCAGTGCAGTGGTGTTCGTGCAGTGTAGGGGGTGGTGTTTCAGGGTTTAGGGCAGTGGTGTTCAGGCAGTGTAGGGGGTCTTGCTGGGGTTGATGTTTCAGGGTTTAGGGCAGTGCAGTGGTGTTCGGGCAGTGTAGGGGGTCGTGCAGGGTGTGGTGTTTCAGGGTTTAGGGCAGTGCAGTGGTGTTCGGGCAGTGTAGGGTGTCGTGCTGAGGGGTGGTGTTTCAGGGTTTTGGGCAGTGCAGTGGTGTTCGGGCAGTGTAGGGGGTCATGCAGGGGGTGGTGTTTCAGGGTTTAGGGCAGTGCAGTGGTATTTGGGCAGTGTAGGGGGTCGTGCAGGGGGTGGTGTTTCAGTGTTTAGGGCAGTGCAGTGGTGTTCGGCCAGTGTAGGTGGTCTTGCTGGGGGTGGTGTTTCAGGCTTTAGTCCAGTGGTGTTCGGGCACTGTAGGGGGCTTGCTGGGGGTGGTGTTTCAGGGTTTAGGGCAGTGCAGTGGTGTTCGGGCAGTGTAGGGGGTCTTGCTGGGGCTGGTGTTTCAGGGTTTAGGGCAGTGCAGTGGTGTTCGGGCAGTGTAGGGGGTTGTGCTGGGGCTGGTGTTTCAGGGTTTAGGGCAGTGCAGTGGTTTTCGGGCAGTGTAGGCGGTCGTGCTGGGGCTGGTGTTTCAGGGTTTAGGGCAGTGCAGTGGTGTTCGGGCAGTGTACGGGGTTGTGCTGGGGCTGGTGTTTCAGGGTTTAGGGAGTGCAGTGGTGTTCTGGCAGTGTAGGGGGTCGTGCTGGGGGTGGTGTTTCAGGGTTTAGGGCAGTGCAGTGGTGTTCGGGCAGTGTAGGGGGTCGTGCTGGGGCTGGTGTTTCATGGTTTAGGGCAGTGCAGTGGTGTTCGGGCAGTGTAGGGTGTCATGCTGGGGGTGGTGTTTCAGGGTTTAGGGCAGTGCAGTGGTGTTCGGGCAGTGTAGGGGGTCTTGCTGGGGGTGGTGTTTCAGGGTTTAGGGCAGTGGTGTTCGGGCAGTGTAGGGGGTCTTGCTGGGGGTGATGTTTCAGGGTTCAGGGCAGTGCAGTGGTGTTCGGGCAGTGTAGGGGGTCTTGCTGGGGGTAGTGTTTCGGGGTTTAGGGCAGTGCAGTGGTGTTCGTGCAGTGTAGGAGGTCGTGCTGGGTGTGGTGTTTCAGGGTTTAGGGCAGTGCAGTAGTGTTCTGGCAGTGTAGGGGATCGTGCAGGGGTGGTGTTTCAGGGTTTAGGGCAGTGCAGTGGTGTTCGGGCAGTGTAGGGGTCGTGCTGGGGGTGGTGTTTCAGGGTTTAGGGCAGTGCAGTGGTGTTCGGGCAGTGTAGGGGGTCATGCAGGGGGTGGTGTTTCAGGGTTTAGGGCAGTGCAGTGGTGTTCGGGCAGTGTAGGGGTCGTGCTGGGGCTGGTGTTTCAGGGTTTAGGGCAGTGCAGTGGTGTTCGGGCAGTGTAGGGGTCGTGCAGGGGTGGTGTTTCAGGGTTTAGGGCAGTGCAGTGGTGTTCGGGCAGTGTAGGGGTCGTGCTGGGGCTGGTGTTTCAGGGTTTAGGGCAGTGCAGTGGTGTTCGGGCAGTGTAGGGGTCTTGCTGGGGCTGGTGTTTCAGGGTTTAGGGCAGTGCAGTGCTGTTCGGGCAGTGTAGGGGTCGTGCTGGGGGTGGTGTTTCAGGGTTTAGGGCACTGCAGTGGTGTTCGGGCAGTGTAGGGGTCGTGCTGGGGCTAGTGTTTTAGGATTTAGGGCAGAGCAAATGTGTTCAGGCAGTGTAGGGGGTTTTGCTGGAGGTGGTGTTTCACGGTTTAGGGCAGTGCAGTGGTGTTTGTGCAGTGTAGGGGGTGGTGTTTCAGGGTTTAGGGCAATGGTGTTCAGGCAGTGTAGGGGGTCTTGCTGGGGTTGATGTTTCAGGGTTTAGGGCAGTGCAGTGGTGTTCGGGCAGTGTAGGGGTCGTGCAGGGTGTGGTGTTCCAGGGTTTAGGGCAGTGCATTGGTGTTCGGGCAGTGTAGGGTGTCGTGCTGAGGGGTGGTGTTTCAGGGTTTAGGGCAGTGCAGTGGTGTTCGGGCAGTGTAGGGGGTCATGCAGGGGGTGGTGTTTTAGGGTTTAGGGCAGTGCAGTGGTGTTTGGGCATTGTAGGGGGTCGTGCAGGGGGTGGTGTTTCAGTGTTTAGGGCAGTGCAGTGGTGTTCGGCCAGTGTAGGTGGTCTTGCTGGGGGTGGTGTTTCAGGCTTTAGTCCAGTGGTGTTCGGGCAGTGTAGGGGGTCTTGCTGGGGGTGGTGTTTCAGGTTTTAGGGCAGTGCAGTGGTGTTCGGGCAGTGTAGGGGGTCTTGCTGGGGCTGGTGTTTCAGGGTTTAGGGCAGTGCAGTGGAGTTCAGGCAGTGTAGGGGTCGTGCTCGCGCTGGTGTTTGAGGGTTTAGGGTAGTGCAGTGGTGTTCGGGCAGTGTAGGGGGTCGTGCTGGGGCTGGTGTTTCAGGGTTTAGGGCAGAGCAGTGGTTTTCCGGCAGTGTAGATGGTCGTGCTGGGGCTGGTGTTTCAGGGTTTAGGGCAGTGCAGTGGTGTTCGGGCAGTGTACGGGGTTGTGCTGGGGCTGGTGTTTCAGGGTTTAGGGCAGTGCAGTGGTGTTCGGGCAGTGTAGGGGGTCGTGCTGGGGGTGGTGTTTCAGGGTTTAGGGCAGTGCAGTGGTGTTCGGGCAGTGTAGGGGGTCGTACTGGGGCTGGTGTTTCATGGTTTAGGGCAGTGCAGTGGTGTTCGGGCAGTGTAGGGGTCGTGCTGGGGGTGGTGTTTCAGGGTTTAGGGCAGTGCAGTGGTGTTCGGGCAGTGTAGGGGTCATGCTGGGGGTGGTGTTTCAGGGTTTAGGGCAGTGCAGTGGTGTTCGGGCAGTGTAGGGGGTCTTGCTGGGGGTGATGTTTCAGGGTTCAGGGCACTGCAGTGGTGTTCGGGCAGTGTAGGGGATCATGCAGGGGTGGTGTTTCAGGGTTTAGGGCAGTGCAGTGGTGTTCGGGCAGTGTAGGGGGTTGTGCTGGGGGTGGTGTTTCAGGGTTTAGGGCAGTGCAGTGGTGTTCGGGCAGTGTAGGGGGTCGTGCAGGGGGTGGTGTTTCAGGGTTTAGGGCAGTGCAGTGGTGTTCGGGCAGTGTAGGAGTCGTGCTGGGGCTGGTGTTTCAGGGTTTAGGGCAGTGCAGTGGTGTTCGGGCAGTGTAGGGGGTCTTGCTGGGGGTGGTGTTTCAGGGTTTAGGGCAGTGGTGTTCGGGCAGTGTAGGGGGTCTTGCTGGGGGTGATGTTTCAGGGTTTAGGGCAGTGCAGTGGTGTTTGGGCAGTGTAGGGGGTCTTGCTG
Organism: Calotriton arnoldi; assembly: GCA_963921515.1. Lineage (NCBI taxonomy): Eukaryota > Metazoa > Chordata > Amphibia > Caudata > Salamandridae > Calotriton > Calotriton arnoldi. The sequence continues at coordinate 221,228 of CAWUFW010001478.1, read as the reverse complement.
GGGGTAGTGTTTCAGGGTTTAGGGCAGTGCAGTAGTGTTCGGGCAGTGTAGGGGGTCATGCAGGGGGTGGTGTTTCAGGGTTTAGGGCAGTGCAGTGGTGTTCGGGCAGTGTAGGGGGTCGTGCTGGGGGTGGTGTTTCAGGGTTTAGGGCAGTGGTGTGGTGTTCAGGCAGTGTAGGGGGTCGTGCTGGGGGTGGTGTTTCAGGGTTTAGGGCAGTGGTGTTCGGGCAGTGTAGGGGGTCTTGCTGGGGGTGATGTTTCAGGGTTTAGGGCAGTGCAGTGGTGTTTGGGCAGTGTAGGAGGTCTTGCTGGGGGTAGTGTTTCAGGGTTTAGGGCAGTGCAGTGGTGTTCGGGCAGTGTAGGGGGCGTGCTGGGGGTGGTGTTTCAGGGTTTAGGGCAGTGCAGTGGTGTTCGGGCAGTGTAGGGGGTCATGAAGGGGTGGTGTTTCGGGGTTTAGGGCAGTGCAGTGGTGTTCGGGCAGTGTAGGGGGTCGTGCTAGGGTTGGTGTTTCAGGGTTTAGGGCAGTGCAGTGGTGTTCGGGCAGTGTAGGGGGTCATGCAGGAGCTGGTGTTTCAGGGTTTAGGGCAGTGCAGTGGTGTTCGGGTAGTGTAGGGGGTCGTGCTGGGGGTACTGTTTTAGGGTTTAGGGTAGTGCAGTGGTGTTTGTGTAGTGTAGGGGGTCATGTTTTAGGGTAGTGCAGTGGTGTTTGGGTAGTGTAGGGCGTCGTGCTGGGGGTAGTGTTTTAGGATTTAGGTTAGTGCAGTGGTGTTTGGGTAGTGTAGGGGGTCGTGCTGGGGGTAGTGTTTTAGGGTTTAAGGTAGTGCAGTGGTGTTTGTGTAGTGTAGGGGGTCGTGCTGGGGGTAGTGTTTTAGGGTTTAGGGTAGTGCAGTGGTGCTTGTGTAGTGTAGGGGGTCGTGCTGGGGGTAGTGTTTTAGGGTTTAGGGTAGTGCAGTGGTGTTTGTGTAGTGTAGGGGTCATGTTTTAGGGTAGTGCAGTGGTATTTGGGTAGTGTAGGGGGTCGTGCTTGGGGTAGTGTTTTAGGATTTAGGTTAGTGCAGTGGTGTTGGGGTAATGTTTTAGGGTTTAGGGTAGTGCAGTGGTGTTTGTGTAGTGTAGGGGGTCATGCTGGGGGTAGTGTTTTAGGGTTTAGGATAGTGCAGTGGTGCTTGTGTAGTGTAGGGGGTCGTGCTGGGGGTAGTGTTTTAGGGTTTAGGGTAGTGCAGTGGTGTTTTTGTAGTGTAGGGGGTCATGTTTTAAGATGCAACGCTCCAATACCTGACCAGTCTGCACTACATAAAACTGCAAAAAACTAAAAATAAAAAGTGTTTTGCACATTTTTGTCATTGGGCTATATGTGGGCTACATCTGGGTAATATTTGTGCTACATTTGGGCTCTTCTTTCACTGGTGGCTATCTTGGAAGACTTCTTTGTTATGAAGTTTCCTAATTTCCTCATTTACTGCAGTCTCCTCAGTAGGAAATGCTTTCAGTTTTTACTTTGATTCCATCAAGAAGGCATTCAGATGTGTCACACATTTGCCATAAATTCAGAATGTTAGCACTCTAGTTGTTCATTAGATCACTGTAGTAAAGCTACTGCTCACCAAGGAGGTAACTGGAAGTCTACTGCTGGTATTGAAAGTGATTGTTTCAGTCTGCATGTCAGAATTTTCTAATGAAATAGAAGAGGATTTGAGATCTCACTTAAAACATGCACTAAATTTTCTTTTTGCAGCACTAACCATAATTTCTATGGCAAAATGAACCTCCTCATTTTGTTCCTTTTTAAATTAAATGTTTTAAGTGTTACCAGTTTATTCCAATCAAGATGGCTTCAGGTGTGCCATACTTTTGTCATAAGTAAGGCTGTTAGCACTCTAGTTGTTCTTTAGAACACTCTGGGAAGCTGCAGTAGAACACAAAGGCATCAACTGACAGGCTGCTCCTGTTGAAATATAACAGGAAGATATTTGAGATCTCACTTAAAACATGTCCTAATTTTTCTTTCTACAGCACTAACCATAATTTTTATGGCAAAATGAACCCCCTCATTTTGTTCCTTTTTAAATTAAATGTTTTAAGTGTTACCAGTTTATTCCAATCAAGATGGCTTCAGGTGTGCCATACTTTTATCATAAGTAAGACTGTTAGCGCTCTAGTTGTTCTTTAGAACACTCTGGGAAGCTGCAGTAGAACACAAAGGCATCAACTGACAGGCTGCTCCTGTTGAAATATAACAGGAAGATATTTGAGATCACACTTGAAACATGTCCTAATTTTTCTTTCCAGAGCACTAACCATAATTTCTATGACAAGATGAACCCCATCATTTTGTTCCTTTTTAAATTAAATGTTTTAAGTGTTACCAGTTTATTCCAATCAAGATGGCTTCAGGTGTGCCATACTTTTGTCATAAGTAAGGCTGTTAGCACTCTAGTTGTTCTTTAGAACACTCTGGGAAGCTGCAGTAGAACACAAAGGAATCAACTGACAGTCTCTGCCCTTGTTGGATGCACATGTTTTACTGAGAATGTCAGACTTCATTCTCACATGACTGAGAAAGATAATGTGAATTTACAGAAAATATGCTCTCATTTTAGCTTCTGGAGCACCTTCCAAAACTGTATGGGACAAGCATGTGAAAATAGTTTTCTCTCAAACATGATTCATGATATCCCAGCAGAAGGTTTTTCACAGGGTAAAATCACCTTAGAACACACCACAATTCCTGAAATTAGTATGGTACCATCAACAAATGAATTCTAATGTAACTAAAGTCTGTTATCACCCTTTATAGTTCTCCTTTTGGTAACCCTCAAAATCTTCGATTCACTACAATGCATTTCAATGGGGTACTATCATTTATATTGGTCCCAAGATGGCTGCCAGCAATTCCAGGATGAAGTGCTGACAGCCAATCAGATCTCACGATGACATGTGTGGTTAGGCTCCGCCCAGATATATATGTGTTTTTACTTTTGATTTTCTCAGCAACTACTGAACGGATTTACACCATTTAACAAAAGGGTTCTTTCTGAACCAAGAACTACCTCTTTGCCAAATTTGGTGTAATTCCGTTCAGCAGTTCGGGCTGTAGCCTTGCATAAAGTTTCCTATGGGAAATTGATTTTTTGACTCTTATTTTTTTAATTTCTCCGCAACTACTGAACGGATTTACACCATTTAACAAAAAGGGTTCTTTCTGAACCAAGAACTACCTCTTTGCCAAATTTTGTGTAATTCCGTTTAGCAGTTCGGGCTGTAGCCGTGGCTAAAGTTTCCTATGGGAAAATGAATTGGGAAAACATGTTTGGGGACCCCCCTTTTTTCTCGGCCCCCGCTTGACGAATCACCCCGAAACTTTCAGGGTAGGAGCTGACCGGAGAGGGCCATAAAGTTTGAAAATTTCGCGAAGATTCGTCAACCGACGCAAGAGGTATTTCAAATAGAATGTTGCGGATTTCCTATGGAAAATAGGTCCTAACTATAACTATCTACTGGCGACCGCCAGTAGATAATATATATATATATATATTCACTGAAAAAACCATAGGTTTTAGGGACAGTTATAGTTAGTTGGACATTGCACTCGTACAAAACCGTGAAATTCCCCGTTATAGTTAGTTCAGCTAACTATAACTCGCGCCCGCAATGCACTGCTGATGACGTCACATATTACATCACTCATGACATGGTCAGTGACATCACTGATGACATCACTGATGACATCTCAAATGACATCACTGATGACATCATCTAGTGACTGTGTGTTTCTATAAAGTTTAAATATGTTTAATATATATGCCAAGGTGTATTGAAGAATGAGTGGGTGTATAAGTGTCTGGATGGATGATTTAGTAGGTGCGTGACTGACTCTATAAGTGAGTGATTAAACGTATCTTACTGAATGCATGGGTTAGTGACTAAACTGTGTGAATGTCTGTATCCGTCTGTCTGTTGGTGTGTAAGCGGCTGCATGGGTTTGCGAATAGCTACATGAGTGTCTACATGGGTTATTGATTGGTTGTCTGAGTATCTGTATGGGTGCCTGAGTATTTGTGTGGGTGGGGTGTGTGTGACTGCGCATAGATGTGTGAGTGGGTGATTCACTGGGTGCATAGTTTCAAGAGTGCATCTGTGATGGACTGTATGGGTGGGTGAGTGTGTGTATGGGTGTGTTAGTGAGTGAATGTATATCTTAGTGTTACAAGTGTGAGCAACTAATATGTCAAAGGCAGTATATATGTGTGTTGGAGTATATAAATGGCTATAAGTGAGAGTGTGTGATTGTGAGAGTGGCTGTATGAATGAGTGTGTACTTGTATCAGTGATTGTATAAGAGCGTAAGAATGTGCTAGTATTTGTATGAGTAAGTGAGCTGGTGTGTGTATAACTGTATAGGTGAGTAAATGGCAGTGTGATTAATTATTTGCATGACTGACTAGGTGTGTGAGTACCTCTATGGATGAGTGGCGGTGTGTGAGTGTCTATGTAGGTGTATAAGTGCTTATGAAAGTCCTGTACTGAGTGACCGTAAGTATGAGTGACTGTAGAGGTGAGTGAGTGGATGTGTGTGTAGACCTAAGAATCAGTGAGTGTGTATGTAGTTATTGGTGTTGGAGTGTCTATGGTTTTGACAATGGCAGTCTGTAATTTACAGTGGGTGTATCAAAAGTTATATTAGGGTGTGAGAAGATGCATCAAATTATCACATGGATGATGTCATCAGTGATGTCATCAGTGATGTCATTTGAGATGTCATCAGTGATGTCATCAGTGATGTCACTGACCATGTCATGAGTGATGTAATATGTGACGTCATCAGCAGTGCATTGCGGGGCGCGAGTTATAGTTAGCTGAACTAACTATAACGGGGAATTTCACGGGTTTTGTACGAGTGCAATGTCCAACTAACTATAACTGTCCCTAAAACCTATGGTTTTTTCAGTGAATTTGTAAGGTTTTTTAAATGCTAATTTCTAACTATAACGTGCCTGAAACCTATGGTTTTTTCAGTGAATTTCAAAGGTTTTTTAAATGCTAATTCCTAACTATAACATGTCTGAAACCTATGGTTTTTTTCAGTGAATTTCAAAGGTTTTGTAAATGACAATTTTTAATTGTATTAATTGTTATATTTATTTTTTTGATACTGACTTACTACATTTTTTTAAACTATTTATTTTTAGATATTTTATTTTTTAAAATACATTGTAATTACATTATACATTACATTACAAAATATACTTTCTCAGAATGAATTACTTTAGTTTAAATACTTTGCAAATAGGCAATAGACTTTTAAGTACAGTAGTTACAGTTGTTGCAATGGGCAACACAATTTCAAACACAATGCAACATTGAGCTCAATGTGAATTTCAAGTTAAATGCAATTAGTTACTTTATGGATTACTTTTCTAACCACAGGACTGGATCCTAGATTCAGTCCTGGGACATCTCCTGTAAACAGTTGAGTAAAAGCGTTTTGGTTACAGTAGTGATTTTTAAGGAATATTATTGTATTTTAAAAGTTGACACTTAGAAACCTTTTCACATAGAATCACCAATGTTATCCTATGGGAGGAAATTCACTTAGCAGGTAAGTAGTGTTATCGTTACTTTTTCTTACTCAGTGGTGGATCCTGGATCCAGCACTGGTGCATCTCCTGTAAACAGTTGAAAGAATGCGTTTAAGTCATACAGGCGATTTTTAAGGAATATTTGTAGTTTGTGAAAATCGACACTGAAACTTTTCTGCTGAAAACCAGACAATGGATTCCTATGGAAGGAAATACAAGTTACTGGTAAATACGGTTAGAATTACTTTTCAGGATCAGTACTGGGCTGAAAGATGCAGCACTGAGGTCTCTCCTGATAACAGGTGAGTAAATCGGAATTCGTATTTCGGCTGATTTTAGAGGAATATTATAAAGTTCCAAAACACCACACTTAGAAGAATTTCCAAGTGAAACCAGTCAATGTTAGCATATGGAAGGAAATTCAAGTTACTGGTAAGTACGGTTAGAATTACTTTTCAGGATCTGTACTGGGCTGAAAGATGCAGCACTGAGGTCTCTCCTGATAACAGGTGAGTAAATCGGAATTCGTAGTTCTGCTGATTTTAGAGGAATATTTGTATGTTTCAAAAATCGACACAGAAACCTTTTCAGCAAAAAGCAGGCAATGATATCCTATGGAAGGAAATTCAAGTTACTGGTAAGTACGGTTAAAATTACTTTTCAGGATCAGTACTAGGCTGAAAGATGCAGCACTGAGGTCTCTCCTGATAACAGGTGAGTAAATCGGAATTCGTATTTCGGCTGATTTTAGAGGAATATTATAAAGTTCCAAAACTCCACACTTAGAAGAATTTCCAAGTGAAACCAGTCCATGTTAGCCTATGGAAGGAAATTCAAGTTACTGGTAAGTACGGTTAGAATTACTTTTCAGGGTCAGTGCTGGGCTAAAAGATGCAGCACTGGGTTCTCTCCTGATAACAGGTGAGTAAATCGGAATTCGTAGTTCGGCTGATTTTAGAGGAATATTTGCACAATGGTGAAGGGAGGGGGCGGGGCCTGAGGTGACATGTCTGCAAACACGCCCTGTGGCGCGTTTTAAGTTGGAGAATTAATTCCTCCTCAATCCCGAGGGTCCCTAGGGGCCAACTAGCCCACCAGATACTTCCAGTATGCGCCAGAGAGCTGCGTTGCAGAGAGGTGTTCAGAGGCCATGCCCCTTTTTGCACCTCTCTACAACGCAGCTCTGTGGCGCTTTCTGGACGTACCTGGTGGGCTAGTTGGCCCCCAGGGACCCTCAGGATTGAAGGGGATTTAATTCCCCATCTTAAAACGCGCCACAGGGCCTGTTTGCACACATGTCACCTGAAGCCCCGCCCCCTCCCTTCACCACTGTGCAAACGCGCCCCGTGGCGCGCTTTAAGTTGGGGGATTAAGTCCCCTTGAATCCTGAGGGTCCCTGGAGTCCAACTAGCCCACCATGTACCTCCAAAAGCGCCACAGAGCTGCGTTGCAGAGAGGTGTAAAAGGGCGTGGCCTCTGTACACCTCTCTGCAACGCAGCCCCTGGCGCATGCTGGAGGTTCCTGGTTGGCTAGTTGGCCCCCAGGGACCCCCAGTATTCAAGGGGAATTCGTTCCCCCTCTGCAAACGCGCCAGGGGGCGCGTTTGCAGAGTGGTAAAGGAAGGGGGCGGGGCCTCCGTCACAATGCCGGCCTTTTGTCTTTTTTTCTTTTTTTTGTATGGGAGGGGGGCTGCATGGCCCCCCTTCCCTGGGCCTCTATTGGCCCCGGGACCCCATCCCCCGGGGCATGCCCTCTTTTTTTTTAATTAAAATCTTTGGAGGGGGCTGCGTGGCCCCCTCCTCAGGCCATTTAAGGCCCCGGGGACCCCATCCCCCGGGGCCTGGCCTCTGGTTGGGGACTGTGGGGGTCCCCAATCCCCCACAGTCCCGCCGGCTCCCCGCGTCCTACGGGAGCTGGCATTGCTTTCCATAAGGGGAGCTGCTGACATGCAGCTCCCCTTACGGAAAAGCAATCTGCTTGCTTCATTGAAGCGAGAGCAGGTTTCCTGCTCTCGCTTCAATGAAGCAAGCAGTTTGCAATGGCAGGACGGGAGCCGCGAGGCTCCCGTCCTGCCATTGCAAACTACAGTGTCCCGGGGGTAGGCACCCGGGACACTGCAGGAGCCGGACCTGGGGGGTGGTGGTCCCCAGGGCCACCACAGGCTCCAGGAGGGGGGCTGCGCGGCACCCCTCCCTTCAATTGCACAGTCCCGGGGAGGTGGTGGTCCCCGGGGCTTCGGGGGTCCGAAACGGACCCCCAAATTTCAATTCTAAGTGCCCCGGGGAGGTGGCGGTCCCCGGGGCGTGTAGGGGGCTGGAGCCTCCCCACACAGGTTATCAAAATTTTAAAAAAGAAGCCCCGGGTTGTGGCGGTCCCCGGGGCTGCGGGAGGGCGGAGAGCCCTCCCGCACCATTTTTTCTTTGGACTTGGCCCACCTGGGGGCAAAATAGCATCGAAGCGCGGGAGACCGCGCTTCAATTTTTTTTTTTTCGGCAGGATCCGCGCACCCTGAGCGCATCCTGCCGATTTTTAAAAAAAAAAATGCTTTTTTCTGCCCAGGGGGTCCTTGTGGGACCCCCTGAGCAGACCTAGGGGGTCAGGGTGTTTCTACCCTGCCCCCTTTTTGCGCTTTGCGCACTTGTTTCTGTCCCTCGGTTCTACCGAGGGACAAAATGGATGCCAACACTTCCTGATTTGGAGTGTTGACAGCCAATTAGCATGCAGCTCGTGATCGGAAGGGTACGCGGACCCTACTCGGCCATAGATATATATGTGATTTTATTTGTGATTTTCTCAGAAACTACTGAACGGATTTACACCATTTAAGCAAAAGGCACGACACTGAACCAAGGGCTACCTCTTTGTCAAATTTGGTGTAATTCCGTTCAGCAGTTCGGGCTGTAGCTGCGATGAAAGGATCCTATGGAAAAATGAATGGGGAAAACGCGTTTTGGGACCCCCCTTTTTTCTCGGCCCCTGCTTGACGAATCAACCCGAGACTTTCAGGGTAGGAGCGGAGCGGAGCGCCCCAACAAGTTGGAAGCTTTCGCGAAGATTCATCAACCGGCGCAAGAGTTATTTCAAATAGAATGTCGCGGATTTCCTATGGAAAATAGGTCCTAACTATAACTATCTACTGGCGACCGCCAGTAGATAATATATATATATATATATATATATATATCAATTACTCGCTTCACCTGCGCCATCGAACTCACAGCGTGTGCCTCCGGACGGGGGGGTGAGTCATCAGTGTTACACAACAACTACGCTACGAATCTTCGGAGCACTCTCGGGAGTTCAGGTAAGATTTATTTTCAGTAAATGCATTTCGGCATCGGCCTTCATCAGTACAAATAAATCCATATTATGAACACAGCATGGGGTTTCTTTTAAGAGCAACAATGTCTTTCCTTATTGGTGGAGCTTCTGATAACTCTAATTGGCGGCATTTCCTTTGTCAGGGGTGTGTCTCTCAGGGAACAGACGGCCTCAATGTCCCACAATGCAACATTTGCTTTCATTCATTGTGTCCCAATCGGCGTCTTTTGCTAATGCCATTTATGTTCCCTTCCATCTCGCCGCCAATATGGTTGCCCCATTAATCTTTTCACTTGCTGTGTCAATTTCCCTTGCCTGCTGCCTCTGGATTTCACGGGAACACAGCAGGTAACACTCATATGGCAGAGTACCTTGGATTTGAATAATCCACGTCCTTTCGGTTTGACGGTTTTCCTGCTGGCAGTGGTTCAGATGGCGAACATAAATCAATTACTCGCTTCACCCGCGCCATCGAACTCACAGCGGGTGCCTCCAGATGGGGGGGTGAGTCCGTCAGTGTTACACAACAACTACGCTACGAATCTTCGGAGCACTCTCGGGAGTTCAGGTAAGATTTATTTTCAGTAAATGCATTTCGCATCGTCCTTCATCAGTACAAATAAATCCATATTATGAACACAGCATGGGGTTTCTTTTAAGAGCCACAATGTCTTTCCTTATTGGTGGAGCTTCTGATAACTCTAATTGGCGGCATTTCCTTTATCAGGGGTGTGTCTCTCAGGGAACAGACGGCCTCAATGTCCCACAATGCAACATTTGCTTTCATTCATCGTGTCCCAATCGGCGTCTTTTGCTAATGCCATTTATGTTCCCTTCCATCTCGCCGCCAATATGGTTGCCCCATTAATCTTTTCACTTGCTGTGTCGATTTCCCTCGCCTGCTCTCATATGGATGCTTCAGCTTTACATGTCCAACTACTGAATTTACATTCAAGAAGCACAGTCATGTGTCAAGTACAGCCATCATATGCTATGTACAGACTCATCTACTCAAGTGCAAGTCTGTATGCACCGGTATTGTCATAATACAGCAGTTGGAACCTCAGATGCCTATACATTTCTACCATATAGCAAGTGTAGTTATGGATGGCCAAAGCAGACTATCATATTCCTTGGTAACCATCCAATGCTGTGTACTGCCTCATACGACCACAGGTTACTATTATTAGCAGGGTGCAGCATCAAATTCCTAACTGTATTCACCAAATTACCAATATAGCCTCATGCACTGTACTGCCATCATATGTCCTGATTTACATTTGTATGCCAGGTCAAAGGTCTTCTCTCTAGCTACCACCTCCATTTGCTAGGTAGAGATCATATGTCAGGTACAACCTCATTTCCTTGATGCCACAGCACATTCTCAGTTAGCGGCCATTATAAGGCTACGTGTATTCCCAAATGTCTAGGTACAGTCTCTCATTCGTAAATGTCGGTGCAGCTTTATGTACCTATAAATTCTATTAATATGTTCAAATAATGTTCATATGCTAGATACATCCTCCTTTGATGGTTACAGCCTCACCTGCCCAATTACCGTCACCATCTGCCTTCTGTTACATTATATGCTGAGGAACGTCCATCAAATACTAGGTATAACCTTGAATTCCAAGGTACTGCCATCTTATGTTAGCTGGCTGCAGCTTCATATGTCCAGCCGGAGCTTTGAAGATCCTCACATGCCTAGCAAAAGCTCATGCACTTGAAACTTTCTCATGTGCTACAATCAGCATTGAATGTTCACCCACTCTCATCATATGCCATATTTACCCTCAAATGCCCAAGGACTGCTCACATACAGCCTCATATGTTCAGGTGCATTCTCACATGCCCATCTATATAAATCAGACGCACAGTGATGCACAGCACGTGCCAGGGTACTGCTTCAAATATCCATGTGCTACAAATGCACATCATGAGAAACTTCATATGTTCAGGGATATATTACTACTGAATATTGAGGCTATGAACATCGAGAGACAAAATATTGTGGACAAAATGGTGGACAAAATATCAAAGACCAAAATATCAGAAGGCAAGTGAATGTAGACAAAGGGACTTATTTACAAGAAACTGACGCATCTGCATGCCTGCTCCAACATCCGTAGGGTTTTGACGCAGTGGCGTCCTAGAAGTGGCTCAGTGAAATCATGTAGATTTCACTGCGTCACTTCTACGAGGCTTTCCCTCGTGGGAACGCCCACACTGCATACATTATGGATCACTGACAGAATATCGACAACAACAATATCGACCTACAGAAATATCGTGACAAAAATATCGTCAAAAATATCGACCTCCTAACTTCATCATGGTAAGTACAAAAATATCGAAAAAAATATCGTTGTAGAAAATATCGATGTATAAAATATCGTTTTTTATATATGTATAAAAAATAATGTAAAACAAGTTAAATAATAAATTAAACTTTAAAAAAATTATTTAGATTTATTTGTAAATGTTAACAATTGTAAGTAATACATTTAATGTAAAACAAATTAAACATACATATATAAAATTTAATATATATATATATTTACTTAAAAACAATTAATAAACAATAATTTTGATTAATTTTAAAATGTTATAAATATATTAAAATAATAAATAAATATATATACATAAACCTGTAACATAAAAATTATTAATAATAACATTTTTATTATAAATTAAAATATTAAAATATTTAATATTTTTTAAACCTACATTTTGCATTACATTGAGGACAACAGTAGAGAAAGTGTTGGATAGCGGCGGGGTAAAAATTACTATTCCCACTCCAGCGAATGCAACAGTAGGGAAAGTTTTGGATAGCGGAGAGGTAAAAATTACTATTCCCACTCCAGCGAATGCAACAGTAGGAAAAGTGTTGGATAGCGAATAGGTAAAAAATACTATTCCCACTCCAGGAAATGCAACAGTAGGGAAAGTGTTGGATAGCGGATAGGTAAAAATTACTATTCCCACTCCAGCGAGTGCAACAGTAGGGAAAGTGTTGGAAGGCGAAGGAAAACATTTTACTATTCCAACTCCAGCAAGTGCAACAGTAGGGAAAGTGTTGGATAGCGGAGAGGTAAAAATTAATATTCCCACTCCAGTGAATACAACAGTAGAGAAAGTGTTGGATAGCAGAGGGGAATAATTTACTATTCCCACTCCAATGAGTGCAACAGTAAGGAATGTGTTGGATAGCGAAGGAGTAAAAATTACTATTCCCACTCCAGCTAGTGCAACAGTAGGGAAAGTTTTGTTTAGCGGAGGGGATACAACTACTATTCCCACTCCAGTGAGTGCAACAGTAGGGAAAGTGTTGGATAGCGTAGGTGATAAAATTACTATTCCCACTCAAGCGAGTGCAACAGTAGGGAAAGTGTTGGATAACAGAGAGGAAAAAATTACTATTCCCACTCCTGCAAGAGCAACAGTAGAGAAAGTGTTGAATAATGGAGGGGAAAAATTACTATTCCCACTCCAACAAGAGCAACAGTAGGGAATATGTTGGTTAGCGGAGGAGTAAAACTTACTATTCCCACTCCAGCTAGTGCAACAGTAGGGAAAGTGTTGGATAGCGGAGGGGATAAAATTACTATTCCCACTCCAGCGAGTACAACAGTAGGGAAAGTTTTGGATAGCGGAGGGGAAAAATTACTATTCCCACTCCAGCGAGTGCAACAGTAGAGAAAGTGTTGGATAGCAAAGGGGTAAAAATTACTATTCCCACTAAAGAAAATTTAAATTTAAAAACAAACAAAATATCAACTACAATATAAAAGATATTAACAATTCCAAAAACAAAACATATATAAAAAAATAAAAAAATTACAAAACACAGAAACATAATATAATGTTGAAAAAAACTAAAAATTACATACAAAGATTATTTTCTAAAAATTTAAAAATAATTTACAAACAAATGAATATTTTATAATAAAAATTATTTAAAATCAAAAACATTATTTATTACATAAATATAATATTTTGTTACCTACCCTATAACACCACACAATTTACAACACACATCTAAATTAAAAAAAAAGTGTACCTCCACAATTAACACAATTATTTATCAAAATAAACAAATATTATTAATTATAAAAAACATTAAAACAGATAAAAATGAATATACTAACCAAACGTTACGCCTATATAACCAAAATCCACAAACAAAACAAAAAATAAACAATTACCAAAAATATTTATCAAGTAATAAATAACTATTAACAATCAAGTAATGATTAATTATTTTAAACTAAATTACTTTCCACCCTCTACCCCAATAAACACCACAACACACACCTAAAAATAATTACACAATTTCCATAACTAATTTTACAATAATAAATTAATATCAATTAACCACAAATCATTAATTAATTTACAAAAATTTACTTCCCAACATTTACCACTATAAACCCCACAACTCACACATCAAATTGATTACACAATTGCCATATCTAAATTTTAATTAATTAATTAGCATTAATTAACAAATAATTAATTATTTAAAAATAAATTATCTCCCACCCTATTCCCCTATAAACCCCACCACCCATTTCTAAAAACATGACACAATTAACATAATTAATTAACAAATAATTAATTAATTAATACCAATTAACAAACAAATTATAAATAAATATTAATAAATTAATTCCCACGATTAACACTATAAAGTAAAATTAAATAAATATTATATAAAAAATATTAATAAATATATTAAAATTAAATTACTTCCCACCCTACTACCCTATCAACCCACAACCCACTCCTAAAAAATTACACAATTAACATAATTAACAATTAATCAATAATATTTAACAACCAATTAATAAATAATTAATAATAAATTAATTCCCACAATTAACACTATAAAATATTAAATAAATAAATAGAAATAAATGAAAAATAATAATAATTTAATTATAATTAAATTACTTCCCACCCTATTCCCCTATAAACCCACAACCCGCTCCTAAAAAAATGACACAATTAACATATTTACCAATTAATTAATTAATAAAAATAACCAGCCAATTATTAATTAATTACTAATAAATTAATTTCCACAATTAACACTATAACATCTAAATTAAATAAATACTAATAAATAAAAATTAATATTTAATTTATTATAATTAAATTACTTCCCACCCTATTCCCCTATAAAGCCCCAACCCGCTATGGAACTAAAACGCAAAATTAATTTAAAATAAAATTAATAACTACTAAAAAATTAACACATATATTAAAAAACAAAAGCAATACTTAGACAAAAAAATAGAGCACATACATTTAAAATACATACTAAAATACATAACACTAATTAAAAAAACGATATTTTTAACAACTATACTTTTGCAAACGATATTAATGACTTCGATATTTTAAAAAACAATATTTCTTACCTTAAACTCGATATTCTTGACCACGATATTCTTGCTGACGATATTTCTGTGTCTCGATATTTCAAAGTCGATATTAGTTTAAGTCGACATTTTCAACTCGATATTCTGACTCTTTACCACACATTATACCTGACGCAGGTATAATGTGGCGCAGGGCTTTACAATGTTACGCATCGCCCTAGATGTGTCACATTGTAAATGGACCGCAATGAGGCACATTGTTTACGCTGCCGCTGAGTCACAAAAAGTGACACAACGGCGGCGCAAAAGTGTTGCAAGGGGCTTCTAAATCTGCCCCGAAGTATATATTTACTATTCCTAACTCCACATCTACGTACCTTGAAGATATATATTGCCAAGGTACATATATGTGGAGTTAGGTATACAAAATCTATACCTATTTACCTTTCAATATTTTGTTTTCAATATTTTGTCCTCAATATTTGTATACCTTCAATATTCAGTGGGCATAACATGGTCAGGTGCCACAACTGTATCATAGGTGTAGGACAGCTGCCCAGTTAGATCCTTCTCATGCCCACTGATAGAAGGAATCGAGGAGGCAGGGTGTGCAAAGGGAGTTGTCTCTGTGTTTTTATGCCCAATGCAGGCCACTACTTCCTTTCTGCCTATGACTGTCAGTGGAGGGTGGGAAAATATGGATGGGGGCAGAGGAGCACAACAAAAAAGGTTTCCTGTCCCAAACCCCAGTGGCATAAATAGGGAGCGGTGGGCCCTAATGTAAGCAAGGAAAATGGGCCCCCATATCATCCTTTCGTAGTAAAAACAGCTAGCATTGGGGTGTAGGGGGCCTCTTAGAACCCTGGGACATGGCGCCACTCCACCTGATGCACTATTGATAGCTATGCCACCTCCTCATCCCTTCTCTCTCATCATTCGCCAGAATTGTAAGTAAGGTAGCAGTAGAGGTCTCTGCAAGGATAAATCTCTCTGACTGCCCCTTCATAGACCCCTGCATCATGTGCGCATACCACAGTGCTGCAGGTGGAAGCATAAAAATGTTGACAAAGAGCGTCTAGCACCATTGTAAGTCTCTTCTCCCACCAACCCCACTCACATGCCCACTGGAGGTACCGGGAAGGCAGTGGACTGAGCTGGGTAAAATCACTTTTCCCACATGTGCCGCCCTTTGCTTGCCCAGGGCCCCCTAATGTGATCTGTATGAGAGCTAGCTGGATGGGTGTGAATGGAGCCTTACAAATAGTGTGTTTTCGTTATGCTTTTTTTCTCCTGATTATAGCTCGCAAAGGAGCTGCAGGTTTGCATCATGGATATGCATTAGATGCTACCTGCAACACCTCTCCCTGTTAATGTGCAGAAGCAGGCTGAAAATCCTCTGTTCCTTGTCCCTACAGCCCCCTCATACCATAGAAGAGTCTGTTGAATAGTATGAAGAGGGACATGAGGCAGCTCCTTTAAAGGCACAGAGATCTCCACCAGGCCAGCAGAGTGGACCCCTTCCCTTTTTGAATGTATATGAAAATATTTTTAAGGGCAGGCAATGGTCCCACGGACCACTGCCTGCCCTTTAAAAATTAAAAGAAAACGTTTAATTTTTTTCTTTTAAAAGCATCCCGTTTTCCTTTATTTAAAAAGCAAACACAGACATGGTGGTCTGCTGTCCCGAGCAGGCCACTATCCCTGTGATCGTAGCCTATTCCCAATGGGTCGCAAATAGCGACCTGCCTCATGAATATTGATGAGGCAGGTCATTTGCGACCCCATTGGGAATTGCTAAATGTGTCTGAGACACATTAGTACATTCCGTTTTGCGAGTCGCATATTGGTAGTCGAAAATTTGCAATTTGCGACCCGCAAAATGGAATGGTCATACATCTGGCCCCAAGACTTTAAAAAAACACAAGAATCAATGTGTGGACCAGTAATCCGCCCTGAGTCTGAGAGACTCAGGGAGAGGAACTACGTTGCCACTGAAGTGGAAAGCCCTGATCAACTCAAAGGCTGCAACGGCTGAAGAAATGCCATCATGAATGACTCTGCGCAGAGACCGTCACTGCAGTACCAGAGCAAGTATCTGCACATGGCCAAGGAGTCCATCAATGCCAAAGCAGAGTGTACTATGCAGCCATGGCGACTTAATTCAGCGGTCCCTTTTCCAAGCACCTGCGCAACCGAGGCCCCAAGAGAACTAAAGATGCCACTATGAGGTTGGTTACGAGAATCCCACCCACTGCATCTCTAGAACTGCAAATCCAACCAACAGGTAAAAGTGTGACTTACCTGCAGTCTGCCTCATGGTCTTATGACTTTTTGCCAATTCAAAGCAAGGGGTAAAAAGACACTGTAGTGAGTTGCACTTTTAATCTGTGGGGCATTTCAAGTAATCTACACCTGTGCCTAATCAATGACTACGCCCACACTGTATTGGGGATGGTAATCATTAGATATGACCTACAGAGGAGAGAAAGCATACCAGAAGAGGAGTGTAGTGCCATACTGAAGATTATAACTGAGATTACAACAATTTATTTGCACTCATATAGTACTGGGTAATAGTTACTTTTGTTGTGAGATTAAAGTATTTTCTTTTAACTAAAAGTTAAGCACTTGCTGGACATTATATTATTGTGTATGTTGGTTGACAAATGAATTCTTAACTCTTGTCACCCCTACTACCTCCTTGAGAAGCCTTTGGTTGCTCACCCTCATTATCCTGAAAATCAAGTACGGAAAGAATTTTACTTTGCCGAGATTGCAGAGCCATAGTAGGATCAACTCTTGGACACCAGTGGCAACAACCTCAACCACCCTGGTTTGTGCCCAATAACCGCTGTCTGTGCTGTGGCCCAACCGAATGGGGTCTGAAACCCTCCAAACCCTGGTTCAATTGCTCCCTTTACGAGGGAAGACACAAACTAAGGCTGGCGGAGAGGTCATGGAGAAACTCTCCTTCCTTACAAACCTCAAGCAGTTAAGAACGACAAGAAGTGCGTATAACAAACAAAACTGCTCATTTTAGGTCACAGCTTGTCCACGCCAACAACAGACAAAAAAACTGTTCAAAATCATCAAACAACAAGTTAACTACTCAACCTCTCAAATAACCAACGCTCTGCACTCAAGGACTCAATCCCTTTTCTGCACACTTCATTGAAAAGACAAGAAAGATTGAACTAGAACTGCAAAGCACCTCACCAAATACGCATTTCCTGACCCATCCCACTCCCTCTCCATGGCTACCCTTGGTGAGTCCCCCTCTTTCTGGCTCTATGGATTATACTCCAAAAAATAAGGTGTAGTGGAATACCTTTATACTACCAGACAATGCCGAGCTACTCAAAACTATAACTTAATTTAAACCTTCAAATCATTTCAATGATCCTCTGCCCACCAAGATCTTCAAAGAACTAAGGGGCATATTAACAAGCGGCAGCGATAATTATCGCTGGCCGCGCCTAGCATGAGTTTCCCTATCGCCGGCTATCGCTGGAATTCATCACCAAGCTAGCGCTGTATTTACAACGCTTAGCGCATTGGCGATGAAAATTCCAGCGATAGCAGGGAAATGTCCCAACATCGCTGGAAAACCAGCGATGTTCCCTGCAAAACAGCGATGACCTTGTGATACGACCCTGTGGTCGTAACCCTACATTCCACCTCCCATGCAAAGTATGCCTATCACTGGATTTTAGCAGACGTTAAAATCCAGCGTTAATGGCCGGTTAGCGCGATTTTGTTTATCGCTACGCCGGCCGGGGCATTGTTGTAAATATCGCGAAGCTGCCTTCGCGATATTTACCCATGTAGTCTATTGAGGCACGCCTACTTTGCATCTCATTAACGGTGCGATGCAAAGCGGGTGCTAAATCACGGAAACACGCGCTAGGGTGTCCTTGCTAATATTGCGATAAAATTATCGCCGCTTTTCGGCCGAAAACGGACGCTAAAGCGGCGATAATTTTAACTCCCCCTCTTGTTAATATGCCCCTTAAATCTTCCATTCTCCCACTCTGGTCTAAGATTGTTCATGAATCTCTCTTGCAGGGCATGATTCCTGATTGCCTCAAGATAGGTCAAGTCACTCCTATCCCAAAGAAGCCAAAAGCAGACTTAACTGATCCTAACATCTTCCGACCAATTTCTAATATCATGACTCTAGCCAAACTACTTGGGAAATCCGCACACACACAACTCAGTAATCATGTCGAACAGTTTCAACTGCTCGACCAATACCAATAGGGCTTCAGTTCGGGAGACGGTACTGAAACTGCTCTGACACACATTGTTGATGACGCCCTGAGGTTACTTGCCCAGAATGAACCTTGCCTACTTATTTTTCTTGATCTTTCCTCGGCATTTGATACAGTCAAACATGACAACATGATTAATCTTCTTGAAAAAAGGATGGGGTTATCGAGCCCAGTTTTAAATTGGTTTGCCTCATTCCTACGTAATTGAACACAAAGAATCAAAGTCAACCATTCCCTTTCTAACAGTACGCTGGTCTCAATTGGAGTGCCTCAAGGATCTGCACTATCACCCACGATCTTCAACTTGTTCATGGAATCTCTCCCCAAAATTCTGAACCACTCGAACATACACTGTCACATGTACTCTCCACATATTGTTGACTCCACCAGATCATTAGGCATAACTCTGGACAAACACCTGAACATGAAAGACAAAATCATAGCAACAACTAGAGGAGCCAATCACCAACTCAACACTTTAAGGAAAATCAAACCGTTCCTGCCTCCTGATGACATGCAGCTTGCAGTCCAATCCCTAGTTATCTCCTGCATAGATTACGGAATTGTGACTCTGGCAGGGCTACCCAAAGCTAGAGTGGCCCCTCTAAGAGCTACTCTGAACTCTGCTGTCAGACTCATCACAGGATCAAGAAAACGTGATCACATCACATCAGACCTAATTCAACTCAAGTGGCTCTCTCTCGAAGCAAGGATTTGCTTCAAGATAGCCTGCTTGACACACAAAGCACTTCATTATAACACTCCCATTTACCTGGCAAAAAATCTTAAACTATCCGGCTTGATTTGTGCCCTAAGAAGCTCTAACACTCTATTGTTAAAACCACAAAAATTCAAAATGAAGAGAAATTATAGCTGCGCCTTCTCTGGTCTTGCTCCAAGAATATGGGACGCTCTTCCTCCTGAAAACAGAGCTAACCATTTGATCACCTCATTCAAAAAAGAAGTCAAAGAGTTGCTCCTGAATAGCTACCTGCAACAATAGTCCTGAAGCTGCCCAAAAGAACATTTACTTCTTGTTTCCAGCACTGGTTTTAACATTCAACTATGCAATTTCGA
Organism: Calotriton arnoldi; assembly: GCA_963921515.1. Taxonomy (NCBI): domain Eukaryota; kingdom Metazoa; phylum Chordata; class Amphibia; order Caudata; family Salamandridae; genus Calotriton; species Calotriton arnoldi. The sequence continues at coordinate 201,593 of CAWUFW010001478.1, read as the reverse complement.
CTACTTTATATCTATTATGACGTGGGTTGTTCTTTTTTTCGCATTTTGTTTGCATAATTACTTGCATGTTTAGTATTTCTACCTTTTCCTGTTTATCATCAATAATAATAATAATAACACTCATCTGCCCAAACTATCATATTCTATAGCAAAAACTTGCAGGCTTTGCGATCAATTCCTGAAGAGAGAAAAAACATGATTACCCATTGTCTCTTCAATTTGGTGGATTCATACTTGTTACAATGTGGTTCTTGCAAAAAAACAATCTTAGTTTCAAGTGTGGATGTATGAGAAAGTACCTTGTCTTTTAACTGGACACAGGGAGACAAACACTGGATCAAGGGTGACAATCTGCAAAAAATGAGGAGAAGACATATTAAAAATGGTAACTATGATATACAAAGGAGACACAGTAGAAGAACAATGAGGAAGCATTAAAATTATGGATCAGGAAAGAGAGGAACAAGGAAAGAAAAATTTACAAAAAGATAAAAACAAATCAGCAAATCAAATCAAGAGAGAGATCTCGGGGACGTGGCCAAGCAGGCTACGATGGCGGACGTGCCGAGCTGACGCTCCGACACCAGGCACGAATCTCGCCGAACACACTGCGCCGAAGCAGCTAAAAATGAGCCCCCAGCCGTCGGAACATAGCAGAAAACATATAGTGGGCTCCCTACTCTGGAGTCGATACAGAACGGCGCTAACACGCGTGCCGAGCTGGGGCGGCCGCGGAACCAAGAAGGCGGCCGCCATATTCTGAGAACGGCAATCACTCATTCGAGCCACCAGACGAGGCCCCTAAAACAGCGCCCAGTGTGAGCAGCGAGTTCGCCGTGGATGCAGTTGCGGTGATTGCGGGAAGAGGGGAACAGGCGCACAGTCGGCGCAGACACACAAGCTGCTGCCCGACGCTCTGGTCCCTCCTTCCCCCTTGACCGGCAGCGACACGGAGGGGCGTGTGGACCACCACAGAGTACGGATTGGCGTACCCGAGTGAGGGATGCCCGCGACATTGACCCGCAGAGCAGCGGCAACACACTACAAGAGCGCAGTATGTGGATGCCGACATGCACGCTGAGTAGAGGCGAACCTGCAGTTAAAATGGTAGCCGCCATGATACATCGACAACCCCGAAGATGGCGCTTATCCCTGGAAGCCCCCAGGTAGACCCCTGCTGCTGCGCTTGGATTAAGAAGTGACACCACCGTAGTCATGGCGGTGAGTGGCAGAACAGAAAACCAAGCCAGCACCCGGAGGCCACACAAGCGCCCGCCTGGCACTCACAACAGACAATGGTGGCAAGGAACTGAATACCTGAGCACGGGGTGCTTGCGCAGCCACCCCGGTGAGCAGCGGTGACATACAGGGCACTAAAGTCACTGATAGGCCCCAATGGAAAGGACCCTCAGCACCCACGCAGCAAGCCAGAGCACTCGAGGACCACTGGAACAGGCACCTGCGGCTTTCCCTCACCTCTCCAAACAGCTCTACTTTAACCAGGAAACGCTGGTCACAGCCTCGGTCGCAGATGGGTGCAACCAGGACATAACGCGCCAGGAGATCCTCCCCCATGGTAACGTGCAACCCAACAGAACAAAGCCTCCCCTTGCTGTGCCTACCACCTCTTGATAAGAGCCAAGGACCTCAAATATTCATCAAACCTTCTCTCCTCAGATCCTGCGCAGAACCTATGCACAATAAACACTGGAGACTGGAAAACCCGCGCGCACTCATCTGCAGTACAGTGTGCGGAAGAGCAGCGTGCAGACAGGTGCCAGGCGCCCCTGCACCCACAAGCTTTCTTGGATGGGGTTGACCATGGGGAGATGCTCAGCGACCAGATAAACACGCTCCCATCCAAATATAACGCCCGTCCATTGAGTCCAGGCCAGAGCCTCATCGTACAATAGTCCTCCCACCCTGAGTCGAAGCACAGACATTCTTCGTGACCAAGCGCAACTAACCTAACAACATGGGCAAACAGTGCGCCAATGTGAGCTCGACGGCGTCAGTGAGAACACAAGACAATTCCACAGGTGCTAAAATGCCACAAAAGGATGCGACAGCCCCTCCAGAGCTGACCCTCTCCGAAAAGATGGACAAAGTATTGGAAGCCATCGAACACTCTAGAGAATGGAGGAGCGATTTGGCACTGTGACTACAGATCTTAGCTTGCTCAGGGATGATCACTGCAAGCCTGTAGACAGGGTATCAGACGGGGAGAAAACAATCGCCACCATGCAACCCTTAGTCAAGACGCACCAAGAGACTTTGCAGACACTATTGGGCCGGATGACAACTATGGAGGACCGCATAGATGACCTCGAAGGTCGCTCGGGATGCTGTAATATCCAGAAGACGTTGAAGGCACCGATCCTGTTGCTTACATGGAGGCATGGACTAAGTCATTTACACCTGCCACAGTCTATACCACATTCTTCTCCATAGAGAGGGCTCACAGAGTGCCGGCCCGAAAACCTCCACCAGGATCCCCACCCCGCCCGATGCTTGCAAGGTTCTTACACTATAGAGATCGGGACGCTGTGCTCAGGGCAGCCAGGCAACCTGGCCCTATTCAAGTCGAGAACCAACAAATAATGCTCTTCCCAGACTACTCCCGAGCAGTGCAACGACAACGATCCTCGTTCCTAGAAGTAAAGCGTTGACTTTGGCAAGATGGAATCCAGTGATCCTTATTGTTTCCAGCCCACCTCAAAATTATGCACGGAGAAACTGCTGTCTTCTTCACGGGCCGAGAGGAAGCCAACGACTGGGTGGATCAACATTGCCACAAACACCCCAGCTCGAACGCCAAATATGTCAGGCGTCCAATGACACAGCGTAGCAACAGACGCCGCCAAAGACGGCAAAGCAGGCGCCCCAACCCTGAACTCCATAACCAATCCATGGGATCGCCAGACTTGGAACAAATCATAAATGAACGCCGGAAAGCCCTACAGACCGCAGCGGAGCTTCAACCGCCCTCACCTGCAACGGACACAGAGAGAGGTCCGCACATCTTCTCGTCGGGAGAGGAGGTGGGAAGTGAAGGGATGGCATCGCGGGTGGACTCCGAGACCCCGCCACTGGTCACACCACAGACTGCTGATGCATTGATATAGCCAGGTGACAGCAGATCATGTGAACTGTGTAATTCAATAAGCTGAACTGTAATACCACTTGAGGTATGTGACAAATAGAATCGCACAGCCAGCGTCAGATTCTCACCAGGCTTCTTGGCGCGAGATAATCCTACAAGTGCCACAGTATAGAGCCGCCTCGCAGACACGTGCTGCTTCCCCCACAATACATTAGAGTTCTCTTCTTACACTGGGCTAAGTTTGGACGTATCGCCAGTTGCGATAGGTCCCCAGTATTGGGTTTGCATCCCACCCCAGTTGTTACTCCCTATCATGTCATTCATCACTATACTGTATACTCACACGCATGCAGATGAGGCGCTACAGCTAAACCAGGACAGCAGGATCAGGCATAGGGAGAGATGTGGACCACAACACGGTACCAGGCCCGGTCGCAACGCCGTACCCCAGACCCCCAAATACCCCATGGCACATAAGGGCAACATCACCATCCTCACACTGAATGTGCGAGGCATGCACACGGCACGTAAGCGTTACGCAGTATATGCATACATAAAACGGCAGAATCCGCAAATCGCACTGCTGCAAGAAACTCACTTAGTGGCGGGGGAACTAGAAAAACTGCGCAAGCGATGGCGCGGAATATTCTGTACCATGACATATTCGGCTTATGCGTGGGGGGATGCTTATTTGGCTGCGACCAGGGGTTCCATTCCAGAAATTGTCCAGAACAATAGACACAGAGGGCCGCTATGCTCTACTACAGGGTCTTCTTGATGGTCAACCAATAGTACTGGGGAGTATTTATGCACTGAACACAGACCAGGGCAATTTCTGGGACTCACTTTCTCACCCATTAAGTTCACACACCCAGGCACCATGGATACTGGGTGGGGATTATAACTGTGTGCAAAACACCCTCCTGGATCGATCTTACCCACCACACCCAGCCTCCCCTGCACTAGCACAAACAAAGCGCTTTACAGCATGGATAACGCACTGGGCGCTAACAGGCGCATGGCGTTCCAAATACTCCGATGCACAAATCTATTTGTTCCACTCAATACCGCATGGTCCTAAGGTTTGCCTGGATTGCTTCTTATGCTCTCTCTCCATACTGCCAAAGATACAGGAGTCTGAATATCTGGGTCGGGTCCTGTCAGATCATGATACCCACACAATCACTTTAGCTTGGCGACCACCCAAGCCACCGGTCCCCACTTGGTGCTTGCCTAAGGAGTGCCTCAAAGACCCAGTGTTTAGGCGAACTCAAGCAACACATATACAAAATTACTTGCGCGAAAATGCACACACAGCAACCACCTAGGCAACGGAATGGAACGCATTCAAAGTAGCAATTAGGGGCACGTGCATCCAACACATCTCAGGAGTACGTAAAACCTTGGAAAGATGCATAATAGAAAAAGAACGAGCATTAGCCACACTGACGCAAGCAACAGATAGAGATGGGGCTACACCAGCCCAAGTAGCAGAAGCAAAAACCGCGTACGCAGAGGTGCTCGCAGATCTTCGCAGGTATAACTTCAGAGCGCATTCGGCTAAGGTACACAAAGAAGGTAACAGAGCAGGCCCGTTGCTAGCATGGCTCGTGAAGCAAGACACTACCATGCCACCGATCTCTGCGATACGCAATGCGGCAGGAACCCTAGTCCACTCACAAGCCTCCATAATGGAAGTATTTCAGCAGCACTACACACAACTTTACGCCGCTGCTGACCCAGTAGCCCCAGAACCACTAAACAGACTCGTGAGCATGCACCCTTTACCTCTTATAGCGCAAGATGTTCGGCGCACCCTAGATGAGCGTATAACCACGGCAGACGTAACGCAGGCACTACACGCCTTGGCTACATGCAAGGCGCCAGGTCTGGATGGCCTTCCACTAGAATTCTTTCGCACCTTTTCAACACAATTGGTTCCTCAGCTAGTGGGGTTATACCAGGCGGCACTGGATGAGGGTGAGCTACCACAATCCATGTGTGAATCAGTAATAGTTTCCTTCCTCAAACCGGACAGGGATCCCTATCGCGTAGGATCAGATCGACCGATAGCCCTGCTACCAGCGGATTATAAAATCTATGGGAAAATATTAGCGGATAGATATTACACAATCCTCCCAACGATAATACACCCGGACCAATGTGGTTTCTTACCGGGGAGAAACACTTCCTACAATACCTGGCGCCTGTTTCATGTCCAGGATCAGGTTTGGAATAATTTCCCACGAACGGCATGCCTGATCCTGGATCTTGAAAAGGTCTTTGTTACTTTATTTTTGGCCATACCTCCTTCAGGTCATACAGCGGAGGAGAATAGGACCCCGCCTATTGGCCTTCACCAAACTCATATACTCCAAGCCGACCTCCAGAGTTAAGATTGGACACCACATGTCGCCATCATTCCCGATACTAAAAGGCACAAGACAGGACTGCCCACTCTCCCCATTGCTGTTCGCTATAGCGATGGAGCCACAAGCTATCCATCTTTGCAAGGAGGGTGAGCAGTGGGGAATCCCAATCGCAAGTACGGTCCATGCTGTTTCATTATACGCGGATGACCTGCTCATTTACGTCTGAGACCTCACCCTGATACTCACTACCCTGCTAGACTTTGAGTCCATAGTGGTCCTAAAGGTCATTTTTTGCTAAGTCCATAATATATCCGTTGTCAGATAACCTCCCCCCTGACAAGTGCAATTGGGAGGAATAGACATATCATGGAGCGTCCAAGCAGTACGATACTTGGGAGTGCGCCTGTACCACACGCCGCAAGACATGTACGAGGGAAACCATCCCAGAGCACTGACTGGTATTCGATCCTCTGTAAACTTTTGGAAGGCTCTCCCACTGGGCCCCTTTGGGAAAATTGCGGTGGCCAAAATTATCTTGGTCCCATGATTACTATACTACTTCACTAATCTCCCAGTGGTTCCCCCCTGTTCCTAGTTTCAGGAGTTAGATACCCTCCTAGGTACTCTCATTTGGGGGGTGGGACGTAGGCAGATAGCCCTAGCCAAACTACAGTTGCCAATGGATCAAGGGGGACTGGGTGCCCCCTCCTTCAAGGCATATTTCCTTGTGGCCCAGCTGCAATGGATGTCATGATGGACAGCAGGCCACGCACTAGGAGAAACCCACACGAATGAGGGACCAATTTCAGCCCCAACAATTCACTGCATGCTGCTACCAGGAGCTAAACCCATGCAGTACTGCCTGCTCCAAATAACAGTAGCATGTACATGTATGAAGCGTGTGCATAGGATGGTGCGTGTGGCCCCTATGTACTCCCCCCTGCAGCCTCTGGTGGGTTTTCCCAGAGGCCGAGCCCATTATACAGCGCGCGCACTGCACGTGTGGACCGAACACTCAATCACAGAAGGAGGCTCCCTGTTTGCAAACAGCCAACTGCAGACATTTGCAGATTTTGCAGCTGATACGGACCTCCCAATGGGGCAGTTTCTCATACATAGACAGCTGCTGGCAGATTGCTGCCGTATCTGTCACACAATAGACACAGAACCACCCACGCACCCTGTCCTGCATGCAGTCCTGCAGATGGGCCCCAGGCGACACTTAGTGACACGGCTGTATAAGGCGATCCGAGCGCTGGACACAGTCACCCTCACCCCACTTTGCGAAAAATGGGAGGCAGAGTTCCAAAGGCCCCTACATGATAAAGAATGGGAACAGCACTAGAATTTGCTAAAAAAGTGTCCCGTAACTACCTCTTCAAAAACTTACAATATTTTATATTGCACAGTGCATATCTGACACCCAAAACTCTCCAACGTTATTACCCAAACACGCAATTCACCTGCCCTAGGTGCCCGGAATCCAGAGCATCCTTTCTCCATGTGTTCTGCAGCTGCCCGATACTCCAGACATATTGGGCCACGATACACACCACATTTCTCGAGGTGACAGGGCTTGCAGATATTAACACATAGAAGGCCTGTGTGCTGGGCATAGCCAGGCATCGAAAACACCAAAATATGGAGACGCGATTTGCATCTCTAGCTCTCCTGCTAGCCAAGAGAAGTATAGCAATGCACTGGAGGACACCAGCGGGACCACCACTGACGGCCTGGAGTTAATAAATGGGGAGCATCGGAAGAGGAGGCGTTAAGGCTTGAAGAAATCCGAGGCACTTGCAAGCATCACATATCTATGCAATGGGTGACACTTCTTCACACCTTCAAAGAGGAAGCAACAAACTCATCACCCGCACAGACCACCCCGTCCCTCTCTCAGGCCATGTGCGAGGATGTGCGCTTGGACGGTGCCCAGCGCACCCCCCTGACGCCCACTAATCTGTAGAGCGCGGCCACCAGCCAAACATGAATAATAATCCTTGCGCCTAATTTAGCCACTCCTCTCAAATCCAGATCCATATAGCCCAGGAATGGAAACCGACCAAATAGCCCATCTGCCCCTAATACATAGCAGCTCCTCCGATACAGTGTATCCCAGTTGTAGTTACCCTTGTTGAAGTGTTATGTCCCCCACTAAGATACACTGAGTCGTGTCCTCTTACATCAACATTGCTGATAAGCACCGTGACTATAACACATTATCGAGGCGTAGGCCTTTATTATCACACATCCCCTCTACACGGTTTCTTCAGAATTGGATGCATTATTACTATTACAACTAATGATAATGCTTGATGTTGATATGATGACACACTGCATTGCATGCATAAACTTTACAATGTATTTTTAATGATAATTTACAGTGTTTGTAAACAGTATATAACAAAATGCCAATATAAATAATTTACAACAAAAAAAATCAAGAGAGAGAACTCAGATCTGACAAGAAAAAAGAGAAAAGAGTAAACACCACGTGTTGACGAGACATGCAGCAGAACTAAAAGACTAAACAATAAAGGCTAAAACAATAAAACCACTTTAGATGTAACAATATAAAGAAAATGAAAAAATATCCTATAGTTTAAACGAGGCAGTCTCCATTGCATGAGAAGAAGACTCTGACGAAAGGTTTTTATTTTAACAGGATCATTAGACTATTTACTACTGCACTCGTGACTTATTTTACATATACAAGGATGAAGAATCCCTTATCTGACATGCAGTTGTCTCAGCTGCGGTCTCATAGTGAGGTATTCCTTTAATCTTGCATTGGTTGAATTAGAAACATCTTAGGAAATAAACAGATTGTGACCAGACCAAACACTTCTCTTTCTATCTTTAGCTTCTTTCAGTACATGGAGAAGATCAGTGAGTTCCCGGAACTACATAATAATGCCTCAAGGTTTAGAGGAGTGAGGAATGAGTTTCTCCAAATGAAGACCATGTATAGTACAAAACCTCAACCATATCATCCCACCGTTCTGGACACAAATTATCCATACATCTATCTATTCAGGCCGTGTACCTGACTCCCTCCAACTAGGCCAAATCATACCCATACTCAGAAAACCATGGTCATACCCCAATGACCTTGATGACCTCAAACCTATCACCAACCTCTTGCTCCAAGTCAAAACAATGGATAAGTGTGTCCAACTACAACTCAACCAACATATAAAGAAATTAAACCTCCACAACATCTTCCATTCAGGATTCAGGAAAGGCTGTACCACAGAAACTGCTATGCTTAATATCTCGGATGACATTCACAGATCCTTAGATGAAGGTGACGCTACCTCCTAATCCTACTTGACTCATCTGCGGCTTTTGATACAGTAAATCACCCAGCATTACTCAAGACACTCAAGAACCACACTGGTATCCATGGCACAGTCCTAAGATGGTTCACACCTTACCTGCAACATCGCTTGCAACAAATAAAAAACAACAACTGTCTCTTGAAACCCTAAATGGTTCAACATGGTGTACCCCAAGCAGCCGTGGTCCGTGCAGGTAACAGCGGTGAGGTGGTGGGGCCGTGTAAGGGGGGATTTCGAGGGACGATGCAGAGGAAAAATTAATTATTCATTTAATTTTCCCTCGGCATCGTCCCTCGAAATCCCCCCTTACCCGGCCCACCACCCACCGCTGTTACCTGCACAGACCGTGGCTGACCCCAAGGCTCAATTCTCTCCCCATCCCTTTTCAATCTCGCCATGGAACCCCTTACTGTTGTCCTGAGCCAAGCAGGGGTAAAATATCACCTATATGCCGATGACACTCAACTCTACTACAAAATTAAATCACCAAGTGACATTCTACATCTGAATGGCACACTAATCAAGATCCAAACTTGGAGTAACACAACCACTTAAAGTTAAACCCCAACAAAACTGAACTACTACTTTTCTCCCCTAAAAATAACCCTCTACCAATCCAAGATTGGCTCAAGAATTTGGACACCCTAAATTGTGCCCTCACACTATCCAACTCCGTAAAGTCCTTGGGCTTCACTCTGGACAAAAACATATCAATGAAGGACGACTTCACCAACTCAGCCAAAGGAGCGCTTTACATATTAAAACATCTCAAGAAAAGAAAACCGTTCATTCCTCCTGATGAGTTTAAGACTGTAGTGCAATCTCTAGTCCTCTCAAACCTGGATTATGGCAACGCCATCTTCACAGGAGCTCTGAAAAATCACCTTGCCCTCCTAAGAATAGTTCTCAACATGGCTGCCAGGCTCCTAGCAGACTTTAAACAATTTGAGCACATCTCACCGGCCCTCGAGAACATCAATTGGCTTCCCATCGAAGGAAGATGTATCTACAAGACTGCTTGCATCACCCACAAAGTCCTTCATACCCATAACCCCAACTATCTAGGTACCAAACTTTCGAAAGCAGGAAGAGCTAGGACTCTGAGAAGCTCCAACTCACTTCTTCTCATACCTCCCAAACTGAAAGTGAAATCCTCCCAGACACGCCCATTCTCTGGAACTCTGGAACTCATTCCCTATAGATCTCCGTTGCAACCCCTCCTTTTCATGCTTCAAACGGGACCTTAAATACCTACTGCTCAAAAGATACTTCAACACACACACAAACCAAGCTATGTTCCCAAAGCTCACACCCAAGCCGTCTAGAGCCATTGCGGTGGTCGATTGATTGTTTCAGCTGTCTACTATGTCAATTACGCCATTAACTTATGCTGGTCAGATGTCCGCATATTGAAACAATCTTGACTGCCTAACGATTCTTCTTTGTCCATATATATGTATGTACTTCAATCAAAAAATCTTACATTATATGTAAAGCACTCTGATACCTTTGGGTCTAGCTAGTCCTGTATAAAACGTATAAATAAATAAATACATAAATGGAAGGAGCAATACATATGTTTAGAAGCTATGGAATTAATTTCTATAAAAAATCAAGAAGATTTGATCCTTCGACTCCCTCTGGCAGACCATACAAATGCAGGTTATTCTGATTTCTATTTTCTGAACTCTCTATATGGAGTTTCGGATTCAAAATTTCTTGTTTGAGTATAGGAATCTTCAGAGACATCTTAAACTGAATTAATGTGTTGATCTGGTTCAACAATTCTATTCTCCATAATTATCTATCCGTTCTCTATCTGTTGCTCTTAGTTCATCAGGAATGGTGTCTAAAATTGGGTTGCTAGATGAGGCAATAGGTGACAGAATATCTTTCGTGGCCCTCTTAGCTTTTAACCTGGAGGTAATAGGTTTAACCCCAGCAAGTGTAGTATGGGCTAGTTTAATATTAATATGTTTACTATGAGAGAGCGCAAAAAAGATTTTGTTCTGACCCTAGACCACAAAATATTACAGAGACATGTTAGGTAGAATGATAAACGTGAAAAATATGAGACAGTACCATGAATCATCAGATATGTAAAAAGTGAAGAGAGAGATGATAAAAATATGCAAAGAGATCCTAAGGTCAGGCAACAGAGTACAGCAGCTGAAGAGACAATGTTAAGAAGGTAGGACCCCTCGTTGCCCAATTATGAGTATTATGACAGCAGGCATCCCAGAGGGTCTTTGTGTATAAAATAATATACAACTGAAGAAAGACTTCAGTAAGAGGTGGACAGAAAGTACAGAGAGGAACAGTACCATATTTGTCCAAATGAAGACTTGGCATATGGAGTCGGTTGCCAGTGAACGAAAACAAAGAGCCCGATTATGAGTTTCATGGTGTGGGAGCGGGACCGACACGCGACCGCCCCGCTCCCACACCACCAAACTCGTTTGCACACCTCCCACCAGATTACAACTTTTACAGTCACTGTCGGGCGGTTCTTTGGCGGTCCCACAGTGGTGCCTATGAAATAGACACCGCAATGGGAAAGTCAAAGGCAGTACCTGCACGGCATGAGCTGGTGCAGTCCATGCCGTGCAGGTACTGGGGTGTATGCACACAGGGAGGCACAACATGTGCCCCCCTGCATGCACCCCATGGCCCTGATGCAACAAGGGCCGCTTTTATTTCCTCTCTGCCACGTTTTTCATAGAGTAGGATCGCCATGAAAACCGTGGCGGAGAGGAAACTCGTAGTATGCGTGCCGCCTTGGTCCCGCCAAGCATATTGCAGCCTCAAGACCGCTGCACCACTTACAGGGTAAATGTGCTGATGGGGAACATAGGCTTGTGTGTATTCTTCTTGTCACTGGTACAAGCTGCTTGCATGGCACTTGTGTCAACTATTGTCTGTATTTCCGTTTTTTTTCCCCTAGATGACAATGTCAATACTTGCAGTTCATGAGTGGGCCCTCACCTGGGAATAGGCAAATGCTAGTGCACACTGTCTGCCATGTCAGCTTCTGGTATACAGCTAATTTCTTTTCATTTTCTGTAGCTTGTTAGATCAAGCTACTACTCATCATGCAGATCATCGTCATCATGTTCTGCTTGGCTCTCATCTTTCAAAGCCAAGTAGAAGACTTATGTAGCAGCTGAGCTGCATGAGTGTAACTGATTTTGTTGTTGGCACTATGTAATAGTGGTGGATTCCTCTCTGGACTGTACAGCTAGAGATGATCATCTGGTGCCTCCAGGTCCTTCAGGGCACTTGATGGTAATTTGGCAGCTCATAAGTACATTTACCTTTTCAGGGTGGATAAGACAAATTCATTAAGGGATGTATCACTAACAGTTACGCTGGCGCAGAGTCGAGTGCCTGTTGTTTTGCACTTGTATACTTTAAAGTGCATATATATATGACTAGTGCCTAATTTGTAAAGAAATAAGTACAGGTGTCAAAAATGTTTCTAATGAGAATGCAACACACTTCTTCCCAGAGGCAGTACCCAGTGTGACTGGCAATGTCAGAGACTCTCGCTGCCTTCAACCTCTACCTCATAGCTCTTGCTCATGCCATCATGAGCATCCACCCTCTTCCTGAACTCACCCCAACTCTTAGATGTGACTCAGGTTGCAGCATGCGCTATACAAAATTCATGTGTTACATGAAAAAGATTACTACAGAAACACAAGATCTGGGAAAAGAAACCACCCTTAGGAAATAGGGACAAATATACCATGCAACATAAAGTAAATTGTGAAAAGTAACAATGACTGCATTACTGACTTGGTTTACCTTAAGGGTTCTTGTACAAATTTTTGAAAAAGAAATCATTGTGATTTCTTGTAAAATTGAATACATGAAAGACAGGGCTCAGTAGGAGACTATTTCAAAGATTCTTTGTTAAAACTGTGGGTGATAAGCACCCACTCCAAATGAAGTTCTGACTCAAACTCATAAACACTCACTTTATTGTCATTCATTTTCAATCCCTCTCATTCTCTGTTTATTTCTCTCTAATAGCATTGGGCAGCGCTCTGACTCATAAAAACAAGTAGAATAAACAACAACTGTTGCCAACGTGCACTCGTGTGTGAAAACAAAAAAGCTCAAAGTGTTCTATTCAGAGTGCTTCAACCACCAGCGCCGTGTCCATTGGCGCTCATGTGCAAAATGCTATGAAGTATGCAAGGAGGGAAATCCCTTCTTGCTGGTGGGAGCGCTATTTCAAATACCTAGGGGTATCAATACGTTTAAACAGCTGAGTCCAAAATTCACACTCTTCAAACGAGTTAAGTATCCATCTTTAGAATGTTTTTATTCATTCAGTGCATTATCCAGCATGCACATACATCATAGTAACCCATCCAAAGATCCATTACATATTAGTGAGCCCAATGAATTTCGGACCGTGCATTGACCCTTCTTCAGGGGCCATTCACTACTTATCTAGCAAAAAACAGAAACAGGAGACCATTCATCGTAAAGTCCAAAAATCAAACTCACAATATTCAAAGTAGAATAACGCAGCGTGTGCTCATAGAAAAGGAAATGCCGAATAAAGGCGTGCTAAAAAACTGTGTTAGAAATGAATACTGAGATATCGGTTACGCGTGAAAAGAAATACTAATCAAAAGTGATGCCGGTAAAAATTAGGTGAAACACCGTGATGCATACACTGGCAATCAAAACGAATTTGTGCTACCGTTTGTAATGGATGGTGATTATCAAATCTGGTGACACGCGAAAAAAGCTGCCGCAGATAGAAACAGTGCAAAGTGAAATGAATACGCGGTTATCTTCACAGCAATTTACTTTTTTGACGGTAAACTATCTAGAACGCCGTGCTCAAGTTTAAAAGTATCTAATAGTTTTCATGCTCATGTGAAGAGCTTACCTGGATCCCGCCGGCTACCTCATAGAAAAGCTTGGGAATCAGTGAGTGCCGTGATTGTGTGTACGCGTATTAACGTAATCATGGCGCCTTAAAGGCGCAGTGTCAGATAAGGTTTAGAAGTACCCGTGTGCAATAAAGTTCGAAAGAAGAAAGAAAACTGGAGGAAAAAAAGGTTTACATGATGTCAAAAATGAACGCATGGTATGGCGTTAATAATGCAAATAAAATACCAAGCTGTGTAAGACATAATAAAAACTGAAATGAAAGAACAGGATCACAATTGCGAAGACATTGATTTCACATGGGTGTGTGCCCTTATGAAGCACATGAACTTTTGTGCATATGCACCACAAACTGTTAAACCAACCAGTGGTGAATTAGAAAACAGAATCATAAATAATTTCACGGGGATTAAAACCCTGTTTTGATACCGGAGTTATGCATTATATGTAACAAGAAAGAAACTGGAGGGTGAATAAACAAAACCAGTCAGGATTAAGGTTCAAAGAAGCAAAGATTAATATGGTTACATCACTACAGAAAGCAGTTGTACTCAATTCTGTCATTCATCCCTTGAGGCTGTAGGGCATGCAATTTTTTAGTCCAATAGAATTCCGATCTTGCCAGTGCTTTATTCGGATCGATGTCATCTCTAGGTTTCAATGCCTCTAATATGGTGAAGCGTAGTTGCTCAATGTTGTGTCTGGCTTCAAGCCAGTGCGTTGCCACAGTGGATTTCACATTTTTGTTGCGAATGTTGCTCTTATGTTCTCCTACGCGTACTTTGACTTTTCTTTCGGTCTTCCCCACGTAAATTTTGCCACAGGGGCATTTTAATGCGTAGATGACATTGGCTGTGTCACATGTGCTGGAGTGTTTTAATTCAATCGCATTGCCTTGTGTTGGATGAATAAACTGGTTACCCACCATGACGTTATTGCAATGTGCGCAGTTTATACATTTTTGCATGCCTTTATAGTTCTTGTGTGTTGACTCAGACTTTTTGTTCAATAGTTCTTTCAAGTTATGAGATCGCTGCATTGCGAAGGTTGGTCGTTGTGGAAAAAGAACTCTCAAGTCCGGTTCAGTCTGAATGATAGTCCAATGCCTCATAATAATCAATTTAATCAAGGTCGATTGCGTAGAGAATTTCAACATTCGCAACAAAAATGTGAAATCCACTGTGGCAACGCACTGGCTTGAAGCCAGACACAACATTGCGCAACTACGTTTCACCATATTAGAGGCATTGAAACCTAGAGATGACATCGATCCGAATAAAGCACTGGCAAGATCGGAATTCTATTGGACTAAAAAATGTCATGCCCTACAGCCTCAAGGGATGAATGACAGAATTGAGTACAACTGCTTTCTGTAGTGATGTAACCATATTAATCTTTGCTTCTTTGAACCTTAATCCTGACTGGTTTTGTTTATTCACCCTCCAGTTTCTTTCTTGTTACATTTAATGCATAACTCCGGTATCAAAACAGGGTTTAATCCCCGTGAAATTATTTATGATTCTGTTTTCTAATTCACCACTGGTTGGTTTAACAGTTTCTGGTGCATATGCACAAAAGTTCATGTGCTTCATAAGGGCACACACCCATGTGAAATCAATGTCTTCGCAATTGTGATCCTGTTCTTTCATTTCAGTTTTTATTATGTCTAGCATATGAGCAGGAACTTCTCTGAGAGAGGACATGGTGTTCATGTAGCACAACTCAGACAGAGCTATCCCCTACCCACTGTTTTATAGTTGTGCTGTTTGAAAATCAAGTTCTAACTCAGAGAAATTCAGAACTACACTTTAGGCAGTGAAAAATGCAAGATAAATAGTCTATCTGCCCTTCACTGAGCCAGTGCAGCTGTTCACAATATGCCCCAATGTGTTTTGTTTTGATCAGTCACTGAACTGGTTTCTGCTGCTGTCAAGTTTCCTGGCCCCTTTACTCATTTCCGGTGCCCATTCTTTGTTTTTCATTGGATTCAACTGTCTCAGTTTTCCCCTGCTGTTTTGCTATTTCATAACCAAGAGTGGACTGACTGCAGCGGGGCTCTGATTGTTATTGATCTTCATAATTATGTCTCCTGTTGAACTTGGCCCTCTCTGCAGGGTCATCCCCAAACCTTTTGCCTTCACTCTCCTGTTTTCTGGACCCATTTTCATTGGCTTTTAGGACTCTGAGCCTAATTTAAATCTTGGCGGAGGGGAATACTCCGTCACAAACCTGACAGAGATCTCGTCCGTCGCATTCGGATCCCATTATTTCCAATAGAGATCGTTATGCGGTGGCCGAGATATCTGTCACGCTTGTGATGAAGCATTCCATCAGCCGAGATCTAAATAAGGCCCTCTGTGCACTTTATAACTGCTAACCAGTGCTAAAGTGCTTGTGCTCTCCCTTAAACATGGTAAATGTGGCTTACACCCAATTGGCAGATTTAATTTACTTCTAAGTTTCAGTAAAGTAGTGCTGCCTGTAACCCAGTCCTGTAAATGAAACACTACTTGTGGGCCTGTACAACTGATTGTGCCACCCACTTAAGTATAATTTTAAACATGCTTCATGCCTGCCATTGCAGCCTGCGTGTGCATTTGTAAACTGCCATTTCAACTTGGCAAAAAAAACCTTTTGCCAAGCATAAACATATACATCATCCCTAGAGTTGGCCATAAACAGCCCATAGGGCAGGTTGCAGTTTGTTTTAAAAGTTGTACATGTACTTTTAAGTTTTGCAAGTCCTGGTAGTGGAAAACTCTTAAATTAGTTTTTCACTACTGCAAGGCCTATCTCTCCCACAGGATAACATTGGGTTACCTTATTACATTTATTAAGTGATAACTTTGAATTGGGAGCAAGTAGGAATGTTCAGTTTGGTGTCTAAAGAATTGCAATGTAAAACCCCCTTTAATGGTAAAGTCAGATTTTATGTCACAATTCTGAAAATGCCACTGTTAGGAAGTTGGTATTTTTATATTGTCCTAGCCAATTGTTGCCTGCAGCCTGTATTCTGAGTCACATGACTAGATGTAGCTGGCAGTTGTTCTTTGTGTATTACTCCCAGACAGTGAGACAAAGGGGGAACATCATCAACTCCTCCTTCCGCACCGCCACCTTCCCGGAGAGCTGGAAGCACGCCGAGCTTACCGCCCTCCTGAAGAAACCAACGGCGGACCCCACCGACCTCAAGAACTACCGCCCCATCTCGCTCCTTCCGTTTCCGGCCAAAGTCATCGAGAAGACCGTCAACAGACAGCTTGCCGCCTTCCTCGAGACGAATGGATCCCTCGACCCCTCGCAGTCCGGGTTTCGGGCCAACCACAGCACCGAGACCGCCCTTATCGCAGCCACCGACGACATCAGAACCCTAACCGACAACGGGGAAACAGCTGCCCTCATCCTCCTGGACCTCTCCGCGGCGTTCGACACCGTCTGCCACCGCACCCTAGTGAAGCGCCTCAGCAACATCGGAATCCGAGAGAAAGCACTGGAATGGATCATCTCGTTCCTCGCCGGAAGAACCCAGAGAGTCCGCCTCTCCCCGTTCAGATCCGAAGCCACCGAAGTCATCTGCGGCGTTCCACAAGGATCCTCACTCAGCCCGACCCTCTTCAACGTCTACATGAGCCCCCTCGCAGCCATCGCACGCCGACACAACCTCAACATCATCTCCTACGCCGACGACACCCAGCTGATCCTCTCCCTCACCAACGACCCCACTACCGCCAGAGCCAACCTGCACGACGGGATGAGAGACGTCGCCGACTGGATGAGGAACAGCCGCCTTAAACTGAACTCAGACAAGACGGAAGTCCTCATCCTGGGCTCATCACCCTCCGCCTGGGACGACTCCTGGTGGCCCCCGGCCCTGGGCACCGCACCCAAGCCAACGGACCACGCACGCAACCTGGGCTTCATCCTGGACTCCTCCCTATCAATGACCAAACAAGTCAACGCCGTCTCATCTTCATGCTTCAACACCCTGCGCATGCTCCGCAAGATCTTCAGATGGATCCCCACTGAAACCAGGAAGACCGTCACCCAGGCACTCGTCACCAGCCGACTGGACTATGGGAACACCCTCTACGCCGGAACCACAGCCAAACTTCAAAAGAGACTCCAGCGCATCCAGAACGCCTCCGCACGACTCATCCTGGACATCCCCCGACACAGCCACATCACCGTACACCTGAAAGACCTGCACTGGCTCCCCGTCAGCAAGAGAATCACGTTCAGACTCCTCACCCACGCACACAAGGCCCTCCACGACCTGGGCCCAAAGTACCTCAACGACCGCATGTCCTTCTACACGCCCACACGCCAGCTACGATCAACCAGCCACGCCCTCGCCACCGTACCACGCATCCGCAGAACCACCGCCGGAGGAAGATCCTTCTCCTACCTGGCGGCCAAGACCTGGAACTCCCTCCCCACTCACCTTCGGCGAACCCAGGACCATCTCGCCTTCAGGAAGCAGCTCAAGACCTGGCTGTTCGAGCAGTAACTTACCCCCTCCCCCAGCGCCTTGAGACCCTCCCGGGTGAGTAGCGCGCTCTATAAATGCCGTGATTGAATATGGATGGCAGGATAGGTCATCTCTAACTTGATAGTAGTGTAGCGCTGTCTCCTACCAGACTTGCACATCACAAGGACTCTGCCTCAAC
Organism: Calotriton arnoldi; assembly: GCA_963921515.1. Lineage (NCBI taxonomy): Eukaryota > Metazoa > Chordata > Amphibia > Caudata > Salamandridae > Calotriton > Calotriton arnoldi. Next base: position 183,199 of record CAWUFW010001478.1, on the reverse strand, counting down.
ACACTCACAAAGGGTTTCACACTCGTCTTTTGTGCCCCCAGACAAGCTGGGGCCAGGGAGGAAAGAAATTTCAAAAACCTTTGGAGGTGAAAACCTCTAGAAACTTCTCCTATTTCAAAGCTGTCACCAGGTATAAATATAGAATCCTCAAACCCAACTCCCCAGTACACTTCTAGACCAGTGGGAGACTCAGAATAATGACTGCTGTGCTGCTGAGATGAAGGAAGGGCTTACCTGCTACTCTGCTGTCCTGCTGTCCCTCTGTCCTACTGCCTGAGTGAGAAAGACTGGACCTGCTTCTTGAACCCAGGACCACCAGAGTAACTCCAAGGGCTAGTTACCTGGCCTCCTGATCAGAGCCTCAGGGACAGAAAAGGCTCCAACCCTGCAACGGACTCTCTCTGCTGTAAGTCCTAACCCCCAAGTGTTGCCTCCCCAGTCCTGAACCCTAGGAAGTGGGCATACGGGTGCTCTGCCAGCCCAGCTGTGATCCTCATCAGAACCGACGCAGAGCATTGAAAAGCGACGCATAACCCAGCAAAGCTTCAGCGCACAGCTGCCAGCTTCATTGGAATCGATACGGTGCGATCCAAAACCCTGCAACGCCTCGCCACACAGCTGCTAGCTTCATCAGAACCAATGCAGAGCAATGCAAAGCCCGCCAGGCTTCACCGCACAGCTCACTGGAGCCAGGGCCGGTTCTAGGATTTTTGGTGCCCCAGGCAGAAAGGGAATGTGCGAAGCCCCTCTAAATATCATAGAGGTGACACATTCAGGGCTGTTTGCATCTGAATAGATGCCCCTGCTCCTGAAGCTGCAGCCCCTCCCTCTCAGCCACCTACAAGCACCTGTTAACAGCACATCGAGGGCTGAAGGTGTTCAGGTGCTTATCTCCAGAGAGGATTAATACTGCCAGGGAGCTAACCAGCAGGACAATAGCCATCCCGCTGCGCCTCTGCATGGGTGGGGGTGGAGGCCTAATTGCAGGACAAACCTGAGGAATGTGTCTTCTTGCAACTGGGATATGGGGGCCCAACCTCCCCTCGGGTTCCTCTTGCTTCATCATAGCAGTGAGGCCAGGGGAGCGGGGTCTCCTAAGGTGGCGCACTTGCAAGGTGGCACCTTTCATGCCATGGTCTGACTCTGTCACATTAGTGAGGGGCCCCAAGTTGGAGGGCTGACTACCGGGCCCTGGGCAGCTGCCTACACTGCCCATGTCTAGCGCCGGCCCTAAATGGAGCTGACGCAGAATGACGAAAAGCCCCACACAACCTCGCTGCACAGCTTCATCTCAACCAATGCCTGACAATGAGAAGACTCGCAAACCCTACATGAAGGACATAAGGTACTTTATCCAGCTGGCCTCATCTGGTCCTTGTTTTCGGCCCACGCTGCATCACAGTCAGCCTGAGCTTGTGACATTGACCCGGTCCGTCATGACCAGATAAGCACAGTTGACGCTTTGTGCTTTTAAGTACTATCTTTACCTAAATCTTTAAAACTACACGTCTCCAGTTGTACAAATTGTATTTTGTCATTTTGGTCTCAAATAATTTATTGAATTTTACTCTATTTTTCTAAATTGGTGTGGGATTTTTTTTGCATTGTGTTTTCACTTTGTTACTGTTTGAAGTGCTACAAAAAATACTTCACACATTGCCTCTAAGTTAAGCCTGACTGCTTTTGTGCCAGCTACCAGAGGTTAATTTGAGGTCTGCTTGCATTTCACCTTGACAAGAATTGTGGCTGCTGTGCTTGGGTAGAGTTTCAACTGTTCCCCCTCCCCAACCAGTAACCCAGTTTCCTGCAGCTCTCTATTGTATGGTATTTTTTTGTTTCATTTTTATGCTTTAATCTATCCATATTTTTTTTTGCTCTATCTGTATTTATCTATCAATTAAAAAAATGAAGGTTTAACAAGTATATTTCCACACTTATTTAACAGACAAAAGTACTATTATTCTTGATTGCCTAGTGTTTATTTCATTATAAGGAGCCATACACAATACAAATCAATCTTCTGAAAACATTGGCATTGTAAAGCAGCTTGGATAGCTGAATACAAGAAAATATATAAACTTCATTAGGAAAACTTTTTCTTTAACCGCAGTTCCTTTCAATCTGCTGAGGGTCTGGCCTGGTAGTCATGATAGACAACACAGAGAATCATTCAAAAGAAGACCTATTTTCTGTTTTCTCTGTAGACAGGGACAGAGATCCCATTGTGTATGTATTTATATGTTAAAAATCAGTAAAAACAGAAAACCAAGAACCCTAGTCATAGAAAGCTGCCTTCACGACCATTAACATCCCAAAGCAGTTATAGCTTGGCCGACGTGCATGAATTTTGGCAATTTATGTCTAGAACAATGTAATTGTTCAATATGCATGAGAATAAGACACCGCTTTTACCAATGCATGCTAATTTACGCTAATCTTGATGAAGGTTTCTGAATGATGTACTTAGGATGGAACTTTTTGGCCTCCAGTATTATTTAACTGCAGACGATGGACAAACATTAGTTCCTTCGTGGAGCCAACGCATCAATGTGCAATATACCTTACATGTAAACATACCCCTCCACTAGCTGGTTTCAGTGTAGTACTGAGTAAGATGCCTTTTTTGATGTGTTACTATAGTTGTGATGCTCCTTTCTGGACACGCATACCAGTGTTATTACATTGATTGGCCCTATTCGTGATATTTCAAGAATGTTTTTTTGATATTTTAAGATATAATCCAAATGTATTCTGACACAACGGATACTGTAAACAGAGTACACAGTTCAATTTACACTACTGATTACTTTTTATCCATTATTTCTAAAAGGAAAAGGAATACCATATTTATTACACCACGTTTTTAAAACACGAAATTTATCAACTGTACATTCAATACCAGCAAAGAAGGCAGGTCAGCTGCAGTCGTGGCCGGCATTTATCGCAGGTGGGGGGTGGGGGTCGCGCGGGGAGGGGGCTGGGGGTAAAATTAATAATTAATAAAGAATAAAAAAAACTTACCTGTCCGCTGACCCCTGGCCGCCCGGGTTCCGCGTTTTCTCAGTGCCTGCTTCTGCTCCCTGCCTCCGGCAGGAACAGAAAGCAGGCAGCCTCCCTCCCTTCCCCTAAGCCAATCACAACACTGCAATGGCAGCGTTGTCATTGGTGGGTATGCCGCCCAGCCAGGCACCTGTGGGGAGGCCATTTTCTCCATGTAGGCTGCATTGCAGATGGCCGACCAAACCAGTCATGCTCATTCAGGAGTGGGCACACCAGTCCTCCCCTGCCCAGCCCAGCACGTAGAGCAGCCCCGCCCACCCACCCGCAACCAAACATTTCTGCTTTCTCGCATGCGGGAAGCAGAAACATAAAATGGTAGTTTTACCATTTTATGTCTCTGCTTCTCGCACTGTGAGAAAGCAGTGGGGTGATGCTTTTTTTCTTATTAATTATTAATTTTACCCCGGCCCCCCTCCCAGCGCGACCCCCACCACCCACCCGCGATTATTGCCTGCCGCGACTGCCTCTATCCCTAGATAAGACCGACATGTCACTACTGGACTTACTCTTAATTATTGCAATTAAAGTGATTCTCACAGAGTGGAAGTCCTTCATAGCGCACATACCTTGCATTACAATCGACACTCCACACCACTAATTTCTAGCTCAGTCTGGTGTTCCCTGGACAATTATGTTCAACTTTGCCCTCAGGACTCCAGCGCTTGAACCACTGCTATCCAGGCTTTTTAAAGCTCTTTATTAATATACTTATGAAGCAGATGTTCCACTTCCCCTCTCGACCCCCCCCTCCTAACCTTACCTTCCTCCCTTTTTCCCCTGATTACCAATTACGGTAATATTTGTAAAACAAGGCTTTTTTTCCCCTTCAGTCTCTACACTAAACCTTCGGATATTTTTGGCTTATATAGGCTGCAATTGTTTATGTATCGTTTTGGAATTTTATTGAACGGATATGATGTTGTTCTGTATAGTTATATGCCTTCCCATTTTTGTACTATTTTTTCTCTCACTTTTATCTGATTTATAATTTTATCTTCCTTCGAATGTCCTTCATATATTCCACACAAGTACTGATTATTTTTTTTTAGCCTTGATCACTTATTCTACTCACCAATCTGTGATGGAAATGGTTCCATAAGGCACTGCCATTTCACCTGGGTGCGCGGACTAGTCTAGAACAGCTAGCTAGTTCAGGTTCACTCTGTTGTTGCCGACCCACAGCTGAGGACCGTTGCTGCTGTTGCTGCCGCTGCCACGCCCCTTCGCGTAATGCCCCAGAGCGGAGCAGAGTAGAGCGGCACGCCGAGTGAGGAGAGTGAGGAGAGTACGGGAGAGCCCGGCTCGTTACCGCCGTGGTTGCCGGTGAGTCGGTGAGCCGGGATTGCCTGAAACGTATCGGAGTGTGCGCGGCCCCGGGGGAGTAGAGCGCGGTCCCCGGATGCATCCGTGAGAGACCGCTAGTCACTGTCCCCCGGTCGAGTAAAAGGCTGTGAGGCAGTCCACGTCCATGTGACATTTTTAAAGAATCCAAAGCATTCAAACGGTTGGGAAGGAGGATAAGGGCTAAACCCAACAAAGGTTTCAGAACAAGCTGCAAGAAGGCTCCTGAGGGGCAAAGTAGTGCACGGCATAAGTCAAGGTCACGTGGGTAGGCACAACAGAGGTAAGTGACTACTTCTATTTATAGTTTAGACCGGTAATTAAGATCAACAGACCTTTGGTGGAACAGAGGTAATCCACATTTAAGTATTGTATCTGAGACACGTAACCAAGGAATTGAGAGCATGCACAAACAAAAGATGGCCCCGAAGAAGAACAAAGCCCGTAAGGAGACTACCGGGTCGGGGAACATGGTAAAAGAGCATAATACGGAAAGTAGGACCCATGAAGCAAGCAGGGAAAGCCCGAGAGTAAAGAAAAAAAGGGCCCCGGTAAGAGAAGAAATCAAGGATGTTACTAACGGTGATATTCAGGAAATAAAAGGGGCACGGTAGCGTCCAGGACAATAAAAGATTTTGTGAGTAAACACTTTAAAAGGATTCACTCACCCTTGAAGTCCCCGGACGTAGAGATAAACCAGCAGAAATTGAATGACTCTATAGATCAGTGCGCTCAAACATTAGACTCGTCCTTTTTGGTAAATCATTCACTCTCAAGTCAAAATGAACTTATTATAGAACCCCGTCTGTCTTCATCCCCACAAATTTTCTCATCACTGGATCATGAAGTAAGGGCGACAGACCCGTCTGAGATTATCAGCAATGGAGTGGGATCCGACCAGGAGGTTACTTTGGCATCAGCTCGGAGGGTAAACCTGGAAAAAAGCAGAGAGCAGATGTGCATCCCAAGAAGGGAAACGACAGAGGAACCCGCCCGAAATACAACTTTGGATCTAAATATCTCAGCAGCCCCATCGGCTTCAATGTTGGACATAATGTTGATGTTACAAAGAACCCTGCAAGGACTTTTAGAAGTCACAATGTTAAATAATTAGATTCTAAAAAGTCAAAAAATGCAATTACATAAGATCGTGGGTGAGCTACAGGGTATTAGGAGACAAATGCCAACATTAACTAGACCAGTCTCGGACCAACAGCCCCGGAGGTGGTGGGGGACGTAGAGTCACCCGAAGTTACCCATGATGTGTATATCTCAAGATGGCCAATGTTGACAAAGAGACGGGGCGATTATCCCAGGTACAGTTCTACCTTTCACACAAGACGAGTAGTAGGAGGAAGGAAGATACGAAAGCAGGGGGTGGTAAAAGTACAAATTAAAGGGAGGGAAGAAAATGGCCCCTTAGAAATTGGGGCTCAAGGGAAGAAAATGTCAAACCAGCCAAGTGATGCTGGAAAGAGGAAGGGCGCCGAAAAAGAAAGGAAGAAGAATGAAGTAGATGTACAAAGAAAGGTACAACAAGCTTTATCTCAGAAAACCGATAGGGAGAGCCAGAAAGGGCTAAATCCTGGGCAAAACAATGGTACGAATGTCAATCCCGGGGAAATAAGAGCACATAGAAGTATGGCTAAGGCAAGCACGAGGAAGAACACCTACCAGGGAAGCATGAATTCCCATAAGTTAGGATTAGAGGTTGAAGGCAATAAGTGGCTATACTTTGAGCCAGTACAAGTAGGAAAGGGGGGGGAAAGCAAAGGGAAGATTATTCCCCTAAATAGATCCCAACTTTTACATTCATTTGCAAAATGCCCTAGTTTGAGAGGAATTGGATCTGAAGACCTGCTCCAAGTGGGTTTTAGAGAAAATTGGAAAGCTAAGGAAATAACCAAGGTCTTAGTATACTCGGATCTGGTAAAGGTGGCAATTGTGAATGCAGAACAAGAAGTACAGAAGGAGGGGATAAGGATAATCCCAGAGAGAGAACTAGAGGAGAGTAGTCAACAAGGTGGCGAGTTCTTAAATTGCCACGCAGGGTTAGGTAAAAGACAGGTAAGGTGGATTGAGGAAGAGGGGGAAGTCAACGGAAAACTAAATATAGTGGTTAACAACACAGATATTAGTAATCTATGGGGGAATTGGAGCCATAGAAGTAGTCTTGCAGGCCCCTCTCAGTGGTACAAAGGGGATAACGACTGTTTAAGTGACATAGAATAGGATATAGGGGTGTCGCCGAGCCTGAAGATTATATCTTGGAATACAAATGGTCTTGGAGGACATGTAAAACAAGAAATTGTCTGTGAATTAGCTTTAAGCGCCGAGATCATTTGTTTACAAGAAACATGGCTAAGCGACAAAACCCCAACAATTGATGGCTTTGTCCAACTACATAAACCTGCAAAGAAAAAAAGATATAGGCGCCCTGCAGGTGGGATCGGGACTCTATTATCAACCAAAATTGTGAAGGATGTTAAGTCTCAAAGAGTTAAATGTAAATGGTTGCTTGCTTGTAGAATTACTATGAGTGCGTCTGACAGAGAATGTGAACATTTGGTTCTTATAAATGTTTATATGCAATGGGAGAGCCAAGTGGATTATGAATTAGAGATGGGGTTGTTCAAAGAAGATATTGACATGTTATGGCGGTCCTTAAAAGATCTCCGTCAAAGTGACCCTTCGGGGGTCCGTAGGGAATTGCAGCGCCGGCGGTCCTTAAAAGATCTCCGTCAAAGTGACCCTTCGGGGGCCCGTAGGGAATTGCAGCGCCGGCCCTACGAGGAGCAACCGCCCGATGATGAAGCATGACACCCTTCGGGGTGTGCGAGGGCAACAGAGGACATAGAGTGGTCTTCTACTTACCGGAGTGGGTCTCCAAACTAGGAATTTTTTCACTCTCTAATTCTCTTTTTTAAGGGCCTGGGTGACTTTTTGCACCTGCCCGTAGGAACTTTGTCCTCCTGGTGATACATATTCAGTCTAGGGAGCATGGACACTGGACCTTTTTTAGCTCCCAGATCCCCCTCTTTTTGTGTTTTATATATTTAGTACGGCGGTGTAGCCGTGGGATCATTAATCTTTAGTTTCTTCTTTTTGGGGTACACAAGCCTTTACTACCATGACACGGATAGTGTATGAGTGCTCCAACGATAAGGATATGGCACAATCTTTCCAACTAACCCCTTACTTTGTTTCAGATGGCATAGCGTACCTGATGGGGCTTGGCCTTAAGGGGCATTTGAAATTAAAACAACCCACATTCTTCATGTTATTCCTCACCCCCGCTCCATTGGTTTGAAACGATTGTGTATTCTAATCTTGCATGTTCAGTGCTGGCTGATAACCACTATTATGCATTGTAAATATTAGAAACATGCCCTGGGATAATTTTTAAACATACAGGCTTCAACATTTGTTGCGCGTGGGAGACATTATGATCACGCTAATTTTGGTACTGCGATTGAGTAACGTGAGTTAAGATATTAACGGCATGCCCGTATTGGGGCAGAGGGGATTAGTTTACCTGACCCACGCACGCGCACTACCAATAATGCCTTACGCATGCGCAGCTTATTTTGTTGTGAGCCGGAAAAGGAAATTACCCCGATACGAGTATCCGTGATCTATTAAAGTGGCGTGTGCTGCCGCTGGTAGTTTATTACTGGCAGTCGCATGGACGGGGTCGGTATACCGGTGTGACTACCCGGGCTGAATTCCCGATAATATGGGGGCGGTCCATGCGCCTAGCTGATGGAGCACGTATCTTGAACCAGTTAGGTAAGATCCTGTTGGAACCAATTACCTTGCCAATGGAGCTTCTATTATTGTTATTGGGGGTGAGGTTTCCCTATTGGTGCAAGGTTTTGATGTATTGGGTGAGATTATTTTGCCTTGGCCCAATATATGGGAACTCAGATACCATTTTTGACATGCCATTATGCGGCTACTGTTGGTGGGGAATTCTGTTAGATGCCATGCACGGTTGTGGTGCCCTCGTATATATTCTTGACTCGTGTCCCTGCCCTGGCTTGGGGTTGATGTGCACACGACTGTGGCACACTTATGTTGTATTAAGTTTTACTGATACACATCCCTGTGGTTTCTTTTTGCTTCTTTTTTCCTAGATATTGACCTGGAGCGATTTTTTCCATCGTTGACCTGTAACCATACTGAGGGTGTACAGGTGATTGCCCAGACCGATATTGAGGGTTTTTTAATTTGTTTCACTTATTTTCACGTGCACTTTGTTTTAAGAATTTGGTCCTGACGAAGCGCCACCGACCTTTTAGGCGAAAGAGGCGCGAAACATGTTGGCCTTTGACCCATGACCCCTGGGCATAGTGTGCCTTCAGGGTTACAACTTTTTTAGCAGTCTAATTCTGCTCATGGTACATCTATATAATTCGCTGCATGATTACCCTCCATGTTTTCACAACTTGCACGCACCCTTTTTTTACCCTCTACATAGAACCCACTCCCCACACACCCACATGCACCATCCGGCGGTCCTTAAAAGATCTCCGTCAAAGTGACCCTTCGGGGGCCCGTAGGGAATTGCAGCGCCGGCCCTACGAGGAGCAACCGCCCGATGATGAAGCATGACACCCTTCGGGGTGTGTGAGGGCAACAGAGGACATAGAGTGGTCTTCTACTTACCGGAGTGGGTCTCCAAAGTAGGAATTTTTTCACTCTCTAATTCTCTTTTTTAAGGGCCTGGGTGACTTTTTGCACCTGCCCGTAGGAACTTTGTCCTCCTGGTGATACATATTCAGTCTAGGGAGCATGGACACTGGACCTTTTTTAGCTCCCAGATCCCCCCTCTTTTTTGTGTTTTATATATTTAGTACGGCGGTGTAGCCGTGGGATCATTAATCTTCAGTTTCTTCTTCTTGGGGTACACGAGCCTTTACTACCATGACACGGATAGTGTATGAGTGCTCCAACGATAAGGATATGGCACAATCTTTCAAACTAACCCCTTACTTTGTTTCAGATGGCATAGCGTACCTGATGGGGCTTGGCCTTAAGGGGCATTTGAAATTAAAACAACCCACATTCTTCATGTTATTCCTCACCCCCGCTCCATTGGTTTGAAACGATTGTGTATTCTAACCTTGCATGTTCAGTGCTGGCTGATAACCACTATTATGCATTGTAAATATTAGAAACATGCCCTGGGATAATTTTTAAACATACAGGCTTCAACATTTGTTGCGCGTGGGAGACATTATGATCACGCTAATTTTGGTACTGCGATTGAGTAACGTGAGTTAAGATATTAACGGCATGCCCGTATTGGGGCAGAGGGGATTAGTTGACCTGACCCACGCACGCGCACTACCAATAATGCCTTACGCATGCGCAGCTTATTTTGTTGTGAGCCGGAAAAGGAAATTACCCCGATACGAGTATCCGTGATCTATTAAAGTGGCGTGTGCTGCCGCTGGTAGTTTATTACTGGCAGTCGCATGGACGGGGTCGGTATACCGGTGTGACTACCCGGGCTGAATTCCCGATAATATGGGGGCGGTCCATGCGCCTAGCTGATGGAGCACGTATCTTGAACCAGTTAGGTAAGATCCTGTTGGAACCAATTACCTTGCCAATGGAGCTTCTATTATTGTTATTGGGGGTGAGGTTTCCCTATTGGTGCAAGGTTTTGATGTATTGGGTGAGATTATTTTGCCTTGGCCCAATATATGGGAACTCAGATACCATTTTTGACATGCCATTATGCGGCTACTGTTGGTGGGGAATTCTGTTAGATGCCATGCACGGTTGTGGTGCCCTCGTATATATTCTTGACTCGTGTCCCTGCCCTGGCTTGGGGTTGATGTGCACACGACTGTGTCACACTTATGTTGTATTAAGTTTTACTGATACACATCCCTGTGGTTTCTTTTTGCTTCTTTTTTCCTAGATATTGACCTGGAGCGATTTTTTCCATCGTTGACCTGTAACCATACTGAGAGTGTACAGGTGATTGCCCAGACCGATATTGAGGGTATTTTAATTTGTTTCACTTATTTTCACGTGCACTTTGTTTTAAGAATTTGGTTCTGACGAAGCGCCACCGACCTTTTAGGCGAAAGAGGCGCGAAACATGTTGGCCTTTGACCCATGACCCCTGGGCATAGTGTGCCTTCAGGGTTACAACTTTTTTAGCAGTCTAATTCTGCTCAGGGTACATCTATATAATTCGCTGCATGATTACCCTCCATGTTTTCACTAACTTGCACGCACCCTTTTTTTACCCTCTACATAGAACCCACTCCCCACACACCCACATGCACCATCCGGCGGTCCTTAAAAGATCTCCGTCAAAGTGACCCTTCGGGGGCCCGTAGGGAATTGCAGCGCCGGCCCTACGAGGAGCAACCGCCCGATGATGAAGCATGTCACCCTTCGGGGTGTGTGAGGGCAACAGAAGACATAGAGTGGTCTTCTACTTACCGGAGTGGGTCTCCAAACTAGGAATTTTTTCACTCTCTAATTCTCTTTTTTACGGGCCTGGGTGACTTTTTGCACCTGCCCGTAGGAACTTTGTCCTCCTGGTGATGCATTTGCAGTCTAGGGAGCATGGACACTGGACCTTTTTTAGCTCCCAGAACCCCCCTCTTTTTTGTGTTTTATATATTTAGTACGGCGGTGTAGCCGTGGGATCATTAATCTTTAGTTTCTTCTTCTTGGGGTTACATGAGCCTTTACTACCATGACACGGATAGTGTATGAGTGCTCCAACGATAAGGATATGGCACAATCTTTCCAACTAACCCCTTACTTTGTTTCAGATGGCATAGCGTACCTGATGGGGCTTGGCCTTAAGGGGCATTTGAAATTAAAACAACCCACATTCTTCATGTTATTCCTCACCCCCGCTCCATTGGTTTGAAACGATTGTGTATTCTAACCTTGCATGTTCAGTGCTGGCTGATAACCACTATTATGCATTGTAAATATTAGAAACATGCCCTGGGATAATTTTTAAACATACAGGCTTCAACATTTGTTGCGCGTGGGAGACATTATGATCACGCTAATTTTGGTACTGCGATTGAGTAACGTGAGTTAAGATATTAACGGCATGCCCGTATTGGGGCAGAGGGGATTAGTTTACCTGACCCACGCACGCGCACTACCAATAATGCCTTACGCATGCGCAGCTTATTTTGTTGTGAGCCGGAAAAGGAAATTACCCCGATACGAGTATCCGTGATCTATTAAAGTGGCGTGTGCTGCCGCTGGTAGTTTATTACTGGCAGTCGCATGGACGGGGTCGGTATACTGGTGTGACTACCCGGGCTGAATTCCCGATAATATGGGGGCGGTCCATGCGCCTAGCTGATGGAGCACGTATCTTGAACCAGTTAGGTAAGATCCTGTTGGAACCAATTACCTTGCCAATGGAGCTTCTATTATTGTTATTGGGGGTGAGGTTTCCCTATTGGTGCAAGGTTTTGATGTATTGGGTGAGATTATTTTGCCTTGGCCCAATATATGGGAACTCAGATACCATTTTTGACATGCCATTATGCGGCTACTGTTGGTGGGGAATTCTGTTAGATGCCATGCACGGTTGTGGTGCCCTCGTATATATTCTTGACTCGTGTCCCTGCCCTGGCTTGGGGTTGATGTGCACACGACTGTGGCACACTTATGTTGTATTAAGTTTTACTGATACACATCCCTGTGGTTTCTTTTTGCTTCTTTTTTCCTAGATATTGACCTGGAGCATTTTTTTCCATCGTTGACCTGTAAACATACTGAGGGTGTACAGGTGATTGCCCAGACCGATATTGAGGGTATTTTAATTTGTTTCACTTATTTTCACGTGCACTTTGTTTTAAGAATTTGGTCCTGACGAAGCGCCACCGACCTTTTAGGCGAAAGAGGCGTGAAACATGTTGGCCTTTGACCCATGACCCCTGGGCATAGTGTGCCTTCAGGGTTACAACTTTTTTAGCAGTCTAATTCTGCTCAGGGTACATCTATATAATTCGCTGCATGATTACCCTCCATGTTTTCACTAACTTGCACGCACCCTTTTTTTACCCTCTACATAGAGCCCACTCCCCACACACCCACATGCACCATCCGGCGGTCCTTAAAAGATCTCCGTCAAAGTGACCCTTCGGGGGCCCGTAGGGAATTGCAGCGCCGGCCCTACGAGGAGCAACCGCCCGATGATGAAGCATGACACCCTTCGGGGTGTGTGAGGGCAACAGAGGACATAGAGTGGTCTTCTACTTACCGGAGTGGGTCTCCAAACTAGGAATATCTTTCACTCTCTAATTCTCTTTTTTAAGGGCCTCGGGTGACTTTTTGCACCTGCCCGTAGGAACTTTGTCCTCCTGGTGATACATATTCAGTCTAGGGAGCATGGACACTGGACCTTTTTTAGCTCCCAGATCCCCCTCTTTTTTGTGTTTTATATATTTAGTACGGCGGTGTAGCCGTGGGATCATTAATCTTTAGTTTCTTCTTCATGGGGTACACGAGCCTTTACTACCATGACACGGATAGTGTATGAGTGCTCCAACGATAAGGATATGGCACAATCTTTCCAACTAACCCCTTACTTTGTTTCAGATGGCATAGCGTACCTGATGGGGCTTGGCCTTAAGGGGCATTTGAAATTAAAACAACCCACATTCTTCATGTTATTCCTCACCCCCGCTCCATTGGTTTGAAACGATTGTGTATTCTAACCTTGCATGTTCAGTGCTGGCTGATAACCACTATTATGCATTGTAAATATTAGAAACATGCCCTGGGATAATTTTTAAACATACAGGCTTCAACATTTGTTGCGCGTGGGAGACATTATGATCACGCTAATTTTGGTACTGCGATTGAGTTACGTGAGTTAAGATATTAACGGCATGCCTGTATTGGGGCAGAGGGGATTAGTTTACCTGACCCACGCACGCGCACTACCAATAATGCCTTACGCATGCGCAGCTTATTTTGTTGTGAGCCGGAAAAGGAAATTACCCCGATACGAGTATCCGTGATCTATTAAAGTGGCGTGTGCTGCCGCTGGTAGTTTATTACTGGCAGTCGCATGGACGGGGTCGGTATACCGGTGTGACTACCCGGGCTGGATTCCCGATAATATGGGGGCAGTCCATGCGCCTAGCTGATGGAGCACGTATCTTGAACCAGTTAGGTAAGATCCTGTTGGAACCAATTACCTTGCCAATGGAGCTTCTATTATTGTTATTGGGGGTGAGGTTTCCCTATTGGTGCAAGGTTTTGATGTATTGGGTGAGATTATTTTGCCTTGGCCCAATATATGGGAACTCAGATACCATTTTTGACATGCCATTATGCGGCTACTGTTGGTGGGGAATTCTGTTAGATGCCATGCACGGTTGTGGTGCCCTCGTATATATTCTTGACTCGTGTCCCTGCCCTGGCTTGGGGTTGATGTGCACACGACTGTGGCACACTTATGTTGTATTAAGTTTTACTGATACACATCCCTGTGGTTTCTTTTTGCTTCCTTTTTCCTAGATATTGACCTGGAGCGATTTTTTCCATCGTTGACCTGTAACCATACTGAGGGTGTACAGGTGATTGCCCAGACCGATATTGAGGGTATTTTAATTTGTTTCACTTATTTTCACGTGCACTTTGTTTTAAGAATTTGGTCCTGACGAAGCGCCACCGACCTTTTAGGCGAAAGAGGCGCGAAACATGTTGGCCTTTGACCCATGACCCCTGGGCATAGTGTGCCTTCAGGGTTACAACTTTTTAGCAGTCTAATTCTGCTCAGGGTACATCTATATAATTCGCTGCATGATTACCCTCCATGTTTTCACTAACTTGCACGCACCCTTTTTTACCCTCTACATAGAACCCACTCCCCACACACCCACATGCACCATCCGGCGGTCCTTAAAAGATCTCCGTCAAAGTGACCCTTCGGGGGCCCGTAGGGAATTGCAGCGCCGGCCCTACGAGGAGCAACCGCCCGATGATGAAGCATGACACCCTTCGGGGTGTGTGAGGGCAACAGAGGACATACAGTGGTCTTCTACTTACCGGAGTGGGTCTCCAAACTAGGAATTTTTTCACTCTCTAATTCTCTTTTTTAAGGGCTTGGGTGACTTTTTGCACCTGCCCGTAGGAACTTTGTCCTCCTGGTGATACATATTCAGTCTAGGGAGCATGGACACTGGACCTTTTTAGCTCCCAGATCCCCCTCTTTTTTGTGTTTTATATATTTAGTACGGCGGTGTAGCCGTGGGATCATTAATCTTTAGTTTCTTATTCTTGGGGTACACGAGCCTTTACTACCATGACACGGATAGTGTATGAGTGCTCCAACGTTAAGGATATGGCACAATCTTTCCAACTAACCCCTTACTTTGTTTCAGATGGCATAGCGTACCTGATGGGGCTTGGCCTTAAGGGGCATTTGAAATTAAAACAACCCACATTCTTCATGTTATTCCTCACCCCCGCTCCATTGGTTTGAAACGATTGTGTATTCTAACCTTGCATGTTCAGTGCTGGCTGATAACCACTATTATGCATTGTAAATATTAGAAACATGCCCTGGGATAATTTTTAAACATACAGGCTTCAACATTTGTTGCGCGTGGGAGACATTATGATCACGCTAATTTTGGTACTGCGATTGAGTAACGTGAGTTAAGATATTAACGGCATGCCTGTATTGGGGCAGAGGGGATTAGTTTACCTGACCCACGCACGCGCACTACCAATAATGCCTTACGCATGCGCAGCTTATTTTGTTGTGAGCCGGAAAAGGAAATTACCCCGATACGAGTATCCGTGATCTATTAAAGTGGCGTGTGCTGCCGCTGGTAGTTTATTACTGGCAGTCGCATGGACGGGGTCGGTATACTGGTGTGACTACCCGGGCTGAATTCCCGATAATATGGGGGCGGTCCATGCGCCTAGCTGATGGAGCACGTATCTTGAACCAGTTAGGTAAGATCCTGTTGGAACCAATTACCTTGCCAATGGAGCTTCTATTATTGTTATTGGGGGTGAGGTTTCCCTATTGGTGCAAGGTTTTGATGTATTGGGTGAGATTATTTTGCCTTGGCCCAATATATGGGAACTCAGATACCATTTTTGACATGCCATTATGCGGCTACTGTTGGTGGGGAATTCTGTTAGATGCCATGCACGGTTGTGGTGCCCTCGTATATATTCTTGACTCGTGTCCCTGCCCTGGCTTGGGGTTGATGTGCACACGACTGTGGCACACTTATGTTGTATTAAGTTTTACTGATACACATCCCTGTGGTTTCTTTTTGCTTCTTTTTTCCTAGATATTGACCTGGAGCGATTTTTTCCATCGTTGACCTGTAACCATACTGAGGGTGTACAGGTGATTGCCCAGACCGATATTGAGGGTATTTTAATTTGTTTCACTTATTTTCACGTGCACTTTGTTTTAAGAATTTGGTCCTGACGAAGCGCCACCGACCTTTTAGGCGAAAGAGGCGCGAAACATGTTGGCCTTTGACCCATGACCCCTGGGCATAGTGTGCCTTCAGGGTTACAACTTTTTTAGCAGTCTAATTCTGCTCAGGGTACATCTATATAATTCGCTGCATGATTACCCTCCATGTTTTCACTAACTTGCACGCACCCTTTTTTACCCTCTACATAGAACCCACTCCCCACACACCCACATGCACCATCCGGCGGTCCTTAAAAGATCTCCGTCAAAGTGACCCTTCGGGGGCCCGTAGGGAATTGCAGCGCCGGCCCTACGAGGAGCAACCGCCCGATGATGAAGCATGACACCCTTCGGGGTGTGTGAGGGCAACAGAGGACATACAGTGGTCTTCTACTTACCGGAGTGGGTCTCCAAACTAGGAATTCTTTCACTCTCTAATTCTCTTTTTTAAGGGCTCGGGTGACTTTTTGCACCTGCCCGTAGGAACTTTGTCCTCCTGGTGATACATATTCAGTCTAGGGAGCATGGACACTGGACCTTTTTTAGCTCCCAGATCCCCCCTCTTTTTTGTGTTTTATATATTTAGTACGGCGGTGTAGCCGTGGGATCATTAATCTTTAGTTTCTTATTCTTGGGGTACACGAGCCTTTACTACCATGACACGGATAGTGTATGAGTGCTCCAACGTTAAGGATATGGCACAATCTTTCCAACTAACCCCTTACTTTGTTTCAGATGGCATAGCGTACCTGATGGGGCTTGGCCTTAAGGGGCATTTGAAATTAAAACAACCCACATTCTTCATGTTATTCCTCACCCCCGCTCCATTGGTTTGAAACGATTGTGTATTCTAACCTTGCATGTTCAGTGCTGGCTGATAACCACTATTATGCATTGTAAATATTAGAAACATGCCCTGGGATAATTTTTAAACATACAGGCTTCAACATTTGTTGCGCGTGGGAGACATTATGATCACGCTAATTTTGGTACTGCGATTGAGTAACGTGAGTTAAGATATTAACGGCATGCCTGTATTGGGGCAGAGGGGATTAGTTTACCTGACCCACGCACGCGCACTACCAATAATGCCTTACGCATGCGCAACTTATTTTGTTGTGAGCCGGAAAAGGAAATTACCCCGATACGAGTATCCGTGATCTATTAAAGTGGCGTGTGCTGCCGCTGGTAGTTTATTACTGGCAGTCGCATGGACGGGGTCGGTATACCGGTGTGACTACCCGGGCTGAATTCCCGATAATATGGGGGCGGTCCATGCGCCTAGCTGATGGAGCACGTATCTTGAACCAGTTAGGTAAGATCCTGTTGGAACCAATTACCTTGCCAATGGAGCTTCTATTATTGTTATTGGGGGTGAGGTTTCCCTATTGGTGCAAGGTTTTGATGTATTGGGTGAGATTATTTTGCCTTGGCCCAATATATGGGAACTCAGATACCATTTTTGACATGCCATTATGCGGCTACTGTTGGTGGGGAATTCTGTTAGATGCCATGCACGGTTGTGGTGCCCTCGTATATATTCTTGACTCGTGTCCCTGCCCTGGCTTGGGGTTGATGTGCACACGACTGTGGCACACTTATGTTGTATTAAGTTTTACTGATACACATCCCTGTGGTTTCTTTTTGCTTCTTTTTTCCTAGATATTGACCTGGAGCGATTTTTTCCATCGTTGACCTGTAACCATACTGAGGGTGTACAGGTGTTGCCCAGACCGATATTGAGGGTATTTTAATTTGTTTCACTTATTTTCACGTGCACTTTGTTTTAAGAATTTGGTCCTGACGAAGCGCCACCGACCTTTTAGGCGAAAGAGGCGCGAAACATGTTGGCCTTTGACCCATGACCCCTGGGCATAGTGTGCCTTCAGGGTTACAACTTTTTTAGCAGTCTAATTCTGCTCAGGGTACATCTATATAATTCGCTGCCTGATTACCCTCCATGTTTTCACTAACTTGCACGCACCCTTTTTTACCCTCTACATAGAACCCACTCCCCACACACCCACATGCACCATCCGGCGGGCCTTAAAAGATCTCCGTCAAAGTGACCCTTCGGGGGCCCGTAGGGAATTGCAGCGCCGGCCCTACGAGGAGCAACCGCCCGATGATGAAGCATGACACCCTTCGGGGTGTGTGAGGGCAACAGAGGACATAGAGTGGTCTTCTACTTACCGGAGTGGGTCTCCAAACTAGGAATTTTTTCACTCTCTAATTCTCTTTTTTAAGGGCCTGGGTGACTTTTTGCACCTGCCCGTAGGAACTTTGTCCTCCTGGTGATACATATTCAGTCTAGGGAGCATGGACACTGGACCTTTTTTAGCTCCCAGATCCCCCCTCTTTTTTGTGTTTTATATATTTAGTACGGCGGTGTAGCCGTGGGATCATTAATCTTTAGTTTCTTCTTCTTGGGGTACACGAGCCTTTACTACCATGACACGGATAGTGTATGAGTGCTCCAACGATAAGGATATGGCACAATCTTTCCAACTAACCCCTTACTTTGTTTCAGATGGCATAGCGTACCTGATGGGGCTTGGCCTTAAGGGGCATTTGAAATTAAAACAACCCGCATTCTTCATGTTATTCCTCACCCCCGCTCCATTGGTTTGAAACGATTGTGTATTCTAACCTTGCATGTTCAGTGCTGGCTGATAACCACTATTATGCATTGTAAATATTAGAAACATGCCCTGGGATAATTTTTAAACATACAGGCTTCAACATTTGTTGCGCGTGGGAGATATTATGATCACGCTAATTTTGGTACTGCGATTGAGTAACGTGAGTTAAGATATTAACGGCATGCCCGTATTGGGGCAGAGGGGATTAGTTTACCTGACCCACGCACGCGCACTACCAATAATGCCTTACGCATGCGCAGCTTATTTTGTTGTGAGCCGGAAAAGGAAATTACCCCGATACGAGTATCCGTGATCTATTAAAGTGGCGTGTGCTGCCGCTGGTAGTTTATTACTGGCAGTCGCATGGACGGGGTCGGTATACCGGTGTGACTACCCGGGCTGAATTCCCGATAATATGGGGGCGGTCCATGCGCCTAGCTGATGGAGCACGTATCTTGAACCAGTTAGGTAAGATCCTGTTGGAACCAATTACCTTGCCAATGGAGCTTCTATTATTGTTATTGGGGGTGAGGTTTCCCTATTGGTGCAAGGTTTTGATGTATTGGGTGAGA
Source organism: Calotriton arnoldi (assembly GCA_963921515.1). NCBI lineage: Eukaryota > Metazoa > Chordata > Amphibia > Caudata > Salamandridae > Calotriton > Calotriton arnoldi. The sequence continues at coordinate 164,129 of CAWUFW010001478.1, read as the reverse complement.
TTATTTTGCCTTGGCCCAATATATGGGAACTCAGATACCATTTTTGACATGCCATTATGCGGCTACTGTTGGTGGGGAATTCTGTTAGATGCCATGCACGGTTGTGGTGCCCTCGTATATATTCTTGACTCGTGTCCCTGCCCTGGCTTGGGGTTGATGTGCACACGACTGTGGCACACTTATGTTGTATTAAGTTTTACTGATACACATCCCTGTGGTTTCTTTTTGCTTCTTTTTTCCTAGATATTGACCTGGAGCGATTTTTTCCATCGTTGACCTGTAACCATAATGAGGGTGTACAGGTGATTGCCCAGACCGATATTGAGGGTATTTTAATTTGTTTCACTTATTTTCACGTGCACTTTGTTTTAAGAATTTGGTCCTGACGAAGCGCCACCGACCTTTTAGGCGAAAGAGGCGCGAAACATGTTGGCCTTTGACCCATGACCCCTGGGCATAGTGTGCCTTCAGGGTTACAACTTTTTTAGCAGTCTAATTCTGCTCAGGGTACATCTATATAATTCGCTGCATGATTACCCTCCATGTTTTCACTAACTTGCACGCACCCTTTTTTTACCCTCTACATAGAACACACTCCCCACACACCCACATGCACCATCCGTCGGTCCTTAAAAGATCTCCGTCAAAGTGACCCTTCGGGGGCCCGTAGGGAATTGCAGCGCCGGCCCTACGAGGAGCAACCGCCCGATGATGAAGCATGACACCCTTCGGGGTGTGTGAGGGCAACAGAGGACATAGAGTGGTCTTCTACTTACCGGAGTGGGTCTCCAAACTAGGAATGTTTTCACTCTCTAATTCTCTTTTTTAAGGGCCTGGGTGACTTGTTGCACCTGCCCGTAGGAACTTTGTCCTCCTGGTGATACATATTCAGTCTAGGGAGCATGGACACTGGACCTTTTTTAGCTCCCAGATCCCCCCTCTTTTTTGTGTTTTATAAAAATATAATAATGACAGGTTCTTAATACTGGGAGATTTCAATCATAAATTGAACCCAAGCAAGTTAGATCCTTGGTTTAAGGAGGTATTGAAAGCCTATAACATAATGATGGCATCATTTTCAGATAGTATCCCTACAAGACAAGACATAAATCTAGTTAAGTATCTGGGATCAACAGGACTATTTTGCCTAAATGGTAGAATGGATACAGATCGCCCCGCAAAGAAAACCTTTAAAATAGGTTCACAGGTTTGTCCAATTGACTATGCTTTCACATATGCCTGGAACTTTGAATCAATTAAGGGGTTCCACGTATGTCGAAGGGAAGGAAGCGACCATAACTATCTGCAGATCGAGATTGCTAATGAGCTTCCAAGTGCACGAGATATAGTAATCCCCCAAGAAGTAGAGTGCCCTAGGCGGGCCACAACGAGACTAACCAAAGAATATATTGCAAAACTGGCAACCTTACAACAGGGGATAGATCTGGGAAATACGAGAGGGCAAAACTTGGAATGGTTTGAGGAAAGAATCGCTCAGGTAGTGCAGTGCCTTAGAGTCAAACTAAAAAATAAGAATATAGGAGCTAAGACCCAACAAATAACCCCAGTTAGACAGGCCAAGTGGTACACCGAGGAATGCACTAAGAAGAAAAGGGAGATAAGGAGAGAAGCACGATTACTCAGAATAATGAATATAAAAGGTTAGTCAGAAGACTGAAAAGGTCTTATAAAGAGAAATGCTGGGAAGACCTGTTGGAAGACATCGAAACAAAAAATGTACTGAAGTTCTGGAAGCTGATACAGGCAGCATCCGGACATCCGGTTGGGGCCATGAACTGCGTGGTTGAAGAAACCGCTTGGGAAAAATATCTGAAGGAATTGTATGGGACAAGCAGGACATCAGAAATAGAAGAACCACAGCATTGGGGGGGGGGTTACCGGAAGATCTAAAGCCAGACTTCACAGTAGAGAAGGTGAAGAACATGATAAAGGAGTTACAGCTAACCAGGGCAGCAGGACCGGACAACCTGCCCGCTATTATAATAAAGACTCAGATGCAGTGGTGGGCTGAATTCCTATCAGGTATGTTCATGTGCATTTTGGACTCCGGAAAAATCCCAAAAAATTAGAAGGGATCCATAATCAGACCAGTGCATAAGAAGGGAGAAAAGAATTCCCCAAAAAACTATAGAGTGATAAATCTTCTGGACATAGGGGAGAAAGTCTTTGCTAAAATACTACTAGCCAGATTAAAAGATTGGGTGGAGCAAGGGTCGATTGTGCCAGTAGAACAGGGTGGCTTTAAGGAGGGACACTCCACAATTGACCACACCTTCGCACTATGGGCAGTGGCACGGAAGTCAATCGAACAAGTAGGGAAGCTTTACTGCTGCTTTGTGGACTTCCGGGCCGCTTTTGATCTAGTGGATCGGCAATGTTTATGGGAGACCCTGGAAAAATATAACATCCCAAAAGGCCTGCTGTGCGTTATTCAAGAGCTACATAGAGGGATTGGGCGCAGGTAATTAAGGACACGGCCGGGTCCTTGATGTTGAAAATAGCTATTGGAAATGGACTTAGACAAGGCTGTGTGTTGGCGCCCCTACTATTTGCAATCTACCTAGCAGATTTACCTGTAGCTCTAGAGGTGGAGAGAAGTGCCAGCCCGAAAATGAATGGCAGACACCTATCGTGCTTACTGTACGCTGATGACCTCGTGATTTTAGATCAGACTGAGATAGGGCTTCAAAGAAAGCTCAATGCATTTAATGATTACTGTGTCTCAAAGCATTTAACAGTAAACCTGGATAAATAAAATATTATGCTTTGGGAAAAGAAACCTTAGGAGCAGTTGGTTTCTAGGCACACTAAAACTTGAAATGGTGACAGAATACAAGTACCTAGGGGTCTGGTTTGATAGTTCTTTAAAGTGGCACACACACATAGAAGCCCAGAAAGCTAAGGCCCTCACATCGGTATGTGGTCTGAAAACATTTAATCGGGATTATGGGGAGATGTCCCACAGACCACTAATAAAGGCATATAGTGCGATGATACCCCCCCAAGTACTGTACAGTGCAGAAGTACTTTATCTAAGTGGTAAACACAGGTGGGAGCTCGAAGAAGGGAAGTGCCTAAAAATGTTATTGTCTTTACCAGGATCAGCAATGATCCAGGCCATCAGAGCTGAGCTAGGTACAATATCATGGGGTATACAAGTTCAAATGGCACTGATAAGATTCTGGAAACGTCAGGACCCAGGTGCCGTACAAAAGGTTTCCCAATGGTGCAGAAATGAAATCCAGTTTAGTAGCTTAAAATGGGCCAGGGAGAAAAGAAGGCAATTGTACAAGGTGTGTGAGAATCTGAATGTGAGAATCTGTCCACACTCACTCCAGGTAGAATCAAATAAGAGTACACTAAGGACCCAAGGGCAGGTAGCAGCTAGGAGGGTTGATGCTGAGTACCTAAGCAAGAAAAAATCAGTACAATTTATGAGTATGACTTGGCAGAATGATGCCTGGTAACCGTACCTTGATACGTTACCTAATTACTGGCTCAGGTGCGAAATCCTAAGATTAAGAATTGGAATTAACCCATGGAGAACAAATGATAAAATGCGGCTAGTAATGATGCAGCCGGATGGCAATTGCAGATGTATGCTAGGAACTAAATGTGATATCCCGCATATATTGGTTGATTGCAGGACAGTTGTAGCCCAGCGGAAACTTTTGCTGCGGCCTATGTTTCTAAAGTATGGTATTAAATCACGGGCCCAAGCTATAGAGCTTCTCACCGGTATGCCTAATCTTGATATTGCTATTGCTATTGGTAGATATATGAAGGCGGTGAAAAGTTGTTTTATGGAAAATGATTCTGTGAATTAAGATATGAATTGAACTAGCCTTATAGTAAAGTTAAAGGAGGACTTTTACCTTCGGAGGTTTTATAAACATGCTGGAATCATTTAAATTTTTTATTTCACTTTTAGGAATGTACTGGAAATATTTATACTATGAAATAACTTCTTATGAAACCCAATCGCATGAGAAATTGTGGCGCTTTTATGTAAAAATAAGGCATCGATTGATTGAAATATTGATGGTATTAGGATGATTTTAAACTATTTATGAATAATGTTTCTATATTATTTTATGCTGTTTAAAGACCAACGGTCTAAATAAACGTTGCCTTTTGACTTGACTTGACTTGACTACTCACCAATCTGTATATCCCTCTTGCTTAAAATATAATAAAATACTTTGAACACATAAATACCTCGAGCATAACTAATAATAATAATTAGGTATAATGTGATGAAAAAGTATCTAGTCTGTGATGGTTCAGATGTACTTAAAATGTGGTCACAAAAAGTTGTAGTAATTTGAGTACTGACTGTGTGAGAACACCAAATTATTGGTACAAATAAATTGGTTCAAATAATAAGGATTCAGAGTAGGTTGCACTCCCACCAATCTCATTAATATTCACGAGATAGATCACAAATTGAGACTCACTCGAATTGGTGGCCATCATAGGGATGGTGGCCTGCTAGAGTCAGCAGACCACCATGTCTGTGAGCGCCTTAAAATAAAGTAAATTTTGCTTTTAAATGCAGCGGTTACCTTAAAGGAAAAGGGGCAACGTGTATAAAAAGGTTTCATTTTTTGTTGAAAGTGTATTTGGCCTCCTTTTCTCTAAAAAAACTTTTTTAATCACAAAGGTAAGGGGTCCCAGACAGACCCCTTCACTTTTGCGAATGGGTTACCACCCCAATTCAGGAGTCTGTAACTTTTCAATGTTTTGCGACCAGATTAGTGTAACAAAACATTGATACATAGGGTACTGAATCAGTATTTGGAAGGGACACCCAAAGTATACTCCTTCCAAATACTGGTATCCATTTCTAAACACATTTAGTGATATAAGTGTATAGCAAATAGGAAAATGGTTTTGGAATTTGCAGACCCGCTGATTTACTAATTTGGAGGGTTTGCAAAAGCTAAAACCCTTGATATAGCTGACCCATTTGGTACGCAGCCACTGGATATTTAGGATATTCAGGATGAGCCATTGCTGGTAGAGGTAGCAATTGCCTGATGTTATTATTAGACTTCAGATCTGCTTTTGTTAGAGTTGATCATGCAAAGTCATTTTCTGTTTTTGCTGACATAGCTGCTGTCTTCATTTCTCACCAGGATGGTGCAACAGCTTAAATCAGGACAATATGTCTAAACTATAAATAAAGGACCTGATTTAGAGTTTGGTAGTTAGGGACTCTATCACAAATATGACAAATATATCCCGTCCACCTGATTACAAGCCATTTGGCTATAATCTACTTCTAATATATCACTTCCTGCATGTTTAGCACGATTTTTGACAACCCGACAATCACTAAGCATGGTCCCTCATGTTGTAATCCTCCGAAATACCATTGTCTATAAAAATGCTCAGCAAAATGAAATTCTGTTGACAAAAAAAAACTACATATCTTTGTCATAAAAAGCTAAGTTTCGTTTGGTTCCATCGGAGAAAAATATCTCTCTATACCGAAAAAATGATCTCAATAAGGGCCTCATTACAAGTAGGCCAGTAATTGCAATAGGACTGGTCGGAACACCGCGGTCTGAACCACACGTGTTCAGACTACGCAAGCTCGACCACGCTTGTCTTAGCCACGCATATACCGTAACCATACACATGCGTGGTTAAGGCAGTGCGTGGTCTAGCTGCTGGAAGATGAAGCAGGAAGACGCCATGGTGAGATAAGTGGGGCAAGGTTTTAGGCCTTAGAGTACTGGGAGGGGAATGGGTAGATGGGCTAGTTTTTAGTGCTGGGGGAGTCAGGGTAGGTTTTTGGGCAGTGGAAGGGGTTGGGGTAGTTTAAGGGACAGCGTGGGGGCGGGGTAGTGTACGTAAAGTGGAAGGGTTTTTGGCCTTAGGGTAGTGGGAGGGCAATGGGTAGATGGGCTAGTTTTTAGTGCTGGGGGGGTAGGGGTAGGTTTTAGGGCAGTGGAAGGGGTTGGGGTAGTTTAAGGGACAGCGCGGGGTGGGGGGCGTTTTAGTGGAGACCTTAGCCACACATACCCCTTTACCATTCATGCCTATACCACGAAATTTCGTGGTAAAGGCATGTGTGGTAAAGGAATGCGTGGTTATGATGGATTCGTGGTTTGGGCTGCGTGGTAGAGACATGCGTGGTTTAACCATGTGTGCTTCTATCATACAATCCTATTACTGTAAAGGGGAGGACACACAGGAATTTCCTGAGACTATTGTAATGATAGCCTAGATGGAGAAGAAAACGTGTGTGGTTGAAGCTGAAGCTAGACTGGGAAACATTGTTAACTCCAAAAGAGTGCTGCAGTAGAAAAGAAAACCTTGCCTCAATAGTATTTATCTGATGAACTACACATACCTTGTTGCGGACATCCTTTGTGTGAGTAGGATTTTAGATAGTATTGGAGTTCAGCATAGGTATGGCTCAAAATGTGTTTCATCTAGTGACAAAACTGCAGCAATTGATGACAAGTATGTTGGGTGAGTGTTCTTGTACTGCACAGTAGCAGTCTTAGGTGTTAGGGAGGAAAATTCATAAACAATCTTAAGAGAGAGTAGAAATAAAAATTCCACTCACAAAGACAGATGTCATTCAATATCTGGGGATGGACAACAAAACATATTTTACTGGTGCTATTGCATGTTCTCGGTGGTAAGTAAGGCAATGCTTGATGCAAACACTTTTTACCACCATATTAAGAAAGCAGGTTTCTGGAAGTGGTAAGGTGTGATGAGAACGTTTGTGCACGTTTGAGGTGTGGCATTTTGTTGCGTTGGCGATGTGAGTTGCTGTTTTGTGTGCTGCTGTATTTTGTGCTGCATTTTTGCAATATGAGGCTGTTGTGTTTTCTCTTGTGTTCTGTTTTGATTGTTTTGTTGTGTTATTTCCAGGTATGTTTAAATGTTGTTATGTTTCTTTGTGTGTGTTATTGTGTGCTCCGTTTTTAAGTTTAGACGTGGTAACAAATACAGAAACATTTCCAGCCAAAAACAGCACATGCTTTTAAAGTTCCAGTGGCAAGGGATCATTTACTACTGTATAAGGTGGTAAAATAACGCTGATCTGGCTTTTTAACTATTCAAGACACAAGTCAGCCATAAACTGTGGTATAGAGTTTGTCTTAAATTAGCACTCACAGTACGGCCCCTGGAACCCACAAGAGGAGAATTTGGAATGAGCTTTTTCTTCATACAACAGAAAATCCGTCTGATGTATAAGTTCCAAAGGCAAAAAGCTGGTCAAACAAGCAAATTTAGACCCATTAGGCTGAAGAAAACAACTTATTGTTATGCCTTCAATCAGCAACAAAGGCAACAATTTTTGTTTTATACAGCACTTTATACCGCAGTTTTGTTACATCTTAGTGATGCACGTCTAGGCTAGAGCATAGTTTCAGTTGCCATGGTTGCAGTCACTTTACTGCAATCACCTAAGAAGATTCCTCAGCAGGTGCTGCATGTCGTCCTGTAGCATCTGAGGGAGTACATTTGCTAACTACCTACTACAGCATGCCAAGTAATTCCTCATAATTCAAGGGACATTATTTCATCAATGTTAAATAACCTGATGCTGTTTTGATCCCTTGACATTTATGCTAACTTTCCATTATGGACAGACTGTTTTTATTCTGTAGACTTTATCAGTATTCTGAAAAAGTAGACATATTTAGAGCAAAGGAATTGTGAGGTCTCCAAGGAAGTGTTATGTATTTGAAAATAGGTGACTAAGTGACTCATTTAATAGGTTTATGTTTTCTCAAAGGACTTAGGGGCATATTATCAACGGCCAGCGATAATTATCGCTGGCCGTGCTTAGCGTTAATAGTCCTATCGCAGGCTATCTCTGGAAATTATCGCCCTGGTAGCGCGTTATTAACAACGCGTTTCTCCAGGGCGATAAAAATTCCAGAGATAGCGAGGTTATCGCCGTTTTGCAGGGAACATCGCTGGTTTTCCAGCAATGTTCCCTGCAAAACGGCGATAACCTTGCTGATACGACCCTGTGGTCGTATCAGCAGAATCCACCCCCTATGTTAGGGATGGCTAAGTCAGGATTTTAGCAGACGTTAGATTTTGGCGAAAACGGCCGTTTTCGCCAAAATCTAACCTCTGCTAAAATCATGTGGGCTGACTTGTAAATATTGCGATGTGAACATCAGCGATATTTGCAACGTAGTCCATCCGGGTACGCCTAGTAACGCCACTTTGCATCTCATTAGAGATGCAAAGATGGGCGTTGGGGGAAAGGGCGATAATGCAAGGATTCACGCGATAGCGTGACCTTGCTGATTAGGCGATAGAATTATCGCTGCTTTTCGTCCGAAAACGGACGCAAAAGCGGCGATAATTGTTTATCGCCTCGTTGATAATATGCCCCTTAGTGAATATCCATTTAAGCAATTGCCCCAAACAAAATGAATGATGTGGCACAATACTAAAGAAAAATATCAATGCTCATGTATGTAAATAAAAGATTATGGAGCGTGCTTTTGATTCATCTCCAAGGTATCCTAGCAGTTTGATGGGCAGAGAGACAAAATAGTTATATGTGCTATAGAAAGCGCTCAGAAAACTCTGGCCAGACATGGCACACATGGGCAAATCAAAGACACATTAACATTATCCTTCTGGAAGTCTTAGGTAGCGGGGCCAACCTCATAGCTTTTACTGGTAGATGTGCTTGGTGTAATAAGGATATGCAACTCAAATAATCAATGCAGTAAAAAGATCAAAGAATGTGAAACAGGCTTCTCCAACCAGTAGCTCGTGAGCTACTGGTAGCTCTCCAGATACCAGTAAGTAGCTCTCCTGTGTGCAGCCCATCCTACTAAATTAGATGCTTTTTCTTAGCTGAAAAAATGGGTATATTTTCAGAACTCATAAGATGATGCTTGGAGAAAAATGCTTGAATTTCTAAATTATTCTTAAAGCTAATATTTGAAAGATAAATCATGTGGCACGGGAGAACTTATTGCTAATATTATTGACTTGGTGCCATGAGAATAGCAACTGTAATATTATTACCTTGGTGCCATGAGAATAGCAACTCTATTACATTACTACTGGCAAGCCTGCTTCCTGCTTGATGCATAAGAGTTGATCATTGCTGGTAATGTTTCATGGGGTGGCCACTAATGTAATCTTGCTGATGTGGTCACTACTGCAACACTAATAATACTAGTAACTTAGCAGCTCTGGATAATATTCATTGAACATAAGTAGCTCTTGTTACAGGCAAGGTTGGAGACCCCATATGAAAAGAAAACATGTATTGAGCAACTGCTGCAAATCAGATTGTTAGACTATGGAGGAGAGGGGCCTATCTTAATATGAGCCATGGTTAAGCCCCCACGCAGTCAAAACAATCTATTGCAGAGGTGTCAATAAGGTTTCTGTGAGGAATCTCTAGCATATCCTTAGTAGCAGTAGCGGTCGGTGGTGGGAGTGCCGCCGGGCGCTGACGTGGGGCGGGGGGTAGTAAACTACGGATTACGGCCGATTACAGGTAAGTACACATATAAATAAATAAAACGAATTTCGTTGCGCGCTCTGCATCGCCAAATGCGATGCAGCGCGAGAAACGAAATTCGTTTTATTTATTTATATGTGTACTTACCTGTAATCGGCCGTAATCCGTAGTTTACTACCCGCCCCACGTCAGTGCCCGGCGGCACTCCCACCACCGACCGCTACTGCTTGGTAGTGTCGTGTGGTTTGTAGACTCGTGATTTGCATTGCTAAGTTAGCTTAGGCCTGGCTGCCATGATGCCTCTTTGCGCACGTTACTTTGTGCCCCCCAGCCTCTGCTATTTTGGGACTATCTGCCTTTCACATTCTTCCCTGTTGCTTTTGGGTTGCGTCTGTACATTGTGTACAAGGTCGGAAAACAATGTGCCTTGTTCTTGCTGATCTGGTCAGCCCCTCGTAATTAGACATAACACTGAATGCCACTGCACTGAAGGAATTCGGGTGCCTTTAATATTGTGATTTTCACTGTAGGACACACTTTGGAGAAAAACCTTTCCAGAGAGAAGAGCTGTGCTTGTCTGATGATGTAAACCATTGCATCTAGCTATTGAGGTATGGGGGTCTGCCAGCCAAAGCCCAGAGGTCTTCTGTTTTTATAATAAACTAGATACTAGCACGGGGAGGGTGGTGTACTCATTTAGCTATATATTGACAGCTTTATGAAATGCTTTCCCCGTTTATATTCTATGGAATTGTAACTATGCTTATTGTTTTATTCTTATGCATTATGCTGATAGTACTGACACGTGTACTGTACCTTAGAGCACGTTAGTTAAAATAAACATTTTAAACTATACAGTGTCTCTTATTACGCACGTTGTGGACAGGTATGAGTGAGTTATGAAAGGGTGTTCTTGCTTCTGCGAGTCCTGAGAGAGAGAGATACCGTGTTCTGGGTTGTCTAATAATTAGCAGCATTGTTGCTAAGAAGACGCTAAAGCTAGTCGGATTGGGGTGTTAGGTACTAAGGGGTATGGTTGGCTCACCACTATATTCCGAGGTCCTATTATCCTGTGCATAGCTCTGTGTATGTACAGAATCCCTACAACAGTAGTTTCTTACAGGACTCAACGCTTTATGCAGAAAAATATGTGTCAGTGAACAGCATCACCATACCAACATTACATTTATTAAATAAACAGAATTATGTTCTCAAACCAACTTAAGGAATGACACAAGTGAAGCACTTCTCATGTGCATCAGATTTAGGAATCAGGCGGTATTCAATAAATTATTTGGGTTCCATTTTGCACAAAAGGCATCTCTGTTGAAATGTAAACCCATCAATGCTCTTGTTGTGATTCTCAACAGTGGCCTCTAGCTGAGAGCAGTGCTGTGGTTTCTGGCACTGAAACCTAGCAATTCCCCCAGAAATAGGTTTACCACACAACAGTTTTTAGGAAATTGGTTTATTTAAATACACAGGTTCACTAACTTGTAGCAGCAACTATCCTGGTTTTAGAAGTACAAGAGGAATAGGTGCCCAGATTGCCAGGACTACAACTTCACATACATTTCACAAATATCCATAGAATGCTTCTTGGACACCAGGCCACTACTCTAAATGGAGGAAAGTCTTTTCCATGACTCTTTCATCTCCGTAGCCAAAGGTCTGGTTAGAATTGATCTTGCTGGTTTGCCTTCTGGCAGACATACTTTGTTTTGCCTCCTGGATCTTCCACAGTTCACAGCCAAAGTGAAATACGTTCCACAGCCGGCCAGCTCCTTTTGAACAGACATGGAACTTCTTATTTTTTAGGGTCAACATTATACCAGCTTCATTGACGCTGAGAGTAGGTTTTCAGACACATAGGTTCAAGAGGAAGCAGTAGTTACCCATGCCAGTCCTTCTCCTGCAAGACAGAGATTCTTCAAGCCAGCTGGCTTCTTCTGTCTTCTTGGTTCCAAGTAACACTGTGCCTTAAGAGTTGTGACCACAGCTTATCAAAATCCAATTTATTTAATGGGATTATGTTTTTCCATAGTTGATATTACATATCCTTTGAAGGCATTACCCTTTACAGTGATTGGTGACTTTATGTAATAGAATCATGCCAGAAATCCTGCATGAAGCCTTCCTCAAATTTTTTAGCACGATAACTGAGTTCCTGACTTCCTGGACTGACATATTGCTGAGATACACCCATGATGATTCTGAACCTTGTCTAAATTTGTCCCTCTTTCAGTGCTCCTTACATAGCCAATCTTTTTTAGCCCCTCTAGGATCAAAGTAAACTTACATCTACTGTAGTCATCCTTGCTTTTCCCTACCCAAGGAAAGGGCTTCTGTCAGTCTTTGAGACATGTAGGCCAGTGTTGTGACTTTCTTTTGATTCCTGGTTGCCAAAACAGAAGGGCAGTGTCAGACTGGAAGGTTTTTGCGAAGGTTGCCATTTCATTAGTGTTAGACCTGACACCCCTTAGGGCGGTCTTCACCCAAATGTTTTGCTTTCTCCCCTCCTGTTTGCTGAAATTTCTTTTTGTTGGCCTTAGGACTCTGCACACTTTACCACTGCTAACCAGTGATAAAGTGCTTGTGTTCACTCCTCTAAATATGGTAAAATTGACTTACACCCAAGTGGCACATTTAATTTACTTATATGTCCCTAGTAACATGGTACAACATGTAACCCAAGTCTGTAAATTAAAAATAAGTAGAACCAGAGTTATGAGTTTTTTAATGTTTTTAGTGCAAAATAGCACGTAAAAGATAAAAGCACCAACAGCGGGTATCTTCAGAGTCCAGTATATTCTGTAAATGGGTAAATGGTAAAGAAATATTTTTCCTCAGTGGTACAAATTTTACTATATTGTATAATGTAGGAAAGTTTCCTTGCCGTATATTTATGATCCTCTCCTCACCTTTGGCAAGTCTCCCAGATTTTATGGGTTGCGCGCTGAATCGTATCCTCCACTTCATATAATCCAGTTCACCAGAGTGCTAGTTTCTTCTTGGGGACAGGTTTTTAAGTGCAAGTTCCATTCTTAATGGAGCTCCTTGGTTACATTGATCCAGCGGGTTACTAGCAATAAGCATTCATACACAAAATACTCACTTGGGCCCATACATTCATACTTCGCTAGCAATTTCCACTGGTGGGTCAGTTGTTACTCTTTATCAAAATCCCTGCTACCAATTACCTTCTGAGTGAAGAGTAATGACTTACCGATGAACCCTTTGATAATTGGGAAGTTTAAAATGAGTGACATTCCATACAATTCATAATTTCTCAAATAATCACAAAGTCAAGAAGTTTTAAAATGTTTATCTAAAGATTTAGCAGAGTAAAAATACAAAGCCACATAGTACTTGAATCAAATCTCAAGGAGGAAGCATAACAATGAATTATTAATTAATGACGGTCCCTTAGGAAATGAGAAGATAGAGACAGCAGCGCAACTAAAGGTTGCATATATTTACCTAAAGTGCGAGAACCAAACCCCTTGGCCAAGGAGTTGGAAAGATAGGACCCTGGAAGGATGATGAGCAAAGACTCCTCCTGGATCAGGACAGGACCGGTGACCTCTCTACCCACGACGCCTGCGTCGTTCCCCTCTCTGGTACTTCGCTTCTCCTTGATTCTCCCATTTCTTCCTTCTAATGGATTCCGCCGCCCCCACCTCAGGACCTCTCTGGACAGCGGTTCAGTCTGCAATCGATCAGCTCGTATGTCTGGTCTTCCTAATGCTGAGCAGCATCTGCCTACTAATTAGCTAATCCTATATCTATTATACCTTTCTACGCCCATGTACCTCCCCTTAATGTTGCAGAATTATGGGGCCACTACTTCTGATTGGACAGGGACAGGGGGTTGATCCTCACACCATATTCTTTTAATGCTTTTTCTTAAAGTTCTTTGTTTTAAAATACCGCTCCTTAAATTAATACATTTGCTTTATTTCCCACCCGTCTCATGACAAAGTTTGTGCCTTTTTCATGTACAATGTTACAATTTTAAGGACATTCATGAATATGACAATATTGGCCATCAGGTCATGGCCTTGGACGACGTCCAGGTTGACTTCATCCTTTCCGCTCTGGGCAATCTTTCAAGGAGCATGCGCAGAACCCTCGTCATTCGAGTTTTCAGTTCACCAACCCCAGGCCCAACATTTACGAACTAATAAAGTCAAAAGAAGAAAATAGAATCACAAATAAAATGTTTCACTGTATACCCACTCTGTCTATTCTATTCCCATTTACTTATAAACTTATCCCCGCATTAATAGCGTTAGAATATTACAGTTTTAAACAAAACATAAGAGCAAGCTGTAGCATGTGAGAACATATAGCAGCCATTTTAAAACACACTGCGCAGAAGCAAGAATTTTCCCACCAAGCAAAGAAAGACGTCACACCATGTGATATGGTTGAGACATGCGCAGTAAAGTTCCCGCGCAAAGCGGCCATTTTAGAATAGACAAGCGTTACTTGTTAGTAAAAACACATAAGCAAGCTTCCTTGCTAATTGTATTCGTGTGCGCAATATTTAGTATAAACAATACAATTTAGTACATTAATATTTTAAGAGGATTGCATCCGAGCAAGTCTCATTTGTGAGTCCTTGCTCCATCAATCCCCTCTCTGATGGCGTTTCTGAGCCATCAAAATACTACCCACAATCAGATGCCAACCTTTAGCATATTATAGTTTCATTTTCATTTTTACACTTTCTACTTTTCACATCTTCTTTCAGTTTCTTGTATAATTCACTTCTTAAATCTTCAAGTTCAATCTCATCCAACTTTCTCTTCTTTCCTTTTTCTATTATTTTATATGATTCCTTCCTCCTACAACATTTGCACCATATTATTATTACAAATATTATTATTGCTAACCCTGCTAAGGGTACTAATATTTTACCTATAAGTCATTTCCCTATATTAGCAAACCAAGTACCAATTGACCTAATACTGTTGGTCAATCTTTCCCATACTCTATCAACTTCCAGTGGTTTTAGTTCCTTCTCAAGTTTTGTTATATTCTGTATATATGTTCCAATTTCTGCACTTTTATCAGGTATGTGGGTGCAACAGTGCTTTGTCTTCAGTAATTTACAGACTCCGCCCTCTTTTGCCAATATAATATCAAGAGCAAGTCGATTTTGCATAACCATAGATCTAATCGCAACCATTTCTGCATTAATCATTAGAAATCCTCCAGCAGTGTCAGTTGATAAACGATCAACCACTGTAGATAATTTACATATTTTCCTTGAGTTCAGAATTATTCCCACTGAAGGTATCAATGCACCAAATATATCACCTATAATTTCTGAAAAAATAGCTCTTTTTCTACGTGTTAATTCACTAGTATTTTCATTGCTACCAGTGTTTCTTTTTACGTGGTATATCTTTGGAAATACTATTCCAAAATAACAACTTCCATACCACCGTGCAGGAAGCCTAAAGTAAGCCTTATTCCCACATACATAATAGATTCCAGGGAAAACTGAATCTGTTCCTCCCTTAAGTCCCCAACCTCCAATAATTAAGAAATTGTGTTCACATTCACTGGTACCGATGAAAATATTGTTATACTATGTAGACAAATTTTCCCTGTCTTTACAAAATCTAGAGCCATAGCAGCTTGAGCCTTGCCAGGTGTGTAACTACCTTCTTTCTCAGCCCAAGGTGGTAAATGAGCCTTATGCTCAGAAGCTTTCTTTTGGAAATCTTGTCTTCTACTCTCCACTAAATTCAAAAATATCTTTTCTTCTTCATGTAATGAACATGTTAGATTGCTTCTATGTGCTTGTGTTATGTCTATGGATTTCATTGTTAAGAAAAATTCTCCCATAAACTGTGCATCTTTGCTACTAAGCACTGGATTCATATTCTTTCGAACTGGAACCTCAGAAAATATCACATCTATATTTGAATAATAATACTGAAGTCGCCCTGTTCTATAAAATAAACTAGCCAATACACTACATGATATGCCATAAGTTAGTGGTAAATGATGATACGTTAACCCTTCTGCTACTGATTCAGGTAATTTCATACAAACATAACAATTACTAACTTCCATGGTATCTACATATTGAAATAATAACTTTGTGAAAACATTTAAACTGGTGTCGTTATCTGTTACTTCATGATGTAATTCTGGTTCGTCTTCTGCCTTTAGTTCTACTCTATTACTTTTCACGTTTTCTGCTCTTTCCTTAGTTTCGTTGTTAATCTTTCTATCTATTATCATAAGATAAGGAATTGCTACGATCACAACTAACCACACTTTAAGCATCACTACCAGGTTGCATATGCATATAGCACAACATCTTTTACAACCCTTCTGCTTTGGTCTCCCAGTAACTCTATCGGCAGGCATTTTGACAAGGAAGATTGCTCTTCTTATCGTTTTCTTCAAGTCTTTTCACGTTCTCAAGGTGGTTCTATTTCTTTTTCATAAGTCAGTTCTGCACTGGTTCCTTCGTCACCACTTTCACTTGATTCTGCGCATTCGAAATCTTCGAGAATAATATAAGTCCAATCAGGGCCTTTAAATTTGTTATTTGCGAGTCTCAGTCTTTTACTTCTTCGTTTTCCACTTTTGTTTTCTTGTCCCGTTTGGCTTGTTACTTCGTTCACTTGATCTGGATCTTAACTTCTGGTTGTTATGTGGTATTTTACTCTTTTGATGACGCTAGGCCAATGATCACCTTTTCTTGTTTTCTCTGTTTGTACTGTCTCTTTATTTCCTTCTTCAGAAATTCTTTTGTTTTCTAGTTGTGGCACACTTTTGTTTTCTTTTATTTCAGTTTCTTCTCCTTGTTCCTTTTCAGGTCTTACTGTTACTTCTTTTTCTATTTCACTGTGGATCTCTGGCAACTGATCTTGTTCTTGATTTACGATTTTATTCTCGAAATTCTCAAAATTTTCTTCTTCTGTGTATTTTTCTTGATCTAACTGGTTCTGATCAGGGCTTATTGTACTTTGAACTTCTACAGCCTGACCGGATTCTTCTAAACCTGTCTGACCCTGCTCAAAGTCTGATCGTTCTTCTTTAATTTGAGCCCAGTTTCCTCTCCCTATCTGTTCCTGCTCAGGTTCTTGAGTTTGTTCTTCTTCTTCTTCCTGAGCTGCTTCTTCTTCACCTGTCTGATCTTCTTCAATTTCTTCTAGATTTACTTGACTTCTTGTTCTGTAGTAGATCTCAGGTATTTCCACCACTGGTACCCAGTCCTGACTTGTGCTCTGTTGTTCTTCGTCAGCTTCCTCTGAATCTCGTACCTGAGATTCTTCAGCTGGGCAACCTTCAGCTTCCTCAGTTATCGATGTTGTCTGAGTATTCTCTTCTTCAGGGTCTGGTACTCTTTTGGTGTGGCTTACATGAATTCAATTAGGAAATCCTGCACACTTCACTGCTGTGTTCGTAATCAGTATGACTTGACATGGTTCGCCCCACCTGGGTGATAGACGTTTTCCTGATGTGATTCTTCACTACCACCCAGTCTCCGGGACTCAGATCATGTTCTTGTTCAGGCTGTCTGGAAACTGCGTCTTCTCCAACCTGATGAGAGACAGAACGCACTAAGTCAGCCAGTCCTTTGCAATAATCCAGAACCATATCATCAGATATATTCAGCAGTTTATTCGTGGGAACATGTGCTTGTCTCATTGCTCTTCCCATTATTATCTCGTGTGGACTCAATCCGGTGCTTCTATCAGGAATGCTTCGGAGTCCCATTAAGACAAGAGGTAATGCGTCTGGCCAATCTAATGATGTTGAAGCACACATTTTTCCCAGTTTGGATTTTATCGTGCCATTCAATTGTTCCACCACTCCAGAAGCTTCTGGACGATATGCACAGTGTAACTTTTGTTCAATATGGAATGCTTCACAGAGTATTTGAACCACTTCACTGTTAAAGTGTTTTCCTCTATCTGATTCCAAAGTTACTGGAAAACCAAATCTAGGTACTAATTCGCGTAGTAATAGCTTTGCAACTGTAAGACTATCATTCCTTCTGGTAGGGTATGCCTCCACCCACTTGGAAAATAGACATACCATGACTAGTACATATTTAAGCCCTCTACATGGTGGTAACTGAATGAAATCAAGTTGCAGTCTCATGAATGGACCCTCTGCCTTTCCAATTTTCCCAAACCCAATTACTGTTTTTCTTCCTGGGTTATGCATTTGGCAAGTTAGACATCTCTGGCAAAGACTCTCTGCAATTACCCTAAACTTTGAATTGAACCAATTTTGTCTAAAGAGCCTGATCATTGCATCTCTCCCTACATGTGTGTCTCCATGATACATCCTAGCCATTTGTGAAAGCAGACAATCAGGCATGACTGGTCTGCCGTCAGCACAAATCCATACATCATCTTCTGCTTTTTGAGTGCATCCTGTTTTAATCCATATACTCTTTTCGCTCTCATCAGCATCATCTTGCAATCTTTTTACATCATTCCATGTTTCGGGAGGTGCAAACAGCATAAGTTGGCAGCTGATTCCCATTCTTTCCACCCTCTTGTTTACTGCTAATCTGTTTTTGGCACAATGTTGAGCCACCAGATCTGCGTATCTATTGCCGACTACCACCCAGTCATCTCCTGACTGATGTGCGGCACATTTCACCACAGCCAATTCTTTTGGTGATTGTATTGCTTCCAGTAGTTCTTTTACGAACTGTCCATTTTTAATGGGGGATCCTGAAGAAGTCATGAAATCCCTCTGCATCCATAATTGGCCAAAATCATGCACAACCCCGTAACCATATTGGCTATCAGTGAATATAGTTACTTTTTGATTCCTCCCAATTTTGCAGGCTTTTATTAAAGCAATCAATTCAGCTATTTGTGCCGAATTTACCCCTGGTAAATAGGATGCTTCGACTATTCCAGTTAATTCGCACACTGCATAGGCAGCAGTTAGTTTACCATCTTCATGCCTTTGGCATGAACCATCAACAAACAGCTCCCTATCTGTCTTTCTGAGGGGCAGTTCCTGTATGTCAGGACGTGGTTTCGTACATAATTCTGTGACCTGTAAACAGTCATGTTCTTCTTCATCATCTTTGACTTCCTCATGGTATGGGTCTGGTAGTAAGGTAGCTGGATTTACTATTGTGCACCTTACAATGGTCACATTTTCAGCACCCAATATTATTCTTTCGTACTTAGTCTGCCGACTAGGGGTAAGATGCTGAGTTCGTGTTCTTGTCATCAAAATTACAACTGCATGTGGGACGAACACTTTTACAGGGTGTCCCATTACAATTGACTCACTTTGTTCAATGCTCAAACAAGTAGCAGCTACTGCTTTTAAGCAACCAGGCAACGCAGCTGCCACTGGGTCCAATGTAGCAGAAAAATATGCTATAGGACGTCTGGTCAAACCATGTCTTTGGGTTAGGACTGAAAGTGCATAATTTTCTCTCTCATGGCAAAATAATGCAAATTCTTTCTTATAATCAGGCATGCCTAGGGCAGGGGCTGCACATAACGCATTTCTTAATTTTACAAAAGCTCTTGCACTCTCGTCATCCCACTCAACTGGGTCTTTCGCCTTCTTTTTCGTCATCTGAATCAATGGCTTTGCTAATAGGGAAAATCCTAATATCCATTGTCGACAATACCCTATTATTCCAAGGAACATTCTTACTTCCCGTTGAGAGACAGGCATCTGCATTTTCTTTATTAATTTTATTCTTTCCTCTGTTATTCTTCTTTTGCCCCTCTCAATCTGGTGTCCTAGGTATTTTACTGCTGTAGTACAGAACTGCAATTTTTCAGGTGAAACTTTATGCCCTTCTTCAGCTAAATGATTTAATAGTGCTATGGAGTCAACAACACAGTCCTCTCTGGTGTTAGATGCCACTAGCAAGTCGTCTATATACTGCACTAAGACTGAACTTCCTGGCATTACTAGTTTCTCTAGGCACTTTTTCAATATCTGATTGAAGATGGAAGGACTTTCTGTGTACCCCTGAGGGACACGATTCCATACATAGACCTTGTTCTCAAATTTAAATGAAAATAGATACTGGCTATCTGGATGCAATGGTATGGAAAAGAATGCTTGGCATAAATCAATCACGGTAAACCATCCTGCACTCCAAGGAATCTGGTATAGGATCACTGTAGGATTTGGCACTATAGGACAACAAGGTTCCACAATGTTATTTATTTTGCGTAAATCCTGAACAATCCTATTTTTTCCACTAGGTTTCTTTAGACCCATGATTGGTGAGTTACAAGGGCTACTCATTACTTCCTTTAATATGTCTTGTTTTACCATTCTGTCAATTTCTTCAATGACTCCTGCTTTTATCTCTGCACTCATTTTGTACTGTCGGGTGTTTGGGAAAATCGCACCTTCTTTTACAGTAATCTTTACTGGGTCTATTTTGGCCATAAGTCCTACTTCCTTTCCCGTGAAATCCCATACCATGGAATTCACTGTAGTTTTTAATACTTCTGGTAATTCGTCTTTTGTTATCAAAGAAAACATCTCATCTACTTGTGTACCTTGCTTTGCAATCATAAACTTATATACATGGTCTTCATCTGGGGTCTGAATTGCCACACCATCCGGTGTGCAGAAAATTGTACAATTCATTTTGCACAGCAAATCCCTGCCCAATAAATTTACTGGACTGGAATCACACACTACAAATTGATGCATTTCTCTAAAATTTCCAATTTTTACTTCCATTGGTTCGGTAAGAGGTGTTCTAATCTTCTGATTAGCCACTCCCACAACTTGGATAGCTTCTCCAGAGAGAGGAAGGTCTGGGATGTCTGCTGTTCTCACAGTAGACCTAGTAGCACCAGTGTCCAAAAGAAAAGTAATATCATTACCTTTCACATTCCCTTCAACATATGGACCTGACTGATCTACCGGTAAGGATGCACCAAGTACGCACTCCTTCTTCCCCTCTCCCAGGCACCGTCATGAACTGTAGGAACAGAAATCGTCCTGTAAAAGAAATTGTGAAGTTACATAATCATTCTTACCACTTCCTCCTTGATATCCGACGTCTGTACCGTGCTTTGTTCTGCTTACATTACCCTGTATAGGTGCAGGTGGCAACTGACTCTGAGGATTTACACCCTGCTGTGAGTCATTCTGCGTCTGTGGATTTAAATTTTGATTTGGGCCATTATTATTCCGAATCTTTTTACATTCATCCTTCCAATGCCCTAATTTTCCGCATCCATGACAAGGAAACTTCTTTTTAGCCTCTTCCCTGCTCATTCGTCCTCTCACTTTTCCTCCGTTCCCAGTGTCACCATTCGTTCCAGAATCTTTTCCTTGATTATCATTTGGATTGTCCAAATTAATTCCCTGTCGTTCAGCCATTTTCACCTGAGTCCACATCACCTTCTCTTGCAATTTCTTGTGTCTATCCTCAATGTCATCTCCACAATATTTTGCAAATTCAAAATTTCATCGATGGGCTTCCCCTGCCAGCACAACATGTGCTGCTTAATCATCTGACAAATCTCTGGCTTTAGACCGTAAACAAATCGGTAAACAAACTGACTCATGTTTTTATCTCCAATGTCCTCAAATCCACTATACTGCTTAAATACCTGCAATAAACGCTCATAATAGGCATGTACCGATTCACTGGCTTCCTGGGTAGTTCTGTCTATTTTCACCCAGTCTGTTTCTTTTGGTGGTATTTTCCCTTTCAGGTAAGTTATCACCTGCTGATACTTTTTCATTACATCATTTGACGGGGCACCTGTTTTTGGATCTCTGGGATACTCATCACTAGGCCAATCAACTGTGATTTTACAATCTGTCCATAAATCGGCAGGTACCACTATGTCGAACAAACCATCCAAGTCTTTCAACAACACCTTTGACACTTTCACAAACCTCTCAACCTGCTTGTACCATTCAATTGGCTTTTCTCTCAATTTTGGAAAATCATTCGTAAATGACAAAATATCCTGTCTACTCCATGGGACATGTACATATCCCCCTCCTGGAACTTCTCTCATCGGGTACATTTGATCTGCTTTCCCTGTTTCCTTCATTAAATATTCAGAGGCTGTTCTACCGCATCGTGCTTCTTCCTTTTTCTTGGTCCATCTAACTTTCCATTTATCTAGGTCTCCCCATTTCTGTAAGGCTGTCATTAATTCTTTTACTTGTAATTTCCTTCCTGAGGCATTCATATTCTCTAAATCTTTGTCTGAAAATTCTGCTCTATAGGGTTTTTGCAATACTTTTGACTTCCCTATTTCAATTCCCATCTGTTGAGCTAAATCTGATAATTTCTCATGAAATATTTTTGCATTTCTTGTGATGCTTCTGCATATGAACAATAATTCTTCTTCATTGTAAGTATTTAGGCGATCTACTCCTACATTTCCTGCTATCATTTCTTCTAATTCAACTTTTAATTTATAAATGTCCATGATCTTTGGGGATGAATTCTGTTTGTCTGATCCTTGTGCCCACCTTTCTAAATCTTCAATTGTAACTACTGTGGCACTTTTAGTTCCTGATGAAGTGATTATGTTTACATCTTTGGAGCAATCAGGGGTTACTCTTCTGGGAGTATTATTTACAGAATCTCGAATGGGCAAGTCCATTAATGAAATCATAGACTCGCAATCACTAAAGTGATCCTCAACCATTACTACTGCTTCGGGTTTAGGAACATTCACAGGTGTAGGTACAACTAGAGGTTTAGGATAAATTGTCTTGTCACCATATAAAGGAACCACTGGACCAATTGTTACAGGTATGGTCAATGAATCAGGGTGCACACTTAATTGCGTTACTTTTTGAATTAATTCTGCTCTGTTTCTATCTATCGCTTCCTTTTCTTTATCATGAAGCACTCTACTAACTGGTGAATCATGTAATATTTCAGGTACCAAGGGTGTTCTTAACAATGGTGAACTTGGGGTGCATCTACTTGTCCCTTCTTTATATGGTGGCGGGTTCTTTAATATATCTTCCATAAATTCATCTTCGGAATCTCCGAATCTATTCAAATGTTTTGTCTTTTCTGTGCATTTACTTCCTGATGATTCTTCTGCCAGTAATATGGGATACAGTCCCTCTGTAAGCATTGCTCTTCTCCACTGTTTCATCTGACTGTCCCTTGACTCGTTTTGGTATCTGGGAAAAAATCCCCGATAACCCCTATTACTTCTGGATCGGTCACGTTCAAATGCCTCGGTTTCCCACTCTTCTAAGGCTTTGTATTGAGTTAGTCTAGGTCTGGGTTCTAAGTCATTCATTCTTAATCTCAAATTTTGAAGAATTCTTCCATTGAAAGTGCCATTCTCTGGAAATGCTAATATTCCATCGTTTTTGGTATATTCTATCCAATTCTCTATCCATACGCAAGTGTGATAACCTCTCTCCATCATCATGAATGATGCGGGAGTTTTAGCTGGTGGAATGATAATTCCTTCTCTAGTTTTGATTGGCTTATCCTTTTTAAAATAATTCTTAATCTTTTGTAAGACTGACATTTTCCTCTTTTCTCCGTACATTCTAGGTAAATCTCGATGTATAAAATTATATTCTGCAAAACCTAGGAATCTCCTATCCGGACGAGTTCCTATTAAAGTTGGATCGCGTTTAAACATATAATTTCCACTTATCCACTAAAATTTCGGTTTTCTGTGGTAACTACCAATCAGATTCCATCTAACTTCTTATTCTGAGCCAATCCTAGCGCGGCCTTTCAGTGACGTCTTTTCTGATGACCCCTCCTTTACAATCTGCGCTTTTCTGTCCTTCGCTGTTTCAACCAATCCCAGCGCGGCACTTGTGACATCAGTATTGCTCCTGACTACTGACCCCTCCTTTACAAGAATCCTTATACACCCGCGGTTTCAGCCAATCCCTGTGCGGCGTTTTGTGACGTCAGCTTCCTCTCCGGCAGCTGACCCTCCCTTTACAAAATCTTACGCAAAACTTTAATTTCTTCTACACTTCTTATTCAAATTTATTAACAACATAAAACATTCGCTATCGTGTCAGTTTCGCTAATTTGAAAAGATAGATTCTCTAATTTCTTAGTAAAACTCTTCCGTTTACTAATCATACACTACGAGTAAAACACTTCCGTCTACTTTTCACGCAAGCTTTAGAAATACCTGTTACTCCTTCAATGTTACCCTTTCTAGGTAATATAACATCAAACTTTCACTAGCATATTCCCTTGCTATTACTCACATACATAGAGTCCCTAACAAGTACTGATAGCCCTGCTTAACTTTTCAGTACTATTTCTGCCTGACAGATAACCTCACTGCAGTATGGCTTCCACTTACCATCCGCTATTCTTTCCCCGGGGATTCTGGACAACATAAAACAAACTTTAAACAATAACGGATGTTAGTTCATATAAAAATAAAATACTCATTACCCAATTAACAAAGTGTAACCATAACCGTCCTCTGCTTACCAGAAAACTGATCCAGCGGGTTACTAGCAATAAGCATTCATACACAAAATACTCACTTGGGCCCATACATTCATACTACGCTAGCAATTTCCGCTGGTGGGTCAGTTGTTACTCTTTATCAAAATCCCTGCTACCAATTACCTTCTGAGTGAAGAGTAATGACTTACCGATGAACCCTTTGATAATTGGGAAGTTTAAAATGAGTGACATTCCATACAATTCATAATTTCTAAAATAATCACAAAGTCAAGAAGTTTTAAAATGTTTATCTAAATATTTAGCAGAGTAAAAATACAAAGCCACATAGTACTTGAATCAAATCTCAAGGAGGAAGCATAACAATGAATTATTAATTAATGACGGTCCCTTAGGAAATGAGAAGATAGAGACAGCAGCGCAACTAAAGGTTGCATATATTTACCTAAAGTGCGAGTACCAAACCCCTTGGCCAAGGAGTTGGAAAGATAGGACCCTGGAAGGATGATGAGCAAAGACTCCTCCTGGATCAGGACAGGACCGGTGACCTCTCTACCCACGACACCTGCGTCGTTCCCCTCTCTGGTACTTCGCTTCTCCTTGATTCTCCCGTTTCTTCCTTCTAATGGATTCCGCCACCCCCACCTCAGGACCTCTCTGAACAGCGGTTCAGTCTGCAATCGATCAGCTCGTATGTCTGGTCTTCCTAATGCTGAGCAGCATCTGCCTACTAATTAGCTAATTCTATATCTATTATACCTTTCTACGCCCATGTACCTCCCCTTAATGTTGCAGAATTATGGGGCCACTACTTCTGATTGGACAGGGACAGGGGGTTGATCCTCACACCATATTCTTTTAATGCTTTTTCTTAAAGTTCTTTGTTTTAAAATACCGCCCCTTAAATTAATACATTTGCTTTATTTCCCACCCGTCTCATGACAAAGTTTGTGCCTTTTTCATGTACAATGTTACAATTTTAAGGACATTCATGAATATGACAATATTGGCCATCAGGTCATGGCCTTGGACGACGTCCAGGTTGACTTCATCCTTTCCGCTCTGGGCAATCTTTCAAGGAGCATGCGCAGAACCCTCGTCATTCGAGTTTTCAGTTCACCAACCCCAGGCCCAACATTTACGAACTAATAAAGTCAAAAGAAGAAAATATTAGAATCACAAATAAAATGTTTCACTGTATACCCACTCTGTCTATTCTATTCCCATTTACTTATAAACTTATCCCCGCATTAATAGCGTTAGAATATTACAGTTTTAAACAAAACATAAGAGCAAGCTGTAGCATGTGAGAACATATAGCAGCCATTTTAAAACACACTGCGCAGAAGCAAGAATTTTCCCACCAAGCAAAGAAAGACGTCACACCATGTGATATGGTTGAGACATGCGCAGTAAAGTTCCCGCGCAAAGCGGCCATTTTAGAATAGACAAGCGTTACTTGTTAGTAAAAACACATAAGCAAGCTTCCTTGCTAATTGTATTCGTGTGTGCGATATTTAGTATAAACAATACAATTTAGTACATTAATATTTTAAGAGGATTGCATCCGAGCAAGTCTCATTTGTGAGTCCTTGCTCCATCAACACTTTTGTTGAGAGCTCCTTGAGGAAAGTTATAAGTAGAACAATCTGGGTAAAAATTCCTTGGTTTGCTTGCTTAAAGCCTTCCATTGGGGTAATATCCCATCCTCCACAAGTTGTCCCATCTTACTATATTTCCTTATTTGAGATAATCACTCACATATTGCAAGTCCTCAGAGGTTCTTGCAGCATCCTAGATTGGTGAAAAAATTAAAGTAATAAGGGATCCTCAGTGTGTTCACAACTCAATACCAAAGTTTTGCTGCGGTGTTCAGAAGTTTAAGCCTAACTTTTTTGAAGTACTTAGGAGTGCCAAATTTGAAAAGAAAGTTAAGTCCACATAATCCTTCTAGCATTTATTGCAACATCAGTCCCAACTATGAGTTACCAGGAAGGTTTAGACCTGAAGTCTAACTTTAGACTTCAGGTCTAAGGTTAGACTTCAGGTCTAAGGTTAGACTTCAGGTCTAAAGTTAGACTTTATGTCTAAAGCTAGATTTCACGTCTAAAGTTAGACTTTAGGTCCAAACTTAGATTTCAGGTCTAAACTTAGACTTTAGGTGTAAACTTAGACTTCAGGTCTAAACTTGGACTTCAGGTCTAAGTTTACCTTTCTGAATAGGGCTTTTAGTGTTGTTTTTCCATACATTCAACCTTAGAATGCCATCTGGAAGCTTTTGTAATCACTCCCATCAACTACGCCTTATATGCTTCCCATACAACCTACAAAGATGACAAACCTAACTTAAAGTCTAAATGTTCTTTTTTTTTCTTCTTCATTCCCTCTATGACATAGGCCTCAAGTAATAGCTTTCAATCATTGGTCCATGTAGTAGATGTCTGTTGTATAGGAATTTTTAGCATATGTCTAACTCTTGCTGTTTAGAAATGTGAATTGGTATGTGTGAATTGGTATGTGTGTGACCGCAGCCAGAAAATGTTCTATGCTCAATACATGCCCATATTCCGTGGAATAATATGTTTATTGTGTTTGATCTCCCATGCATTCTTTCCAAATGTCATGGACACCCAAGGTTTGTATCATATTGTGGCTATATCAAAAAAAATTCATGATATTAGTGGTCAATCTAGATGTGGATGAATCTAATTTAATATTTAGGATGCTATTAAAAAGCCCCTCCTATGGCGATCGGACCCTGAAAATTTAAGAGGTTTAGATCTAAGGTGTCTAAAGGACCACTGTAAGAAATTAGTTTGTTATTTGAGGGGGTACCCACCTCAAATAACAATCACAGTACTTGTCAGGGTGAACTCTCAACGTAACTAAATTAACCTGAGCTCAGCCCCCTGGCAGATATGAAACAGAGCAGACAGGCCTAGCTTAGGGCAATGTATAAAGCATTTATGCAGTACCACAACAGCAATAAAGTCAAAACACCACAAAATAAATATCATAAATGAATTAGGAAAATAAAGTACATTTTAACTAATCACATGCCATGGAAATGACAAAAATACAATAAGGGGAACCGGAGACATGAATTTTTTAAATTGTAATTAAAAATAGCGCCAAAAAGCATTAAGTGCTAGACACAGTAAACTGGTGATGGTAGACCAAAAACTACGGGCAATTTGAGGTTGACCGCGATGGAGCGTGGGTCAGATACAGAAACCAGGTTTGGCCTGGTCAGAAGTTTTACCTTAAGAATTATTCTCAAAAATTGAAGT
Organism: Calotriton arnoldi; assembly: GCA_963921515.1. Taxonomy (NCBI): domain Eukaryota; kingdom Metazoa; phylum Chordata; class Amphibia; order Caudata; family Salamandridae; genus Calotriton; species Calotriton arnoldi. The sequence continues at coordinate 136,915 of CAWUFW010001478.1, read as the reverse complement.
CCAAAATCTTCAGCGGAGCAAGACAGCAGGCTCTAGGCAAGGAGGGCTCCACAAGCTCAGATAGCAATTGGATGTGGACCCTCTGTAGCCATTGGTTTTTGGCAGGAAAGTTCAGAGGGGAAGAAATTGAAATTCCACACCCAAGGAAGGTCCCTCGTCAACCGGATGCTTTTGGCGCCTTCATCCTCTCAAGATTTATATGTTCCCACTTAGTCATTTTTCCAGAGGTCAGAATCCTTCAGCTGGCTGATGCTGCAGGCTGTAGCTGAAGAGGGCTCTACAAGGCCAGATACCTTTTCCACAAGGTCCCACTGAATTTGATTTGCTGCTACAGAGAATATCCAAGTGGGAGAAATCTGAATCTTCAGCCCAGCAGAAATGCACTTGGTTAGATCGGCTTGGCAGGTTTGCCTTGGTCGTTCGGAGGTCTTGAAGTTGAAAAAGCTTCTAAGTTCCGAAATTCAGGGGTGGTAGAAGAAGTCCAGCTAGGCACAGCCAAGGATTTCAGGACATCAGGAACAGTATTCGGGGGTCAGGACTCACTTGAGCAGAAGTCAAAAGCAAGGTACAGAACAGGTACAGTTGAATCTGGTCAGCTGAGCAGTTGCAGAAAAGGCCTCTTGTAGCTTGTTTCATCTTTGTAGCTTGAACAGGAGGTCAGCCTTATGACCCTTGGAGTCCACTTCTTTGTCCTGGGTACAAGAAGGAGCAGGTTCAGTTGTTCAAGGCTTGTCCTAAGTTTCAGTCATCAGATCGTATCCTCTTCTGTTCTCTCTAAGGTCCAGAAAGTGTTCTGAAGGGGGTGCCAGGGGTGCCACATTTATACCTGCTACCAGCTTGTTGGGGGGCGGTGACCTCTGGCCCTTACTGACCAATTGGATAAAGGTTTCCAAGGGTAAACCTACCCACTTTTACAGCAGTTCTTTTCTGCCCTATTGCAAACAATACCACTGTGCCCCCTCTTTGCCTAAATCCAAAATGGTAAAACCATTCTCCCCCTGTGCAGAACCTGTTTGACCATCCAGAAGGGTGGCCAGTGTAATGAGTAACTCCACTTCTGTGATCACTCCAAACCAGTTCTGGGGGCAGTACCTCTCCCACTGGGATTGGTGCATGCCAGACTGGGGAAACAAGAAGGAGGCATGTCCAGGTGTAATCTTACATCTACCTGTGACAGGGGAGGCTTATTTGAAGTATATCAAGTTCCTGAGTACATGACAAATGGACATCCTGCCAGCGGAACAAAAACAGCTCCCCATACCTAGGCCTTTTTTCTGATCTGGAACAGTTGTCACACCTCATTCAGGGCTTGAAGAATCAGAGGGCTGCAGCTGGAGGGCAATGTAAATTAGTTTCCAGAGACTTGCGGCAGGGACAAGGTAACTTTCTACATGTGACTTTTCCATAATATTTATCAAAAACACGTCCTCGCCTGGCCCGGACCACACTTCCTTGGTAGTTTGAAGCTTTTGAAGGCTGTTTTTAAGCCAAGGACTGCTTCTGGAGCCTCTGCCACCAACTTCAACTTCATCAGGTAATTACAGCAGGCACAGGATTGTTTAGGAGAAAGAAGAGTGGAAAGAGAAAGAAGAAGAGAGAGGTGAGAAAGAGAGATGCGATAGGAGGAAGGGAGCAGTGCTGGTTTGAACCATTTAATTGGAATTTCCATGCGTATTAAAAAGAATAGTTAGCTCATATTTGTAGGTGGTCCCTACCCTGAGATAGAATAATTAATATTTAGTTTTACTTCTCAGTGTTCCTCTATAGTCCAGCCATCCTTCTTATAGTGAACATAGCTTATTGGGGGTGGTTATTGTAAGGACTTGTTAATATTGAATTTCTACATGTTCTACTTTTAAATACTATGCACCTTGCCCTATGGGCTATAAGGCCTACATAGTGGTGACAGTAATAGGAAGTTTTTGACTCGTCAAAAGTGTTTATTTTTGAAGCTTTCGCACTGCTCCAGCCAGGCAACAATAGTAAGCTGTTTGCTCTGCACTGTAGTGGATGGCACAATAGGTGCCGCAGTCCACTAGTAGCTACTAGCAGTCACATTACTACTGGTTAGCAGGGGCAAAGTTAACAAAGCTTTACAGCCAGCAAAAAAAGAGATAAGGCAAAATCTTGGGGTACACCACACAAAATATGATAATTTCCTACATCCATTATTTTCTGTAGCTAGCACACACAGACATGTCATTATAAGTTATTTTAGTGATGGCCCACTGGCCAGTTGAGTCTGTTCTCGATTGTATGATTTCTATATTTGGGGTGTGTTTCAACACTATTGCTATATCCTTAGTGCCACCTACTTGGTCTTAACACACCACCTGTTTTACCAAACCGCTCTCATGTAATAACATTATATGTGCGTTGCACTTTCTTAAATATTCTAATATGATTCTTTGTTTCCCCTTTCTCCTCATACTATTCACAATCCATGTTATCAAGTCTGCCTCTCTTAAATTTATCAAATTGAGGCATGGGTCTTAATCCTATGATTACCATTTTAGCATAAGGACTATAGGCCTCATTTACAATGATTTTCTGTAGGCCAGCACTGCAAGTCTTTTTGCTGTGCTGCCCTATGCTACATTGAAAGGGAAGGAATGCACTGTATTTGCGAGATATGGCACAATCCTCTCCTTTCAGCCAGCGCCGGCACACAATATGGCGCTTAGGGCCAATGCAGGCCCCCTTGTACCATGGTGCAAGGGTGTATGCGTTGTTGGCAGTATTGTTTTTGGGCAGGAAGGGACACCTTTCTGCACAAAAACAATCCATGGAGGCATTTTCCTCTTTCTATGTGTGCTGCAGAGAGGTAATGTTCATACTTATTGATGCTGTTTTTTCCAAATCGACCAGCAGAGTGGAGCTAAATTCAAACATCGTCTCACTTGCCATGCTGAATGACTGCACTATTTCGGACTCGGCTCAGCACCTCCGGGGACTTACCAAACAGAGACAATTCTAAAAACTACACATCAAAGCAAGTCTAGTATTTTGTGCCTTGCATGGATCTCAAAACGTTTACTTATCCACAATGTCCTACTAACCTAAGCTTTGCCTAAAATCATTCATTTTCCTTTTATTTCTAAGACTTAAACCTCAGGAATCCGCAGGAATCCACAAAACTCTTACCACAGTGAGTTCCCCTTCTTGGGCTGATAAAGGTGCTACCCCACTTGCGTGGCTCAGGCTAGCATCCAAAATACAAAAGGTCCCAAAATGCAAAATGGAGAAATCAGATTTCCGGCATCACTCATGGGTTTCGCACCTATTTCCACCACAAACTGCAAATAGATTGATACCACAATAATTTAAAAAAATGAATTGCCTCTTAAACAAATGCAAAAACTGTGTTAAAACTTTTTGGGGGGGATACAACTGCCTTGTTCATGAACGCTGTGAAGATGGTGGTCCAGGCACAGCAAACCTTGTGTTGATCCTATTTTTAGGTTGAAGACTTTTTATTGTTTTAACAGCAAGCAAGATGCATGGAAAAGTAAAACCCAGTCGTGGGTCAGCAACCATCGGGGTGCTTCGCAGAGCATCGAATGAAAACAAAGCAAACTTCCCCACAACCCACCCACCCCCACCCTGCCCACCCCCCTCCCTTCTCCTCCCCCATACAAGCCGCCTAAACATAAGAGTGAAGGTTGGGCTTAGGGCGTTGCTGTTCAATGCGGTGACCTCTGGGGCGCGTCTGGATTGAGCGCGGGGAGGCGCAAGAGCTGCAAATATTTAGGGCAAGATAATTCACAAAATTAGAGCATGGTAAGGAGATAAAAAGTTGCCATGCGTCAGCAAAAGCAGCCACATCCCCCTGGAGCGAGAAGGCGATGCACTCCGTCCCCAGGACATACCATAAGCGATGGAGCCATCCCTGGAAAGTGGGTGACCTGTCTGTGCCCCACAAGGAAAGTATATTTTGTAATGCCGCCCCCAGAGCTATACCTAGTTGTTTACCTTTGCAGGACTTGAGAGAGTATGTAAGCCTATCAGAGACTCCGAGGACCACATATTCCGGAAAGCGTAAGAGTGTAGTGTCAAAGTGACGGTCGATCTCGTCCAGTACCTGTGCCCAGTAGGATGTGAGATGGGGGCACTCCCAATAATAGATGCAGTAATGTGCCATCCGCCTCGTAACCTCTCCAGCAGGTGGGGGAGCGGTCTGGATCACGTTTATGCAGTTGAGATGGTGTGAGATACCAATACATCATGATCTTGGTGGCTGTCTCAATGCTAGAGGTGTTGCGTGCAGAGTGGCGGGCTCTATAATGTATATCTGTCCACTCTTTGGGGGTCAGTGTCTGTCCAATCTCAATCTCCCATTGCCTTTGGCCCGCCGATTTGACTATCTGTTCAGGGGGCCGCAGCTTATGATATAGTTCAGTGATAAGTCTCTTTGTGGATTGTTTTGAATGCAGCCAGCGCTCATACGGGGTAAGTAACCGCCCCGCACCCGGGCGGACCTGTGGCTGCAGGACCCAGTGCCGTATTTGTAAATAGTGATAACGTTCAGTTTCAGGCATATTAAAATCTGATTTAAAATCCTCGAAGGATCGAGGGCCCTCCAGGTCGAAAAAGTGCCCAATAGACCTATGCCCTACCCAAAAAGTGAATGCCTCCAAATCAAGGCCCGGGGAAAAATCCGTTTTTTCAGTAATAGGTGTGAGAGGGGACGGGAAAGTTGTCAGGTTATGACGTATCGCAGTGGAGTCCCAGGCTTTCAGTGTAGCCCGTGCCACCGGGTAGCCATATAGTCCAGGGGGTCTAGAGGCCTTACTAAGGAAGGAAACCTTCCAAAGAGACTTTTCTGCCAGCGCCCGTTCCATAAAGAGCCAGCTCTTCTCGGACTCCGGTTGAGCCCATTCCAACAAAACTCGCTGCTGCGTAGTAGCGAGTGAGATTAGGGATACCCAAACCTCCCTCTTCATGCGGTCTGAAACTCAGGTCCTTAGCTATCCGTGGCTTTTTATCTGCCCAGACAAAAGCCCCAAAGTCGGACTGGAGTTGTTTCAACGCGCCCGGCGGTGGTTCCACCGGGAGAGTCTGGAGCAAATACAAGATTTTAGGGAGAACACTCATCTTAAGAGCTGCCACTCTGCCCAACCAGGAAAGATTGAATGGCCGCCACCGTTGAAGCTCCGATCGGACCTGTCGGAGCAACCTGGAGTAGTTTAAAGAGAGCGTCTCCGCCGTGGATGTTGATAGCGAGATACCCAGATATGGGTAACCTTCTGGTCCCAGGGAATGGAACATGCTAGGGCTAGAGTGTCGACCGTGAGTTGCTGCAAAGAGAAGCTTAGCGCTTGGGATTTAGTCACATTGACTTTGATGCCAGAAGCCGTGGAAAATTCCTCGAGCTCGGCCAAAAAAGCCGGGACTGAGGTCCAGGGGGACTCAATGTTGCAATGACATCATCCGCGTAGAGACTGATGGTATGTCTCTCTCCCCCAAACAGGATCCCCTTGATCTGCCGATTTTCCCGGACCCTCTGGGAAAACGGCTCCATATAAAGAGCAAATAGAAGATGGGAGAGCGGACAGCCCTGCCGTGTGCCCCTGGTGATATGGAAGGGGTCGGAGACAAAGCCATTCACCCTTACAGTAGCTATGGGGTGACTATAACCGCTAAACACCCATTGACGGAATCTACTCCCAATGCCGAATTCCCCCAGAACGGTCTCTAAAAAGGGTCAGTGGACCCTGTCAAATGCCTTTTCGGCGTCAATCGACAGGAAGACACGCTCTTCGGACTGACGAGGAGATTTGTCCAAGAGGTGCAACAGCCGTCTAGTGTTATCACTACACTGCCTAGTCGCTACAAATCCGGCCTGGTCCGGTTCTATCAGCCCCGGCATCATAGGTCCCAGCCTAGACGCCAGAATCCCGGTGAAGATTTTAAAATCGATATTTAAGAGAGATATTGGCCTATAGGAGGCACAATATCTATTGTCCTTCCCTGGCTTGGGTATTACTGCTATTGATACTAAAAGCATCGTGGGCGGCAGTTCGGTGGTATTATCGATAGCATTAAAGAGTCTAGTTAATATTGGAGCTAGAATAGGGCAGAAGGTTTTGTAAAAAATGGCAGTAAAGCCATCTGGTCTGGGAGACTTAAGGAGTTTAAGATGAGCAATGGCTGAAATGACCTCTTCGATCCTGATAGGGCTATCCAGAGTGGCAGCTTGTTCAGCTTAGAATGTGTCAAGCCTCGACAGTACGTAGAAGGGTTCTGAGCCGGCAGAGGCTGGGCGGTATATAGGGCCGCATAGAAGTCCCTAAATGCGTTAGTATTTTTCCCGAGTGATTTCTACACCTCCTTCTGTCAGGAGGAGCGGGACCGCCGCCGCCTGCCGCTGCGCACGTAGCTTGTGAGCCAGCAAACGGCTGCATTTGTCCCCCCCAGTGTAGAAGGTATGTTTCAAATGCAGAGCGGCGTATTCCGCCCTGTCAAGGTCAAGACTGGCCAGTTGGGCCCGCGCTGCTGTGAGCTTCCTCCAAATATGGGGGGCTCCCGTTCTCTTGTGAATTCCCTCCAGTTCCAGGACTTGTTGGGATAATTCGTCCCTCTTTGCCCTGCGCGCCCCATTATCTGCAGCCGATGTAGCGATAAGGTCACCCCGAATTACCAACTTGAGAGTTTCCCAAAGAGAGACAATTGACGTGTCCTGAGTGTCATTAATAGCTAAGTAGTCGTTCAGTGTTTTGGTAAGGTGTGTCTCTAAGTCTGTATGATGGGCGAGAAGTGGGGGGAAACAGCAAGGTAGCAGTGAGTGCAGCATGGTCGGAAAGTGCCTGGGGTGCGATTTCGGAGTTCTGTGCAATCGGAAGGAGGGAGCAGGTCGCTAAAAAGTAGTCCAGTCGTGCGTACGTCTTCTGGGCGTGCGAATAGAAGGTGTAGTCAAGTGTGTGAGGGTGGAAGTGCCTCCACAAGTCCACCAGCCCCATATCCTGCAACCACTGGTGGGCGGTATCGGAAAGAGCCCCGGTCTGACCCTGCCTCTGCGCAGAGTGATCTAATTGACTGTCAAACACAATGTTCAAGTCCACCCCTACAAAAATTTGTCGGTCAGGTGTGGACATTAAGTCCCCTATCGCCTTGCGTATGAATCCCTCTTGGCCTTCGTTAGGGGCGTAAATAGTAGCCAGTGTCAGTGTGTGTCCTCCCACCGTCACCGAGAGAGCCAGGAGGCACCCCTTAATCTCCGATATCTTGGCACCCACCTTACCAGGGAACGAGCGAGCGAAAAGGATGGCAACCCCAGCCTTTTTAGTGGGACGAGAGGAAAAGTGTTGCTGTGGGAAGGCCTTGGAACGCATCTGATGCGTGTCGCTGGACAGAAAATGAGTCTATTGCAGTAAGCATATGTGGGCTCCAGAGTTTTCCAGATAAGACAAAATAGCTCTGCGCTTGACGGGGTTATTAAGCCCCTTCACATTCAGCGTCAGAATGGTAACGCTCATCTATCTAAATAAATGGGGAAGCGCCGCTCGATGCTGTCGGTGCGGTAAAGAAAAAGCAGCCCATGCAAGGGAAGCCACCCTAAGCCCCAGACATGACACCCATAGTGGGAGAGCGTCACCCAGTCATACCCAAGTCGGGAGGAACGCAGCAAGGGGGAGGAGACCCCAACAATAAAAAACAACAAAACCCCCAATGAAGCAAAAACAATAACATGGGCTAGAACAACAAGAGTCAATGTCTTGAGCGTCCTGCTCATAGGAAAAGTGGAAAAAGGGGTACCAGCGGCCCATAGCTCCCTGCTCCCACCAGGCAGGCCCACGAAAACAACATCAAGATCAGCAGCAAATCTCAAAATAGTAGGTAGAGTGGGAACTGCAACTGGGGCAGGGTTCGTATCAGTCCGCTGATGTTCCTGCGAGAGTTGACAGGACCACCTGTCGTTCCTTGGCTATGGTGTCCGGGTCAGGGTGTGCAGCTGAACTAGGAGGCTTAATAGTGGTCCATCCATGACCGCTCCGGCGCCTGCGAGGGCGTGAGTCCATGGGAGGCCCGTCCGCCGCGGGCTCCTCGATATCTAGGAGTGTGCAGGCCTCTGTAAGTGATCGAAGTTGTCTCAATTCCCCTTGGTAATGGAAGATCAACCTAAACGGATGTCCCCAAGAGTACTTTATGGCGGAATTCCTGAGGTGGAGTGTGATCGGCCTGAAGGATTTACGTTTAAGTAGAGTAGAGGCAGCCAGGTCCTGGAAGAGCGTAGGTTTCTGACCCTGATACGTAAAGTCTGGACGGCCACGGGCTTCGCGGAGGATCCGTTCTTTCAGTTGGTAATCGTGGACACAGGTCAGTATATCCACAGTAGGTGCGGGAGCCGCCCTCCTAGGGCCCACTTTGTGAGTGCGGTCCAGCTTGACCGGGAACTCTGCGGATTCTCCAAGAATGGAACGGAAAAGGCCCGCGACCAACGCCTCAATGTCACCATCGCCCTCTGCGTGTGCCAAGCCTCGGATGCGGTTATTATTCTGCCGGGACCTGTTCTCTAGGTCCTCGGTGTGAGCCTGTAGAGCCTGGTTCTGTTCCTGCAGACTCAGCACTGCTTGTTGGAGGTGCTCAATTTCTTCATCGCAGCCCGTTTTGTGCTCTTCAAGTGTATGGATGCGCTCTCCCAGGGAATCCAGGTCTCGCTGGACCTCTCGCAGGTCGGACCGCGGCTCCTGTTTCATGGTGGACAGGTCATCGCGGAGAGAGGAGAAAAGGGATTCCAGGTAGGAGCGGCTGATCGGGGCCTCCGGGCTCTCACTCCCCTCCGCGTCGTCTGCACGCCCCGCTCCGGGCTGGCCTTCTGGATGATGCGTAGTTTTGAGCAGGAGATCTTTCACCAACCTGTCCTTCCTGCCCTTGAGGGCGGCCATGGCCCTGCCCGTGTGGAAGTCGCAGTTATGAGGGGGAGAGTGTACCCAAAGCGGCCAGCGTAGGAGACTAGGGGTGAGAGTGGAGGGGCAAGATCGCAGCTGAAGGGTCACCACAGCATGCCCCATCCCCGCAAGACTCCTGCCACTCCTCACTTCCAACCCTGAGGGGTGTAGAGGGATGGCAACACCTCCCGCAATGGCCCCCAGGAGGCCCTAGGTTCAGGCAGCGGGGGGGCACAGTCAGTCTCACATTACTCCCACGGCCCGAGCAGCTCCTCCATCGCCCCGCCTCAAGACATGGGCACGCAGTTCACTCCAGCAGGCCGACCCCAAGGCCGAACACACTGACCAGGGCTCTGCAGGGATGGCAGGCAGGCCAATGCGCATCACCCCTTAAGTCTTCAACTGGGGGGAAGTGCCGTGCAGGGCAGCATCATGGTGAGGCACTTCGGAAGCCGTGGGTGCTGCGGCCCCTCCCCCACCTCACCTCCGGGACCGTGGCCTGCTCGGGGCACCAAAGCCAGAGCCTCACGTGGCAGTCGCAGGGTCGTCGCCTCCACTCATGGGGGTGCGTGTCGCACAACCAGTCGCGCACCTCCTGCCGATGACAAGGCCGCACCTGCGGCCCGGGCTGCCACCAACCTCCGCAGACACACAGGCGGCCCCTCCGATCATGCTGGCGGGCCGGCTCCAGAATCAGCCGTCCAGATCGGGGCACTGCAGGGCCGCTGGACAGATCAGTGCGCATCACCTCTCAGTCCCCCAGTGGGTGGAGATGCTGTGCAGAGCAAGGCAGCCGGGCCTACCAGGAGTAGCAGGCACCGCAGCCCCTCCCGCCTCACCTCCGAGACTGCGGCCTTCTCCAGTGCGGCGAGCCGGGGCCTCTCGTAGCAGCCGCTCTCCAGGGCTCCTCCCGCTTGGGCCGGTCGCGGCTCACGGACTGCCGCTCAGGGGGAGCCTGTCGTTTGTGCACTTTGTGGCGGGCCCCAGATCGTGAAGGGGCCGCCGAGCACCACCAAAGCTGCGGCACACACGTCCGAGGGAGCTGCAACCCTCCTCGGCGCTCCACAACTTAAAGCGCCACTGGTTGCCACTGCTGTACACCAGCAGCAGGGCCCAACCGCACCAACCCGGTCGACGCGGGGGCACGCGGTGCCGATCGGAGGCCGAGGTCGCCTCGCTCAGAGCTCAGTCGCCGCTTGAATCGCCATAAACGGCCCGGTGGGAGAGGAGAGCTCCGAAAGTGCGTCCTACAGCGACGCCATCTTGGCCACGCCCCCGTGTTGATCCTATTTTTAGGAAAAAATTCACATGCTTTTTTGTGCAGCACTTTTTTCCCATTTTTTGCAACCCCCCTCAAATTTAGCTAGATTTTGGCAACGTTTTGGTTCCTTCCAGAGTAGTCAACAAATCCTGGGCATCTAGAATCCCCAGGATGCTGGATGAAAGGTTGCAAAGTTGGCATGGATACCTTGGGAGGAAAAAATTGTTATGGTGGCTTATGCCTGAAGTACCCCAAGCAGCAAAAAAGGGCATGGCATTCTAGTTGAGAAGGTCTATTACAAAACTGTTAATTTCACTGCCTTCCAGCCCTTCTGGCACTTTAAATAATCTTAAATTATTCCTTCTGGGATGGTTTTCCATTCTCTCTAAGTTCTCCAAGAAAAACTTGTCCTGAGACCTAAGTTGGGCATTTTTAATGTCCTCATCCAAAGTCCCTGTTTCCTGCATAGTGGATTCCAATAAACTATTTCTTTTCCCTTTTTCATCTACTTTTCCCCTGAAATGCAGCAAGCTTCTTGAATCTCCTTCTGATACCCCTCCAAAGGTTTAAAACTGCTTCTAACCTGAACCATTAAAATTGTGAGCATAGTCTCTAATACATCAGATGTAAAAGTGAAGTGTCATTGTGTACCTCATACTTGTACAATGGACAGGCACCTGGAAGCTTTGTAATTGAGAGGGCATCCTGTGACTCCACTACTGTTTCTTTGTCTTTGAGCGTATTTAGGATAGCGAATTGAGGGCCAGATGTATCAATGCTATGGGACAAATCCGTCGCAAACTGGTTTGCAACTGTTCATAGGTATGTATGGTATGTATCAAAGTGGTTTTAGTCTCTATTTCCATACATGAGCTGCAAACCGAAACTCTCTATCTCACTACATTAGTGACTTGGATTTGCGATTATCTCTTTACGATTTCCAAATTGCGATTCCTGAAATTGTATGTACTATTGGATCACTAATGGCAAATTGGTGCAAAGCCATGATTTTGCACGTGAAATTTAGCATAAACTCAGAGCAAGTTGTAATCATGTGCAAGGGGTAGAAACTTTTTTTTTCACAATGCCTGCTCTGTATGAGACTGTTTGCTCCATACCACCTTTGGAGTCATTTTCAGAATGAGGGTAACTTTCTGTCAGCAGACTAAGGAGGAGATGTATGCCAAGTATAGACTCAGCAGCACTGCTATTTTAGATTTAATTGCTGAGGTAAACCCTGTGTTGTTTAGGGACACACTCAGGAGTGTTGCTATACCAACCCACATTCAGGTACTTTGCTGCCTACACCTTTTAGCCTCTGGAAGCCCTGAACAGGCTGTTGCTGGGAGAGGGGAGGGCTCACAAAGTGCTCTTTTGAGTTTTATTCACAATTTTGTAGATGCAATGCTGCTAAGCATTTATCGCCATATATTTTTTCCAAACTCACAACAAAACAGGCCACATATAAAATTAACATTTTCCATGTGGCACATTTTTCTCAGGTCAAAGGCTGTGTTGATGGGACACATGTCTTAGTCTGCCCTCCTAGTGACACAGAATTTTTGCGTAGAATTTGGAAGAACCAGCTCTCCTAGAACATTCAGATAGTTTGTAATGCTGGCTCTGTAATTACAGACCTTGTGGCTAAATTCCCAGGTTCCACCCTATGCCTCCTACATCGTTTGCCACTGTGTTACAGCTGTTTTCAAAGAGGAGATTTTGGGGCTGATTATCTTCTATGTATTTATACTATTTAACTTTATATGTCATACCTACACTCAAATTTGGGTGTTGTTAATTGTATTTTCATTTTGCTAGGCGACAGTGCTTATGCACTATACATATGTGTGTTAACCCCATACTTCAATACAAGAACATGGAGTGAACGCCATTACAACATTGATCGCAAGCAGACCGTATATTTGGGATGCTGAAGGAAAGGTTTCACTGCCTTCATAAGAGTAGGGGAGCCCTTCAGAATTTGCCTCCAGCGACATCTAAGATTGTGGCAGTGAGTGCTATACTGTAGCATATAGCAACACATAAAGGACTTCAAATGTCGCCAGAGGAGGAGAGCTCTGATTAAGAGAAATCACACCCACCACCAAGCACATCCCAAGATGTTTGCAAAGCAGCAGTTGGAAGGGAGGGACACAGTTACATTACCAACATTGTTTTCTAAACAAAGTGTATCTCAATGAAACTGTGTAATGTATAATAAGGTAGTCACATTCAGAATGCAGAAAAGTAATTTTAATTACTATGGGGCATATTAGCAAGGACCTGCGATGATTATCGCAAATCGCGCTTAGCGCGATTTGCATTATCGCCGCCTATCGCTGGAGTACATCGCTGTTTTAGCGGCGTATTAGCAACGCTTTGCACAGTGGCAATGTACATTCCAGCGATAGACGGCAATATTCGGCATCTGAGCAGGAAAAGCTGCGATAATGGCAGGGCGCTACGGAAATCCTAGCTGATAGGGGAGTGTGGATTTAACATTTCAATCCACCTCCCATTGTCAACATAGCTAAGTCAGGTCTGGAGCAGGTGTTAATTTCCGGTGATAATCGCGGGCAGCGCAGCTTTTGTTGTCGCTTGACCCGCGTTGTTAATAGGGCGATGTTGTGTTGGCGAGGGATTTCATTCAGGATTAGGTGAGGTACGCCCACTTTGCACGTCATTAGAAATGATTATCGCTGACATGCAAAGTGGGAAGGAAACGGGCGCTATTGCCAGTAAGCTGTCGCTAACTGCTGTTAGCGACAGCTTGTTAATTGGGCGATATTAATATCGCCGCTTTAGTAGCAGAAAGTGCCGCTAAAGCGGCGTAAATGCCCTTGCTAATATGCCCCTATGTTTTTCCCAGGAAATGAGAAGTATCACAATGATTTTTTTCCACAAATTACTTAAACTAAACATTTCTGTTAGAAAATAGATACCACTTTGTTTGTTTACAAAACATAAATTAAATGTATTTATCTTTTTTCTGACAGTGGCCCTCGCATGGATATTGCCAACATTTCCACTTCTAACTCTGCAGCTTGACTGTGTGTACCTCTTTATCTTATGGCATCAGAAACAGAGATACTACTACTGCGGGTAGAAGCCTCCTCACACTCCATTGCAGGGGTAGCCATACCACTAGAATGTGTTTGGACAGTTTGAAAATATTCAAGACAAGATGTTATCCTGCATAAGCTTTTCGCTATATCTTTGCAACAGTGAGAAATTTCATTCTGAGTATGTATGCTGCATTGAAAAAGTATTCCTGTTGATAATTTTCCTAAACTTTGTCTTATATTTTGTTGCTGTGTCCCTTGAACAATCGCCTTTGCTAGTGACTTTATTGATGCATTTAAATTGACTATGCTATTATCAAGCTGACATGCCTTCATCCATGTTGCTTGTAAGCATATCCATTGTTTCAAATTGTTTGGTTTGTATGTCTAAAATTTCTTTTTCAATTTTGACAAAATCAGCTCTAGATGATATTGTTTCTATATCACCATGTCTGTTTTGAAATTATTGATGGGGTGGTAAGTATCTTTGAGGCAAGTATTTTTTGACTCTGGAGTCTCTGTAGCAAAGGTTGTGTTCTATGTCGTGTGCATGTACCAAGATGTCTGTTAATTCTAGGTGTATTTCTTCTTGTAGGAGAAGTTGTTTCAATTATTATTTGTGTTGGAGTAATATACATTGCTTCAACCATGTCATGGTCTTTGGTCTGATGATCAGATATATCTTACAATGTTCTCCTGCTAAGCTGTTTTCTATCCCTGTGTTAGAAATGGGGTTTCTGGTTGGCCAGGGCTTGCGCCTAAGCCAGGCAGAAACCACCACTCTAGTCAGGTAATGGAGTTACACACTGAAGATAACCCCTGCTCAACCCCTTGGTAGCTTGGCACGAGCAGCCAGGCTTATCTCAGAAGCAATGTGTAAAGCGTTTGCGCACCACACACTACACATGCACCAATGTCACCTTAGACCCACCACAAAGGACACTCCAAACCGAGGTATGTAAAAAAAAAATATCCTTTATGTTGCTTTTAAAAAGAATGCAGTAGTTTCACAAATCACGTTAGCAAAGACCTGTTCTTTGTACTGGGGGCCAGGGATGTAACAACTTTCCTGGGTCACCTAAGTAAGAGCAAGCTCTGGGTGTCAGGTAGCCGGGATGTAGTCCTGGTCTTGAGTCCCACGGGGCACAAAGGTCCTAATATCCGCAAAAAGATCTTATCTGCCCCTGAGTAGTTAGGTTGTGTCCCACAAAAGGTTCAGGCTCCACAATTCACAGTCCCCACAGAGACACGCCCCAGTGCGATGTCCGATCTCAAATAATGGCGTAACAAGTAAAACAGGCCTCCGTACAATGTCAATGAAGAAAGTATGCCCCTGTAATCACTTCACTGCAAACAAGTAAAACAGGCCCCCGCACGATGTTGAAGAAGCAAGTATGCCCCCGTAATCACTTCACTGCAAACAAGTAAAACAGGCCCCTGCACGATGTTGAAGAAGCAAGTATGCCCCCGTAATCACTTCATTGAAGAAAGCATGCCCCAGTCAAGTGTCAGAGCTTAGAAGGGAGAACAGGGTGTCGGGGCTCAGTCCGCTGGGCTGAGCGTTACCTGGGTTTGAGACGCACACCTCCGGTTCTCCTCGTGCTCGGTGGGGGTTGTCATGCGGCCCGCACTCCTTCCACTCACGACCGCCGGTGCCCCAGTTGTCACTCCGGTGGCGGGGAAGGCTAATACTGCTCCAGGGACAGCCGGAGACGCACCAGCCCAAGGCTCCCTTGATCCTGGGGCAGGGCGGTGCAGGTCTCTCATGGCAGTCAGTCGTGGTCAGCGGTGGGGGATGCGCGGCACCTCCTTCTGGCACGGAGCGCGCTCTCGCGACCCGGCGGCTCGGCTTCCTGCTGGGCGGCTCTTCAGCGCTCGGGACTGTTGCCAGGCAATGACTTGCAACCGGCCGTGCCACTTCCTCAGCACACCAGGGAAGCTGGAATCCCGGACTCAGGCCGAAGGTGGTGATCGGACCAGATTTCCTCAGACAGCCTCTTCCTCAAAGGGAGCACGAGCAGGCTCCCAGCGCTTCCAAGCCCCACGGAGGTACACGGTCACAGAGCGCTGCACAGATGCACACACAGTGCAGATTGACAAACAGAGCTTGGAAACTTTGTTGTCCCTGAGTTTCCTACAACAGGAGGCCAGCACACACAGGCCCTTGGAGACTCCTCTCAAGCAGGGGGTGGACACAGCACACAGCACAGTCCTTTTCCTTTCCTTGGCAGAATCAGCTACTGCAGGACAGCCCCAGACAGCACACAGCAAAGGGGCAGAGCTTCGCCTTCAGTCTCTCCAGCTCCTCTCCTTGGCAAAGGTTCCTCTTGATTCAAGAAGTAGTCTAATTTACTGGGGGTTTAGGGCACATACTTATACACCAAAATGTCTTTGATGTCTTTGAAGTAAGGGTCTCTGAACCCAGTCCAAACCAGTTCTGCATTCACCTGGTGCAGCATGACCACAGGAGGTGGAGACAGCATTGTGCAAGGGAGACAGGCTCCATTCAGGTGTAAGGTAAATCTCCTCCCACCACTCTACCTGCAGCCAGGGTCTATTCAGCTCAGGGCTGGGTCATCCAGGAAGGGCCAGGCACACCTCAACTCCCAAAGGCTGTCTACAGGGAATGCACATCCTCTGTCTCTGTCACACTGAAACCAGACAGTCAATGCACAAACAGGCAGAGACACAGAGGATAGTTGGACAAGAAAATAGCCACTTTCTAAAAGTGCTATTTTCAAACACACAATTTAAAAACCATCTTTACTAGAAGATGTGTTATTAAATTCTGAGTTCAGGGATACCAAACTCCACTTTTCTATTTTGTCCCTATGGGAAGATATGCTTGTCAGATGTCACAAAGCATTCCCCATTCCGTCCTATGGGGCAAGATAGCCTTTCAATAGTGAAAAAACGAAATTGCCATTATTTCACTATCAGGACATGTTACACACACCAGTACATGTCCTACCTTTCACATACACTGCACCCTGCCCAGGGGGGTACCTATGTGTACTAAAAGGAAAGGGTAGGGCCTGGCAAGTGGGTGCACTTGCCAAGGTGACATGGTAGTTAACAAACTGCGCACAAGCACTGCGGTGGCAGGCCGGAGACATATTTTCAAGGCTACTCAGGTGGGTGGCACAATCAGTGCTGCAGGCCCACTAGTAGCATTTGATTCACCAGCCCTGGCACACTCAGTGCACTTTACTAGGGACTTATTGGTAAAAACAAATATGCCAATCAGGGAGAACCAATCACCATACCAATTTATACAGGGAGCACTTGCACTTTGACTCTGATCAGCAGTGGCAAAGTGCCCAAAGCATCTAAGCCAGCAAAAACAAAATCCAGCACAGCATCAAAAATACAGATGGTAGAGGCAAAAAGTCAGGGGAAACCACACCAAGGATGCCAGGTCTAACACTCTGTAAATAAAATAACATATAACATGCTTTGTTTTAGAGTAAGCTTACTACGTTTCTGATGCACCAGTTTTTCTCACTGAATTATTATACATATGTTTAGATGTTTAACAATGAACTACATTGGTTATATGATTTCACAGTGACTCAATGTTTACCTTTGCCTCATTTTACACTCCATAAATCACTGACATTCATTGAACTACGTCTCCCATAATGCAACATTCTGAGCTTAACAAATCTTAATATATTGAGCATTTAAATTAACCTGATACAAAATATATATTTGTGTTTGAATCATATTGAATTACATTTCTAAAGTATTACAACAAGTGTAGTGTCTTTATTAAAAACTAATGAAAAGAACTAACCTGCGTGTTGCTGAAGAGGCTCTGAAGTATCAATATCAGTAAGTCCAGATATAGACTACCTAGTGAAGGTGCTTTCAATGGCATCATTAATTGCTTATGGTGGTGGCTGGTTGAAAGTACTCCTCCAGTGCCAGCATCTTACTTCCTCCTTGTGACCAGCTTCTCCTTCGTGAGTGAAGGTTGTTCCAGTGCTTGTGTATTTCTGATACTGCGAATTGTTAGTCCAACAGCATTGGTTAGTTCTTGGATTTGATTCCAAACATTGTTTGCGGTGGCTTCGGGCACAGTAAGGGAGCATTTACCAAACAGTTGGTCAGTGTTTGCTACACACTTCTCAGCAAGGATGGCTATCTCAGCCTCTGTAAACTTTTGCTTTCTTGCAGAATCCTGTGTTTCACCTTCATGAGATGCCATTTTTGTCCTAGGAATGTCTGTTAGTATTAACAGGGCAAACACAAGGAGATGGTGGACGGAGCACTGAAACTTTTCAGACACTCACCCCCAGTCACAGATCTGGGTTAAATCCATCATCGTTCTTTAGCTCACTTCGCCACCCCAGTTCAGACCCAGCTATATGCAAATCAGTCTTGACCCTGTTCCTTATGGGAACAGTCCAGCCCGAACTGCCAAGCCAGGTCTTCCCTGGACCGTATAAATAGGTAATTTCAGCAAGCTCCTGTGCTTCAGACTGGCAGTGCCAAAAAGTATTTCTGGATTGTGTTGTCATCAGTATATGTCTGTGCACTGGTTGCAATTTGCACCTGTGAAAAATTGCATTTTGCAATTCCATATTGTAGCAAAGCGATTCCTAAGAAATCGCTAATTTGAACATGTACGTAATAGTAAATTTAATTGACTGATTCCTAAAATGCGATTGCTTAAGATCGCAAATCAATCAGAGAAGTTTTTTTCGCACAAATTTTGTGAGCCATAAAAGCAAAAAATTTTACAATAAATTATACATTTATAAATATAAATTATAACAATTAACATAAATCTCCTAAAACCAAAATTCACACAGTGCCAAGACAGTAAAATAGAATAATATACAAACATCATGCATGGATCCACCAAATCAAGTAATAGCCATACCGTTAAAATTGAGTTCTTCTGGCACTGTTTATATTTAACCATAAAGCCCTAATGGTATCACCAATAAAACAAAACATGGAATTAAAAGTTTTGGACATTAACCCTTATTAAATTTTCAGGTTTCCTAAATCATCTAAAAGAGGTCTAATGCAGATTACTCTGGAAAGAAACAGGGCAACCCTATAGCATACTCTTGCGTTCCCTAGTTCATACAAAAATGTAAAAGTCATCTGATGGTATATAATAATCTCTTGTAAAAATCAGAGTGTATGAAGAGATTTCCTGGGGATCAGAAACAATTTACAAGACAATGCTTATGTGCTGAGTGGACTGTTCCAAACAGTTATCACATGGGCATTTTCTGGTAATTGTGTCCCAGCTCTCATTTTTTGGAATGCAGTCAAATAATGAAAGATGAGAGGGTAAAAGCTAGTTAAAAGGTACCTATGCTGTGCATTATTGACTATTGTAAGGTACAGTTTACATCCAGATTGCTCATTCCATGCTGTGTACCTCCCCACTGTTACCTTGGGGAGGTCTGCTTGTACCCTCTTCCCACGGCAGGCCTCAAACACATGCTCTTTGATTTCCTTTTTTAAATACCTTAAGATATCCTCTGGGTAACACCACCGATCCCACTTCGCCTGGTCCAAACCTGACAGGGCCATTTATATTCCATAACCACGCAATTCTATTAATATCCAGGCCCATACAGTCCTTAAGAATTACTTTGGTCAACTAAATTTCTTTTTGGGACCAAACATATATCCACAATAGTAGGGGTTCAGTTTCAAGGATATCCAAGAGGAAATCAACACCCAACTCCCAGTGCACAATGAATGCCGGGGTAGAGTGGGGTACTAACAGCAGTCTCCTTAACAAGGCATTTTCTGTTGTTTGTAAAACACTGTTTTCCCCTACAGACCAGATCCCTGTGCCAAACACTGCAGTTGAAATTGTTTTAGCATTGTAAAGTGTGAGGATCTGAACAGTAGGTTTATTGCCTAACTTAGAGGCAAACCTAATCAACCCTTCATTAATCCCGATTATGTTGGAAACGCAGATCCCCCTATGGCGCTTCCAGTCCAGTTTAGATGAAAACGGGATCCCCAGGTAGCTGAAGGTGTTGGTACTTTGTAACTTACTCCCTTTAATAAAAAAAGGTGTGCTGTTTCCCCCCTGCTCGACCACAACTCATTGTAAAGGTTTTAGCAATGTTAATATTCCATAAAATCTGTAAAATGATTTATTAAAAGCTGAAGGCTTTTTAGGGTATGCGCTAAAATGGCCGTGTCGTCGGCATACCGGAGTATCGGGACCTGCCACCTACTAATCCTAGGGGTATCTGCACCCACCGCTTGAAGCATTTCTTCCACATCGTTAATGTATACAGAGAAGAGGAAAGACCCTAGTACACACCCCTGTCAAACTCTTTCCTTATACCAAAAGGTTCAGTTAGTTCACCCTGTATTCCAAATCGAACTTTTCCTCTAGATAATTATACAAATGGGCTAAAAATGAAATAATCTCCTTGAGGGCCCCCTTTTTGTCTAAACATTCTCAGAGCTTCCTGTGATCAACTAAATTGAATGCACTGCTAAGATCAATGAAACAGATACATTGTGATGCGTCCAGGGCTTGGGTGTACTTCCCCGTTAATAGGATCAAGTTGAGCGATTGCACAGCTGTCTCCAATCTTTTCCTAAACCCAAACTGGGCACTAGCTAGAATTTTGTTCTCTTCAGCCCATAGTTCCAATCTCTCTAACAAGAATCTCCCCAGCAATTTGATGGAAGAGTCAAGCAGTGAAATGGACTGACAACATTTTGGGTCATTTCTGGAGTCCTTCTTGAAAATGGGTATGATTAAGGAGGTTGACCAAGTAGGAGGTACATAACCATCTCCCGCTGCATTGAGGACCTTGGTTAAAAAAGGGGCCCATAAGTTGGGATCCGCTCTATGCACCTCCATTGGGACCCCATCCAGTCCGGCAGCCTTCCCCTTAGGGCTGTATTTAATGCCCCTAACCACCTCATCTAAGGCAAATGTTTTACCGGTGGGTTGTTCGGCTGACCAAGTGTAAAGGTCCCTCTCATCTGGATCAGACCTGGAAAATATCAAGCCAAAATGGTCCGCCCATTGGGCAGGAGTGATCGCAGATTCCAGATCAAGGACTGTTCCCTTGGTAAACAAAGGGGCATTTATGGCTCTCCAGAATAGAACGTTATCTTTGGTTTCGGTGGTCTGCACTATGTTCGCCCAAGCCTCCCCTTGTATGTATTTCTTCCTAGGTTTTGGATTGTAATCCCTAATACAGTTAGACCCCATCCGTAGATCTGGGATATTTCCCTTACTGGAAACTGGAATAAGAATGTGGTCAATATTACTACCACTGCCTCTCCCCTAAAACGTAGGTAAGCAGTGGTGATCACTGGTACTACCATGTTTAGCTAGTTTCTAGTTTAATCTTAACATCAAATTGTTGAGCGCTAAACCATATGGGCTATGTGCAAAATGTACTAGGGTGTTCCTCCCAAGATCATGGTACCCACATACTTGTTTAGATGTACTAGGACATACTGGAATGTTGAAGTCTCCTGCCCAAATTACAGAAGAATTTTGGTCAATATGAAGCTCTAAATCTGTTTCAAGTGCATTGACTACCTCCACCCTTGATTAATCAAAGACATTATTATAAAGATTTACAACATTGATGGCCAGATTGATGCTCAATGTGAAAGAGACAAACTGATAATAAGGGGACTGTAAAAAGCTCTTCTTAATTTGTTGAGGTTAGGCTTGTTGAAACAAAAGCCACCAAACCCCCTTAGGACTACCACTGTTCAAAGGGGTGGCAGGGGAATTAAAAGGTACAAAGTCATCCTGGTCTATATATTTAGACTGTGTATGTATTTTGTGTGTGTGTGTGCCAACCTTTCTCTCTCTCACACACTCCTTCTTTCTCTCTTCCGCACCCACAATGTTAAATGGGAGACGGAAATGCTCTCCCCATTTAATTTGCAGGGATGAGAATGAAACCTGAGGGAAATAAATGAATACAAAATGCTCAATTTTAGAATTTTCCTCCTCTCTAGTACCTTTCTTGCTTTCTTTCTTTCTTTCTTTCTTTCTTTCTTTCTTTCTTTCTTACAACTAAAATTGCTTTAAAAATGTGTTAGTGCTCTGGACCTGAAAGAAAGGAGGCACAAATAAATGCAATTTTCTTAAGATCATGCAGATGTGAGCAAATTGTGAAGCTGGTATAGGAACACAGAAATTATGGTTCCAAAGTCACCTACTTACATTTTAGGCCGCATTCTTTCCCTCTCCTCATATTCTTTACTTTATTTCACCCTTCCATCTATCTCCGCTTCCATTTCTCTGTTTCTTGTTTCCTTCATTCCCTTTCCTTTTCATAATTTCCTTCACCTTTTCATTCATTGCTCTTGTTGTTCATCCATTCCCTCCTGTCTTTGCAGATTTTCCCCTCTCTTCCTTACTTTGGTCACACGTTTCATCCATGCTTTTCCTTTTTTTAATTTACTCCTCAATTTCATCCATCGCTTTTACACTCCTATCTTCCGTTCATAACCGTATCCCCTTTTTTTAGTTCATTATGTTTCCAGTCCCTCTTATATTCCTTTAGGGTCAGAGGTTGATCCAGCGCAATATTAGCCAACAGCATTCATACACCATATACTCACTTGGGCCCATACATTCACACTACACTAATACTTACGCTGGGTGTCAGATGTACTCTTTTATCAAAGTCCCTGCTACCAATTATCTTCTGATTGAAGAGTAATAACTTACCAATGGATCCTTTGCTAATTGGGAAGTTTAAAATGAGTGACATTCATTATAGTACATAATCCTGAAATAACCTCTGAGTCAGGAAGTTTTAAAATGTTTATCTAAAATTTTAGCAGAGTAAAAATACAGAAAACACGGTACTTGATTGAAATACCCAAGAAAAAGCATAGAAAGGATTTTGCTAATAAATGACGGTGTTTAAGGAAGAGGAGAAGATAGAGACAGCAGCGCAACTAAAGGTTGCAGTATAATTACCTAAAATGCGAGAACCAAGCCCCTTAGCCAAGGAGTTGGAAAAGATAGGACCCAGGAAGGATGAAGAGCAAAGACTTCTTCCAGGATCAGGACAGGACCGGTGACCTCTCTATAACGACGCCTGCGCCGTTCCCCTCTCTGATACTCGACTTCTCTCGATTCTCCCGTGCCTTCCTTCTAATGGACTCCGCCGCCCCCTCCTCAGGACCTCTTCCGGACAGGAATTCAGTCAGCAACCGATCAGCTGGGCAGTCTGGAGTTGAGAGCGCTCTGGCAGTATGGACGCCTGTTCTTCGTGAATGCATGCTCTCCTAATTTACTAATGCTATATTCTATTATACCCTTCTACGTCCATGTACCTCCCCTTAATGTTACTAAAATATGGGACCACTACTTCTGATTGGACAGGGACAGGGGGTGGATTCTCGCACCATATCAATTTGGCCTAAATTGTAAAGCCTATTGTCTTTACGTTCCCTCCCCTTCAAATTAATACATTCGCTTTATTTCCCACCCGTCTCATGACAAATGTTATATATTTTACAGGAGAAATGTAACAATTTGTTCCGCCGGAAACATTGGGTACATCATCTTCGGCCAATAGGTCGTGGCCTTGGGAGACGTCCAAGTTGACTTCACTTGGCAGGCATACAGGACACATGCGCAGAACCCTCTGTCTCTCGAGTTTCAAGACACCAACCCAGGCCCAAGTTTACGAATTACTAAAAGTGCAAGAAGAAAATATTAAAATCACAAATAAAAAGTTTCACTTTATACCCACTTTCCCTAACTCTATTCCCATTTAATCATTATACTATCCTGCATTAGTAGCGTTAAGAAAACGACAATTTAATAATGACTTGAGAGCAAGCTTAAACATGTAAAAACATTTAGCGGCCATTTTAATGCACACTGCGCAGAAGCAGAATTTCCCACCAAGCAAAGAAAGACGTCACACCATGTGATCAGGTTGTGACATGCGCAATAAAGTCCCGCGCTTTTAGCGGCCATCTTGGTTTATGGACAAGCGTTATTCATTAGTAAAACACATAGGCAAGCGTCTATCCCTTTCGTGTTTGTGAATGCAAGGATTAGTATTGACAGTACAAATTTAATATATTAATACTATGAGGAAGATTGCATACAAGCAAGTTTCAATTTTGAAACCTTGCTCCATCAATCCCCTCTCTGATGGCGTTTCTGAGCCATCAAAATACTACCCTCAATCAGATGCCAACTTCTAGCAATTTGTTTCATTCTCAATTTTACTTTTTCTATTCTTACAGTCTCCTTTTAATGTCTTGTATAAATCACTTCTCCATTCTTCTAGTTCGATTTCATCTAGTTTTCTCTTCTTTCCTTTTCCTGTCACTTTATATGTCCCATTCTTTCTACAGCATTTGCACCATATTGTTATTGCTAAAATTATTATTGCTATCCCTGCTAAGGGTACTAATATTTGACCTATAAGTCCTTTCCCTATATTAGCAAACCAGGTTCCAATTGACGATATACTATTTGTCAATCTTTCCCATACACTATCAACTTCCAGTGGTTTAAGTTCTTTCTCAAGTTTAGTTATGTTCTGAATGTACATTCCAATTTCTGCACTCTTATCAGGAATGTAAGTGCAACAATGTTTCGTCTTCAATATTTTAAAGACTCCTCCCTCTTTTGCCAATAGAATGTCAAGAGCAAGTCGATTTTGCATCACCATAGATCTAATCGCAACCATCTCTGTATTAATCATTAGAAAACCTCAAGCAGTATCCGTTGATAAACGATCAACCACTGTAGACAATTTACATATTTTCCTTGAGTTCAGAATTATTCCCACTGAAGGTATCAATGCACCAAATATATCACCTACAATTTCTGAAAAACTAGCTCTTTTTCTACGTACTAACTCATTATTGTTTTCATTGCTTCCAGTGTTTCTTTTTACGTGGTATATCTTTGGAAAAACTATTCCAAAATAACAACTTCCATACCACCTTGCAGGAAGCCTAAAGTAAGCCTTATTCATACACTACATGAGATGCCATATGTCAGTGGTAAATGATGGTATGTTAATCCTTCTGCTACTGATTCAGGTAATTTCATACAAACATAACAATCACTAACTTCCATTGTGTCTACATACTGAAACAATAACTTTGTGAAAACATTTAAACTAGTGTCGTTATCAGCTATTTCATGATGAATTTCTGCCTCATCTTCTGCCATTAATTCTACTCTATTGCCCTTCATGTTTGCTGTCCTCCCTTTAGTTTCATTATTTATCTTCTTATCTATTATCATAAGGTAAGGAATTGCTACAATCAGGACTAACCATACTATAAGCACCAATACTAGACTACATATGCAGATTGCACAGCATCTCCTACAACAATTTTGTTTTGGTCTCCCAGTAACTCTATCATCAGGCATTTTTCGACAACGGAAGATTTCTCTTCTTATCTCTTCTTCTTTTCTTTAGATGATTCTTTTGTTTAGTCAGGTGGTCTTGTTTCTTCTTCGTATGTTAGTTCTGCACTTGTTCCTTCGCCACTACTGTCACTTGACTCTGAGCTTTCAAAATCTTCATGAATGATATAAGTCCAATCAGGACCCTTGAATTTGTTATTCACAAGTCTCAGTCTTTTACTTTTTCTTTTTCCTGACTTTTTCTCTTGTTCAGTTTGACTTGTTACTTCAGGTACTTGTTCTGGATCTTCACTTCTGGTTGTTATGTGGTATTTTACTCTTTTAATGACACTTGGCCAATGATTTCCTTTTCTTGTTTTCTTTGTTGGCACTGTTTCTCTGTTTACGTCTTCAAAGATCTCGTTATTTTCACTGCTCAATACTGTTTTGTTTTCTTTGATTACTGCTTCTTTTGTTTGTTCTTTTTCAGGTCTGATTGGTTTCTTTTCAGTAGCTCCACAATGACTTTCAAGATGTTGGCTTTGTTCCTTTTTTATTTCTTTATGTTCATTTGTATTTACCCCTTTTTCTTTAGTGAATTCTTCTTGATCTAACTGCTTCTGATCAGGGCTTATTGCACTGTGAACTTCTGCAGCCTGACCTGATTCTTCTAAACCTGTCTTTCCCTGTGTAAAGTCAATTACATCTTCACTGTTTTTAGTCCAATTATCTTTCCCTATCTGATTTAGTTCAGGATCTTTTACTATCTTTTCTTCTTGATCCTGAACTTCTTCTTCTTCACCTATCTGATCTTCTTCAATTTCCTCCAATTTTGTTTGATTTCTCGTTCTGTAATATACTTCAGGAACTTCTACCACTGGGATCCAATCCTGACTTGTGCTCGGTTGTTCTCCGTCAGCTTCTCTCGAACCTCTAGCCTGAGATTCCTCAGCTGGGCAACCTTCAGCTTCTTCAGTGATTGGCGTTGTCTGTGGATTCTCTTCTTCAGGTTCTGGTACTCTTTTTGTGTGGCTTACATGAATCCAATTAGGAAATCTTGCAAACTTCACTGCTGTATTGGTGGTCAATATGACTTGACAAGGTTTGCTCCACCTGGGTGATAGACACGTTTCTCTGGTGTGATTCTTCACTACCACCCAATCACCAGGATTCAGATCATGTTCTAGTTCAGGCTGCCTGGAAACTGCGTCTTCTCCAACCTGATGAGAGACAGAACGCACTAGGTCAGCCAATCCTTTGCAATAATCCAAAACCATATCATCAGATATATTCACCAGTTTGTTTGTGGGAACATGTGTTTGTCTCATTGCTCTTCCCATCATTATTTCATGGGGGCTCAATCCTGTTGTTCTGTCAGGTATGCTTCTGAGTCCCATCAGGACAAGTGGCAATGCATCTGGCCACTCTAATGATGTTGATGCACACATTTTTCCCAATCTTGACTTTATAGTGCCATTTAATTGTTCAACCACTCCAGAAGCCTCTGGGCGATATGCACAGTGCAATTTCTGCTTGATTTGAAATGCTTCACAGATCAGTTTGGATTACTTCACTATTAAAGTGTTTTCCTCTATCTGATTCCAAAGATACTGGGAAACCAAACCTAGGTATGAGCTCACGTAACAACAGTTTTGCAACTGTAATACTGTCATTTCTCCTAGTAGGGTAAGCCTCCACCCACTTTGAAAACAGACACACTATGACTAGTACATATTTTAGTCCTCTGCATGGTGGTAACTGTATGAAGTCGAACTGGAGTCTTATAAATGGGCCCTCTGCCTTTCCAATTTTTCCAAACCCAATTATCGTTTTCCTGCCTGGATTATGCATTTGGCAAGTTAGACATCTCTGGCAAAGACTCTCTGCAACAGCCCTGAATTTGGGATTGTACCAATTTTGTCTGAACAGCCTAATCATTGCATCTCTCCCTATGTGTGAGTCTCCTTGGTGCATTCTAGCCATTTGTGAGAGTAAACAGTCTGGCATGACTGGTCTGCCATCTGCACTGATCCACACTTCATCTTCTCCTCTTTGGGAGCAACCCACTTTGATCCACAAATTCTTCTCACTTTCATCAACCTCATCTTGCAATTTCTTCACTTCATTCCAAGTTTCAGGTGGCATATACAGCATAAGTTGGCAGCTGATTCCCATTCTTTCCACCCTCTTATTGACTGATGTTCTGGTTTTGGCACAATGTTGAGCCACCAAGTCTGCATATCTGTTGCCGACTACCACCCAGTCATCTCCTGACTGGTGTGCGGCACATTTCACCACAGCCAATTCTTTTGGTGATTGTATTGCTTCCAGCAATTCCCTTACAAATTGTCCATTTTTAATGGGGGATCCTGAAGAAGTCATGAAATCCCTCTGCATCCACAGTTGGCCAAAATCATGCACGACCCCGTAACCATATTGACTATCTGTAAATATGGTCACTCTCTGATTCCTCCCAATTTTGCATGCTTTTATCAAAGCAATCAATTCAGCTACTTGTGCAGATTTGACTCCTGGTAAATAGAATGCTTCAATTATTCCAGTTAATTCACATACCGCATAGGCAGCAGTTAGTTTACCATCTTCATGTCTTTGACATGAACCATCAACAAATAGCTCCCTATCTGGCTTTTTAAGAGGCTGTTCCTCTATGTCTGGGCGTGGTTTTGTACATAATTCTGTAATTTGTACACAATCATGTTCATCTTCTTCGTCATCTTTATTTGTTTCATGATATGGGTCCGGCAATAAAGTTGCTGGATTTATTATTGTACACCTTACCATGGTCACATTTTCAGCACCCATTATTATCCTTTCATATTTAGTCAGCCGACTAGGAGTAAGATGCTGAGTTCGGGTTCTTGTCAACAGAATGACAACTGCATGTGGAACATACACTTTTACAGGATGTCCCATCACAATTGACTCGCTTTGTTCAATGCTCAAACAAGTCGCTGCTACTGCTTTTAAGCATCCTGGCAACGCGTCTGCTACTGGGTCCAATGTAGCAGAAAAATATGCTATAGGACGTCTGTCTAGTCCATGTCTCTGAGTTAGGACAGAAAGTGCACAATTTTCTCTCTCTTGACAGAATAATGCGAATTCTCTTTTATAATCAGGCATGCCTAAGGCAGGTGCTGAACAAAGTGCGTTTCTCAATTTTACAAAAGCTTCTTTACTTTCATCCTTCCATTCAACAGGGTCCTTTGCTTTCTTTTTCGTCATGTTAATTAATGGTTTAGCCAACATGGAAAAATTTGGTATCCATTGTCGACAGTATCCTACTATTCCTAGGAACATTCTCACTTGTCTTTGTGTTACAGGCATTTGCATTCTCTTTATTAATTCTACTCTTTCAGAGGTTACTCTTCTTTTTCCCCTCTCAATTTGGTGTCCCAGATATTTAACAGCTGTCCTGCAAAACTGTAACTTTTCAGGTGACACTTTATGCCCTTCCTCAGCCAAAAGATTTAATAATGCTATGGAATCAACAACACAGTCTTCTCTGGTGGTCGACGCTACTAATAAGTCGTCGATATATTGAACTAAAACTGAGCTTCCTGGCATCACTAGTTTTTCAAGGCACTTTTTCAGTATCTGGTTGAAAATGGAAGGACTTTCTGTGTACCCTTGAGGAACACGATTCCACACATAGACTTTGTTTTCAAATTTAAATGAGAAAAGATACTGGCTGTCTGGATGCAATGGTATTGAAAAGAATGCTTGACACAAATCAATTACTGTGAACCATCCTGCATTCCAAGGGATCTGGTATAGAATTACTGCAGGATTTGGTACTATGGGACAACATGGTTCTACAATCTTATTTATTTTCCTCAGGTCCTGAACAATTCTATATTTTCCACTAGGTTTCTTTAGTCCCATGATTGGTGAATTACATGGGCTACTCATTACTTCTTTTAGGATGTTTTGTTTTACCATTCGATTGATTTCTTCAATGACTCCTGCTTTTACTTCTGCACTCATTTTGTATTGTTTAGTATTTGGGTAAATTGCACCTTCTTTTACTGTAATTTGAACTGGATCTATATTTGCCATAAGTCCTACTTCTTTTCCGGTGAAATCCCATACTATTGAGTTTACTGTACCTTTTAATTCTTATGGCAACTCATCTTTTGTTATCAGCGAAAACATTTCATCTATTTCTGTACCTTGTTTTGCAACCATAATTTTATAAACATGGTCTTCATCTGGTGTCTGAACTGCCACACCATCCGGCGTGCAGAAAATTGTACAGTTCATTTTGCACAATAAATCCCTACCTAATAAATTTACTGGGCTAGAATCGCACACTACAAATTGGTGCATTTCTCTGAAGTTTCCTATTTTGACTTCCATTGGTTCTGTAAGAGGTGTTCTAATTCTTTGATTAGCTACCCCTACTACTTGGATATCTTCACCAGAGAGAGGAAGGTCTGGGATGTCTGCTGATCTCACAGTAGACCTGGTAGCACCAGTGTCCAAAAGGAAAGTAATATCATTACCTTTCACATTTCCTTCAACATATGGACCAGACTGATCTACCTGTAAGGATGCGCCAAGTATGCACTCCTTCTTCCCCTCTCCTAGGCACCGTCATGAGTCGAATTTACAATAATTGTCCTGCAAAAGAAATTGTGATGTCATATAATCATTCTTACCACTCCCTCCTGGGTATCCAATGTCTGTACCATGTTTTGCTCTGCTTACATTACCCTGAACAGGTGGAGGTGGTAATTTACTCTGGGGATTTACACCCTGTTGTGAGTCATTCTGCGTCTGTGGATTTAAGTTTTGATTTGGGCCATTATTATTCCGAATCTTTTTACATTCATCCTTCCAATGCCCCAATTTTCCGCATCCATGACAAGGAAATTTCTTTTTAGCTTCTTCTCTACTCATTCGTCCTCTAAATTTTCCACCATTTCCCGTATCACCACTTGTTCCAGAATCTTTTCCTGGATTTTCACTCGGATTTTCCAAATTAATTCCCTGCTTCTCTGCCATTTTCACCTGAGCCCACATCACTTTTTCCTGCAATTTCTTGTGTCTATCCTCAATATCGTCTCCACAATATTTTGCATACTTCAGAATCTCATCTATGGGCTTTCCCTGCCAACACAGCATATGTTGTTTAATCATCTGGCAAATCTCTGGCTTCAGACCGTAAACAAACCGATACACAAACTGACTCATGTTTTTGTCTCCAATGTCCTCGAATCCACTATACTGTTTAAACACCTGCAATAAACACTCATAATAGGAATGTACTGTTTCACTGGCTTCTTGGGTTGTTCGATCTATTTTCACCCAATCTGTTTCTTTCGGGGTATTTTCCCTTTCAGGTATGTTATCACCTGCTGATACTTTTTCATCACATCATTTGACGGGGCACCTGTTTTCGGATCTCTAGGATATTCATCACTAGGCCAATCGACTGTGATCTTACAATCTGTCCATAAATCGGCAGGTACCACTATGTCAAACAGACCATCCAAATCCTTCAACAATACCTTTGACACATTCACAAACCTTTCAACCTGTTTGTACCATTCAATTGGTTTTTCTCTCAGCTTTGGAAAATCATTCGTAAATGATAAAATATCCTGTCTGCTCCATGGGACATGTACATATCCTCCTCCCGCAACTTCTCGCATTGGATACATCTGGTCTGCTTTTCCTGCTTCCTTCATCACATATTCTGATGCTGTTCTACTTGTTCGTGCTTCTTCCTTTTTCTTGGCCCACCTAGATCTCCATTTATCTAGATCTCCCCATTTTTGTAAAACTAACATTAATTCTCTTATTTGTAGTCTTCTTCCAGATGCATTCATATTTTCTAAATCTTTGTCTGCAAATTCTGCTCTATAGGGTTTCTGTAGTACTTTTGATCTCCCTATTTCTATGCCCATCTGTAGTGCTAAATTGGACAATTTTTCATGGAATATCTTTACATTTCTAGTGATACTCCTGCACAAGAATAATAATTCTTCTTCATCATAGGTATTCAAGCGTTCTACTCCTACATTTCCTGCTATTATTTCTTCTAATTCGACTTTCAATTTATGGATATCCAGTACTTTTGGAGGTGTGCACTGTTTAACTGACCCTTGTACCCATCTTTCTAGATCTTCAGGTGTTACTATGGTAGCACTTTTTGCTCCTGATGAAGTTACTAAACTTACATCTTTTGAACCTCCAGATACATCTTTTCTTGGAGTATTATTTACAGAACCTCGAATAGGCAAGTCCATAAGTGATATTGTGGATTCACAGTCACTAAATTGATCCTCAATTATAACTGGAGCTTCAGGTCTGGGATTACTCACAGGAGTAGGTGCAAGTATGGGTTGAGGACAATTTCCCTGAGTACCATATAATGGAACTACTGGACCAATTGTTACAGGAATGGTCAACGAATCAGGATGTACTTTTATCTGGGTTATTTTCTGTATTAATTCTGCTCTGGTCTTTTCTTGGGCTTCTTTTTCTTTGTCATGAAGTATTCTAGTTGGGGTAAATTCATGCATTACTTGTGGTACCATTGGAGTTTTCGGTGGTGCACTTGGGGTGCATCCACTTGTCCCTTCCTGATATGGTGGGGGATTTCTTAACATTTCCTCCATAAATTCGTCTTCAGATTCCTCATTTCTCATTAAATGTTTTGTCTTTTCTGTACATTTGCCTCCTGATTTCTCTCCTTCTGTAAATAATGGATACAGTCCTTCTGTAATCATTGCCCTTCTCCATTGTTTCATCTGACCCTCTCTTGACTCACGTAAATATCTGGGGTAAAATCCTGGATAACTCCTATTACTTCTAGATCTATCCCGCTCAAATGCCTCGGTTTCCCATTCTTCTAGAGCTTCATACTGGGTTAATCTAGGTCTGGGTTCTAAATCATTCATCCTCAATCTCAAGTTCTGAAGAATTCGCCCATTGAACGTGCCATTCTGGGGAAATGCTAATACTCCATCATTTTTGGTGTATTCTATCCAATTCTCCATCCATACACAAGTATGATAACCTCTCTCCATCATCATAAATGATGCTGGCGTTTTAACTGGTGGAATAATAATTCCTCTCTAATTTTGATTGGTTTGTCCTTTTTAAAATAATTCTTAATCTTTTGTAAAAATGACATTTTTCTCCTTTCTCCGTACATTCTATCTAATTTTCTGTGTACAAAATTATATTCTGCAAAACCTAGGAATCTCCTATCCGGACGAGTTCCTGTTAAAGTCGGATCGCGTTTTAACATACAATCCTTATCCACTAAGAATTTTGCTTCTATATTTTCGACCAATCAAATGTCTGCTATCTTTTATTTCCGAGCCAATCCTTGCGCGGCTTTTTGGTGACGTTTGTCTGTCAACCCCTCCTTTACAATCTGCTCTTTTCTGTCCTTGCTGGTTTAACCAATCCCAGCGCGGCACCTGTGACGTCAGTACTACTCCTGACTACTGACCCCTCCTTTACAAGGGTTTTTCCACACCCGCTGTTTCAACCTGCCACAGCGCGGCGTTTTGTGACGTCAGCTCCATCTCCTGCAACTGACCCTCCATTTACAAAAATTTACGCAAACTTATTTTCTCTATAAATCTTAATTAAATTTCAGTAACAACATAAAACATTCGCTATCGTGCCAGTTTCCACTAATTTCGAAAAAGATAGTTTCTTCCACACTTTTTAGTAAAACCTTTCTGTTTACTAATACATACACTACGAGTAAAACACTTCCGTCTACTCTTCACACAAGCTCCAGAAGTACCTGTTACTTCTCCAATGTTACCCTTACTAGGTGATATAACATCACATTTTTATCAGCGTACCCTTTTGCTATTACTCACACGCATAGAGTCCCTAACGAGTACTTGAAGTCCTGCTTAACTTCTCAGTACTATTTCTGCCTGACAGATAACCTCACTGCAGTATGGCTTCCACTTGCCACCCACTATTCTTTTTACCTACCCCGGGGTATTTTGGACAACATGTAACAAAACTATAAAAATAAGCGGATGTTAGTTCATAAAAAAATCAAATAAAATACAAATAAAATTCTCATTACCCAATTAACAAAGAGTAACAACAACCGTCCTCTGCTTACCAGAAAACTGATCCAGCGCAATATTAGCCAACAGCATTCATACACCATATACTCACTTGGGCCCATACATTCACACTACACTAATACTTACGCTGGGTGTCAGATGTACTCTTTTATCAAAGTCCCTGCTACCAATTACCTTCTGATTGAAGAGTAATAACTTACCAATGGATCCTTTGCTAATTGGGAAGTTTAAAATGAGTGACATTCATTATAGTACATAATCCTGAAATAACCACTGAGTCAGGAAGTTTTAAAATGTTTATCTAAAATTTTAGCAGAGTAAAAATACAGAAAACACGGTACTTGATTGAAATACCCAAGAAAAAGCATAGAAATTATTTTGCTAATAAATGACGGTGTTTAAGGAAGAGGAGAAGATAGAGACAGCAGCGCAACTAAAGGTTGCAGTATAATTACCTAAAATGCGAGAACCAAGCCCCTTAGCCAAGGAGTTGGAAAAAATAGGACCCAGGAAGGATGAAGAGCAAAGACTTCTTCCAGGATCAGGACAGGACCGGTGACCTCTCTATAACGACGCCTGCGCCGTTCCCCTCTCTGATACTCGACTTCTCTCGATTCTCCCGTGCCTTCCTTCTAATGGACTCCGCCGCCCCCTCCTCAGGACCTCTTCCGGACAGGAATTCAGTCAGCAACCGATCAGCTGGGCAGTCTGGAGTTGAGAGCGCTCTGGCAGTATGGATGCCTGTTCTTCGTGAATGCATGCTCTCCTAATTTACTAATGCTATATTCTATTATACTCTTCTACGTCCATGTACCTCCACTTAATGTTACTAAAATATGGGACCACTACTTCTGATTGGACAGGGACAGGGGGTGGATTCTCGCACCATATCAATTTGGCCTAAATTGTAAAGCCTATTGTCTTTACGTTCCCTCCCCTTCAAATTAATACATTCGCTTTATTTCCCACCCGTCTCATGACAAATGTTATATATTTTACAGGAGAAATGTAACAATTTGTTCCGCCGGAAACATTGGGTACATCATCTTCGGCCAATAGGTTGTGGCCTTGGGAGACGTCCAAGTTGACTTCACTTGGCAGGCATACAGGACACATGCGCAGAACCCTCTGTCTCTCGAGTTTCAAGACACCAACCCAGGCCCAAGTTTACGAATTACTAAAAGTGCAAGAAGAAAATATTAAAATCACAAATAAAAAGTTTCACTGTATACCCACTTTCCCTAACTCTATTCCCATTTAATCATTATACTATCCTGCATTAGTAGCGTTAAGAAAATGACAATTTAATAATGACATGAGAGCAAGCTTAAGCATGTAAAAACATTTAGCGGCCATTTTAATGCACACTGCGCAGAAGCAGAAGTTTCCCACCAAGCAAAGAAAGACGTCACACCATGTGATCAGGTTGTGACATGCGCAATAAAGTCCAGCGCTTTTAGCGGCCATCTTGGTTTATGGACAAGCGTTATTCATTAGTAAAACACATAGGCAAGCGTCTAGCCCTTTCGTGTTTGTGAATGCAAGGATTAGTATTGACAGTACAAATTTAATATATTAATACTATGAGGAAGATTGCATACAAGCAAGTTTCAATTTTGAAACCTTGCTCCATCAAGGTAATAAAAGATTTTGTGATGACAAAGCATGTGATTTGCAAAGTCATTGTGTTTGGGACTTCTATTTGAAATCTACAAAACCCATATCATGAGCAGGACCAGAAAAAACTGGGTTTTGCGATTTGGAAGAAGCGTGAAACAGTTGTTCATTCCAAATTCAGTGTGGTAAGTATCAGTGGTTGCAACAGCAATTCCAGTTTGTAAGAAATTGGGTTATTGGTTGAGAGGGGTAGAAACTTCACTCAGGCAACACCAGCAACCCTTGTCAGAGAAAACAACAAAAAGTCACTAAATTAACCTGTGCTTAACCCTCTGGTAGCTTGGCACGAAGCAGTCAGGCTTAACTTAGCGGCAATATGTAAAGGCTTTATGCAACACACATTAGTAATCAAGTGAAAGTACAACACAAAAAAAATACCAAGCCACTTTAAAACAATAGAGTACATTTTAATATATATAATGGTACCAGAATGAGAGAAATCCAATCAGTAGAACCGGAGATATTCCATTTTAAAGTTTTTAGTAAAAATAGCACCTAAAAGTACAACGCGCTCCTCGCGGTTATCCAGTTGTGCTAGACCGGCAGAAAGTCACAAATTCAGGCTGACCGCGATGGAACACAGGCTGGATACAGAGACCTGGTTAGTTCAGCTGAAAAGTTACATTAAATCTAGCGCATGGAGTTTGCTCGCATTGGGGGAGGCTGCAAGGAGGAGGCTTTTGGTGCAAAGAGCAAGTTGACCATTGCAGACAGTCGTTGCTGTAGCACAAAGATTCGGTCGTCGCTGGAGCTTCACATTGGCAGTCGTTGCGGGCTGTCATTGCTGTAGCGCAAAGTGCAGGTCTCGTGTTGCTGGACGTCGTGGATGGTCACAGTCAGCACAAAGAGCAGATCTCACTGGAGCTTTGCGTTGGCAGTTGCCGTGGGCGGCAGAGTTTCAGGGTGCATGAGCCGGTTCATGGGCACAAGAAGGCCAAACTACAGAATTTTCACCTTTTTTCTTTTAGGATGAGCTCTTACTGATGCCAGCCAAGGTTTCAGGATTAGAGGCGCACCTTTTGGGGGTCTGGACTCACTCCAGCAGAGGCCAGCAGCAGGGCTCAGGCAGGTCCAAGCAGGTTCAGTTGCTGCTGCTCAGCTTGTAGTGTCCCTGTATCTCACACAGGAGGTAAGCCAATCGACCCTTAGAGTCACTCTGAGTAGCCTGGGATCAAGGCAATCAGGTCAAATTTCATTCTCCAAACAGCAAGGCAGTCCTTCTAGCAGCAGGGCAGTCCTTCTAGCAGCAGGGCAGTCCTTCTTCTGAATCTTTCACAGGTCCTGGAGTGTTCTGAATTCAGGTTCTCTCCAGCCATCCCAGGAATGACAACCAGCTTTTCTGTCCAGCCACTGCAGATGTGAAGCCCAGATTTACAATCTAAATGAAGAAAATTCATTTTATGTTAATAGTATTGTGCCAGTATTTCATTCCATGTATGTCCTCTTTTTCCGGCTACCTTGATTCTCTCTTCCTGGATTACAAGTGCTATGATGACGGGATGGGATGAAGCTTCAAATTATGAGCCACCAAGGGCGAGCATCTCAGAACCTGAAAAAAACCCTTGCATGTTCACCATCTGCATAATAACAGTTATGAGAAGAAAGGCACACCAACGCAGCTCACTTTAAGTGCTCGCTGACAACCGTCTTTATTGTGAGGGAGGAGCTGAAGAGATGGACAGTCTAGAGATTTGTCATCTATTTGTAGAAGACAAATTATGCATCAACGTATTTATTACAGCGCACATGTTCGTGATTGTACCTGAGCTAAGCCAAGGGGGCAATTTAAGAAAATGTACTCGTTTGAGTGGAGAATGCTGAAATGTGTTCATCTAATTCTCTGTACTTATTGACAAGTACTGCCTTCAGCCTGACAAAGCAGCTGCTGTATTGTGACTTGAGCCTTGCTCATCCACTTCCGGATCAGCATTCCAGCCTCTGACTGGAAGAGGCAAGTGATCTTTTGTACTTCTGCATTTTATATAATTACTGGTGAGAGCCCCAAAAAGGGGGTGTTAAGTTTTTAATTCACCCATAAGGCCTTAGCAAATCCAGAATCTTAGAGTTGGGATAGGCGCAAAGTTTGCTCACTTCAACCTACTATCTCAAAGCGAAGTAAAACTCTTCTGGCACCACTGCAGGCCAATTAGCTGCTACAGGATGTCCCGCCCATCATACAGAAATCAAACAATTAGTTATAGTTAACGTGACTCTACAACATTGTAACTGAGTTTACGCAGCCTAACCATCCTTTTTGTTCATAGATATTAATTGACTAACTAGTACCACCACAACCAAAGCTGAACCCTTTTTCACCAATGGGGCCCCATACCCTAAACTCTTAACCTACCACTAGCCCAGACTTCTGCATCTATTCAAGTACAACACACACTGTTTTAGCTAAAAACTATGAACACCAATAGAGAATCATTTTGACAGGTGAAAAATTACAGCGTGACTTGAAATGTAATGGGCTTGGATGCCCACAACAAGTGTACACATACTCTGTTGTAACACCAGTGTAAGCCATTCTGGCTTTCCTGGGGTAAGGTTCTCATTAGAAATCCTGGGTCCCAGATGGCATCCAGTTAGTCCATGTCTATCAGCACTCCCGATGAATGGGAAACATGTGGCGCCTTGCAATGGGCAAGGCCTTGCACTATGGTGCAAGGGTGCCTGCGTTGGCGCTAGACAGCTTGGTTTAGATAAGCGCAGAGGAAAATGCAGGGCTGCACCATATTCTAGTAAATATGGTGCAGCCCTGCGTTTCTAAAGTGATGAAGAGTGTCGTTAGCTTCACCACTTTATTGTAATTATGTCCTTATGTCTGGTTCATCATAACTTAGCCAGCAGGCGATTTATGTCTACTAAGGGCATCGTATGACCATTATCGTGCTTCAAATACAGCCTGTGTGTCCACAAACATCACCCCCATGGCCACTGACCACCATGTTTGTCACACCATTGTCTCCTTCATGCTTCGTGGTTTCATCTTTAAAAGAAAACCCATTCCAAGATTGCCACCTGTATGAAAATAGGGTTACTGGTTGAGAGGGCGGAAACCATTCTCCAACAGTAACCACAATTCTCTTTCAGGGTGAAGTCACAAGCAAACCGTAAATTAACCTGTGCTCAACCCTTGGGTAGCTTAGCACAAAGGAGTCAGGGTAATGTGTAAAGTATTTGTGCAACATTTCAAACAGTTACACAGTGAAACACACCTTAAACGGAGCCCACAACAGAGTTAGAAAAATAGAGTATTGTTCAATAAATAAAACATGACCCAAATGACAAACATCCATCAGTAGAACAGGAGATATAAAATGTTCAAGATTTTTGTAAAAATAGTACCAAAAGGTTTAAAGCGCCAACTGTGGCTCTCTGGTTGCGCCAGACTGGGTTAAAGTCAAAAGTTCAGGCTGACCGCAATGGACTGCGGGCCAGCTACTGGGACCCTGGTAGGCCCGGAGAACAAAGCACTTATGTTAGAAATTGAGGTTTCTGCTTGGCAGAGCATAAACCCTGTCCAAGCATGAGCCACAATCCTAATCAGGTAAGTCAGTTACACAATCTAAATTAACCTGTGCTCACCCTCTGGTAGCTTGGTACAGAGCATTCAGGCCTAACTTAAAAGGCAATATGCAAAGTATTTGTGCACACTTTGTCTTGTGGTTTGTTGCCTGCCTTGTTATGTTGGCCTAGGCCTAGCTGCCATGTTGCTTTTCTTTGCGCGCGTTACACTGAGCCAGGGCTCCCTCGCCCTTTGCTCTTGCCAAGTTCTTTTGCGCTGTCTGCACTTTCTGTCTTTCACCTTTTCTCTTGTTCGATTTGGGCTCAGACTGCACAACATGTACAAGG
The DNA here is from genome assembly GCA_963921515.1 of Calotriton arnoldi. Lineage (NCBI taxonomy): Eukaryota > Metazoa > Chordata > Amphibia > Caudata > Salamandridae > Calotriton > Calotriton arnoldi. The sequence continues at coordinate 98,717 of CAWUFW010001478.1, read as the reverse complement.
TCGCATAACAATGTATTTCGGTTCTTCCTGATATGGCCAGTCTCGCGCACCCAGACATAACATTAGGCGCAAATGACATGAACCTTTGTGTGCCTTTAATACGGCGGTTTTACTGGCGCTTGACACACTTGGAGGAATCTTTTCCATGGAGAAGAGCTGTGATTGTCTGCTGATGTAGTTCTGCATCTAGAGACCGAGGTATGAGGGTTCGCTAGTCAAAGCCCAGAGGTCTTCTATTTTTATAATAAACTATCTTACTGCACGGGGAGGGTGGTAATGTTATTTAGACATTTATCCACTGAGTTATGAAATGCTTTCCCCGTTTGTATTCTATGGGATTGTAACCATGCTGCTTATATTAGTCATATGCATTATGCTATTAGTGCTGACACGTGTACTGTACCTTAGAGCACGTAAGTTGAAATAAATATTTTAATCTACCCTGTGTCTCTTCATACGCGCATTGTGGACAAGTACGAGTGAGTGACGAAAGAGTGTTCTTGCTTCTGCGAGTCCTGAGATAAAGATACCGTGTTCTGGGTTGTCCAATCATTGGTGCTTTGGTACTAATGGGATGCTAAGCTAGTTGGGTTGGGGTTTTGGGTGCTACGGTATATGGTAGGCAAACCACTGTTTTCCGGGGTCCTATTATCCTGTGCATAGCTCTGTGTATGTGCAGAAACCCTATGACATGGCGCGGCCAACGTGGGGCAGCTTATCTGCGAGATGCTTGAGTAGTACTTGTGCTTGTCCACAAAACCCTCACGTACGCTTCCGGAGGCGCAAGTGACGGTGATACCTCCTATATTGAACGTTTTATAGGTTCTTTCAAGCTTGAAGTTATTAAAAAAGGTTACATAAATAACCCATTTTGTGCTCCCTGTTAGGTTGTCGAGTACAATTGTTTAGTTATGGCTGGTGTGGCGATAGCTGCACATAGCCGAGGACCACTCCGAGAACACCTAGGTGTATACGGAGTGCCCGATGCTGGGGTCGAGTTGGTCTTTGTGGTTCAAGCCGATCCGGCTTATCACTTTGAAGTGTTTTACACTTGGATCACTTTTGAGGCGGTGGATGCAGGTGATAAGCTGTTTCATGAATATAAACCCACCGCTATTCCTGCTGCCTATCGACCCTATACTAATCTTGAAGTGCCTCTCACGGCTTGGCAGCACCGTGTTTGGTTTAATGGCGCCCTCCCACAACCAACTACCGCAGTTCGTTTAGGCCCCTTATCCATTGAGGGGGCCACTTGGCCTGTATTGGCCGGGTATACCCCGCATCCAAATTATCTGGCATTATCGATTGCGGATCTGCGCACTTTGCATACCGAACTGGTGCGAGTGCATAGAGCCTTAGTGACATACGTTACAGGTAGTCTCCATGGAGCTGCTCCTGTAGTCGCTGGCCAACCAGCTGTTGCAGCTGGAGTGACCATAAGTCCTGTCATGGTAAATTCTGTGATGGGCAAACGTCCACAAAATAAGGACGATTATCCTTACTGGCTTGCAGAAAAGTTCGATCAGATAGAAGCGGTGTTTCCACATACATCCCCAGTGGATAAACACTGCATCCTTACGATAAGTTTGCCAAAAGACTTAATCCCCGATTTGACATCATGTGAAAACTGGGGTAAGGTATTCGCAGCAGTTTATTCAAAATGTTTTGGTACTCCTTCCATGACGGTTCTACCCTCTGTAATTAAAAAGTACAGGACGAGCATGGCCCTGAAGCGGCTGTGGAATTAGGGATGAGACTAGTGGGAGTGTTTGATGTAGTAGCTGAACTGATCCTTGGAAATGTCAAGGGCGATGCTATGAACTTTCAAGTAGCGAATGCTTTGGCTTTGGTCCCAGAGTTGGACAGGCCTCGCGAATTACCGAAAATTATAGCCCGGGCTTATAAAACAATTGGAAGAAATAGCCTAGGCAACAAGCCTTTTGTAAAAATGCAAACTCAATCGCAACCACAAATTACACAAACAAAAAGTACATCTGAGAAAGATGATAGACCAGTCTTCACTAAAAGAGTTGGAGACAGAAAAAACAGGGTAAGCAACAAAAGAAGCCGGGGTCGAGAGGCGATTCCCCAGTTTCGGTTTCTTCTGAACGTACTTATGATTTACGTGATAGGTCGAGAATTAAATCACCAGAAAGGTTTCAGAGCTCTGATACGCGTTCTCCTCGTTCTTCACAGGCCCAGACGTCGTCACAGGCTGGTGGAGGAGGACGGCAAGATAGAGGAAGGGGCCGAGAGGCTCCCCAGGAGCGAGACCAACCTCGACAACAAGTCAGAGGGAAAGCAGAAGACTTTCACCTTTCTCGACCGCAATTTCAGAAGAAAAAAGTTGCCGCTGTAACAGCGAAATATGCCACAGACCGTGAGAACGAGACTCCTGAATTGGACGTGGGCAGTGACCCTCCTAGACAGCGCCGCGGAAGTTACCATAGTGCGGGAGGCGCTACGTCCTCATATGGAGGCGCCAGCAACTGAAACATTCGTTACTGTAGAGACAGCTGACACCAGAGTGGCACCCCCTGACAGACTTTACAACATAGTCATCCAAATTGAAGGTGATATACCGCGTGAAATAACAGGGATTTTTTGGGAAAATCTAACCTCTTCATATGACATTTTGTTAGCAGAGGTGGATTGGCCACCCCCATTCGTTCTTGCTGCACATAAAGGAGAGGAGGTAATCCTTCCAAGCTTTTCACGGCATGTCCCAAAAGACAAAGCTGAAGCACTTGCAGCTGAGTGGGCTGTGTACCTGGCTCCAGCGTTATACCGCAACCATGTGGGATGGGATGTAGAATCACCTCCCCATGCAATACCTTTGCGGTCACTACCGCAGCCACAACCCCAATATCCCATCAAACGGCAGGCAAAAGGCCCCGTCTCCGAAATTCTGACACAGTTGGAATATCAGGGAGTAATCGAACCATGCGTATCACCTATGAACAATCCCCTATTCGTGGTTTCTAAACCCGATGGATCGTACCGCTTAGTTTTGGATTACCGGCATTTAAATTCTCATTGTCGGAACTTTGCGGTGCAGAATACACACAGTTCTGCGCTTGTAGACAGTCTTGTTCGTAAAAAATACAAAACGACACTTGACCTTTCAAACGGTTTCTACACGCACAACCTAGCCCCGGAGAGTGGTCAATGGACCGCATTCACATCCGGTGGTAAATTATTCCAGTTCCGGCGTTTACCCATGGGCTACAAAAATAGTCCGGGTGTATTCGCCGCCCGTGTTGTCTCTTTGCTAGACAGCATAGACCAAGATGCATGTTCGTACGTTGATGACATTTATCTGACGGACGACGAATTATTTCCGCATCTGTCCCGTGTGGACCGCATTATTCTTGAATTTGCGGAGCAGGGTTACAAATTTAACTTTGCTAAGTCACACATTGCTGAATTTACCGTTCTGTTCTTGGGCTATGAGCTCAATAACGAAGGTAAGGGCTTAGCCCCCCATTTCTTGGAAAAATGTGCACATTTGTGCCCCCAAATACTCTGAAGAAACTTCAGTCTTTGCTGGGTTTCCTGAATTTCGGGCGTACTTACATTCCCGAATATGCCCAGCGTATCAAGCCTTTGTATGCTTTGATACAACCTACTTATTCAAGGTCTTGCTGGCTGCCTGAGCATACCTTAATTCTGCAGTCTTTGCAGACAGACCTATTGGAGTCTAAATATCTTTTGACTCGTGATAACCACACAAACCTGGTGATTAGAATAATTCCGGGGCGGTGGGATTCACGTACTTAACCTTTAATGAAGGTGATACAGTACCAATCGCATACAAGTCGCATCTGTACACTTCCGCTGAATTGCGCTTTACATCTGTCGAAAAAGTTTTAACTGCAGTGCAAATGGCGATTCTAAAAGAACGCGCACTGGCACAGGGAAAGCGAATTCTGGTGGTAACACCCTGTCCTGCCCTAGAGGCAGTAACAAAGGCAAGTGTACCGAACTCAAAAGCAATGCATCCCCGTTGGATACAATGGGCTACATCCTTGACGTCATCAGACGTCACCTTTATTTTCGATTCTTCTCTTCAGACTCAGGAGTTCTTACAGTATGAATTCGTTCATCCTCCTCCTCTGTTTATATTGCCGCTTGAGGATTACAAATGTGTGATCTACACAGATGGTTCGGCGCAACCGGCCACTGGGTCCAAGCACGCTTATTCAGCTGCATGTGCTATTGTTGCGGGTTCCTTTGTAAATGGAACGTTCAAATCCTCTGTAGTGCACACTCGCACACTTGGAGATAGTACCGCACAATTGGCCGAGCTGCATGCATTGCTACTTGCGCTTGAGTTCGCTTCTCAGGATGAGACCACTCTTATTGTATGTGATTCCTTCTACTGTGTACAATCTTACAATGACAATCTGTTTTTCTGGTCGAAAAACGATTACAAGGACGCAAAAGGGAGCACAATTAAGCATAAAATGCTTTGGGTTCGAGTGGCAGAATTGCAACAATGTCTGCCCCTCACACAGGTGGTTCACACCTTAGGCCATCAGCGGGTGGGCGCACACGCTATTGGTAATGATCTGGCAGATGAAGCTGCCCGTTCGGCAGTAGTCACGTGTTCAGTAGCAGCGGTTACCAGGTCCATGTCTAAAATTGACTCTGTTATTCTAGCAGCTATTGCTGCAACAAAGGAAGGTGTTAATTACCCTACAGGTTTTCCTTCCAAGTATTCTTACAAGTTAAGTCCCGAACAGGTTCCTTATGTAACAATACCTGATGTTGGAGATCGGCTGATCCCCAACGCGGACCGCAGGAGTGCCTTGATATCAGCTGCACACGAAGGCATGGCTTCTGCTCATGCAGGTGTGTCAGCTACAGTTTCCATCTTGCAGCAGCGTTATTGGTGGCGTGGATTGTATAAAGACACACGTGCTTTTGTGCTTTCCTGCGACGTTTGTCAACAGATTAAGCCTTCCACGGTAACACGCCCTCCACAGACCCCGCTCTGCATTGCTAACAGACCCTTTGGGTGTGTTTACTTGGATCACTGCGGTCCATTCTCATCAGACACTGCCTATAAATACATCTTAGTAGCAGTGGACTCGTGCACACGGTTCCTCTGGGTCTGGCCACAACGTAGTGCTGACGCTCGAAATGTAATCAGGGATTTGCGTGTCTTTGTGGGAATTTTCGCATGCGGCACCTTCCATTCGGACCAAGGTCCGGCGTTTGCCTCTAGGGCTTACAAGGATGCAATGGCTTCGCTTGGGGTGCGGGTGAAATTTTCGTCTCCGTATAGGCCTGAGGGCAACTCTATCGTTGAACGAATGAACCGTGACTTAAAGCAATCCTTAACAGCTAGAGTTATAGGTACTGGCAGGAACTGGCTGGCCCACTTGTATACCGTTCAGCGTGCACTTAATAATCTCCCTAGAAGACCTCTGGGTGGGCGGACCCCATACGAAATGCTCTTTGGCATAAGAATGTTTGTGCCTGACCTTGAGGGTCCAGACATCACGGCGCAATCCGCCAAGTTTGATGTAGATAATCATTCTGCTATGTTACAGGACTTACAAGAAGCCCGAGACAAACTTGCAACTACACATTTGCCTTCAGCCACAGATCCTGCGTTGCAGATTCCGGTAGCCGGCTGGCTTCCAAAGGTTGGAGAACTGGTTCGAGAGAAGGTTGAAAACAAAAAGAATTCGGCCCCTCTTTTCGTGCACCGGTTCCAGTTCTGGGCTTGAAGGGAACACGTACAGTCATTTTACCACCGCTTCCTGGTCGCAAGGAGAACAGATACATCTCAGTGGAAAATGTCAAGCTACAGCGCCTGGCCGATCCTGAATAGTGTCACACCAGCGGTCTCTTGTCCTGCCATTTATCGGACATATGTTCGTGGCCCATCTACACGAACGGTCGCTGATGCTGTAATTGAGATGGTTGATTTGCCTGAAACTATAATTGATCCCCAACTCTCCACCAACATCGACGAGGACGAGTATACCTATCCTGCATCTGAATCGGTGGCGCATCAACCAACAACGCCACTTGGCCCGACTCGTTATTCCTTTGATTCGGATTCCACCTCTTCAAAAGTCCCATCCAAGTTCAGTATTTTTGTATCCTGGTTTAGAGACAATTTTTGATTCCACCCTGGACATACATCTGGTTGGTACTTTTCTTGATTTTTTTGTTCATGTCCATTGGCTTTGTCACAGTGTTTTTTCTACTAATCAATGGTCACTATTTACCTGAACGCTCTGCTGTAGACTATGTTTCTGGAACTTTGGCTCCTCATTCCTCGTCTCACATCATGAAGCGTGACCACACATTTGTGAACATTTCAGCTTTTCCAGTTGCTGATGGCATCGTATGGGATGCAGTGAACTATCAAATCCATGGTCCGACGGAAATTATTAATGTACCTAATGTCCTTCGTGTTTCAATGGGTGATGTAGTAAAAAATAACATTCATTCTGATGATTGGGATGTGCATGCCGTTGAAGCATTGTTTGCCGATTTAAAATATTATGCATCTTTTAATGCTGAAGATTTATATATGAATTCTGCGAATTATGCCGATTTGTATTGTTACCAACATTGGGGTAATCATTTTCTCCATAAGCCAAGTGCCCTGCGTAGTTCTGTTAACTACACCCAATGGGAACATTGTCCAAACCCCTTGCCAGGTAGCTCACAAACTCTTCGAAATAAGTTTACCTATTTTACTGATTTTAATCGGTCAAACCCCGCATCCTATTATTTTAGACTCAATACCACGTCAACTCAGAAAATTATGTTAACACACACCAAATTGCTTTATTCGGGTTCCTTTTTAAGTGCCCTAGCAGTGGGTGGTTATGAGTACTGGGAGGATACAGTAGATTTGAAATCTATTTGGGGCTCCAAGCCATGGCAGGTACAAGGAACCGAGGCATTGCACCGTGCTTGCCTTATCCCTACCCAAATAATGTTCCTAAATGATTCTATTTATCAGACTACGTGTTGGGGCTTAGCTACCACTAAACAATTAAACACGCCCTCCATTCCATCCCTGTCGAGTTTTCCCAATGATAGCTCACGTCTTAACCTGTCCCTGGCGACCCTACAGGCTCTGTTACAGAATAATTCGTTTAATGTTTCCGAAATAGATCTGTCACCCTGGTTGGTATGGCCTACATCATCTAATGCATGCCAAATGCGTTTTCACGACTCAGGTACTGGCTACACACAGGATAGGCCTGATCCGAGATTTACTGCTTCCCGTACTGTCACTACATATTCTGTTGGTAAATTATGCAAACAATGGCTGCAACGTTCGTCCCTTGATTCTGTTAAACAACATTTGTCCCTCCTTTCAGGCACTATTGATCTGTCCGACTTTGTTTTGGGACCTCGTGGTCCCCGACCTAAGAGATTCATTTATGAAACGTATAATGAACTCTGGAAGCTGTCACAAATTGAAGCTGCTTCCCGTCTTCGGGAAATAGATCAAGCAAATTTGGAAAAGGTGCTTGCTGTTGTTGACAATAGTATTAATACCCTGTCTTCTCGCATTTACACTTTAGAGAATATTGTGTCCTCTGTTGTTGATATTGTACAAGATGATGTTTCTGTGTTATATCATGGTCAGAATCAATTGCGCTCAGTTATGCAGTTTGCATGGACTTTACAAACGCTCAAGTTAGGTAAAGTTCCTTGGCATTTTTTGAACACCTCTGCCTTGTTTCTACCTTTTAATTTAACTGACAAACAGCAATTCATGTCCATGAAAGATGCAACTTACACTTTATTACATATCGAAAAGATGGATCCTTTGCCGTTCTCTGTTGCAGAACTCGATTCTGCTGTGTGGCTAGTTCATGGGGTTATCGCTTTACCTTTTTCCTTGTTTGAATTTGACTCGTGCATGAAACATTATCCTGTGGGCCGTTACCAGCCCTTGGGCAGTGCTTTCCTGCATGAACTCTGGTCCTTGCCTTTCATGTATAAATGCCTTCGGGACGGCAAGGAAGTCTTTCTCACGGGGGAGTCCTGCGACTCGACTATGGGTCATTCGCTTATTTGTAAACACATTAAATTGCATGGCTCATGTAGCGTTTCCGCTCCTAATCTTGCTTGTGTGCTGAAAGGTATTCCTGCTCCTGTTATTTCTCCTACTTTCACTCTCCTTTCCAATGGTAGTTATTTACTTTTAAATAACGAAAACTGTTGTGGCCTGCAGGCTGGCATTCCTTACATTGTAACAGTTTCGCACAGGGTTGTCTGCTGCAAAAATGTGCTTTTTCCTCCCCCTCATGGCAAGGTTGATATCTCTATTTGGCCTTCCATCCCTACCATGGAGGCAGATTTCAATAGACTGAGCAGAATAAAGGCACTATTATTGAACGAGGAAGTTATGCTCACGTCCGCCCGGGAGACATTCATTCTCCAGGTGGCGAGTACCCACAGTGAAATACAGGCCCTTTTGAACACTAATCTCCCCCAACATTTTGGGGAGTTAATTCATCGTATTTTTAACGCATCTAACACTGAGGGTCTGGTACACTTTTTTAAGGTCGTGGGGTCTGGTTTGGTGTCCTCCTTCCAAACTATTTTTGGTGTCATCCCGGCATTTATTCATTCTATTTTTTCCAGCGTCTTTGGCGGTTTCCCGTTGATCATCGCTTTGGCGGCTGGTGTCCTGCTATTAATTTATTTTCTGCGCAATGGCTGCTCCCCGATGGGACCTGCTCGATCCGGACCGCCTCCAGCTGCTCGTGAGCGCCTTTTGGCTGGTTTTGGTGTCTTGCCATTGGCGACGCTGAGTGTGTCATATACTCTTTCTTTTCGCTTTGCGTATTTCACTTGCGTGCAACCTGTAATGACTTGTGTCCGCTGTCCTTTCACCTGGACTTTGGATTATTGCCTCTCCAATTCGTCATTGTCTGTTCCGGATTTTGTTCAGTTGATGGGTCCCTTAGAGGCCCATGAGCAGGACTGTTCCGTTGCCGGCTGTATGGCGCGTGCGGCTGCACTGGGGATTTTGGCGCAATGGGATATCTGGGCGGCTGCCCAGGATCTCCTACAACAAAGCTGTTTCGTTTATCACGCAAGTTGTCCCGCATTGCTTTTGGATGCTCCCTCTGCTGAGGAGCATTCCTGCTCTTTTGATCTCATGGATTGGATGGCATCTATGTTTTTTGACGATTCCAATGATGTCCTCTTGGAGGGTATGGCTTTTTCTGCACTTACACTTTCATGGATTGACCTGTCCTTCGCCGTGTGGGCGCTCCCTGTGCTCAACTGGATGTGTTTTTCTCTATTGGACCTCTGTCTTGGCCGCCGGACTGACCAGGGGAGGGTGTCTTGTGGTTTGTTGCCTGCCTTGTTATGTTGGCCTAGGCCTAGCTGCCATGTTGCTTTTCTTTGCGCGCGTTACACTGAGCCAGGGCTCCCTCGCCCTTTGCTCTTGCCAAGTTCTTTTGCGCTGTCTGCACTTTCTGTCTTTCACCTTTTCTCTTGTTCGATTTGGGCTCAGACTGCACAACATGTACACGGTCGCATAACAATGTATTTCGGTTCTTCCTGATATGGCCAGTTTCGCGCACCCAGACATAACATTAGGCGCAAATGACATGAACCTTTGTGTGCCTTTAATACGGCGGTTTTACTGGCGCTTGACACACTTGGAGGAATCTTTTCCATGGAGAAGAGCTGTGATTGTCTGCTGATGTAGTTCTGCATCTAGAGACCGAGGTATGAGGGTTCGCTAGTCAAAGCCCAGAGGTCTTCTATTTTTATAATAAACTATCTTACTGCACGGGGAGGGTGGTAATGTTATTTAGACATTTATCCACTGAGTTATGAAATGCTTTCCCGTTTGTATTCTATGGGATTGTAACCATGCTGCTTATATTAGTCATATGCATTATGCTATTAGTGCTGACACGTGTACTGTACCTTAGAGCACGTAAGTTGAAATAAATATTTTAATCTACCCTGTGTCTCTTCATACGCGCATTGTGGACATGTACGAGTGAGTGACGAAAAAGTGGTCTTACTTCTGCAAGACCTGAGATAAAGATACCGTGTTCTGGGTTGTCCAATCATTGGTGCTTTGGTACTAATGGGATGCTAAGCTAGTTGGGTTGGGGTTTTGGGTGCTACGGTATATGGTAGGCAAACCACTGTATTCCGGGGTCCTATTATCCTGTGCATAGCTCTGTGTATGTGCAGAAACCCTATGACAACTTTAATTATAGTAACACAGTGAAAATACTAAGGGTGGGCGGAGTACATGGAGTGGCCCTCCACGGAGTTCCACGATGTTAAAAAAAAACTCAGTGGAACTCCACTCCACTCCAGTCCCACCCCTAATTTAAAAAAAAGAAAAAACCCCCACTTACCTGCTCTCTGGTGTTTTCGGGCTGCCCTCCTCCTTGCCGTGGTGACTCCTCCTTGCCGCCGTCCTCGTCGCAAACCCCTACGTTTCACATCTTGCGTGGACTGGGCATGCGCAGTCCACGCAAGATGTAAAACGTAGGGATTTGCAGCGAGGACGGAGGCAAGGAGGAGACATCACAGCGAGGAGCAGGGCCTAACTTAAAAGGCAATGTGCAAAGTATTTGTGCACACTTTAATTATAGTAACACAGTGAAAATACTAAGGGTGGGTGGAGTAAGAGGAGTGGCACTCCGCGGAGTTCCACAGAGTTAAAAAAAAAACTCAGTGGAACTCCGCTCCACTCCACTCCAGTCCCACCCCCAATTTTAAAAAAACTGAAAAAATACTTACCTGCTCTCTGGCGTCTCCGGGCTGTCCTCCTCCTTGCCCTGGTGTCTCCTCCTCGCCGCCGTCCTCGTCGCCGGTCGCAAATCTCTATGTTTTACGTCTTGCGTGGATTGCGCATGTGCAGTCCACGCAAGACGTAAAACAGAGGGATTTGCAGCGAGGGCGGCGGTAAGGAGAAGACACCACAGCGAGGAGGAGGCCAGCCCGGAGACCCCAGAGTGCAGGTAAGTGTTTTATTTTTTATTTTGGGCTGTGGCGCAGGGGCTAAGGGGCTAACTCCGCTCCGCCACGGAGTCGGAGTGTTGCCTGAACTCCTCGTTCACAACAGAGCGTGGAGTAGGCGAAACTCCACAAACTCCGCTGGCGGAGCGGAGTTCGGAGCCCGCGGTTAGAAAATACCACAAAAAGACTCCTCATCAGTTTAGAATAATAGAAAATATGTATCTGAGTAAAACAAGCCCAAAACAACAAAAATCTAATCTGTAGAACTTGAGATATGAATTTGTAAAGATTAAATGCAAATACGGTGCTTAGAAGTCATTCGCGGCCAAAAGGGTACTTGAGGTTGCGAGGGTCTGGTGCAAATCCAAAGTTCAGGTCGACCGCAATGGAGGCAGGCCAGCTACAGAGCCCACACAGGGGCTGCTGAAAAAGTACCTTGTATAGAGTAAAGTGTCGATGTCGAGAGCATGATGCATCAGTCTTTTTCACACAGTCAGGTTGATGCGTCAGAGTCTAGCCTCGCAGATGATGTCGAAGAATCGGCACTGTGTCATCATTGAGCTGCGCAGACGGTGTTGAAGGATCGGCGCAGCATCGTCATGGAACCTAGCAGTCGGGACCCGCGTCATCGTTGAATTGGCAGTGCATCGGTTCTGATCGATGCAAAGGGGCCACTGCGTCGATTTTTAAAGAAATCAGCTGCAGAACTCACTTCTGAGGCCCAGAATTGGAGGTGCACCTCAGGCAATGTTAGGACTCACAGATTGTAGTGTCCAGCAGCACCAGCAGAGTTCCAGGAACTCTTTTGTGTCCATGAGACTTCAGAAAACAGGATGCAATCCAGCAATCCCTTGGAGAATCTTAGGTTCAAAAGTGTAGAGAACAGGTCCAGTCCCTCTCAATCCCTGGCAAGAAGCAGCAGGCCAACATAACAGAGCAGGTAGCAAAGTGGCAGCCCCTTCTACAGCACAGCTAACAGCAGACAGCAGGCCAATACAGCAATGCAGGCAGCAAAGTGGCAGTCCCTCCTGCAGCACAGCAGCTCTTCTTCAAGGCAGAATGTCCTTGGTTCCAGTAGAGTTCTGATTTGGTGGTGTCAGGGGTCCAGTACATATACCCAAATATGCCTTTGAAGTGGGGAAGACATCAAAGAGGTCTTTGAAGATCACAAGTTCCCTGCCTTTCCTGCCCAGGCTCCAGACACTCTATGGGGGGCATGCAGCTCCTTGTGTGGGGACAGGCACATCCCTATTCAGGTGCAAGTGTCAGCTCCTCCCTCCCAACCTACCTCAGGAAGGCCCATTAGCCGGGTGATGGGCAATCAGGAAGCAAATGTCACCCCAGCTCCCTTTGTGTGACTGTCTAGAAGGAATGCACAAGGCTCATCTGTCACCCAACCCAGGCGTGCCTTCAGAGATAGGCAGAGGCACAGAATGGTTAAAGCAAGAAAATACCAACTTTCTAAAAGTGCCATTTTCAGATTTACAATTTAAAATCCAACATCACCAATAGTTGTGATTTTAAATTGTTAGTCCAGAGACATCAAACTCCAAATCTCTAACCATTGCCAATTAGAAATTACATTTAAAAGATGTTTTAAGGCATTCCCAATGTTAAGCTATGGGAGAGATAGGCCTTGCAGTAGTGAAAAATGAATTTAGCAGTTTTTCACTAGCAGGACATGTAAAGCTCAAAACATGTCCACCTTTTAAATACACTGCACTCTGACCACAGGGCTGCCTAGGGCATACCTTAGGGATGGCTTATGTGTAATAAAGGGTGATGTTTGAGCCTGGCAAGTAGGTTAACTTGTCAGGTCGAAATGGCAGTTAAAACTGCACACACATAGGGTCTGGAATGGCAGGCCTGAGACATATTTAAAGGCTACTGAAGTTGATGGCACAATCAGTGCTACAGGCACACTAATAGCATTTAAATTACATGCCCTGGGCACATATAGTGCACTTTACTAGGGGCTTATAAGTAAACTAAATATGCCTATTGTGGATAAGTCAGTGTTACCATGTTTAAAGTACAGAGCATTTGTACTTTAGCACTGGTTAGCAGTGGTAAAGTACCCAGATTTCTAAAGCCAACAAAAACTAATTCAGCAAAAAGGGGAGGAGGAAGGTAAAATGTTTGGGTTGACCCTGTAGAAAGGCCATTTTCAGCAGCTTTCAATCCTGGTTTATGGAGCGTTGCGAGGATCCGCGTCGAAGATGCGTTGCTCACCCAAAGGGATGTGCCAGTTCCGAGAAGCAGCGAGGCGATGTCCTATTGCATCATTGTCAAAGATGCCACCGACGATGCGAAGTTTGAGGTCGGGGATGCATTACGCCGTGAGGCTGTGAAGCGGAGCCCGTCGTCGTCGCCGATGCAGCTGTCAATGAGGGATGCAAGGGCCTGCACTGAGGATGCAACGTTACGCAGTAGTTCCGATGCGCCGATGGTCTGCAATGCAGGACTTTGTGGCGGTTCTGATTCACGCAGCAACAGCAATGTGTCACTTCTGCTCGTGGTCATGCTGACCAGCAGGAGATGCCTCGGTTCCACTGGGTCTACCGAGGCTGGCAGAGCACCTTTGCCCCACGTCCAAGGGTCCAGGACTGGGGTGGCACCACTTGGCAGGGTAGACTCACAGATGGCGGAGTCCAGGTGTAGGTGCAAGGTTGTCGGAGCCTTCTGTCCTTGAAGTGCAAATCAGGAGTCCAGCCTACTAGCCTTTGGAGTCACTCTGGGATTCTGGGTTCAAGAGATGTGAGTCCAGTCCTTCTCACACAGGCAGGTGGGCAGCAGGCAGCAGGTCAGTACAGCACGGCAGTAATCCAGCAGAGGGCAGCCCAGCAGAGTGCAGTCCAGCAGAGTGGCAGTCCTTCTTGCTGGCAGAGTTTCCACAGTTCCAGAAGTGTACTGAAGCAGTGGTGTCTGAGTTCCAGTATTTATACTCAGTTGTTATTTTGAAGTAGGGGAGACGCTTCTGAAGGTTTCCCTTTGAAGTCCTCAGGCATCCGGCCTTCCTAGTCCTGGCTCCAGACTAACTACAGGGTGTATGCAGCCTATTGTGTGGAGGCAGGACATACCCTATTCAACTGTAAGAGGGACTGTGCCCATCTCCTCCCTCCCATCCTGCCAGTGATGGCCCATCCAGGCACACTTAAGTTCCGTATTCTGTGTGGCTGTTTAGGAGGAATACACAAAACTCAACTGTCAGCTGCACCCAGTCATGTGACCCAGGTATAGGCTGGAGACACTAAATGGCTAAGGCAGAAAAACGCCAACTTTACAGAAGGGGCATTTTCAAAATTATCATTAGAAATCGAACTTCAACATGAGTCAGGATTTTATTTACAATTCCAAGGACGCCAAACATGAACTGGCTACCTGGTCCCATTTAGAAACTGCAGCTGATTAAATGTAATAAGGGGTAAGTCTTGCAGTAATGAAAAATGAATTTAAGAGTTTTTCACTACTGGGACATAGAAAACTTAAAAAATATATGCCCTACCTTAAAAATGCACTGCACCCTGCCCTCTGGGCGGTCTAGTGGCAACTTATATGTATGAAAAGGGAAGGTTTGGGCCTGGCAAAAGGTTTATTTTGACAGGTTGACATGGCAGTTAAAAGCTGCCCACAGGCTGCAATGACAAAGCCTGAGACATATTTTAAAGGGCTATTTCAGTAGGTGTCACAATCAGTGCTGCAGGCCCACTAGTAGCATTTAATTTACAGGCCCTGGGCACATGTTGTGCTACTTTACTAGGGTCTTCTAAGTAAATTAAATATGCCATTTGGAGATAAGCCAATGTTACCATGTTTTAAGGAGTGAGCACATGCACTTTAGCACTGGTTAGCGGTGATACACGGTGCAGAGTCCTAGGGCAAGCAAAAACGAAATCAGAAAAAATTATGGAGGAAGGCAAAACATTGGGGGGCGGAGGGAGACCATCCTAAGGCTGACAGGTCTAACACCACCCATGTGACTGCATGCCTGTGCATACATCATGACACATGCATGTATATGCATTGTGATGCATTAATGGTCATTTTGATATTAGCTAACCAGCATTGGTTAAACAAACACCTCAATGCCTAAAAGACAGAAATTGACTTTGCCCGTGTTTGTTGTGTATATGACTAACCCAAAGGTGCTTTAGGATTCAAGGTATGAGACCTAAGAAAAATATTCAATATGCTTATAATTTTTCAAAAGTTTGTTTTCCATTTTGAAATAGCTACTTCTCTGAAAACAGTGTCTGTGATGTAAACAGGCACTGTGTGAATTATAAAATGTAACATTTGCACAGCAAAGAGTGAATCACTGTTTCCAAAAAAGCCCGTCTCCAACCCATCAACTGAGATTGTTTACACTTTTTGGGCAAAATTGCCACCTCTTTAAATACCAGAATACGGCATTTAATACCAGAAAGGTGACCATTTACATCTTGCAAAGTGTCAGGTACCATCCCAGGTACAGTCATTTCAATAACGTTTGATCCTTTGGATATTTAACTGTATTTCTTGTTTTTGTTAAAGTTTGGAAATGATTAATCAGATGGTGGAATTTATGGTGATGTAGGAAATTGATACTTATGGAGAGAAAACAGCAGTCGTGAAATTAGGTTTTTCTACTGACGTCGTTTATGTCATAATTCGAGACAACAGACAGTGGATTCATTGATAAAGTACGAATTCCTGGTGACAATGGAAAGAGGGAAACAGAGGCAGACACATAATGCATTGAAGCTAAGGTAGAGAGTGGGGGAATAATCCCCCGCATTGGCACTTAGAGAGAGAGGTGGTTTGGGATTTCAATTTACTTTTTAAGCAGCTGGATGTTACCAGGTTTGTGTGGTGATGTGATGATGCAGGTATTGCAGAGCACGAAAAACAGGGGTCCCTATTCTCTATATAAACTAATTTGGATCATGGGCATTACACAGTGTTGTGACTATTAATAAAAATAGAGATTACCTATAAGCATACAATATTCAAGTAAAAGGAGTCAGTACCACACGGAAAACCAGTAACAAGCTAAATGAGACATATCAAATTTATTCCATAAAAATTGCACAAGCAAAGTTAAAAACATTTCATATAAAATACAATATTGCATTAATGTATATCACAAGAAAACAATGAAAATCGACGCTGCCTTTCGGTGATTTGGTGATCGGTCACCTTCTTCAGGACAGTTTTCTTAATCTAAAAGCCAATTGGCATTTATTAGGTTCGTTGGTGCCACCAATGTATATTTGTTCATAGGTTAAAAAATAAGGTCCAATCCTGACCCGGAAGCTGTTCGTTGGTGCAGGGAGGCCGTAGTATTTTTAACAGGTTTTAATTTACCGGTTGCATGAACATTACAGCAACTATACCAGTCCTTTTGCCACTACGTGTGAAATTGGCGGGGAAGTTTTAAATTTGGTATCTCCAACCACAGCACATCTATTGGTGGTGTACATCTACCAGTCCATTCAATTTTGGACCTTATTTTTTAACCTATGAACAAATATACATTGGTGGCACCAACAAACCTAATAAATGCCAATTGGCTTTTAGATTAAGAAAACTGTCCTGAAGAAGGTGACCGATCACCAAATCACCGAAAGGCAGCGTCGATTTTCATTGTTTTCTTGTGATATACATTAGTGTAATATTGTATTTTATATGAAATGTTTTTAACTTTGCTTGTGCAATTTTTATGGAATAAATTTGATATGTCTCATTTAGCTTGTTACTGGTTTTCCGTGTGGTACTGACTCCTTTTACTTGAATATTGTATGCTTATAGGTAATCTCTATATTATTATTAATAGTCACAACACTGTGTAATGCCCATGATCCAAATTAGTTTATATAGAGAATAGGGACCCCTGTTTTTCGTGTGTATTCGCCCTGTCCCTTTTCTTAATAGAAGGGTATCTCCCCTGATTTTTACTTTTGGTATTGCAGAGCAGCAATCGATACTCAGTTTTCTCAACTTTTAATATTTGAATATGTTGTCAAAGGATGAGGCAAATCATGTACATCATAATATGGAGATATGTAAGGCTGTTGGTACATGAGGCCTTGTCAGTATATCAGTTCTGAAAGATAGTGAAAATGGAAGCACACTCTTTTGAGCTTGAGGCATAGGCAATATGGCCCCACTCTTTTAAGATCGGACTACCTTCAGAAGTGTCACTAGCAGGTTTAGCTAGGGAAAGGTTTGTGAATAATTGGTGGTGTAGATCTACTGTTCCAAACGCCACACTCACCAAATTAGGGGGCCATCATCCCCTTTTGTATAGCTTTGTTCGCCCTAAGTTGGCGGGGGTATGCCCAGACGTGGGTCCCTTGCTCACTTTGCCACTGGATTCAAGCAAGCCTGGCTGATGACGGCTGGAATGCCAGAAACCGGTCCTAGGATGCTTGTTTCCGGTCCAGGGAAGACATGGCTTTGCAGTTCGGGCTGGACTGTTCCCATGAGGCACAGGGTCAGACTGATTTGCATATGGCCATGTCTGAACTGGGGTGGTGGAGTGAGCTAAAGAATGATGATGGATTAAACCCAGATCAGTTGATTGGGGGTGAATGTTTGATTGGCTCAAACGTTCCGTCCATCATCCCCTTTTGTATCGCTTTGTTCGCCCAAAGTTGGTGGGGGTATGCCCAGACGTGGGTCCCTTGCTCACTTTGCCACTGGATTCAAGCAAGCCTGGCTGATGACGGCTGGAATGCCAGAAATCGGTCCTAGGATGCTTGTTTCCGGTCCAGGGAAGACATGGCTTTGCAGTTCGGGCTGGACTGTTCCCATGAGGCACAGGGTCAGACTGATTTGCATATGGCCATGTCTGAACTGGGGTGGTGGAGTGAGCTAAAGAATGATGATGGATTAAACCCAGATCAGTTGACTGGGGGTGAGTGTTTGATTGGCTCAAACGTTCCATCCATCATCCCTTTGTATCGCTTTGTTCGCCCTAAGTTGGCGGGGGTATGCCCAGACGTGGGTCCCTTGCTCACTTTGCCACTGGATTCAAGCAAGCCTGGCTGATGACGGCTGGAATGCCAGAAACCGGTCCTAGGATGCTTGTTTCCGGTCCAGGGAAGACATGGCTTTGCAGTTCGGGCTGGACTGTTCCCATGAGGCACAGGGTCAGACTGATTTGCATATGGCCATGTCTGAACTGGGGTGGTGGAGTGAGCTAAAGAATGATGATGGATTAAACCCAGATCAGTTGACTGGGGGTGAGTGTTTGATTGGCTCAAACGTTCCATCCATCATCCCCTTTGTATCGCTTTGTTCGCCCTAAGTTGGCGGGGGTATGCCCAGACGTGGGTCCCTTGCTCACTTTGCCACTGGATTCAAGCAAGCCTGGCTGATGACGGCTGGAATGCCAGAAACCGGTCCTAGGATGCTTGTTTCCGGTCCAGGAAGACATGGCTTTGCAGTTCAGGCTGGACTGTTCCCATGAGGCACAGGGTCAGACTGATTTGCATATGGCCATGTCTGAACTGGGGTGGTGGAGTGAGCTAAAGAATGATGATGGATTAAACCCAGATCAGTTGACTGGGGGTGAGTGTTTGATTGGCTCAAACGTTCCGTCCATCATCCCCTTTGTATCGCTTTGTTCGCCCTAAGTTGGCGGGGGTATGCCCAGACGTGGGTCCCTTGCTCACTTTGCCACTGGATTCAAGCAAGCCTGGCTGATGACGGCTGGAATGCCAGAAACCGGTCCTAGGATGCTTGTTTCCGGTCCAGGGAAGACATGGCTTTGCAGTTCGGGCTGGACTGTTCCCATGAGGCACAGGGTCAGACTGATTTGCATATGGCCATGTCTGAACTGGGGTGGTGGAGTGAGCTAAAGAATGATGATGGATTAAACCCAGATCAGTTGACTGGGGGTGAATGTTTGATTGGCTCAAACGTTCTGTCCATCATCCCCTTTTGTATCGCTTTGTTCGCCCTAAGTTGGCGGGGGTATGCCCAGACGTGGGTCCCTTGCTCACTTTGCCACTGGATTCAAGCAAGCCTGGCTGATGATGGCTGGAATGCCAGAAACCGGTCCTAGGATGCTTGTTTCCGGTCCAGGGAAGACATGGCTTTGCAGTTCGGGCTGGACTGTTCCCATGAGGCACAGGGTCAGACTGATTTGCATATGGCCATGTCTGAACTGGGGTGGTGGAGTGAGCTAAAGAATGATGATGGATTAAACCCAGATCAGTTGACTGGGGGTGAGTGTTTGATTGGCTCAAACGTTCCGTCCATCATCCCCTTTTGTATCACTCCCAAATAGAAACACATCATACTGATAACACCGCACACCATTCACAACCCTCAATATCTTCGCCAAAATCTGTTGAAAAACTGAAGCAGAAGAAACAAGACCAAACACTATTCTTTTGAATTTAAACATCATCATAGGTGTAATGAATGCAGTCAGATCCTTAGAACAGGAGTCTAATTCCACCTGATTATATGCTACTGTTAGGTCCAGAGTGTTGAAATATTTTGCCCCTACCAAGGTGGATATTATTTCATCAATATTGGGAAGTAGAACTCTATCTACCGCAACTTCTCAGTTCCATGATCTTAGATCAACACACAGCCGAAAATTTCCATTAGCCTTTTTAGCTATGACAAAGGGAGCCAAACATTCAGTAGCTTCAACAGGTCCAATTACTCCCATATCCATCAACTTCTTGATGTCTTCTTTTAAGCTAATTGGAATTCAATTCACTTTAGCTACAACATGTACAACTCCTCTTTTCAACATAATGTGATGTTTGTAACCCTTCGCACAACCTAAGTCCTTTGCCAATAATTGAAGATATTCTGACACAAAATCTGTAATCTGATGTTCCACTTCTTGTATCTGATCCTAGGGACCGGTTTCGGGCTAACAGCCCTCATCAGCCAGGCTAGCTTGAATCCAGTGGCAAAGTGAGCAAGGGACCCAAGTCTGGGAATACCCTGCCAAGTTAGGGTGAACAAAGCAAACACAAGGAGATGATGGACGGAGCGCTGAAACTTTTCAGACACTCACCCCCAGTCACACATCTGGGTTGAATCCGTCAACGTTCTTTAGCTCACTTCGTCACCCCAGTTCGGACACAGCTATATGCAAATCAGTCTTGAACCTGTGCCTCATGGGAACATTCTACCCCAAACTGCCAAGCCATGTCTTCCCTGGACCGGAAACAAGCATCCTGGAACCGGTTTCGGGCTAACAGCCCTCATCAGCCAGGCTAGCTTGAATCCAGTGGCAAAGTGAGCAAGGGGCCCACGTCTGGGCACACCCTGACAACTTAGGGTGAACAAAGCAAACACAAGGAGATGATGGACGGAGCGCTGAAACTTTTCATACACTCACCCCCAGTCACAGATCTGGGTTGAATCCATCATCGTTCTTTAGTTCACTTCACCACCCCAGTTCGGACACATCTATATGCAAATCAGTCTTGACCCTGTGCCTCATGGGAACAGTCCAGCCCGAACTGCCAAGCCATGTCTTCCCTGGACCGGAAACAAGCATCCTGGGACCGTTTTTGGGCTAACAGCCCTCATCAGCCAGAGCTGATCTCCCTGACAACAGAGGCCAGGACAGAGCTACAGTGATGGATAGACCACATGGAGGTTTGGAATGATCAGGTGATCTTCTGATCTCTCCCGAACCTGATAATAGAGTTGGACATCAGCTGGAAGGGCTGGGTTGCCAGATGTGGCACAATGTCCATGAGTGGAAGATGAGCGGAGGAGGAGTTGAGTTTGCACATCAACTGCCTGGACCTTCTAGCAGGGTAATTTTCAATCTGATCCCTGATGAGGTACAAAGTATCATGCTGTGTGCTCTTGAGGATGGACAACACAACAGTGGTCCAATATAACAATTGATTAGGGGGTACCTGCTCACAAGCATTGGCTTAACTGGCCAAGAACTTCTAGCACTACTGCCTCCACTGGCAGATTTCCTTGATGGTGGAATACCTACCGGGTTCTCTGAACACTGTGGCTGATTAGAACTCCAGACATCTCATAGATTCCAGCGGCTGGTGCCTGGATCCAATTACTTTGCAGGCACTGATGTTCCTTTGTGGCCCCTGCAACGTAGACCTGTTTGCCTACAGTCTGAATGTCCAACTTCTCCGGTATGTCAGCTGGAGAACAGATCCAGGAGCAGTAGCAATATATGCCTTCCTACAAGACTGGACATCAGGTCAAGCATATGCGTTTCCACTGTTTCTCCTGATTCCTAGAGTGGCAGCTCAAGTCCAACGTCAGAGGGCTTCTGTGGTCTTGGTGACACCGATCTGGAGGTCTCAGGCATGGCTCCCCACTCTGTTGGAACTGTCGTGGGTCGCACCAGTGCAACTTTCATTGTTCCCAGGGATCCTTCGGGATCCCCTCAGCCATCTACATCCTATGGTGCTACTGGGTCAGCTCACACTCATGGCTTGGAGAATTTTAGGTGACGATGGGAAGACAGCAGACTTTTGAACGAAGCTGAGAAACTCATCCAGCAGGCGTGGGCCCCGGGGACAGTCAAGAGATACTATTCGACATGGAGAAGATGGGTTTGTTGATGTGTGGAGAGACAGTCAGGGCTTGCTTACAGCACAATGAATTCCTTCAGGTCAGCCATTTCAGCAGGCCATCATCCCATGAATACCATCCCAGTGGGGGAACACCTGCGGTAGATAAGTTACTCAAAGGTATCACAATGCCACGCCCTCCAGAACCCAGATATTCTGGGTTATGGGATGTCAATATAGTCCTATGTCTTCTTTCCAACTGGCAGGATAATTAATACCTTTCCAGGAAAGAGATTTCAGCAAAACTGGCCATCCTACTTTGCCTTATATCTTGAAAGAGAGTGTCAGATGACAGAGTCTTAGACATCATGGCTTCACCCTAGAAAGGGTTGCTTTCACCGTATCGAGATGGACCAAAACTAATACCAGGTTGGTAATGTACCCGGTTTTTAATGGTTCTCCCAAATTGTGTGTAGTGCGATACCTCAAGGCATATGAGGAGATGACAGCGGAGGTGAGGCCACCAGATGAAAAACAATTATTGATTGCCATCAAGAAGCCGTTCAGGGCAGTTTCCTCCCCATCTATTGTCAGGTGGGTAAGATGGATTATGGTGGAAACCGGAACCGATACACACCTTTTTGGGGCCCATTCAGCCAGAGGGGCCATGGCTTCAAAGGCAGTCCAGATAAATGGTAGACTAGAAGACATTATGAACACAGTCCCGGGAGTCCACCTTCATAAGGTTTTATTTTATAAGGTTTTATTTCAAACCAATTTATGAGGCGGCATCTTTGGTGGTAAGTAAGCTTTGAACATGCATAATCCTCGCCTCCGGTCCTGACATAGAATGAAAACTTTCCTAGTTAACATGGAGGAAAGTTTCAATTCTATTAAGGATGCGGAGGCAAGGATTATCCCACCCTCAGCATATTTATGATCTGCTTCCCGCCCTTGCTGGGTTACAGGAAGTATATTTAAAAATTGTGTTATGGTTAGAAGTACCATGTCACCGGTGTCTAACAGGAGGCATTACATAAGGATGCGATATACTTATGGTTATTATATGTTATATATGGTGATTTCCAATAATTGTGTTACACCAGTATGGTATGAATGTATTTCAGGACGCATCAGTCTTGCTTTTCAGGTGCTTAGCTCATAAATTAGATAGTACATGTTCATTAGTTAATCAATTAGAGGATCATATTATATGATCATTGTTTTTTTTTCATTGTAACGGCTCCATGATTTATCACGTGCTGGATTTTGGTCCATTATCAGCGTATGCTTAACGGAGTATGCTCTGTTCGTAGGTTTGGATTCCAAGTCGAATTGAAGCTTGAACTTAACTTCCTATAGCAAGAAGAGGAGGACTTCATGGAGCATGGATTTATATGGATATGCGGACTATGTTATGATTGGTTAATGGTTGTCATGGACACTCCCCTTTGGCTCATGGGATATGTAGTGTTTGCAGTTTTATTTACTTGATCTTTGACTTGCTATTTAATAAAGAGTGAAGAAAGTAGTGCATAATCCATGCCTTTGCGACCTTAATAGAATTGAAACTTTCCTTCATGTTAACTAGGAAACCTTTCATTTATCTGCAGTCACCATTGAGTCAGGTACTACTTAAAGTAGTTAATCCACTGTGACAGGCAAACCTAAAATAATGATGAACACAGTGTGCCTGTCACTAACAGGAAGACAACGTTTAAAGGTGTGCCTGTCACCGCTTGAATCAGGCTCATTAATTTATCCAAAGATGTATCTGTGACCGTTAATTTTCGTGTGAAAGCTGTTTATTGATACTCATGCTACACCAAATGTGTTCTTCTCCTTCCTAGAAATAGAGGTATGTTTAAATGGGTGTACCTATCACTGTTTGAATATGCTGGCTGTAACTTCCTTTTTTATGGCCACTTGATTCCCAAAATTGTGACCTTCCCTTCTTTGCTCATACAGTGCTAACGCACTTCCTACCTTTTCTTATGGAAGTGTGCACAAAGTCTCAAAATGGCCATCCCGATGTCACCTTGTGTCCAATTTCCATTTTTAAAACATCAGAGCTTGTTTTTTGCCCCACATGAAATGCAGATGCGTTCCACCTACTTATGCCTTGTGTCACGCTTCTTACTGTCCTCGCTCATTTACATGAAGACGCGTTCACAAACCTTACATGCGTTGCACTTCAACTCTAACTCTCTCCAACCTGTAATCAAGTCATTTGCTTATCCCTGGGCTAATATGCATGTGTCAAAACTGCACATAGTCACAATACCGTCCTGGCGAGATCCTTTAGAACTGCACACACTCCCCATGTTGAGGTGTTCCCTGCTCATCCAGTCGGCTCCTCATTGGCAGTGTCACAAGGTGGTTACACCAATGAGGGCCCCCGGGGAAGTGACAGTCGCCAACTAGTCTTCCCGTGGGGTACTTCGTGCAAGGGAAACAGGATATAGGCAGGATAGGCTGGGGTAGGGGGAAAGGACGGGCTAGTTCAATAGGTATAAAAAGAGGCAGGAAGGGCGTGTCCAGCCTCCGATCACCACTGGGAGGGTTTCCACTAGGGACATTTGAAGTTGGTGGATTTGGGCCCAGAACAGTGTCGGGCAGCATGTCGGCACCCAACTCCTATGGGGTGAGGGCGGCATTACAGACCTTGGGGGCAGCAGGTAGGGCTGATTTGCTCAGGCCTGACGTCTTAGACCAGGCCTTGGTTAGACTTAGGCACCTGACACGCTCCGCGTCGGGTGGGGTTGTGGCAGCCCCTGCGGCTTGTGTTTCCCTGTGCAGGGCAGTAACAAATCTGGAGCAAGCCATGGCAAGCGCGCTCCACTGGGGCCTGTAAGAAGGTGGGGAGGCGGTGCCCTCGGAGAAGCAGGATGACTCTGAGGAGTCTGAGGGGGTGGGCCTAACTTGCACTGATGCTACGCATGCATGTGATGGGCCTGTGCTGCAAATACAGGCCTCTGACCACACAGGGCATGAAGTGCCTCTGGACCTGCTGACCTGGCCTGCCACTGGATGGCTGGTGTGAAGGGCCCAGCCACTAAACGTTACAAGCCAGCTACTGGGGAGGTCACAGGCTTGAGAGGGAGGGGAGTGTGGGGAGTGCAGGGTAGTGTTGAGGACCCCAGGGGCAGTCAGGGATCCAAATGCACTGATGCCACTAGTAGTAGGAGGAAGGGTGTGGGCATTTATGCCCGATTCATGGAACAGCATTTCCTTATGCAGGAGACTGAGGAGAGATGGGAGTGCATGTGCAGGGGCAGGGAGGCTTCGCTGCGCACAGGTTCAGCTGGGGTGGGGGTTCTCGTCCCAGGCGCAGAGGAGCAAGGTCCAGGGGGATGCAGGTACGGGGAGGGGGTGATGGCTCTGGGTGCCGGAAGGGAAAGACCTGGTCACAAGCAGGCAGGGAGCTGGTGCGGCTCAGGGACCTGGTGGTTTGAGGGACCCCCCAGGTTGGTGCAGTCTGGCGGGGAATGATGCAGCAAGGCCAGCGGGTGAGGCACCAGATAGGTGGTGATGTCGATGGGGCATCTGACAGCCCCTGGATGTTGGCCTGAAGAGGTGGGGAGGTCCGCGGCATCCACCCCCACACCAAGGACTGCTAAGAAGTGTGGTGTTGTTGTGAGTTGGACTGTGTGTGATGATGGTGAGAATGAGGATGAGCTGGTGCTGGACTATGATGATGGCAGCGATGAATGGGAGGAGGGCGAGCTGTATGACGATGAGGAAGTAGGAATTCCAAAGGCATGGTCAAAGGGGAAGGAGCGTGCATCAGGAAGTCCAGTTGGTGTTTTGCAGAAGTCAAGTGCGGACAAGGGCAGAAACATGGACAGGACAATGACGACAGCCAGCAGACATCGCAGAGAGGAGAGGGACCTTGACATCTTGCCTTCAAGTAATGGAAATTGGTGGTCGGAGTGGGGTGCAGGGGAACAAAAAGGTCGGGGTAAGTCTTGCAAGTCAGTGGGTGTTGGTAATGGGGTCTTGGCAAGGAAGTGGGGAAGGTTAAGAGTGCTTTGAAGGTGAAAGGCATGCCCAAGCGATCCGGCAGCAGCAAGGCTGTGGTTGGAAAAGGGGGTCAGACGGATAACTTGGGGGAGTCAGATGTTGCAGGTGGGAGGATGCCTCTGAAGAGAATAAACATAAGTAGAGCCTCCTGTACATGGGGTTGGCAATTCCCTTGGGGTCCCATCTTTCAGATAAGACTAAGAACAGGATCTGGAAACATGAATATGTAGACGTATTCAAAAGGACATCCAGGCTAAAGAGAGGTCCAAGAAGGAAAAGTGGGAGTCCAGGGTCCCAATCAACTTGGAAAATTGGACTTCGGCATTCTTGATATATGCCAGTATTTACTGTGAATGGCATAAAGACAGGGCAATTGCTTTATTCAAATATATGCACATCATCAGAAAGGCCCAGATGCATTTGGGGGATATGCTTGGCTTAGCTACGACGAGGAGTTCTGGGCGAGAGTGAGTCTGACTCCCAATAAACCTTGAGGGGAGGTGACCTCCGAACTGTGGATGCAGTGGATGTATTCTCTGCAATCCACGACCTCTAGGCAAACCGCAAGCGGCCTACCCATCATCTATTGGCCCTTTTAGCCCCGCCCCACTCTGCAAGGGATGGGTTATGCTCCAAAGCCAGCTAGACACAATGTTGGGGCATGTTGGAACTTTAATAAGGGGTTCTGCTACCGACCCCCATGAATATTTAAACATGAATGTTCCAAGTATAGGTGGAGACATCCCATCACACAGTGCTTCACTTTGGCCAGCCCTCTGGAACAATGGAAGGCATCTAGGTGGCGAGGTCAACAGGGACAGCCTGGGCCAAAGGGCGCCCACGCCCATTAGGGTGGAGGCCATGATTCCGTGGCTTACCGCTTACCCAGACAGAGAGGTTGTTTTACAGCTGGAATGTGGTTTCAAGGAAGGTTTCAGGGTTAGTTACCAAGGTCCTAGGGGGCTCATGTGGGCAGACAATTGGTGGTCTGCCTAGGAGTTTCCTGGGGTGGTGGCTGTGAAATTGGAAAAAGAGGAATAGAGGGCTCATATTTTGAGTGGCCCCTCACAGACTTGCCTCATCACGTGCCCCTGCGGTCTTAGATATGTAAGCATGACTACTAGAATGGTGAAAACACGAATAACTGAACATCATAGCACCATACGCTGCAGGAGGGCCAGTACTAAGACGTCCTCCCATTTTCTAGAGCTCAACCATACGGTGGATAATCTGAGATGGACCATAATTGAGGCTAACAACAAATGGAACATGAGGTCCCTTTTCTCTAGAGAACAGCGGTGGGTGTTCCGCCTTAAGACACAAATTCACAGACTGAACGATGATATGACTTGTTTTGGGCCAGAGGAGGCAACACTGCTCCCGCTTTCCCCGCATCACCTCTGCCATCGCTGGGGTGGGACTCGGTTCCCCAGCTCAACGTGCTCCACAGCAGGGGCGGGGCCACGCACCTGACGCCTCAAAGGCGCCACAACACTCCCACAGCGTGGGACACTTGTTTTGGGCCAGAGGAGGCCCCCGAACTTACCGGCAACATTGTTCCCGCTTTCCCCACATCACCTTTGCCATCGCTGGGGTGGGACCCGGTCCCCCAGCTCAAGGTGCTCCACTGCAGGGGCGGGGCCATGCACCTGATGCCTCAAAGGCGCCGCAACACTCCTGCAGCACGGGACGCACACAGACGTGCCCCGGCCAAGGGCGGGCCCTCCTGCGCGCGTCCAAACGAGGCTGGGCCACCCCATTGGTTCTTTGATCCCGGCTCCATTCCTCATTACCATATTTATTCCCTGGGACCTGGCGTTTTGTTATGGAAGCTATTGTTGGCTACAAGGTGAGGACCTCTAGCATCAATCTGTAACACAGCGAGAGCTTATAACTTGTAGCCCACTCAGTGATTTGCTCGCCGCTAAAGATATTGTTGGGAGTCATCGGCACCTCAAGAAAAAGGAAGTAAAATCAAGTAGGATAGAACTTTTTTTCTGCTGGACCAGATATTTCGTGCTCTACCAAAACGAGGGACAGGCACTTGTGAGGTATCATTTATAAACTCTAACCCTGGGACACTCTTGCCTCCTTTTATTTGACTTTATCCCGATTTGACTTAATTACACAGTATTTTTTATCGCAAAATTTTAATGCCTGATTAAGTTAGCTCTGATTTTAACAACTGCGCAATTTTATCAGATTCTCTACTTAGCACTTTGCAGTTTGTATTCCACTTTTTATAGTATTTCTATAGTATTTTACACTACAGGAACTACAGAATCTACTAGGCTGCTCCCCTTAAGGGATAGAAATGGTTAAGCGCAAGGCACTTGCCTAAAATTCTGTAATCGACATTCCTCGCACAACTATCGACTCTTTTTTGGTACGAGCGGTTAGTGCGATTAGAGATTAAATAGATAGGACAGAACGCCGCCTATCGCTGGGACCATGTATGGCAGCAGGAGGGCAGATAGGCGATGGCGGTGGGCTACTATCAGAAGGGAATATGAAACTAAGAGAAATAACCCATACTGAGACGCAAGGGGCCCCTGGGGTCTCCGAAAGCGCAATAGAATTAGAGCCTCCTACCCAAGTTGACCCCCTATGCATTCGCACACCAGACAGATCACCGACCCCAAAGAGAAAGAGAGGGTGCAAGAAGAACCAAGTAATGGTGGGTGGTAACAAAGACAGGAAAGGACCCACCCAGAGACCCACAGATTCAGCCTGTAAGAGCATAAGTGATCAAGATACCTTTCAAAATATACAAACTACACAATTTGTACCCACTATAGTAACAAAAATTGAGGAGTTTTTAAACCTGATCCGCGAAAAACTTGACAAACTATCCATCGAAGTAACTAAGATTGGTGGCTCACTTAGGAATACAAGTACTAATATTGGGAAGGAGAAGGATGTAACAATAAGGGGGGGGATTAACAGAGTCCCAGTTACAGGTAACTGTCTCCTCAGACAAGGTAATTAGTAAGGTAACAAGCAGAGAACTAGCTGGGGATTTAATGATCCAGCAAATGCAGGGTATAAAACTGGGAGAACTGAGCCAGCAAATAATATTACCCTAGGACAGCAGGCCCCGACAAATCAAGTCCAGAAAGCTTGAAGGGACAGGTCCAACCTCGAACAATCCCCCACAAAGTATACCAAGATGAGAGACAATGTGGCTTACGAGGGAAGAGCTGATGTACCTATAAACTTACCACCCGAATGCTGCCCCTATGTGGCAGTTCTGGTTAACGTCCCCCCCTTGCAGCCAGGTCAGAAGGAAACCCATGACACCCTAAAGAATAGAGTGGTACACTGGCTAGATAAGAATTGTGGATACCCAGTGGCAGGAGCTGACCAGATACTTTTAACGAGAAGAGTGAGCTGGATTGGCCCCCTATGAAAGACTCTTAAAGGAGATTATATAATTATCAATTTTAGAAACCCCAGATGTCCAAGAATTACCCTAGATAGAGCAATTCCACCTATGCAGTTCGATCAGAATATGCCACTACAACCCCTTGGCTTTTTTTTATAGGCACCTAAGGTTGACACAACACAGGGAAGATAGATTAGGCCATTTATGTATGACCCCAGATTTGATAACCCACCCCCAATATGCCCTACCAATCTCGAATAGATACCAAGCCCTGAGTACCCTGCAAGATATCGATTGACAAAAGGGAGACTATCCCCCCAGTATTGAGATCTTTTTCACTGAAGATGGGATAGTTGATCTTCATCATGGAGTGGTGCCACCAGTTGCAATCGCCCTACCTGATAAAGACCCAATTGTTGTCGTAAATATCGAGAGCATCCCCATAGATACCATCTATAAACATAAGGATAAAGACAGTAAGGGCGAGTCCCCTAGTGTTAACTTAGGGACTAAAATAGAAAATGGATATAAAATTGCAACTTGGAATATTGCTGGTCTAATGAGTAAACGGGATTCACTAGGATGGCAAGATTTTATTAATAAACTTGATGTGATTTGCCTACAAGAAACCTGGTGGCCTGACCCTATATATATATAGAAGGTTTCTCCTCATATTGGTTACAGGCAGTGCCATCTCCTGCCGGAAGAGCTAAAGGGGAGCTTCTGATCCTTATTTCAAATAAGCTACCGGCAGTTGTAAAAATAGTTGTCACAATTGGAGTACATTCCCAGATCATGTATGTTGCACAGTAAAGATAGTAAGAATGTGGTTAATTTCTATAATAATGTGTCTGATTCAACCCGCAGTAATATTGTATTTGAGCTGGATAAAGGACTAGATACACTGTTAAATCCGATAAAAAATAATATTGTACTTATATGGGTCGGGGATTTTAATACTCAAATATGTTGTTTGTCTGCCACTCGAGCTTGTGGGAACAAGAATGAAGAGGGTGATGACTGTCTACATTTCCCACATAATGACTATAGAGGAGCTCTAAACTTATTGATTGCCGAATATGACCTAGAATTACTACAGTGTGCTCGTGATACCAATAGTGACCTCATACTAACTTTTATCGGTAGGAATGCTGCATCTACCTTCGATCACGTGTTAATTTCATCTAGTATTAACCATATGTGTTCCACCCCGTGGGTTGCACAGCTGGCACTGAGCGACCACAACTGTATTATAATGTCATTTTTCTTTTGGGGTACAAAAGGGGCAGCCGGTCAAAATACTATTACTAATATCACTCCTTTTAGACCTAATGGAGTATGTATTAAATGGGAGGGAGTGGAACCACAAAAAGTCTTGCATGAAACTGTTTTAAAATGCGGTGCAGAGATTTTTTATTGTCTTAATGAGACTGTATGCCCCACCCAGTTGATAGCTAATTTTATTAAAATGAATACTACTATTGATGGGATTTTGACTGCTCCCTTTAGGGGTAATAGTAGGCAAAGTAGAGGGTAGTTTGACTAAACCTGCACACAGGCCTGCAATCACGGCCTTACATCATAAACCAAGGGATAATGAACTAATTAAAAACCTACGATTTAACTATAAATCTGTCCTCGAGGTGAGGAAAAGGGAATTGCAGGAGTTAGCATGGGACAAGCTTTCTATGGCAGCAGAGCGACACAAAAGGGGATGATGGACGGAACGTTTGAGCCAATCAAACACTCACCCCCAGTCAACTGATCTGGGTTTAATCCATCATCATTCTTTAGCTCACTCCACCACCCCAGCCCAGACATGGCCACATGCAAATCAGTCTGACCCTGTGCCCCATGGGAACAGTCCAGCACGAACTGCCAAGCCATGTCTTCCCTGGACCGGAAACAAGCATCCTAGGACCGGTTTCTGGCATTCCAGCCGTCATCAGCCAGGCTTGCTTGAATCCAGTGGCAAAGTGAGCAGGGGACCCTTTGTATCGCTTTGTTCGCCCTAAGTTGGCGGGGGTATGCCCAGACGTGGGTCCCTTGCTCACTTTGCCACTGGATTCAAGCAAGCCTGGCTGATGACGGCTGGAATGCCAGAAACCGGTCCTAGGATGCTTGTTTCCGGTCCAGGGAAGACATGGCTTGGCAGTTCGGGCTGGACTGTTCCCATGAGGCACAGGGTCAGACTGATTTGCATATGGCCATGTCTGAACTGGGGTGGTGGAGTGAGCTAAAGAATGATGATGGATTAAACCCAGATCAGTTGACTGGGGGTGAGTGTTTGATTGGCTCAAACGTTCCGTCCATCATCCCTTTTGTATCGCTTTGTTCGCCCTAAGTTGGCGGGGGTATGCCCAGACGTGGGTCCCTTGCTCACTTTGCCACTGGATTCAAGCAAGCCTGGCTGATGACGGCTGGAATGCCAGAATCCAGTCCTAGGATGCTTGTTTCCGGTCCAGGGAAGACATGGCTTGGCAGTTCGGGCTGGACTGTTCCCATGAGGCACAGGGTCAGACTGATTTGCATATGGCCATGTCTGAACTGGGGTGGTGGAGTGAGCTAAAGAATGATGATGGATTAAACCCAGATCAGTTGACTGGGGTGAGTGTTTGATTGGCTCAAACGTTCCGTCCATCATCCCCTTTTGTATCGCTTTGTTCGCCCTAAGTTGGCGGGGGTATGCCCAGACGTGGGTCCCTTGCTCACTTTGCCACTGGATTCAAGCAAGCCTGGCTGATGACGGCTGGAATGCCAGAAACCGGTCCTAGGATGCTTGTTTCCGGTCCAGGGAAGACATGGCTTGGCAGTTCGGGCTGGACTGTTCCCATGAGGCACAGGGTCAGACTGATTTGCATATGGCCATGTCTGAACTGGGGTGGTGGAGTGAGCTAAAGAATGATGATGGATTAAACCCAGATCAGTTGACTGGGGGTGAGTGTTTGATTGGCTCAAACGTTCCGTCCATCATCCCCTTTTGTATCGCTTTGTTCGCCCTAAGTTGGCGGGGGTATGCCCAGACGTGGGTCCCTTGCTCACTTTGCCACTGGATTCAAGCAAGCCTGGCTGATGATGGCTGGAATGCCAGAAACCGGTCCTAGGATGCTTGTTTCCGGTCCAGGGAAGACATGGCTTGGCAGTTCGGGCTGGACTGTTCCCATGAGGCACAGGGTCAGACTGATTTGCATATGGCCATGTCTGAACTGGGGTGGTGGAGTGAGCTAAAGAATGATGATGGATTAAACCCAGATCAGTTGACTGGGGGTGAGTGTTTGATTGGCTCAAACGTTCCGTCCATCATCCCCTTTTGTATTGCTTTGTTCGCCCTAAGTTGGCGGGGGTATGCCCAGACGTGGGTCCCTTGCTCACTTTGCCACTGGATTCAAGCAAGCCTGGCTGATGACGGCTGACATGCCAGAAACCGGTCCTAGGATGCTTTTTTCCGGTCCAGGGAAGACATGGCTTGGCAGTTCGGGCTGGACTGTTCCCATGAGGCACAGGGTCAGACTGATTTGCATATGGCCATGTCTGAACTGGGGTGGTGGAGTGAGCTAAAGAATGATGATGGATTAAACCCAGATCAGTTGACTGGGGGTGAGTGTTTGATTGGCTCAAACGTTCCATCCATCATCCCCTTTTGTATCGCTTTGTTCGCCCTAAGTTGGCGGGGGTATGCCCAGACGTGGGTCCCTTGCTCACTTTGCCACTGGATTCAAGCAAGCCTGGCTGATGACGGCTGGAATGCCAGAAACCGGTCCTAGGATGCTTGTTTCCGGTCCAGGGAAGACATGGCTTGGCAGTTCGGGCTGGACTGTTCCCATGAGGCACAGGGTCAGACTGATTTGCATATGGCCATGTCTGAACTGGGGTGGTGGAGTGAGCTAAAGAATGATGATGGATTAAACCCAGATCAGTTGACTGGGGGTGAGTGTTTGATTGGCTCAAACGCTCCGTCCATCATCCCCTTTTGTATCGCTTTGTTCGCCCTAAGTTGGCGGGGGTATGCCCAGACGTGGGTCCCTTGCTCACTTTGCCACTGGATTCAAGCAAGCCTGGCTGATGACGGCTGGAATGCCAGAAACCGGTCCTAGGATGCTTGTTTCCGGTCCAGGGAAGACATGGCTTGGCAGTTCGGGCTGGACTGTTCCCATGAGGCACAGGGTCAGACTGATTTGCATATGACCATGTCTGAACTGGGGTGGTGGAGTGAGCTAAAGAATGATGATGGATTAAACCCAGATCAGTTGACTGGGGGTGAGTGTTTGATTGGCTCAAACGTTCCGTCCATCATCCCCTTTTGTATCGCTTTGTTCGCCCTAAGTTGGCGGGGGTATGCCCAGACGTGGGTCCCTTGCTCACTTTGCCACTGGATTCAAGCAAGCCTGGCTGATGACGGCTGGCATGCCAGAAACCGGTCCTAGGATGCTTGTTTCCGGTCCAGGGAAGACATGGCTTGGCAGTTCGGGCTGGACTGTTCCCATGAGGCACAGGGTCAGACTGATTTGCATATGGCCATGTCTGAACTGGGGTGGTGGAGTGAGCTAAAGAATGATGATGGATTAAACCCAGATCAGTTGACTGGGGGTGAGTGTTTGATTGGCTCAAACGCTCCGTCCATCATCCCCTTTTGTATCGCTTTGTTCGCCCTAAGTTGGCGGGGGTATGCCCAGACGTGGGTCCCTTGCTCACTTTGCCACTGGATTCAAGCAAGCCTGGCTGATGACGGCTGGAATGCCAGAAACCGGTCCTAGGATGCTTGTTTCCGGTCCAGGGAAGACATAGCTTGGCAGTTCGGGCTGGACTGTTCCCATGAGGCACAGGGTCAGACTGATTTGCATATGGCCATGTCTGAACTGGGGTGGTGGAGTGAGCTAAAGAATGATGATGGATTAAACCCAGATCAGTTGACTGGGGGTGAGTGTTTGATTGGCTCAAACGTTCCGTCCATCATCCCCTTTTGTATCGCTTTGTTCGCCCTAAGTTGGCGGGGGTATGCCCAGACGTGGGTCCCTTGCTCACTTTGCCACTGGATTCAAGCAAGCCTGGCTGATGACGGCTGGAATGCCAGAAACCGGTCCTAGGATGCTTGTTTCCGGTCCAGGGAAGACATGGCTTGGCAGTTCGGGCTGGACTGTTCCCATGAGGCACAGGGTCAGACTGATTTGCATATGGCCATGTCTGAACTGGGGTGGTGGAGTGAGCTAAAGAATGATGATGGATTAAACCCAGATCAGTTGACTGGGGGTGAGTGTGTGATTGGCTCAAACGTTCCGTCCATCATCCCCTTTTGTATCGCTTTGTTCGCCCTAAGTTGGCGGGGGTATGCCCAGACGTGGGTCCCTTGCTCACTTTGCCACTGGATTCAAGCAAGCCTGGCTGATGACGGCTGGTATGCCAGAAACCGGTCCTAGGATGCTTGTTTCCGGTCCAGGGAAGACATGGCTTGGCAGTTCGGGCTGGACTGTTCCCATGAGGCACAGGGTCAGACTGATTTGCATATGGCCATGTCTGAACTGGGGTGGTGGAGTGAGCTAAAGAATGATGATGGATTAAACCCAGATCAGTTGACTGGGGGTGAGTGTTTGATTGGCTCAAACGTTCCGTCCATCATCCCCTTTTGTATCGCTTTGTTCGCCCTAAGTTGGCGGGGGTATGCCCAGACGTGGGTCCCTTGCTCACTTTGCCACTGGATTCAAGCAAGCCTGGCTGATGACGGCTGGAATGCCAGAAACCGGTCCTAGGATGCTTGTTTCCGGTCCAGGGAAGACATGGCTTGGCAGTTCGGGCTGGACTGTTCCCATGAGGCACAGGGTCAGACTGATTTGCATATGGCCATGTCTGAACTGGGGTGGTGGAGTGAGCTAAAGAATGATGATGGATTAAACCCAGATCAGTTGACTGGGGGTGAGTGTGTGATTGGCTCAAACGTTCCGTCCATCATCCCCTTTTGTATCGCTTTGTTCGCCCTAAGTTGGCGGGGGTATGCCCAGACGTGGGTCCCTTGCTCACTTTGCCACTGGATTCAAGCAAGCCTGGCTGATGACGGCTGGTATGCCAGAAACCGGTCCTAGGATGCTTGTTTCCGGTCCAGGGAAGACATGGCTTGGCAGTTCGGGCTGGACTGTTCCCATGAGGCGCAGGGTCAGACTGATTTGCATATGGCCATGTCTGAACTGGGGTGGTGGAGTGAGCTAAAGAATGATGATGGATTAAACCCAGATCAGTTGACTGGGGGTGAGTGTTTGATTGGCTCAAACGTTCCGTCCATCATCCCCTTTTTATCGCTTTGTTCGCCCTAAGTTGGCGGGGGTATGCCCAGACGTGGGTCCCTTGCTCACTTTGCCACTGGATTCAAGCAAGCCTGGCTGATGACGGCTGGTATGCCAGAAACCGGTCCTAGGATGCTTGTTTCCGGTCAAGGGAAGACATGGCTTGGCAGTTCGGGCTGGACTGTTCCCATGAGGCACAGGGTCAGACTGATTTGCATATGGCCATGTCTGAACTGGGGTGGTGGAGTGAGCTAAAGAATGATGATGGATTAAACCCAGATCAGTTGACTGGGGGTGAGTGTTTGATTGGCTCAAACGTTCCGTCCATCATCCCCTTTTGTATCGCTTTGTTCGCCCTAAGTTGGCGGGGGTATGCCCAGACGTGGGTCCCTTGCTCACTTTGCCACTGGATTCAAGCAAGCCTGGCTGATGACGGCTGGTATGCCAGAAACCGGTCCTAGGATGCTTGTTTCCGGTCCAGGGAAGACATGGCTTGGCAGTTCGGGCTGGACTGTTCCCATGAGGCACAGGGTCAGACTGATTTGCATATGGCCATGTCTGAACTGGGGTGGTGGAGTGAGCTAAAGAATGATGATGGATTAAACCCAGATCAGTTGACTGGGGGTGAGTGTTTGATTGGCTCAAACGTTCCGTCCATCATCCCCTTTTGTATCGCTTTGTTCGCCCTAAGTTGGCGGGGGTATGCCCAGACGTGGGTCCCTTGCTCACTTTGCCACTGGATTCAAGCAAGCCTGGCTGATGACGGCTGGAATGCCAGAAACCGGTCCTAGGATGCTTGTTTCCGGTCCAGGGAAGACATGGCTTGGCAGTTCGGGCTGGACTGTTCCCATGAGGCACAGGGTCAGACTGATTTGCATATGGCCATGTCTGAACTGGGGTGGTGGAGTGAGCTAAAGAATGATGATGGATTAAACCCAGATCAGTTGACTGGGGGTGAGTGTTTGATTGGCTCAAACGTTCCGTCCATCATCCCCTTTGTATCGCTTTGTTCGCCCTAAGTTGGCGGGGGTATGCCCAGACATGGGTCCCTTGCTCACTTTGCCACTGGATTCAAGCAAGCCTGGCTGATGACGGCTGGAATGCCAGAAACCGGTCCTAGGATGCTTGTTTCCGGTCCAGGGAAGACATGGCTTGGCAGTTCGGGCTGGACTGTTCCCATGAGACACAGGGTCAGACTGATTTGCATATGGCCATGTCTGAACTGGGGTGGTGGAGTGAGCTAAAGAATGATGATGGATTAAACCCAGATCAGTTGACTGGGGGTGAGTGTTTGATTGGCTCAAACGTTCCGTCCATCATCCCCTTTTGTATCGTTCTATGGCAGCAGATACAGCGAACAATAAGTTATTTTGGGAAACAGTGAACTTGCCGTTTTTAAAGTATGATTAATTCCCTGAATTATTATCCAATGTTACCTGTGAAGCGTGGGTGTTCCATTTTTCTAGTATTTTTAACCCGCCGGATCATGAAGCATCTAGGGCACAAAGCCCAACACAGAGTAAGTGGCCAGTTATACCCTTAAATATTACAACCGAAGAGGTACAGATAGGACTGAAGGAAAGCGGGGGGGAAACCCCGGGCCCAAATGGGGTCTAAGTAGACGTTTATAAAGCAGCAATAGATCTATGGGGGCCCATTCTTACCAGAGAATTTAATATAGCTGTGACAGAGTATATACCTCCCTCATGGGGTCAATCCGTTATATCTCTATTTTTTAAAAAGGCAACAAGTCTGAAGCCAAAAATTACCGCCCCATATCGCTCCTAGACTCATCAGTAAAGGGGATGAGTAAAGTGCTGCTTGTGAGACTAGAAGAGTGGGCAAATGAAAATGAGATACTCTCTCCAGCACAAGATGGTTTTAGGAAAGGGCTAGGGACCGTAGAGCAATGCATCAATTTAGAACTACTAATAGGCAAATATATATGCTCAAAAGAAGGGAGATTATATCTATGCTTTGCAGATCCTAGCAGCGCCTTTGATCTGGTTGATCATACAATTCTGTGGCCAACTCTGCTTAGTCTCGGCGCACCTAAACCCATAATCTTCTTTCTCGCAAGGCTTTACGAAATGTTATCATGCAAGGTGCGATACGGGCAGCGGGGCGAGTGTACACCAAATTTTGATGTAAAACGAGGTATCCGACAGGGCTGTGTCCTCGCCCCACTCCTTTTTTCATTATTTATAAATGAGATCGATAAAGTTTTGCAGTTGGTCCAGGCGGATGTACCTCAAATTGCCGGTAGTTCCATACCTGTCCTACTATATGCAGACGATGCTGTACTGCTTTCTAGGACCCCGGTAGGCCTACAATGATTAATGGATAATTTTAGGAATTTTATTGCTACAAGGAAACTGTTAATTATTAAAACAAAAACTTTTACTATGATATGTGGCCCTAAACCAAAGAAATGCAAAACTTTTTACATTGACAGTACCCCAGTAGAAACCGTTAATACTTTTTATTACCTGGGAGTAACTTATTCAGGCAATGGGAAACGGACTCATGAATTAACTAATGTCCATTCTAAGATGGCTAAGAGTGCACATGGGGTTTATAGATTTGCCTCAAAACTAGGCAATCGCCCGGTAAAGGAAATGATAGCAATGTATAATACTAGATGTGTTGCTATCGCCCTATATGGTGCAGGGGTGTGGGGCCATAAATGTAGTCAGACTCTGCAGCAAGAAGAAAACATTTTTTTTAAAACGTCTCTTAAGTTTACCCCCATCAGCGTCCACTGAAATAATAAATCAAGAAGTAGGACTAATATACCTAGCCGATCTGATTGCTATGCGGCCGTTGCTGCTACGGAGATCTATTTGGGCCAAAGAAGAAACTAACTTCACTAAATCCATTATTAATGATTGCCTACTCCTGGATAACAAATCATGTATCCCATGGTTAAAATATATCAGTGATATATAATAAATTATTTAAATTACAGACTCATGTAGACCCGGGACATGTGATAACCTTAACTAAACAGGATATTACGGATTCATTTTTGGCTTATAAAGCAGAAACCCGTATGGGTGTGGTAGGGAAGCAATCCACCTTTATATTTTACCAAACAATTGTATCGAGAAGGGGAATTCAAGATTATCTGACCATAGTGACCAAGCCTTCACACCGTTCTGCATTGATTAGATTGAGACTAGGTATAGCAAACCATTTAGTCGCTTTTCCTGTATTGAAAATTTGTCCCCTACTTTCTACCCCCTGCCCCTGCAACGAGCAATCTAAGCAAAGCACAATGCACTTTATGGTCTTTTGTAATTTTTATCTGCATTTTAGACGTTATTACTTGACACCACTTTTTATCAAATATAATGTGAGAACACACTATGCTGCTATGAAATTACTTGTTGCCCTTGAGAACCCTGGGATTTGTTTTTATGTTGCGTCTTATATTTTAAAAGCAATTAATGTAAGGAAAGGCATTGTTCTCTGAAAATTGAGCTACAAACATTTTGATATGGAATATTCTATGTATGTATGAAGAAATTCTTCCTTCGAGCACTGTATTTTAAATTTGTTACTGCTTTTATGGTTGTTTGAACATACCGAATAAAGCTTATTTTGACTTGATATCCCTTGGTCTGAGTGCACTATGTAACCAGGCACTACACCTTGAGGTACCCAGCATATGTAAGCCTAGAAGGACACACCACTGTGTTCGCACACAATTTTTTTTTTTAATTTGAGATCTAGTACATACTTATTATATTGCTGTACTTAGAAGGAGACACCAAAGTGTTTACACCTCAAATTGTTTTTTGATTTCACTCTCAGCTGAGATGTTGCTCACACCGATCATATGGGCAAGCCATAACATTGAAAACCCCCTGGGAAGCCCATCCTGTCCTCATATACTCCCTTATACTATTCAACTTTAGGACACCTGCTCCACCAGTAATCTGTTGAGAATCTTATTGGATCACTAACCACCCCTCCTGTGTCCCATTATATACATAACCCTTTGGGTACCTGTTTGTCAAGTAATTTGCCCAGTACCAACTACCCATATTACTACTGGATTTTAACACCCCCTTTCAGATCTCTTCACCTGCACATCATACTTGCCATACATTTCTTCCCCCAAGTGGAGGTGTTCACTGAGTTTTTTAGGACATGATTTACCTCTCTAAGATGGCTGCCATAGTACTTAACCATCAGCCAACCTCTCCGGGCCACGCCCCCAGCCACGCAACAGGCCGGCCCTTCCAATTCACTTTTGACACAGAGCCGGCGGACTGATTGACAGCGCCGGCTCTACTTGAACACTGCTGCTCTTAGGAACCAGTTCCTTCTGGGTAAGCAGACGTGGGTAGGTGACTATGCCAAATGCTACCAGAAAACACTGTGTGTACATCTTCATGAGCAGCCGGGAGTCCTCCCTGAGCTCCCGATTCCTTTATTTCTAACTTTCATTTTCAACTTATAACCGTGAGCCCCTTCCTGTTACCTCACCAACAGATCACATGTAGCGAACGCCTGCTATCACCTCAGAGGCACTTTCCGTTACTTTGAGAGGGTAAGCGAGATACCACTCTTAACTATTCCTTTATATATATTTATGTATGTGTTATGTGGGATGAGTCTATGTGGTCCTGCTAATGATGTAGCACATTTCTATGGGCATGTGACCACTGGTCACTCATACTTAAATTTTTTGTATGAGTGACACTTAGCAATGAGATGAACTCCCCTACACATGTAGCATGTCTTTTTCCATTACGTGCCTTTACTATCTAGCCACTATATACTCCTTATGGTTGATACATCCTTACCCCTTTTTTTCTCTTCTCTCTGTTTCAGGTTGGATTTTTCTTAGGTGACTGATGAAAAAGAAATTCCCGCACCTAACTACTTAGGGGGATATTCTCAAGAACGTGCGATAAACATCGCCAAAATAGGCTAACGCAATTTTCAACATCGCCGCCCATCGCGGGAAAAAACTCTGTGTTAACGTCTTATTCCCAACACGGCGGTAACATGCGATAGTTACCCGAGAATGCCACAAATGTCCGCGTTACAACCACCGCGACGGCGCTAAAAAAGGAAACCCGAACGTGAAAAAAGTTGCGATGGGCCCAACCGCGATAGAAAAATCGGGGACAAGCGGCGCCAGGCTTGCAATTCCCACGTCAGGCGGGAAAAATCCACATAAAAGCAGCAAAAAAACAAAAAAAAACAAACACATAACAACTGCGAAGCACAATGGAGGTAGCAGGAGCAAGTACAGAGGACAAGCCGGACCCCACAAGCCCCACGGAGGACCAGCCTGGGACCTCGGGGTCAGGGAAGGGCAAGAAGAAGAGGAAGACACGTGTCAGTCCGCAGGAAAACAGGATTCTGATAACGGAGGTGGTAGAACACCGTCAACATCTGATCGTCACCTCCACTGTGTCATTGGCAACAAAAAATGGAATATGGCAGTCCATCGTGGACAAGGTGAATGCAGTCGGAGTGCTGAGGAGGACAATAGACGAGGTCAAGAGGCGCTGGAATGATGTGAAGCGCAAAACCAAGCAGAAACTTGCAGACAACTGCAAAGCAGCAATGCAGACTGGGGGTGGGAGTCCTGCGCCACAGGAGGAGCTGGATGAGATGGAGGAACTGGTGTCCACAGTCATCAGTGTGGAGACGGTGGCAGGAGTTGGGGGACCGGACACTGCTCAACATGACCTGACACACCAGCAACAGGGTGAGTAACCACCAGGGCCTGAGGGGACGGGGGGAGATGGGCACAATGGCACACATGCACAATGGAGTATAGCACACTGCACAACCACAATGACTCTGGATCATTTCCCTGAACTCCTTGCCATACTGCAGCACACATAGTACCACCTAATGCAAGGAAAACCATAGTGCATGCCCTGGTGACTGCCCAATTGGACTATGGGAACGTACTGTATCTGGGAACACCAAAAAAGGGGCTAGCCAAATTGCAGGTGGTGCAAAATGCGGCGGCCCGGTTGGTACTGGGTCTCCCCAGAAGAGCTTCTACAAGGACAGCCCTGCAGGACTTACATTGGCTGCCGGTGGAGAAGAGGGTTCTGTTCAAGTCAATGTGTTATTGCCATAAAATTCTTGCAAAAAAAGGTCCGCGGTACCTGCACCCTTTAATAACACAATATATTCCAGGCCGCAATTTACGATCAGAAGGAAGGGCGCTAGTGAAGGTTCCAAGAGCTCAGAGGGCAAGAATGGGGGCAAGGTCCTTCAGATATCTTGCGGCAAAATCTTGGAATGGGCTCCCGGAAACCCTAAGAATGGAACCATGCGAAACAAAATTTAGAAAAAAGCTAAAAACATGGCTATTCTCCTCTGCATCCTAAAGTGAATGATAGCGACAGGATTGTGTCGGTAGGTAGTTCAAGTGACGTGTCTAGGGCCGTCTCCTACTAGCGAGT
The DNA here is from genome assembly GCA_963921515.1 of Calotriton arnoldi. Classification (NCBI taxonomy): domain Eukaryota; kingdom Metazoa; phylum Chordata; class Amphibia; order Caudata; family Salamandridae; genus Calotriton; species Calotriton arnoldi. The sequence goes on along the minus strand of CAWUFW010001478.1, from coordinate 57,094 downwards.
CCGTTCAGCGCGGGGACACGCCGGTTGGCGTAACCATGCGCTTTAGAAATGGTTAAATAAATAAATAGTAACAGCAAGTAGTCCCCCGTCCACAATGTGCCCAGAGGGGGTCCTCCCCACACATCACCAATTTCACAACAAACCCATGCACATGTGCTGAACCCAGCCAAGTGACACTACTTGACGATGAGTATGTCTGCCGGCTACTCATCAATCAATCAATCAATCAATCAATCACAGAATTTGTAAAGCGCACTACTTACCCGTGAGGGTCTCAAGGCGCTGGGGAGAAAAAAAAGGGGGGTGCTGCTACCGGTCGAACAACCAGGTCTTGAGTAGCCTCCTGAAGGTCAGCAGGTCTTGGGTCTGTCGTAGGCTTAGTGGAAGGGTGTTCCAGGTCTTGGCGGCGAGGTGGGAGAAGGATCTGCCGCCGGTGGTAGTTCTTCGAATGCGAGGGACGGTGGCGAGGGAGAGGTCGGCGGAACGGAGTTGGTGGTTGGGGACGTAGAAGAGGAGTCGTCTGTTGCACGCCACGACACCGTGGTGGCTGAGTGTGGTCCACATCCGGATAGGAGCAGGTCACACACTGACACATCCACGTGCACAAACAACCCCTGACGGCAACAAGACATCTGCAGACAAACCATGCCCAAGAGTCCCAACTCCCACCAAGAGCCCAATTTACCCAAGTATGCAACATCTCAGCACTGCATAAGCACAGAAGTCAAAGGCACACCGCCTGAAAGGGAGAAGGCCAAGCAAAGTCTGAGCTGCAGGGGCGACTCTCCCACAATGCAGCACACACAAGAATCAGAGCACATCAACATTGACAACAATGTGGTACAAACTGCAACACTTGCACAACAGAACAGAGGACACAACTGCTGCCGCTTGTGTGTAGAAACTGGCCAATCACATTTGGCATAGCAGGAAACTGTGACATGATAATGGACAAGTACAACCCCACATCCCTGATGGTGCACATATGTCCACTGTCCCGCTTCAAATAGGCAGCACATCCTAAATAGTCACAATGTACATTGTCATGCAGTCTGTTCTGATACTTGGCCAATGCGTGAACATACATGGAACACACTGTTAAACTGCATCTCCCCTTTACATTGCAGAGGGAGAATCCACTACTCCCGCAGAGCAGACCGAACACCTCCTCACTGATGATGAGAAGGACCATCCCCACCTTCAACATCGACACCCTCCAGGAGCTTATCAACAACTTCAGCACCCCACCCCACCCCCACCCCCAGGAGCAGGGCAGCCCAGAAACATCGAGGAGACCCCACCCCCTGCACAGACCACACAGCAGGAGGCACCCACCACCCCGGCTGTCTCCCAGGCCCCCCCGAACAACACATGGCCTTCCAACGCCGTGTGTTAGAGGGCCAGAAGGAGATGGCTGATCAGGTGAGGGTGGGGTTCTACCTCATGGCAGCCAAACTAGATGCCATCCATGGGTGTCTACGTCCCATCAGGGACCACTTACAGTCCCTAACGGACACCCACAGTCCACTCCATGGTCTCCAACGAGCCCTGGCTGACATCGCTGGAGTCCTGACTCGGAGACAAGAACACTTGTCTGGTCAGAGTGGCTCCAGCGATCTCAGCCGGGAGATGGGACACATGCGGAGGCTCATGGAGGACATGGTGCGGATGGAGGCAGAAAGGATGGCTGCCACGGCTGCACATTAGCGAGATGTAGCTGGGATCTATCATGCCCTGCAGATCCTCATCATGGCATTGCTGCCACAAGGCCTGGCGCAGATGAATGCTGCTGCTCCTACACCATCCACATCTCCGCCCCCTGATGTGTCAGTGCCCCACAGTGCGGCAGACATTCCACCTCCGGCACCTGATGTGTCACTGCCACACAGTGCGGCCGACAATCCACCTCCGGCCCCTGATGTGTCAGTACCACACAGTGCTGCAGCCGAAACACCACCACCGCCAGGTGAGGCACATCACACATCAGAGGACGAAGATGCAGATGAATCTGCCTTAGTGGTGAGGAGGAGGCGGTAGCATTCATTTCCGCCATATGGCCTGTTTCTGCTTGGTGTGGCCCTTTGCATCATCACCTTCCACTGTCACCAGATACACTCTGCGGCACTCACCTTGGACCTCGACATGGACTGCCATATACTGTTTGGTTACCAATGACACAGCAATCAGACTGCGGACTGAACTCTTCCTCTTCCGATGAACTTGTCCTTCCCTAATGGACTCTGGCTGGCCCTCCATGGGGCAACAATGTCAAGTGGGGTGTGCATGGCTCTGTACTGCTCCAGCTGCTACCCTCCAATGAATGTGAATAAAACATTCAAATTCACACAGATGTGTCATGTCTATGACAAGTATGACAGTATGGATGAATGTTGGGTCACTGATTCGCCCTCACGTCCATTTTGCACATGTTGTGGGGGTTGGGTCACATGGTGCAACATTGCTGATTGCGGTCCGGGTGGTGCAGACACTACAACGGAGACACACGCAATGGTTACTTCCTTGTCCAGGCCAGTATTGAACCACGCCCAGATCCCCGGGCTCATCGTTCACACCCCTATGCTGGGCTGGCATACGCCAGGCCAGCCCACTCCGCTTACGCTCACAGGGGGTGACGACACAGCTACATGTCCCAGGTCTTCCCCGTAGTGATCTGCTGGTCACTGGTCTAGTTGTCAGCATGCCACAGCCACTCCCTGGGGCTGGTTTACACCCACACCACACCCATCCAGCACAGGCGTCACGGGACATGTGACCCTGCCAATATAAGGGGCCCACCACAGCACATCCCCCACTGCCGGAGGTGACATGATGGCGTCCGCACCACGAGGCTCAATCATGAGGGGGCCGTGACTTGCGTTGCACTGAGTTAGTGGCACCCGATGGCCTGCGTCCGGCACAGGCTGTGGCGATGACTTGCGCTGCACAGAGTTAGTGGCACCCGATGGCCTGCGTCTGGCACGGGCCGACCGCCACGTGGTGATGACTTGCGTTGCACTGAGTTAGGCCCACCTGAAGAGCTGAGTGGGTGTGCAGCCTGCAATGATGCGTTGGCCTCGATACGTCATCCAGCGAATCAAGACTCAAATTGAACAGTGTGCCCAGCTGGACCGCAGTGTACGCGCAGGCAGCAGTCAGCACACACATGACTCCACGGTGCGGTGCCGCAGGGTGCACTGGGGGCCTGTGGCGTGGAAACCAGCGACCGGCTGAGGAGGTTGCACCGGCACATGGAGGGCCCTCTTGGACACACGCCGGTGGCGGCAGGTGAGCATTGAGGCCTGGGTGCGCAGGGGCGGGCAGTCATCGCTGGGCGGCGGAATGGTCTGGGGACCAGGGCTGGGGTGCAGCAGGCGCACAGGATCGCGCAGGCACCACCGGTCACGGCGGCGGCCACGTGGCTGGGTGGGGGGCGCCACCCTGGCAGACACGAGCCTGCATGCGATGACGAGATGTGCGTGGGTTGGCTTGGGACGTAGTCACCTCATCTCCAGTGTGGATACGGACGTTGAATGTGGTCGGGCACGTGTGTGTAGGCCTATGGTCACGATATGGTGGACACAGAGGCACACGCAGTAGTTACTGTGGTGGCCATCCCGGAAGTGGACCACACCCAGGGCCCCGGGCTATTCATTCGTGACATACGCCGGCCAAGGCCGCTCCACTCAGGCTTACAGGGGGGGACCACATGGCTACATGTCCAAGCTCTTCCACACTGCCTGGGGTAGCCTGTTTGCGTCCACTGTCCACTACACTGCATACACCAGCAGTAGATGTCCACATGGACCTGTCTGTGTTCTGCATACTGAAATCTGTCCAGCACATCTCCACCACACTTGGCATTGTGTCCTTTCTTATTGCTGGGGCACTTCCCTCCTTCACACATTCTTGGTTCCCACCTCTCCCCACATTCTGCAATTGTGTGGCAGAGGGGCTCTGCCTTTGTGGATGGTTTGTCTACATGTCTGTCCCCTGTTACCACGGTTACTTGTGTTGTCGTGTCCGGTAGTTGGGCCTGTTGTTTGGCATGTTGTATGTGATTTTGTTACGTGTGCTCTCCCACAGTTGTGAGTTGTGTGGTTGTGGAGTTGAGGTGTGTGGTGTGTTCAGTTAGTACTTACCAATGAGTAGTGCATTGCCATGGGTGCCATCCTGGTAGCGCTGGTTGTTGATGGACTGTCAGAAGATGTATGTATCATGCACACTGCCTGTGAAGTTGGCAACGACATTGGGGAGTGGTCCACTATCGCCTGCACATTGATGGAATGCGTGTGCTTTCTGTGGCGGTTGTTGTGTGCAGGGTCGGCAGGGGGCACAAGTGGTACATGTGTACAGTCAATTGCCCCCGACACGTGCGGTAAGGCAGCTATGGCGTAGTTCCCTTGCATGGTCTCCAGCTGTTCATGCACAGCGTGGGTGTAGCTCCTATTTCCCTAATAGGCTCAGCGCATTGGAATAATATATCCTATAGGTTTGACATAGGACTAAGGTCAGTATGTCCCTATCGAGTATATTAAACTTAATTATTTGGGCCAGCTAGCTCAGAGGCCACTAGAAACTCCTTGACAACAAGAAGGGAGTAGTTTCTGGCAGCCGCAAAACATGACCACTGTGTTTCCCTTTAGAATCAGAACGTGTCCCAGAGTTGTGGAAACAATAGATAACTATTTCACTCAGCTCAGTCGTGCATGCTTAGTTTTCTCCAAGTTACACAGAAAGAAATAGACGGGCGTTTCAATAAAGGATTTATTGAACAGTCTTGTTTCTGGTGTAAGTAAAATGTGCTGTTACGATCACAAGACAGTATGCGAGATAAATAATGTAGTGTGAGCAGTAGAAATAAATAATACTGTGAGAGCATTATCTTTTAGTACATATGCTGTTACATAAATAACACACTAAAAATGCGAGTACTCATACGATGCGTTTCTAATCTAGTTCTACCCCAATGTACCTAACCTAACCTAGGTGTAGGAAGAGGGAAGAAGTAGGTGAAGTATTCCTTACTATGGTATACTAAGAGTATGTTAAGTCTAGTATGCCTAGTATGCCAAGAGTCCCTCTAGGTTCTAGTCAGCTCCATACCTGAAGAATGAGAGAGGTAGGAATCTCTTTGCCAGACTCGAACTCCAACACCCCGCAAGGGAAGTCAGATCACTGGAAGCTGGAAGCTGGGCTCTCTGCGTGCAGGGAATGGCAGCGTCTTCTCAGTGCGTCAGGCTGGGAAACGGGCTCCTCTGAAGTCGAGGTCTCCTCTGGTTTACAGGGGCTAGGGAAGGTATATTTATACCTGAGAGCACCTAAGAATGTTAGCATTGACGTGAGTTGGACAGCGAAAGACGTCATGAATGAACCCCCTAAGGAATAATGGTACATGAATAATATATGAGTCCTTGAAGAAATCAATAGTCCTGGACTAGGGAAACTCCCGCAGCCTAAGGGTCTCTTCTTCATGAACTCGTTGTGACGTTAGGGTGGACGGATGTCAGAGACCATGCCTGTATTTGGAGTGCACGGTTTAATGCCTAAATAAGGGCTGGGATTTTATGCCTATATAAGGGCAGGGCGAATTGTGCCTATATAAGGACATGATACTGGAAAGCCCGTTTATGGATACCCTAAGAGGAATACAACACCCACTCCTCTTTCGTGTGTACGATAATACTAAAATGCTAAACATTTAAAATGCTAAACATTAAAATGGAGTACTGCATATTTCTAACATTTTTCATAAAACCATTTAAAAAAGGTATTTAAAAAACCTATTAGAATGCAAAAAGGTACTGTACATTTGAAGCATTGCTTTTCATTACAGGCATAAAGTTCGAATAATAAATGCAATTGGAATGAAATAAGCAGTAATATTTACATGTGACAGAAAATGATCGATAAGTTACTCAAAAATCAAAGTCATTTCATGTCATGAAAATTAATGAACTGTTTTAGACACACAAGATGACTAAGTGTCCGTGGAAGTACCTAGAAGTCTGTATTATAAGGCTAGTTCTACTTTAAGAAGATCAATGTGCCATTTTCGTTAAAAAAAAATGGGGAAAAAGTTCAATTTTGGTAGAGTTCCAAGTTGTTTTAAAATGAAGGCCAAATTGTCACTGCATCTCCCGGAACACTGTATGCCGAATCAGAGTTAGTTCACGGGTCTGGTGTAAACATGAGATCATCTATTTCAATAGACAAAACATCATCCACGGTTGTTGGTGTCAGCTGGAACACCTCTTGTAGTAGATTAATTGCACAGAGATGGGAAGCAATGCTTCCAGCATAGTTTTCCTCAGCAATGTGCGCGTCCGTTGTTACCTGTGTGCCTGGAGTTCTTTCTCGTACCTCAGCAGCAGCCGGAAGCATCTGTGAGATCTCAATGAATGCTGACATCAGGATAGGAAGCCTCTGGGGACAACACAGAGCATGGGCCGTTATCTGGTCCAGCAGAGTATCGACATCCGTTGGCGTTGCTGATGGAAATGTTAGACAGGTGTCCAACACGCATTCTTCACCGCATAGCAGGCATCGTAGAACAGGTAAGATGCAATCTTGCCAGATTGGTCTGAACGACAGGAACCAAGTTGTATTAAGGTCCCGTAGACGAGTCATGCCCAAAAGCTTTACTATTTGCTCACAGCACTTTCGTTCAAGGAGAGCTTTCTCCAGTTCGCTTGGAGTGATGTCTGCGAATAGGCTGGCCATAGCGCAATAGCAGGAAGAGAAATAGAATTCCGGCAACAAGTGCTAGAATTAATGGTATGCCACCAAACACCGAATGTGCAAAGTTCGGGATGATTCCGAGTATTGCCTGGAAAGGTGCTAACAGACCTGAGCAGATGCTCTTAAATACATGTATAATGCCAGTTGTATCAGACATGTTAAAGATACGTCATATCATTTCCACGAAATGTATAGGGTAGTTTGTACGTATTAAAGTCTGTATCTCAGCCGAAGTCCTTGCAACTTGTAGATCATAGGTTTCTTTGGCCGAGGTCAAAGGCACTGTTTGCTGTAAAAGCATGGCTTTCATTCTGCTTAGAGTATCAAATCTTATAAAAGAGACGTTCAGCGAAGGCCATAGAGGCGACTCCCTGACTGTGTCTATTGGGGGAAACAATACTTGCATACAGCAAGTGACCCTGGAGTTGACCGTTACTAGATATGGGATGCCTGGCAGCATTCCGCAGCAGCTCTGATCATTCAACATGAGGTAACTCCCATAAGAAAGTTGTCCAAACGCTGGATTAATCACAGCAGCTGGAGTACCCTGCTGATGGCAAGACAAATTTTCCACTGAACCATTACAAGCCCCGTGCAAGGAAATGTCTTGACATATAAGTGAACCACTCAGTGCAAGTTTACAGTTTGAACCGCTCAAAAACACTTCACGATCCCCACTCCAACATCTATATGTATACGGTAAATCCCACGATGTTTTAATGTATTCCTTACCCAACCTTTCATATTTGCCTGCTTGCATTTGTCTGAGGCAATACTGAAACTGAAAAGTACTCACAGGTAATGTTATTTTGCCATGAATAAGCCATTCTGTAGCTGGTTTTTCTGCCACAGTGAATGGTAACTTCTCTAATTTTTCAATGCTCAGCACTGTATACTTTGCTCCTCTTTGTGCCAGTTCGATCTGTTTATCAGTGAGATTGTATTCTGCAAACAGAGCCGTTGTGTTGATGAAACGCCAAGGCACATAGCCCGCTCGCAAAGATTGCAGCGTCCAGCTTAATAACATAATAGAACGTAATTGAGATTGGCCTTGTTGTAACATCGCCAAATCTTGTTCTAGAATGTTGATAGCAGAGGATACAATGCCATCCAATGAATATATTCTGGAGGACAAAGTTGTTAACCCATTGTCGACCACAGAAGAGAGTGTTTTCTCTAAATTAATACGATCAAGTTCATGTATTCGTTCTGCGGCCTCTATCTGTGATACCTTCCAAGCTTCATTATAAGCAGCATAAATGCCGGCATATATGAAACGTTTTTGACGCGGTTTTCTTGGTCCAAGCAAGAATTCCCTAAGGTCTGCGTCCTTTTTAAGTAAGGTTAAGTGTTGTTTCACATCCTGTAGTGTAGACTTATGCAGCCAATCGAGGCATAATTTACCTACACTGTATGTTGTTACTACCCCCGGATGTTGTCTTTGGACGTATCTTGGGTCTGGCCTATGACTAGTAAAGCCCTGAGTTTTATTCAGGAATCTTTCCTGACACTTATTCGTGTCTGTGGGCCAGATCAACCATTTTTTTCAATCAGGATTAGATCTGTTGAGTTGTAGTATATTCTCAACTGTCACCACTGCCTTTGTATTATTTTCACTGGCAGGTGTTGGTACAGAAGGTGTGTTCATCTCTTTTATCTTGGCTAATCCAAGACAAGATGTTTGTTGGATAGTTTCATTCAAAAACATTATTTGTTCTGGGATGATGCAGGCTCTAAATAAAGCTTCTATCCCCTGCACTTGCCAATCTTTAGTACCCAACACAGTTTTTGTGTCAATTGTGTCTTTCCAAAAGTTGAAACCCTGTCTAGACAGTTGGGCATTAAAAAATGCAGAATAAATCTGTTTTGTATTTGTTAACATAATTTTCAGTCCTGTCTTGTTTACATTTTTATAGTAAAACATTTCTGGTTCAGATGTATTGTATCCTGAAAAATATGGAAACTTATTAGCAAATGTTTTTGAACTACCTTTAGGTGGTGTAGGACAATGTTCCCATTGGTTAAACATAAACACATTTCTTGGATATGCAGATTTATGCAAATAATGATGACCATAGTGACTATAACAATACATTTGTTCATAGTCTGATGAACCCTCTAAATATTCATGTTTAGAAAATGCAGCAGATTTTTCTAGGTCAAACATTATATCGTTTACAGTCTCAAAGTCCCAATCATCTGAATAGGTACTGGACGTAATTAGATCACTTAGTGAAATTTTAAACAAATGTGGAATGTTCAATTGTTCATTCGGGCCGAAGATATCATAATCTGTTTTGTCCCACACTATACCATCCTGTATAGGAACAGCTGTGATGTTCACTGATGACAAGTCTCTTGCTTCACGATGGGAAGATTTATGAGGTTTCAAAAGTACGTTTACGTCTTTTCCTTCAGTGTTCACATGGATGTATCTGCCACTTATAAGCACGCTCACAGTTGTTACCAAAGCTAGCCAGAGCAGGAAAACAAAAGTCCAGATGTAATCCAGAGTTCAATCCATGGAGAAACCAAATAAGTCTTTTTCAGAAAGTGAAGAAAGTCTTGTACTTGCTGCTTGAATTTCAATGACACTGGCGTCGTTTCTGGTTCACTCGGATCTTCTGAGAACGTATCAAAGTTAATGAAATAGCCAGAAGCAGTTCTGTCAATTGTTGGAATTGCATCAGGATTTGTAGAAATCACTGGAACCAGTTCATCACTTGCCACGTTGGTGTAGACAGGTGTATTTTGGACGAACTGTTACTTGGTGTTCAAGAGGGATGAGTTCCATAGCGTTGTTGCATAGTCCTCCGTCTGTTACAGCTGAATTCTCGATCGTTATCAGTCTTTCAGTCTGAACCTCTTGGATAGTAGCGAGAGGAGTGTGTCTGCTACTAGGTCGGAGTCCACGAGGCCTACTATTTAGTACTGGCCACATACTGTGGTTTGATCAGGTCGATGGACACAAATCTTTTCTCCTTTCTTCCAGCAAGGGGCGGCAGAAGTACTGTTCTTGTTCCTTGAACTGCTAGGACAGGTACTGGTTGTCTGTAAGAAGGTCCAAATTCCTTCTTGACCGCAATTTTTTCTCTGACTAGATCCCCAACTTTTGGAATCCAGACAGGCCTTGCTGGGACAGCCAGTTGATCCCCAGTGGTGGTTGACTGTAGGAATATGTTGCTTTGTTTCGTTCTTAATTTGTTTAAGTCCTGTAAAACAGGCAAACGATCTTTGATATCAAAGGGTTTATTTTCCACCACTGTGCCTATGTGTTCAAGGTCCGGTACCCACATTCTTGTCCCAAATAGGATCTCATATGGAGTGACCCCCCCTAGAGAACTTCTTGGCAGATTGTTCATTGCGCGCTGTACGCCACTAAGGTGTTTGACCCACCCATCACCCGAACCTAATACCCTAGCTGTTATAGACTGCTTTATGTCCCGGTTTTTCCTTTCCACAACCGAATTTCCCTCAGGATGGAATGGAGAGGAGTACCGCAATGCAACGCCCAGACTGGCCATGGCTTCTTTGTAAGCCCTAGAGCTAAACGCAGGACCCTGGTCAGAATGTAGCGTGCCTATTGCGTATGTGCCGATAAAGACTCGCAAATCTTTTATAACAGTTCGAGCGTCAGCCGAGCGCTGAGGCCATAACCATAGGAACCTAGATTCAGTATTTGCGGGAATGCCTTTGTCCAGTAGGACGCAGGCGCGTAGATAGTCGAATGCTGTCTAACAGTGGTGTCTGTACTGGGCTGCCGCATTCGCAGCATGGTGTCTGGTGGCTCTCTCGCTGTAATTTACAGTCTAAGCAGTTGTTGATGAATATGTGAATTTCTGTATTCATTCCAGGCCACCAGTACATCTCTTTTTTTTTTAAAGACAATTTTTATTCGTCAAATTTACACAGATAATGCGGTACCCTGCACACCAGAGCCAGCCGCCCAATCAAACAGCTATAAGGAAGCGATTCCACTGGATTTGACATTTACGAAATATATAGAAGCATGTATGTATAACTGAAAATTACATATCCCAACTCCCCCCACCCTCGCCCCACCCCCCCCCCAGGATCACGTCTGGTCCTCACAGTCCGGCTCAGGCCGGGTTTCCGAGCAAAGGCATCCCAGTATCCAGGTTCCACCCAGGAGGCTCCTCCCCCGTTCAGTATCCCAGCGAAAGATTATGCTGGGCGGGAATCCGCAGAGTCCGGTAATGGTTCCAGCCATAGCCCCCGATAGTCTGCCCATCTTTTCCATATCTTGTAATGTTTACGTGGACAGCCCCTGGCAACAAATATGGGTTTCTCCAGCCCCATGCAAAAATCTAGACCGTTCTTCCAAGCTGTAACCGAAGGGGGCCGCGGAGCCTTCCATGCCCTGGCGATATCTCTTTTGGCCAGGGTAAAGCCAAGGAGCATTAAATGCCTTTTGCAGATGTTTCCCCCTACCCCCTCCACAATGTGCAGTAGAGCCAAGCGTGGTGTGCGAGGGAGCTCCCATCCCAACACTTCAGCCAGGCAATCAAATACCCCCCTCCAGAACCGGTCTAGGGACAGGCAATCCCATATTGTATGTAGCAGTGTGCCCTCCTCTCGATTACACCGCAAGCACACCAGGGAGGCTATCAGCCCTGCCTTCCATAGTCGCGCTCGCGTGTAGTAGACCCTATGTAGGAATTTGAATTGAACCAATCGGAAACGTACTGCTATGGCCGCCCCCCGTGGGGACGCCAGGGCCTCGTTCCAATCCTCCTCATCCATAGGACCTACATCCCTCACCCAATCCCCCCTAAGCTTCTGAAGGGTGGGGGAGCAGTGGGTAACCAGCGACTGATAGATCTGGGAGATCTTGCGCTCCTTGAGGTCTCCCATAAAAACTTTTGCTTCATTAGGACTGAACTCGGGCAGGGACTCCAAGCCCTCCAGACTAGGGGTCAGGGCGTGCCTAAGTTGGAGGTAGCGGTAAAACTGAGCCCTTGGCATGAGAAAGTCCTTCTGCAAGTCCTGAAAGGATTTGAGCGTCAGCCCCTTCATAATGTCCCCTAGAGTCAAGATGCCGATATTATCCCATCCTCGGAAGCCCTGCAATGCCGCCAACTGCGGCAGCCGCCCATTGTTCCACAGGGGGGTTTCCCGGGTCAATGTGCCCCCCCATCCCGCACGGCGGAGTGCCTGTCGCCAGATCCGGAATACCACCCCCGTGACCGGTGGCAGGGAGCCCTGCAACTGCGTCGAGTAGAGAATCATGTGCACGGAGGAATGTCCCATAAGGTACCTTTCCAGTGCGTACGCTGGGTCCGCCCTATCTCCATACCACCACTCATTAAGAACTAGCAGGTGCGACGCCTGGTAGTAAGAGAGGACATCGGCAGACGCCAACACCCCGCAGTACGTGGATAGGAAGCACATCCGAACCGCCACCCGCACCCTTCCCCCCTCCCATAGGAACTGTCCCAGTGCTGCAGTGACTTGTCGGAACCACTGGGGCGGGATCTGGTACGGGTGGTTCTGCAATTGGTATAGGAGCTGAGGAAGCGCCACCATCTTGAAGGTGGCCGACCGACCAAATATTGACAGCGGCATTCGAGACCAGGACTTGAGATCCGCCCGAGTAAGTTCCCAGACCGGGGCTAGGTTGCGCTCCCAGGAGACTGTGGGGATATCCGATATAAACACCCCAAGGTACTTCAGCCCTCCCACTGCCAGCTGGATCGATGACGCCCACTCCCCCACCCTCCCTGGAGTTCCTATCGGCCATAGTGTGGACTTGCTCGGATTCATATATAGCCCTGTCATTTCCCCAAAGATCTGCATGATGCGCAGCAACCGCGTACCCGTCCTATCGATGGCTGTAAGAAAGAATAGAACGTCGTCCGCATATAAGGCAATCCTATCGGACAGCCCCGAGGCCCACTCAAATCCCTGTACTTGGGCGTCTATGCGCACCCAGGCTGCCAGTGGTTCCATGGCTAGGGCAAAGAGGTATGGGGACAGAGGGCAGCCCTGTCGCGTGCCCCGCCAGACGGGGAATGATGACGAGCACGCTCCAGCCACCCGTACGGAGGCTGTCAGGTCCGTATACAGCAGAGTGAGATAGGAAAGGAAGCGCGGACCAAGGTTGAGGTGCCGTAGTAAAGCAAAGAGATAGGTCCAACTGAGGGAGTCAAATGCTCTATCCATGTCTGCCAATAAAAGCGCGGCGGGTATCCCAAGTCGGCTCACCGCCGCCACCGCTACATGCGCCCACCTGATGTTGTGTCTGGTCGCCCTCTGGGGCATGAAGCCATCCTGGTCCATATGGACCAGAGTGGTAATATGTGGCAGGAGGCGATTAGCCAGGGCCTTCGCTAATATCTTGGCCTCCACGTTAAGGAGGGAGATAGGGCGATAGGACGCATGGTGTTCCGGGGGCCTGCCCGGTTTATGGTACACCACCACCTCCGCGTGCCTCCAATCCGGGGGAAGGGAGCCCCGCTCCCTAGCCTCCTCCACCGCTCACCGATAGTGAGGGTCTAACTGCGAAGAGTAGTGTTTATAGAATTCACATGGGAATCCGCTGGGTCCGGGCGCTTTCCCGGAGTTAAGCTCCCCCAGGGCCCCACCTAGCTCCTCATGCGTCAAGGGTGCGTCCAGTTGGTCGCGTACTTCATCCGTAAGGGCTTTAGGCGGGAGATCATTGATGAATTTCTCGATATCCGCTGCCAAGACACATTCACTAGGGGCATATAGCTCAGTGTAATACCGAGCAAAGCTGTCGGCCAGAGCCATGGGGTCCACAAGAATTTCGCCTGTCGGCCCCCGGACACCCGGCGGGACCAGGGGGGCAAGACATCCCCTGGCACAGCCGATGTAGCATCCTACAAGATTTGTTCCCCCAGTGATATATCCTGCTGCGTGTTGCCAACCAGGCCTGTCGGGCCTCATCCAATAGCAAGGCGGCGTAGCTCTGCTGGTCCAAGAGTAGCTGACGCCATATTCGGCTACCGCCCACTTCCCGTCCCTGCCGCTCGAGAGCCTCTAAATTTGCTTCCTGCTGCATAAGCTCTGCCCTACGCGCCCTACGCGCTGCCGCAGACCAGGAGATGTCCGCCCCCCGCATAGTGGGCTTCAGTGCTTCCCATAAAATCCCGGGGCTAGCGACTGATCCCTCATTTTCTTCCAGGTAGTGGGTAAGGGCGTCCCGCATATGTGTCCTATAGGTCTCATCCTGTAGGTGCCACACCGAAAGGCGCCATCTAAAGAGCTGCCGCCCCCGCGCCGCCCGGATCGTGAGGGCCACTGGGGAGTGATCCGAGAGCCCCCGCGGGAGAATCGTCACCTCCACCACCCCGCCAACTGCCTCCCGAGGGACAAATATGTAGTCAAGTCTAGAGTAGGAGTCGTGTACCGCCGATAGATATGTATACTCCCGATCCGACCTGTGAAGATATCTCCACGTGTCCACCCATCCCAGTCCTGTCACTAAAGAGGAAAGCCTTGTAGAGCGATTCCCCCCAAATGTCCTCCCTCCCTCCAACGATCCCTGGTTGGGTCCATAACATCGTTCCAATCCCCTCCCACCACTGAGGGGATATCTGGCATGTCCGTCCAGAGAGCCATAAGCTTCTCCACCAGCGCCCACTGTAGTGGGGGCGGGGCGTAAACACTACCCAGCACTATAGGATCTTCTCCAATCTTGCCCTGGATGAACATATATCTCCCCTGTGTATCTGCCCATTGTCTGCCATGTGTGTAGGGGATTCTGCGATGAATCAGGATGGTCACCCCCGCGAGCCTCTCGTAAAGCCCGAGTGGAAGACCTGTTAGTACCCATATCTCTGCAGACACAAGGCCTTCGTACCTAGAAGATGCGTTTCCTGCAATAGAAGGATATCTGCTCCCGCCCGCTTGGCCCACTGCAGAATAGCCCCACGCTTGATCTTGTCTAGAGCCCCGCGCACGTTCCAGCTGACAATGCGCATGGAACTTAGCGATGCCGGGCTCTTGCTAGGGGTGCTAGTCATCTGGGCTCGCTTCAGTAATGGCCCACAGAGGGGAGCCGCACCCGTGTCGGCCCCCTACCCCACGAACTATGAGTAAGAGTGTGATCCCATCCCATAAACAAATACCCCGCCCAACAAACCCCCCACCCTATACCTCAAAAACGTTGAAGCATCTGTCGCGGCGAGGCGTGCCGACACCCCCCAACGGGAGGGTGCCGACCCCCTCAACCAATGGATCCCCAACCTACAGCCCATAACACTTAGGCCCTCAACCCGCCAGGGATATCCTAGTGGGGGTCTCGGCCCGTATCACATATTCTCCCTTCTGTAGTCTACAAATGAGGTCTCTGTCCGCCCTCATGGGACCATCTTGCGGTCTCCCACAGCCGGCCGTGTCCCAGTTGCATCTGTCTGGGAGATCGCCCCACAGGATTGTGAGCGGCGCCTGGATCGTGAGCCCCTGATTCCTTTACGTTTCCAACGCGGTCCTTTCTTGCTGGCCTCACTCAGGGAGGAGTCCGACTCCCTCTCGGACTCTCTCCCTGGCGGCGTGTGTACTCGTATCCGCACCGTCTCGTCGGTCCACTTGAATACTCCCTCTGGTGTATCGAAGAAATCAGTGCGGGACTGATAGATCACCCGTAGGCGAGCCGGATATAAAAGCGCGTACTGAAGCTTAAGTTCTCGCAAACGGGCCTTCGCGGCCTGGAACGATTGCCTCTGTTGCTGGACCATCCGCGTATAGTCCGGGAATATAAGGATGCAAGAGTTTTCGAAGAGTAGGGGTTCCTTAAGCCTGGCTTGCTTCAGTATCAGGTCCCGGTCAATATAGTTCAGCATTTTAGCGATAACTGGTCGCGGGCGAGCCCCAGCCGGTGGTTTCTGCATGAGTGCCCGGTGAGCCCTCTCCACTACAAAGCACCGCGACAGGGTCTCAGGGGGAGCCAGCCCTCCAGCCACTGCGTGAGGAAGCGCTCCATGCTGCCACCCTCGCAGCCCTCTGGGAAACCAACGAAGCGGAGGTTGTTACGACGGGCGCGTCCTTCTGCGTCCTCCAACCGCAGCGCAAACCCCCTCTGGGTAGTCTCCATGGCCGCCACCTTTTTCTTTAGGATGGTGACATCGTCCTCGACTCCAGATATTCGGGTCTCGGCTTCTGTTATGCGCGACACCGCGTTGCGCAGATCTTGCCTCAGGAGCATCACCTCCAAACCCACAGCCCCTATCTTCGAGTCCAGCATGTCCCGGGATTGGGTAATGGCCGCCATGAGCGCCGCATTGTCAGGTAACGGACCCTGCTAGCCCCCAGTCACCCCCGGACCCGTAAATTTGTCGATGGGGCCCTGTTTCGGCGCGCTGCTGCTACCCTTGTCTCGCGTCATGTTTCCTCTAGACGCCTTTCTCGGGTTCCCGAGGTACACAATGTGCGGCCTCCTCCCGATGGATGTATCTCTCCCCGACCGGCCCCCCCGCGGCCCGATTCAGCCGCCGAGTTAAGTGATGAGCAAAGAGGCCCCAGAGCCCAGACCACGTATTCCCCTCCGGGACCGGGCACCACCGTGGTTCATGTGTGGGGGGGCCTTCCAGCTGCCAAGTAGGAATGCGAGCCCCCAGCTGCACTGGGCTCCGCCACCCCAAATGTCTGGCCTGCGACTGGCGACCTTCCTATGGGCCCTGCCCCCCCCACTCACGTCCGGGCACTAGGTGTACCTCCGCGGCCCGACTGACCGCCAAAACGGAGTGCTCCAGCTCCCCAGGGGCCCGGAGGGGGGGGAGGAGGCAACCTCCCGGTCTAGAACGCCCCTCACCCCGGAGCCCAGAGTCCACCAGCTATCGCTCTCGAGCGTCCCCACTCCCCCCGCGGGCCGATCGCACCGCCGAACCCCCGCAGATGGACCAAGACCGGGGGGGGGAGAGAAACTCCGGGAAGGGGCCGATTTATCACGGATGTCCCGTAGGCCCAGGCAAACGAGGGGAGCCGCTGACCCACTTATGCCGCCAGTGATACTCGGGCCACGCACTCAGCCCGCAGGCCCCACTCCTTACCTCCGCGGCCCGATAGCGGCCGCCGAGTCATCCCGCTCACCGCCGGCTACTGCACAGCGCCCTATCCAGGGCAGGCACGCGGGTCCGGTGCGTCATTGTCTCCTCCTCCGGCCCACCGCCGGACCGCTGCCCAGGAGGTCTGCACTCCACTCTGCCGCCAGCCGTGCGCGAGCTCCCGGTTTCCCTCGGGTGCACTAGGCCGCGCCCCGGGATGACCTCCGCCAGCCGCTGCTCCCGCTGTGGCACCTCCAGTCACAGAAACCGGCACCAGTTGTTTGCCGCAGGGGCCCGCAGACACAGGCACCTCCAGAGAATGCGAATCCAGTGAAGGGATCAGGATAAATCGACGGATCAGTTACGGGCTGGACGGAGCTAGCTCAGCACACGTCCGCCATGCTGGCCTGCCAAGCCACGCCCCCAGTACATCTCTTTTAACGTCCAAATTGTTTTAGAGATCCCTTGATGTGACAGACCCTCCCCCAAATGTGTTTCATAAATCAAGGCTGCTCTACGTTCCATGTTTGGAATTACCCTATCCCCCACTCCAGGGATTCGAACAAAAGGAACGTTGTTTGCATCAATTACATAAGAGTACTTGAGTGGAAACTTTTTTGGTAACGCTGCACTGCTGCCTTTGCTTGATGCATTGACAGCCAACATTATCTCACCGTCTATTCTTGTTTTGGAACGAGTGATCGCAGCTACGGAAGCCGTTTGCACAGCCCCCTTTGCGGCTTCGTCAGCCAATGAATTCCCTGCAACGTGAACGCCATCACGTTGATGACTCAGTGTGTGGATCACGTGAGCCTTTGGTAGTTTGTTTTTCAACTGAACTAATTGTTCCCAAAGCAGTTTATGCTTTATTGTGCCACCTTTCGCATCTTTGAAACCATTTTCAAGCCAGTTTTGTATATATTCATTATACGACTGAACACAGTAAAAGGAATCGCACACTATTAGTGTGGGGAATTCTCGATCTGTACTTTCAAGTGCCAGTTTGAATGCTTGTAGTTCAGCTCGCTGAGCTGTACAATCCCCTAGAGATTGTGTTTTAGTGACCATAGGTCTGAAGATGCCATCTCGCATGCGACCTTTAACGATTGCACACGCTGCACTGTAAGCTTGCTTACCCCCTATTGCGGGTTGTGCGGATCCGTCAGTGTAAATTATAAATTTGTACTGATCAAGAGGCAGAATTTCAGTAGGCAGAGGACATTCTTGTTCATATTGTAGGAATGCTTGTGTTTTTAAATCTGGATCAAAAACATATTCAACATCTGTTGCAGCAAGAGAATTAACCCATTGTATCCATCTTGGATGTAATGCTTTAGCATTTGGAATGCTCGCTTTTGTGACCGCTTCTAAAGCCGGTACTGGGGTTACGACAATAATGCGTTTCCCTTGGGCTAAGGCTCTTTCTTTTGCTACAGCGGTTTGAACTGCTGTCAGAATTTTTTCAGTAGAACTGAAGCGCATTTCCGCTTGTGTGTACAAATGAGATTTGTATTCTATTGGTATCTTCTCACCCTCATTGAAGGTTAAATATGTGAATCCACATTGACCCGAAATTATTCGGATCACCAAATTACGTTGACTTACATGTGTTTGTAAGTGATTTGTTGCTAACATGTTAGCCTGGAGTGAACGCAAAATTTCTGTGTGTTCCTGTGTCCAGTTTTTGATTGAAAAATCAGGTTTGATTAATGCGTAGAGAGGTTTAACCCTTTCTGCGTAGTTTAGAATGTATGTTCTTCCAAAGTTTAGGAAACCCAGGATGGATTGTAAGTTTTTAGCATTTTTGGAGGTTGGAGCAGCGCACACTTTTCTAAAAAGTTAGCTGCCAAGCTCTTGCCTTCACTTGAAAGCTCATATCCTAGAAATAGGACATTGAGATGGGCAATTCTGGACTTTTTAAAGTTGAACTTGTAGCCCTCAGAGGCGAAACCCAGTATAATGGTGCTCACCCTGTTCAAGTGTTTGTCCAGGTCATCGTCTGTCAGATATATGTCATCGACATAGGACAATGCCTCATTGTCATAAATTTGTAGTAACTCCGTTACCCTCGCTGAGAATAAACCTGGGCAATTTTTGAACCCTTGTGGGAGTTGACAAAAGTGACGCTGGGTCCCCATTATGGAGAATGCTGTTAAGTACCTGCTTTCAGGTGCTATGTTTTGACAAAAGAAACCATTTGAGATGTCTAATGTGGTTTTATATTTTTTACGCACAATGTTATTCATTAATGCTGTGCTATGTGCATTTTGCACTGCAAAAGTTTTAGAACAAGTGTTTAGGTGTCTGTAATCCAAAACTAGACGATTTGTATTGTCTGGTTTGGAGACAGGAAACAAAGGATTGTTCATTGAGGAGGTGCATGTTTCAATCACCCTTTGGTATTCAAGTTGATCTAAGATCTCCCTGACCTGTTTTTTAGCTTCTTGCTTTATTGGGTACTGCCGTTGTGCAGTTGGTTCATGTTTCAGATGTATTTTATGGTGAGGTGAGTCCTCATCCCATCCTACATGATTTTTATATAATGCTGGGGCCTGGGCCACTGCCCATTTCCTGGCATATGTATATTTTAAATGAATTGGAATATGGTTGGAGAAGGCAGGCATAATAATGTCCTCGCCATGTGGGCACTCCCTGACAAATTGTGGTGGCCAGTCCTTTTCTGCTAGAAGTATGTCATAGCCTCTTGATAGTCTTTCCCAAAAAAGTGCTTTCACCTGTCTAGGTTTGTCTCCCTCCATTCGGAGTGTTATTTCATATAACTTTTGTGGAGTACTAACCCTGGTGTCTACAGTCTCTACTGTGATGTACTCATTCAAGTCCACTATCTCCAGAAGTTCCTTCAGGTTCTGGCGAACTATTGTGACTTCTGCTGCACTGTCCAGCATTGTCTGAGCCCATTCTCCGTTCTTGAGTTGTGTTCTCAATATTCTCAGCATGTCTGATTTTCAGACCTGCTACTTTCTTTTTGGAGAATTGAGGTTTTACTTTGGTTTTTGAAGCGTGTTTGTCGTCTGTCGATTTCACGCGTTCTTCTCTATGTTCTGTTCGTCCTCTTCTTTCCGAAGTCTGTGATGAGATCTGAAAGGGACAAGAGGAACGTGTATCAGTATCTTGATACCTATCAGGTTTTCTCAAATTATCCCTATTCCTGAGGTTATACCTCCTTTCAGAGGGCTCCTTTTGAGGAGACCTACCTCGGGATTGAGAACGTTTCTCGTTTGATTTTTGTTTAGTAGACTCCCACTTCTTTTTAGAAGATGTAGGAGTTTGTTTTATTGAGTCCATCTCAGGACTTTCAGATAGTTTCGGCTTCACTGGTCTTCCACCCAAACTATCTCTGCCTAATTCTGCATAAGATTGTTCTATTATTCTGGGTAGCTCAGTTTCATGTTCTGTAACATCGAATTCCCTCAATTTTTGGCGGATCGCCACTGCTGCTGCCTCCCCTTTAATATTAGATAATATTATTGTTGAGACCTGGTCGAAATTTTTCAGTAACTTCATACCTAAATTTAGAGCAGGCTCTGCCCCATATTCATTTAGAATTTGTTTTAGGACATCAGGTATTACCGCAATTGATGGAATACCATGTGTTTTAGTATAGATGGCAGCAAAGACTGAGCCCCAAGTGGTGCGGTCTTCCAGTTGTGGTGTGATCCCCATCGGTAAACTGATTGTTAGGATTCTGTGTTTCTCATGTGGGCTAGTATTTGGAAATACTGCTTTGATTTGAGTAATTTTTTGAGCTATCCAAAATGGAATTTTCTCACGTTTTGTGGGCATTTTACCCATGACTGCGTATAGAGTCTGTGGTGTAATTGTTAGTGTATTCCCCTGTTGGGGAGTTGGATTTGGATATGTCAATGGTGGTCGGACTGTAAAAGTCTGCATGACATATTGGACCAATTGTCTGTAAATTTTTATTAACTCTGTGAGTTGAGTACGTAACTCCTCATCTGACATCTCTTCAATGTCTGGATGAGGTGTGTAGCCGGCTAAAATCAGCCATGTTGCTCCTGGTCTACCTAGTGGACCGAGCCTAGTAATGTTTTTGTGATGTTTTAGGGCGCCTTTAAACCAGAGCTGATGCTCTTGGTATGTTAATGGAATTTCTATATCCTCGAAAGGACTGTATTCCTCTGGTGGTTCATCTTCTTTGTAGAAGTGAAACGTGTGTTACTGAATTGGATTCAGGAAATATTACCCATGAATAGAATACCTCTGTCTGAAAGGATTCATGTGCCTCTATCACGAAAACTGCTCTACCGCCTCTTGGTGGTAGGCCATGTTTCATAAGTTTTAGAGTGATGGCTCTTCTTAAGTTTTGATGGATGTGTATAACACCCTCCTCGGTTTCATTTAAACCGGTAAAGTTAAAAACTGCTGCTAAGGCTGGATCAGCCGCAGCTCCACCGTCTCCGGTTTCATTGTCGGAGCCAGGCATTTTGTTGTTTGAAAAATGTAGAAACAAGTTTCAAGGAAACAAAGATAAGGTGCACAATATTGTGGAACACTGTATCCTTCAACGTTGAGCAAACCAAACAGCTAATATATAGGGTACTGCCCTATGTAGCCGTGGTGGATACCTAACCCTGCCCACTCCAGACGTCTTTTGGAGTATATGGGTAGGGGTCTTGAGAGAAAAAGCATGGCTGAGTTACTCAGTATCTAACGTTGAATTACTGCCTTACCAAACCGTTGGGCGCCATGTAGTGTAGCTCCTATTTCCCTAATAGGCTCTGCGCATTGGAATAATATATCCTATAGGTTTGACATAGGACTAAGGTCAGTATGTCCCTATCGAGTATATTAAACTTAATTACTTGTGCCAGCTAGCTCAGAGGCCACTAGAAACTCCTTGACAACAAGAAGGGAGTAGTTTCTGGCTGCCGCAAAACATGACCACTGTGTTTCCCTTTAGAATCAGAACGTGTCCCAGAGTCGTGGAAACAATAGATAACTATTTCACTCAGCTCAGTCGTGCATGCTTAGTTTTCTCCAAGTTACACAGAAAGAAATAGACGGGCGTTTCAATAAAGGATTTATTGAACAGTCTTGTTTCTGGTGTAAGTAAAATGTGCTGTTACGATCACAAGACAGTATGCGAGATAAATAATGTACAGTGTGAGCAGTAGAAATAAATAATACTCCGAGAGCATTATCTTTTAGTACATATGCTGTTACATAAATAACACAGACTAAAAATGCGAGTACTCATACGATGCGTTTCTAATCTAGTTCTACCCCAATGTACCTAACCTAACCTAGGTGTAGGAAGAGGGAAGAAGTAGGTGAAGTATTCCTTACTATGGTATACTAAGAGTATGTTAAGTCTAGTATGCCTAGTATGCCAAGAGTCCCTCTATGTTCTAGTCAGCTCCATACCTGAAGAATGAGAGAGGTAGGAATCTCTTTGCCAGACTCGAACTCCAACATCCCGCAAGGGAAGTCAGATCACTGGAAGCTGGAAGCTGGGCTCTCTGCGTGCAGGGAATGGCAGCGTCTTCTCAGTGCGTCAGGCCGGGAAACGGGCTCCTCTGAAGTCGAGGTCTCCTCTGGTTTACAGGGGCTAGGGAAGGTATATTTATACCTGAGAGCACCTAAGAATGTTAGCATTGACGTGAGTTGGACAGCGAAAGACGTCATGAATGAACCCCCTAAGGAATAATGGTTCATGCATAATATATGAGTCCTTGAAGAAATCAATAGTCCTGGACTAGGGAAACTCCCGCAGCCTAAGGGTCTGTTCTTCATGAACTCGTTGTGACGTTAGGGTGGACGGATGTCAGAGACCATGCCTGTATTTGGAGTGCACGGTTTAATACCTAAGTAAGGGCTGGGATTTTATGCCTATATAAGGGCAGGGCGAATTGTGCCTATATAAGGACATGATACTGGAAAGCCCGTTTATGGATACCCTAAAAGGAATACAACAAGTGAAGGTGCAGGGGTATCAAGATGATACTAACCGTGATGTTTACAGGTATGATGAGTCCTGCATGATGAGACCGTTACAGATGTTTGTGTGGTCGTCACCTTCCTTTTCTTTCCTGCGGAGGTTACGTGCACACGGAATTCTGTTACAGTACGTTTGGACTGGATTCATCGTACCTGTATGCATTCCGGTTTGTCCAAGTGCAATACACTGTGCCAGGTTACGTTTGTGACTATGAGGACGCTTGACCATTGTCACCATTTCTCCAACAGGTTTCTGACTACTGATTTCGGGATGTGGAATGCTATTGGGGAGTTCCCGTAGCATTTACAGTTTTTGGATCCACACGTTGCCCTGGTGAAGTTCCCCGTAGGGAATGGAACGCGTTGGCTGAGCTTTTCGTCTTGTTGTTTATGTATTTGTAATAAAGTTCTGTTTTTCCACTACCGTTGACTGCTGGACTTCATGACCTGGGGGGGAGGGTCCGGGGGGTGGTTGCGGTGGGTATGGTGGCCCTCTTGGGTCTCCCAGCTGCATGATCAGTGGCTCCATGACATGTGTTGGTCTTCAGATATGGTTCTAGGCTGGGCTCCCTTTCATGCTGCAGGTTGTCGTCCTGCTTGACACCAGTGAGAGGCAGGTGTTGGATACCTGCTGCTAACGCGCCTTATCGCCTGTTTTTGTCCGTCATCGCAGATCTGGCTTGTCATTGAGAATATCACGAAGTGGTATTTTCGTGTGTTTTTGCACGGGAACGCCTACTCTGCATATCATTAGCGTTAATTGTCGCTCTCATCCGTGGCGATGTGTTTTGCGGCAGCTATCGCAGGAAAACTGGCGATGTCGGCAGTTTGCACCAGCATTTGAATGGGGCAATGAGTCTATCGCCACTTTTGCGGCGCTAAAGTGCCGATAAATCGGCGATGAGTCCTTGAGAATATGCCCCTTAGTCTCTTGCTGACTAAGATACAGGGGGGCTACTTTTTGACACTCCCTGCCTGATTTCTATCTCTCCGCACTCTGGGCAGAGACAGACTTTACATTTCACAATATATTTGGTACTGATGAAACGCCGAGGATCCCTTCTGGACCAAATGGGCGTGAAACATGTCGACTCGATTCACTTCACCGACACTTTTTTTTTTGTTTTACGGAGTTTTATATAGCGCAAACTTGACCCGAAGGTATCGGGTATCAGAGCGCTTTACATAGCACCAGTTGCGTTACATGAGGACACATTCATTTTTGTTAGGCACGGGGAGATTAAGTGATTTGCCCAGATCACAGGATGTTCAGCATCATTGCCGAGACTCGAAACCCGGTTCCCCAGATTCGAGGTCGACCGCCCTAGCTGTTAGGCCAACTCCTCTCCCCAAAAACTTTTTTGGGACCAAACTGAATTTCCTCATTAGTGGAAAGTAGGAGTTTGGCTTCTGTTTTTACTCTATCCGGTGGACCCACGAATAAAAATCCGCTTTTATTGGGCACCATTGTGGTATTTTTAACCCACTGTCACACTAGTACCACACACTTGCACTCACCATTACAGCATTTTTTATTTTAAAAGATCTCCGCCAAAGAGCCCTCTCGCGGGGCCCATGGGGTATTGCAGCGCTGACCCCACGAGGAGCAAAAACACCCAATGATGAAGCATGACACCTTCACTGGTGTGTGAGGGCAACTTTTCCAAAGAAGGGAATTCCCCACCACCTATACATCCATCCAGAGGCACTTTCTCCCTCCCCTATTGGTTTTTATGCACCTATTTGGCCTGCCTCTTTACAGGAACAGCTACCCCTGTGTGTTTCACATTCTGAAATAGCTACAGCCCCAAGAAATGTGGACCCGAATATGATAAGAGTCACCTCTGCAAATGTGAATCAAGATGTGGTGGGAGAGATTCCAGGAACATGGAACCACCCGGCACATCTGCAGATATGAATGCCCCAGATGCCCTTACTGTTCAGCTACTATTGGCCCAGTGGTTCCCATATATAATCCAAATTCAGTGGGAAATGTGAAACCAAATTTGACTTGTTATGTTATGTTATGTTATACGACATTTATAACGCACGCGGATACTCAGGAGTGTCCCGGCGCGGGAGCCAGTTAGAAGGAGACAAAAGGGCGTGGAACGTGGCTGGATGTTAATTAAAAAGCAGGGTTTTTAACTGCTTTTTAAAGAGCCTAAGGTCCTGGGTGTTTCGCAGATCGTAAGGAAGAGCATTCCAGGCTTTGGCCGCCCTGAATGAAAGGGAGCTGCCCCCTGTTCTAGCAAGGCGATAGCGCGGGATAACGGCGAGGCATTGCGCTGTAGAGCTTGGTGTCTTTGAGGCACATAGAAGTTGAAACGCCTCCTGAGATAGGAGGGCCCGGATTTATATAAGGCACCATGGGCAAGAGTAAGGGCCTTAAATAGAACACGCTGCCCCACCGGGAACCAATGCAAATCCCGGAGGTGTTGCGTTGTGCTAGACCTACCAGAAATGCCCAACAGCACTCTCGCTGCAGCATTCTGAATGGTCTGAAGCTTTTTCAGCTGATATCCGGGAAGGCCAATATATAACGCATTGGCGTAATCGATACGCGCCAGGATGAGGGCACGAGTCACCATTTCCTTAGCTGATCTGGGCAGTAATGGCAGGAATTTCCTGAGTAATTTCAAGGTGCCGAAGCACACTCTGGCCAGCTTTTTAATCTGTGAAGAAAAGCTGAGGTCCTCACTGAACCAGACCCCCAGATTCTTCACTGGACTCCCCGTTGAGTTAGGCATGGGATAACCCGCAGGCCAAAGATCCTCCCTAAAGTGTGGAGGGAAGGACCCGTAAAGGAGTACCTCAGACTTGTCCTCATTGCATTTAAGCTGAGCCTCCGCAAGCCATTTAAAGACTGCTGCAAGGCAGTTTTTGGCTAAGTCAGGGGACAGATCTTTTTCCTTCCACGTAAAGAGGAGCTGGGTATCATCAGCGTAGGCTATGATCTTAGCACCCAGCTCCTCCGCCAGGTAGATTAACGGCGTGATGTATACGTTGAAGAGAAGGGGGCTCAAAGTAGACCCTTGAGGAACTCCCGTGGACACTTTTCTTGGTGCTGAAGAAAATGGAGGCAGCCAAACCTGCTGGGTTCTATTCTCTAGAAAGGATTCAATCCAATCCCACGCCGAACCTGAGATTCCGATGTTGGAGAGATGGGCCAAAAGTTGGCGGTGAGGCACCGTATCGAAGGCGGCAGAGAGGTCCAGTAAAATCAGGGCCACTCTGCCCCCTGAATCCAGACATTCTCTGATAGCCTCCGACATCTCCGACTTGTCCAGTTGATTCATCAGTTTCAGGGAATAGTCCTTCAAATTCACCAATGGGAGGATTTGTTCCGTTAATTCCAATGAATGCGAGTTCTCCTCGTGCTGAAAGTGCAGACCCATCAGCAAATCAGACTGAGTTTGGTTCTTTAAGGAGCTTTCAAGGATTGCCAAGCACAGATACGATTGCCTGGGAGCCACCTTTAAATGCACACAGTAGTAGTACACCTTTGAAAGCTCCTGAAGGGCAACCAAACTTTAGTGTCCAAGAATTGAAGGATTGGTTGGAAACGTGAATGGGACATCAAAGGGGAGTGAGAGTACCGAGTTGAGTCAGGGGTAATCTGGTCAACGTCAAAGGTAAATTTAGTAGATGTAGTAAATCTACTACTCGAGTTGGATATGATGATTCATGGCAGTCTTGAATTAGCCCGAATAGATGCTTTGCAGCAGGGATAAGTAAGGATGTTACTAGAAGAGCTAGACTGGTTTAGGATAAACTGACAGTCATAGCCTAGAAATATGAAATAGATGTGGAAAGGACAAAGGCTTTTCTAAAAAAATCATAGCCTCTCCTTTTCTGACCAGGATCTAGAGAAATGAGAGTAACAGGATTGAAAATGCAAATTCGAGAGTTGATACAGAGTATTCAGATTTGGAATACTCTGGATAGGTGGGAAGGCAAAGGGTCAAAGAGGAAAAGGTTTAAATAATCTATAGGGGAACCACCTCCATCAGAGGGAACAGGGACGAATGGCGTAAGTTTCCCCTGAAGGACGTACCGAGTGGAGGTTACGTTCATGTACCTAAGAGAAGAATTGATCTTGCGTAATTTACAAATGAATTCCCTAAATTGAGAGGGAAGCCTGTAGAATGGTATAAACAGAATGAATGGTTTGTAACAATTTCAAAGGTGCTGTGGACGGATTTGAATACTCTGTTTGACAGAATTGGCCCAAGTGATTTGTGGGCCACATGCAAAATAGCCACTGATTGGCCAGAGAAAGAGACAGAGAGGGACGCGGTGACACATGGTCCATCCACCATTTTAATGAAAAAGTATGATCAGGTGATGATGTGGCTGAAAGCCAAGATACCACCACAGGATATTGATTGGGTTAAGATTGACAGTACAACCCAAGAACCTAAAGAGACAGTTCATGCATTTTACGAAAGATTGTTGCTGGCTTTTAAGCATTATAGCAGAAGGGACATATTGGAAACCAAGAATATGCAGGACACCACCCTAGAAACGATAGAGGACATACTCTTCAGAGAAGACTGGCAGTACAACATGTCATAACATTTTATCCTAGTATGCTGCATATTGGCGTTGACTGAAAACTTTTTTTAATACAATGGCTCTCTTTTCCTCAAGACCAATGGGACCTCAATGCGGAAAACATTCACCCTCCAGCCTAGCGGGTCTGTATGTCAGCAACTTTAAAAGGATACACATGCTGAACGACCTGAATCCTTGCAACCCAAGGATCCTTTTTTGGAAATGATATATTGATGATATATTGAGAATCTAACAAGGGAACAAAGACTCAGTACAAGAATTCCTAAACTGTCTAAACACTCAGGATGATTAATTGAAATTCACCTGTTCCACACACCGGACCCAGTTAGCCTTCCTAGATGTCACCATCTTCCCAGATGGCACAGGACTCAGAACCAAGACCAATTAGAAGCCAACGGACAGAAACAGCTTCATGCTATTCGACAGCTTCCATCCACGCCCACTGAGGGAAAATCTGCCCTACAGCCAATTTTTTGAGTATTCGGCATAACTGCAGAGATCCACAAGATTATATAAACCAGGCATGCAACCTCACAGAGAAACACAGAGGCAGGAGATACCCTGGACATGTAATACACAAGTGTTGCAAACATGCCAGAAATCAGAACAGGGAACGCCTCTTAGAACTATCCAACAAGAGCCCTGAGAATGACGTTCTAACGTGTGTCACAACATACTGTGCAGCTTCCAATCATGTGAAGAAATTCATCAACAGGAATTGGAATCTAATCAGGTCTGGCACCCTTAACCCCTTCGATGCTCATGACGGAGCGGTTCCGTCATGAGCATCGGTTGGGCTGTGCTTATGACGGAACCGCTCCGTCATGAGCACAGCCCCTGGGGGAAGCGCTGGCGCTCCCCCCCTGGGGCATCGATCTTGCCCCCACAGAGGGGGATGGCAGCGGAAGAGTTTCCGCTGCCACCCCCGGCCCCCCCCACGCTTCCCCATGACATCAGCGCGCACAGCGCGCACCGACGTCATCAGGAAGCGCTGGACGCGCTGGAAATCATTTCTTTCCAGTGCGTCCAGAGGGAGGGTGAGTGCTTGTTGGTGCGGTTGGGCGGGGGGGCCGTAACAGGATGCCTTGAGGCATCGGGGAGAGGAAAGAGTATTTCTCTCCCTGATGTCTCAATGCAGGGCATTCCTGCTTCACGATCACGCACAGCGTCGCGATCGTGGAGCAGGAATGCCCCACTAGACACCAGGGATGTTTTTTTTAAATAAAGGAAGCGACCCCTTGGGCAAGGGTCGCTTCCTAGGGGGCCAAATTTTAATCAAGACTTTTATGCCCCCCCCTGGGGACAGATCGACCGTTTTACGGCCGTTTTTGGATCCAGGGGGGGCAGAAAAGCCCACTAGATCCAGGGATTCATTTTTTAAATGAAATGGAAGCGACCCCTTGGGCAAGGGTCGCTTCCAGGGGGCCATTTTATTTTGTAATGGGAATTCTGCCCCCCTGGGGGCAGATCGACCTGTTTTTTTGCCTTTCTGCCCCCAGGGGGCAGAAACCCCCACTAGACACCAGGCAAGTAGTTTAAATAAAAATGGAAGCGACCCCTTGGGCAAGGGTCGCTTCCAGGGGGCAGATTTTTTTATATGTGTATTCTGCCCCCCTGGGGGCAGATCAGCCTAGTTTTTGCCCTTTCTGCCCCGGGGAGGGCAGAAAACCCCACTAGGCACCAGGGATTTATTACTTTTGCAAGGGGGCAAATTTCTGTCTGCTGTTTTCTGCCCCACCTGGGGGGCAGATTGGCCTGGCAGACAACCTCACCCGATCCCTTGGGCAAGATCACCCCCTATTTTTCTCAGCCCTATTTGAAGGCCCATCTGGCCGATTGACCATTTGGGTAGTAACATAGCGTGTTATAATGTTAATTGTTTTATTTTTTGTGAATTGCAATTGTAATGCTTTATTTCTCCTTTTTGTTCTAGTTGAAGGCTTTTGCTCTTTAGACTGTTCCAGGTTGCGGTTTCGTTACTGGTGGCTCTGCTGTTTGTGTAGTTGCACGTGTTTGGTAAGAGAGTTTTTTTGTACAATGTAAATGAGTTTCATTTCTCTGCATGAATTTGTTTTTTGCAAATGGTGTAATAATAGCAGTATGTTTGGCTTCTGTTTTTTGAGGGTCAAAAACATTTTGCATTTGTGCTCGATGTGTATTTTGTTGTCTTGTGAGTAATTGGTTTTGTTTTTTTCTTTCTAGTGGGATATCGTTTTTGCTGTGTCTCTGCAGAGTAGGTGCTGGTGAGTGTAGCTGTCTCTTGTAAGTGAATTGTATAGTTTTTGAGTATATAGATCTTTGTGATAAAGGCACACATTTTTTTACTTACTTGCTTTGCACAGTGTTGGTTGTTGTTGACTTGTTTGTGCAGTCTCCTTTCTTAGTAAGGATAATGGCTAGCCGCAGGATTACTGCTCAGCAGGTTGTTGGTATGCTTTTTGAGTCTTCCTCTGACCATGGTTCAGAGACTGACTCTGCATCTGAGGCAGAGGAGGCAGGGGACGATTCAGGCAGTGAGTTTTCTCTCCACATGGAATCATCGGATACTGAAGATACTCTTAGTGCGGGTGAAGTGCCTGTGTTAGAGGAGGACATTGATGTGCCGATAGTGCGGCAAGAGGCATCTGGGCTGCAGCCTGGGGCTGCAAGGCTTTCCGTTGGTGTAGTGCGGCAAGAGGCATCTGGGCTGCAGCCTGCGGCTGCAAGGCTTCCCGTTGATATAGTGCGGCAAGAGGCATCTGGGGCAGCAAGGCTTCCCGTTGGTATAGTGCGGCAAGAGGCACCTGGGCTGCAGCATGGGGCTGCAAGGCTTCCCGTTGAAAGTGCTGACCTCTGGGTTGCCCCAGGCATGGTGCAGCCGGCATTGCCAGACTTTACTGGTGTTCCAGGGTGTAGAGTGAATACTGAAAACTTTTTGCCGATACATTTTTTTCAGTTGTTTATGGACGATGTGTTTTTGGCAGAGATTGTTGAGCAGACTAATTTGTATGCCGAACAGTTTTTGAGGGACAACAGTGCCTGTCCTAAGCCCCACTCTAGAGCTAACCGGTGGACTCCCACAAATCTGGAAGAGATGAAGAAGTTCTTGGGTTTAACTTTTTTGATGGGCTTGCTAAGGAAGCCATCAATGTCTTCATATTGGTCTACTAGTCCCTTGATGGCAACTGCTATTTTTCCGGCAGTCATGAGTCGTGATAGGTATTTGCTTCTGCTTCGGATGATGCATTTTGTCGATAATGGTTTAGCGTTGCCACGAGATCACCCTGAATGTGACCGTATTTTTAAGATTCGGCCTGTCATTGATCACTTTGTTGATCGATTTTCTGAGATCTATGCTCCAGGGAAAGAAATTGCAGTGGATGAGTCTTTGGTGTTGTTCAAGGGCCGCTTGGTTTTTAGGCAATACATTCCTAGTAAGAGGGCATGCTATGGAATTAAGCTGTATATGCTGTGTGACAGTAGGACTGGATATGTCTCTAATTTCAGAGTGTACACCGGTAAGGATTCCAGGATTAACCCCCCTGGTTGTCCGTCCACTTTTGGAGTGACTGAGAAAATTGTGTGGGAACTTGGAAGAGGATTTTTTAACAAAGGCCACCATTTATATGTAGATAACTTCTACACTGGTGTGTGGTTGTTCAGGGAATTGGCCAAAGTGGACACTGTTGCTTGTGGCACAATCCGCTCTAACCGTAAAGGTTTCCCAAAAGAACTTGTTTGTAAAAAGCTTGTGCGGGGACAGTGCAGTGCGTATGCGTTGCAGTAGCTTCTAGCTGTGAAGTTTTCAGACAGGAGAGATGTCTACATGCTGTCTACCATCCATGATGAAAGCACTGCACCTGTGACTGTTTGGGGTCAGGTTGCTGAAGCGCGCAAACCTGTGTGCATTTTAGACTATAATAAGCACATGGGTGGTGTTGACAGAGTAGATCAGAGGTTGGAACCTTACGCTGCTCTTCGTAAGGCTTACATTTGGTACAAGAAGTTGGCTATCCATCTTTTCCACTTGGCAACCTTTAATGCTTTTGTTGTGTTCCAGGATTCTTGTCCTGAGTCAAAGATGACTTTTGCTAAGTTTCAAGAGTCTGTAATAGGCAGCCTTGTTTTAGTGGAACAGGCAAGTGTTCCTAGAGTTGGATTGGTGGAGGATGTTGCTAGATTGAAAGATCGCCACTTTAGTGATCACATTCCTCCCACACCCTCAAAAGACTTTCCCAGTAGGAGATGTAGAGTCTGTTGGCGAAGATGTATGCGGAAGGAGACTCGCATGTACTGCCCCGAGTGTCCTTCAAACCCTGGGCTGTGTGTGCCTGCTTGTTTTAGAATGTACCACACGCAAAAGAATTTTTGGGAGCATCCATGAGTGGTAAAGTGAACTGCCTGGCCTCTATTGTTTAATATTTTTGGTTCAGTTTCAAGGTTGGCATTTGTGTAGTGTATTGAGTTTCAGATGTTGTGTTAGTAGATTTGTATCTATTTGCAATTTGTTTGTGTTTTCTTATTTTTATTAAAAAAATCCTAAATGTGATGGCGGTGTGCGTGGAGTGGCGCTTGTGTGGCGGTGTGCGTGGTCTGGCGTTTGGCTGGCAGTGTGTTTGGATTGGCGCTTGGCTGGTGGTGTGCGTGGACTGGCGCTTGGCTGGCGGTGTGTTTGTACTGGCGCTTGGCTGGCGGTGTGCGTGGACTGGCGCTTGGCTGGCGGTGTGTTTCTACTGGCGCTTGTCTGGCGGTGTGTTTGCACTGGCGCTTGGCTGGCGGTGTGCGTGGAGTGGCGGTGTGTTTTGATTGGTGCTTGGCTGGCGGTGTGTTTTGATTGGTGCTTGGCTGGCGGTGTACGTGGACGGGCGCTTGGCTGGCAGTGTGTGTGGACTGGCGCTTGGCTGGCGGTGTGTGTGGACTGGCGCGTGGCTGGCGGTGTGTGTGGACTGGCGCTTGGCTGGCAGTGTGCGTGGACTTGCGCTTGGCTGGCAGTGTGCGTGGACTGGCGCTCGGCTGGCGGTGTGCGAGTAGTGACTAGCTGCTGGTCACTACACACACTGCTAGCCAAACGCCACTCAATGCAATCCGTGAGCTGGTGTGGTTGCTGTGTCAGGAATGTGGGCGTGTGAAAGTGATGGGCCCTTGAATGGCGCTGTCTGCTGGTGTGAGTGTTGTAATGTGCTGGGCCCGCGGCTGGCGGTGTGAATGGTTTTGTATGTGTCACACGTATGAAAGGTGTATGAATGGCCTGGAAAGAGGTTGGTGCCTTGTCGTGGCTTTACAGCTCACGAGCTGTGAGTCAATGGTTCAGTTTCTTGTCCTTTCAAGTAACAGTGCATTTCATTTTTGTGAAATCTCTGGTTAATACAACTGTATATACTGAACCATCACTCACCCTCGTGCCAAATCCAACCAGTATGTATCTGTGCTTGAGGAATAGGTGGTTGTGCATAAAAATGTGTCTTTTCTGTTTTTGTCAATGTAATGTGTTGGTTTTGTGCCTGGTGGTGTGAATGGTCTTGTGTGTATCATGTATGAAAGGTGTGTGAATGGCCTGTAAAGCGGTTGGTGCCTTGAAGTGGCTTTACAGCTCATGAGCTGCGAGTCACTGGTTCAGTTTTTTTGTCCATTCAATTATTGACAGTGCATTTCATTTTTGTGAAATCTCTTGTTAATACAATTTTATAAACTGAACCATCACTCGCCCTCGTGCCAAATCCAACCAGTATGTGTGTATGTTTGAGGAATAGATGGCGGTGCAGTAATCTTTGTCTGTTTTGTCTCTCTGCCAAGCTGTACATTTCATTTAAGAATATCCTAACAACTGTAGTTTTTGTTGTAAACTAAACACCCGTGGGAGTGCATGGTGATGTCTCTCTTGTGGCTCCCAACAAGTTATCTTACCCACAATGTCCTGCAAACCTCAAAATGTGACTGACATTTTCCTTGCATTTTTGTGCCCAAATTTCCACACTGCAGAAAGTAACAACAAATTTCCAACCCCCCAGCATTTCTCCAAGTATCCCAATAGAAATGGTACCTCACTTGTATGGGTGGGCGAAGTACCTGCGGCAGGGAATGGCCCAAAACCTATTGATGTGACATTAAATTACCTATCACAAACCAACCTGGTTTTGCATGGGGTGTCCCATGACTTTTTGGCCCGGGGCTCGGCATCCATGAGGGAAACCTACCTAACCCATACATTTCTGGAAACTAGACACCCGGGGGAGTCCAGCGAGGTATGGCTTGCATGGGTCCCCCATCAGTCTCCTACCCATAATCCCCTGCAAACCTCAAATTTCGCTGAAAAATCCACTTTTTTCTCACATTTCTGTGTGGGAAATTTCTGGAATCTGCGTGGATGGACAAATTTACTCCCACCCAGCATTTCCCCAGGTCTCCCGATAAAAATGGTACCTCACTTGCGTGGGTGGGTGAAGGACTCGCGACAGGCAAGGCCCCAAAAGCTATTGAGGCGACATCAAAATTACCTATCACAAACCAACCTGGTTTTGCATGGGGGTCCCATGAGTTTTTGGCCCGGGCTCGGCATCCATGTAGGGAAACCTACCTAACCGATATATTTCTGGAAACTAGACACCCGGGAGTCCAGCGAGGTATGGCTTGCGTGGGTCCCCATCATTCTCCTACCCATAATCCCCTGCAAACCTCAAATTTCACTGAAAAATCCACTTTTTTCTCACATTTCTGTGTGGGAAATTTCTGGAATCTGCATGGATCCACAAATTTCCTCCCACCCAGCATTCCCCAGGTCTCCCGATAAAAATGGTACCTCACTTGCGTGGGTGGGTGAAGGACCCACGACAGGCAAGGCCCCAAAAGCTATTGAGGCGACATCAAAATTACATATCACAAACCAACCTGGATTTGCATGGGGGTCCCATGAGTTTTGGCCCGGGCGCGCCATCCATGTAGGGAAACCTACCTAACCCATACATTTCTGAAACTAAACACCCGGGAGTCCAGCGAGGTATGGCTTGCGTGGTTCCCCATCATTCTCCTACCCAGAATCCCCTGCAAACCTCAAATTTCGCCGAAAAATTCACTTTTTGTCAAATTTCTGTGTGGGAATGTTCTGGAATATGCGTGGATCCACAAATTTCCTCCCACCCAGCGTTCCCCAGGTCTCCCGATAAAAATGGTACCTCACTTGTGTGGGTAGGCATAGTGGCTGCAACAGGAAATGGCCCAAATCGTACTGTGGAGACTTCAAAATTATCTATAGCAAAACTACCTGGTTTTGGGGGCACCTGAGATTTTGGCCCGGGCTCGGCGGCCATCTTGGGAAAGTACCAAACCCAAACATTTCTGAAAACTAGACACCCGGGGAGTCCAATGAGGTATGGCTTGTGTGGATCCCCCAACGTTTTCCTACCCAGAATGCCATGCAAACCTCAAATTTAGTTGAAAAAAACACATTTTCCACATATTTGTGTGTGGAATCACCGTGCCGGCACAAATGTCCTACCACCCAGCGTTCTCCTTGTTCTCCTGAGTAAAATGATACCTCACTTGTGTGGGTGTCCAAAGCAGAATTGGCTAAAAACGTATTTTTTTTAAATGTAACGCTTAGAATTCTCGGTGCTATACTCTAAATCTCTATGTTTTGGGCTCTTCCTAGCCACAGGCCTTTGGCCCACCCACACAAGTGAGGTATCATTTTACTCAGGAGAACAAGGAGAACGCTGGGTGGTAGGACATTTGTGCCGGCACGGTGATTCCACACACAAATATGTGGGAAATGTGTTATTTTCAACTAAATTTGAGGTTTGCATGGCATTCTGGGTAGGAAAACGTTGGGGGATC
This sequence comes from Calotriton arnoldi, assembly GCA_963921515.1. NCBI lineage: Eukaryota > Metazoa > Chordata > Amphibia > Caudata > Salamandridae > Calotriton > Calotriton arnoldi. Next base: position 21,965 of record CAWUFW010001478.1, on the reverse strand, counting down.
CACGCAAGCCATACCTCATTGGACTCCCCGGGTGTCTAGTTTTCAGAAATGTTTGGGTTTGGTACTTTCCCAAGATGGCCGCCGAGCCCGGGGCCAAAATCTCAGGTGCCCCCCAAAACCAGGTAGTTTTGCTATAGGTAATTTTGAAGTCTCCACAGTACGATTTGGGCCATTTCCTGTTGCAGCCACTATGCCTACCCACACAAGTAGGCATAGTGAGGTACCATATTTATCGGGAGACCTTGGGAAACGCTAGGTGGGAGGAAATTTGTGGATCCACACAGATTCCAGAACTTTCCCACACAGAAATTTGACAAAAAAGTGAATTTTTCGGCGAAATTTGAGGTTTGCAGGGGATTCTGGGTAGGAGAATGATGGGGGACCCACGCAAGCCATACCTCTCTGGACTCCCCCGGGTGTCTAGTTTCCAGAAATATATGGCTTAGGTAGGTTTCCCTACATGGATGCCGGGCCCCGGGCCAAAAACTCATGGGACCTCCCATGCAAAACCAGGTTGGTTTGTGATATGTAATTTTGATGTCGCCTCAATAGATTTTGGGGCCTTGCCTGTCGCGGGTCCTTCACCCACCCACGCAAGTGAGGTACCATTTTTATCGGGAGACCTGGGGGAACGCTGGGTGGGAGGAAATTTGTGGATCCACGCAGATTCTAGAAATTTCCCACACAGAAATGTGAGAAAAAAGTGGATTTTTCCGTGAAATTTGAGGTTTGCAGGGGACTATGGGTAGGAGAATGATGGGGGACCCACGCAAGCCATACCTCGCTGGACTCCCCGGGTATCTAGTTTCCAGAAATGTATGGGTTAGGTAGGTTTCCCTACATGGATGCCGAGCCCCGGGCCAAAAACTCATGGGACCCCCATGCAAAACCAGGTTGGTTTGTGATATGTAATTTTGATGTCGCCTCAATAGCTTTTGGGGCCTTGCCTGTCGCGGGTCCTTCACCCACCCACGCAAGTGAGGTACCATTTTTATCGGGAGAACTGGGGAACGCTGGGTGGGAGGAAATTTGTGGATCCACGCAGATTCCAGAAATTTCCACACAGAAATGTGAGAAAAAAGTGGATTTTTCCACGAAATTTGAGGTTTGCAGGGGACTATGGGTAGGAGAATGATGGGGGACCCACACAAGCCATACCTCGCTGGACTCCCCCGGGTGTCTAGTTTCCAGAAATGTGTGGGTAAGGTAGGTTTCCCCATATGGCCGCCGAGCACTGGACCAAAAACTCATGGGACCCCCCATGCAAAACCAGGCTGGTTTGTGATATGTAATTTTGATGTCACTTCAATAGCTTTTGGGCCCTTGCCTGTCGCCGGTCTTTGACCCACCCACGCAAGTGAGGTACCATTTTTATCGGGAGACCTGGGGAACGCGGGGTGGGTGGAAATTTTTGGATCCACGCAGATTCCAGTACTTTCCACCACAGAAATGTGGGGAAAATGTGTTTTTTTTGACAATTTTTTAGGTTTGCAAGGGATTCTGGGTAACAGAACCTGGTGGGAGGCAGTCAAGTCACCCCATCCTGGATTCCCTGGGTGTCTAGTTTTCAAAAATGTATAGGTTTGCTAGGTTTCCTAGGTGCCAGCAGAGCTAGGGTTCAAAAACTACAGCTAGGCACTTTGCCAAAAATGGGTCATTTTTCACAGCGAAATTGAGGTATGTCCACATTGCGTTTTGCGCCGTTTCCTGTCGCGGGCACTAGGCCAACCCACGCAAGTGAGGTACCATTTTTATCGGGAGACCTGGGGGAACGCGGGGTGGGTGGAAATTTGTGGATCATCGCAGATTCCAGAACTTTCCAGCACAGAAATGTGCGGAAAATGTGTTTTTTTTGACAATTGTTTAGGTTTGCAAGGGATTCTGGGTAACAGAACCTGGTGGGAGGCAGTCAAGTCACCCCATCCTGGATTCCCCTGGGTGTCTAGTTTTCAAAAATGTATAGGTTTGCTAGGTTTCCCTAGGTGCCGGCAGAGCTAGGGTTCAAAAACTACAGCTAGGCACTTTGCCAAAAAAGGGTCATTTTTCACTGCGAAATTGAGGTATGTCCACATTGCGTTTTGCGCCGTTTCCTGTCGCAGGCACTAGGCCAACCCACGCAAGTGAGGTACCATTTTTATTGGGAGACCTGGGGGAACGCGGGGTGGGTGGAAATTTGTGGCTCCACGCAGATTCCAGAACTTTCCAGCACAGAAATGTGGGGAAAATTTGTTTTTTTTGACAATTGTTTAGGTTTGCAAGGGATTCTGGGTAACAGAACCTGGTGGGAGGCAGTCAAGTCACCCCATCCTGGATTCCCCTGGGTGTCTAGTTTTCAAAAATGTATAGGTTTGCTAGGTTTCCTAGGTGCCGGCAGAGCTAGGGTTCAAAAACTACAGCTAGGCACTTTGCCAAAAAAGGGTCATTTTTCACTGCGAAATTGAGGTTTGTCCACATTGCGTTTTGCGCCGTTTCCTGTCGCGGGCACTAGGCCAACACACGCAAGTGAGGTACCATTTTTATCGGGAGACCTGGGGAAACGTGGGGTGGGTGGAAATTTGTGGATCCACGCACATTCCAGAACTTTCCTGCACAGAAATGTGGGGAAAATGTGGTTTTTTTTGACAATTTGTTAGGTTTGCAAGGGATTCTGGGTAACAGAACCTGGTGGGAGGCAGTCAAGTCACCCCATCCTGGATTCCCCTGGGTGTCTAGTTTTCAAAAATGTATAGGTTTGCTAGGTTTCTCTAGGTGCCGGCAGAGTTAGGGTTCAAAAACTACAGCTAGGCACTTTGCCAAAAAAGGGTCATTTTTCACTGCGAAATTGAGGTATGTCCACATTGCGTTTTGCGCCGTTTCCTGTCGCGGGCACTAGGCCAACCCACGCAAGTGAGGTACCATTTTTATCGGGAGACCTGGGGGAATGTGGGGTGGGTGGAAATTTGTGGATCCACGCAGATTAAAGAACTTTCCAGCACAGAAATGTGGGGAAAATGTGTTTTTTTTGGACAATTTTTTAGGTTTGCAAGGGATTCTGGGTAACAGAACCTGGTGGGAGGCAGTCAAGTCACCCCATCCTGGATCCCCCTCGGTGTCTAGTTTTCAAAAATGTATAGGTTTGCTAAGTTTCCCTAGGTGCCGGCAGAGCTAGGGTTCAAGAACTACAGCTACGCACTTTGCCAAAAAAGGGTCATTTTTCACTGCGAAATTTTGGTATGTCCACATTGTGTTTTGCGCCGTTTCCTGTCGTGGGCACTAGGCCAACCCATGCAAGTGAGGTACCATTTTTATCGGGAGACTTGGGGGAACGCGGGGTGGGTGGAAATTTGTGGATCCACGCACATTCCAGAACTTTCCAGCACAGAAATGTGGGGAAAATGTGTTTTTTTGACAATTTTTTAGGTTTGCAAGGGATTCTGGATAACAGAACCTGGTGAGAGGCAGTCAAGTCACCCCATCCTGGATTCCCCTGGGTGTCTAGTTTTAAAAAATGTATAGGGTTGCTAGGTTTCCCTAGGTGCCGGCAGAGCTATGGTTCAAAAACTACAGCTAGGCACTTTGCCAAAAAAGGGTCATTTTTCACTGCGAAATTGAGGTGTGTCCACGTTGCGTTTTGCGCCGTTTCCTGTCGCGGGCACTAGGCCAACCCACACAAGTGAGGTACCATTTTTCTCGGAAGACTTTGGGGAACACGGGGTGGGTGGAAATTTGTGGCTCCACGCAGATTCCAGAACTTTCCAGCACAGAAATGTGGGGAAAATGTGTTTTTTTGACAATTTTTTAGGTTTGCAAGGGATTCTGGGTAACAGAACCTGGTGGGAGGCAGTCAAGTCATCCCATCCTGGATTCCCCTGAGTATCTAGTTTTCAAAAATGTATAGGTTTGCTAGGTTTCCCTAGGTGCCGACAGAGCTAGGGTTAAAAAACTACAGCTAGGCACTTTGCCAAAAAAGGGTCATTTTTCACTGCGAAATTGAGGTATGTCCACATTGCGTTTTGCGCCGTTTCCTGTCGCGGGCACTAGGCCAACCCACGTAAGTGAGGTACCATTTTTATTGGGAGACCTGGGGGAACGCGGGGTGGGTGGAAATTTGTGGATCCACGCACATTCCAGAACTTTCCAGCACAGAAATGTGGGGAAAATGTGGTTTTTTTGACAATTTTTTAGGTTTGCAAGGGATTCTGGGTAACAGAACCTGGTGGGACGCAGTCAAGTCACCCCATCCTGGATTCCCCTGGGTGTCTAGTTTTCAAAAATGTATAGGGTTGCTAGGTTTCCCTAGGTGCCGGCAGAGCTATGGTTCAAAAACTACAGCTAGGCACTTTGCCAAAAAAGGGTCATTTTTCACTGCGAAATTGAGGTGTGTCCACGTTGCGTTTTGTGCCGTCTCCTGTCGCGGTCACTAGGCCAACCCACACAAGTGAGGTACCATTTTTCTCGGAAGACTTTGGGGAACACGGGGTGGGTGGAAATTTGTGGCTCCACGCATATTCCAGAACTTTCCAGCACAGAAATGTGGGGAAAATGTGTTTTCTTTGACAATTTTTTAGGTTTGCAAGGGATTCTGGGTAACAGAACCTGGTGGGAGGCAGTCAAGTCACCCCATCCTGAATTCCCCTAGGTGTCTAGTTTTCAAAAATGTATAGGTTTGCTAGGTTTCCCTAGGTGCCGGCAGAGGTAGGGTTCAAAAACTACAGCTAGGCACTTTGCCAAAAAAGGGTCATTTTTCACTGCGAAATTGAGGTATGTCCACATTGCGTTTTGTGCCGTTTCCTGCCGCGGGCACTAGGCTGACCCACACAAGTGAGGTACCATTTTTCTCGGAACACTTTGGGGAATGCGGGGTGGGTAGAAATTTGTCGATCCACGCAGATTCCAGAACTTTCCAGCACAGAAATGTGGGGAAAATGTGGTTTTTTTGACAATTTTTTAGGTTTGCAAGGGATTCTGGGTAACAGAGTCTGGTGGGAGGCAGTCAAGTCACCCCATCCTGGATTACCCTGGGTGTCTAGTTTTCAAAAATGTATAGGTTTGCTAGGTTTCCCTAGGTGCCGGGAGAGCTAGGGTTCAAAACTACAGCTAGGCACTTTGCAAAAAAGGGTAATTTTTCATTGAGAAAATGTGGTGTGTTCACGTTGGGTTTTGAGCCATTTCCTGTCGTGGGCACTATGCCTACCCACACAAGTGAGGTACCATTTTTATTGGGAGACTTAGGGTAATTCAGATTTGTAAAGCAACTGTTATTACCTATTGACTTTCGATGCATTTCTGCCTTCCAAATGAAAGACATTGTGTAAAAAAAGTCATTTTGAAAAATGACCGATAATTCTCATGCTAGTATGAGTATTCCCAATTTCAAAAATGTGCAAATATCTACTGTTTCTAAACTCTATAACTTGTTCCCATTTCAGAAATACATAGGTGTTGTTCATACCAATTTTTCCATGTATACATTTTCCCACAATAATTGCTATATACCCGGTACATAATAAAAAGCCATTGCAAATTGCTGCTCAGTTTTTTACTCTGGGTTCGTCGGGTTCTTGGTGAACCTACAAGTCCTATATATCCCCACAACCAGTAAGGTCCAGCGGATGTAACAGTATATTGCTTTCAAAGAGCTGTCATAATTAGAAGAAGTTACAGGTGAAAACGTTGACACAAAAGGCTGTTTTTTTCAACTAATTTTCAATTTTTCCTATATTTAACTGTACGTTTCTATAAAGAAACCTTGATGGATCTACACAAATGACCCCTTGCTGAATTCAGAATTTAATCTACTTTTCAAAAATGTATAGCTTGCTAGGATTCATTATTGCTTTCATACCCATTTCTACCATTAAGTGGAAGGAGGTTGAAAGCACAAAAAATAGCAAAAATAGGCTATGTCCCAGAAAAATGCCAAAACTGTGTAAAAATGTTGGTTTTCTGACAAAAGTTTGTCATTCCCTAAAAGCTGGGAAAATGGTGATTTCAGCCCCACAAACGCTTTTTGGATACCATTTGCAGGGAAAACCCAGACGCTTTCATTTGCAGCCCTTTTTTCCCATTTTTCCCCCAAAAAACAAAATTTAGCTGTATTTTGACTAATTTCTGGGACCCCTCCAGGGGAATCCACAAACCCTTGGTACCTTTAGAATCCCCATGATGTTGGAAGAAAAGGACGCAAATTTGGCGTGGATACCTTATGTGGTCAAAAAGTTACAGGGGCCTAAGCGCGCACTACCCCAAATAGCCAAAAAAAGGCTTAGCACAGGGGGGGAAAAGGCCTAGCAGCGAAGGGGTTAACTTGCCTAAACCTAGAATCACCCACAGATGAGGGAAGAACATCAAGAGCCATCTTGTTCACACACGACCTGCAAAAACTCCCAAGACCTGGAATACAGTATCCACTGCCTGGGGTTTATAACCCATCATTGGACATTATCCTTGCAGCACAGGCTCTGTGAGCCGCTTGACGAAAGCAACAAAATTCTAGACCTCAACAATAACTTCAAATGGACATTATGGAGTCACACCAATTGCAACATGACACATGTCATTTACATGATCACATTCCCCTGCTACTTAAAATACATAGGCATGAAATGTAGAAAAATCAGAACTTGCATAGGGGAACACTGCAGCAACATCAGGTGCAGCAAAATCACAATGCAAATGAGTAATCACTTCCTCCTGAAGAACCATACAGAAAACAAAATGGAATGGGTGGTCCTAGAGACACTTGATCACACCGACAAGAATGCAGAAAGAGCCCTTTTACAAAAAGAACAACAATGGATTTACCATCTCAAAACCTTTCACACAGGTCTGAACAATAACATTCCATGGCTATCATTGAGCTTGTGGTTACAGTCACATTAAGCACACTAGTTTGTTCCAGTGAATGCCAGAAACAACTACCGAAGGTCTTACTCTGTTAAATTGACTCAGATACCAACCAGGTTGCATAATATCAATCAATTATGAAGAATACAGTGCATACCAGGCTTATATCAGAGTACCAACCCTTAAAAGAATGCCCCATGTAACCATTATAGAGACATGTAATGACATAAGTACCTTAATTAGGGAAGCTTTCCTATCCTAAGCAACACTATATTTCTATACCTAGACACGCATTTTATCTTGAAACACACTGTTAGAAATTGGATCTCTAGTTGGCAGAGGTATGCACCCTGTCCACATAGGGACTGCAATTCTAGTCAGGGTAAGTCAGTCACACACTTAAATCAGCCCATGCTCAACCTCTGCTAGCTTGGCACAGAGCAATCAGGCTTAACATAAGAGGTAATATGTGAAGCAGTTGTGCAAACATGGACACAGTAGCACAGTGACCACACCACAAAAAAGACTCCACAATGAAGTATGAAAATAGTATCACTTTTACTCTTAGAAAAAGAGATAAAAATGATAAGAATCAAATTAAAGCATCTCAAGTTACGGATACTTCAAGAATGTACAATGCTGAAAGAGACCTTGAGCTTTCAGTAGGTTCTTTACGGTTACGCAGGGGAAATGACAGCGATCCACTTTGTAGATTGGGAACAGACTTTCTCCCCGGGTCAGCGTGAAGCAATGCTTCCAAAGTTATTACAGTTAAAATGCAATGTCAAGTTTGCTGGAGACTGATCTATTCGCTCCATTTGGGGCTGCCCGCAAGAGCGCTGGTGGGCGACAGGGACCTATTAAGTACCGGAGTGCACAGTACCTTTCTCGGGGGTATTGCAGCAGTGCTGTCGGCCTTGGGATCAGGATTCGCTTTGCTGGAGTCTCCCCTTGCTGGATACGATGCAGTGATTGAAGTCACGGAGGGCAGACACTCGTCTTTCCTTGATTCATGAGAGTGAACAGGTCATGCAAGACTGCCTTTGGGCACTGCGGCTTTGACAAAGTCGACAAACACCATGGCCTGTGCTCAAACAGGCAGACACAGTGGTTCTTGATTGATCCACCGCACTGATGCGTGTAGATGCTGAAAAGCGGCTGCCAATACTCTGCGAAGAACCAGGACTGGTTGAGGGCAAGTCGAGCAGAGTCAAACTTCAGATTAACAGAGCTTAGCAGTGGTCGTTTTTTCGAATCAAATCTTTGATGGTCCTGAGATTCCCTGAACAGGGGCAAGCCAACAAGCCCTTGGAGTTACTTAGGTTGCAAAAGGTTGTAGAGAACAGACCCAGCCCTGCTTACCACCCAGGTCAGAGGCAGCAACCAGCAGGCCAACATAGCAGAACAGGTAGCAAAGTGGCAGCCCCTCCTGTACCCCAGCAATCAGCAGGCAGCAGGCCAACACAGCAAAGCAGTTAGCAAAGTGGCAGTCCCTCCTGTAGCACTGCTCCTCTTCTTGGCAGAGCCTCCTTAGAACCCCAAAGTGAACTAGTGAGAGGGGGTCATAGACCCTATACTTATACCCAAAAGCTCCTTGAGGTGGAGGTGACTACAAAGCAAAGCCTTTGTAGTGCACAAGTCTCCTTTCCACCCAGCTCTGTCTGTCGGCCTGTCTGTGGGTGGTAAATCAGTGTTTTGTGTGAGGCCAGGCCACTACCTCTTCGGGTGTACATGTCAGCTCCTCCCCTCCCTCTTGCCCAGGAAGTCCCATCAGTATGCAGATGAATGTAGATGCAGCTGAGTGTCCTGTACTTGTGGCTGTCTAGAGGGAATGCACAAAGTGTAGCTGTCACTCCACACCAGACGTGTATTGGAGACCAGCTGTATGGCACACAAGAGAGCTGAGAGCAAAGAAATGTCCACTTTCTAAAAGTGGCATTTCTAGATTAGTAATACCAGATCCAACTTTACCACTAAAGAGGATTTATCATTACCAATCCAATGATATAAAACATAAAGCCGCTACTCCTCTGCCATCAGGAATTACACTTAAAGGGTTATTTAAGGAATTCCCAATGTTAACCTATGAGAGGAGCAGGCCTCACAGTAGTGAAAACGGACTTGGGTGATTGTCCCAACCAGGATATGTAAAACAAATAGGTAAAGATCCTACCTTTTCCTTACACAGCACCCTGCCCTTAGGGCTACCAAGGGCCTACCTTAGGGGTGACTGATATGTAATAAAAGGGGAGTTTAAGGCTTGGCAAGTCGTTGGACATGCCAAGTCGAGGTGGCAGTAAACTGTTCCCACAGGCCCTGCAGTGACAGGCCTGAGTCAAGTTTGAAAGGCTACTTCTGTGGGTGGCACAATCAGTGCTGCAGGCACACTAGTAGCATTTGGTTTACAGGCCTTGGGTATGTGGTATACCACTTAAATAGGGACTTATAAGTGAACCAAAAATACCAATCATGGATAAACCAATTGTCATCACATTTTAGATAAGAGCACATGCACTTTAGCACTGGTCAGCAGTGGTAAAATGCTCAGAGTCCTAAAGCAGGCAAAAACGAAGTCAAAAACAGGAGGTCAGTAAGCGAAAAGTCAGGAGAAACCACGTCAAAAGATGCCAGGTCTAACACACGGACTAATGCAATAAGTCCACTTTGCATCACCAAAACCAGATGATAATAAAGCCGCTGGCATGAACACAATCTACGCTGTTGCCCCATGTTTTAAAGCAATGACGCTTTTTTTGATACACAGGGCCCTCACTTATACACCGTTTCAAAAATACACAACTACGAGGCATAAATTATGTTTATTTGTAGGTCATTATTATTTTTATTTATAATAGATCACTCCCGAAAATGTCTTCTATGTCCATCCCTCTTTGAAATTGATCATCATCTAACACAGTGATACTCAAAGTACGGCCCGGGGGCTGCATGCGGCCCTCCTGACCTTTACATGTGGCCCCCTGGGCAACAGCAGCTGTAGTTTACTGGACTCAGCACTAATATTTTTAAAAAATTAAATAAACAGCAAGCATTTATTTGAAGGTTCATTTCAGTTAAATAAGGGAAGTAACAAGGGTGTACTGCACCCCAGGTTGTCCAGTTACACATTGCGCAATTCAGTTCAGCCACTTGATGAACTTGCTTCGCTTCCCGTGCACCCATTTCACACCCCCCAAACCACGTCCAGCACCTTGCTGGCATTAGTGCGGCCCTCAGTCACACCAAAGACCAAACTTTTCTGCCCCCGAGAAAATGTTTGCGAGTACCCATGATCTAACACGATCATCATTCATATTGTTGTCTTCTTTGGATGCAATGAGGTATTTTCCGAAACTCACTAGCCTCTCCCCTCGTTAACAAACAATTCATCAGAAAATAATCACCAATTAGCATTAAGGTACTTATAGGAAGGCCCAAATCCCAGCGTCCAATATCCAGGACAGTGAGGATGCGATAGGCACACAGGCCGCAGGACCTCGTGGCATCAAGTAAGCCAGGGGAGCTTTTTGATACTATGGCAATTCATTGCTTCGTAACTGTAGATACCCAGTGCATCAAAGGTTCAAAGGTGTCTAGGTGCACTAATGCCCCACTTCTGGGCTAGCACTATTTTAAGAAGCTGATTTGTACTAACTTGTCTAAGACAAATCTAGAGTTAAAAAAAATCTGCTGGCCCATCCGCCCCCCCCCACCCTTTAGTTCAATAGGTGTTCACCATAGCACCTCGCCTTTACTGCATAAACCCCCTTTGTTGACTGAGTATACGCTGCTGCAGCACCCTCCTTTTGACGAAGCATACACCACATCACCCAGCACCAAAAACAACTGACTTCCATATAAGCACTTTGTTAATACTGATGCACCCACTAGACTGCATACATGAACACGTGTTATCCCTCCACTATCCTTCTCAATCCAAATAACTGACTAATCTATCCACCACTCAAATTACTTTCATATTTCACTATACTAATTCACCACCAATCCTTTATGGGTTCCGGTGTAGCGTCCTACTCGCCGAAAAAGTGCTTCGATGCCTCGTCAGGGGTAGAAAGCGTTATATAAATGCAATTACAATACAATTACAATATCCTAAAGATGGGACATGAGGCAGAAACTCCGCATTTTTAGGACCAGTTTTCTCACTCTCCTAAAGGAAAACGTGCCATCACGGCATATCTGTGCCACTCCTAATGCTCCACCATCACAGAAAAGAGGCCAGAGAATGAACACTCGCTCATCATTAGCAGTCAAAGTTCGCTAAACACTCCACCACGGCATATCTGTGCCACCTCTAATGTTTTATCACACCATAAATGAGACGTGAAACAATCACTCGCTCAGCATTAGCAGTCACAGTTCACAAAACCTTCACAAAGACTAATGCCTCGTCATGGCACACTTAAGCCATGCTAAGAGGTCCACCATGGCTAACCCATGCCTCGTCGAGATGTTTGCTTTTGTGCATTTGATTCTCCATGATTGCGACAACGAATAGGAAGTTGTTGCTTACCACCCGTGCATTTCCCACAGGTTGAGGGCCAGGTCCTAAGCCCTCACCCACTGCATATGAGGCAGTAGTTATCCTTCCTCAAGGTATTTATAGATGGATTACAAGTTCTTTAGTACTAACACAGAGTTTGAAGCACATAATTGACCAGATCAGCACCTCATAGACACTCGCCTTTAGAGATTCACTATTTCCTTTTAAAGCAGCACAAAACAGACTTCTACAGTGCATGCACACAGATGAAATTACATGGCGAGCGGACCCCAGCCTTCAAAAATAATCTGCGTTTGATAGCACTTTAGGGGCACACCTAACCCGTTATGGGTTTTAATGTAATTTCCTTTGGCATCACAAGACATAAGGAAAACACTATATTTATCTAATACAATGTTTTAAACTTTATTTTCACTGAACATTTGCAAGGACTAATATATGAAAACTCCGACCAATGAGCCGCATCTCTGAGTTTGAAAAAAACAATTGCATGAGTACTCAACAGTGATGATAGCTCTAGTGCAGCTCCAGAGAGCAATCTGCACTAGCTGGGTGTACATGCATGCTACAAATTTAGCAACACTTCAGGATTAAATGGAGACAGGCACAGATCAAGAAACGGGTGTCTACTTTATTTTCTCCATGTACTTATTACTTCTTGTCTCCATCTGATAACAGGCAGAAATCACGCCTGTATATACAACGGTTTCTGTTAAACAAAATAACAAAGACGCATAAGTCAGTGCACTTACAAAAACAATTTACCTACCAACAACACAAGGGATCAGATCGAAGTAAATCCTTTTGAAGGCCATAGACCCGTAGGGGCACATATGTTCGAAACATGTCGACTACTCATGTGCGTTGCTAAAGACTGGTAATGTGTCCAAACCACATTACTCTATTTAATAACCTTACCCCTAACCCTCTACTCTATATTGAAGTTCAGTTTGGCATAGGAGGTAATTATATTCTCAGTGCACATATCAGCCAGCATAATTTTCCAGACATCTCCCCTCCCGATGGAAGTGTTACTCACCTGGAGAAGTGAGTACCAGGTGCAGAACCCGATGATGACGCTACCCACTAAGCCACCCCAGTGGAGATGCTATATACCACTTGTGGTAATTACTAGTTGAGAGTGTCCGAGATAACACTCATGGAACTCTGGCAACAAGACCAGTGTGGTTCACTCCTTTTTGATTTATGACAGTATGGTTGATGAGGGCCGAGTGAACCCTTCACAGCTTCTGTCTCCCCACTGTTGATTGTTGTCTTACTTTTCTGCTAGGCCTGTTTTACTCCTGTTGACCAGAAATAATACAAAAACCAAAAAATATCAAGTGCAAAAGTCGAGATGCATTGTAAACCCTTCCTCAAAGTGCCCATGGGAGATCTGTGAGCAGACGAAATGGCAAGTTTAACCCCTTTGAGGCTTTACAAACTGAGAAAAGGCTCACAATGTAACATTAGAGCATCTGTTCAAGATAATGGAGTCTACATACTTTCAAGGTATTGAGCCTAGGTAATAGTTCCTATTTTGCTGGTTAGATGGCCCAGTGATTACGACTATTTCTGCACTTTGCAATCACTGGGTACTAGTGTTTTTTTTAATAGTATAATATAACATTGGAGAGTGCTAGCACTTAAGGTACCTCAGTATGTTAACGTGTCTTGCAAAGGGACTTGTGTGCATTCTTCAGGGCCCACGCAATAATCTAATGAGGACGGTTTCAGTCTCTCAGTCTTCCAAACATAATAGAAAACGAATCGTAATCTATTTACTACAGAATTTGGATAACTAAATGGGATTTTTACACTATTCCTAAAACAATTCTAAGCATTGCTATACTCAATTGCAAGACAAATGATAGTGGCAGCACCATCCATGGGCGAAGTTTCAAAGTTGTTAAGTCACACAACTTGCAACTTTGGGTATTTGTATTAAAAAGTTGCAAGGTCATGACAGTGAGTTAACTTTCACCAGTTGGCTCCAGCATCTATCCCCTGTACTGATATTCCACAACCCCAGCATAGTCCTGAGCACCCTTTCGCTACTTCCTCCCTGCGGAAGAAACGCCAGCCCTGATGAGTACTCTTCTCCAACTTTCTCTCCATCCTGGCACCATACTTTTGATGGAATATCCCCCCCCCACCCACTCCCTCCCCAGTCTCCCCTGCCACCTTCTCCAGCACCTTTAGCTGTTGAGTATGTGGAGACTTCCTGGCTTACCACAATTACCTGCTGCTGGATGTCTCCCTCATGAGACATCCTGCAACAGGAAATTGACACTGCTGGCTGTCTGAGTGACATAAGCGTTACCTCGGTGAAGCCTGGAAATGTTACGTGCCTTCAAGAAGGAAGACGTTTCATGACTTTAAGGGTGAAATATATAATTTGGTAGCCTATTACTAGCACCTATTCATCAAACCAGCAATCAGTGCTTATTTTTTAGCAGGTTATTCGTCAGTGGAGGGCACCAGCACTTTTTTGGGGAGGGAACAACACTTATTTTTCGCAACAGATATTTTCTGAGTGCAAGGGAGGGAAAAACACATCATTCAGAACGACAGGAGCAAGAGAAAGACAACAAAACCGTCACAAAGGGAGAAAGCAGGAACCTGCAAGTATGACGTAAAGGGAAAGGGAGTGTCTGGTAGTGGATTAAAGAGGCATGCTCTGGATTTGAGACTACTATCCTTGACATTCGGTGCAGCAACATTTAATTGAACTGGCTGCGGGCTTCTGAGCAGAGCTACGGCACCGGCGCTCTTTCTCGTACAAATTAAGCACTGCCAGCAATACTTTGGGGCAGATTTACAAGCCCCTTGCGCCACTTTTGCTTCACTTTTCCCATGTTAAAAGTGACGCAAAAGTGGCGCAAGGGGCTTGTAAATCTGCCCCTTTGAGTTCTATTGCAGACAGCAGCGGCCGGCACAGGAAAACGAGGTGGTCGGGGCGGGGCGTGGCAGGGCAGGGGGGGGGGGGAGGTTGTCTGGGGGGGAGTCGACAGATGACAGAATTGGAATAATTAAATAAGTAAAAATACCTATTCCGTCGTCTGTCAGCTTCCCCACCCCCCTCCCGCCTTGCCCTGCCCCGCCCCACGCGCTTACCTGTGCTGGCCGCCGCTGATGATGACACCAAAAAGAGATAAGCAGGCCAAGTCTGCAAATCCATACTCAAGTGAACCGTTCCCGTTTGATCGCCTTGCTTTGCAACACCCTGCCTCAAAGATGTTTTCTTTTTCTGAAATTTCTACGCTGTTAAACTTGGCTACAGTTTTTTCTCTGATTTCTCTGCTCAGTCATTAAGTAGTTGGTAAAGAGTACTCATTTGTATCACAGTGTTTTTAATTGTACACTTTTGCTAATCCTCACTTAGGTGGCCTTGAGCTCATGGTGCCCACAGTGTGCCATCTGTTGCTGCTCGTTGTAAATCTGGCATTAATTGGACAAACAGAAGCAGCTCCCCTATGATGTGAAATCTGCCGTATTCATTACAGACACATTCTTCTGCCATGCACAGGGCACGCCTGAGATCAAGGCACAACAGTTGTTAATGAGGTACAGCTCTCGTGCAGAGGAAATACACCCTATTAACTAAAGCAAGTTTGAATATGAAAAGCAAGCAAAAACAAACGTTAAGTCCTGCGTTTCTTGTTTATCCTTTTCATTTTACTCTTCTGCAGTAAACTTAATGCCATATATCTTGGAACACAAACCTGTCACCCATAGTTTGATGCTGAATATCACTGTGCTTTCAGTGCTTGCATTTTGAGCAGATAATTGAAAACAGTATGTTTTGCTGAAATATTAAAAAAATGAAATGACAGTCGTGTATCGAAGATTTTGCTCAACTAAGTAAGCAAGTCTCCCGGTTCTGCTGTCAGAAACGTACTCCCTTATTCAGCATTAGGTGGGCGGCCTGCTGTCTGTCTGGTGGGTTTAGGTAATAACCTCTGCTGCGCTGGCTGGTTCCTACTCACATATTTCAAGGTGCCCTCCAGCCAGGTGGAGATCTCTATGCCTTCAAAGGGTTCACTGACAAAATATCCCCTCTCAAAATATCACCCTACCAAAAAATTGTGACCTAAATATCGTTGTCATCATCTACTTATAACAGTAAGTACAAAAATAGCGAAAAATGTATATCGTTGTCATTAATATTGTTGTATTAAATATCATTTTTTCAAACATATATGAATTTAAATATTAAATATATTAAATAGTAACATTAATTTAATAAAAAATAGATTTCATGTATATTTAAACAAATATAACAAACCTATTTTAAAATTTAAAAAAAGTTAAACACAGGTATATTTTAATATATATATATGTATATAGATATATATATTTATATATATATAGTTGAAAAACTATTATTAAGCTAATACCTTTAATGTATTATAATTACAGAATTTTTAAAATAATGTAATAATATAACAAATATATATATAAAATAAAACAAACCAGAGGCCTGTTTCTGGAGACGATTTGCTTTATTCCAGGGCTGTGCAGCACAAAAGCTTCCTTAACTCCTACATGTTTCGGCGTTTGTCTTGATCACGGAAAGGAAGCGGAAAAGCCAAGTGCATATGTGCATACATTTTATAGATGTATCTTAAGTCACGTGACTGATAGGCATACAATTCCCAAAATGCACCAGGGAATACAGGTAAGTGCTGGTATTCAAGGACAGTTCACATTCTTTTGGCAACAGTTGTAAGTTGCTCACTGCAGTTTCCTGTGCATTTCACATTACAATAAACCCAAATGGAAAACAGTCACAGATATTTTTATGTCAGCATGATGCTAAATGTTCAGTTCTCCCGGTCAAAAGCTCACGTCCCCAGAACGATTGGTGCAGGAAGTCATCCTCACCAAATCCCTTCCATCGCCGCTGTAACTGTTTGCTGATTAGCATTACCTTAATTAGGTCAGGAACTGCAGCGAGTGGGTCATGCTCCTTAATAGAAGTCCATAACAAAACCTCCGAGCAAGGAGCCCCTGACCCTTCAGGGCGGCCTCTCACAGGCGGGCACGGAGAAGCCCGTCACTTCAACACAAACCAAACCAGAGGCCCGTTTCTGGAGACAAGTTGCTTTATTCCAGGGCTGTGCAGCACAAAAGCTTCCTTAACTCCTACATGTTTCGGCGTTTGCCTTGATCACGGAAAGGAAGCGGAAAAGCCAAGTGCATATGTGCATACATTTTATAGATGTATCTTAAGTCAAGTGACTGATAGGCATACAATTCCCAAAATGCACCAGGGAATACAGGTAAGTGCTGGTATTCAAGGATAGTTCACATTCTTTTGGCAACAGTTGTAAGTTGCTCACTGCAGTTTCCTGTGCATTTCACATTACAATAAACCCAAATGGAAAACAGTCACAGATATTTTTATGTCAGCATGATGCTAAATGTTCAGTTCTCCCGGTCAAAAGCTCACGTCCCCAGAAGAATTGGTGCAGGAAGTCATCCTCACCAAATCCCTTCCATCGCCGCTGTAACTGTTCGCTGATTAGCATTACCTTAATTAGGTCAGGAACTGCAGCGAGTGGGTCATGCTCCTTAATTAAAGTCCATAACACAACCTCCGAGCAAGGAGCCCCCGACCCTTCAGGGCGGCCTCTCACAGGCAGGCACGGAGAAGCCCGTCACTTCAACACAAAACAAACCAGAGGCCCATTTCTGGAGACAAGTTGCTTTATTCCAGGGCTGTGCAGCACAAAAGCTTCCTTAACTCCTACATGTTTCGGCGTTTGCCTTGATCACGGAAAGGAAGCGGAAAAGCCAAGTGCATATGTGCATACATTTTATAGATGTATCTTAAGTCACGTGACTGATAGGCATACAATTCCCAATATATATATATATATATTACCTACTGGCGGTTGCCAGTAGGTAGTTATAGTTAGGACCTCGTTTCTATTCAAAAAGCGTTTTTTGTTTTCCCAATAACTTTCGCGTCGTTTGATGAATCTTCGCGAAATTTTCAAAACTAGTGGGGCGCTCCGGTCAGCTCCTGTTTTGAAAGTTTCAGGGTGATTCGTCAAGCGGGGGCTGAGAAAAAAGGGGGGTCCCAAAACGCGTTTTCCTCATGTAATTTTCCATAGGAAACTTTAGACAAAGCTACAGCCCGAACTGCGGAATGGAATTACACCAAATTTGGCAAAAAGGTAGGTCTTGGTTCAGAAAGAGCCCTTTTTGTTAAATGGTGTAAATCCGTTCACTAGTTCCTGAGAAATTTAAAAAAGAAAAAGTTTCGATATCTGAGCACCGAGGAGGGCGAGCGAAAATTCTGATTGGCTGCCAACACTCCAAACCAGGAAGTGTTGGCAGTCATCTTGTGACTCGGTAACCGAGTCACAAGAAATCAGAAAAAAACATGAAAAAGAAGAAAAGGGGGCAGGATAGAAACACCCTGACCCCCTAGGCCTGCTCAGGGGGACCCGCAAGGACCCCCGAGGCCCAAAAAAGCATTTTAAAAAAAAAAAAATGCAGAAATCGCGTTGGGGTCGCGAATCCTGCCGTGAAAATTTTGAAAAAACGAAGCGCAGTCTCACGCGCTTCGTTTTCAAAAAGCCCCCGGGTGGGCCAGGTCCCGGGGGCATTCCCCAATTAATTTGCGGGGGCCCGCGGGGGATCCCGCAGCCCCGGGACCCACCACCTCCCCGGGGCTTATTTCATTGTATGCGAGGGGCACTACGGTGCCCCGCAGCCCCGGGGATCGCCACCTCCCCGGGGCTGTAAAAAAATGCGTGGGTGGGTCCCAATCCCCCCACGCTGCCCCGGGGACCGCCACCTCCCCGGGGCTTTGAGAATGAAATGTGGGTGGCACGCGGCCGGGGGATGGGGTCTCCGGGGCAAAAATGGCCTGGGAGGGGGGCCACGCCACCCCCGTCCCTTTAAAAAAAAAAAAAGAATTGGCAATACCCGAGGGATGGGGTCCCCGGGGCGAATATAAATGAATGGAAGTGGACATTTTTTTTCCCCCCAAAGTTTGGAGTCGTGACCCTAGCGCGGCGCTCAGAGCGGCCCCTAGTGTGAACGCGATGGGTGCGCGGCTCTCAGCGCGGCGCCTAGTGTGAACGCAATGGGTGCGTGGCTCTCAGCGCGGCCGCTAGTGTGAACGTGATGGGTGCGCGGCTCTCAGCGCGGCCCCCTAGTGTGAACGCAATGGGTGCGCGGTTTTTAAAGGCGCAATGGGTGCGCGACTCCAAGCAAAAATAATTACAATTTTTTTTTTCTAAAAGTTGTTTATATGTTGGGTTATTGGGTGGCTCTAAAAAGAGCCCTTGTTTTGATTTGGAGATTGTTGTAGCTACATGTAAGTGCGGATGCAGAGCTTCAGGTTGTTGAGAAACACTCTGTTGCCTTGATCAGTGAAGTGCACTCCATCACTTCTGTAGATGTCATCCATATGGAAACGAAGATTGTTGTTATAGATGGAGCCCATCCTATGGTCTCTGAGGTAAGCGGAAACAGCTTTATTGACATTGTTTCTAGCTTTCTCAATCTGTGGACAGAATTGATTGGACCATTTCCATTTCTGTCTTTGGCATATGTTGGAGTATACAAAGACAGTTTGGGGGGAAAAGCAACATCAATTCTGCAAAGGTGTCCTTCATTAGCATTTCCAGACCTACCCCAGTCAATGTGCCTAGGTCATTGCCACCACAGTGCACAATCATGAGGTCAGGGGGTTGGAGATGCAAAAAGGTTTTAACCAAAGGCATCAATTGGTGCCACTTTAATCCTCTCGGTCCAATCCATTTAATGTCTACATTTTGCAAAGCTAGGTCTTTGTCAATACTTCTGCGTTCAGCATACCTTTTGCACCAGAAAACATAGCTGTGCCCAACAATCCACACTGTAAGCATCTTGAAGGGATGTCTGTAAGTAATGTAGAGATTTCTGTAGCTGAGGTTGTCAGTTGGTAGAATGAGAGGTATGTAAAATGGTGGACAAGATGCAATTTAAAAAAAAATTAGAGTATTGATTGGCCGTTTAAGAACATTCTATATTCAAAAATAGGGTGCATTTTACTTTTTTTTAAAAGCTTTTTTCTTATTGGTTAGTAAAAAATGTTTGAAAGGTACAATAGAAAGGATAAGATCATATTTTGCCAAGTCAACCACACCTGCTGTTTGTATTTGCAACATTGTGTGGTGAACTTGAAAATATGGTGAACTTGTGACCTGTGAGTTCAGTTGAATGTTCCATGAACTGTTACTATGGAAACTGACATGAAGCAGAATGGGGGAAGGGTTAAAAGTTAACTGTGCTTTTAAAATGTGAAATTGTAAATTATATATAAGTAATATTTTTCTTCCAATTAATTTTCCCAACTCATTACTCTCTTTAGAAGTGGTGTTTAATTAAAAAATAGTGTTACATTTATTTGTTATATCTGTTTGAACTCCCGTAGGAATTCGCGACTCCGACGCGGTGGTGCACGATGGGGTCGCGACTTCGAAAAAAATGTAGGGACAGTTTGGGCACCTTTAGAAGTCAGTTGCTAAGGGTTATTATGTGTAACCAATAGAAATGTGTTTTACAATTTTGAAAAATCTGGGAAGCAATGTGATTTGTTACTTATGTGTATTTGTGTGGAAAAAGAGAGGGAAACTTTGCCATTACTGGTTTTACCTTGCTGAATCTGGTGCATTATATTGATTGTTTGTAAAAGAAAATCCTGTCAGAGTTTGAGAGATTTTAAATTGAACATATTTGCAAGGTGAGTTGTAAATTTGTGAGGTTTATTATACATTTTTTAACATTATTCAAAAACTGTATTGTTTAAAATATATTATTAAGTGTAGAGATCTATATTGTACTTTGTTTCATTGTACTTAAATGTTGTTTAAAAAGAGCCTGTTCAGTAATATGTGTATTTTTAAAGAAGATTACTGATGTTAATATAAGATGTTATTAATTAGGCTGGTTTTTTAAGTCTGTACAAAGGTATAGTTGAATGATACTGCATAATTTTAGATAGTTTGGTAAAGATGCAGCACAACTGTGCAGTTTGAAAGATGTTCATATAAGGTGTTATTAATTAGGTTTCTTTTTTTTAGTTTGTACAAAGGTAAAGTTAAATGATGCCACATATTTTTAGATAGAATGGTGAAATAAGGTGCTGTTAATTAGGCTTCTTTTTCTAGTCTGAACAAAGGTATAGTTGAATGATGCCACATAATTTTAGATACAAAGGTGAAGATGTAGAATAAAAGTGTGGTTTTAAAAATGCTCATAAATGGTGTTGTTAATTAGCCTTCTTTTTTAAGTCTATTGAGAGGTATAGTTTAATGATGTCGCATATTTGTAGATAGAATGATGAAGATGTAGCTCAAAAGCAAACCACCACATATTACCCTTGCAGGCATGTTGTACTTATCTGCTTAACTAGATAATACGTAATGACTCATCTATGTCTTCAGATTGTATTTATAGAGTTATCTGTATGCTTAGTGAACTATTGAGAGGCTGCCTGACCGATAACAGGAGTGCAAAGGTAGTGACTGGGTGATTTTTAAACTACATGAGTAATGATTGACTGATTCCATATTCTCCAATCACCCAGTTAGTATGCTAGCATTCATGAAATCACTCCAACACTACCCAAGCACTTATGAAATCTCCCAGGCACTACCCATGCACTCTCTCAATCACCCAAGCACTACCCATGTACTCATGCAATAATCCAAGCATTACCCATGCACTTATGCAATCACACATGCAGTACCCATGCAATTCTGCAATCACCCAGTCAGTATCCAAACACTCATGAAATCACTCTGCAACTACACAAGCAGTTATGAAATCACCCAGGAACTACCCATGCATTCTCCCAATCACCCAAGCACTACCTTTGCAGTTATTAAATCACCCATAACCTTCTGTTGCATTCGTCTACTTACCTAGATAGTACTCAAGGACTAATTGATCCTTTCAGGTGCTATTAATACACTTAACTATGCAGTGAATGTGTATGTATGCACTCAGGAAATTATCTAGCCAGTATCTATTTTCTTCTGCAGAAATTTGAGTGACTTGCTCCCAATCACACAAGCACTACCTACGGAGTTTGGGAATCACTCAGACAGATGTAGTACATGTCTCAGTTTCTAGGTTTTCTTATATTTCAGAAATGTTGTATATATATTTCTTTCACATATGATGATTTGTGAAGGTACACTCATATGTATGTGTGCTTTTAGCAATATGGGGACACCTATAGTTGAGTCATGTAATAATGTGCGGGTTTATATTTGGCTAGGCCCAACTGTCATGTACTTATAACAAAACCCAAGTACATGCCATGCAGTCTTACAATAGTGCAGGCACAACATATGCAGTGCTGTAATCATTCAGCTATTGCTGTTGCACAGATGCAATCATTTAGGCACTATCTGTGCACTTATGCAATCACTAAGGTATAACGCATGCAGTAATATAATCACCCAGGCACTACTGTTGCACTCCTTCAATCACAGAGGTACTATCTTTCTACTCTTGTAATCACTCAGACACTAGTTATGCTGTTATGAAATTATCCTGTCATTACTTTTGGAGTGTTTTAGTTAGTCAGGCTCTACGTCAGTAGTGT